>CM040120.1:354659865-355982851 GCA_022559845.1 Amorphophallus konjac | reverse complement strand
TGCACGAAGGAGATAAAATAAATGATCAACTTCCAGCGCGGTGGAAGTACCTCAGGTCACAAACCTGCAAGTTTCACCATTGGGGAGCGGTTACCAGCCAGTGGACGTGCTGCAGCCAAGGTGGATCAAAGGAAAGGAGATAAAATAAGATGATAAAAATCCAAACAAGGAGCTTTCGAGAAAATGACCCAAAACGGCGACAAAACGAACTAAAGACACAATTCAGCAATGAATATCTCATATCGGGAAAAATTTAGATCAATTCAACTCTCAAAGCCAGCTTATCAGAACGATTTTTTCAACAGTTGTTTCAAATTCCTACATGAATGCATGCTGGGTTTAAATGGAAAATGAAATCAAATAAAAATATAGAATAATCAAGGATAATATTGTTAAACTGCCAAGACTGAGTCAAGAAACCGATTTCGCGAGCTGATACTAAGCCGAAGCCTGTTTATCCGCGCACCAACTCGTAAAAGGGAACCATCGTCCCCAGCCTTGGACGGCTCAACGGCCTATCCGTATGACTAAGACTCCTCTGGAATCATCATTGTTTTTGATGAAGGGGAACTCCAATCCCAGATTTACCAAAGCCACAAGGTCCTTGATATAATCTAATAGCGTAATAACATATAGTAGAATGCATACAGGGAGATTGTGATAGCAATGGCACATGGGGAACTGAGAAATGAGGTGTCAGCACCGTGGGCTTGGGATGATGATGCCCAGTCGGCGGGACCAAGAGCTTCTTATCCTGCGCTCAAAAATTCATCAGCCAAGATATAAAACATAATAAGCAATGAATAAGACCTTTAAGCATAGCAAGCATAACATCAAAGCAAAGCATCAATAGCCATGAATAACACATAGTAGGGCAAAGCATGGATAACATGAATAGCAAGGCATTGCAAAGCATCATTATTTGTTATGTTGTCATGAGGAGACAATCTGGCGAATCAAAATTGGAGCTGAATGATTGAAAATCAAGAAAATGCCTAGTGGCAAATGATCAGGAAAATTAGCAGGAGTTGATTGAATGATAATGAGATGAATAATCAAGATGATAACCGGGAGATGTAACAATCAAAATGCCCAGGGAGATATGAGGAATTGATAATCAAATGCCCAGCGGCAAGTCATGAAAAATGTCGGGAAGAATCAATGGATTGATAACAATGAGTGGATTGAGGACTCATCCCGGGCTCTCGGTCCTTGGAAAGTTCCTGCAAAAGGCACCATCAGAAAATACAATGCAAAATTTTTGGAGTTTTGAAATATGCAAATTTTTATGAGTTTTGAAAAAGATATTCAAATTTTTATGAAGTTTTGAGAAAGGTATTCAAATTTTTATGGATTTTGGACAAGAAATATTCAATTTTTTTGTTTGATTTTGGTTAGACATTGCTAAAGCAGCATCAAAGAGTGTTTTAAACCACTGGCTAGGGGTCCTTGTTTCTTCCCTTTTTGCTTAAAACTGCCCAAAGCTGGGCGTGCATTGCAAGGTGGCGCCCTATAACCGACCGTCTTTGATCAACGGTGCCCCTACCAAGGCCATACCCGAGAAACATTCAGTCTTGGAGGGAGAAGAGAAGAATAATTGGAGATAAGCTTTATGCAGGATGAGAGATATCAAGACTTGAATTCCTTCCAAGGTGTTAACCCTCAAAGAGGTAGTCTGTTGCGCCGGGGCTTTGTGCCTTTGATTTTTAGACCCTTGACATGCATACGACCAGGGTTTTTCCTGCGGGGACTTTGCCACTCTTGACATGCCATAATTCACAATTTTGAATTTATCGAAATTTTGACTTGATTTTCATAATAGCCCTTTTGGCTAGATGTATAATGAAGCTCATATAAAAACTCATATTGATGTTGATTTTGGGTCAAGACTGCCCCTATTTGAGACTCCTCTCGTATTGGGATTACCAAGGTTGGTCATCTCATCCGTCAACCTCTTGCACCTGCATTCGGCCGAGTAAAGAAGAGAAAAAGACTTTCAGATATACTCATGGCATGGCCAAAGTAGCAACGGTGTTTTAACCAAAGGAGCCGACTAAGGACGCCGTGAAGTGTGTGGAATGCCCAGCTAAGGGGTACTCTTAACAAGCGGGGAGAGAATGTAGAATTCCCAGCGCGGGTTCTTATTAACCAAAGGTGCTGCGAAAGAAAGTCTAAAGACTCTTTCTTTTTTCTTTTTTCTTTTTAATGAGAATTCAAAAGTTTAAGATAAAGGTTTAAAACACCACTTTTGAATCTTGTTAAGAAGCACTTCATTTTGAATATCATGCGTGAAGTAATGAGGAAATGATATCATAAAAATGCTTACTTACGCCAATATGTTACCTTGCAACCTTTGTAGAAGCAGCTGCTGCGAGAGGTTGATCATCATGGGATTTGTCCTCTTTGGCAGTCAAAAGGATTGGCAGCAAAGGATTGAAAGTGGCTTAACAAGAAGGAGTGGTGCCAAGACCAGACTCAGACGAATAAGGAGAAAAGAAAAGAGGCGAGGGCTAGAACTCCCTCACTAAGGTGTGGAGACCCTGATCACATGGAACAGTCTACAGAAGAAGCGGAGAATTAGAAGGAGGAGTGAGGACTAAAGCCTCGAAAGCAGTGGGAGAAAGGGCAGATGCCCAAGGCAGTGGATGTGGAAGAAGTTGGGTCGGACCCATGATTAGGAGGAATCAGATGAAGAAATTGATAGATGGAAAGAGGCGGATCCGGAGGGTCCGGAGGCAGAGGAGGATCGTGAGAGGAGAAATCATCCGGAGGCTCCGGAGGGATAACGAAAGAAGGGACGCGATGCCCTCGGAAGAAATATGGAAAAAGATGATGAAAAAGGAAGAAGAAAATGAAGGAGACGATATCCCGGAGGAGCAGAAAGATGAATCGGAAGAAAGATGGATGGTCCGGAGGTTCTGGAGGAATGAGATGGAAAGGGGCGTGATGCCCGAGGGAGAGTCCGGAGGTTCCGGAGGAAGAATATAGAAAGGGGCGCGATGCCCGAGGGGAAAGTCCGGAGGTTCCGGAGGAAGAATATAGAAAGGGGCGCGATGCCCGAGGGGAATGTCCGGAGGTTCCGGAGGAATAACCGGGAAAGGGGCGCGATGCCCTGAAAGGACAAGGGAAGAATCCGGAGGCTCCGGAGGAATGAGATGGAAAGGGGCGTCATGCCCTAGGAAAAGACGGAGACAATTAGGTGGAGAATCCGGAGGTTCCGGAGGGAGAATATAGAAAGGGGCGCGATGCCCGAGGGGAAAGTCCGGAGGTTCCGGAGGAATAGAATCAGAAAAGGCATGAGAATCCGGAGGTTCCGGAGGAATAAGAGAATGTAAAGGGGCGTCGTGCCCGAGGAAAAGGTCCGGAGGAATAGAAAGAATAAAGTGGAAAGGGGCGTTGTGCCCCGGGAAAAAGTGGAGAAAATTAAGTGGAGAATCCGGAGGTTCCGGAGGAATGAGATGGAAAAGGGCGTCATGCCCGATTAAAGCGGATGAAGATGAACAAGATGAGAATTGCGGAATGTCCGGCGGTGCCGGAAGACGGGGGAGATACGGGTTTGGAAACCCGGGGATTAGGAGGTGCAAATGCCTGCAAAATGATGGATGTGATGAATGCAATGAATGCGTGAATGCAAGGAGATGCAAAGAAGATGAATGATGTGAAGGGTGAGAGGATGAGATCCTCCTCCTAACCCTGGGAATGGCCCATGAAGGAAAAGTGATAGACATGGATGAATAGAAAGTGGAACAAATAAGGGATGGCTCCTTAGCATTAAGATAACTGCCCCTCCACGGCAGTGAAAGAATACAGCCAATTGGCTCAATAAAAGAAGCTTCAATAAGTGGCAACCCCCTTTGAAGGCAAAGATCAACAATGTGAGGGAGTTGGAGAGTTGGAACGGGGAGCGTCGTGTTGCCCATTGAATGTGGTATATATGGAAAGTTGAGCAAAATGGGCACTCGCCCCTTGTAAGGAGTAATGAATTCGGAATTCGGAAATTGGAACAAGGGGTGCCCTGCCCGACCCTTAAACGGCATCAATGCCCGGCATGGCGGCGACTTGACTTCTTCGGCCGTGATTGGCACAATAACCCGGATTGGCATCCGGCAAATGAATTCTTGCATCTCGAATGGCACGGCCGTGGCCAAAGTTTTCTTGCCCGGCTCTTGCTTATCCTTGGCGCAAGTAGCTGCAGAAGCACGCCCCTTCCGAGTAACAAAGGGAGGTGAGGCGGAGGCGGAAGGCTCCGTGGATGGTGGAGTTATAATGGAAAGTGTTGGCAAATGGGTGAATGGGGGCGGAGGTTCAAACACGTCGAGCTTCTCCCCTTGCTCGGAAGCAGTCGGGATGGGCTCGGGTGCAAAAAGGGGTGGATCCTGCTCAGGATTAGCCATGGGTAAGGGTAAAGGGTTCAATGGTGAAATAGGCAAAGTGGGTTTTAAAGGGATAATGGAAGGTCGAGGTGGAGGTAATGGGAGGTTAATTGGGGAAGGTTCAACGGTGGGCTCAATGGAGGCCGATGGTATGGAGGTTAAGGGTTTAATGGGCGGAGGTTTGATGGAAGACTCAGGGGAGGTTGATGGTGTGAAGTTTGATGGTATAACTGGTGGAGGTGTAATGTAAGCAGCGTCAGGGATAGGAGGAGACTCACAATGTGCCGGTGTGGGCGATTGGAATATCGACCCATCGTCGTAACACCAACTGGTCTCATAAACAGGGGTTGAATTAGGAGTGGTTTCCTCCTGAGCAGGGGGTTCATCGAATGAAAATGGGGAAAGCGGAAAGTTAAGGAAACTCGGAAGGGGTGCCTGCGGAGCTTCATCATCATCGTATACTGCCTCGGATACTTCGAGTGTCGGCTCTTGCTCACTTGAACCGCCGACGCCGTAATCATCCCTCCTGTCTTTCCATTCTCTCTCCATCTTTGTAATCTCGTCCAAAGCGGCATGGAGAGGATTGACTGGAGTAGGAGGAGCCGTGACCCTCTTTATTTGTTCCTCCATCAAAGTAATCTTATCAAGCAGAGATTGTTGGAGGGGTGTGACTTGAACAACCGAGGGCTGGCAGGGCCTTGAAGGAGGAAGGGACGCATAAAAAGGCCGTGGAGGGGAATTAATGGGCCGGCCCATGGAAGAATCCGGATGGGCCGGATTGCAAGGAATAAATGGGCCTCGGGGCCGCGGTGGAGGAGGAATAGAAGGAGGCGGGTGATGGGCCACCCGAGAGGAAGCATGAATAGAAGGAGATGGGTAATGGGCTACCCGATTAGAAATATGAGTGGAAGAAGGAAGTGGGTGATGGGCCACCCGAGTGTGAATAGAAGAGGGAAGTAGGTGATGGGCCACCCGAATAGGATTAGAAGATGGAGGTGAATGAGATGCACCCTCAACGGCCGCCTTAAGGGCTTGGATCTGTTGAGGGGTGAGATGATCCAATGCATGGATGATTCGGGAGACCTTCTCGTCATTGGGAGGAGACGATCCCGAGGGAATAGGGGCTCGCAATTGAGGAGGGGGACCATGAGAATGGACATTGCCCATGGGTCGGGCATGACCATAATAGTGAGAATGTGGTCCCTTGGAGAGATGGCGAGAATTATGTTGAACATGTTGAAGGTGAGGATTATAAGATGTGCTAGGTTGTATATCCTCATGAATTGAATTGAACATGTTGTTTTGTTTATCAAAGTAAGGCATTACGCAATCCAAATAATGTGCAAACAATTTGCAAAGAAACACACAAGTTGGAATGGTTACCTTGATTTTTATTTGTTTGAACCTTGGTGAATTAAAGATTTTAGCAAAGTTTGGAATGATTCACACAAGGGGGGAACCTAGTTTCAATATGATTTGAACTTCAATGCCAACTAGGAACACTTTCTCACCGTATAGGCCACTAACTCGGGACTTCAAAAGGGTACAACCTGCCCGGCGTCCGTGAGGGAATCCACGGGTGCGGGGACTTACGGAGGCTTGGAAAAGGGATCTCCGGTCCAAAGAGACGGAATGCTCAATGGAGGGTCGTCCCGATTCCAAGAGGGTGTGTGGATCCTAATGAAGAGGAGGGGGGCTCCCAAACCAATGCAAAGAATGAATGCAACAGGGGAAACAGGCCAACCACAATAATATGATCAATCAACAAAGATAAGCATGAAATATCATGAAAACTCACCCGGAAACCCACAGTAAAAACACGCCCTGGCAGGGGACGCTACTAACAAGAGAAACGACAGCGGCACTGTCGTGAACCAACGTGGGGGCCCAGGGGCAGAGTAAAACACGCCTTATGGTGAGGCGCTACCAATAAAAGGACGCCCTATTCAACGGGCGTCAAATCAAAAGACACGCCCTAATGTGGGGCGCTAATAAAGTAAAAGACGCCCTGTAGCAGGGCGTGAATTCACATGCATCAATATAAAGCAAGAACACCCAGAAATGTGCTGGAAAACGCCCTATCAGAGGGCGTGAAATAGGAAGCAGACGCCCTTGCTTAGGGCGTTAAATCAAGAAAAACGCCTCTTCCAGAGGCGTGAATTCACTTTCCCCAGAAAAACTTCGCGGCCGGCAGTATCAACACCCAATCACACAATCATGGCAATCAATAGAATAAGCATGCTCATCAATTTTATTTAAAAAAAAGGATTTTCTAAACAAAAACCTATCAAACTAACAAATCACAAGTGGGAGAGTACAATGCAAGTGGAGGGTGCCCGAGGGGCACAAAAGGAGACGCACCGAGGGTGCAATAGGGGAGACGGCACGCGCGGGTGCCTAAGGGGAAAGGGTAATGAAAGAAGAACACAAAGAGTCCCACCGTGATCGCCAATTTGTAGATCTATTTAAAAAAATAATCCACTTAAGAAAAATATCAAAGAAAAGACAGGCAATAAGCATCAATATGGAGGAAAATATATGCACGAGGTGCACAAGGGGATGTGATCGCCAGAGACGCGAGGCCTCAAAAATATAACAATGAAAGCATGGGAGAGATCGCGAAAAATACCTTGGAGTGCGGGGATGTGAGTGCTTCCTTTCTCTTCAAATCGGCCGGCCGATGAAGAGAGTTCTTGCTTTTATTACCCTTGCAAAACAAACAAATACCACCAAAAGAATTGAATTAGAAACAAGGTGGGTGTAGCATCAAATTCAATAAAAATATATGAGCATGAAAGCATGTAAAAGAACACACCTTAAGGGGATTGCCCTTAAACCCCTATGCAAAAGGGATGGGAGATGTATGATGAATGCAAAATAGAATAGGGGAAAGAGTGCAAGAGTTGCACTAAAGGGGAGCCTCAACGTGGTTGGGAATAATAAATCAATAGAACAATAGAATATGATGCATGCATGAATTAAATAAAAATACAAGATAGTGAAAAGGAGATGAGATAAAAAAATCTTGTTTGTGATCGGTGCTCCTTGGCTTGAATGCTCAATGGGGAGAAAGCTTCAAAAGGGATGAAGACTTGATGTTGAAACTCCTCCTCCTTAGCCAAAAAAAAAAGCCCCTTCGGTTCCTGTAAAAAGAAGAACAAACAGAAGAAAAAGAAGAGAACAGAAGAGAAAATAAAACAAAACAGAAGAAGAAGGGGAAAGAAGAATAGCATGGGAAGAAGAAGAAGACGGGAGAAGAAGAAGACGGCAGAAGAAGAAGAATAGAAGAAGAAAAAAAACAGAAGAGAAGAAGAAAGAACAAAAGAAAAACCAAGGGTCAGAAGCCTTCGGAATCCAACCCGTTAACAGAGCTCGGAAAACTCTATTAATAAGATAGAAAAGAGATAAGAAGGAAAGAGTCTAAAGGAAGGAGATAAGAACGGGCAAGAGCCCAAAATAGGAGAGGATTAGACTGGGCAAGAGCCCAAACGAAACAGTGACTCTCTGGGGAAAGGCTACGTTCGTTTGGAACCCGAAACTGAAACACGACTTGAATAAGGGCGTTAATTCAAGAATTGACGACCTATCCAAAGGGCGTTAATTAAAACACGACTTAGATCAAGGCGTTAATTCAAAAATCAAATTTTAGAATTTATTTAAAAATTGTGAAACACGCCTGATTCAAAGGCGTTAATTAAAACACGCCCTAGCCAAGGACGTTAATTCAAAATATTCAAAATAGGGCCATTTTTTATTTCTTAATATTATTTTCTCATTTTTTAGGTGGAGGTGCATCTCGTCGCCCTGATTCCAACGACTATTTTTGTGAATTTTTCTGACACCCGGAAGGTCACCAAATCACCTCTCAAAGGGGTTAAAAATATAATATTAAAATATTCAATTTAAAAGACACGCCCTTGTTTAAGGCGTGAATTCATTTTGTTTAATTTTTTATTATTTTCAGATTCAAAATAACGCCCCCTTTTAAGTCGTTAATTCTCGAAAAATTCTGAAAAATTCCCAGAAAAATCCAGAAAAATAGGAATTTGAAAGAATGGACGCCCTCCGATATAGTCGTCAATTTTTTAAGAAACGCCGAAGCCTAAGTCGTTATTTAAAAGACGCCCCACGTCAAGCCGTTAATTCAAGAAAATAGGAGAAAAATGCCCAGAAAATCCAGAAAAATCCATAAAAATCCAGAAAAATAGGAAAAAATAAGAAAAGGGGAAAAAAGGAAGAAATCCAAGAAAAGTGAGAAAAACCACTCAAATAGAACTAATTTGAGGGTCAAATTGGGGCATTACAAGGCGATATGAGATGCACTCAAAGTAACGTCAATTTTGGCGTGTCTACAGGAGGCGGAGAAATATCTGGCCCAGCGTCGGGCTTTGAAGGAAACAGATTCCGACCCGCCTGCTCCTGTCTTTGCTGCTATCAACGAGGACACTTTCATGCAGAGCTTGAAACATCTGTGCCGTGTGGGGGACGCTCGTTTGGAGGCACAAAAATACCTATTTCCTGTCGAAGAGCCGCTCCCGGCAGTAGTCCCTTGGAGGGGTCCGACAGATAGATTTCATGCATATAGGACGTTTGTGCGCAGGGAGGACATGACTCAGACGCACTACAAGCAAACTTCTTGGCTGTTCATTCTGCTGAATTTACATGGGTTGTCTGCGGAAAGCCCGCTAGCCGGCATCTTGAATAAGCCGCTGTTCATCTCCTTTCATTATGTCGATGGTTGGGGCATGGACCACCTTGACTTATTTCGATGCCTTGACTCACGTGGTCATAGTGATCTAGCAGCTTTAGTGGAGAAATGCCAGATATTTGGTGATGTCTGCTGGCTTATCAAGGAGGCTGCTTCCCGCTCCAAGGAGGTAGCTTATCTGTACTGGCCGCTCTCTGTCTTTTATGATGGCCCAGCAGGTATGATCTTTTATTTTCTGACTGTAGTGCTTTCTGATAAATATTTAAGCTCTGCATTCACTGACCTCATTGCTTCTCTGCCGTCTTCAACAGACAGGCCGGATATAAAGCGCCAGGGGCTATACAGAAAGATCATTGCGCAGGCTGAGAAGCCTACTTATTTTGAAGTCCCTGCAGCAGCACCGACTACCACTCCCCTGCCTCCTGGCAAGAAGAGAAAGGTTTCTGCGGTCAAGGCTGCAGTCGGGAAGGCCAGGAAGGCCAAGAAGGCTCATGCTCAGCAGTCGGCTCCGGTAGCGATGGACACTGGGACCCCTCTCCCTGATATTCCCTCATTTGATGAGTTCGAATCTCAAAGGGAGGCTGCTCAGACATCTGTTCAGGGTAACATCAATAGCCTGCAGTTGCATTCTTCATCCTCTTTTGCTGGATTTCAAAGAAGTCCTTGAATCTGACCCCTCCCTTTTGCACAGCCCAAGAGCCAGTTGTGGCATCTTCTGTGGTGGAGACCAGGCTGCCTTCTCCCACGCCGGCTAGTGAGGCGGAGGGTAAGCATGCCCTTTTCATCTTTTTCTGCATATTTCAATTACTTTTCATTGTCCCTCTCACAAGCTTCTCCCTATAGTGACGGTCGGGGAGGAGACTGAAATCACGGGAGAGGCTGGCGATATCACTCAGCCACAGGAGGGTCATAAGACCCAGACGAAACGGGGCCTCATCCCTGTGAGGCGTATAGTTACCCGGTCTTCTTCCAGGCAGACGTTAGAAATGGCGGTCCCACCCGTGGATAGTGTAGAAATCTCTTCTAGTAGCTCCGCGACCGCTTCTAAGGTAGATGGAGAGGAAGCAGGTTTCAGAGAGAGCGAGACGGAGGGTGTTTCCAAATCAGAGGCCCCATCCACATGCACCGCCATTGTTCCATTATTCACCCCCTCCAAGTTGCTGGTGCCATCTCCTGAGGAGGAATTACAAGAAGAGTTCGATGGCTTAGATACCGAGGCAGATATAACTCCTCCTTTTGTTGCTTCAGCAGCGGGACTTTCTCCTCCTCTGCACTCCTTTGAGGACATTGACATTATGTTAGAAGTGAGTCTCTTTTCTTCTCCTCATTGTTTCCCATTTTTATCTGCTGCTTGATGCTGTATTGATCTGTTCACAGGAATCCCCTGTTGCTAGCCCGGTGATGACTGCAGCCTTTGAAGCCACTCCGTCTGACGCCTTGGCCATTGTTCCTGCTTCGACAGTAGCCTGGGCAGGCATTCCTGAGATAATCCGCCCTGTGCCGGTGAGGGTGCAGTCCTCTACGGACTTAGCATTGTTGGACTTGAGGACTTCGGGGGAAAGCCCGGCTCTCATCAGGGTTCTGGATTTCAGAGCTGAGATGGACCCAATTAGGGGTTCCGCCTTTATACCGGCCGCAGTGCTGACCATTGCGCCTGAATCGGTAATTCCCATAACATCAATCATGGAGAGTGAAACCTTGCCTCTCCGGGCTGTGACCCCTGCAGCCTTGACATTGAAGGAACTGGCTGTTGCAACGGGGGTGGAAGAAGGAGAGATAACCGTTACAGAAATTGGAGTATTGTCTATAACTGCCCCGGAATCTATCTCCATACTTTCGGAATCTGAGGAGGAGGTACCTTGCGAAGAGGGTGTTGAAGGTGCGGGTATTGCATTAGAGACCCAGGAAGCAACCATTCCGGCATTTACTGGAGTTACCCCCGCGAGCATCCAAACGGTGACCCTCGAGGAGATGGAGGTGGAAGGTCCCTCGGCTTCGTCAGAGGTTGTGGAGAGAGCTCAGTTGGCGCCTTCGGCAGACCTCCCGTCTTCTTCTTCTCAGCCAGACATCACCCTATGGGCAGACATTGACAGTGAAGTAACCTTTGAAGTGGTTCCACTTCCATTGCCTGGCTTTACTTCGCCTGAGAGTTTTGTCTGGCAACATCTGGACATGTTGCGCCAGCTAGTGGAATCCCAGCCCGGACTAACTTATCCACAGTTGAAGGAGATAGCCGAGCGTTTCACTGCCGATTTACAGGCAATGGGTTGTCCTCTAGAAATATGGACCCAGCGGGTTCTGTTGTTGAAATTTGTACATCGCCGAGATTTCTTGGCACACATTATGTCTGACAGACTGGCGGCTTTAAAGTTGCAAAGGATGGACTGCAAATCTGAGCTAGAAAAGATGAACTTTATTCTTCAGGAGCGACAGTGTCAACTGCAGTCTCTGGCGCAGCGGGAGCAGTTTGTGCACGGCCGAATAGCCATTTTGGTGGCTGAACTGTCTGGTCTCCGAGCTGAGCTGCCGCAGATAACAACTTCCCGGCCGCAGCTCGAGGAAGAAGCAGCTCTATTGGAGGGGCAGGTGGCATCCTTTTGGGACGAGTCTGTTCGACTGCAGGAGGAGGAAGCTCGACTTCATGAACTAGGGGCCGCCCCCTATGTGGGTCTTTTGGCCTTCGAAGATATCTTCCCGCGGCCATGAATCATTTCTTTTCTTTTTTCTTTTGTCTTCTATTGTGATACAATGTCTCTTCGGGGACCCTCTATGTACTCCCTTTTTCAATGAAAAGGACTCTTTGGCTTTATATGTATCCATCCCTTTTTTTTCTTTTGCATGTGGTTTTATCACCGTGGGAAGTGGGGTAGTGGTTTTAGCAGTCCTTCATGCGAATGACTCGTACTAGGCAGGAGAGCGTCCACCCCTTCATAGAAAGGATGGGGGACTCGCTCCACCGCGTGACGGCATCCGAGGAGGTGTTTAAACCAAATTCCGTTGGTAGCAGCAAACGTCCCTCTTGGCCATATGTGCCGCGGGGGAGACAACTTGCAGGAATATGAATAAAGAAGTTCCATCAGAGTAGACGTAAGGTCTAGACTGGGTAGAGGTTATAGTAGGCGGGACATTTAAAGGGTGTATAGTTTTCATCAGGACAGACGTAGGGTCTGAACTGGATAGGATTTCATCATTGATCGAGCGAGGTGCCGGTCGATCAATAACTGGTTCCATCATCGATATTGGGATCATATCGATGCAAGGGAGGTTCATAGGTTTCATCAGAATAGACGAAAGGTCCAAACTGGCAGGATTTCATCATTGATCGGGCGAGGTGCCGATCGATTAGTAGTTGATTTCATCATCGATATTGGGTTTATATCGACGCAAAGAAAGTGTTATAAGTTTCATCAGAATAGACGAAAGGTCTAAACTGGCAGGGTTTCATCATTGATCGGGCGAGGTGCCGGTCGATCAACAGTTGATTTCATCATCGATGCAAAGAGTCTCATAGGTCTCATCAGTATAGACGTAAGGTCTAAACCGAACAGAGGATTTCATCATTGATCGGGCGGGGTGCCGATCGATCAACGGTGGGACGTATGTAAGGGTGTAGGTCTCGTCAGAACAGACGTAAGGTCTATTCCAGCAGGTTTTATGCCGGGTGGAACTTTGCCAAGAAATACGCAGGTTTCATCAGGACAGACGTGAGGTCTAAGCTGGACAGGCCTTATCAGAATGGTGATGGGTTTCATTGTCGGTGGGACATTTGAAAGAGGGTATGTAGATTTCATCAGAGTGAACGTAAGGTCTACCCCGGAAAGGTTTTAGCATCGGTGGGGCATATAGCCAGATGACCGACGGAAGGCTTCATCAGTGAAGGGGAGGTGAAGGCAACGTGTCGGTTGGCATAGAACTTCTGAATTACCACATTACTGACCCAAGTGCCCTTTCGGGTTTTCACCGGAGCCAGCCCCCTCTTGCTTATGCCCACGCGTCCTTTCGGATTTTCGCGTGGTGGGGTACCCGATTTTACCTGCAGTGCCCTTTCGGGTTTTCACCACAGCTGGGTTTTTGGGCCATTTTTGCACTTGTCCAGAATGCCTGAACAAGTCTGGCGGGGTATCTCTATTTTCAACCCCATTTTTATATATATACTTTTTTTGTCGTTTTCTTTCTCTTTTCCTTTTTCATTGTCTTTTCTGGGAGCAGAACTTTCATCATATGGATCATGGCGCCATATGTTTATTGTGGACACACGATCATTGATGTGGGTGTCAGCATCAATGCAAAGGGGAGTAGGGTTTCATGATCTATCCAGATGGAGGGTCTGAATAGATTCAAAGAGCAGTGTTGTGCTATGTCAGAGCGGACGGAAGGTCCACCCTGGATGGATTTGAGCGTCGATCAGGCAGCGCGCCAGCCGACTGATAGCAGGTTTCATCATTGGTATTGGGTTCATATCAATGCAAGGATTTCATAGGTTTCATCAGGATAGACGTAGGGTCTATCCCGGATAGGTTTCATCGCTGATCGGGCAGTGTGCCAGTCGATCGGCAGCGAGTTTCATCATCAGTATTGGGTTTATACCAATGCAAGGATTTCATAGGTTTCATCGGGATAGACATAGGGTCTAGCCCGGACAGGTTTCTGTTGTGACCCTTCTATGACTGATGATGGATGATGTTGACACTTACTTTATTTCATTGGCAACACCATTATTTTGATTGATTGGCAACTATTTTATGATTTGATGAAACTGCTTTATCAGATTGACTATGTGTTCTTTGCATTTAACACACTGCATCTCAATTGATTTGGTTAAGTGTGTACAGCGTTATCATTTGAAGTCTATACACCCATCAGAAGCTTCTAAGTCTACACAACGTGTAGCTTGCTCACATAGCCAAGTCTATACAGACTTCAGCGTCTCATAAAAGTCTATACAACGCTTCAGCATTTAGAAGTCTGTACACTGGCCTTTGCATTAAACCTCAAAGTCTGTACAGCGTGAAATCTAAACATTATTTTTAGGGCTTGTCTTCGTGTCGTTTTGTTCCATTGTGTGCAGAACATTGCAGCACCTCGTGTTGCTTTCAGTGCCACTTGAGCCACACTTCGTGTTGTTTCCCCTCACTAACACGAAAAGATTTCGTGTCGTCTGACTTTACAACACTTCGTGTTGATTTCCATGCTTGACAGGAAAAACTTGTATGAGGTTATACTTCGTGTCGTTCTCTTTTCTATTTCGTGCTGTTTACTGGAGCAGCTCGATCTGTTCTGATGAACTTTGAGTCGTTTCCCTGTGAACCTCGTGTCGTTGTAGTCATTCCTGTTTTCTCTCCTCGTGTTGTTTTTCTTAGATCCCGTGTCCTTTTTGCTTTGTGACCACACCTCGTGTAGGGCTCTGTTCTTCGTTTTCGAGTTGGATTCAGTCCGTGTTGTACTCATCTTCGTGTCGTTGTTGTGTTAGCTGTGTTCTCTGTGAACCTCGTGTCGTTTCTCTCTGTCCTTAAGTTGCTCATCTCGTGTCATCTTTTATGTCTGCTTGTTTAACTTCGTGTCTCTTACTGTTGTTCCTCGAGTCGCTTTTTACTAGTGTCACTGCTTCATCACGTGTCGTGATAGCCGTGTCACTCTTTTGTCTTTGTGCTATTTTTCTCTTTAGACTTCGTGTCCTTCTCGCCTTGACCACACTCCGTGTCAATTCCTGTGTTTCATCTTCGTGTTATTTTCAACACGTGTCGGTCTCTGTTTTCATCTTCGTGTTGTCTTCAACTCGTGACGGTTTCTGTTATTTGTCTTCGTGTCGTGGTCAGCCCGTGTCGCCTCATCTTCGAGTCGTTCATTCGATCTATTTTGTGCTCGAGTTGTTTTTCTTATGTTTTCAAGTATTGTTTCACTCCGTGATATTTTGTTCTCACCTCGTGCTATTTTCATCTGACTTCGTGTCGTTTTCTTCAAAGTGTTTGTCTTGTTATAGTGGTACTTCGTGTCGTACTCTTTATAGTGTTAGTCTTATTATTGTATTTCGTGTCATTCTTTTCTTATCCCGTGTAGTAATCACGTCGTGTTGTTATCACATGTACCTCATGCAGCTTTAGCTTTAGTGGCCATACAGCGTGTTAATGGTTTTTTATCTCCTTACAGGTACGAGGAAGAATATTCCCAAATAAATGGGCTGCACGTGATCCAAGACAAGAGGAACCAATCCGATAAAGGCACGTGGCAGGAAGGTTCTGGATCGAGTGTGGGAGGCACACGCGTTTTGTGCCCTATCCACTTGCTGCTGTTATATATAAAAGCCTTCTCCCACAGATGAAGGATGATCGAAGCAGAAACCTGAAGAGCAGAAAGCCCTTTGATCCAGAAGAAGAGAAAAAGAGAAAGAGAAGAAGAAGAAGAATAGAAGAAGGAGAAAAAGAGAGAGGAAGAGATCTAGAGAGATTGAGTTGAGAGAGAGAGCTGATCGAGAGTGAGAGTGAGAGTGGTTGTATCTCAGTCTCGTGGTTCAAAACCAGAGCTGAGCTTTTGCTCTTAGAGCTACATTGTTTTTGAGCTTTTCTATTTTCGTTTTGATTCTGTCTTTTACTTTCGAATGCTGTTTCTTCAAGCTGTGTGTCAGCGGTCTTGCAGTGGTGGTCTCCACTGGATAGGTTAAGCTGTATTTCCCCAACGGTTGCAGAGGATTAGATCCTCTGGTCGGCAAGCTGTAGTGCCCAGCGAAGCTGTGTATCAGCGGGTTGTTTGGCCAAGCTGTAGAGCCCAACGGACGCAAGCTGTGTTGCGCAGCAGGAAGCCATACTCGGTTGAGTGTGGGGTGGACGTAGGTCGTTGACCGAACCACCTAAAAGTTGTGTGTGCCGTGTGCTTGTGTTTTTGTGTGATCTGTGTGCGATGAAAAATTCTTGCTTAGCTCATTTGATTGCATTGCTTATGCTCATGTCTAGCTTTTGACCTTTTGTTTAGCTTCCTGAGTTTTACTTAACTGACTGTTACCTAAATTCCGCTTTAGAACTTACAATAGTTTTAAATTAGGCAAGTTGATCTATTCACCCCCCTCTAGATCCACAATCTGTGGAGATAGACTGCGTCCATCTAACCCAACACTTGGTATCAGAGCCTAACTCTTCTGCAGGGACTCATCGCCCGAAGAGAATAGGCAGAGATGGATGCTCGAGGGATGACTGCCGAAGGTCACTCAACAACGAAGCCCCCATTCTTTGACGGATCAAACTACGCATACTGGAAGAATCGCATGCAAGTGTTCCTTAGGGCTAAGGATTATGAGATTTGGAAGATTGTCAGCAAGGGACCTTATGAGCTGTCACCGAATGAAGATGTATCGACCAAGGAGGAGATCAGAAGGTCCACGCTAAATTGGAGTGCTATTAATGCTATCCAGTGCGCTCTGCATCCTACAGAATTCTCCCGTGTATCTGCTTGCAAATCAGCTAAGGAGATGTGGGATGCGCTGGAAGTAATTCATGAAGGCACATCTCAAGGAAGAGAGCAGAAGGCCAATCTTCTTGTATCTGAGTATGAAGCCTTCAAGATGAAGCAGAACGAGTCCATCAGCGAAATGTACGCTCGGCTGACTGTCATAACCAATGGCCTCATAGGTTTTGGGAAACCTCAGGCAGAGTATGATGTAGTGAGGAAAATTCTGCGCTCCCTGACTCCAAATTGGCACACCAAAGCAACTGTGATGGAGGAGTCAAGGGACCTGCGTAATACCAAATCTGATGAGCTGATTGGCTCACTAATGGCATATGAGATAAACATGCCAAGGACAGATGAAGCCGAGAGGAAGAGGAAGCCGATAGCGCTGAAGGCTAGTTCCAGCAAATCAACAAAATCCAGCTCCAGCAGCTCGTCATCATCAGAGGAGAACCTAAATGAAGAGGAAGATGTGACTCGATCTGAGATAGCCATGATGACTAGAGAGTTCAGGCGATTTCTCAGAAAGGGAGCAGGACGGTTCGGTCAGAAGAAATACAGTGGTGACCGAAAGGATAAAAGGTATAGATCTAAACCTGCAAAGAAAAATGAAGCTAATGTTTGTTATCAATACAGGAAACCAGGGCATCTGAAAATTGACTGTCCAGAAAATCAGAAACATAAGAACAGGTCAAAGAAGAAATTCAAGAAGGGAAGAGCTATGATCACCACGTGGAGTGATGAAGATGAAGGCTCTTTCAGCAGCAGCTCAGATAGTGAAGTCGAATCTGAACAGCCCATTTGCCTTATGGCAACAAGTTCCGAAGACAGAGAGGAGGACACAGATGAGGTAATCACTAGATTTGAAAACTTCACAATTGCTGATTGGGTAGATGCTTATCATGACATAGCTGATAGAGCTGATGATATTAGAAAAGAGAATATGCATCTTAGAAGAAAAATCAATTCCATGCAAAATGATAAAACACTAACTGATAAAATTGCATGTTTGGAATCTGAGATTGATGAATTGAAACTCACATGCTCTGAAGAAGATAAAATCAAAGATGAGTTAAAAGCTTCTAAGAAAGAGAATCTAAGGCTTGAAAATGAAATTGATGAATGGAAGCTGAAGATTCAAAAATGTGAAAGTGAAGTAAAAATCATTTCTGAAAAATATGAAGCTGTCCTCAATGTCAACAATGAGCTAAAAAAGGCTATTGATGAACTTCAGAAAGATAATGAGGATAAAATGAAGACCATTGAGAAAATGACCCAAGGAACAGATAACTTAAATGCTTTGTTAGGGTCAAAGGTTAATTTCAAAAAAGAGGGCCTAGGTTTTAATTCTAGTGCAACAAAAACTTTCGGAATGAAAACAATTTCATTTGTTGCTCAAAAGGAAAAGGGACCTCTAATTAGCATGAACTTAACAAATTTGATGAACAAAACTGCTAATCTGAAAAAGCCCAGTGCTGAGGAGAAAGGCAAACGAAAGGTTAATGAGCCTAGTAGAGCTAGCTCATCTAAGCAGAATCCTAGGGCTCAGACTCAGGTTAGGGGTCAACCTGCACAGACTGGTAAACCCCAGGTCAAGGTAACCCAGTCTCCACCTCTTAAGAAGACCCAATACAAACCTGTGTATAGGTCAGCAGGGTCCAAAGTAAAGGGGAGACAAAGTGCTACTAGGAGTCAACCCAATTATTTTTATCAATCCAGAGCTCAGACCCACTACAATGCACAGCCAACCTACTTCTATAGGTCAAATTGGTCTAGAACTCAGGGTAAGTTTACAGGTCTTGCACACCAGGGTGCTCAATATCAAAGACCTTACAGTAGAAATTGGGTAAATGGGTATGGTTACTGGACATCTAGAAATCAACATTTTCATAGCCAGCCCAGGAACAACTATGGCCAAAACTTTGTGAACACATCCTGGCCAAGGCAATGGCACATAAATAACAACACTGTCAATAATCATGCTGCCGCCAACAAAAAGAAAAGGAACAACAACAGAAGAAAATCTGTAGGATCCACTGAACAAAATTCATTTAAACAAATGTGGATTCCGAAACAATTGCTCTCCTGCTTTGCTGCTAGTTCAGTTACATTGGAGCCCAATCGGTCTTGGGTTCCAAACTTGTCTACTTAATTGTGTATGCAGGTATGCTTGGCAGCCAAGAATAACTTGTGGTACATGGATAGCGGCTGCTCTAGGCATATGACAGGAGATAAGGTCAAATTTTGCATACTGACTGAGAAAGTAGAAGGCCTTGTCACCTTTGGAAGCAACACAAAGGGTAGGATTATCGGATCAGGTAAGGTAGGTAAGTGTTCTACCTGCTGCATTGATGATGTTATGCTGGTTGAAGGGTTAGCCTATAATCTAATTAGCATCAGCCAGTTATGTGATAAAGGTTACAATGTTCTATTTAATTCTCAATGCTGCAAGGTTTTTGAACCTGATTCTGACATTGTCAAATTTATTGGAAAAAGAATAAATAATACTTACATGATAAATTTAGATGACTTTCAACACACTAACCTTTGCCTTACTGCCAGTAGAGAAGACATAGCTTTTTTATGGCATCGTAGGTTAGGTCATGCTAGCTACACTATTTTACACAAATTAAATAAGCATGACATGGTTAGAGGACTTCCTGAAGTCTCATTCAAGAAAGAAAATAAAATTTGTGATGCATGCACTCAATCAAAGATAACTAGAAAGTCATTCAAGTCTAGAACTGAAAATCTGTCTTCCAAACCCTATGAGCTGATACATATGGACCTTTTCGGCCCAACCAGATCTGTCAGCCTATCAGGGAGGAGTTATGGGTTTGTCATGGTAGATGACTTCTCTAGGTATACTTGGGTTTATTTCTTATCTAATAAGAGTGATGCTTTCTCAAAATTTCAGGAGTTCTATGTTAATACAAATCAAAAAATTGAAAACATTTTGTCTGATCATGGAGGTGAGTTTGAAAACTCACAATTTGATGAATTCTGCAGGTCAAATGGAATCAACCACAGGTATTCCTCACCAAGGACACCTGAGCAGAATGGAGTTGTGGAGAGAAGGAACAGAACCCTAGTGGAAATGGGTCGTACACTTCTTGTTGAAGGTGGTCTACCAAGGAAATTTTGGGCTGAAGCAGTGAACACTGCCTGTTATGTAATTAACAGAGCCATGGTAAGACCCTCTACCCAGCAAACACCATATGAGATATTAAAAGGTAAGAAACCTTCTATTGCTCACTTCAAGGTTTTTGGTTGTAAATGTTTCATTCACATAAATGATAAAAAGGACCTTGATAAATTTGAACCTAAAGGAGAACCAGGAATTTTTCTTGGCTATTCTGAAAACACCCGAGCATACAGAGTGTACAATTTGAACTCTAAAATTTTTGAAGAATCTTCACACATAGTTTTTGATGAATCCTTGGCAAATACTAATGTTGGTCAATGCAGGAATGAAACCAATGGTGAAATTCTGAAGGAAGGAGATCCTGCAGACAAATCCGAGGATGAAGAAGAACATAATGAGCATAATGAAGAGGAGCCTACAGTTCAGGGGGAGGTAAATCAAGTTCATGATAGTCCAATTGCAAATATTAGATATCTCAAGGATCATCCTGTAGATAATGTTATTGGAAATCTGCATGACCCCCCTAGGACTAGAGGCCACTTAAGAATTCAACATGAATTGAATACTTATGCTTTTGTTTCAAACATAGAACCCAAGTCCATTGACTGTGCTCTTCAAGACGTGCATTGGATTAATGCCATGCATGAGGAGCTCAATCAGTTTGACAGGAATAAGGTGTGGCATTTGGTTCCACCTCCTGTTCATGAAACAGTCATAGGGACTAAATGGGTATTTAGAAACAAAACTGATGAAGCGGGGAATGTTATTAAAAATAAAGCCAGACTTGTAGCTCAGGGGTACAATCAGGAATTTGGAATAGACTTTGAAGAGTCTTTTGCCCTTGTAGCTAGGTTAAAAGCAATAAGAATTTTATTGGCTTATGCATGTTCCCTAGGAATAAACCTTCAGCAGATGGATGTGAAATCTGCTTTTCTAAATGGGGAAATTAATGAGGATGTATATGTGAGACAGCCTCCTGGGTTTGAATGTTTAGATTTTCCTAATCATGTTTACAAGCTCAATAAAGCTCTCTATGGTTTAAAGCAAGCTCCTAGAGCTTGGTACGACAGGTTGAGCAAATTCCTCACCGACAAGAATTTCACAAGAGGTATAGTTGATCAAACATTGTTTACCAAGGTAAGCCATCCAGATATTCTTATCATTCAGATTTATGTGGATGACATTGTGTTTGGGTCAACTAACCCCAAATTGTGTGAGGAATTCTCTCAAATTATGACTGATGAATTTGAAATGAGCTCAATGGGTGAGCTCAAACTATTTCTTGGACTGCAGGTTACACAAACAGAAGATGGCTTCTTCATCTCTCAGTCCAAGTATGTAAAGAACTTATTGAAGAAGTACAAAATGGACGACCTCAAGGAAATAGCCACTCCAATGGGTACATCAACCAGTTTGGATGAAGATTCTAAAGGTAAACATGTGGACCAAAGGCTATACAGAGGTATGATCGGATCTCTTCTCTATCTTACAGCCTCTAGACCTGATATATAATTTGCTGTGTGTTTATGCTCTAGATTCCAGGCTAGTCCTAAAGAAAATCACTTTAAAGCTGTGAAAAGGATTTTTAGGTATTTACTAGGCACCCAAGAACTAGGTCTCTAGTATCCTGCTAAGTGTGAGTTAGAGCTTCTAGCCTACACTGATGCAGACTATGCTGGGTGTCGAGTAGATAGAAAAAGCACAAGTGGCTACTGTCAATTCCTTGGTGGCTGTCTAGTGTCTTGGGCATCTAAGAAGTAACACACTGTAGCATTATCCACAGCTGAAGCTAAGTATGTTGCAGCATGTAATTGTGCAGCCCAAGTACTTTGGATTAAGCACCAACTGGCGGATTATCAGATAAATCTGGGATGCATTCCACTTTTATGTGATAATACTAGTGCTATTTGCCTTGCTAGAAATCCTGTTCACCATTCTAGGACTAAGCATATAGAGATAAAACATCATTTCCTTAGAGATGCTGTAAATAAAAAGGAGATTAAAATGAACTTCATAGAAACTGACAAACAAATTGCTGATATTTTTACTAAGCCTCTTGCAAATGAAAAATTTAAGTTTCTTAGAAGAGAACTTGGCTTATGTAAATTTTAGCATGATGAATGATTGTTTAATTGCTGTGAATAAAATCTCTGATGTGGACTTATTTTTGATTGCTTGGATAAATCATGTGAATGTGAATGCGGATGTAGAACTATCCTGTAGTGCATATATTCAGGGGGAGCTTGTCGAGTCTTTGCAAGTCTTTGCATATCATGCATTCGTGATCTATGCATAAGTTCTCTCTCAATTAATTCTTGCCATGTTGCATGCATATAGATAGGGGGAGTATTGCTAGAAATTCAGAGAGGTTTCAACCTTCTTGAAGTCATTCAACCTTTAATTCTGAATACTTGTCTCCGACAATATGGCAATTTGTTGGTCAGTTCTGATTTCTAAGCAGTAGAAAATGGACTTCTTCATTTAATAAGAATTTGAATTGTTCAAAGACTGATGTAATGGTTTAAATCTTATAATGGTTGGAGTTTAAAGATTGCAATCAGTATATAAGAAAGTTGAAAATTGATAAAACTCTCAACCTCTTTCTTATTTCATGATAGACAAAGCTAATCATATCTGAAATCTGAAAATTCATCTGAAATCATGTTAGAAAGGTTAAGTATGTGTATTGTTCTTGAAGAAGTCATTCTGAAACATAAAAAGGACAGCTAAGAAAGCCATTGAAAATCATTGAAAATCAATATTGGCAGAGCAATGACTGATAAATCACTGAGAAACTGAGTGATCCATCAAAGAAGTGGACAACACTCATGTCATGAAGTGTATCAGCTATCTCTGTTTAAAATGCTCAAAACAGCAGGCTGGTTTCACTAAGTACCTGGGGGTAACTGGCATCTGATAAACGTGTACCTTCACACAAAAAGGTGCAACTCAATTCTGTTGAATTTGATCATATGCAGAATGATCCATCTTGTTGAGTATCTAGGGGTATTGGCGTCTTATAAACGTATACCCTTACGCAGAAAGACTTGTGGTACCTGAATGCTCAATATAATCTAATATTGATTATGCTGCTCCTTTAAAAGAAAAGTCCATGAGTGTCAATTTGTTTAACTTCAATACATGACTTGATTTCTCTCAATATTTTTATGAGACTATGAAAGTAAGATATTATGAAACTGAATCTTTCATGCAAATATGAGTCTGGTTTATTGTTTTATCATGCACAGTGAACTTATCTATTGCTTGTTGTGCATGAACTCCAAATGTTATCATTCTTAAACCAGAAATCTTTCTGATAGCAGCTTCTAAATTCATATGACTGAAAACTCTATGCTTTAGAATGCTTATTCATGAACTACCTGTTCAGAATGCCAGTCAGTTCTTCTCTTGATTCCTCCATTGTAATTAACATTTCTCTCCTCTTTGTTGATGGCAAAGGGGGAGAATATTGTCTAGGGGATGTCTAAGGGGAGAATACATAGCATCTGCATGTCATTCATCTGCATGTCATTCTTGCATCTGCATGTCAATCTTCATAACACATCATGTCTTTCATCAAACATATATCTATATGACAGGATGTTGCTCTTCTACTTCATATGGGGTTGCCATCATCAAAAAGGGGGAGATTGTTGTGACCCTTCTATGACTGATGATGGATGATGTTGACACTTGCTTTATTTCATTGGCAACACCATTGTTTTGATTGATTGGCAACTATTTTATGATTTGATGAAACTGCTTTATCAGATTGACTATGTGTTCTTTGCATTTAACACACTGCATCTCAATTGATTTGGTTAAGTGTGTACAGCGTTATCATTTGAAGTCTATACACCCATCAGAAGCTTCTAAGTCTACACAACGTGTAGCTTGCTCGCATAGCCAAGTCTATATAGACTTCAGCGTCTCATAAAAGTCTATACAACGCTTCAGCATTTAGAAGTCTGTACACTGGCCTTTGCATTAAACCTCAAAGTCTGTACAACGTGAAATCTAAACATTATTTTCAGGGCTTGTCTTCGTGTCGTTTTGTTCCATTGTGTGCAGAACATTGTAGCACCTCGTGTTGCTTTCAGTGTCACTTGAGCCACACTTCGTGTTGTTTCCCCTCACTAACACGAAAAGATTTCGTGTCGTCTGAGTTTACAACACTTCGTGCTGATTTCCATGCTTGACAGGAAAAACTTGTATGAGGTTATACTTCGTGTCGTTCTCTTTTCTATTTCGTGCTGTTTACTGGAGCAGCTCGATCTGTTCTGATGAACTTCGAGTCGTTTCCCTGTGAACCTCGTGTCGTTGTAGTCATTCCTGTTTTCTCTCCTCGTGTTGTTTTTCTTAGATCCCGTGTCCTTTTTGCTTTGTGACCACACCTCGTGTAGGGCTCTGTTCTTCGTTTTCGAGTTGGATTCAGCCCGTGTTGTACTCGTCTTCGTGTCGTTGTTGTGTTAGCTGTGTTCTCTATGAACCTCGTGTCGTTTCTCTTTGTCCTTAAGTTGCTCATCTCGTGTCATCTTTTATGTCTGCTTGTTTAACTTCGTGTCTCTTACTGTTGTTCCTCGAGTCACTTTTTACTAGTGTCACTGCTTCATCACGTGTCGTGATAGCCGTGTCACTCTTTTGGCTTCGTGCTGTTTTTCTCTTTAGACTTCGTGTCCTTCTCGCCTTGACCACACTCCGTGTCAATTCCTGTGTTTCGTCTTCGTGTTGTTTTCAACACGTGTCGATCTCTGTTTTCATCTTCGTGTTGTCTTCAACTCGTGACAGTTTCTGTTATCTGTCTTCGTGTCGTGGTCAGCCCGTGTCGCCTCGTCTTCGAGTCGTTCATTCGAGCTATTTTATGCTCGAGTTGTTTTTCTTATGTTTTCAAGTATTGTTTCACTCCGTGATATTTTCTTCTCACCTCGTGCTGTTTTCATCTGACTTCGTGTCGTTTTCTTCAAAGTGTTTGTCTTGTTATAGTGGTACTTCGTGTCGTACTCTTTATAGTGTTAGTCTTATTATTGTATTTCGTGTCGTTCTTTTCTTATTCCGTGTAGTAATCACGTCGTGTTGTTATCACATATACCTCATGCAGCTTTAGCTTTAGTGGCCATACAGCGTGTTAATGGTTTTTTATCTCCTTACAGGTACGAGGAAGAATATTCCCAAATAAATGGGCTGCACGTGATCCAAGACAAGAGGAACCAATCCGATAAAGGCACGTGGCAGGAAGGTTCTGGATCGAGTGTGGGAGGCACACGCGTTTTGTGCGCTATCCACTTGCTGCTGCTATATATAGAAGCCTTCGCCCACAGATGAAGGATGATCGAAGCAGAAACCTGAAGAGCAGAAAGCCCTTCGATCCAGAAGAAGAGAAAAAGAGAAAGAGAAGAAGAAGAAGAATAGAAGGAGAAAAAGAGAGAGGAAGAGATCTAGAGAGATTGAGTTGAGAGAGAGAGCTGATCGAGAGTGAGAGTGAGAGTGGTTGTATCTCAGTCTCGTGGTTCAAAACCAGAGCTGAGCTTTTGCTCTTAGAGCTACATTGTTTTTGAGCTTTTCTATTTTCGTTTTGATTCTGTCTTTTACTTCCGAATGTTGTTTCTTCAAGCTGTGTGTCAGCGGTCTTGCAGTGGTGGTCTCCACTGGACGGCTTAAGCTGTATTTCCCCAGCGGTTGCAGAGGATTAGATCCTCTGGTCGGCAAGCTATAGTGCCCAGCGAAGCTGTGTATCAGCGGGTTGTTTGGCCAAGCTGTAGAGCCCAGCAGACGCAAGCTGTGTTGCGCAGCAGGAAGCCATACTCGGTTGAGTGTGGGGTGGACGTAGGTCGTTGACCGAACCACCTAAAAGTTGTGTGTGCCGTGTGCTTGTGTTTTTGTGTGATCTGTGTGCGATGAAAAATTCTTGCTTAGCTCATTTGATTGCATTGCTTATGCTCATGTCTAGCTTTTGACCTTTTGTTTAGCTTCCTGAGTTTTGCTTAACTGATTGTTGCCTAAATTCCGCTTTAGAACTTACAATAGTTTTAAATTAGGCAAGTTGATCTATTCACCCCCCTCTAGATCCACAATCTGTGGAGATAGACTGCGTCCATCTAACCCAATAGTTTCATCGCTGATCGGGCAGTGTGCCAGTCGATCGGCAGCGAGTTTCATCATCAGTATTGGGTTTATACCAATGCAAGGATTTCATAGGTTTCATCGGGATAGACGTAGGGTCTAGCCCGGACAGGCTTCATCGCTGATCGGGCAGTGTGCCAGTCGATCGGCAGCGAGTTTCATCATCGGTATTGGGTTTATACCAATGCAAGGATTTCATAGGTTTCATCGGGATAGACGTAGGGTCTAGCCCGGACAGGTTTCATCGCTGATCGGGCAGTGTGCCAGTCGATCGGCAGCGAGTTTCATCAATAGTATTGGGTTTATACCAATGCAAGGATTTCATAGGTTTCATCGGGATAGACGTAGGGTCTAGCCCGAACAGGCTTCATCGCTGATCGGGCAGTGTGCCAGTCGATCGGCAGCGAGTTTCATCATCGGTATTGGGTTTATACCAATGCAAGGATTTCATAGGTTTCATCAGGATAGACGTAAGGTCTAAACTAGACATGTCTTATGATTGATCGGGCGGGGTGCCGGTCGATCAACGGTGAGTTTCACCATGGTGGTACTTTGGATAGGGTGAATGAGGGTCTCATCAGGATAGACGTAGGGTCTATACTGAGTGGGTTTAATCGTTGATCGGACAAGGTGCCGGCCGATCGACGAGGAGTTTATGGTGGGAGACGAGGCTTTCTTTGAGGTTATCACATTACCGACCCAAGTGCCCTTTCGGGTTTTCACCAGAGCCAGCCCCCTCTTGCTTTTGCCCACGCGCCCTTTCGGGTTTTCACGTGGCGGGGTACCCGATTTTGCCTGCAGTGCCCTTTCGGGTTTTCACCACAGCTGGGTTTTGGTTATTTTTGCCCTTGTCCACAACGCCTGAACAAGCCTGGCGGGGTATCTCTATTTTTAACCCCATTTTGGTCTCTTCTTTTTCTTCTTTCCTTTTTTTCTTTTTTTTTTCTTCTTTTCTTCTTTTTAGAGGGTGACAAGTGGGAATGTCACCAGCTTAAGATGAGGGTAGTTTGGTTAGGGCGGAGTGCCGCCAAACCAAGGAAGAGTAGCTCGGTTAGGGCGGAGTGCTACTAGACCAGGGAAAGAGGGTAGCTCGGTTAGGGCAGAGTGCCGCTAGACCAAGGAAAGAGGGTAGCTCGGTTAGGGCGGAGTGCCGCTAGACCAAGGGAGAGTAGCTCGGTTGGGGCGGAGTGCCGCTAGACCAAGGAAAGAGGGTAGCTCGGTTAGGGCGGAGTGCCGCTAAACTAAGGAAAGAGGGTAGCTTGGTTAGGGCGGAGTGCCGCTAAACCAAGGAAGAGGTAGCTTGGTTAGGGCGGAGTGCCGCTAGACCAAGGGAGAGTAGCTTGGTTGGGGCGGAGTGCCGCTAGACCAAGGAAAGAGGGTAGCTCGGTTAGGGCGGAGTGCCGCTAAACCAAGGAAAGAGGGTAGCTTGGTTAGGGCGGAGTGCCGCTAAACCAAGGAAGAGGTAGCTTGGTTAGGGCGGAGTGCCGCTAGACCAAGGGAGAGTAGCTCGGTTGGGGCGGAGTGCCGCTAGACCAAGGAAAGAGGGTAGCTCGGTTAGGGCGGAGTGCCGCTAAACCAAGGAAAGAGGGTAGCTTGGTTAGGGCGGAGTGCCGCTAAACCAAGGAAGAGGTAGCTTGGCTAGGGCGGAGTGCCGCTAAACCAAGGAAGAGGTATCTCGGTTAGGGCGGAGTGCCGCTAAACCAAGGAAGAGGTAGCTTGGTTAGGGCGGGGTGCCGCTAAACCAAGGAGGAGTAGCTTTTGTCCGATTACTCGGGGAATGTTGGTTGTGCAGCATGATACAGCTTTAGGTGTCTACCGTTGAGTGGCGAGGATCGGATTTCCCCTCGATGGTTAACAACCATGTAGGCCCCTCCTTCGTAGACCCTCTGTATCACATAAGGGCCCTCCCAATTAGCATTTAGCTTTCCTTTTGGGTTGGACGCCATGACTTCTTTTTTCTTGACCATGACGAGGTCACCTTTCGTAAATTCTCGTCCTTTTATGAGTTTGTTGAATGCAGTGGCCATGCGGGCCTGATACATTTGGATATTCTTCTGAGCTTGGAGGCGCTTTCCCTCTAATTCAGCCAATTCTTCTAACCTTCTTTCATCATTGGTTTGTTCGCCACGGGCCAGGTCATATTGGACTGCCACTCTGAGTGACGGGACTTCCAGTTCTAGTGGAACCACTGCCTCCGAACCGTATACCAATGAGTATGGTGAGCACCCTGTAGGTGTCTTGAAGACGGTGCGGTATGCCCACAGGGCTTCATACATTTTCTCTTCCCAGTCCTTTTTATTAGAACCAACGACCTTGGCCAGCAAGGTGCAGAGAGTCTTGTTAAAAGCTTCTGCCAATCCGTTTGCCTGCGGATTGTAAGGAGTGGAAGTCCTCCATTCGATCTTATACTTTTCGACAAGCCGATAGACTTTCTGATTTCTGAAATGACTTCCATTGTCAGATATTACTCGGCTGGGGATCCCGAACCGGAAGATGATGTTCTGCTTGATGAATCTGGCGACCAGTTCACCAGTCACTTCTCTTAATGCTATAGCCTCCGCCCATCTGGAGAAGTAATCTGTTATGTCTAGTATGTACTTATGTCCGGCCGAGGAAGCCAGTAGTGGCCCGACTACGTCAGTTCCCCATTGCGTAAACGGCCAACTGGGAACTGTAGGATGCAGAGTCGTAGGAGGCCTTCGAGGCACAGTAGCATGCTCCTGGCATTTCTGGCATGATTTTGCAAATTTACAGCAGTCTTCGAACATGGTGGGCCAATAGTAGCCCAGCTTCTTGATTTCTATCTTCATCTTAGGACCAGCCTGGTGGGCACCTGCTGTCCCAGCATGTACTTCTTTCATCGCTTGACAAGCTTCCTTAGTGGACAGGCAGTGGAGTAGAATCTTCTTGCGCGCATCCGCCATTATTCGGAACAGAGTCCCATTTCTGAATTCATAAGAATCTTTGATTCTCAATAGTTTCATCTTCTCTTCTCTTTTCTGCGGTAGCTGTTGGTGCAGGAACCACTGTAGCAAGTGCTGTCTCCAGTCAGATGCCTGTTCTGTGCTAACAGTAGCGACTTCTTCTTCTTCGGGGCACCCTTCTAGCATACTGGGGACTTGCCGCCGGTTCATAACAACAATGTTCAGTGTCTCATTTGGCGGGACTGCTAGTGAGCTGGCTAGCTTTGCCAGTGCATCAGCCTGGGCATTATGTCCACGGCCCACATGCCTGAGCTCAATATGATAGAATTTCGCCATGAGGCTCACAGCCTTTTGGTAATAGGGATTCAGTTCTGGCTTTCGCACTTCGAACTCCCCTTGGATTTGCTTTATCACCAACATCGAATCCCCGAATACCTGAAGCATTTGGATACCCATGTTGAGGCTGATGTGGAGTCCGATTATCAGAGCTTCATATTCGGCTTCATTATTGGTGCAGGGCTTGTTTATAGAACAGGAAGTATGCACAACCTCCCCTTCCGGTGATCTTAGCATAATACCGGCTCCGGCCCGCATTCTGGTCTTTCCATCGGAGTCTGCCTCTGTTCTGGATGCTCCATCAAAAAATAACTGCCACATAGCTGACTGAGCCTGGCAGCCTTCGTGCGTCTCATCATCGGGTAATTCAGTCCCTAGCATATCATTTTCCAACACAGGATGTTCTGCGAAGAAATCAGCCACGGCCTGTCCTTTTATCACCCTCTGGGGTGTATAGGTAATATCGAATTCCATCAGAATTACTGCCCATTTGCCCAACCGGCCCTTCAGTACTGGCTGAGTCAATATATACTTGAGTGGATCTGCTGCAGATATCAATTTGACTTCATGTGACAACATATAGTGTCGGAGTTTCTTGACGGAAAAGACTAGTGCCAAGCAGGTCTTTTCTATGTAGCTATAACTTTCTTCAGTTCTAATCAGCCTCCTACTTAGGTAGTACAAGGCCTGTTCTCTGCCTTCTTCATTTATCTGTGCCAGCATTGCCCCCAGGGAACAGTGTGTGGCTGCAATGTACAGTATTAAAGGTCTGCCTTTAATAGGTGCCCCCAGCACTGGAGGGGTCTTGAGATATTCTTTCAGCTTCTCAAAAGCTTCCTGACAGCCATCATCCCAGAGGAACGGTACATCTTTCATCATGAGCTTGTGAAGGGGGTGGCATCTTCCCGATAGATTAGATATAAATCGTCGGATGTAGGCCAGACGCCCTTGCAGGGATCTCAACTCGTGTAGATTCCTTGGTGGAGGGAGCTCCTGGATAGCTTTAATCTTGGACGGGTCGATTTCAATGCCCCTATGACGGACAATAAACCTGAGGAATTTTCCACTGGACACGCCGAAGGCGCATTTCATAGGGTTCATTTTGAGCTCATATTTGCGCAACCTCTGGAACACCATCCTCAGGTCTTGCAAATGGTCTTCTCTTCTGCTGGTTTTCACCACCAGATCGTCAATGTAGCACTCTACTTTCTTGAAGAGCAAATCATCAAAGATCTTTGTCATGGCTCTTTGATAGGTAGCGTCGGCATTCTTGAGGCCGAACGACATCCTTTTGTAGTGGAATATCCCCTTCGGGGTGCGGAATGCAGTGTGCACTCTGTCTTCTTCAGCAATCCAGATCTGGTTATATCTGGATGACCCATCCATAAATGATAGGGCCTCATGGCCAGTAGTTGCATCGATCATCACCTCAGTGATTGTCACCGAGAAATCATCTTTCGGGCAAGCCTTATTAAGGTCCCGGAAATCAACACATATTCTGATCTACCCATTCTTCTTCTTTACAGGCACTATATTGGCCAGCCATGTAGTATACTGGTTTTCTTCGACAAAGCCTACATCAATCAGCTTGTCAACCTCTTTGTTAATCTGATTTATCAGTTCAGGATGCATTCTCCTGGAAGGCTGCTTTACAGGGTTAGCCTCTGGGTTTATTGCCAATCGGTGCTGGGCCACATCAGAACTCAGTCCCGGCATTTCATCATATGTCCATGCAAAGCAGTCTCGGAATTCCTTCAAAAACTGTATATACTGTTCCCTGGTAGCTGGCTCCAGCAGTGCACTGAGGAATGTCGGCCTTGGCTCATCTGCGGTTCCCAGATTTATTTCCACAAGCTCATTGACGGTGGCCTGACCTCCATCTTCGACCTCGGGTGGGGCTTCTTGCAAGTCAATGAAGCCTCCCGGGATATAATCTTCTTCAGTTTCATGATTCTCTGTTTCATCGTACTGGCCATCAGCGGTTGCTGGCTCATCATACACGGCCAATATTGCTGTATTCTGTTTAGTGTGCCCCGAGGACGTAACTGGATCAGCAGGAAATTTAAAGACGGAGTCTTCCGCCCTTAGAGGCTCTTCTGATGTAGACTCCCTTGAGAGATCATCATTCTGTAGAGCCCGGACTTCTTCCAGGATGCGCTCAAACTCCAAGCATTCCCTCAGCTCTTTGGCTGCTTGGTCTTCATCCGGGGTTCCCGTGTCAAACTTTGCTTCAGCATGGAACAGATCTTCTTTGGAAGGTAGGTCTTCCCAGCACCAATCTTTCTTTGTTTCATCAGACATTCCCGTCCCTGGTTGATTGTCTGGGGCTTCATTGTCTGTTATGGACTAATAAATGATTTCTTCATCTTCCGAAGGGTACGGGTCGTAGCCCACCCCAGGGGAATCTTCATGCTGGTAGAAGGTAGAGATGACATCCACCTCGGCCTCATAGTATTCTTGTAAAGTATAGCCCAGTCCCGGGTGCTGTGTGATCTTCCTCAATTCTTTATTATCTCGAGGCGGATCCCATAACTCCTTGAATGCTCTCTTCTGGGCGGCAGACTGTAGCGATGGCATCTGCATCTTAGAGAACATCTGTGAAACCCGTCGGGTAGTATAGTCCAAGCCTGTAATTGGCACCATCTGGTTTGCAGCCTCTTCAGGGACCATGCAGTCTTGATCATCTTCCTCGACTGACTCCCCAGTGTAGAATATGGTAGGAGGTTCGCAGAAGCGAGGGACTTTCATAGTCTTCAGTGGTAGCACCGTCTGGTATTCAAGGCTGACGATGGGTTTAAATAAACCCTGCGGCACCTCCACTTGTGTGTACTTTTCTTTCATTTCTTCATTGATATCATCCGGGTGAATGTTAGGAGGGGTGATCCGAGCAAAGTCACCGGCATAAGAGATGTGAGCTACCTCATGCGTTTTAATATAGCCCTTTGGTGGCGGTGGAGACCAATCTCTTGCCTTCGTCGCCGGCTTTTTCTGTCTGACCACAGCCTCTTTCTCTTTACCCTTTCCCGACACCTCCGTGTAGTAGGACGCATCGAGCATATGGCACTCGAATACTTCGAAGGGATGCAGATCCGCAAACACCCTCTCTTCTTTTCCTTCATGGCAGTATTTGATGCACTGATGTAGCGTGGATGGCACTATTTGATATTCATGCAGCCACGGTCTCCCCAGCAGGGCCTTATACGTGGTGTTGGAATCGATCACATAAAATCGTACCACGGTAGTGAGGTCGCCCAATGTGAGGTTGAAATCAGCCACCCCAAGAGGTGTTTCACATTTCTGGTTGAACCCTGCAATTTTCATATCTCTGACCCTGGTAAGCTGCAGATCAAAGTAATATTTCTGATAGATGCGGTATGGGAGGATGTTCACAGCAGCCCCGGGATCTATCAGTATCCTGCTCAGCGGCTGACAGTTCAGGGAACCCTTCATATACAGCGGCCTATTATGACCGGAATTCGGGATTAGCATATCATCTTCCGTGAATGTGATCGATGGCCCAGAATTCACTTCTGTTAAGAGTGCTTCATATTGTGCCGGCGACTGCAAGGCATCCACACTTGCTTGGCGGGCTTCTTCACTCAGAGAGAGGATTTCCCAGATGGAGAACCTGGTAGGGAGCTTCTTCAACATCTTCATGATTCGACTGCCTACCCGGACATTAGACAGTCTCATTTCTTCTGCCCATCGGGATCTTGGAGGTTCATGTGGTGCCTGTGGCCTTTGCTGCCCAGTCCCAGTTTCATTCTCTTCCCCTGTTTCCCGGGAGGCTTCTTCTGTAGCAACAGCCCCTGGCTTTGCTAGAGGGTCACTTCCTTCATTTTCTTCATGCTGCTTCTGCTTCCTAACTGCAGTCTGCTGGCATTTATTGCTTTTAGCTGGAGCAGTATGAGCCAATTGCTCATTCTCCAAACTGGACAAGAATTCCAGGAACGAAGGAGCTTCTTCTTTCTCTTGGTACAAGCTGGCAGGGGGAGGAACCTGGACACCTCGTACCTCTGGTTCTGGGATCTAGTAGGGTTGCTCCCCTCTGAATATAATGTTATGATTAGCTGGTGGTGGGCGCCCCCATCTTTTCCCAGAACGTGTTGCATGGGCTGAGGTGGAGGCCTCAGCATGGTTGGCTTCTAGCGGGGCATTTGATGTTTCAGCCTCATCATCCTCCCCGGGCAAGGAAAAGAGCACTGACAGGGTGTTACATTGTACTGTCGTGACTTTCTTTCCCTTTCTGGACCTGGGCCGTCTCTTCTTCTTCTGGGAATTTGGCTTTGCCAGCTCCTGCCCCCAGAAGGGCTCAGTCTCATCTTTTCTTTGTTCTGCCTCTGGCTGCTCTTCAATTTTCAATTCTTCGAGTTGCTCCCAGAGTATACAGTCTTTTACCAGCATGTGTTTGGGCTTTTTCTGCTCATATTCATCGAGCTCATTGATATACTGCTGTAGACGCCTGGCTGCAGGACTTACTTCTTTGTGTGCGGGTAGGGGAGTTTGTCTCCTCCGGTTGTGAGTAGGGATCCGGATGACTGGCCCGGTCTCGGCTGTGCGCCATACTGGCTTTACTGGAGGCGGTTCAGGCCTTGGTGTGACACCTCGAAGAATCACCCCGCTGGCGTTGGCTGTGGGAGTTTTCCTTCTATTCTTTATGGGTTTCGTTTGCCATCCCTCCTGATCCTTCAGTGGGGTGAGAAAACAAGCTTCATAGGTATGCCTGGTACATTCCTCAACGGCTTCCTTAGGCAGCTGCTGGTAAACTGAGATCATATTGGCGGCCATTCTCCAGGGCGGAGGCTCATGTGGATGAGGTGGCTTTACCTGATAATCTCCCAGCTGCAGCTCACCCTTTTTAACCATTCCTTCCATGATGTCTTTGAAGACATAACAATCCTCAATTGCGTGCACCAGCGCACAGTGAAATGGATAGAACAGCGGATCATCTTTCTTTGCCGCATCCTCGGGTCTCTTCGGCTCAGGCAATGTTACCTTGTTGAACTTATATGCCCAGTTAAATAGCGCTGCCGTCTTCTCCTTTGGAAAAGAGTAAGCCTTCTTCATCTTGTCTCTTAGAGAGACCTTGTCTTTTCTTTCTGCTGCACCCTCAGGCGGGGGAGCTTCATCTGCCCCCTTCATCCCTTTCTGCTGCTCGAAGGTTCTGAAATCGACGGTGTTGGCCTCAGAATGTGATGGTCGTCGATCATTAGATTTACCTTTCAGCACATTGGGAACATTGGCGGTTGGACGTTTGGACAAGAACGTCTCAACCTCCGCCACTATATTGTTTAATCGGTCAAATGTTCTGACATCTGCACCGATCATCTTTTCTAGCACCTCTCTCCTGAGGCTCTGCTTGCATATCTACACTGCATCTTCTTGATGAGGGGGTCTTCTGCATCTCATGGCTAAGTTCCTCCATCTTTTGATCTAGTCCAGTGCTGTTTCACCTTGCTTTTGCCTGGTTGCATATAGCTCTGCTATTGTGATTTCTCTTTCAGTGACATGAAATCTGTCGCGGAATTTTCTCTGCATATCAGGCCAATCAACCACCGATCCAGCTGGCAGGCTTGAATACCATTCAAAGGCTAACCCAGTGAGGGATGAGCCAAAGAACTTAAGCAGATAAGCTTCGTCGACTGCCAGGTCGCCCATGATTGTGGTGTAGTAAGCTATGTGCTCTCTGGGGGAGCCCTGGCCATTAAATTTCTCGAACTTAGGCGGCTTACTGACGCCTGGAGGTAGTCTCTTAGCAGCATATTGGGGAGGATATGGCACCTTGTACACATCATAGGTACTAACATCATCGCCAGTCTTTTCAGACAGCTCCATCTCCACAATTCTTTCAATCATCAGCTTGTGGGCTACGGCTGGATCTATATCTTCTGGGAAGAAGTGAGCTTGTTGCTGACTATGAGGAGTTGTCATCATAGTGGCGCGCAAGGTGGGCGCGCTAGGCTGTGTCTGGGACGCAGAGGGCTGAGCTACTGTTTGCTGTGGAACAGGTTGGCTCGGTGCTTTGCCCTTATTAGCCATGAGAGGATTAGCTGGAATGGCCGTTTCTGTTGAGCTGGAAGTATGCCCCACAGGCTCGGCTTGCTTGGAGACCGGTGTAGCTTCATGTTTCTCACTGAGCTGTCTTCTGAGAGCATTGATCTCCTGCTGGTATCTTCTGAACATCATCTGGATCATGGGATCCAGGGTGGACGGGATCTGTATATCTTCTGAAGTCCCTTCAGCATCATCAACGAAGGGATTATCTCCCTCTTCCGCTGTCACCACATTGACCGTCATAGTGGTGATCTTGCAGGCTTCACCATTAGTCTTCATTTTATCTTTTGCCGCCTGGCCTCTTCTTGTGACAGGCCCGGGTCTGGTTGCCAGCCTGAGTAGCTCGTCCGATTGAGTTGGTAGCATGTCTTGCCTCTTGACAAGTCCAACCATGTTACAGGTGAAGATCTGCATCTTTCCCTTCTGCCTGTAGACTTTTCTTTTTGCCTGGTCGGGATATTTGAGTCGGTCAAAGACCGATATTCTTTCTTCAGGTTCTTCCCCACACAGGTCTTCTTTCCCATATCCGGCCCTGCGGCCTTCCCCATAATCATTGGAATCAGAGGAGGAGACTTCGAGCATCACTTCTCGAAGGGTTTCTTCCTCTTCTTCATCCACGGTGCCCAGGGCACGGGATAATCTTTGCTGACCGATGGCAGAATTCCCCAGGTAGTGGAAGTAGTCTTGAGCCACTTGCTTCATCTCTTCTTGATTGTGCCTTTGTGGCTCTGATTGGAGCATCAGTCTTTCCTGGCCTCTTTGCTGATGAGCCAGTCTTGCCACCTGAGCATTGAGATGCGCAGCTTTGGAATATCTGAATATATCAGCCTGCCTGGCACAGGCTCTTGGTCTTCTTGGAATGGCAGCAGCGACTGGTTCGCTTGTTCTCATCTTTTCTTCTTTCTCAAATCTTCTATCGCCATCCTGGCAGTAGTTGGCAGCAGCATCATAGTTCTTCCTTTGCCATCTTCTGCCCCCAGCCCTGGGATGGGGGACCGAGAGGTCTTGCTTCCGCTCATATTTTCTGCCCCTCATCCTGGGGCGAACAGTGGTCAGATTTCTTTCTTCACTTTCTTTCTCATCTTTCTTACCCCAAGCCCTCGAGTAAACAGCAGCATCATCTCTTATGTCTTTTCCTTCTCTTCTTCTGCTTCCTACCCTGAAGCGGGCAACAGCATCCTCGGTAGCTTTCCCCTCATCTCGAGTTGGGGCCCAGCTCTGAATCTTCTTTGGTCGCCAGATTTGTTTATATCTTGCTGGCTTGGGCGCCAGCGGCTTCCTCTCATCAGTTTCCCAGTTGGCCCTCCTGGTGGCCAGAACTTGGAACTTGTTGTCGATCTGGACGGTCGGGACAATCCTGTCCGGCCGGACTTCTCTCGGGCGACCGTCGAGGTTCACCCTAACATCGCCCATCATCATCATCTTCCCTGAATTGGAAAGTCGACGGTCAGCAGCAGCATACCGGCTCCTCCGGTTAGTTCTTTTTCCCTTTTGGGCAGCAGCGGGGACCGTGTCCCTCCTTTGAACATGGTGAACATAGCAGGCGACGGTTGTCGAGGTCGTCCTCTCTGGTAAGCTATCCTTGTTATCAGCAGTCTTCATCGGGGCACTTGCAGCAGTGCCTTGCTCGTTGTTGTCGACCTGCAGAAGGTCGGTGAAGATGAGGCCCATGCAGTTGGGCAATCCGACAGGGGGGGGGGCATCGACCCGAATGACAGCGGTACCGCCAGGTAACCCTCTCGGACATGCACATCGATCGGTTGTTGGTCGAAGCACACGGACATGAGTCCAGTAGTCATTGTAGCTTCCTGAAAATAAGGAAAGCGCACAGAATCAGAAATTTGAGGGGGGCCCGCTGGGCCTCCTATTTTTGGCGTAGAGATGAAGGGAGACTCTGTCCCACCGGGCGTGCCAGACTTGTGGAACGCGGATTTTTTTATTTTTAAACTATTTAAATTTATTGTTATTTATATTTTATTTGGGGAATTCTCTTATTTGTATTTATGGATTATTAGGTGTGCCAGTCACCGGGGTGACTATTTAATTGTGCGCTCGATCTGACTTTTAATCAGTCGATTGTGAAGTCCGAGTCGGGACCCGAAGTCCGTCATACCATAAAGGCTATGACGTTAATTACGCCCTTCCTAAGAAGGACAACCCTTGATTAAACACCAAAAATAGGAGGAAGACAGCGGAAAAAAAATAAGACTCAAACGAGAGCGAGGGTTGGTTCATCAGCAAGGCGTTAAATAGCCCGAGTGAAGCAACGATACATCAAATGCTGAACAAATCCGACGGCATGTCCCCATTACCTTGGACTATGTCAGATGGGGATAGGAAACCACCCATGCAGCGGCAGGGTGGGATCCGTAAAAGATCGGGTATATCTAACCCGGAATCCAGATAAGAACCGGTGCAGCATGACACACCCTGTGCAGGCGCGATGTCTTATTAATATTCCCCTTCGGAAGACCATCGGAGAACATGCAAGGGCAGAACTCCATGGGCCAACGGGGTTAGGGTGGAATACCATAGCTATCTGATGAGGTATGTACGAATTTCGACAGCATGTCCCCTTAACTTGGACTATGCCAAGAAAAGATAGGCCATCATCCACGGGAAGCCGGGACGACAACCAAAGGAGAACGGCGCCAGGCCGTGGGGGACATTGCTTGCATTCATATCATCGATTGATGTTCCCTTGGAACCCATCAGAGCACATGTAATGACATGGCTCTTTAGGTTCATAAGGCTGCAGAGAATCCAGATCGGGACTAAGAGATGTAGGGAGGTCCTCCCCATTACTGTATCTCCTCGGGGTATATGTGAAGGTCTCTGAACATCCTCTGGACAGATGTGTGGAGAGATTAAAAGGATTGGAGGGTGATGGTGCGAAGGTGGACCTTGGCCCCGGTTTTATTGGCCAAAGAAGGAGCCTCGGCGTGGGTTATATTGGCCAAGGGGGGGTTCTCGGCGTGACTTTTATTGGCCAAGGGGTTCTCGGCGTGGCTTTCATTGGCCAAGGGGGAGGTTCTCGGCGCAGGGGTCCTCGGCGCGCTCGTCACCGCACCGGGAACCTGGCGCCGGGAAGCCCCCGGGCCGGGAAGGCTGTATTACGAAGGGGTCTTCTTGGACAGTGAACAGGATTGAGGGTTTTATCAACATGCTGAAGGGAAAAAAAAGGGGGAAACCCTCTCGGCGGCATAGCTCTCGGCGTGGCAACGGCCGCACCGAGAACCATTTACCCAACGCCTGCGCCGGGAAGGTGAAAGGGCTCAAGGCCAGAAAGGGTTTATGGCTTGATTACGATACTCTGTTCTAGAGATTTCTGGGACTTTTGGCTTGTATTGAGGCAGGATTTGGAGTGCAGAACGGGATTACATGAAGGTTTCTACCGGAGGGATGCCAAGGGAATTGGAAGGCGAAGTCAGTAGATGAAATAAGACCCTCTCACAACGTCCTGTGAAGATTTTTATCTGTTTGCCGCCAGCCGTCTGAGGAGATCCAGAGATGACTGTCTCTGATCACCCGGACGAGCCCAATGGCATCGAGGAAACAAACCAGCGATGGACGAATGAACAACCCTCGGCACTGGAATTCTAGGCCCTAATCATTCAAGAGTCAGAATGGAGGACCCAGGGGTCGAGGTCATCACTTATCAGAACCTCGTGGGGTTGCATTCATCTGCAGATTAAGCATATATCTCATAACCAGCAGCTCAGGGAACCGAGAGATTGATGCATCTGGTTCCTGAACGGCATAAAGGGGGGGGCCTCGAAGGAAAACTCGAATGTATGTGGGGGATCTTCCATCGAGACAGGAGGGGAGAAGGAAACAGAACCCAATAACCCACTAGATGAGGGTAGGGGCCCTATCTTCATTCCTCTTCGAAGATCAGGCTCATAGAAACGACTCTGAAACCTGGAGCGTCTAGACTATTGGACATTCAGATAAAAGATATATACATAGAAAGACAGAGGGCAGAGCTTCGGTTGCCTAATATCCGGCACGGCAACTGTGACATTTCATTTCATCTCATTGTCACCACTTACATCAACTGCAAGGCTGAAGCCGAGAAACAGGCAGAGGGGAGGAACAGAGGCAGGCAAGAAAAGAATTCTCGGTCATCATATGAATAATCAAAGCACGAGGACACAGACTATTACATACGGAGGAAAACAAAAGAAGAAAATAAACATGGGGGGGGGAGGGTGGAGCATTGACTCCACTCCCTCCCCCGAGCAGCCCACCTGGAGCTTTCTTCTTCTCTTTCTCTTCTTCTTTCTTTTCAACGGGATCTCTCCTGGCTTTTCTATCTCTCTTCTTTTTTTCTCTTCGCTTTCTTTTCCTCTTTTCTTTGGTTCTCTCTGCCCGACCCCTTTATCTCGAGAGGAAGGGGGTTTTTATAAGCATAGCACCCCTCCTTCTCGGCAAGGCTCTCTCGGCGCACGGTTGATGAGTTCCCGGCGCGCCTTATTCGGAGGCAGTAGGCTCTCGGCGCCCCTTCCCCATATGGGTCTTGTTGGCTCTCGGCGCCATATGGCCGAGCCCGTTTAGATCCTTTTGTCTTTTATGCTTGCTCATCAGTAAGCATGAGCTACTAATGCCGCTTAATCTGTCCCTTCATTTGTCGGTCCCTCGAGTCCGTCAGGCTAGGCGAAGGCCCATCAATTGGTGAGTTAGTATAGCTTCATCAGAATATTTCTGGGGATTTTCATCAGTCAGTGGACTGCAGTTCTTCATCAGTACTGTCGTCTGAATGACGACAATACCGGACATCAGCTTGGCCGGGGAGGGCTTCAGCCGGGTGGTAGCTTTAATGACATATCTTCCGTAATCCTGATTTTGTAGGAATCTCCGGGATCTTTATCTCTCACTTAATCTTCCATTATGTCTCATCTCCCTTCTCTATTATATTTTAGGTGTCAACAATCTCTCAGGTTCTCTCGGTAGTCTACCAGATCTCCGTAGTGTCAGTGTTTCACTTTGAATAGGATCAACCGATACAGTCTCATCTAATGAGTTTATGTCTATGGGTTGTGGTTCTTGGACCTCGTCCAATTCTATCTGGCTCCCACTATTTTTCTGGAGTAGATATTCTCTTTCCAGGAATACAGCTCTCTTGGCCACTAAGACCCTTTGCACAGAAGGGTGATAGAAATAATATCCAAACGTCTCCTTTAGATATCCCACAAACCTACATTTATCAGTTCTCGACTCAAGCTTATCACTATCGTTCTTCTTTACATGGGCAGGACACCCCCAAATTTTAATGTGATTAAAATTTGGTTTCCTGCCCTTCCATATCTCATATGGTATAGAAGGAACTGATTTACTTGAGATCCTATTCAATAAATATACTGCAGTATCTAACGCATAGCCCCAGAGAGACAAGGGTAGTCCTGACATAGACATCATGGATCGGACCATGTCTAACAAGGTCCTGTTTCTCCTTTCGGATACACCATTGTGCTGTGGTGTATACGGTGGAGTCCACTGAGAAACTATTCCATTGTCTTTAAGATAAGAAGTGAATTCATGGCTTAAGTATTCACCTCCTCGATCCGATCGAAGAGCTTTAATACTTTTTCCTGTCTGTTTCTCTACTTCATTCTTGTATTCCTTAAACTTCTCAAAGGCTTGTGACTTATGTCTCATTAAATACACATAGCCATATCTAGAGAAGTCATCAATAAAAGAAATGAAATAGAGATAACCTCCTTTTGCTTCTACGGGCATGGGTCCACACACATCCGAGTGTATGAGCTCGAGAAGGTCAATAGCCCTCTCACCATGTCCACTAAAGGGAGCCTTGGTCATTTTCCCCATGAGACACGACTCACAAGTATCAAATGGCTTGTATTCGAACGAATTCAAATACCCATTTGAGTGTAAGTGAGAGACTCTTTTCTCACCTACATGACCAAGTCTGCAATGCCATAGATATGCAGAATTCACTTCATTAGCATTGGAAATTTGTATAACATTAGAACGTGTATCTAATACATAAAGACCATTGACTAATGAACCATTGGCAATAATCAAACCACTATTCATTATAGAGCACCCAGTGCTATTGAAAGTCAATGTATATCCAATGTTATACAAGCCAGAGATTGAAATAATGTTCTTAATAATTTTAGGAACATAATAACAGTCATTCAACTCCAGAATGACTCTTGAAGGTAAACTGAGGCGTGCAGTCCCGACAACTTTGGCAGAAACTAAAGCTCCATTGCCCATCCTCAGTTCAATCTCCTTTTTGCCTAGTCGCCTTCTATTTGCCAGCACCTGCACAGAATTGCAGAAATGAGATGCACATCCAGTATCCAATACCCATGATGTGGATTCCATATATGACAAATTAAGGTCTATGACAAAAATACATTCATTTAGAATTGCCTTGCAATTCCATTTCCAATGCCCAGTTTCCCGGCATCGAAAACATTTGTCTTCCTTTTCATTCTTCTTGCCCTTCCCTTTGTCAACTTTGGCGAGTTGCTTACCCGTGGCCTTTTTCTTTCCTTTCCCTTTGTTACTCGTGGTGGATATTTGAAAGGCCTTCCTTTTCTTGTTGGCCCGGCCAACAATCATTACAGACGAAGATGGTTTATCTTTCTGCATGGTTCCTTCAGCACTCTTTAACATATTGAGCAGCTCTGGGAGAGTTGCTTCAATCCTGTTCATGTTAAAGTTCATGATGAAGGAAAAAAAGGAATCGGGCAATGACTGGAGTATAAGATCAATGCATAGTTCAAGATCCAACTTGAACCCCAATGCATTGAGTCTTTCAATCCACTCCATCATTTTCAGTACATGGGCATGTACTGATGAACCCTCAGACATCCGTGTCCTGAAAAGCCTTTTGGAGATGTCATACCTCTCAATCCTACCCTGCTCCCCGAAGAGCTGGCGTAGATTGAGAAGTATACTTCTACAATCAGTCTTTTCAAATTGCCTCTGCAGCTCGGGAGCCATAGAGGCCAACATGTAACATTGGGCAAGGGAGGAGTCCTCAGACCACTTGGCATAAGCCAGTAACTCGCCCTCGTCGGCATCAGGAGCTGGCTCAGAATGAACCGTGTCCAACACGTACGCAATCTTTTCGGCGGTAAGGACTATGCATAGATTACGTAGCCAATCCGAGTAGTTCGGTCCAGTTAATCTATTTGCATCCAAGATGCCGCGGAGGTGGTTGGACGACGACATTATAATCTGGATAAGAAATAAAAGACAACTTAGCATGTGTTCAAATTCTAACTTAGATGTGGTTTTGTATCTTAGTTAGTCCCACTATTTTTCGATTGAACTATATAACCCTCAGTATATAGAACGGGAGATCACCGAGATCAACCTAGTGGGTCGGAATCCCAACGAGACTGATGTACGACATTGTGGAAAGCACAACAAATCATACATCATCTCAAGGGCAGTCAACAAACACTTGCATCTAATGCAATATCCGATATTTGGCCCCCGAGAAATCATCCCCTTGTGGAAAGCACAACAAATGATATTCTCGGTTAGATCTAACCATCATTACTTCATAGCAATGAGTTCATGACCCGACCCTTGTGGAAAGCACAACAAAGTCGAGTTCAATTCCTCACCCCATTGAGGCCGAGCCTTAGAGTTTAATCCCGCCCCCAAACTCATGGACCTTGTGGAAACCACAACAAATCCATGAAATGAAGACGTTCATTCACTCCATAATGATGGAGGGCCACGACGACTCCTAGAGCCACGCTTACCAGATCTAAAATTTAAGCGCGAGGGAATTTAATTTTATCTTGATCTCACCCTAGGTGGTAATATAAATATATCCAATATATTTACCGTACCTAGTAGTTTGCACAGAATAAATGCATCCAATGCAAAAATAAAACGCAAGTGATCATGGACTTAATTCCTAATGTAACTAAGGCATCCGGCCCGCTTCCAAAGCAGCTGGATCGTCCTCGTCGGGTGTGCTCCGAGCTTTCAAACTCCGACACCGCAGTAATTATAACTTTTACACAGCTCCCAGGCCGAAAAAAAAGTAAATTACATATCAATGAAATTCCAGAAGCCCTTAGGGCGAGTACAACAACGGAGGAAGATAGAAGTACATTGGAATTTTAACAGAGAGAGAAAGGAGGTTCGCAGACCCCAATTAATTACATTAATCCAAGTCCATGATCACTTGCCAACCCATTTAAATAAAATCAATCAAGGGTTATTTTCTAAAAATAATCCTTACTTTTCAATTTAAAAATGGGATGTGCAAACAAAAACAGGCTAGCTTTGTTTAATTTTAAAAATCAAAGCATGATTAACTAAAATTAAACACACAAGCAGGCCAATACAAGGTAAATAAAGTAAAGCACGTAAATAACCATCATTTTCTATAGGGGCATCTAATTGAGATAATTAATTAAATTTAAATTTAAATTTAATTATCCAATAATCAAATTTAAATTCAAATTTTAAATATGCCAATAATTAAATTTAAATTCAAACTAATTATCCAATAATTTTGTTTGAAAGTAAATGTAAAATAATGCAATTATCATCAATTAGTAATTTTCTAAAATTCAAAATTTGAATTTAATAATTATCTAATAATTAAAAATTCAAATAATTGAATTTTCACATTTAACTTCAATAAAATTCAAAATTTGAATTTTCTAATTATCTAATAAATAAAAATTCAAAAATTAAAATTTACTGAAGTAACTTCAATTATTACCATTTTATCTCAAGGTAAATAGTGATTATCTCACCTCGGTAAATTCAAATCGATTAAATAAAATTTAACATTTGACATTTACTTTTGAGATAACACTATTTAACTTACTCGATAAAATTCTATTTAATTTACTGTGTATTTTGATATATATATCCTATATATATATGCACATAATAAATTAAATAAGGTTAAAAACGTAATTTTTTTTAATTTAAAAAAAAGGGCTGCGCACGCGTGGGCGGCACCCGCCCCCGCGGGTCAGCGCCCGCGGGTGCTAACCCGCGGGCGCCGCGTGCGCCGCCCACGCGGCGCACGCGGCGCACACAATTCATCTTGCTCTTGTCTCCCAGATTGAACCCAAGAATATTGATGAAACATTAAAAGATGAAAACTGGATAAACTCAATGCAAGATGAATTAAACCAGCTTGAAAGAAACAAAGTTTGGCATCTTGTTCCTAGACCATCATCACAATCTGTCATGGGCACTAAATGGGTATTTAGAAACAAACTCAGTGAGGATGGCAAGATAATAAGAAATAAGGTTAGATTGGTGGCTCAAGAGTATAATCAAGAGTTTGGGGTAGACTTTGAGGAATCTTATGTCTCAGTAGCCAGACTTGAGGCCATCAGAATTTTACTTGCCTTTGCATGCTCCCTTAAAATAAAGTTGTATCAAATGGATGTAACAAATGCCTTCTTAAATGGTTTGATCAAAGAAGAAGTCTATATGGAGCAGCCCCCTGGCTTTGAGAACTCTAACCATGAAGATTTTATATACAAGCTAGACAGGGCGCTTTATGGATTGAAGAAGGCACCAAGAGCTTGGTATGAGAGACTAAGCTCGTTCCTCATTGAGAAAGGGTACACACGAGGTAAGGTAGACCAAACACTTTTCATCAAGAAGTAAGGTAAGAATATCTTGATTGTTCAAATTTATGTTGATGATATTATGTTTGGTTCTACTAAATCTGAAATGTGTGAGAAATTTGCTAACCTAATGACTAGCAAATTCGAGATGAGCCTAATGGGAGAACTCCATTTTTTTCTCGGTTTGTAGGTCAACCAAGGAGAAGATGGGTGCTTCATAAGTCAAGCCAAATACATCAAAGAGCTGTTGAAAAGATTCAACATGACAAGCTGTAAAATAATTACAACTCCTATGAGCACCACAACATCACTGGATTCGGATGAAAATGGTAAATTAGTGGATGCAAAAATCTATAGAGGTATGATCGGATGCTTACTTTATTTGACTGCATCCCGACCAGATATCCAGTTTAGTGTTTGCCTCTGTGCTAGATTTCAAGCTAGTCCTAGATAATCCCACTTGACTACCGTCAAACGTATCCTTAGATATCTTACCGGTACTCAAGATTTGGGATTGTGGTATCCGTCATCATGTGATTTATCTCTTATTTCTTATTCTGATGCGGACTACACAGGATGCAAGCTGGATTGCAAGAGTACTACGCTAGATGCCAGTTTCTGGGCGGGTGTTTAGTTTCTTGGGCCTCCAAGAAACAACACTCGATTGCCCTCTCAACCACAGAAGCAGAATACGTTGTTGCGGGGAGCTGTGGTACCCAAGTGTTGTGGATTAAACACCAACTCTAAGACTACTTAGTGGACCTTTATTGTGTCCCGATTCTGTGTGATAACACTAGTGCTATCAACCTTGCAAAAAATTCAGTCCAGCACTCTAGGACTAAGCATATTGAGATTAGACATCACTTCATTAGAGATGAGGTCTTTAAGAAAAACTTTGAACTGCATTTTGTTGATACACTAAATCAAATTGATGATATCTTCACCAAGCCCTTGTGTAATGACAGGTTTATAACACTCAGAAGGGAGCTTGGTCTTTGCAGATCTCAGGCTAATAAAATTTGAACTGATGATCTTCTTCAGTTTGGTTGTGTGTTGTGCTGATTGGTATCCATGCATTGTTTATATGTAAATATGTCATTTTGCACTCATTTGCATAATAAAGTTGAATTCATGATCACGGTGCATTGCATGTAGTGTAGCATCATTCTTGCATGGCCATAGTATATTAAATGCTGAAGTGTGGAAAGGTAGGTTATGCTTGTCTAAAAGCACTCACCATGCGTGAGGATTCACCTCCGCCAAGTACCATGCATCACTGTCGCATATAGGCCATACAATAAGGGAGAGTTGTTTCCTTGAAGCATTCATGCATATGTTTCATCTTCATTTTGTTACCCTTAATAAGTGTCCAACCATGGGCCGGGTCATGCATTTCATTTCTGCCAACTTCATAAGTGACCAGGTCGACCTCTCCTTGGCCCCCAGGTCGACATCTGGTCATTTCCCTTGCTTGCAAACATAACTTCTTGAATACATCCACTGCATATCCGTAGGGGGAGTCTTGCTGCTTCTCTTAATCTCTTGCAATCTGAACTTCAATGGCTTCCAGTCTGAATGTGAGCATAAAACAGACAGAACTATGGCGTAAGAGCTTTCTATTATATGAACTGATGATTATCCATCCAATAAAAATGGTTCGGATTTAATGATTTCCTTGAAGCTCTGATATATTTTTTTTGAAATCCTCTATGTTCCGTGGTGTTAATAGACTTTAACTAGAGATTGCTGGTTGTGCCTTGAATGACTATCCTGAAATCTAAAAATTTAAACTTCATGGCAACCTTGATGATACACTAAAGTTTAGTATTATTTTTAAACACCTTGATGAGCTGGAATTCTTGACAGTAAATTTGACAGAGCAATGATATTGTTACATGGAGAAATATGCCACGCCCTCAAAACTTTTGACGAATGATATGTCATGATGTGCCCCTGTTATCTCTGTCGTAAATAAATTAGACTCTAGGCAGAGCAATGGCATAATTTCTGAGAAATATATCTCCTCATCAAAGGAAATGAGGTCAGATATGTCATCAGGTGACAAAGCTATCTATGTTCCATCTGAAGCATAACAGTCAGTCTTACCAAATACCTAGGAATACTGGCGTCTAAACAACGTGTATTCTTACAAATAGGAGGCATGTACTAGACTCGATTACTCGTAAAATATGAATAATGTGCATACAAATGTAAAAGATCATGAAAAATAGTGCTGAAAACATAAAATTCCATGCTTTCGTCATGCTTGTTTAACCTCAATACTAGTTTGTGTTATTTCTAATGAAGTTATTGAATATGGATGTATAAGACAAAGGAAGATTAACCACTGCTATGATATGCACTTCTGGTTCATTTCTATTAAACATGGATGTAGATGCTTTTCAAACTCTAATGTTGATCTCGGATTTCATTAGCTTTGAACCATGTATATTGCTCATGGCATGTTTTAGGTTTGCATATAATGGGTTGCTCTGCACTCCTATTCAGCTCTGCTCTCTAAGCCGTTTGTCACCGTTTCTGCCTTATCCCTCTTTTTTACTGTTGCCAAAGGGGGAGAATAACTTTGTGTAACTTTGTGAGACGGGGGAGAGTCAAAAGTCATGCATACACTCAGAGGGAGAGCAGCATCCATAATATGGAGGAACTTGAATAGCATTCACATGCTCTGATCATCCATGCATACATATACGCATTCACATGCTCTGATCACCACTCTGTATCTTGAGCTGCATATGTTATAAAATTTGCCATCTTGGACATGACTGCCAGATAATGACTCACAGTGTTGCCATCATCAAAAAGGGGGAGAATGTTGTGCCCATGTGGTCATTTGAAATTCATGGTTTTGATAATGGCTAAAGACTATACGTCATTGATGTTTCCCACTCTCATATGATTGAAATACTTGATGCTTTTTCATGACAGATAAGCCAAGGAATGGAGTGGAGATGGCAAAAGTGAAAGCCCAATGATCGCGCCCAAGCAAGGATAAAAATCCCTTCAAGAAGCAAGAGTCAACTCTTCAGGATGGACAGCTATCAGAAGATCAGGTTGGCTTCAAGAAGGAACTCGGAGACGCGTGACGAGTTTATATCAATCATGTCAATCAGAGCGTTAGTGTATTCAACACAAAGATAGAGTGCGCAAAGTAAATATAACCTAATCCTTTATTCAATCACAACCTCAAAGGTACTTCTATTACAATCCACTTAATGAAAGTGCTAAGACTCAATAAAGGGAAAAGTACAACGATTGACTCAAAAATATAGAAAGATAAGACTAGTAGACGCTTGGATAGATGGAGAGCTCTAATCTCTTCACTCTTGACCTTCCCCATCCGATTGAGTCGCTTCATCGGACTTACCAGAAAAATAGGGGAAAACACTAAATGAGCTAACGCTCAGTAGGAATTATATCTCAAGAGCTAGCTTGCTTTAAGTAAATTACATGTTACATGAATGCAATAAAGGTATGCATGTTTACGTAAAACGACAAGAGAGAGAGTATAACAAGAGATAATTGAGTGAACTAGCATGTCTTTCAAGAACTTATATCAACAAATGTCAAGATATTCAAGCAAGTATATTCATCATGTCATGTCGGGAATTGGCCATCACATTTCAAGCAAGTATATAAATACTTTTTTTGGGTCACGCAAGTCATATCATGTCAAGTCGAGGATGAGATTGTGGAATGTCTAATCAAGCTAGTCATGCACTTCGGTACAATGCCACACCGTGATCATTACAACTCCCATGGGCACTAGTACTTTCGGGTGCTCCTCCCAGGACTAGATCGGGCCCTTATATGCGCAGGCATTGATCGTGTATTTTTCGACATCCACTATGGTTATAGCCAATATAGAGTTTCAATGGAATAAGCTTGTAGGGATTTTAAGGTAGATCTTGTGGAATAGAATTTCAAGGATTGAACCTGAACAATAACGGGACAATCACGATTAACGATAAAACTAGGTGGAATCGGCTCCCTAATTGGGTGCCATGATAATAAGAATAAGCGCTCATATAGCGATGGTCGCTCGTTCTTGGACATGATAAGCTAGATAGAATTGAGGTCCACAAGTATGACACCTAATTCATAAGAACACTAATGGCATAGTTTCCCATTCCATTAATTTAGAGTATTCTCATGACATCCTCTTAGCAAGTCATGAGGGCCGGTATACCATGTTTCTTTAGAGTGACATGGTAATCAAATAGTGACATAGGTTTTAAGGGTACAACCAGCTCGGCTGCCTTGAGGGAATCCAAGGCTAGCGGAGTCTTACGGAGGTCTCTATGATAAAGTCACTGGTCCAAAAGAACGGAATGTCCTATGGAGAGTTCATCTATCACCGAGAATTTGTGGGTAATCGATAAAATAACAAGAAACATGGGACTATATTCACGGAATGGAATATAGTGCCGATATGCATAACCCATTAACAATGGTTATATAAAAACCACGAAAAAAATCAGGGATCGGTCAAATGGCGCCTGAGCTTAAGTCTTCATTTTATGAATTGGCGCCCTTGTCAGGGTCGTCAGTTCAATAAATGACGACTGTTCACTCAGTCGTTACATCCAGATTAATATCTATAAACATTTTCCATTTTTGATTATTATAAAAATGACGCCTTTCATGAAGACTTCAATTCAGTAAACAACGCCCTAGTCAAGGGGGTCATATAACAAATTAAAGGGTAGGGTATAGGTCGTCATTTCCATATCTAGGAACATTATAACCATTTCTATAATTTCACAGTTTATCACTAAATTGGCGCCCGTTTACATGGGCGTTCATTCAAAAAAAAATTTAATAGAAAAACCTAACCTAGGGGTCAATGGGAGAGTGCACCCCTTACCAGAGGTAAGGAGAAAGCCACTCCACCATCAGACCACTAGGAGGCAAATTATATTCCATTGATGAAGAATAAAGAATTACATCAATCTGATACTAGGCAAGCCTAGTGAGTCCAGCCAAGCAGCACCTTTTATAATAGAAGGGAGCTCACTATAAAAATAAAAAGAATTACATTTAGTGGTGCAAGCTAATGAAGCAAGTAAATCTACTACAGTATTGCCTTCTCTGAATATATGAGTAATAGAATCATGCTGAGATATGGTGCTCCAGATATCCCTGACATAGCTGAGAATGGACCAGGGGCAATGAGTTTCCTTTTTGATAATCCGGACAAGGGTGAGGGAGTCACATTCAATAAGAGCTGGTTTGGGATCCACAGTCTTCAAATAGTTAATGCCATCAAGGAGGGCACGGGCTTCAGCTATTAAACTATTAGAATGTCCATAAAAGTGAGAGAAGGCAAGGATGACCTTGCCTCTAGAATCCCTGATAATTCCGCCTCCTCCAGTATCTCTAGATAGCTTGCAAGCACCATTAGTGTTTAATTTTAGAAAAGGCCAAGGAGGACAAAGCCATCTCACAATCTTCATCTGTTGTCTGCAAGGGGCTTGATTTTTGATTCCCAATTGATCCAAAAATTTTCGGTTAATGGACTTTGGTTCCTTAAAAGCAGCAACCGAACAAGCCATCTTAACTTGGGAAATAATATGATGAATGATGTTGGTTTTGGATAATGATTTATCATCATATTTGACAGTGTTTCTGGCTCTCCAAATTTCCCACATTCCAAATCCAATAGAGGCAAGAGTGAAAAGAGCAAAAGTCGAACCTGGCTGAGGATGGCAGATGGAATTCAGGATGAATTCCCTAGTAGTGCGGCCTTCAAAGTGTAAGCCTGCAGCTGTAAGGGCAGTCCAAATAGAAACTGCAATTTCACTGTGCAGAAATAAATGGTTGGGGTCTTCCACCTGCGGCAGCCAGCAGCATGAGCATTTAGAGCAGAGGACAACACCCACTCTTTGAATATTATCATCAGTCGGAAGACAATTATGCATAATCTTCCATAAATGGACTGAGATTTTTGTTGGAACCCAATTAGACCACAGTCGACTCCAAGGAATATCAGATTGTAGGTGACTGTTAGCCATTGATTTGTAGGTCGATGCTACTGAACACAGTCCAGATGGAGAAAGACTCCATACTCCCAAGTCCATTTCCTGATTCAATTTAACAGATCTGACAGCTTGCTGGATACTGTTGGGAATCAATGCATTTAGTAGGGCAGATTCTTCAGAAGAAGGGTTCTGAAGGACATCTCTTACAGAAGCTTTAGGATTAGGGATAAGAACATCAGAAACATAAGTATTTAAGCATTGCTGACCCAGCCAGTTATCATACCAAAAGTTGGTATTTAAACCATTCCCAATAATAACCTTCTTAAACTGAATAATATAATCCTTAGCCTTCAACCAGCTTCTTCTTGCAAATCCCTTAATGTTTCTAAAGTTAGCATCTCGGATGTGGCATTGGTGCAGGTACTTGGCTCTAAAATAAGAAGCCCATAAAGAATTAGTGTGAATAGCATTCCACAACATTTTAACTCGAAGAGCATTCTCCATGAGCCTAAGAGACATGATGCCAAGGCCACCCTTGGATTGAGGCTTACATAATGCCTGCCAAGATTTCCAATGTCTCTTTTTGCCAAGAGGGGAAGACCCCCAAAAAAAATTAGCAAAGGCTTGCTCAATCAGATTGTGAATGCTAGTATGCAATGGAGTAGAAGATAGTGAATAAATTGGCAAGGAAGTAAGAACATGCGTTATAAGAACCAATCTGGCACCTTGGGACAATAGGTTGGCTTTCCACCCAGCAATCCTTTTTTGTATAGAATTGATAACCCCTGCAAAATATATCTTTTTTGTTCTTCCAATCACCAAAGGTATGCCAAGGTATTTATGAGGGAAAGACAATCTGGAGAATCCAGTGAGGTTCTGAATTCGCTGTGCAACAGAAGAAGGCTTCTTCGGGTGGATTAAAAATCCACTCTTGCTGACATTAATCAGTTGACCTGAAGCATGTTCATACATGTGAAGGAGTTTAAGTAATTTTCTGATAGAAGCTGAGGTGGCTTTACTGAAAATCAGGGTATCATCTGCAAATAATAAGTGAGATATATTTGGGCATCTCTGAAAACCTGTGAACCATTCAACCCGGCCACTGCTGAAAGCTTCTCTTAGTGACCTGCTCAAAGCTTCTTTAGCAATAACAAATAAAGAAGGAGCTATCGGATCACCTTGGCGGATACCTCTAGTGGATTTAAAAAAACCAGCAGTGTCTCCGTTCAACAAAATAGAAAACCAGCAATTGTTAATCAATCTATCAATAAGATTAATGAAATTATTGCTGAATCCAAATCTGAACATAACTGAGTAGAGAAAGTCCCATTCTAATCTGTCATAGGCTTTAGCCATATCAAGTTTAAGCATAACATTTGAACCTCTGGTTTTTCTACCCAATTCAAGAGAGAGCTCCTAAGCAAGAGCAATATTTTCAATAATCTGTCTCCCTTTTACAAAAGTAGACTGCTCAAGTGAGATGATCTTAGGAAGAATAGGAGCCAATCTTCTATTAATAATAGAAGAGATGATCTTATAGAAGAAATTACATAAGCTTATCGGCCTATAATCTGTTATATCCACAGCATTAGATTTTTTTGGTATAAGAGCAATCAGAGTGGAAGTAACACTTCTTGGCAGAGAATTCCTGGACGAAAAGGCTTCTTGCACAGCACTAACAACCAAGGGGGCAATGATATTCCATACTTTTTGGAAAAGAACTCCAGAAAAACCATCAGGCCCAGGGGCACTATCAGCTAACAAACTGAAGACTGCATCATGAATTTCAATATCAGTAGGAATAGCACAAAGACAGTCATTATCATCCTGGTTTACTAAGTGGGGAATACATGCCAAGAAGTTATTGTCAATATGATGGTCTTGAGTGGAGAAAGCATTCTGGAAATGGGAGACAGCTATTCTTTTCATATCCTCATGATCTGATGAAAGATTGCCAGCAGGGGTTCTCAATTGAGTAGTTTTGTGTTTACGTCTGTTAGCTAATGTAGACATGTGAAAAAATTTAGTGTTTCTGTCCCCCTCAAGAAGCCACCTAATCCCAGACTTTTGTCTCCAAAAATACTCTTGCTGTAGAAGCCTGTCAGATTGAATATTTTTTGCTTCTTCTAAAGCAGCCAGATTTGCATCAGTAGGCTGCAGGTCATAATAATGCTCAGCTTGAAGAACAGCATCCTCAGCAGCAGTCAAATTTAGGTGAACATTACCAAAAGTTTGTTTGTTCCAAACTCGAAGCATCCTTTTCAATGATTTGAGCTTGAGATACAAGCAAGTCATGGGAGAGGAAGCAATAGGGCTAGAATGCCAACATGCCTGAACATCTTCAAAAAACTGCTCATGCAAAGTCCACATTTTCTGAAAGCAGAATCTACTAATTCTTCGATCTTGGGAGAGCAATTTAACAAGAAGAGGAGCATGGTCAGATGCTTCCCTGGACAGATGCTCAATAGAAACTGGAAGAAGATTAAGGCAGGCTGTATTAAGAAGAACCCTATCCAATCGAGCCCAAATTCCTCTGCCCAATCTGGGTCGCTAATTCTTTGTCATATGATTTGCACCCGCATGTACAATCACAGACACATGATTTTTGGAGTATGTCTGATCAAGATTCTAAAGACATGAACAGATAGGGAAAAATAATAGGAATTTATGGACACAGTCATGCATTAGTGTACATGTAAGAGTTCATAGTTATTAAAATTTAAACTTTGTACAATTATTAACTATCTAGGAAAAGACGATTGTTTGCACGGTCGTTGATTTTAAATGACGTCCTATCTTGGGTCGTCAGTTTCATTCATGCAGTAAACGGAGAAAATTCATTCTGGAAAATGAAATATGTAACTCCTTTAGACCTATATGCATGTAATCACTTAGTAATTATAGGATTTTGCAAGTCTTGAGAAAACCTACCTTGGGTGATGATTTGGTTGATGACTGATGAAGAAAATGGAGGTGGTAACCCTTGATACGATACTCTGTTTTAGTGTAAACAAAGGCAGCAATTGCAGCAGCCGAAGAGGAAAAGATAAAGAATTCTCCCACGTTCTTCCCGTATCACGGCAGGATGAAGAAGAGGAAGAAGATGTAGCAGCTTGCTCCTCTAGCTTCAGCGGCTGGAGGCAATAGCAGCAGTAGCAGCAACAGTGAAGAAAGGTAACGGCCTTCAAACCTCCGTGCAGCAAGGAAGAAGAATGAAAGATGAAGAACTTCACGTTCTTCACGTACACCACGGCAGGAGCAGCCTTCGGAGGAAGAAGCAGCTTGTTCTTCTGCTTCTGGTGATAGAAGAAAGGCTAGCAGCAAGGGGAAGATGACTCGCGGTAGTAGGGTGTCTTTGATCAATAATGTCAACAGGAAGCTCGACGGAAGGTGGGTATTTATAGGAGAAGGAATCCTAATGGGTTTATAGGAGTTCGATTAGGATTAAAATCGCAGATATCCACGTATGGATCCCTTTCCTTAATCCAAACTTACCCAGATAACATCCATGTTCGAACCAAACACCAACGGTTCTGTTTGTAAATGATGCCACAAGTTGGGGCGTTATTTCAATAAATGACGCTTGTATACACAGTCGTCAAAAATTAAATGACGACTTGCTCGGAGGCGTCATTCACCTTTCCCTATTTGTTAATTTAAGGTGTAACGATCTTTTTAGATTTTTATCTTTTTTTATTGATGTCATCTAGATGTGAAATTTTAGGGGTACAAGTTTTTCATTTTTCTCTATTTTTCCATATAATTAGTTTTCCAAATTTCTTTAATTCAAAAATGGGCACTATTCATTTTAGAATAAAATAACGACTTTAATTAAGTCGTCACATTTGAAATCAACGCCTAAAGTAATGGCGTCAATTACATTTTGACATTTCTCCTTAACCTCCAAAGGATTAATATTGTATATATATCCCTATTATTTCTATCACTCTCTTATCTATATACTTTATTTGACTTTTGCTAATTGTAAATAACGACTTACATTAAGTCGTCTTTCACGTTGGATACGCCTGTACGAAGAGGCGTCAATTGAGTTTTTGGCCTTTTCTTAATGCTCTTGAAAGAACCGAAATTACATATATGCTCATTCTTTTATCTTTTACATAGCTTTAATGTAATTAACTCTTATATATATATATATCCTTCTCCCTTCTAATAAGATTATAATGTAATAAATGTGGAATATTAAATTTTCTAAATTAGTAAAAATATAAATTGACATTTTCTTCAAGACTTAATGATTCTTAATTCGATTAAAATTACTTTGTGCATTAAATGCTTACCTAAAAATAACACGCCATTCTTAAATTTATTATAATACAATAGTAGTGTCCATGAGTTCTTTTGTGAGACTTTTTAAGACGAAAGAGGGTCATGTACAAGGTCTGGGCCTTGTTTAATTATTGTTTTTAATTTATTTAGACTTTCTAGTCCTTTAATTTACCAGGGTTGCTACACTCTGATCATCACTCTGTATCTTGAGCTGCATGTGTTATAAAATTTGCCATCTTGGACATGACTGCCAGATAATGACTCACAGTGTTGCCATCATCAAAAAGGGGGAGAATGTTGTGCCCATGTGGTCATTTGAAACTCATGGTTTTGATAATGGCTAAACACTATACGTCATTAATGTTTCCCACTCTCATATGATTGAAATACTTGATGCTTTTTCATGATAGATAAACCAAGGAATGGAGTGGAGATGGCAAAAGTGAAAGCCCAATGATCGCGCCCAAGCAAGGATGAAAATCCCTTCAAGAAGCAAGAGTCAACTGTTCAGGATGGACAACTATCAGAAGATCAGGCTGGCTTCAAGAAAAGTCGACACTCGGCACAAAAGAGTCGACACTTCACATAGCCAAGGTCGATGCACAATGAAGAATAGCCAAGATGGGACTGTGCACACTTGGCTTCAACATCCAAAGGTCTGAGCATACGTTAAGGAAAGGTCAAAGACTCAGTAGACATCCTCAAGGTCTAAAGAGTTTGATTCCACAAACTTGAATGGATTGTAAATGGGTTTAAGGGGTTGGTTGAAGAAAATATGTGAAAAACCAAGATTTCGGTCGACCGTCGGCCATGGATCGGTCGACCGGAATTGCCAGAAGCGAAAATGCTACAGAAATTCTCAGTAGAGGTCGATCGCCCAGAAAATCCAGTCGACCGCCCAAGGACCGGTCGACCGACCAACATGAACCGGTCAACTGAAATTCCAAGCAACGAAAAGGCTTCAAACCTGTAAAATTCCAGTCGACCGCCACCAACTTCCGGTCGACCGACAGCCCCGATGCAGCTATTGTTGACTTCATTTTTCTCAACGTGGGCAGCCCTTCTTCTTGGATTTTTTTAATCTTAAAGTCACCCAACCTGCCATAAATTGTGGATCTAGTCTGGAGGATGTCTATGAACCATTCAAGAGATATATAAAACAAACACAATGGGGTTACAAACCCTAATGCATCAAGGAAGATCAAGAGAGGCTAGAGGAGACTGTCCAAGGGAGAAGAGGGTACTGTAGCTCTGTGAACAGTACTTCAGACAGGAGTTCTTCATCCATTCCAAGGTGATTCAAGCTCATATCCAAGCCAGCAACCTCCAAGGAAGTGTAGAAGCCAGCAAGGTTCTCAAGGGAGATTAAAGCTACATCCATAATCCTCTTCATCAACTCAAGGGGATCCAAGGAAGATCACTTCGCAAGGAAGAAGAAACCATTGCTGATGAACCAAGAGGAGGCTCTGCAAGGAAGAAGAAGCCTCTGATGCTGATCTACATCGCATTTCAGACATGATCTTATCACTTTTAGCCTTGATCATATCTCCATCACTTGTCTGAACATTCTCATATTTGTTCTCTTTTCATTTTGTTCAAGCAACTGAAATTGAGAATCGTCCCTACCGCAGTTAGTAGGAAGGAAGTTGGAAGGTGCTCCAATCTGCGGTGTTATCGTCCCTATCGGTTGTTAATAGGAAGTCAGTCGGAGGTTCTCCGATCTATGGTTTGGTGCGCTGCACTAGTGAAGCCTCAGCGGGTTTGGTGAGGGGTGGACATAGGACTGGGAATTCAGTCCGAACCACCTTAAAATCCCTTGTGTCGTGGTTTGATTGTGTGATTGCTTTGTTCTAGATACATGCTTAGGTTCAATCTCTATATTACTTGTCCATCCTGCTAAGCCAATCGCTGTATCCTTCGCTAAGCTAGTTGTATTCCGCTGTTATTCTCTTTATCTAGCTTTAAAGAGGGGTGTTCTACAAAAAGAGGGGCAGATCTATTCACCCCTCCCCTTTAGATCCACCATCCACTACTCAACAACCACTAAGGGGGCGATGACTAATCTAGACACCCTGAGGAGAGAAGGTCTCAAATAGGGGCAGTCTATTATGACCTGATTCCACTAGAAAAAAAAGTAATACACCAAAAGAGGAAAAGGAAAAAGGAGCAAATAAATAAAACCTATCTTAAAAAAGCATGAGTGTGAAGCTTCAAAAGATCCGGAAGTATAAAGCTAGGCATGGCAAGAGTGGCGGTACAGTTTCCGGCCCATGGGACGTTATGAGCCCGGTCGCACACGTGCATGGAGTGGAAAAAAGGTTCGATGACAGACATAAAGCCCCGGCGCAATAGACCGAATCTCTGAAAGGGTTGTCATGAGAACGAGTCAAACCCTAAAACTTATATACCTGGCCTAGGCTTGCCTCTCAAATTCTCTTTTTCTTTCAGGATTAAACCGTACCCCGCGTATGGCCTCGGTAGAAACCTCACTATACAGATTGGCCCCGGCCGGGGATTGTCACCTCAAAAAGCACACCTATCTCGGGGATTCCCAGTGAGACAGGAAGGACTCTCGATACAGGGACGGAACTAACCTCCAAAATCCAAAAAAATCAGATATTTCAAAATCCAAAAAAATCAGATATTTCAAAATCTAAAAAAAATCAGATATTTCAAAATCTAAAAAAAATCATATATTTCAAAATCCAAAAAAAATCAATCAGATATTTCAAAACCCAAAAAACCAAATATTCTCAGAAAATCTAAAAATATAATCATCTTTGCATAGCATACATTGTATCTGCATTTCATGTCTTTCCATTATATTTTCACCTATTTTAATAAGGCTCCACCCCTTGACCAAATATCAAGAAATGGTCATTCTCTAACTTGCTGCAGGCAAGGGGTTGAGCCTAAGAACAGATCTAACTTGTTTTCTTGTTTAAGTGTGTGCAGACCCAGGTTTAATTCACTCAAGGTTTAAAGCTCGCAGGTTTTTTTATCTCTGATCCCTTGCGGTCTATTAGTAGACCGTTAAACTCCTGTGGCGGTCCATCTAAAGACCATTTTTTCTCTCGCCTGAGAGTCAGAACTTTCAGTTTCTCTGTGCGTTATCCCTCGCAGTCTTTCTATAGACCGTTATCCATCTTCAAGCAGTCCAAGTTGCAACTGCTAGGCATCCCCGAAAGCCAAAACTCTTAGAGTTTTTCTGAGCGGTGCTCTAGCGGTCTATCGTTAGACCGTTAGGAGCAGGTAGCGATCCTACTCTAGACCGTTTATCAGACAGAGAACTATGTTCTGGGCTGTATTGTCCATTCATTTAGATTCATTCAAGTTCACCAAGCATTCCATTGCACATCTTTCAAGGCAAATCTCTTATTTTATTTAATTAAGATTACTGAACATCATTCTGTTGATAATTTCAAGAACATTCAATAAAAAAGCTCAAATTACATTCAATCTTCCATCCGCACGGGGCCAGATCTTGCACAATTCTTTCACATAAGCATGGTACTCCTCTTCATCCTCTGCTACCTCTGCTTGCAGGGTGCGTACTGGTTGACCTCCCACATAGTCAGGGCACTCCGCACTGATAGCTCATCCTCCTCGATCTCGATTTTCCTAGCTTGAAGGGGAGGGAAGTGTGATAGTGAAGGGACCGTAGTATGATAAGTGTGTATTTTTCCATCTTAATTCATGTCATTTATAATTTTTATGGGCTTTAATAATAATAAATATGTACTTATCACACTTACTATTAATTTAGAGTAGAAAAATTAATTTTCTGTAATTAACTAATTTTAATAAAGCTATTTACATATTTAACAAATACTCAAAACAATAAAAATAAGAAAATAAAGAAAATACAATATATATATATATATATATATATATATATATATATGTGTGTGTGTGTGTGTGTGTGTGTGTGTGTGTGTGTGTGTGTGTGGAACTAGGCCAAAAGCACAGGGATTTGTTCAAAAAGAAAAGAAAAAAATAACAATAATAAAATAAATTTATTTGATATTTTTAAAGGCCTTAATAAGATATATACATATATACATATATATATATATATATATATATATATATCTATATATATATTATGAAAATAAAAAAAAATAATAATCATAATAATATAATTTTGGACTTGTGCAAAAAGAAAATAAAAATAATAATAATAATAAGAATAAAAGTTATTAGCTATTTTTAGGATTGTTTTATGAGATATAACAATATATGTAAGGTCCATATATATATATTATATTATATAAATATAGTGTGTGTGTGTGTGATAGTGTGTGTGTGTTGTTTCAAACGTAGGAAGGTGGGTTCGTCCCGCCATCTCACGGGCGACCCCGGTCAATGCGGAGGCGGTCAGCGCGGGTGAAGGAGGCGTGGTCGGCGGGCGCACAGCGCCCTCGCGTCTCACACGCGGCGGGCGAACCTCGGCGGCGCACGCGGGAAGAAGAGAGAGAAAGGGCGCACGCGGCGCACGGTCTGCCAGGAGAGAGAAAGAGAGAGAATGAGAGAGGAAGAAGGAAGAAAAGGCCATAAAAAATCTGAAAAAAATGACAGAAAAATCAGAAAAAATGGAGAAGTGTGCAACATATGTTGGCACACAATATTGGGTCAAAAATAGCAGCACTTGTTTGTTCACATTGGCAAGAATGTTCACACTATCTAAAGGGTTATGTGTTACCCTATATAAAGGGCTTCATTTGTAATGGAAGATGGTGTGAGGAGAGGTTAGCTAGGAGTAGGAAGCTATGGGTTGCTAAGATTTGTAAGTGTGTTCTTGAAGTTCTTGCTTCGTGGCTTTGGTAGGAGAAGATTTTAAGAGCTTTATGTTTAAGTTTTGAAGTTTGTGTTAAGTTTGTATTGAATACTTTCATTGTACTCTTAGCCATTTTTAGCTTTTCATAATCAATTTACAAGTTTGTGTGATCCTTATTTCAATTTCTTGTCTTCATGAAAGTTGTTCATCTTTGCGTATTCTTTAACATCTCTTTCTATAATTTCTTCTAATTCCTTTTAAATTGAAAGTTATTTCCAGTTTTCTTAAGTGATGTTCTATATGATTATTGTTCATCCGAAGTGATACCTTATGCCATTTCTTCATTTTGAAGCATTTCCAATCTTAATTTTACTCTGAGTTCTTCATGAAAGTTGTTCCTTATTTGTAGATATAAGTTTTCATCCTCTACCACATCTCCAAATTCTGCTTAGTTTTTGTGTTAGAATTAATTTGTCGCTATTCTGATTTTTGCCATGTTACTGTTCATACGAACTAATAGGTCTTGAATTTTCAAATTTTTCACTATCTTTCTTTCATTTTCTGTTTCTATGTTCTTCATCAAAGTTCTTCATCTTTGCATTCTCTACAACTTTCATTTAGTCCACATTTTCTAATTCCATCTAGATTTTAAGTTATATTATTTCTTCCAACCCTCTATTTCAATAGAATGCTGTTATATTTTCAAATTGTGTTTGTTTCGATTTCTATCCAAACATTTTCTTCACGGTTTCTTCACACACACCCAAAGCGGTAGTCTTCTTCCAATCATCTCACGGTGTCGACTTCCAAGGCGGAGCGATCTTCATCAAAGGCTCGGCGTGGAAACGACGGCGTTATTCATCAAATTGGCTAAATTTCTTTAACTTATCTCTTGTTATTTAAACTTGTAATTTCATTTCATATTTCATTCTTTCACTTTTAAATGAGTAAATGTTCATCTATGCAAAGTTGAAATTTTCATCTTTTCACCTATTCTAATTTCTCTTCTTCACCCCTCTCATATTCTTTAATTAAGTTTTCAAAATTGCAATTTAATTCCCTTTAGTTTTAATCGCACTCAAAGGCAAATCGGTTTTCAAAACATAAGGATATTTTCCAACTCATGATCTATAAAGATTATATTCCTTCCCCGTGGGATCGACCCGTATTTACCACTTTACTCGTATTTTCAAAATCATTTAAGTGAGTGAGTGCGGTTGTATAAATTTTGAAATTTGTGTGGCACGTCATTTTTAAACGACGGGTGTCGAGCGCATCAAATTTTTGGCGCCGTTGCCGGGGAATGGAATTTTTACATGTTTGGATATTCTTGTGTTTGATGTGTATATCTGTATATTAATTTTTCTATTTTTATTTTGCAGGAAAAAGAAACAAATCAGAAAATCAAAGAAAGAGGAAATCATACCTGAAATTCCAAGGAACATGTGCTGTTTTTCCAATTTCTGAAAAATCCTTACAAAAATATGAAAAACTCTTGAAAAATCTATAAAAATCATAAAACAATCAAAACAAAAGAAAATTTTTGTGCTGGCTAGATATGTTCATTAAATAAAAATAAAATACTTGCATCAAAATCAAAAAAATTGCATTCCAAGAATAGAAACTACACACCCTGTTCTAGGTCATGCATCATTTAGTATAGAATTTTTCTTTGTTTAAATTCCTGTATGGCATTTTAAAGATTGCGAGGGGCAAGGTACGTTCTACTTATCCTATTATGGCATGCATATTGCATAAGAACACCTTGTTTGAATTTGTGGTGTGCATTTCATTTCAAAATACTTTAAGGGCAATACCTTTAAATAACATAAGGTGGAGATTTCATCATCATTCCTTAGCCCAAAAATCACATTTTCCTTGCATATCTGCATGACCTACGCCATAAATAAAAGTCAGTAAACGTTGGCCCTAGGATCACACTGTGGTTCTTGTGTTATTTGGGTTTATCCTCATATGAAAACCGGTGCCTAAGGCAAGACGGTCAGACGGCAAACGCTTTAAGCGGGCTAGTGGTTTGGCATAATAAGGTCCCTACGCAAGTAGGGGGAACCTCCCACTTCCCCACCCCTTACCTGGCTGGTGGTCATATTGAGGGTAAAGTTAAGTTTCACATTAATCATTTTGTGAAACCCTATTTGTAGGTCTTAGTCGCATGTAGATCATTGGATAATTTGTGTTAACTTGTGTGTGTTTGCAAATTTTTTTTTTCAAAAAATAAAATAACAAATCCACGCCTATGCGGGAGCACTTTTATCCTTCTACTTATAAGCCCTCAACCTGTATTCAACTCCCTGACATTCTTGTTGATCAATATGAAATTCGCCCTAGTCTCATCCAGATGCTCCCATCTTTTTATGGGAATCTCAATGAAAATCCTTATAGGCATCTAGATGATTTTCTAGAAGTTTGCTCCCTGATTAAAATTCAGAATTTTAATGATGATGCCCTTAAGTTGATCTTATTTCCATTCTCATTGAAAGATAAAGCAAAATGTTGGTTAAGGAGTTTTGGAAAGATTATCAGGACTTGGGAAGATATGCAGTTAGAATTTTTGAAAAAAATTTACCCCATAGTCCGGACCAACATGATGAGAAGGGCTATTCTAGGATTTACTCAACGTCCGGGAGAGCAAATTCATGAATCTTGGGAGAGAATGAAGGATCTAATAAGTGAATGTCCACACCATGGGTTGCCCAAATGGTAAATTATATTTGCATTTTATGAGGGGTTATCCGATTTTGATAGGCAAATGGTGAATATATATTGTGGAGGGACATTTTTGAGCAAAAGTGAAGATGAGGCATATGATCTGTTTGAGATTTTGAGTGAAAATTCGGTGAATCGTGCCTCCATCTCATCTTATCAACAATCCGTAGGACATGTCAAACAGGCTGAAAACCCAATCCATACGTTCACGGAAGTCTATGAATTCTGTGCCAGTCTCACTCACCAAGTGAGTGAATGTCCTACTATAGCCCGACTCTCTCCAATTATCCAAGCACAGGTCCACAATGTCCTAGGATTCTCTCCACGCCAGTGTGATACCCTTTCCGATAATTCTACGTCTGGCTGGAGCTATCACCTAAATTTTCCTTGGATGGACCAAACAATCCAAACCCATTTGTCTACACTTTCACCCCAAGAAGGCCACGGGCGGCCCCTGTGTCCTCAGCTTCAGCTCAACTCATCTCACCCAGATTTTGGAATCAACATTGATCTTAAGGGTGATTCACCGGGCCACTGTTTTGAACCTCAAATCGTGTACTCTCAGTCTACTTATCAACCCTCTCCTTCAACATTCCACCAACCCCCTCGATATGTGAATGATGATGATGATGATCTTCTGCCTGTCATTTTGGCTCAAGATATCACTATTGAGAGTGAGGGGGTGTGTGCAAGTAATACCATTATGAAGGAAGGAAAGGAAGAAGGGGGTTACTTCAAGGATAATGATGATCATATCACCCCATCCTATGAATGTTTTGAGATTGAGAATATTACTGTCAAGAACAATGGCCCACACAACTCAATTGAGGACATGAATAAAGAGGAGGATTACGTTGTAAGTAATAATATGGTTGATTTAATGGAACAAAATTCTGAATATCCTCCTTCCCTGGAAGAATATGAGGATGGGGCCTTATTAGAAAAGTTTACATTTCATCTACCGACCCCATTTCTAGAAAATTTGATTGATAATTTTCAGTTGAGTGAGGAGTGTGATGAGGGGCCCGTCTTAGAGAAATTCACATTTGATCTGACCTATGATGAATGGGCCGGACTGGACTCATTTACATTTCCTCTATCCACCCCATTAGTGGGTGATTTGGGTGATAATCCTCAGTTAAGTGAGGGGTATGATGAAGGGGTTTCATTAGAAATTTTCAAATTTGATCTAACCCCTGAGGCCTATCCAATGAAGTCTGAATCTGTGAATGAATTAGTGCTTCCTTCTACTTTGATTCCCCTGTCAGTTGAGCCTCTTCACTTTGAGATTCTAGGACCTGAGAGGGATGTGCCAACCACATTCATCTTCGATTTACCTTCCTCTCAGGACGACAAGTTGATCAATGCCCTTAAAGCTCAAGAGGCTGTTACTGAGAGGAAAGTGACTAAGGATGACAATATTATTCCTAAGCTACCAGGACCTGAACAAGTTTTCATGGAGGAAGTCACTAAAGGGTTAGACAGGAAAGATGATACAGGTGAAGGGGACCACGGGATTGATATGGTGCCAGGGTTCCACCTCGATCTTGACAAATTAATGGCCATTGATCATTTCTGGATCCCTAAAGCTAAAAACTGGCTCACAAACAGGGTTAACGTTAAAATCCATAATGTGCGAGTCTTGCCACTTTCTAGCCCCGGTCCATACATCTTTAATCTTATCTTCCAATGACATAAGGGCTGGAATTTGAAGGAGGACAAGATCACGTGGTGGCTCATTCTAAATGCCACACGTTGGTTAGTGATCTACCTTGTGTCTGGCTGACGACATAAAACTTAGCGCTTCTTGGGAGGCAACCCAAAGTTTAAGTGATTTTTGTGTGGTAATATATTTTTGGAGGCTAGATGTGTGCAAGGATTCAAGAAGCCAAAAAGAAGAGAGAACCAAGCATAAAAAACATTTTATTCCACTCTCAACAACAGAAACAAACAACCAATGATTACAAAGTTTAAACAAACAACAAAGAGATTACATCAGGTTCCACCCTCTTTCTCCACATTACTCGACTTGACACTCTCTGGGCAAGAAACTCTAGAGGGTGTTCCCAAGCCGAGAGCAGCGGTATTACTACCGCTCTGAGGTCCTCTTTCTATCTTCACTCCTCAACGTCGATCAGCGGGGGCAGCAAAGAAGCTACTGACACGAAAGCCACGCTCTCGTGCTCTTCGATAACGCTCCTCGCCATCTTTCAGCCATTGATCAGCAAGGCCGAGACTGGTCCTCAATTCAAAAAGTTGGGCCTCCATGGCCCTCTTCTCCTCTTTCTCGGCCAATCTCTTAGCCTTCTCTCTGTCTCTGTCCCTTTCTCTTTCAGCCCGTTCTCTCTCTCTGTCTTCTCTTTCCAGCTGAAGGGTGATCCTCAGTTCCACAGTGTCCCTAGAAGAGTCCTCATCAGGACGACGCTGCAATTTCTTCTCCAGCTCAGTTATTCTAGTTTCCTTTTGGGTGGTAAGCGCGAGCGCCTCCTGTGTTTCTTTCTCCTGCCATACATATCATCTCAGGCATATAGCAATGCTTGCACAAGGGATATTAAATGGTGAAACCCTCACCTGTGCAGAAAGCATCCCTTCTGCCTCCGCAACATGTTGGGTGGCATGAGTAAGCTGCTCATGGAGTAGATCCAGCTCTGCAGTAGGAATCCATAGACTAGAAGAAATGCCATCTGCCCCCATCGCAGATGAAACTGCATCGAGCTGGGCACGCTGCAACACATATGAGGTGCCATTAAGTGGTTAGCGCCATGAATCTCAAATCATACCTGGAGTGTACACAAAAACACTTACTGATGAACCCAGAGCCGCTCGGGTGTCACTCAACTCTTGCTCCGTGTCTGCCAAATGAGCTCGTAAGTTCATTATTATGGTATCACGGGCATCCTACAGTTATGGCTTATGAGTTCACAAAATGAAAAAAAAATCAAAAACAAAATGTAAAAGATAAAAACATGGTTTCTTTTTACTTAACCTCTACAAGCCCTCCAGGCTGGAGCCTCTCTGCATACATTGCCCTATAGAGGCGTAGGTAATCCTCGCTGTCTTGTGCTTGAGATTCCACGAGCGTGCCACCCCTTTGCCAGTCTTCATATTGTTCGGGGAAGCGCACCCTCCAATCGACACAGGTTGCCGGTCCCCGCGTTTGCTTTCCGACGCTGGGAGATATGGTCATATCCACCCATTCCTGGGCCAGCCCTAGGGTCCTCATAGCTAATCTCAGTCTGAGGGGCTCGATTTCATTCAAGCAATGGAGCCAGAGGTCCCGTCCGAATCGGGCGCGGCTTCCAATTACCCACGGCTGGTCAACATCGACCATGTTCGGGAAAGGCCTCCAATTCACCTTTGATGGGTTGTACGCATCTTGTTGGTTAGCTAAAAAAATGATGATAAAACAAAACAAACCAAAAAAGGGAGAAAAAGTATCATACCATCGCTGTAGGGAACTCTTGCAACTCCCGCCTTAACACCATCAGTTGATAGGATAGAGGTGTTGTACTCATGATGGGTTGCCACCGTCTAGCAAGAGGGACTGTCAGTGGCCGGCAGTGACGAGCTCTCCCCATTGGAAGGTAATAGTAGCTCCATAGCTACACCATCATGTGTCATTAATATCAACAAATTCAAAAAAAAAGGGCATAAAACAAATAACAACAACAAAAAAAATTTCTTTACCTGGATGAAGGGCGTAAACCCACTTATTGTCATCTCTCGGTCTGTCCTTTGCGACAGACCTGTAAACAGATGTGCCAACACGGCAGCTCCCCAGGCATATTGTCCTACTCTTTCCAAGTCTACAAGCAGCTCTAAGAAGCGACAGTGGATACTGTCTCCCTTGGAGCCCAATAGCAACTTGCCCAAAAGAAAGAGGAGGAACCTCCTAAGATCCATGTTGGTCCTCTCCCAGTTGCTGGTGTCCACGCAATATACAGCACATGCACCTCTTTCTGCCCTTTTCATAAATTCTTCGAGGGACTCATCATCACGCGGACGCATGTCAGTAAGCCCTAATGCCTCCATGATTGATGACCTAGCTACTGACCTGTTCTTCTGACTGTCTAAGTCCATCCTCAACAGCTTCTGGGCACCTTCTCGGTAGTCCGCATAGGTAACGCCAGTCACTGCTTCCCCATCTACTTTGAGGCCCGTAATCCAGACCACGTCTTCCAGGCTAGGCACCATGTGCCCCCACGGCATCAAGAATGCCCGACTCGCCGGATCCCATCTTTCACGTAGTGCTTGGATCAGGGCAAGATCGAGCTTGATCGGCTCGATTCTGAGAAAGGCCCCGAACCCCATCACGTCTAACCTCACCTTTTGGAAGGCCGGGAGACCTCGATAGGCCGCCACTACCAGCTCCCACAAGATGTGCGATCTCATCACGTTCTGCACATACACACGAAGTGAGAAATGGGAGCTTTGCAAAGGAAGAATGGAGACGAAAGCATGAAGAAAGGAATGCAAGGAGCCACTTACAAGTTGTGATAGGGTCCTCTCCCTCAGTTGTCCTTCGACTTCTGAGAGTCTCCTGGAACTACTGCCCGATCTGCTCCTCTTCGAGGAGCGAGAGGACTCACCTTCTGCTTTGAAGCTAGATTCACCCTCCATTCTAAAATTGAGCAACACTCACTACTTCCCTTTACAACCTTTCACTCCTCAAAATCTACTCTCAAGCCTTCGATGTGCCTAAGTTGAGTGGAAAGGGGGGTATTTATAGGATTGGAGAGAAGGTGATTTGCATCTACCCCCGTCACCTTTTGCAACAGCCTTGGCGACAAGTCCTCCTCCCTTTCCTCTCGCGCCCACTCTACCATGTGGAGTGATCGAGTCGGAGGCATGTTTTATTGACTTTTTGGCCCAAAGATTCCATGTGTTCATTGTCCCGTTGTGACTGCCTTTCGCATACACATGAAATAGGGGGACATTTCTGCGGGAAATCCAGATCCGTGACCCATGTTGAAATCGGTGGCCGATTCCCTTTGCAAATCATGGACACTGTGAGTTTCACTCCTTCTGTGCTAAGTAATGGCTTCTGGGAGGGAATCCCATATTTTATGATTTGACGTTCTGCTTGAGTGAGTGTGTGTTTCAGTTGATCGGCCACGCGGAGCAGGAGCCTTCATCACTTCGCCCCACCCATCAGGTTGTATCCTTCCATCCCAACCATGTTATCTATTTACTTGTTCTCTACTCTGTCTACTGCTTATGCCATTGAGGATAATGTCATTTAAGTTGGGGGGAGAGAAAATTTTTTTTTATCTTGTATTTTTTCGATTTGGAGTTTCTTGATTCATGTCTCATGAAAAGTAATTCCGGAATAGAAAAGACATGGAAAAGGATGATGGATAATTTCTTTAATCTAGCCATGGAAAACTGATTTAAGAATCTCTTTAAAGTTCATGTGCACTTTAGAAAAAATGAAAACACGTTACATGCTAATGAAACAAATAAGACAAGCCTTCTGCTATTTTAGGTATGTTGTCTGATATTCAACACTTCTTGAAGAAGAGATCTTTTATAAAGCATTCTGCCAAGTTATCACAATGAGTGCAAAAGTACAATTGACAAAATTATGAGAAAAATACCATGAAAAATGCTCCGATTCTGAGTAACCGGGCCTACTTCACCTAAGACGTGTTGAGGTTCGCGTCAAAAGGAAAAGGGAACTTTGATCTGTGTAACTGGGCCTGCTTCACCTAAGACGTGTTGAGGTTCGCGTAAAACAGTGAAGGGTAGTGCGGCACCATGTGTGTAAAGAAAAAAAATTTGAATACAAAAGATCCCAAAAGGGACATAGAAATAAGGCAGACACAAAGCTATTATGCTTAATGCTCTGTTTCGGAAGTGCAGAATTTAAAGGCATTTGTTCGGAGTAGCAAATGGGGGACGCAATTGTCTATATTGGGACGTTGGCATTTCACATGTACAAGTGCTACTGAATTTTGATTAGACTTCTTAATCATGTACCTTAATTTCCTACATAAGGCTAGTATGTGATACTAATTCCAAATTCCTAATCTTTAGTCGATTCTATGAACGATGATATGGAAATAAGGCATGGATATTTTAAACTCTTGTTAGTCCTTACATTTGGATATTATTTGCATTGCTAAGGGACTAGCAATGAGTAAGTTGGGGGGTGTGATAAGTGTGTATTTTTCCATCTTAATTCATGTCATTTATAATTTTTATGGGCTTTAATAATAATAAATATGTACTTATCACACGTACTATTAATTTAGAGTAGAATAATTAATTTTCTATAATTAACTAATTTTAATAAAGCTATTTACATATTTAACAAACACTCAAAACAATAAAAATAAGAAAATAAAGAAAATACAAAAATATATATATATATGTGGAACTGGGCCAAAAGCCTAGGGATTTGTTCAAAAAGAAAAGAAAAAAAATAACAATAATAAAATAAATTTATTTGATATTTTTAAAGGCATTAATAAGATATATACATATATACATATCTATATATATTATGAAAATAAAAAAAATAATAATAATATAATTTTGGACTTGTGCAAAAAGAAAATAAAAATAATAATAATAATAAGAATAAAAGTTATTAGCTATTTTTAGGATTGTTTTATGAGATATAACAATATATGTAAGGTATAGATATAGATATATATTATATTATATAAATATAGTGTGTGTGTGTGTGTGTGTGTGTGTGTGTGATAGTGTGTGTGTGTTGTTTCAAACGCAGGAAGGTGGGTTCGATCCCGCCATCTCACGGGCGACCCCGGTCAACGCGGAGGCGGTCAGCGCGGGTGAAGGAGGCGTGGTCGGCGGGCGCACAGCGCCCCCGCGTCTCACACGCGGCGGGCGAACCGGTGGCGGCGCACGCGGGCGGCAGCCGCGGCGCACGCGGGAAGAAGAGAGAGAAAGGGCGCACGCGGCGCACGGTCCGCCAGGAGAGAGAAAGAGAGAGAATGAGAGAGGAAGAAGGAAGAAAAGGTCATAAAAAATCCGAAAAAAATGACAGAAAAAATGGAGAAGTGTGCAACATATGTTGGCACACAATATTGGGTCAAAAATAGCAGCACTTGTTTGTTCACATTGGCAAGAATGTTCACACTATCTAAAGGGTTATGTGTTACCCTATTTAAAGGGCTTCATTTGTAATGGAAGATGGTGTGAGGAGAGGTTAGCTAGGAGTAGGAAGCTATGGGTTGCTAAGATTTGTAAGTGTGTTCTTAAAGTTCTTGCTTCGTGGCTTTGGTAGGAGAAGATTTTAAGAGCTTTATGTTTAAGTTTTGAAGTTTGTGTTAAGTTTGTATTGAATACTTTCATTGTACTCTTAGCCATTTTTAGCTTTTCATAATCAATTTACAAGCTTGTGTGATCCTTATTTCAATTTCTTGTCTTCATGAAAGTTGTTCATCTTTGAGTATTCTTTAACTTCTCTTTCTATAATTTCTTTCAATTCCTTTTAAATTGAAAGTTATTTTCAGTTTTATTAAGTGCTGTTCTATGTGATTACTGTTCATCCGAAGTGATACCTTCTGCCATTTCTTCATTTTGAAGCATTTCCAATCTTAATTTTACTCTACGTTCTTCATGAAAGTTGTTCCTTATGTGTAGATCTAAGTTTTCATTTTCTACCACATCTCCAAATTCTGCTTAGTTTTTGTGTTAGAATTAATTTTTCACTGTTCTGATTTTTGCCATGTTTCTGTTCATCCGAACTAATAGGTCTTGAATTTTCAAGTTTTTCACTGTCTTTCTTTCGTTTTCTGTTTCTATGTTCTTCATCAAAGTTCTTCATCTTTGCATTCTCTACAACTTTCATTTAGTCCACGTCTAATTCCATCTAGATTTTAAGTTATATTATTTCTTCCAACCCTCTATTTCAATAGAATTCTGTTGTATTTTCAAATTGTGTTTGTTTCGATTTCTGTCCAAACCTTTTCTTCACGGTTTCTTCACACACACCCAAAGCGGTAGTCTTCTTCCAATCATCTCACGGCGTCGACTTCCAAGGCGGAGCGATCTTCATCAAAGGCTCGGCGTGGAAACGACGGTGTTCTTCATCAAATTGGCTAAATTTCTTTAACTTATCTCTTGTTATTTAAACTTGTAATTTCATTTCATATTTCATTCTTTCACTTTCAAATGAGTAAATGTTCATCTATGCAAAGTTGAAATTTTCATCTTTTCACCTATTCCAATTTCTCTTCTTCACCCCTCTCATATTCTTTAATTAAGTTTTTAAAATTGTAATTTAATTCCCTTTAGTTTTAATCGCACTCAAAAGCAAATCGGTTTTCAAAACATAAGGATATTTTCCAACTCATGATCTATAAAGATTATATTCCTTCCCCGTGAGATCGACCCGTATTTACCACTTTACTTGTATTTTTAAAATCATTTAAGTGAGTGAGTGCGGTTGTATAAATTTTGAAATATGTGTGGCACGGTATTTTTAAACGACGGGTGTCGAGCGCATCATAGTACGGGACAGCCCAACCTGTAGATAGCACCAGTGCGGGTTGTAGATCGCCAAGGTAGTGTTCCCCACTAGCTGCAAGTCTAGGCCCGGTCACTGAGGAAATCTGAAGGTAGTGCCTTGAAGAAATCGGGGCCGCATCATGAACTTATCAATGGGCAAAGTGTTGAGGAAGAGGCGCCAATCATACCGTGTTTTCTTGTCCATCGTCCGGCATTCAACCTGTGAAGAGAAGCTAAATGTGCCTCCTATATAGAAGAGTGGATGGCTACCGAATATCCGGCTAGCTAAAGGTGTGTCCTCCTTGGGTAAGAACTTCATTCTCACTCCCATCCAACACTCAAGGACGATCATTGAGCCGAAGAGTGGTCCCCCTTGTCAAGCTGAACTAAGGCCTTCATAAAGGTAAGAAAGGACCGCTTGAGAGATGGATTGACCCCGCCACAGTCCACTAATGATGCTAAGGTTTTGGATGTCCAAGAGGTGGTTGGTGGTGGAGGAAAGAAAAACCCCGCATAGGCAAATTGATGTAGCTTTGGCTATGGCCTCAAATCTCCCACTCTTGTTTTTGGAATAAGCAACGATCCATTGAGCCAAGGGAATTAAATGAATGTGGCGTGGGCTAAGCATAGTCCTAACATCCTTTGGGTTGTGAATGAAATCCCCTAAGATGAGTGATGGGTCTATAGACTCAACCGTATGGCCCACTAAGTCTTCATCCCCCACCTTAGTCTTAGGAAGGGCTAGGTAGGTCTCCACCTCTTCTATAAGGACAATGGCCTCAAAGGTTGGGAATATGAATGTGTGTGTTTGGGGGTGCCATAACTTCACTAAGGCTGAAATGCTAGTCCAATCATAAGAGATTTTCTGAAAATTCTTGGCCAAGACTAACAAGGGTTGGAGGTGTCTTGCCCTTAGAATTGAGATAACTTCTAAAGGGAGTTTTTTGATCATGGGAGCCGCCCACTTCAAATTGGAATAGCACCTTGGGCCAGGAAGGAGCTGAAAAAGAAAGAAAGAAGAAGAGAGAAGGAAATGCCATGAGAGGAAATTTTAAGAAAATTCATGAATATTCAAACTTGATTTTGAACTTACCTCTCTAGAAGAACTTGTGTTCAAGTGCTTGGGGATGGAAGTCAGCCGCTGTAGCTCCCCGTGCTCTCTCCTAGCCATTTTTGGTCCGGTGTAAGCCATCTCTCTCATGGCACTAGCTTCAAAGCTCCTCTTCATGATGAATTTGGGCAAATTTAATCAAGTTTCAAGGCCTAGAGCAGAGGATTTCTATGAGCTCCGAATTATGGGTTTGTTCCTAGTTATAAGGTCTTGGATTTTAGTCTTAGTGCATTAGGATTAGGGCTGGGTAGCCTCAATTTAAGTTAGGATGGGTCTCCCTGAAGATTAGGTGTCTTTTCCCCCAGATTAGGACTCTCACGGAGAGTCCCGTTCGGACTTCACTGTGTTCTGTTCCTAGCGGTATATCGTTAGACCACTAAGAACCCACAAGCGGTCATCATGTGACCATTTTCCATCTTTTTTACCGCCTTATCTCCCGTTCCCCTAACGGTCCATAGGTAGACCATTTTCTACACTGTGGCGGTCTTACATTAGACCGTTTATCAGTTTCTGTCAGATTTTGACTAACTTTCATCTCACTCGTCTGTCAAACTTGTTCCTCTCCCCCTCTCCCTATCAGTCCTAGGGGTCATTGTTAGTGAGTTAGCATTTACATTCCACACACTTTGCATAAATAACAATAAAAAGACAAAAAAATCATATATCACTAATAAACAAGTCATGTACATGTGTCCATCATAACAAAAAGAAAAGAACAAGGCTATCAGGCCAGTCCCTCTCCTGGACCACCGCTGTCTCCAGTCCCCTCCCACCTCTTCACCGACGGAGCCATGGTGGTGCTCCCCTCCTCGCGGTGAAGTCGGCGCTGCTCCTCCTCCTCGTTCCTCCGCTGGCCAGAGGAACCGGTGAGGTAATCTCTCGCTACGCTACGCGCGCCGCTCTGCGACACGCTGTAGGAGGATCATCCCCCCACTAGCTGGAGAGCTCTCTCCAGCACTCGGATCTCCACCCTCAGCTCTCATATCTCTTGCTGAGAATCCACCGCCACTGTTGCTCCTGCTCTCAACCTCTCCACCTCTGCACGGAGATCGGCCGCCGTTGTCGCCTCTGCCCGCAGTCGCTCCATCTCCACTCGTAACCGCTCCGTCTCGGCCCGAGTGCGCTCCGCCTCGCCTAAAGCCGCAGTCAGCTCCCTCGCTTGCATAAGCATTTATCATCGTCAGTCATTTGCATAATCATAAGCATTTAGTTAAAGGAATCCGTTTGGTTGCTTACCCTCTCCGTGAGCGTGGCCTCGGCCTCCTCAGCCTGAGCAACCGCCAGAGCAAAGTCCGCATCTCTCTCGGCTCGGCCTCCCGTAGGCTGTGAAGAGGAGGACGGTGTGTCTGGTCCATGCCGCTGCTGATGGGGACATCTCCAACCACTCCACATTTTTTGGGCTCCTGATGATCGCCAGCAGTGCTACATCTTGTTCGCCACTTTATTCCGAGTCATATGATGTATTTTTCATTTTCTTATCATGTAATTTTCCTTTTATTTGAGTCTAGTACCTAGGTATATGGGTCATTTACCTAAGTATTGAGTCATAGGGTCAATTAAGTAGGCTAGTGGGCCCAATTCAATGGGCTAGGCCCATGGGTGCCCCCCCTTCCCTTGGTTTCTTGTTATTAGTCTAAAAGTCAGGGACTTATGTTAAATTGTGGGATTCCTATAAATAGGACCCCAATTCCACCATTTGAAGCTAATGAAATATTGAATGAAAATTTCCATACAAGAATTGTGTCTCTCTCTCTCCTGAGTGAATCTCCTCTCCCTCTCTCTCTCTCTTCTCCCTCTCTCTCTAAAAGGGGTGACCCTTTCTCTCTCCTCTCCCCTCTCTTTCTCTAGGTCGACCAGCCCTCTCTCTCCTCCACCTCATCCTCCACATCAGCCCTCCCAACCTTTCATCTTCCCAAGACCCATTAACTCTCCTTTACTCCCACCACTTCCCAGCAACCTTTCCCCTTCCCCATACAACCTTTCACATTCCCAAGGCAGAATCTCTTCTCCCAAGCACCCCTTCCCCTCCCCAAGGTAATCCCTGCCATCTCCAAGGCCACCATTGATCACCCCCCATTATGGGAATTTCAAACTCACATTCCCTCCATCCACTTGTGCCCCCTCACCTTCCCCCTCTCCCTCCAAGCCCCAAATTTGCCGCTCCCCATTCCCCCACCTGCTAGACCCCCTTTCAGCCCCCATTCCCCCCCTCTCACCCCTTGGTTCGACCCCCATTGACCCCCCTATCAATCAGGGGACTCCCCAACCACTTCCCACTCCATTTCCCCCCCACCCATCTCCCCACCATCATCCCTGTCCACCATAATACCCTGTCCATGTCGCAGGCAGTAGGCTAGCTGCTAGTTGCAGAGACTGGCACATCTTCTCCAAGCATCTTCTGGAAGCGCATCATTAATTTCTGGAAAGCCTTTCTAGTCAGCTTCGTAGGCGAGGTGATCTCGCCTCAATCCGAGTTCGGAGCTGTCTAGTAGGTTCATTCTCGTCCGATCATGCAGCTGGCATCCGAGCAGAGATCAGAGGCCCAGATAAAGTGCGACCACGGCCTCTCCCTTGGGAGTTTGGATGTGATTCTTTGGCTTAAGTCTCCTCCTACAAGTCCCCTAGCATTTCCAAGAAACGGAGCGCCGTTTGAAGTCCGAAGCACAAAGTTCTGATTTTTCTACCCCAGGTGCGCAGGTCAGTGCAGTCAGGGCCTGAACTGACATACCTTCACTCTATGGGCCCTATCTCCCTGCTCCAACCTTCTCTGGTGGGCTCCTTGGTTTCTGCTCGAAGAGGATCCTCCCACGGTCGTGTTAACATAAGCTATGTCATCTTCGGAGCTCAGGAGTGTTCGTGGAGGCTTCTTCATCCTGCTGCAGAGTTCTGGAGTCAATCCGAACCAGAACCGAGCAGCACCGGTCCAGCCTCCACCTCAGCCGACAGCGACACCCCAACGTCCCGAGAAAATTCAGGAGTTATCCTGGACCAGTCAGTGACAATTTGGCACTGGTTTCATCGGCTTCTGAGTTTGGGAGCATCCTCGGCAGTGTCAACAGCGAGTACCTGTCAGACGGGCAGACAGGCGGGTAGAACCGACGGTGGGATCAATCGGCTACCTCCTTAGCTATTTTCCCTTCCCCGCCTGGCCGGCTTAGCGCCCCTCCCTGCGTGGAGGTAGTGTTTGAATGTAACCTCTATTTTCCCCACCCCACGATCACCCTCCTACACGAGGAGTAGTTTTGTACTAGCAGGTCTTCGGCCGAAGCGTCATCGGCGAGGCGTGTGGGTAGCCCATACTTCCCCGCTCGCCCTCGTCTCCGACCAGGATCGATGTCTTCACACCGATCAAGTGAGCTTTGAGCCCCCATCCTCTTCTGGTTTTACTATTGCTTGTCTTAGTATCGTTTCTAGTTGCCCGTCGGCGGTGAGGCGAGTGCCCGATCTCAAATTTCATCAAATTGTGTGTCCACCGTGGAAGTGAGCCGAGAGAGACCCTACATTCCACGCCTTCGGCGTGCCGGCTGCCCGTGAATTGGGCATGACTGGTTCATTGGGGCCCTCCCCAAGCTAGCCATACCTCGGGAACTCCAAGGTCCAACCTCGGACCCTCACCATCATCGCCGGTTCAACTACGGATCCGGGTGCGCGCGACGCGGGTGAACCCGCTTGTGAGAGTCCGCCGTTCAGTCCAGTTGCTTGCAATTCAGGTCCAAGGGGTTGTGTCACATCAGTTTGGTATCAGAGCAAGTTCATAACTTGTCTCTCTACAAGTTGGTCCTAGGGCGCATTCGCATTTTGAGTCATCATCGGGCCACCCAGTGCATCATCATGTATACTCCACATTGGTTAAGTCCCCTCAACACGGCCTTCCACAAGAGTCCGATTGACCCCCTCCTCATGGACATCATCCTAGAAAGGGACCTTAATTTTGATGGATCTAGTCCTAATGCCTACCTAAAGTGGGAGGCTACCATGGATAAAAACTTTGATAGGACTATGGTCTATGGACACGCTAGAGTCCGCATGGCCACGGGGCGGCTTCGGGGACAAGCCAAGGAGGAGTGGGAACGCATAGTGGGCTTAAGAAGGGTTTGGAGGCAAGAACTCATAGGCTCATGGGAAGAGATGAAGATTGAGCTTAGGAAGATCTACGCTTTCCGACATTCCCACTCCTACCTTGAGAACCATAACCCGAGGAGCACTCCCACTCCTCCTTTCTCTCCCAGTCAACCCAAGACCTCCCTTAGGGCCCAAACTCCACCACCCCAAATGATTCCAATCCCGATCACCACCACCATTCAAACCAAATTGGCCCCCACCCTCACTCCTCCACAACCAGCCTATCCCAAGGGCAAAAGACCCCTAATTGACCCGGTTACCCCCATGAGGGCCACCACTCCCCAACCCAAAGCCACTCAACCAACCCTCACCATTCGAACCCAAGTGGAAAGCGTGTCCACCCCTCCACCTAGGCCCATGACGGCCACCACCCACCCCAAAATTCTCCATCAAACCCACACCACACAAGCCTCCACAGTCCCCACCACTACCCCTCCATCTTCCCCTAAAAGGGACACCCCCCCCCAAAACCAATCAACCCAATCCTCCTCAACCCACCCATCTTCCAATGCCAACCCCAATCCTACCCCAACTTAGGTCTCCACTTCTTCCACTCCCAAACCCAACCCAAGTTCGAACACCCTCACTGTAGATCGTGATAAATCCACACAAGTGGAACGAACCACTCATATGAGATATGTAAAAGGGTGGAGATGACAATAAGAACAAAAGAAAGCACGTGGTGCTATAAAGGAGAGTGATCGCCAGAGGGGTTACCTCAATAATAAAAATAGATGATCGCGAATACCTGGTGATAAGTGGGATGCGGGATGGATTATGAATTCCTTCCTCCTGCCGGCCGACGAAGCGGGTTTTCCTTGTTGATTACCCTTGCAAAAGACAAAGAAACAAACAAGCAAAAGGAAGTGGATCAGCCGAGTGAATGTAGTATCAATCCTAATAAACCATATGATGAAAAAGAAACATGACATGCGCACCTTTTTTTTGTTTGTTTTAAAACCCCTAAAGAACTAGGGAGAGGAGAAATATGATACTAAACTAATGCAAGACAAGAAAACAGTGAATGATGACCGATGGAAAATGCAAATAGATAAAGCAAAAGACCCCTGCTGTCCCTGACGACAGTAGAGGGGAACTGAAGCTGATGCTGCCGGGAGGAAGAAGAGAACGCGGAGAGCTCTTCTAAAAGATCACACAGGAAGAAGATGAAGAGAGCCTCTGTGCGCCTGTGTGTTCTCTGCTCTCTGCCTCTTGCTGCTAACCTCGCGCGAGGTCGATCAAGACATCCCTATATATGTTTCTAGATCCAAGATAACCTCAAAGTTGGAAAGATAAGAACGGGCAATGATCAAAAGAAGGCAGGACTCTAGTTCCAATTCGAGCAAGGAGACCATTGGAGGCAAGGAACTATTCAGGAAAGGCATACTCAAACACGACTCTGAAGGATAAAACACGACCTTCAAAAGGGTGTCAAATTCTAAATTGACGACCTACATCAAGACATTACTCAAAACACGACCATGATCAAGGGCGTCACTTCTTGGATTTAATTTTGGCAATAAAACTTACTTTATTTGAAAATTATGAGAAAATGCCTGAGATGAAGACGTTACTTGAAAAACACGCCCTGAGGAAGGACGTTAATCAATAATTAGAGTTTATTTTGAAACCGGATAATACCAGGAATTGACGTCCTGACATTCGGTCGTCCTTTCTTTTGAACACGCCCTAGGTAAGGTCGCTTTTTAAAATAACGCCCCTCGTCAGGTCGCGAATCACAAAAATGCAAGAACAAACCAAAAAACACACAAAAATAGAAAAACTTCATATTATGAATGTATTGAAGTTCACTTTGGGGCGTCAACATAGTGACATGAGATTTGACCAACATAGCATCAATTTTGGCGTGTCTACAGCTGCCCCGCCTTGGCGTCTGCTTTGCAAGGGAGTGAGACAGAATGAAGGTGAAATTGCAACAAACGGAATGAAGTGGAGCGAACTGATAAGTAGACGCCAAGGTGTTGTGTGACACGCCTCAGACACCAAGCATTAGAAATCTTTCCAAGATTCAAAGTGAAACAACTCCGAGTGATTCCAAGGAAGCATCGATTTACTGGATAAAAGAGACTAAACTAAACAAGTAAAATGTGCGCACGGCACGATAAAGAGACACCATTGGAGAGCGGTTACCAGCCAACGTGGACGTGCTACAACCAAGGTAGATTTGTAGAAAAATAAAGGGAATTGAGATGGAGACCCAGCAAAGGGACATTTTCAAGTAATCAGCCTAAGCGGCTTCAAAGAGAATAAAGTACTCAATTTGGAGTGGAATATCTCATGTCAACTCAACTAAGAGCGAATGACCTTCATTATCGCCATAATATGAAGATTTTCATCATGAACCTCAAAGTCCTACATGATGCATGCTGGGCTAAAAGAAAAAATTAAAATAAACTAAAAAATAGAAAATAACCAAGGATAATATTGTTAAGCCATCTAGATTTGGTCAAGAATCCAGATCTCTGAGCTGACACTAAGCCGAAGCCCGTTTGTCCGCGCATCAACCCAGAAAGTGGAACCATCGTCCCAGACCTTCAACGACTCAACGGCCTATCCATGTGATCAAGATTCTCCTGGAATTATCACCGTTTTTGATGAAGGGGAACTCAAATTCCAGATTTATCAGAACCACAAGGTCCTTGATATGCTATAATAGCGTAGATACCATATAGTAACAATGCTTACAACATGATGTTACTCCAACAATGATACGGGCATCTCGAAACCTGTAATCTTGAAAACTCATTAGTTCTCTCAAAGCAAAGCAAAATATGATCATAAGTGCTTAACTAAAAATAACTCCAATTAAAAGATAACACTTAAGTTCATAGAGGAACCAAACTTTCAAGCCAATAAAATAACGACTGCGGTGCATGGCGTCAAATTTATAAGAGACGACTGACATCAGGGCGTCTAAAAAAATACAACACGCCCTTCATCAAGGCATTGATTGAGGTGAAAGTTCAAGAAAGAGACGCCCCTCAGGAAGGCGCTAAATAAAACACGACCCCAGTAAGGTCGTCAATTTCACAATTGACGCCCTAACGAAGGACGTTAATCAACTGGAGTTCGCAACACCCCGCTTCCGACTAAGAATCAAAAGCTTGATCCCAGTACTAATTGTAATCAATCTTCCAACTTCGAACAGGCATCAGACTCTCCAAACTTATATAAAAAGGAAGTATCTTCCTCAGATCAATCAAACAGCTCGTCGAATTTCTGCTTCTTCTGCTACTTCTGTCTGTTCACAGGTACTGCTACTGTTCAAGTTCTTCCTGTATACTGCCGTAACCGTAGAAGATGGAGAGGGCAATCAAGAGATCAAAGATCTCCACTCCTAGACTCTCAGAAATCAATGGACATATAAGCAACAGAATTGCATCGAACCAGGTATGTGAATTTGCTTTACGTTCCTTTTTCATCATTCTTACTGTATTACTTCGTTCTGCATTCATCCGCTTCTCTGTCTTTTCCTTTTCTGCCTTCCGCGGGATTATCCAAATGGTTGCCTCTTCTGCTCTCAAAATTCTCTTCAGACATGAGGGTCTATTTAGCAAGATGGCACCTCTTAGGCCTAATCACTCATGCCAAACACTATGATCAAGTTCACCTTGATTGGGCTGCCATAGGAGCTTTAATTGAAACATGGCACCCTTCCACTCATACCTTCCTTTTCTCAACTTTTGAAGCCACAATCCTGTTAGAAGAACTAGAAATGCTCTTGGGCCTAAAGAAGATGAATCAAGGAGAAGAGGAAAAGATGGCCATCATGCCAAGACCAATCTCCTCACATGAGCTATTAACCACATTGATACCTAGCCCAAACTTAGTGAATCAGATCAAGGTTACCAAAGGAATCAATCTTCTAAAGCTCGCTTCATGGGTGTACAAGAGAGCGGATCAAGCTAAAGAAGAAGAAGAGATAGAAAAGGTAACCAAGGCCTTCGTGGTATGCTTAGCGGGAGCACTCTTATTCCCATCCACGGAGGACTTTCTAGAGGAGGCACAATTAAGCGCCGTGGTGAGCCTATGGGAAGGAGAGAGAATTGGACCGGCTATTCTAGCCTATCTCTATAGCGGGCTTACCTCGGCAACAATGGGAAGACCCATCTATGGATGCATGCTAGCACTCTCTAGTTGGGTAGACCTTCACTTCAAATTCGATCCATGCGAGGAGACCCAACAATCCTCAAGAATCTTCTCAAAAAGCCCACTCTCTTACATGACCGGTTCATTAGGAATAAGAAATAGAGTGATGAACCGGATACCTCAAATCAAGAAGAGAGTGGAATGGAGAGAACACCTCAAAGTGATGCCAAAGAACCTCTTCACTTGCGCACCGGGAATACTCAAGACTCAAGAACTCCGTGCAAGATTCTCCCCCGGCACGGACCTTCGACTCATAGGCGCTTCAGAATTCGTTTTGTATAATTCACACCGATGCCTTCCTCAACTCGGGCTTCCACGGCAAATATTTGAAGATCCATCTCATCTCCCTCCGATCAAGACACGGGACCTCGGCAGCAATGAAGATGGAGAAGAGTGCACAACTATCCAAGCTCTGTGGAAAATCAACAATGCTCATCGTCCTGTGGAAAACTTAGAAGCAGACAGAGAACAGTGGAAATCTTATGTAATAGCTTTAAGAAGCTTGAGACCCAAAATGGCTCATTGAAGCAATGTACTCTTTCTTCCAAATAAATCAATGATAATTTTTTGATTGAGCCAATAACACAGTGCTTCTGATCAAATCTTCCAATAACCTGCGGTTCTGTTGTAAATAACGACTCAGGAAATGTCGTGAATTCACGAAGTGACGCCTCAGCCAACGTCGTCTTCAATAATTGATTTCTCATAACTGACGCCTTCACCAATGGGCGTTAACTAAATAACGTCTTAAGACAAGGCGTTAATTCAATTTATACTCCAAAAGATATTCGTTGAAATTCCAAAATTAACGCCTTCAGTAAAGCCACGTTTCATATAAATAACGCCTCAAGCTTAGTCGTTACTCATAAACAGTAATCATCACTCCCATCCCATCAATCAATCCCCATTGAATGCGTCTGACGACGGTTATCATTCCCCATGCAAACAAAAATAACGCCTTAAGCAATGTCGTCAATCATAAAGAAACGCCCTTGTTTTAGTCGTTAATTCCATAATACACGGCCTTGCTTACGTCGTGAATTCTTTTTGACCGTTCGACTTAACTTTCCCTCCTTTCTTCTTCTTCCTTCGTCCTCTTTCCCTCTTTCTCTCCTTCTTCTGCAACCCTAACCGAACCCAACCCCATCTCTCATTCTCTCTTTCTATCTCTCTCTCCCTAGCCCTAGCCATGGCCGGTGGACTCAAGCGACAGAGGGTTTCGGCCCCGGAGGTGGTAGACTTGGGCGAGGAAGATCACGCCGTGGAAAACGCCGCCGTGGAGGGAGATCCGCCAGCGGCGGCCGAGGAAGGTCCGGCGGCGATGGCCGGCGACGAAGAAGAACACGGCGACGAGGCCGTGGGAAATGAAGAAGACGAAGGTGAAGGAAGAGGAAATGAAGAAGAAGAAGAAGGTGAAGGCGGTGAGGAGGAAGATGGTGACGGTGATCACGAAGATGGTGATGAGCCACCGTCCATGGCGGCGGCCGTTCCACGCCCCGGCCAACTCCGGCGGCCTCGTCAGCCACGCCCTCCACGGGAAGAACCCAAACGCCACAAGGTAGCCCCCCAACCCAATTTCCATTTTTTTTCAAATTTAGTTTATTTTTACCTCAATTCCATAGCCCTCGGGCTATCAGACCTGCAACTTAGAAAGAAGACGCCCCCAGGGGTGTCATGAATTTAAGAAGAGACGCCCATACCTGGGTCGTGAATTCATTTTATTTCCTGAAAAATAATTAACATCATGAAAACACGCCCTAGAGCATGTCGTCCATTTAAGTTATCATTTTTCCATATCAATCATGCTGTTAATTCCGTGCATATTTGTTCAATTATGTATTTTTCCATGATTTATATCGCATGCTATTTTTGATTTTATTTTCACAACCCTGGAAAATAACGCCCCCCATCGGGGCGTCAATTCAACAGATAACGACCATAGGGATGGTCGTCCATTTCATTAATTCCAGAATAAATTATTAAACCCAAAATCCATTTTAACAGAATACGCCCTACACAGGGACGTTACTTACTGAAATTACGACCCTGGGACGAGCGTTAATTGAAAATCCTTTTAGGAATTTAGAAATTAACCTCAGAACCACGCCTCCCACCGGGGCATTTCTTAGATAAACAACGACCTAGGGTAGGTCGTTAATTCAATGCTCTCTTAGAAACCACGCCCTCCTCAGGGGCGCCAATTAAACAAAGCACGACCTTGGGATGGTCGTTAATTAAATCAAACTTCAACATCTCAAACCAAGGCAATTAAGTGAATTTCAACAAGAATAATTGAACAATTAAACCAAAATCTCTTTCCTCATGTGTGCAGGGGTTGATGAGGACACGGATCTCCTGGGTCATGGTCCGAGCAGCATATTACGGCCTCCCCGAGTTCCAGAGAGCCAGGGTAGATGCTATGGGGTTTGGGGCCTTCCTTAGCATAGAGCCAGTCAGACCCGACCTACCACTTATCCAGGTTCTGAGGGAGAGATGGGATAGGACTAGCCGGGCATTCCTGATGCCTTGGGGGCATATGGTTCCTACCCTAGAGGATGTAGCTAGGATCACTGGACTTAGGGTAGACGGGGAGGCAGTGAGCGGGATCACCTTACTCGACTATACCGGGCTCGCCCAGAGGTTGCTAGGGTTAGAGATGGTCTACGAGATGCCTAGCGAGTGTAGGACTATCTTTCGCACCGACCTGACTACAGTGATGGGCTTAGGGGATGCTAGGCATAGGTCCGGGGAATCCTTGGAGCAGTTTTCACAGAGGTTGATAGACGGAGCTAGGGCGGTCTATTGCTAGGACCCAGCCGACAGGGAGAGAGCGGACCGGGACCTGAGCAGGTTCCTACTGCTGCTGCTCGGGAGGCTATTGCTGGGGACGAAGGGAGACGTCATCAACTGCCGGTTCCTAGGGATCCTCGAGGATTTGGAGGCAGTTGGCAGCTACGCCTGGGGAGCGGCACTGTTGGCGCATATGATGGCCGACTTGTCCACGGGGACAGGACGAGAGACGACTGTCAGTGGCTTCTCACCTTTTCTTCAGGTATGTATTTTTCCTCTTTTCTTTTCTTTTTATTATGCATGTGAATCCCTCACTAATGCTATGCATGGATGTAGGTTTGGAGCCATCTATACATGCCCATGGGGTGTGCTGACCCACGGCTGCCGGTGGTCTTCGGTGCCCCACTTGGCTACGAGTTGTGGGTGCTACGGAGAGAGTTCCGAGACTTCCCTCCCTCGCTGGTATGCATGATGCATTTTTTTATGTTTATTAGACTTTATTATGATTATGATGAGATGACACACATGTTCATGGATGTAGGTGCAGTGGAGACCATATGCAGAGATGACAGATGAGGGCCAGCCGTGGGTCGTAGCGGGCCGACCTCGCTTTGGCCATGAGCTCTGGGTTCATTGCTTGAGCGAGATTGAGCCGTTACGGCTTAGGCTGGTGATGAGGACCCTGGGCCTACACCAGGAGTGGATAGAGGTCGGGGAGCCACGAGGGATCGGGAAGAAGACGTGCGGTCGCACGAAGGTGATCGACTGGAGAGTACGGTTCGACGAGCAGTACACCGACTGGCGGCGAGGCGGGACTCGAGTCACCTCCCACGCGACTGACAGCTCCGAGTACCTCCGGCGCTACTGGGAGGTATACGTCGGCCGACCCCAGATGAGGGTCTTAGGGGTATGTATGAATGCAGTTATTTCTAAATTAAATGCAAATGCTTATGTGACTATCATGTGACTAATATGTAATGAATGCAGGATGCACGGGACATAGCGGCGATGGATGCCCAGGCCCACCTACACAGCCTGGAGGACCAGCTAGCTGCCACACGAGCCGACCTTGAGACCCTGGTGAGTGTTTAAATTATTTCTATATGCAAATGTATTTTTGTTGAATTATTGATGATTAGCCACTGACGATCTCAATGAATGCAGCGTGCCCAGCAGGGAGCAGTGAGGAGAGACCCAGGGGAGGCCTCAGCTCAAGAGGGCCCAGTGCAGAGGTGACTGCACTGGCAGAGCAGCTAGCTGGAGCGACCGCACGAGCCGAGGCAGCAGAGCGCGATCTCACTTCACGGGTAAGTTCCAAAACACAAATCCATTCAAATATTGATTATATAATTGTGCACTGATGAAAATTCATGTTACAGACTGAGGAGCTTCGAGCCGCTCTTACCTGTGTTGATGAGGGCTTCCGTGCGATGAGTACACAGGTGAGTGGTTCAATCATGTGTTGCTTGAATTGCTAGATTACTGAATCATTGTATTAATTGTGGAATTGATGATTTGTTTACTTGTTTGCAGGTGACTCAGCTCCAGGCGGTACGTACCGAGTTGGCGATCCGCGATCAGCGGATCTCAGAGCTAGAGAGGTCCCTGAGGCGTCCAGAGGAGCTGCCTCAGGACGTGGCCGAGCTGCGGGTGGCTCTTGAGCTGGAGAGGAGGGAGCGGGCCCGTGAGCGCGAGGAGCACTTAGCGGACCGTGCCCGTCACCACGAGCTACAGCAGTCAGAGCGTGCCCGGTACCAGGAGCAGGTGACGGCACGCGATCGTGAGCTGGCAGACTCGAGGACCCAGCTGGTCCTTTCTCAGGAGCGGCTACGAGTTGCTTAGGAGCGTCTCCAGCGAGGGCGTGAGCGGGCGCGAGCGGCAGGGTTCAGTTTGGGCGGCTCTTCTTACATGGCGGGCTCCTCTTTTCGACTGAGGAGTGAGACAGGGGACCAGGCTTGAGGTCCAGCGGCTTCACGGGGCTCCATGCCCCCTCCACCAGCACCACCTCGGGATGCCGAGGGTGAGGTTGAGAGCAGGAGAGAGGAGGGTGGGGGCGAGAGCTGAGAGACTTACTTGTACTCCTCCACCCTCACACTTGTACATGATAGACATGATATATATAGATATGAGATTTGGGCTTTTGTTTACTTGAGCACTTTGTGTGGTTGTGGCCTTGTGTTTGTGTACTTTCCTCTTTCCACGTTCTTCATTTTTTTGCTTTGCTTTTCCCTCTTCCTGCAACTGTAATCCACACTTTGAACAAACAGGTTAATTCATCTGTTCGACTTGGCCCCTTGCCTAATAAGCAAGGGGTATCAATATTTTGACCTTAATGATGGGTCAAGGGGCCAAGCCTTTAATTAAATAAGGTAAATAAAATATCTGATAACGGGGAGATGCATCATGCAAACACGCATATGCAAACCATAAATAAAGATGCCCATGCAGAAATGCAAACATACTTGGAGAATGCATCATCTTTTTTTTTCACTCATTTATATTTTTTTTTGTTATTTTTTTGAAAAACTCGCCTTAGAGTAGGTCGTGGTTCGCATAAAAGACGCCCTAGAAGATGGTGTGAATTTGAAAAGGAATCTGATTTTTGAAAAAGTAACGACCTACTCAGGGACGTTATTCTATAGAACGCGCCTTTATCGAAGGCGTTAATTAACTTGCACGCGCCTTAGATAAAGGCGTTAATTGAATTATTCTGCAAAAATGGGTTGACAGGGCTATCAAGACCACGGGTCCTACACGGTCACCATCTAAAATTCATTAACCTTTCTTGAGTAATTAAAAGAGAGTTGACGTGATCATAGTTGACTTGTATTCGAGATTTCGTACAGTGTAATTTCCTAAGTCCGTCTTGACCACCCTGCCAGTTCGTGACTTACCACATAGAAAGGATGGAAGAAAATATAAGGGAAGCCCATAAGGGATTCTGAGATGCTCAAGGTAAAGTTATCTCCCCTACCCTATGCCTGTTGGGATTCGGTCTTTGGCGTAAGGAAATTTATTGCCTTTTGCCTCTTTTATATTGCACGCATACGCCCAAGGTTTTTCCTTGCGGGGACTTTGCCCTCTTGACATGCTTTTCTTTTCACCATTTGACTTTCACTTTGAAATTGACTTGCATTAATGAACAACCTAATTGTACTTGGGCTTTTGTGGCATTTGCTCCCTTTTGGGCCCTGACTTCCACCTACTAGGGCGGCGAATAGGCTTGGCGTGTCTACCCTTAGGTCTCCCTTCCTCCCTTATGGGCCGAAGAAGAAAGAACGGGTATTGTCTTTCACTTTTAGTCAGGTTTTTGACTTCCCATCGGATTTTGCACTGCTTGAGTTCAAGAATAAAGCGTGTAGTGTGTGCGGGAGTCAACCCCCTTTTAAGTTAGCGAGACTGATGAATGAATTCTGAATTTTGACCTTTCGGACCTTGATCCTTCGTGTGCCATGGCACCAATTTTGATCTCTTTTGATTTTGAAGAATTTCTATTTTTTTTTATTTGTTTGCTTTTTAGAATTTCTATTTTTTTTGGTCTTTGGAAATATTCTACTTTGGTTTGAATTTTTGAATCAATTTTCATTTTTTTTGGATTTTGAAAATTACTCTATATATATGTTTTTTATGAATTTTTGAATCAAGGGTAGTATTTCTTAAGATACAAACCATTCCAAGGGTGAGTTAACTCTTTTCCTTCAGCATTAATCAGTTTATAAGCATTGCCAGGAAAAACGTCTTTTATAATAAACAGTCCTTCCCAATTGGGTTGGAGCTTTGAGCAAGGCCCACCGGGCTTTACAAAAATTCTTTTAATTACCATCTCACCAATCTTGAATTTTCTCTCAATCACTTTCTTTTGATAAAAACGCGAGAGCCTGTTTTGATAAATGTGCGCATGCTCAGCGGCGACCAAACGCTTTTCATCTAGGAGTTTCAATTGAGCAAGGAGTGAATCCCGACGCTCATCAATAGAGAGTTCCTTGTCAAATTGTACTCTCAGAGAGGGAGTGAGAATCTCATAAGGGACTACCGCCTCCATTCCATAAGTAAGGGTGAAAGGGGTTTGCGCAGTGGGGGTACGAATGGAAGTACGATAGGCCCAGAGAGCTTCAACTAACTTGTCTGGCCAATCCGAAAATTTATTAGCCTCACACGTCTTTTTGACAATTTTTATCAAAGTTTTATTAGTGGCCTCTGCTTGGCCATTGCCCTGCGGATAATAGGGAGAAGAATGATGCAATGCAATGTTGTACCTGTTGCAGAGATCCTTGATTTCTTGAGAGATAAATTGAGGTCCATTGTCGGTGACGATGGTACTCGGGATGCCGAACCTTGTGATGATGTTCTTCATTATGAATGTAAGACCCCGAATTATTTTATTAGATTTAATATATTTATTTAGCTCTTGTTAATTAAGAATTTGCATTTTTATGGATTTAATAATTGAATTTCAGATTTATTAATATTTAATTCCTTAGAAATAGAATAGTGATATTTTTGACCACCTTATAAAAATCCAGAAAAATAGTAAACAGGTTAAGGTCGATGTAGATCGCAATTTTGTCTTCTGGCTTTAGGTCATTAAAAATCCGTGGTGAGATCTATTTAGAGATTGAGCCCTTAATTACACACTTTTTGACCCAAACCTAACCTTGGATTAAAACACGAAATTAGGGCTTGATACTCGACCAAATGAGCTCAACCCAGAGCCAAATGAACGGTGAGGATCTGAGGATCAAAAGCCCCCAATAAATTTAGCGAAACCCTAACCCTAGGCGGCGCTCTCGGCCGAGTTTGCTCAAGTCAACAATCACGGCGCCGTTTCTAACACGTCTCTTCCACGGCCGAATACTCCCAGCACAGAACTCTCCAGAAGGCCTATGAGCTATACATAGAAAGCTCTACGAGTCATCTTTCTTTTGGTTGCTGTGGTGTCGGCAGAGGATCCAGATCTGGGGAGAATTCCGGCGATCTTTGTAGGTGTGTCGGCAGGCCGTCGACTTCCATCATCCTCCCTTGTTTCTTCAATTAAGGTAGGCATTCTTAACCAAAACTCGATCATGAGTACAGGAAATTGATCCTCTCGACGAGATCTATCCATTGGGACTGAAAGCCCCAATTTTTATCAGGTGTGTAGAGAGCAGTCGAGGCTTTTCTGAAGGGTATTCTAGTTCGTTCTTCATATCTAGCACGTTTTTCAATCTCCGATTGAGGTAGGTGTAACAGACCAAACTTAAATTAACTTATATGATATGATAAGCATGATGTTAGCTTTCATTTAACGTAGAAAGCCCTATGTTTCATGAAGCATGTGTAGATAATTTCTGTTTATACTAACAACATGTTTTAGACCTAGTTTGATGTGTTCATCCGAAGTGATTTATGATTTCGAAGTATTGATCTTGATCCACATGAACCATATCTTATATGGTTGGATTCACTATCGAAGTAGCTTTCATTTGAGCCAAGAAGCCCCAAATTCCATTCTGTATGTAGAGAGAATTTAACGTTTTAGTCACAGCATGTCAGAATTAGGGTTTCTTGTGTTCTTGCCTTAATAGATCTCGATTCCAGTAATTGATCATGAAATTGACCTTGCCGATAGGTAGAGTTTTGTATTAGCTTTCCATTGATACCAAAATCCCCTTATTTGGAGTCCAATTGCATTAGTTATGATCATTTTAGTGTAACCCTATCCAAACCCTAGTTCCCGGCGCTCACCGGACGCGGCAGGGATGACCGGAGACGACCCAGAGATGGGCGGTCTTACGATAGACCGTCCAACTCCAGCCCACCTTTTGACCAATTTTGACCCTAGCATGCCCCTAGTTGAACGGTTTTTCAGGAACCACTCATCCCAGGATGAACGGTTCGTCAGGAACCACATATCTGGATGAAAGGTCCAGACTGGACCACATATCCATAAACGGCCCTTCTCTGGCCGCACAACCCAGGGATGGGCGGCCCTCCCAGGACCGCCCAACCCCTTGGGCGGCCCAGACAGAGCCGCCCAACCCTTGGGCGGCCCAGGGAGAGCCGCCCAACTCCCTGAGGCCTGTTTGAAGCCCGTTCGCCCCCTGTTCAGCCCAGTAGATGTACGGCCCTTTAGCAACCGTTTATCTACCTAGTAATTGACTTAGTAATTATTATGATGCATCCATTTTAGTGTCATAATGACAATTTATAATTAGAAACCCATGGACGGCCCCTGAGGAACCGTCCATCTCCCTGTGTCACAGAGTGACCCCTGTTCGGCCCCGGAATGCCCAGTAAGTTGTACGGTCCATATAGAACCGTTTATCCCCACAGAGAGTGACTTAATTTATGTTCTAATGCATTCATTTGCATGTCATTAAGGGTAATTAGTGAAATAGAAACCCATTTAATAACTGTTTAAATATGCAACTAAATTTCTGATTATTGCTTGTCATTCGTGCCTATGCGACTTACGCGAACTAGTTATCATCTTAAATTATTTTCTTGGCATCTTGGATTAATATATAACCTAATCCCTGTTAAATTAGCTTGGCATTAGGATTAATATGACTGTTAACTTGCTGTTTACTGCTGTACTATAGTAGAACATCATGTTTAACTTTCCCACTTCACGCGAAGCCGATTGGCCGATTAGCGTGCTAGTTTCGGTTCTACCCCCGGAAACTCTATCCGGCGGTCTTACCGTCATCTCAGAACATCATTACAATCATGATTAGAATCTGTTTAACACCAGCATACCCTGTTTTTGAGCTTAAACCACTGGTTTAAGTCTTGGATCAAATCGGACGACGAGAGGCATGCGCGGTTAGTATTGGACCGCATAACCTCTTCGGCGGCCCGTTTGTGACCGCATATCTTTATACGGCCCAGTATGGACCGTATATCTTGTTCTTGGGCCTCACTGTCTTTTAGACATGAGCGACCCATATTGCACCGTTCTTACCTTAGGGCGGCCCACTGTCAGCCGTTCTTTTCTTGACTTCACGGGCTGAGTTTCAGTCCAGTTCCTGTACGTACGGTTCTGTATGAACCGTATATATCCATGGAGCGGCTCTGTTACGACCGCACATCTCTTGGAGATGAGTTTCACCGTGTTTGTACTCTTGAATCCAAGGACAAGGTTAGTCCTTTAAATCTGAACTTATGACAGAAATTCCTCTGATTAATTGGCCATTAAAATTGATTGAATGTCTGGACGGATGGGACGTTGGGCCCAGTAAATCAATGCCATCGCATCATAAGGGCCCGGTCTGGTCCTGGGGAGAGCGCCCGAAAGTTAGTGAGCCCATGGGATGTTAATGACAAGGTGGGGCATTGCACCGAAGTACTTGTCTGAGTGTTGGCGTCTATGACAAAAGTATCTTGTTACTTGTTACTTGATCATGATTGGATTGATATTACTGCTTGTTGGCCAATTCCTTATTACTATATCATTGTTATATCTCTTGTTATATCTCCTGTTGTAAATTCTTGTATTTGTTATCCTTGATAATCATTATCAATTGTATATTTCTTGACCTTGCAAGATCTCGTTATTACCGTTGTTTATTGCATTATCGTTTGTAGCATGATATTTTGAAAATATAATTAAATTGTTAATCACTTATACATGTCTGTTATTTCCTACAGAGCGTCAGCTCACACCCCGTTGTTTCCCCCTTTCCAGGCTTCTCAGGTGACGCGCTTACCGACGGGAAAGGGCAGTAGTGATGTCTTGAGTGTATCAGTTCTAGTGTGTTAGCGGTGTGCTTATTGTTAGTTGTGTTTGGAGATCATTTAGTTTCAGTTTGTTGTTGAGTCTTAGTGGTTGTTATTCCATGTTGTATTAAGTTGCCTTTGAGATTACTGTATCAGTTTGGTTGTTAATGATCATTTAGTATTTCCTTTCCATAGCACTTGTGTATTTAGATTAGTTCTCTCTCTTTCCTGCTTGCCTCTGACTGTACGTCCCGATATTTCCGCCTTGTTCGGGGCGTGACAGTTTAGTTGGTATCAGAGCCTAGGTTTCACATTCCTAGGTTTTCTTAAGTTCTTAAGTTCTAGGTTTCCTAAGTTCTTGCATGGCATCCCAATAACCCGGTATATCAAAAGATGTTGTCCGAACGTTAGGCTACGCCTATCGGAAGGTCGCATACTTGCGCGAGTGGTCTTCGGACCGGTTATCTCCGCCAAGTACCGAGTTTTGGTCGTGTCTAGGTGCATTAGACCCCTAATCTTGTTAAAGTCTAGGACCTGACCTGGTGAGAATTGGTAGAAACTTGGGTTAAGTTCGTTTCTTAATCGTGTAATTATTTATCTTGATTAAACCTAAGTAATCTATTTCTCGTGTAGATGGCAGCTGATCGCGCCGAATGGAGGAACCTGCAGCGCACGGTTCAAGACCTTACCCAGGCCCTTCAGCAAGTGGCTCAGGCAGGAGCGGCACCACATGGCACCGGTGATCTATACCGGAACTTTCGCGGGATGAATCTACCTCGATTCGCGGGTTCGACCGACCCCGACCAAGCCGAGCACTGGCTAGACGAGATGGGGAGGATATTTGAAGTTATGCAATGCACCAACCAGGAGCGTGTCCTTCTCTCGACATTTCAATTGGAGCGTGATGCACGTACTTGGTGGGATTCTATCAAGGCGACTCTCGGTGATCATCAGATTACGTGGGAAGAGTTCGAGGAATTTTTCAACGGCAAGTATTTTTCTGACCGAGTGTAAGAGAAGAAAGCGGCAGAGTTCGCGGCTTTGAAGCAACGAGGTTTGTCCGTGGCGGAGTATGAGGCTCAATTTGCACGGCTTTCTCGATATGCTATACACCTTATTTCCACCGAGAAAATGAAGGCGAAGCGTTTTCTCAACGGACTGAAGCTGCATTATATCAACCAACTGGCACCAATGGAGATTTCCACTTATTCCGAGATGGTGAGAAAGGCTCAAGTTTTGGAAGATACCCTCGAAATGACGGAGAGAATCCGTGGAAGCGGTGCGAAGAAGGAGCAACCTACGGGTTCCCGGATTATCAAACCCGGGTATATCAAGAAGAGGCCTGTTAGTGGACCTAGTTCATGGAGCGGGTCCGGATCGTGGAAAGGCAAGATGCCGAAGTATGAAGATAAGAAGCCTGGCCCTATTGTTCCGTTTAAGGGCGTATGCAGGTATTGTGATCGTCCAGGTCACAAGGTGGAGGAATGCTGGCGCAAGCTGGGCGCCTGTTTGCGATGTGGAAGCAAAGAGCACCGTATCCCCAACTGTCCTTTGATAGCGGAGCAAGCAATACCGGCAAAACCGCAAGTCTTCAAGAAGCCGCAAGGGAAGCTCCAAGCTTTGTATGCAGAAGAAGCGGAAACAGCCGAAGATGGTGGACTCATCGAAGGTACTATTATTATACTCGACAAGCCAGCATTTGTTCTTTTTGATACTGGTGCAACACATTCCTTTATTTCTCGGAGTTTTGCTAAGTCATTAGCTATGGAACCGGTTATGATGGATACTCCGTTAGAGATTTCAACCCCTATTGGCACTAGAACAGCAATCCATCATTTCTATCCTTCTAGTAAGGTTTTGATTGGTGAGCAGAACTTTCCAGCTGATTTAATTTGCATGGATATGAAGGATTATGATGTAATCCTAGGAGCAGATTGGTTGGCTCGACATGAGGTTGACGTTCACTACAGTTCTAGCTCTGTGTCTTTTACTAGACACCCTGGACTTTCTTTTGTGGGCGTTAAGCACCATAACTCCGTACCGCTTATTTCGGCTCTTCGAGCTGATAAGCTGATGAGGCGAGGATGTGAGGCTTTTCTAGCCTTTATCTATGCAACCCCTGAGCAGCAGATTGAGATCAAGGACATTCCTATTGTCCGAGATTTTTCTGATGTCTTTCCAGAGGAATTACCAGGACTTCCTCCTGAGCGGGAAGTTATCTTCTCTATTGACCTCTTTCCGGGCACATCTCCTATTTCCAAGGCTCCTTACCGTATGTCTCCTGCGGAACTGAGGGAGTTGAAGCAACAGTTGATGGAGTTACTCGAGAAGGGCTTTATTCATCCTAGTACGTCTCCGTGGGGAGCCCCTGTATTGTTTGTTCAGAAGAAAGATGGCTCGATGAGATTATGCATCGATTATCGGCAGTTAAACCAGTTGACTGTCAAGAACAAATATCCACTGCCGAGGATTGATGAGTTATTTGACCAGATAGCGGGAGCTCAATATTTCTCTAAGATCGATCTTCGATCTGGATATCACCAGTTGCGGATTAAGGAGGAGGATATCTTTAAATCAGCTTTTCGTAGCAGGTATGGTCATTTCGAATTTGTCGTTATGCCTTTTGGTCTAACGAATGCTCCGGCAGCTTTCATGCAGTTGATGAACAATGTATTTCGGCCCTATCTTGATCAATGGGTCGTGGTATTTATTGATGACATCTTGATCTATTCCAAGAGTGAAGTGGAGCATGCTGAACATCTGATGATGGCATTGCAGTTATTGAGAGATCATCAACTTTATGCCAAGTTTAGTAAGTGTGAATTCTGGTTGCAAGAAGTGTCCTTTCTCGGACATATTATCACCAATGAAGGTATTTCTGTGGATCCTTCGAAGGTTGAGGCAGTGAAGAATTGGGAGCAGCCTACCAGTGTGACGGAAGTTAGAAGTTTTCTTGGCCTGGCAGGTTATTATCGAAGGTTTATCCAAGATTTCTCTAAGATTGCGGTACCTATGACAAGGTTAACCCGCAAGGAGAACAAGTTTGATTGGTCAGACGATTGCCAGCGAAGCTTTCAGACTCTAAAGGATTGTTTGACTACTGCACCTATATTGGCTTTACCTTCTGGTGAAGGAGGATTTGTCATTTATACTGATGCTTCAGGAATTGGCTTAGGCTGTGTACTTATGCAGCATGGGAAGGTGATTGCCTACTCTTCTAGGCAGTTGAAGAAGCACGAGGAGAATTATCATGTTCATGATTTGGAACTTGCAGCAGTCGTCTTTGCTTTGAAGATTTGGAGGCACTACCTGTATGGAGAATCTTTCACGGTATTTTCAGACCACAAGAGCTTGAAGTATTTATTCTCTCAGAAGGAACTCAATATGCGGTAGCGCAGATGGTTGGAGTATTTGAAGGACTTCGACTTTTCTATTGAATATCACCCCGGCAAAGGCAATGTTGTGGCAGACGCATTAAGCCGGAGGCCAATAGCTAGATTGTCAAGTCTCATGTTGCAAGAATGGAAGTTACTGGAACAGTTATCTAATCTGGATCTTAATATTGACAATGATCGGGTTTTGATTGCTCAGATTCAACTTAAACCTGAATTATTGATGGAGATCAAGTCCTTGCAAGATAATGATCCCGAGCTGGTACAGATCAAGGGAAGCTTGAGCAGCAGACCTGATTTCGGGTTGGCTGATGATGGTAGATTATTATTTAAAGGCAGAACTTGTGTACCTGATGAAGCTACAGTAAAGAACAAGATTCTTGAGGAAGCTCATAGATCCAGATACACCATTCATCCCGAAGGCACTAAGATGTACAGAGATTTGAAGCGATCCTTTTGGTGGATGAATATGAAGAGGGAAATCGCTGACTTCGTAAGTAAATGCTTAGTTTGACAACAAGTTAAAGCTGAGCACTTCAGACCGGCAGGGAAATTGAAACCACTCGACATACCCCAATGGAAGTGGGAGAGTATTGGCATGGATTTCATCATGGGTATGCCTAGAACTCATGGTGGATTTGATGCAATTTGGGTGATTGTTGACCGACTGACAAAGTCAGCCCATTTCTTGTCCATTAAATCTAAATGGACAGTTGATGTTCTAGCAGCTTTGTATTTGAAGGAAGTGGTGAGGTTGCATGGTATTCCAGTGAATATAGTATCTGATCGAGACCCTAGATTCACTTCTCATTTCTGGAAGGGACTGCAAGAGTCTTTGGGTACTCGTCTGAATTTCAGCACGGCATTTCATCCGCAGACAGATGGACAGACAGAGAGAACCAATCAGATAGTGGAAGATATGCTGCGAGCATGTATGATTGACTTTGGTGGTACTTGGAATGAGCATTTGGCCCTAATTGAATTCACCTACAATAACAGCTATCAGTCTAGTATCCAGATGGCTCCATTTGAAGCCTTGTATGGCAGAAGTTGTCGTTCCCCGTTGTGTTGGGACGAGGTAGGTGAGAAACAGTGGCTTGGACCGGATCTTGTCTCGGAATCTTCACAGAACATCCGCATTATCCGGGACCGATTACAAGTGGCTCAATCAAGACAGAAGAGCTATGCCGACAACAGGAGGAGAGCATTGGAATTTCAGGTTGGCGAGCATGTATTCTTAAAGGTCTCTCCGACGAGAGGGATCCGAAGATTTGGCATTCATGGCAAGCTGAGTCCGAGATACATTGGTCCTTTCGAGATTCTAGATAGAGTGGGAGAGGTGACATACAGGCTGGCCTTACCACCTCAATTGTCTGGCGTTCACAACGTCTTCCATATTTCTATGTTACGGAAGTATGTGTACGACCCCACTCATGTTATACAGCATGTGTATTTCGAGCTGAAGGAGGATCTGACCTACGAGGAAAGACCGATAAAGGTTCTGGACCGGAAGCAATAGCAACTCCGGAATCGTTCAATACCGATGGTCAAGATTCAGTGGAGTCGGCGTGGGACCGAAGAAGCTACGTGGGAGTCTGAAGAGACTATGCGGAAGCGGTATCCCGACTTATTCTAGGTGAGCGATCTCTATCCCTACTCGCAGTGTTAGTGCAGTGAATTTGGAGGACCAAATTCCTTTAAGTAGGGGAGGGTGTAAGACCCCGAATTATTTTATTAGATTTAATATATTTATTTAGCTCTTGTTAATTAAGAATTTGCATTTTTATGGATTTAATAATTGAATTTCAGATTTATTAATATTTAATTCCTTAGAAATAGAATAGTGATATTTTCGACCACCTTATAAAAATCCAGAAAAATAGTAAACAGGTTAAGGTCGATGTAGATCGCAATTTTGTCTTCTAGCTTTAGGTCATTAAAAATCCGTGGTGAGATCTATTTAGAGATTGAGCCCTTAATTACACACTTTTTGACCCAAACCTAACCTTGGATTAAAACATGAAATTAGGGCTTGATACTCGACCAAATGAGCTCAACCCAGAGCCAAATGAACGGTGAGGATCTGAGGATCAAAAGCCCCCAATAAATTTAGCGAAACCCTAACCCTAGGTGGCGCTCTCGGTCGAGTTTGCTCAAGTCAACAATCACGGCGCCGTTTCTAACACGCCTCTTCCACGGCCGAATACTCCCAGCACAGAACTCTCCAGAAGGCCTATGAGCTATACATAGAAAGCTCTACGAGTCCTCTTTCTTTTGGTTGCTGTGGTGTCAGCAGAGGATCCAGATCTGGGGAGAATTCCGGCAATCTTTGTAGGTGTGTCGGCAGGCCGTCGACTTCCATCTTCCTCCCTTGTTTCTTCAATTAAGGTAGGCATTCTTAACCAAAACTCGATCATGAGTATAGGAAATTGATCCTCTCGACGAGATCTATCCATTGGGACTGAAAGCCCCAATTTTTATCAGGTGTGTAGAGAGCAGTCGAGGCTTTTCTGAAGGGTATTCTAGTTCGTTCTTTATATCTAGCACGTTTTTCAATCTCCGATTGAGGTAGGTGTAACAGACCAAACTTAAATTAACTTATATGATATGATAAGCATGATGTTAGCTTTCATTTAACGTAGAAAGCCCTATGTTTCATGAAGCATGTGTAGAGAATTTCTGTTTATAGTAACAGCATGTTTTACACCTAGTTTGATGTGTTCATCCGAAGTGATTTATGATTTTGAAGTATTGATCTTGATCCACATGAACCATATCTTATATGGTTGGATTCACCATCGAAGTAGCTTTCATTTGAGCCAAGAAGCCCCAAATTCCATTCTGTATGTAGAGAGAATTTAACGTTTTAGTCACAGCATGTCAGAATTAGGGTTTCTTGTGTTCTTGCCTTAATAGATCTCGATTCCAGTAATTGATCATGAAATTGACCTTGCAGATAGGTAGAGTTTTGTATTAGCTTTCCATTGATACCAAAATCCCCTTATTTGGAGTCCAATTGCATTAGTTATGATCATTTTAGTGTAACCCTATCCAAACCCTAGTTCCCGGCGTTCACCGGACGCGGCAGGGATGACCGGAGACGACCCAGAGATGGGCGGTCTTACGATAGACCGTCCAACTCCAGCCCACCTTTTGACCAATTTTGACCCTAGCATGCCCCTAGTTGAACGGTTTTTCAGGAACCACTCATCCCAGGATGAACGGTTCGTCAGGAACCACATATCTGGATGAAAGGTCCAGACTGAACCACATATCCATAAACGGCCCTTCTCTGGCCGCACAACCCAGGGATGGGCGGCCCTCCCAGGACCGCCCAACCCCTTGGGCGGCCCAGACAGAGCCGCCCAACCCTTGGGCGGCCCAGGGAGAGCCGCCCAACTCCCTGAGGCCTGTTTGAAGCCCGTTCGCCCCCTGTTCAGCCCAGTAGATGTACGGCCCTTTAGCAACCGTTTATCTACCCAGTAATTGACTTAGTAATTATTATGATGCATCCATTTTAGTGTCATAATGACAATTTATAATTAGAAACCCATGGACGGCCCCTGAGGAACCGTCCATCTCCCTGTGTCACAGAGTGACCCCTGTTCGGCCCCGGAATGCCCAGTAAGTTGTACGGTCCATATAGAACCATTTATCCCCACAGAGAGTGACTTAATTTATGTTCTAATGCATTCATTTGCATGTCATTAAGGGTAATTAGTGAAATAGAAACCCATTTAATAACTGTTTAAATATGCAACTAAATTTCTGATTATTGCTTGTCATTCGTGCCTATGCGACTTACGCGAACTAGTTATCATCTTAAATTATTTTCTTGGCATCTTGGATTAATATATAACCTAATCCCTGTTAAATTAGCTTGGCATTAGGATTAATATGACTGTTAACTTGCTGTTTACTGCTGTACTATAGTAGAACATCATGTTTAACTTTCCCACTTCACGCGAAGCCGATTGGCCGATTAGCGTGCTAGTTTCGGTTCTACCCCCGGAAACTCTATCCGGCGGTCTTACCGTCATCTCAGAACATCATTACAATCATGATTAGAATCTGTTTAACACCAGCATACCCTGTTTTTGAGCTTAAACCACTGGTTTAAGTCTTGGATCAAATCGGACGACGAGAGGCATGCGCGGTTAGTATTGGACCGCATAACCTCTTCGGCGGCCCGTTCGTGACCGCATATCTTTATACGGCCCAGTATGGACCGTATATCTTGTTCTTGGGCCTCACTGTCTTTTAGACATGAGCGGCCCATATTGCACCGTTCTTACCTTAGGGCGGCCCACTGTCAGCCGTTCTTTTCTTGACTTCACGGGCTGAGTTTCAGTCCAGTTCCTGTACGTACGGTTCTGTATGAACCGTATATATCCATGGAGCGGCTCTGTTACGACCGCACATCTCTTGGAGATGAGTTTCACCGTGTTTGTACTCTTGAATCCAAGGACAAGGTTAGTCCTTTAAATCTGAACTTATGACAGAAATTCCTCTGATTAATTGGCCATTAAAATTGATTGAATGTCTGGACGGATGGGACGTTGGGCCCAGTAAATCAATGCCATCGCATCATAAGGGCCCGGTCTGGTACTGGGGAGAGCGCCCGAAAGTTAGTGAGCCCATGGGATGTTAATGACAAGGTGGGGCATTGCACCGAAGTACTTGTCTGAGTGTTGGCGTCTATGACAAAAGTATCTTGTTACTTTTTACTTGATCATGATTGGATTGATATTACTGCTTGTTGGCCAATTCCTTATTACTATATCATTGTTATATCTCTTGTTATATCTCCTGTTGTAAATTCTTGTATTTGTTATCCTTGATAATCATTATCAATTGTATATTTCTTGACCTTGCAAGATCTCGTTATTACCGTTGTTTATTGCATTATCGTTTGTAGCATGATATTTTGAAAATATAATTAAACTGTTAATCACTTATACATGTCTGTTATTTCCTACTGAGCGTCAGCTCACACCCCGTTGTTTCCCCCTTTCCAGGCTTCTCAGGTGACGCACTTACCGACGGGGAAGGGCAGGAGTGATGTCTTGAGTGTATCAGTTCTAGTGTGTTAGCGGTGTGCTTATTGTTAGTTGTGTTTGGAGATCATTTAGTTTCAGTTTGTTGTTGAGTCTTAGTGGTTGTTATTCCATGTTGTATTAAGTTGCCTTTGAGATTACTGTATCAGTTTGGTTGTTAATGATCATTTAGTATTTCCTTTCCATAGCACTTGTGTATTTAGATTAGTTCTCTCTCTTTCCTGCTTGCCTCTGACTGTACGTCCCGATATTTCCGCCTTGTTCGGGGCGTGACAATGAATTTGTAGACAGTTGATGCTTTAATCTCTATGTAAGCTTCTGCTTCCGCCCACTTGGTGAAGTACTCCATTGCCGTGAGGATGAACGACTTTTATTTGGTCAGGAGGTTTGAATCACCAAGAGGTCAATGATATCAAAAGCCCACATGGAGAAAGGCCATGGGGAGGACATAGGATGGAGTGAAGAAGCAGGAGAATGAATTTTGTCGGCGTGCAGTTGGCACTTAACACACCTTCGAACATAGATGGAGCAATCCTCTTCTAGAGTTGGCCAATAGAAACCTAGCCTAATGATCTTCTTAGCTAGCATCTGGCTGTTCACATGACCACCGCATACTCCAGAATGCGCCTCTTCCACAACTTTCCATGATTCATCATCATCGAGGCATCTTAACAAAACACCGGTGAGCCCTCTCCTGTAGAGCACACCTCCAACCAAAACATACCGTTGAGCCACTCTTCTGATTGCTTTCTTTTCTTCCACAGTGGCTTCTTCGGGATAAGATTGATCATTGCAGTACCTGGCAATCTCATAATACCAAGGTTTTTCTTCGTCAGCCAACTCTTCTTGCCAATCCAAAAGCATGACCTCTCTGCCTTTAAGAGCTTCCCTCTGCTTAATCTTTTCAAGCACTTGATCCCTAACATCGAGGAACGCACGATCCTTAATAGCTGGAGTGTCGCGCTGATGAATCAGGGGAACATGAAAATCACGCTCAGGAGGGAAGACTAAAGCCGAAGCTAAAGAGGCAAGGGCGTCAGCCAAGATATTCTTACTACGAGGAACATGGACGAAGATCAATTTGGTGAAGAGCTTGGCATAAGCTGAAGCAAGTTCCTGGTAGGGTTTGAGCTTGGGATTGATAGTGCGGCACTTGACGAGCACCTGGCGCAGAATAAGCTGACTATCACCAACAATCCTCAAATGGGTGACACCATATCGATGAACGGTTTGAATACCGGCTAAAAGAGCCTCATACTCAACTATATTGTTGGTGGCAGGAAAAGTGAGCCGAGCAGCAAATGGGATGGTGACCCCTTCTGGTGTTAAAAGAACCATGCCGATCCCTCTTCCCTGGGAATTTAGAGCTCCATCAAAATGTAATGTCCACATAGGATCGTGGGGTTGATTAATGGACATCAGTTCTTCATCTGAAAACTCCGAATTGACAGGATCAAAGCGGGGAAGAGGGTGATGAGCAAGGTGTTCGGCAATGGCGTAGCCTTTGATAGCTTTCTGTTGAATGTAAGTGATGTCAAATTGAGAGAGGAAGCTTTGCCAGCGTGCTAATTGATCAGTGAGGACAGATTTCTCAAGGAGGAATTTAATTGGATTCATGCGTGCAATGAGGCGAACCTCGTGAGCTAGGAAATAGTGTTTTAACTTCTGAACTACCCAGACTAAAGCAGCGTAAGTTTTCTCCATGGCTGAGTACCTCTGTTCACAGGGGTTAAGAAGTTTAGACAAATAATATGCTGCCCTATCTTTACCTTCTTCATCCACTTGAGCTAAGACAGCACCTACGGAGTCATCCAGGACAGAAACATAGAGGATAAGCGGCTTGCCTAGAATTGGCGGCCTCAGGACAGGAGGATTGGCCAAATAATCCTTCAATTCGTCAAAGGCTTCCTGACACTTGTCATCCCAATTAAACTTGACCCCTGGCTTAGTAAGCTCGTAAAACGGCCTACATCTTTGTGAATGCTGGGAGACAAAGCGGCGGATAAATTGTAACCTCCCGATTAGTCATCGCACTTCCTTCAGATTCTTGGGAGGAGGCATATCTCTAATGGCCTTCACCTTGTTGGGATCAACTTCAATTCCTCTTTTGCTGACAATGAAACCAAGCAACTACCCTGATGAAACACCAAATACACATTTCTTGGGGTTCATCTTCAACTGATACTCTCGTGATCTTTGCAAGACTTTAGCCAGAACCCCAGGATGCTCAATCCTTGTCCTTGATTTTACAACCAGGTCATCCACATACACCTCAATATAGATATGAATCATGTCATGAAAAATCGCCATCATAGCCCTCTGATAGGTGGCTCCAGCATTCTTGAGTCCAAAGGGCATGACCACATAACAATATGTACCCCATGGTGTAGTGAAAGATGTTTTGTCTTGATCTTCTTCAGCCAGACGAATCTGATTGTAACCTGAAAAGCCATCCATGAAAGAGAGAGTCTCAAATCCTGCCGTATTATCGATTAGAACATCAATATGAGGGAGGGGGAAATCATCTTTAGGACACGCACGGTTGAGGTCCCGAAAGTCTATGCAAATCTGAACTTTTCCATCTTTCTTCATGACCGGGACGATGTTAGCCACCCAATTCGGATAGAGGACAACTCTAACAAATCTAGCCTTATAGAGTTTATCGACCTCTTCTTTCATCTTTAAAGCCATATTAGGGTGGAAACGCCTCAACCGTTGCTTGACCGGTACAGACCCTGGCTTAAGTGTAAGCCGATGTTCAACGAGCGCAGGATCTAAACCAGGCATATCTTCATAACTCCATGCGAACGTGTCCTTGTATTCTTGAAGAACCAAAATAAGCGCCTCCTCTTCGGCAGGCGGCAAGTTCTTGCTGATGAGGACAATCCTAAGGTCTTCTTCGGTACCCAAATTAATTTCTTTGGTAGGCTCTTCTACGGAGACTGATGGTTCGTCAAATCTCCTCATGCCACTAGCAAAGGCATCAGCCTCGTCCTCATATTCTTCATAACTTTCATCCCCCTCTTCAATAGGGTCTTCATCATTCATAATCTCGTAGACGCCCAAACCCTTATAAGAAACAACAGCATCCTCATATTCCGACTCTGGCAGGATGATCGGATTCTCCACGAATTCAGGAAGAGCCAAACAAGCCTGGCACCTGCTGGCTAACTCCAACAGAAACCTACGGGGAATCTGCTTACCCTTGCATTTCTTATGAGAATCTACCCCATGAATTTTATTAGAAGAAGAAGAACAACTAGCTTGATTAGGATAAGCTGAAAAGGAGGAAGAAGGTGAAAAAGTGGATACAGGAGGTGATACAGATGTAGACCCCTCGCCAGAGGGGGAGAAAAGGTTTATCAATGAATCATGGAAGAGTGGCCCCTGGGTCGGGACGCACTCGGGAGAAAAATAGGAGGTCTCCTCAATAGAGATGAAGGATTGAAAATTTGGAAATTTGGCATTTTTTTTTCATTTTTATTTTTATCTTCATTTTTATTTTCCTTTTCTAGAAGAAAGCAATGTGAAGGGAGAATAGCAGGAGGAGTGGAGATTGAAAGCTTGGAGAAAGATTGAATTAGAGATGACCCGCGTGGGGGTGTGATGGAGGGTTTGGAGAATTGCTGGAGGAGCAAGGGAGGAATCGGGAGAGAAATCTGCAGTGAATCTGGAGAAAAGCTGATCATAATTGGCGGCGGTCTCGGCACGCGAGAGAACAATTGAGAATGTAGGGAAGCTAGAACAGACGGATGTATAGAAGTGAGGGAAAAGAGGCCGGCCCACAGCCTGTCTATTGTAAATCCTTCTTCAAACGGAATATCTGGCTCCCCAATGTCTGTGTAATCATTCAGCAACTGCCTCTTATTTGTAATTGCAGCTGGCATTTCAATCAATTTGTGTATTAGTGGCGGCCATTCCGGATCAGTCGGCATAAAGAGGCGGCTCAAGGAGATAGTGATATCATTCATATCAAACCACATGTACCAGTCACATTCCAGATCATCCATTTTCCTTCTTTTGTCAGGCCTTAAGGACTCCAGGGCTTTATATGTGGCCAGCGGGGCAATATGACGAGCAAACTGTCTAGCATGAACATCCTGACAGTCTAATATGGAAGTGATTATTGTAGTTTGCTCACTATTCTGAAAGCCACCCGTGACAAAATGTGTCTTTAATGTCCAGGTAAGCGGCTGGCGATCTGTCTTTAATGTAGATGTCATAACTGCCCATGGTTCATCTTCATTTTTGCCCGGCCCTTTGTAGCCCAAACCTCCTCTTCCAATCAATTTCTGAGGCTTTACAGGCCTAATCCTGCCTTGACAATTGGCACCCAGACCTTTGCCATTTTGATACCCCATTTTTATTAAAATGTTCCAACCAGGGGTGTTTATCATGCTTTTCTTTTTCTTCCCCTTGGAAGGTAGGGGTGTCATAGCAACTGTTATAACTGTTTTCGACACCGGCCTTGGGTGATGAAGGTCCAACACTGATAGTAACGGCTTGTTAGCAGGCCAAATAGAAGGAACTGACGAAGCCACATGAATATCCTCCTCTGGCAGAATCGGCATACTGGTAACCTTGACAATGCGGCCCTTGTGTGGAAATTTAAGGCATTGGTGATTTGTCGAGGGCACCGCATCGAGCTGCTGGATGTAGGGGCGTCCCAGAATGCCATTAAATGTCAGATCCATATCCAGAATGTGAAAATCTGCTGTGATGGCGGCAGGACCCAAACTTACTTTTAGTGTTATCATGCCCAGAGGAGGCTTCTTAGTGTTATCATATGCAGTGACTGTTATGGTGGATGGCCGAATCAGATTCTCAGGAATGCCGCACATCTTCAAAGTGCTCGGCGGCAAGACGTTGATGGATGCCCCAGTGTCCACTAAACACTATTGTACAGCCACCTTATTGATATCAACTGTGATGCATAGAGCATATTTTCTTGCTGAGATCGGTGCCAGCTCATGCTCATAAAAAGTGATTGCTGGTTGACTGCCAGTAGGTGTTAAGACTGCGGTTATCTGCTCGACCGGAATGTCCTCATTGACCATGACTTTCTGCAGATATTCCTTTAGAGCCATCTGATGAGTGGTCGACCTCTTGATCAGTTCTAGAATTGATATTCTTGCCGGAGTCCGGTCCAAATGCTTTAACAAGTCGTATTCTGTGCCTGGTATGGACTCCTGTTCCTGTTCCTGTTCTTGCGGCCCCTGCGCGGGCTCTAACCCTCTCTGTGGAAAAATGCGGTGGAATATCCGTCCACTGCGGAGCGGCGCCACGCCTTGACGTGCCTCTGTCGGGGCAAATGTGGGAGGAGGGTTAGAAGAAGAAGAGGGTGTGTTAGTGTTGATAAGCGATGGAGGAGTGTTTGAAGAAGGAGCCCCCACAGGGGGTGTTGATGAAGAGTTCAATGAAGATGCCCCCGTAGGAGGCGTAGGAGTAGGAAGGGATACCCGGATGCGGGGGGAATTGGTGGGTGGAACGAGGAGAGATCTGGGCAAAAAAGGTGGGGGAGCCGATGGTGGAGGGATCCTTGCCGGTGGAGGAGTAGTGGCGGCGGGTGCAACGGGCGTTGGCGACGGGCGGTTAAGGAGTGGCCTAGATGGCAGTGGTGAAGGGTTGGTGGTGGATGAGATTTGTTGTGGTGTAGGCTGTGGAGGTGGTAAGCGGGTAAGAAGGGGGCGAACCGGCAAGGTTGGAGGATAGGTGGAGGTAGGTGGATTAACGGGGTGCAGAAGGGATCGGCTCAATTGAGGGGTAGAAGAAGAAGAAAGGGTGCACAAGAGGCGCGGAGGTTGATTTTGATTGTGATTAAATGCCCCGACAGAGGCGTTTTCTTCATGCCATCCCTGCCCTCTCTCCACCTCATGGAGAGACGTGACAGGGTTTACGTGCTGGTTTGGTGGGTGCTCCGGTAGTGGATTGTGGACGATCCCCATATCCTGCTGAGGCGCTGGAGCTTGTTGTTGCTGCTGTGGAGCTGGTTGCTGTGGCTGCTGAGCCTGTTGTTGCCGATGAGGCCTTCTTTCTTTCATGGTGGCAATAAACTGTCTCATCTCATCCCAGTTGATGTCGCCCTAGTCATTTAGATCATAAATATAATCTCTGAAGTGGAAGCAACGATCAAGGTTGTGACCAGGTGCGCGATGGAAAGTGAAGTAACGGGATGTGTCAACATTCGCGGGCCATGCTGTTCTTTCCCTTGGTAACATGAGCAAGTTGGCGGCCATTAAAGCATTGAAAATATCCGGGAGACTTTCTGGTAGTGGAGGGTAGTGGTCCCTTTTGGGGCCTAGTGGTGGTCTCCGTTGTTGTTGTTGGCCGTAGTTGGTAGGTGGTGGTACCTGGTGGTACTGTTGCGGAGCTGGAGGGTTAGCGCGGTGTGCTTGGTTTTGCGATGAAGCAAAGGAATGTTGGGGTGCGAATTGATGTTGTGGAGTGGAGTTGAAATGGGGGTTTTATGGTGGAGGTGGGTTAGGCCGTGGGTTAGATTGATGGTGGGGGTGGCCAACTACACCAACCTGCTCATTTGCAATAGTGCCCTCAGTTGTGGGCCCGCTGTTGTTGACATTCGTACTTTTCTTAAATAGCCGTGGCTTCGGCTCAAACATGCCCATAATGGGCGAATCCTTCATCTGTGTCTGGATGTAACGAGCTCTTTCATAGAGCTCTTCCATGGTTGTTAATCTGTTCATGGCCAGTATGTGCCGGAACTGAGGAGTTGCATTGGAAATTATCATCTTAACTTGTTCTTGTTCCGCCAAAGTGTCTTTCAACTTCTCAGCCATTGAACGCCACCTATCAGCAAATATGATGAAGTCCTCCTTGGGCTTCATTTTTTCTGCAACCAGATCTGTGACTGAGAGGGAAGGTCCGACCCGGTCTCTATACTTCTGCAAGAACTTCTTCTGAACAATATCAAAGTTGCTGGCATCATCAGGATCCAACGAATAGAACCATTCAAGGGCTGGCCCCTCCAGAGATCTCCTGAATAAATAGGCCAAAGAGGCCTTGTTGTCTTGCCTAAAGGAGGTCTCGTACATAAAATCCTTCAAATGAATGAAGGGGTTACCAGTCCCATTATATCGCCGAAAATTCGGCATCTCAGATGGTGGCAGATGGAAGACTGGTAGTGTGGGGAGAGAGATTTCCGGTGCATTCTTGGCTGCAGTGACTTTCTTAAGTTGCTCTTCCATGCTAGCCAACTTCTGAAGCAGTAGAATATTAGTATCAGACTCGACTGGGGCCGGATTTTGAATGAAAGAATGCGGTATAGGCGTCCGTAGAATTCAGGGAGGTTGGAGAGGTTGGTGCCTAACCGCAGAGTAGCTCGCCTGTTGGGCCGGCATGGCCGCAGCGGGCGTTGGTGGACGGGAAGGAGGTTTGTGTAAGACCGCCTGGTCATTAGTGAGGTGATGGCCACTCTTGGCCGGAGGGGGATTAGAGGAGGAAGAGGGAACAGACTTCCCTTTCAAAGCGGCCTGGACAGCCTGCCGTTGGGAATCATCTAACTGAGACAAAGCTTGAATTAAATCGGTGACATTAATGGATGGGGAAGAATTCCCCGAGGTGTTGGAAGGTACAGCCTGAGAGGAGGGCTCAACCTCTTTGGAAGTGGTGTCAACCACATGAACTTGCGGATAATGGAAATGAGGAGGGTAATTTTCCTCATGATAGATGGAATCTTGGAGGGGGATTTCATATTGACCAAAAACATTCTCATCCTCATCATCATATGAATACCCGTAGCCTGCCATGTTGAGGATTTTACCTGAACGGAGTTGCATGCTTAAAAAGAGAGAAAGCTTATGAAGGAATTATCACAATCAACCACCCAATCAAAACAAGCTTAAGCAAATCAACCCAACCAAGTTTATGCAATCAAGTTGAGATGAGCGCAAGATTTTAGTGTTATCTTGAGATTAGAGTGGATTAATTTGCAGAATAATTCACTCCTTTTGCAAAGTGAAACCTAGTTTTGGATCCAAGTGTAGCCTCTGTGTCAACTAGGTTCTTTCTCTTTTCTCACCAACGATAGGTTCTTCTAAACTCCGGGCACTTCAAAGGTACAACCTGCCCAGCGTCCGTGAGGGAATCCACGGGTGCGGGGACTTATGGAGGTCTTGGAAAAGGGATTTCCGGTCCAAAGAGACGGAATGCTCAATGGAGGGTTGTCCCGATTCCAAGAAAGGTGTGTGGAATCCTAGTGTAGAGAGAGGAGGCCTCTCAACCAAATGCCACAAAAATGCAGGGTAATATGAGCCAATCACAGCAATGCAATCAAATGATCAATATAAGCATGAACCCAGCATGAAAAACCACAGACAGGAGGATTTTGTAAACCCGCAGGAAAGAGACGACCTGGCAACGGTCGCTACCAAAAAAATAGACGACAGCGTGGCTGTCGTGAATCGCTGTGGTGGCCCACAGGCAGTGCAAAAAAACACACACCTTGGTGTGAGGCGCGTAATGTGAAAAGGGCGCCTCTATAAAAGGGCGTCAAATATTAGTGGTGCACACGGTCGAGGAAACACGCGCCTTGGTGTGAGGCGCTTCCAAATAAAAAGACGCCCAAAGGGGAGGGCGCGAATTATCAGACAGAACAAGGAGACAGCAGATATGATAAAAGACGCCTTCTGGGAAGACGTAAAATAGCAAATAGACGCCCTCGATGAAGGCGTTAAACGAAAAAGCGCCTCTGGGTGAGGCGTTAATTCAGGAAAAATAATCAAACAATCACAAACTGGCTGATCCCGGGAGTATGCAGTGTGCACGGTGGAGGGTGCCCGTGGGGCACAAAAGGAGGGGTACCGTGGGTACCGAGGGGAAAGGGCACACGTGGGTGCCGAAGGGGAAAGGGCACACGTGGGTGCCAATAGGAAAGGGCACACGTGGGTGCCAATAGGAGATGGTAATCAAAAGAAACACAGTGGAAGTCCCACCGTGATCGCCAATTTGTAGATCGTGATAAATCCACACAAGTGGTACGAACCGCTCATATGAGATATGTAAAAGGGTGGAGATGACAATAAGAACAAAAGAAAGCACGTGGTGCTATAAAGGAGAGTGATCGCCAGAGGGGTTACCTCAATAATAAAAATAGATGATCGTGAATACCTGGTGATAAGTGGGATGCGGGATGGATTGTGAATTCCTTCCTCCTCCTTCAATCGGCCGACCGACGAAGGGGGTTTTCCTTGTTGATTACCCTTGCAAAAGACAAAGAAACAAACAAGCAAAAGGAAGTGGATTAGCCAAGTGAATGTAGTATCAATCCTAATAAACCATATGATGAAAAAGAAACATGACATGCACACCTTTTTTTGTTTGTTTTAAAACCCCTAAAGAACTAGGGAGAGGAGAAATATGATACTAAACTAATGCAAGACAAGAAAATAGTGGATGATGACCGATGGAAAACGCAAATAGATAAAGCAAAAGACCCCTGCTGTCCCTGACGACAGTAGAGGGGAACTGAAGCTGATGCTGCCGGGAGGAAGAAGAGAACGCGGAGAGCTCTTCTAAAAGATCACACAGGAAGAAGATGAAGAGAGCCTCTGTGCGCCTGTGTGTTCTCTGCTCTCTGCCTCTTGCTGCTAACCTCGCGCGAGGTCGATCAAGACATCCCTATATAGGTTTCCAGATCCAAGATAACCTCAAAGTTGGAAAGATAAGAACGGGCAATGATCAAAAGAAGGCAGGACTCTAGTTCCAATTCGAGCAAGGAGACCATTGGAGGCAAGGAACTATTCAGGAAAGGCATACTCAAACACGACTCTGAAGGATAAAACACGACCTTTAAAAGGGCGTCAAATTCTAAATTGACGACCTACATCAAGACGTTACTCAAAACACGACCATGATCAAGGGCGTCACTTCTTGGATTTAATTTTGGCAATAAAACTTACTTTATTTGAAAATTATGAGAAAACGCCTGAGATGAAGACGTTACTTGAAAAACACGCCCTGAGGAAGGACGTTAATCAATAATTGGAGTTTATTTTGAAACCGGATAATACCAGGAATTGATGCCCTGACATTCGGTCGTCCTTTCTTTTGAACACGCCCTAGGTAAGGTCGCTTTTTAAAATAACGCCCCTCGTCAGGTCGCGAATCACAAAAATGCAAGAACAAGCCAAAAAACACACAAAATAGAAAAACTTCATATTATGAATGTATTGAAGTTCACTTTGGGGCGTCAACATAGTGACATGAGATTTGACCAACATAGCGTCAATTTTGGCGTGTCTACACTCACCACCCCGGGTGCACCATGCCCCAACCTTCATCACCCCATCTCCAAAAGACCTTCCCATTCCCTTAGAGAGTAAAACCCCTACACCCCAAAGGGATGAGAATGTGGTTGAGGTACATGAGGCCTCCCCCGATTGGGAAGAAGAATACGAGTCACAATGTCATGAGTTAAGCCAGAAAGTTCCCATCCCATGTGTAGAAAGCATCATGGCTCACACACCCGACCACCTAGAGGAGGAGAACACCATGGTCACTATCCCAACCATGGGGGAAACACATGTCCATGTTGAAGAAGAAACCTCGCACGGTGGTCTTCACCCTACACCACCCTCCCTAGTTGGGGCCGAGCTCATCTTAGGAGAACCCATTTTACGTTGGCTAAAGGAGAACCCAATTAGAGATATCATGGCCCATGTTTGCCCTCCTATGGAACAAAACCTTCCTATAGTGCCCCTCTCCTATCACACCACCATCCAATCATCTTACCAAGTGGAGACATTAGGGGATCTCCTTAAGGGTCTATCTTGGCAAATGGAGTTAACTGGCATGTTGACCACAGTGGCCGACCGACCTAGGAGCCTTGACCTCCTACACCTATGTGTCGGGTACATCTCCTCGATTTACACTGTGGGTTACTACACAAGCGACCTTCTTCTATTCCTCCCTACACCCGATGAGCCCGATGCTATCCACAAACTAGAGTTGCTTATCTCGGGTAGAACATCAAGCCCTCCATTCATGGCCGACCATCCCACCAAGAACTTCGGCCCAATTGTTCCATTAGGGGAGGATGACTCACCACTATGTGAGGACCATGAGGACCTAGAGTTCCTCTCCCTAGGTGACCCTTACCATGACCCCTTCGATCCCTTCCTATACCCACCCACCTTACTTACCACCAACCTTTTCCTACCCCAACCAACCATGTTAGACCAAGCCCATCTCTCTCAAAACCCAGCCCACACCAAGGGTATCATGACCATGGGAGAAATTCACCTAGGAAACAATGAAGTGCCCCGCTCCATGACACATACCTTCTTTGACCCCTACGACCCTTTTGAGTGGAAGCTCGAAGGCCACCCCACCACCCCACACAAGGAAGTCACCTATGGGAAAGGAATTCTTATGTCTTGGCACATCACATCACTTGGCATGAATAGAAAGTCGGGTCCTTTCATACATGACACCCACATGTCAAGTCGGATGCATGACTGGTCCAAAGGTCCTCCCACATTCATCATTGGTCGTAAGCATGTTACGAGCATTCACGGATGTCCGGGACCACCGGCATTTGCTATACCCATGCGCGATAGATTCCCCTACGGATGCCCTGGCCCTCCAACCATTATTATGAAGTCCATGCATGATAGGGCCACTTGTGGCTGCCCCGGTCCACCTAAGTTCATCAAGGTCCACATGGCATCAATGCATGATAGGTCAATTTATGGTTGCCCCGGTCCACCTTTGCACACTACCCACTTTCACAATCACTCACCGCATCATAATGCATGGCATGAGCATACACGCAAGCAAATCGCAACAAGCGATGAGGTTCATAAAAGAGCGGGAAAAGGCTCGCGAGCGCCACTTGGAATTTCAAGTAGGCAACCTATCGATGGTGGCATTGGAGTGGCTCTACCCTAGAGTCACCTCCAACTTGAGGGCACGAGGACTTGGACCTTGCCAAGTTTCGAGTGGCTATGGCAACCCGACTTACGGGTTGGACTTACTAATGGATTTTGGGATTCACCCCATTTCCCACGTGGCTGATCCGACACCCTATATGGGCACCGCGGTGGATCCTAGTGAGTACCTTGAGCCTATATCTTCCCTTGTGAGTGATACCCTCGGAGAGCCACCAAAATCAGCCTGAGAGCCCGACGTGTGGACACTGAGGCAATAGTAGACAAGCAGGGTTCCATCACCAGCCAGAGGGTGCGCTCGAGCCACCTTGAGAGGATGAAGGACCATCCCCTAGTCACGGACGCAGGGTTGAGTTTGGAGGTTGAGGTTCACCCCGAGCTGCTTTAGAGGACCATTTCCCCCGTGGACCCATACTCGATGGAGTCGAGTTCTCCGCACCTCGGGGGTATGATGGGGACATCTCCGACCACTCCACATTTTTTGGGCTCCTGATGATCGCCAGCAGTGCTACATCTTGTTCGCCACTTTATTCCGAGTCATATGATGTATTTTTCATATTCTTATCATGTAATTTTCCTTTTATTTGAGTCTAGTACCTAGGTATATGGGTCATTTACCTAAGTATTGAGTCATAGGGTCAATTAAGTAGGCTAGTGGGCCCAATTCAATGGGCTAGGCCCATGGGCGCCCCCCTTTCCCTTTTTTTTTTTGTATGAACCAAGTCATCTAATAGGACGCAGGGAGAGTGCACCCCCAATCCAGAGGAAAGGGGATGTTCCCACTGCACCAACTCACCATTAGATGCTTTATTTTATTGCTTTATAGGAATCATGTATAGAGTCAGAGAAGGCATTGCCTCTAAGGGTTACAAGAAAAAGTCAAAACTATACAAATCTCTATACAAATCTCCTGCGGATATTAGGAATGCCAATAGCATCAATTTTGGCATACCCTTTAGCAATCAATGGTAACTCCCTAGTAGATTTAAACTCTTTGTTGCATCCCATGATGACCGCATTATTGGCTAAAGCATCGGCTAGCTGATTGGCTTCTCTGTATGAATGAACTATAGGACATTGAAGAGAAGAGAATAACTGTATAAGACTGCTCCACCAAGGCAAAAGAGACCACGGGGGGTCCTTTTTGTTATTTAGCAGGTCAATTAGAATTTTAGAGTCAGTGATAATGACGGATATAGGAATGGAATAGATCTGTGCAAGTCGAAGTCCATCTAGTAAAGCCGACCTTCTGCCACCATATTAGAGCCAATACCATAATAATAAGAAAAGCCCAGCTTAACTTGGCCATTTATATTTCTGAAACAACCTCCACCACCGGAGGGGCCGGGGTTACCTTTGCTAGCTCCATCCACATTTAGAGAGAGATTAATAACAGGGGCTAGCCATTTGACTGTGATATAATCAGATCGAGCATACTTAATTCTGATATCGAATTCCTGTAGAGTTTTCAAATAACCAGAAGTGGGCTCTTGCTTAAATTTTAATGAGGTGACAGTTTGCTTGATTTCAGACAGAATCAGATCTAACGACCTCATAAAATCTGTTTGAAGATTTTCATATTTGAGCCGACATCTATGCTTCCATATTTCCCAAATAGTCAAAATAGTAACCAGCAGTGAGATAAATCTCTTTGGTTTGTTAATGTCAGCACCATTAATTACTGCTCTCAGCCTACCACTAATAGAGGTAGCTTCCATACAGGAAGTACTTAACAATGGGGAAAGTTTACTCCACAAAGATTTTGCTAGATCACTATTAACAAATAGGTGATCCTCATCCTCAATGGTATGAGATACTTGGCAACAGACACAGCAAGATGCTAAAGGAATACCACAAGCTTGAATTCTACTGTCTACATGGACTGCATGCTTCAGAATTTTCCAACAGAAAAAGGAGGCTCTCGGAGGGAGTCTTTGATTCCACAGTTTGCATAACATAGGATCATATCCAACTCTTTGTCCTTGTCTGATAAAGTGATATACAGTTTTAATACTGAAATTTCCAGAGTTAGAGAAGGACCAGATGAGTTTGTCATTACCATTTTGAGTAACAAATTTCTGAATTTCATTCCTTAGCTGCTGATCACCCAAAAGAAACCATATCGGATGATGAAAGTTTGCAAAAGCAGTTTGAACAGTGCAATCATCTTCAATCTAAGAAATATTGTGACTATGAATATAGTCCCTTAAGATCTTATCTTTATACCACTTATCTTTTAAAAAATTAGTGGCAGCACCATCTTTAACAATCATTCTGATTCCTACAATGATGACAGACCGGGCTTTCTTGAAATCTCTGAATTTAATGCCAATAGGGTATGGTTTTTTGCATTCTGATATATGTGCACCCTGAAGATACTTGCTTCTGACAAACTTTGCCCAGAGTGAATTGCTTTGCAGAGATAACCATATGTGCTTAACATAAAAACACATCTGAGAATCTAGAAGACTTCGGATGCCAAGTCCTCCTTCCTTAAAAGGATTGCATATCTTGTCCCAGGAGACCCAGTGTTTCCTGTGATCAGTTTCAAAACCCTGCCATAGAAAGTTGGAGCAAATTTGACCAATTTGCTTGAGGATAGTGTATGGAATTGAAGCAGCACTTGCTGAATAAATTGGTATTGATGCCAATACTGCCTGAATCAATACTAGTCTGCCTACCTGGGAAAGTAACATGCTCTGCCAGCCAGCCAGCTTGGCAGTAACCTTTTCCAGAAGAAATTTGAAGTGGGGGACTTTAACTCTGCCTTTGAACATGGGTATACCCAGATACTTAATACTACCAGATTTATTTTTATAACCAGATAGTTGGCATATGCGCTCAATCGAACAATGGGGCATCTGTTTAGCCACCAGGAAGCAGCTTTTATTTGCATTGATCCGTTGACCAGAAGAAAGTTCATATCTTTCCAGAAATTGAAGAAGATGTTTAATAGATGAGGCCCCACCATTCATAAAAATAATGGAATCATCAGCATATAGTATATGAGAAATGGGAAGAACCCCTCGTGGAAGGTGAAAATACTTGCAATGACCAGAGACAAATAACTGACTTAAACCCATGCTTAGCACTTCCTCAGCAAGAATAAAAAGAGCAGGAGCTAGCGGATCCCCTTGTCTGACACCTCTTGAGGATTTAAAAAAACCATGAATGTGACCATTAAAGGAGATTGAGAACCAACAGTTGGTCAACATTTGGGCAATAAGGGAGGTGAATCTATTAGAGAACCCAAAGTTTTTTAATACCTTGAGGAGAAAATCCCACTCTAGGTGATCATATGCCTTAGCCATATCTAACTTAAGAAGCATATTATGGGCTCTAACCGGCCTATCAATCTCCATGAACATTTCCTTAGCCAACAAAAAATTATCAGATATTTGTCTTCCACTAACAAAACCACTTTGCTCATTGGATATGATGAGAGGCAATATGGGGCGCAGCCGATCACAGATAATCTTTGATACAATCTTATATGTATAGTTGCATAGACTGATGGGTCTGAAATCAGCATAAGTAATGGGATTTTTTACCTTCGGAATCAAACATATAATAGTGGATGTAGCACTCCGAGGAAAACCCCAACCTTGGAAAAAACTCTGCACAGCCCTGATTACATCTTCATTAACAATGTCCCAGCAATGGGTGAAGAACCCACCAGTGAATCCATCTGGCCCAGGGGAGCTATTGCCTGATAATGAGAAAATTGCAGATTTAATTTCTTCAGCCAAAGGAATAGAGCAAAGTGCTTTGTTCTGGTCTTCAGATATTAACCGAGGAATAACTGAAAAAAGAGATTCCTCAATGCAGTGGTCTTCAGAGGAGAGGAGAGCTTTAAAATGTTCAACAGCACCATTAGATAAAATATCCTGATTCTCCACCCAGCAGTCATTTACTTTGAGTTTTTGAATGAAGCTCCTCTGCCTTTTAACCTTGGTGTAATGATGGAAGAACTGTGTATTCCTATCTCCACTAGTAAGCCATTGAACTCTAGACTTTTGATGCCAAAATATTTCTTCTCTATACAGAATATTATGCATCTCAGCATTGGCATGCTGTAAAATAATTCGGTTTTCCACATTTGGGTTAGCATCATATGAAGCTTGGGCTTGTTCAACAAGACTTTCAGCTCTAACTTTGGTCTGATTAATGTTGCCAAATACCTCTTTGTTCCATATCCTTAAAGCAGCCTTAAGCTGAGTGAGTTTCTTTTGGAGGGATTGAAACGGATGAATCTCCTCATTGCTATTTTTACACCACTGTAGTTTCACAAAATCCATAAATCCCTCATGAGTATGCCACATGTGCTGATATAAGAATCTCCCTGGAGAAGAATGGGCATTATTCATGTGAAGAAGAAGAGGAGCATGGTCTGAAGGCCCTCTCATCAAGTGTCTAACAGATATATTGTTACTAAGTTGCAGCCAATGAGTATTGTATAGGACCCTGTCCAAGCGAGCTCTAATATGAGAGAGCCCAGTCTGATTATTAGTCCAAGTATGTGTGGAACTTGAGAAACCAGCATCAATCAGACCAGTGGCCGACATAAAGCCTTGAAAATCTGTCATGGCAGTCATAGAGGAAAAAGATCCTCCTATCTTTTCTTCTGGAGAAGCTATACTATTAAAATCACCTCCAACTATCCAAGGGATAGACACCCCATAACTAAATTCCATAAGAGAATCGAACATTTCTCTTCGAGAACTTTTGGAGCATGAAGCATATATAACAGTAAGGAACAAAGTTGCTGAGTTATTCTCCTTAAGGGCAATAGTCATATATTGTGAATGAAGTTCTATGATATCTAGACATAAACTGGGCTTATGAAACAGCCAGATTTTAGAAGAATCACCATTATTGCCACTAAAGAAACAAAGATTTATGCGCTGTGATACTCCCTGTGCTCGACTCATATTTATACGAGGTTCAGATATGGCAGCAATGCAAACATCATGAGCTTTGATATGTTGGGCTAAGCTTCTGACAGTAGCCTTATTGCCAATTCCTCTCACATTCCATATTAGCACTGAATTAAACATGATCAGAAGAAGAGTATAAATTGGCAGCCAATACCTTAGCCTTGGCTCTAGTCAACCTAGCATCACTAAACAAAACTCCAGGCAAGACAGATATTTTGCTCCACTTCAAGTCTTGAGAATGATCTTTAGTATCATTAAATTGACATAACATTCTTGAATTCTCCATTGCAGATAATTTTGAAACTTCTTCCAAATTGCTTATACTGATTGATTCTGTACCCGAGATTTCTTGGGACTGAGTATCCTTATTGATTTGATGGATTGAAGGAAGCTCAATTACTACATCATTCTCCTCTTTCCGGGGTAGGACTGTGTCAACTGTTTTACAATTGTCATTTGCACAAACAGATCGTGGGGGGCCTGATAAATCCTGAGGATTAGGTGCAGGGTTCATGTCCTGAAGAACATTTTGACAGCATTCCACTTCTGCAGACAGGTCTCCAACTCCAGAAATATATTTATCTTGTTCATTGATTTCCTCTTGATCAGAAACCTCACTAGTCTGGTTCAAAGCAGAATATCTATTAAGATCAATAATTGTGGTCTTTGGGTCCGTCAGCTTAATCAATCTAGGCCTATACTCCTGTCGAGCAGTGTACTGTTTAACTGTAGGGAGGACATTCTTCTCAAACTGATCATGTATTAACCTTTTATTCATTTTCTTTTTGCAATCGACTTCCATATGCCCAATCTTGTGAAATAGGAGCAAAGATATGGCACACTGTGATAGTTGATTTTCTGTCAATAGCCTTCACTATCCATTCCGATCCAGATCCTTTCCTTTCTCCGAGCAGCAAGGTCGATCTCAACACAGACTAGAGCTTTAGATGTTTTCGTCAACGCAATTGTAGCATCATGGATGCGCAATACAGGACCTACATTACCTGCAATTGAATGGATCATATCTTCCTGGTAGAAATTGACTGGAAGTGAAGGGAAACCAATCCACACCGAAACTACCGGTGGATCTGACTCAAAATCAAAATCGTGCGACCATCTGAAAAATCGGAACAGGAACCCCTTGATATATAGATTTTTCTGAAGGAGAATTTTTATGAAGTCCGCTTCGCAGCCCAGACGAATCAGTATATGTCTGGCATTCATCCGACTGATAATGAAATCAGTACATAGGTGAAGCCGCTGAGCAAGACAGGCTTTAATTTCCGGAATCGATGGTCGACCATACGAACACTTGGCAATTATAGCATTCTGCAACTGCATACAAGAAGCTTTAATATCTTCATGGGAGAAGAAAATTGCAGGTTCGCCTTGATCAGTGTACGCCGGAGGCTTCACCGTAATAGCTATTCTTGTCCTAGGCTGGGAATCCAATAGTATTTGGGCATAAGACTTCCGTGGGACGACTGCAGCATCAGCATTACCAGCTTCAGCAATCTCCGGAAGAGAAGAGACCTCCCTTGCCACACCCTCCATGGTCGGCAAGGGGGGGCGCCGGCAGGAACTAGGGGAGACGAAGGCGGGAAAAACTAGAGTCTCTCACTCTAGAAATCTAGAGAGAGAACGTGATTTGCTGTCACGTCAAAAGGTAATGTGTTAACTGCCCCCCCTTCCCTTGGTTTCTTGTTATTAGTCCAAAAGTCAGGGACTTATGTTAAATTATGGGATTCCTATAAATAGGACCCCAATCCCACCATTTGAAGCTAATGAAATATTGAATGAAAATTTCCACACAAGAATTGTCTCTCTCTCTCTCTCTCTCCTGAGTGAATCTCCTCTCCCTCTCTCTCTCTCTAAAAGGGGCGACCCTTTCTCTCTCCTCTCCCCTCTCTTTCTCTAGGTCGACCAGCCCTCTCTCTCCTCCACCTCATCCTCCACATCAGCCCTCCCAACCTTTCATCTTCCCAAGACCCATTAACTCCCCTTTACTCCCACCACTTCCCAAGCAACCTTTCCCCTTCCCCATACAACCTTTCACATGTTGTGACCCCTCTATGTTGATGATGTTGACACTTGCTTTATTTCATTGGCAACACCATTGTTTTGATTGATTGGCAACTGCTTTTGATTTGATGAAATTGCTCTATCAGAGTGACTATGTGTTCTTTGCATTTAATACACTGCTGTCTGCATTTCTCACTGTCATGGGTCGACACATCAGAGGATGGGTCGACTCCTCCAGCAGACTTGTTTAGACTGAGTCTATACACGGGAAACTCTCACATCGATTGAGTCTATACATCATCCATTTCAGATAAAGTCCACACACTGCATTTCATTTGAATTGGTTAAGTGTGTACAACGTCAACGCACTTCATTGGATGTGTGTAGAGAGTCAACTCGCTAAGTGTGTATAGCGTCAACGCATGAAGTCTGTACATCAGTCTTAATATTCTAAGTCTGTACAGCCGTTGGCTTTGAACCTCAGAGTCTGTACATCCGAATTGCCCTTGATCTGGTCAAGTGTATACACTCTTTCACTGTAGCTTTCACATATTCAAGTCTACACATCGTGAAAGTCTATACATTCATCACTTACCTTTCGCTTAAGGCAAAGTCTATACACTGGGGTCTTTCCCTACGTTTCTTAGGCGAAGTCTGAACATTCGGTTCTAAAGCCTGAAGTCTATACACTCCAGCCTATTCCTACGTTCAAGGCTTCAGCTACACATTAAGTCTATACATTGGCTTCGCTTCATCAAGTCTGTACATTGACTCGCCAACTTCTTTGAAGTCTGTACATCGCTTCATGTCCCCAAAGTCTGTACATCCACAGTGATCTTTGAAGTCTGTACATTACTTCAGGAGCTTCAAGTCTACACATCGCTTCGCTCCATCAAGTCTGTACATCCACAGTGTTACTTGAAGTCTGGACATTGGTCTTCAAACTCAAAGTCTGCACATTGGTCTTTGAATCCAAAGTCTCTACAATGGTCTTCACACTTGAAGTCTATACATTCGATGTGCAGAGTTGAAGTCCATACTGTGCCTCAGGCTGAGCAAGTTCACACACTGGTCGGTGGCAAGCCTATACACTGGCCTCAGCTTTTCAAGTCTACACATTGGCCTCCTTGCATAAAGTATATACACTGGACTGTTTGGCAAGTCTATACATCGGCCCTTGTCTTCGATGTCTGTACAGCCCTTTAGCTTTTCAAGTCCATACATTGGCATCAAGACTTTCAAGTCTATACACTGACGGCTGAACTAAGAACTCTATACATCGTCTGTCTACACTAGAGTCTCATGGAGTCTATACATTGCACTCGTCTTCTAAAGTCTATACACTGAAGTCTTCACATTCGTTTGCATTACATTGAAGTCCATACAGTGGGTAAAGTCTGTACACTGACCATGCTTCATGCAGCGTCAACTCAGTGTTTCATGCAGCGTCAACTCAGTGTTTCATGCAGTGTCAACTACTCAAGTATATACATTGCTTTCCTTCGCATGAAGCCTTTACATGCATTAACTCTATACACTGGTTCGAAGTCTACACAGCGTCTGCCTTCATCTGAGGCTTATGAAGCCCTTGTATTCATTAAGTCTATACACTGCGTTGTGCATACTTTACATTGCTTTCGCCTTCACAGCAAAGTCTATACAATGCTTTGCATTCTTCAGAGTCTGTATAGGGTTTTAGACTTAAACTGATGACTTCGTTTCATCTGTCTGACAGGGACTGAAGAGACAAATGAAGGGCACGTGATCCGAGGTGCCTGGCTCGTGATCCAAGGATGGACGAGATACCAGGATGCTGCCACGTGGTCCAGATTGCTGGGCGGGAAACGTGGAGAGCACACGCCTGCTACTGTTGCTGCTATATAAACGAGCCTTCTTCCACAGAAGAAAAAAGATCGAAGGAGAAGAAGAGAAAGTCAATACACTCAGTAGCAGTGAGCCTTCGATCCACAAAGAGAAAAGAGAGAAGAAGAAGATACAGAGAAGAAGAACAAAAGAAATAGAGAAGAATAAAATGAGAGAAGAAGAGATCGAGAGAGATGAGCTGAGAGAGAGCTGATTGAGAGTGAGATTGAGAGTGAGCTTGTATCTCAGTCTCGTGGTTCAAAACCAGAGCTGAGCTTTGCTCTTAGAGCTATATTGTTTTTGAGCTTTTCTATTTTCGTTTTGATATTGTCTTTCATTTCTGAATACTATTTCTTCAAGCTGTGTGTCAGCGGTCTTGCAGTGGTAGTCTCCACTGGATGGGTTAAGCTGTATTTCCCCAGCAGTTGCAGAGGATCAGATCCTCTGGTCGGCAAGCTGCAGTGCCCAGCGAAGCTATGTATCAGCGGATTGTTTGGCCAAGCTGTAAAGCCCAGCGGACGTAAGCTGTGCTGCGCAGCAGGAAGCCATACTCGGTTGAGTGTGGGGTGGATGTAGGTCGTTGACCGAACCACCTAAAAATCGTGTGTGCATTGTGTTTGTGTGATTGCTTGTGAACTGTGTGTGCTGGTATCCTTTGATCTGCTTCATTGATTATATCGCTCATACTTATGTCTAGCTTTCGATATAAGATATGGTGAATGGCTTCATGGGTCGACCCTTTGCTGAGCATTCTTCTTTAGTTTAACTGATGTTTGCCTAAATTCCGCTTTAGAACTTACAGTAGTTTTAAATTAGGCAAGTTGATCTATTCACCCCCCTCTAGATCCACACTTAGTGGAGATAGACTGCGTCCATCTAACCCAACATTTGGTATCAGAGCCTAACTCTTCTACAGGGACTCATCGCCCGAAGAGAATAGGCAGAGATGGATGCTCGAGGAATGATTGCCGAAGGTCACTCAACAATGAAGCCCCCATTCTTTGATGGATCAAACTACGCATACTGGAAGAACCGTATGCAAGTGTTCCTCAGGGCTAAGGATTATGAGATTTGGAAGATTGTCAGCAAGGGACCTTATGATTTGTCCCCGAATGAAGATGTATGGACCAAGGAGGAGATCAGAAGGTCCACGCTGAATTGGAGTGCTATTAATACTATCCAGTGCACTCTGCATCCTACAGAATTCTCCCGTGTGTCTACTTGCAAATCAGCTAAGGAGATGTGGGATGCGCTGGAAGTAATTCATGAAGGTACATCTCAAGTAAGAGAGCAGAAGGCCAATCTTCTTGTATCTGAGTATGAAGCCTTCAAGATGAAGCAGAACGAGTCCATCAACGAAATGTACGCTCGGCTGACTGTCATAACCAATGGCCTCAGAGGTTTTGGGAAACCTCAGATAGATTATGATGTAGTGAGGAAAATTCTGCACTCCCTGACTCCCATTTGGCACACCAAAGCAACAGTGATGGAGGAGTCAAGGGACCTGCGTAATACTAAAGCTGATGAGCTGATTGGCTCACTAATGGCATATGAGATAAACATGCCAAGGACAGATGAAGTCGAGAGGAAGAAGAAGCCGATAGCGCTGAAGGCTAGTTCCAGCAAATCAATAAAATCCAGCTCCAGCAGCTCTTCATCATCAGAGGAGAGCCTAAATGAAGAAGAAGATGCGACTCGGTCTGAGATAGCCATGATGACTAGAGAGTTCAGGCGATTTCTCAGGAAGGGAGCAGGACGGTTCGGCCAGAAGAAATACAATGGTGGCCGAAATGATAAAAGGTATAAATCTAAACCTGCAAAGAAAAATGAAGCTAATGTCTGTTATCAATGCAGGAAACCAGGGCATCTGAAAATTGACTGTCCAGACAATCAGAAACATAAGGACAGGTCAAAGAAGAAAACCAAGAAGGGAAGAGCTATGATCACCACATGGAGTGATGAAGATGAAGGCTCTTTCAGCAGCAGCTCAGATAGTGAAGCCCAATCTGAACAGCCCATTTGCCTTATGGCAACAAGCTCTGAAGATAGAGAGGAGGACATGGATGAGGTAATCACTAGATTTGAAAACTTCACAATTGCTGATTGGGTAGATGCTTATCATGACATAGCTGATAGAGCTGATGATATTAGAAAAAAGAATAGACATCTTAGAAGAAAAATCAATTCCATGCAAAATGATAAAACACTAACTGATAAAATTACATGTTTGGAATCTTAGATTGATGAATTGAAACTCACATGCTCTGAAGAAGATGAAATCAAAAATGAGTTAAAAGCTTCTAGGGAAGAGAATCTGAGGCTTGAAAATGAAATTGATGAATGGAAGTTGAAGATTCAAAAATGTGAAAGTGAAGTCAAAATTATCTCTGAAAAATATGAAGCTGTCCTCAATGTCAACAATGAGCTGAAAAAGGCTATTGATGAACTTCAGAAAGACAATGAGGATAAAATGAAAACCATTGAGAAAATGACCCAAGGAACAGATAACTTAAATGCTTTGTTAGGGTCAAAGGTTAATTTCAGAAAAGAGGGCCTAGGATTTAACTCTAGTGCAACAAAAATATTTGGAATGAAAACAATTTCATTTGTTGCTCAAAAGGAAAAGGGACCTCTAATTAGCATGAACTCAACAAATTTAATGAACAAAACTGCTAATCTGAAAAAGACCAGTGCTGAGGAGAAGGGTAAACAAAAACTCAGTGAGCCTAGTAGAGCTATCACATCTAAGCAGAATCCTAGGGCTCAGACTCAGGTTAGGGGTCAACCTACACAGTCCGGTAAACCCCAGGTCAAGGTAACCAAGTCTCCACCAACACCTCCACCTCTGAAGAAGACCCAATACAAACCTGTGTATAGGTCAGCAGGGTCCAAAGTACAGGGGAGACAAAGTGCAGCTAGGAGTCAACCCAATTATTTTTATCAACCCAGAGCTCAGACCCACTACAATGCACAACCAACCTACTTCAATAGGTCAAGTTGGTCTAGAACTCAGGGTAGGTTTACAGGTCTTGCACACCAGGGTGCTCAATATCAAAGACCTTACAGTAGAAATTGGGTACATGGGTATGGTTACTGGACATCTAGAAACCAATATTTCCATAGCCAGCCCAGGAACTACTATGGCCAAAATCTTATGAACACACCCTGGCCAAGGCACTGGCATAGAAATAACAATACTGTCAATAATCATGCTGCTGCCAATAGAAAAAGAACAATAAAAAGAAAAGGAACAACAACAGAAGAAAATCTGTAGGATCCACTGAACAAAATTCATTTAAACAAATGTGGATTCTGAAACATTTGCTTTCCTGCTTTGCTTCTAGTTCATTTACATTGGAGCCCAATCAGTCTTGGGTTCCAAACTTCTCTACCTAATTGTGTATGCAGGTATGCCTGGCAGCCAAGAACAACTTGTGGTACTTGGATAGCGGCTGCTCCAGGCATATGACAGGAGATAAGGCCAAATTTTGCATATTGACTGAGAAAGTAGAAGGCCTTGTCACCTTTGGAAGCAACACAAAGGGTAGGATTATCGGATCAGGTAAGGTAGGTAAGTGTTCTACCTGCTGCATTGATGATGTTATGCTGGTTGAAGGGTTAGCCTATAATCTACTTAGCATCAGCCAGTTATGTGATAAAGGTTACAATGTTTTATTTAATTCACAATGCTGCAAGGTTTTTGAACCTGATTCTGATATTGTCAAATTTTCTAGAAAATGAATAAATAATACTTACATGATAAATTTAGATGAAATTCAACACACTAACCTTTGCCTTACTGCCTGTAGAGAAGACATAGCATTTTTATGGCATCGTAGGTCAGGTCATGCTAGCTACACTGTTTTGCACAAATTAAATAAGCATGGCATGGTTAGAGGACTTCCTGAAGTCTCATTCAAGAAAGAAAATAAAATCTGTGATGCATGCACTCAATCAAAGATAACTAGAAAGTCATTTAAGTCTAGAACTGAAAATCTGTCGTCCAAACCCTATGAGCTGATACATATGGACCTTTTTGGGCCAACTAGATCTGTCAGCCTATCAGGGAGGAGGTATGGGTTTGTCATGGTAGATGACTTTTCTAGGTATACTTGGGTTTATTTCTTATCTAATAAGAGTGATGCTTTCTCAGAATTTCAGGAGTTCTATGTTAAAACAAATCAGAAAATTGAAAACATTTTGTCTGATCATGGAGGTGAGTTTGAAAACTCACAATTTGATGAATTCTGCAAGTCAAATGGAATCAACCACAGGTACTCCTCACCAAGGACACCTGAGCAGAATGGAGTTGTGGAGAGAAGGAACAGAACCCTAGTGGAAATGGGTCGTACACTCCTTGTCGAAGGTGGTCTACCAAGGAAATTTTGGGCTGAAGCAGTGAACACTGCCTGTTATGTAATTAACAGAGCCATGGTAAGACCTTCTACCCAGTAAACACCATATGAGATATTAAAAGGTAAGAAACCTTCTATTGCTCACTTCAAGGTGTTGTGCCCCTAGTTTTAATGATGACAACCATGAGATATGAATGATGTATTCAATTCAATGATGAATTAAAGTTTGATTCAATAAATGCTTTCACTTGATTTCATCCTTGTGCTAGAAAGGAACAGGGTCGATGCTGGGAGCTTACAGCGTCCACGCTGCAGTCGAAGAAGCCTTCACCAATATCTTCACAAGTTGTTCCACTGCGTCAATGCCAAGATAGAGCTGCGTTGACGCAGCAGTCACAAACGGAAAGCCAATAGCTCACTGGAATACTCTGATGCGTCAATGCCTTGATCAAGTAGCGTGAACGCAGCAGTTCAAGCATTCCTTGTTGTAGCCTCTGGAGTACCTTGGCAGCGTCGACGCTGCAGTTCGATGAGTCGACGCTGCAGTTCGATGGATTGCCACAACTGACTAAAGCGCAACTAATGAGTGGACGCAGCTGCTTCTTGCGTCAACGCACTCAGCATGAAACCTGAAGCTTGAAGAAGGGTGCGTTAACTCCTTGAGGCAAGACCTTGAGGCAAGAGGGTCGACGCCATCTAATCCAAGTTGCAGAGCACGATAAGTGGATCCCACCTTCAATCACTATCTACCACATCAGCCACAAGCGGATAAGGTTTCGTAGCTTCTACCACCCCAGAAGGTTCCCCACGTGAGCAATCATAAGGATAACCAGAAAATCAGGGTGGTGGCCCACCTGCCTCACGTGAACTATTTTGTGCGCGGGAAGACCACAAAATAGGTTCACCCGAGAAGAAAAAAAAATGTGAGTAGAGAGGAAATTGAGAAGAAGTATAAGTGAGGCGAAGAGCAGAAGAAAAGAGGCGAATAGCAGAACTAGATAGGCTGAGAGCAGAACTGGACGAAGGCTGCTGAAGAACCAGATCAGAAGATCATCGCGCCACCAAGACTCTTCTACATTCCAGACGGAGGAGATTTAAGGATCGAAGCTCATGCGTATGGACATGGATCTCTCCGTTGGTGATCTAAATTCCGCTGCATCCAAGTGCTGAAGTTTGATTTCTTATCTTTTAGTTTTCCTATTGTTTTTGAACATTGTATTCCTCTCCTTCACTGGATTTAGTGAAGAGAGGGTGATTCTGATTCAGCGGGCTGTGCTGAGATCAGGGTTGACGAGGCTGTGTGCCCTCAAGCTGTTTGACAGCGGATCTGAGGATTTGTTCTTCGTTGTCTTCTGTTGGGGTAGTCAACAATATAGAGGAATTACTTCCTCGGTTTAGCAAAGCTATGAAGCTCAGCAGGGTTCCTCACTGGTTGAGTGGGGAGGTGGACGTAGGTCTCCATTGGGTGACCGAACCACCTTAAAATTGCGGTCTCTTGTGTGGTTTGGTTTAATCTTCGCAATTGTTCCTCGCTAGATGCATGATAGGCACGCTCTCTGATTGGCTTGGTTCAGTGTTTCAATTAATCATCTAGGTGTGGTGCTTCTGTTGCAAATTGCTCTACTATAATTTTTATAAGGTCAACCTATTCACCCCCTCCCCCTCTAGCTTGACCGTCCTCTCGATCCAACACGTGGTATCAGAGCGCCAGGCTCTCTTGCAAAGGTTTCACAGCCTAGAGAGAACTAATGGAGAACAGAGGACTCATGCCTGAGGGGTATGCAGTGAATAGGCCACCATTTTTTGATGGGATTAATTATTCGTACTGGAAAAATCGCATGCAAGTATTTTTAAGAGTGCAGGATCATGAAATCTGGAGAGTAGTGAGCAAAGGGCCATACCAAATCGAAGGCGATGAAGAACTCTAGGTGAAGGAGCAAATTCGAAAGTCAAACGTAAATTGGCAAGTCATGAACATTATGCAGTGCTCACTCCATTCCAAGGAATTCTCGCGTGTATCCTCATGCTCCAGCGCAAAAGAAATGTGGGATAGACTCGAGGTAATCTACGAAGGTACCTCAGAGGTAAGAGAGACAAAAGCTAACATGTTAATCTCAGAATATGAATCTTTTCGGATGAAACCTGAGGAAAGTGTATCTGAAATGTATGCCAGACTAACTCTTCTTGTGAATGGTCTTAAAGGTTTGGGAAAGATCTACAGTGACTATGAGGTAGTTAGGAAGATTCTTAGATCCCTAACTCCAATCTGGCATACCAAAGCCACGGTCGTTGAGGAAGCAAGGAACCTTCCCACCACCAAACCAGACGAGCTAATAGGTTCTCTTATGGTTTATGAACTGAACTTAAAAAGAGCAGATGAGGACATGAAGAAGAAAAAACCCCTTGCATTGAAGGCTGGTTCCAGCAGCAAGGAAAGCTCAGATGATAGTCAGTCACCTTCATCTGATGATGACTCAAGTGAAATAGCCATGCTTACTAGAAAATTCAGAAAATTCTTATGAAAGGGAGGTAAGACTGATAGATATAAAGGATATCAAGTAAGAACTAGCTCAAAACTCAAGCCAGATAATCCTAAGAAATCTGATAAAGTTGTTTGCTACAAATGCAGGAAACAAGGACACATCAAGTCAGAGTGTCCTGAGAATGTGAAAAAGACACAGTCAAAGTGGAGAAATAAAAAGCCCAAGGCCATGGTAAGCACTTGGAGTGATGAAGAAAAAGATGAAGATGAAGAAAGCACCTCTGAAGAAGAAAGCGAGGTGAAAATGTGCTTCATGGCAAATGGTGATGATCAAGTCGAGGTAACCTCTCCCTTTGCAGACTTCTCCTGTGATGATTGGGAAGAAGCTTTTAACGAATTGCTGGATAAGTATGAAGATGTTAAAAAGGAAAATAAATATCTAAAGAAAAAGAAAACTCAAACCAGTCCAGAAGATGATTTGAATGAAAGAGTCAAAACACTAGATGCTGAAATCGTGTGTCTAAAAAGGGACTTGGAAGAAAAAGATGAGTATAAGAGACAGCTAATTGAAATAAAGAGAGAAAATGATTTTCTATTGAAGATGCATGATGAATTGAAATTAAGAATGCAGAAATTGGAAAAAGAAGTAAAAATTGCTGAAGAGAAATATGAGGCCATTTGTGGAGTCAATGCAAAACTTCAAGAAAATCTGAAGAAATTAGAGGAAGAGAACCTAAGCAAACAAGCATCCCTCGAAAAAATGACACAGGGTAAAAACAACCTTGATGCTGTTATGGGAATTAAGTGCAACTTTGGAAAAGAAGGGCTTGGATTCAATCCTACTAAAAAGAAAGAACTGGGAACTAGATTGGTGACATTTGTCTCTGGGAAGGACACATCTGAAGAGAGGCAATTGGATGAAAACAAAAAGGATGAGAAGAATGAGAAAGGATCAAAGCAATCTAATGAAATAAGAAAAGAAAAAGGAAATGAGAAAGGGAAGGCAACATTGAATTTTAACAAACAGAAGAGCACATTTATGTTCAAATATGCCTCTTCAGGTCAATATAGGAATCCTAGATTTGATTCATCAACCCAACAGCAATCCTATAGAAGATCAGAAGGATTAAGGCGTGGTAGAAGTCAACCGCGTCAACGCACTGCTCACATGGCGTCAACGCACCTAGCCTTTCAGAAAGGGCATTCGGTCAGAAATACTCAGATGCGTCGACGCAGTCACTACCATGAGTCAACGCAGTACATGTACCAGAACCCCCATGATAGATATGGTAGGTGGATGAGTCAACGCAGCAACACTAAAGGGTCTACGCACTCAACTCTCAATCAACCAAGAAGCATGCATTCATCTAAAGTCCTTAAGTCAAATTTCCCTAATACTTCATGGAGTCATCACTATCAATGGCACAGGAATAATCACAAGTCTGTCAAATCATTGAACTTACCACATCAAAGACCCTCACAACAGCAACTATGGATCTCCAAGAGCTTGATATCCTACCTGAACACGTCCTATGGTTTGAAGGGACCCAAGTATATCTGGGTTCCAAAATCTCTTATTTAATGTGTTTTGCAGGAGTGTCTTACAGCTGTACATAATAGGTGGTATCTCGACAGCGGCTGCTCAAGGCATATGACGGGGGATAAAGCAAAATTTTGTGTCTTGATGGAGAAAGACGGGGGTCATGTTACATTTGGTGGAAATAATAAAGGGAAAATTATTGGAAAAGGTAAGGTAGGTAAAAATCCTTCGAATTTCATTGGTGATGTGTTACTTGTTGATGGCTTAGAATATAATCTACTTAGCATAAGCCAGCTGTGCGATAAAGGAAATAAAGTTGTGTTTGATGATCACACTTGCACCATTTTAGAGATGAGTTCTGATAAAGTTAAATTCATTGGAAAAAGAATAAACAACATGTACGTGGTAGATTTAGATGACCCTGCACATAACAATCTTTGTCTTGCTGTGAACAAAAGTGAACTTGCTTGGCTGTGGCACCGCAGACTAGGGCATGCTAGCTATAGCGTCTTGCATAAGTTAGCAAAGTTTAACATGGTGAAAGGTTTGCCAGATGTATCATTTAAACGAAATGACAAAGTTTGTAGCGCATGCACTCAAGGTAAACACACCTGAAAATCATTTAAGTCCAGACTTGAAACTCAATCATCTAAACCTTTTGAACTCATTCATATGGATTTGTTTGGACCAACTAGAACAGCTAGTGTGAGTGGAAATAAATATGGATTTGTTCTAGTGGATGATTTCTCTAGGTTTACTTGGGTGTTCTTTCTAACTCACAAGAATGATGCATTTGAAGAATTTCAAGCATTCTTCAAGAATGTGCAACAGGATGGTAAGTTTGCCATTTCATCTATCTTGTCAGATCATGGAGGACAATTTGACAATTCTGAATTTGATGATTTTTGCAGAGTCACAGGAATTTCACACAAGTTCTCATCTCCAAGAACTCCTGAACAAAATGAGATTGTGGAAAGAAGAAATAGAACCCTTGTGGAGATGGCAAGAACTATGCTCAACTCCTAAGGAAGTTCTGGGCAGAGGCGGTAAATACAGCTTGTTATATTGTGAACAGGGCAATGGTAAGACCTCAGTCCAAAAAGACTCCATATGAATTAATGAAGGGTAAGAAACCTTCTGTTGCTTATTTTAGAGCCTTTGGATCAAAATGCTTTGTTCAAAATAATGACAAACGGACGTTGGACAAATTTGAACCTAAAAGTGAACCTGCCATCCTTCTAGGATATTCTAGTCACTCTAGGGCCTACAGAGTCCTAAATCTAAAAACACATGCTGTTGAAGAATCACCTCATATTGTGTTTAATGAAATGAATGAAAATTCTAAGATTGAGGAATCATGTAGGGATGAAGATGAAGGGAATTTCCTTAAAGAAAAGGAAGAACAGAATCTCCAAGATGAAGAGACAAGGCCAAATGATGATCATGCAGAATCAACCCACCATGGTGATTCAGGTATAAATGAAGGTAACTCTCTAACCGATGTCAGGATGCTAAGAGATCATCCTTTATCCAATGTCATTGGTAACTTGCATGAACCTGTTAGAACTAGATTTCATTTTAGAGGTGTTGAGGAAATGGATAATCTAGCCCTTGTCTCTCAAATTGAACCAAAAAATGTTGCTGAAGCATTGAAAGATAGTAATTGGATAAACGCAATGCATGAAGAATTACATCAATTCAAAAGAAAAAAGGTGTGGTATCTTGTGCCAAGACCCAAAGAGCTTTCTGTAATTGGAACTAAATGGGTCTTCAGAAATAAACAAAATGAAAATGGAATGGTAGTTAGGAATAAAGCTAGGCTGGTAGCACAGGGTTATAATCAAGAATTTGGCATTGACTTTGAGGAATCCTTTGCTCCAGTAGCTAGATTAGAAGCCATTAGATTATTACTTGCTTATGCTTGCTGTCATGGAATAATGTTACATCAAATGGATGTGAAGAGTGCTTTTCTAAATGGGTCAATAAAGGAAGAAGTTTATGTTGAACAACCCCCTGGTTTTGAATGCACAGAAAATCCTAACCATGTGTACATATTGGACAAAGCTCTTTATGGACTCAAACAGGCACCTCGAGCGTGGTATGATAGACTCAGCTCGTACCTCACAGAGAAAGGCTACTCTAGAGGTAAAGTGGACCAAACTCTGTTCACCAAGGTAAGAAATTCAGATATTATTCTGGTTCAAATTTATGTTGATGATATAGTTTTTGGTTCCACTAAAATCAGCATGTGTGAGGAGTTTGCCAGCTTAATGACCACTGAATTTGAAATGAGTCTAATGGGTGAGCTTAAATTCTTTCTAGGTCTGCAAATCACTCAGAGCAAGGAAGGATGTTTCATCAACCAGGCAAAGTACAACTCTGAGTTGCTTAAGAAATACAAAATGGAAAATCTGAAAGCAATCAGCACACCCATGAGCACCACTACAAACTTGGATGCAGATTTGACAGGTAAACAGGTGGATGCCAAAACATATCGAGGTATGATTGGATCACTCCTCTATCTTACTGCATCTAGGCCAGACATTCAATTTTGTGTATGCATGTGTGCTCGTTTTCAATCTGATCCTAGAGAATCCCACTTAGGTTCTGTCAAGCGTATCTTTCGATACCTTGCTGGAACTCGAGATTTAGGGATTTGGTACCCTGCGTCTTGTTCTTTTGATCTTGTATCCTATTCAGATGCAGACTATGCTAGATGCAAACTGGACAGGAAAAGCACGAGTGGCTATTGCCAATTTTTGGGAGGATGTTTGATTTCTTGGGCTTCCAAGAAACAACACTCAGTGGCACTATCCACTGCAGAGGCAGAATATGTCGCTGCAGGGAGTTGTGGTACTCAAGTGTTGTGGGTCAAACACCAACTCCAAGATTATCAAACTGATCTTGGGTGTGTCCCCATACTGTGTGATAACACAAGTGCCATAAACCTGGCCAAAAATCCTATCCAGCACTCTAGGACCAAACACATAGAAATTAGACACCATTTCTTAAGAGATGAAGTGATAAAAGGAAATTTTAAACTCATATTTGTTGAATCACAATCTCAATTGGCCGATATTTTTACCAAGCCTCTGAACAATGATAGATTCTCTTATCTTCGAAGAGAGCTTGGTCTATGCAATTATAATATGGATGCCTTATTTGTGTGCCTGACTTATCTTCTAGAATGTGAATGATTAAACTTGTCTTGGTTTGAAGTGTATTTGTCATAAACTCAGGGGGAGCTTAGTCTTCTGTGCTTGGTATGTCTATCTTTCCATCAATAAATTCATAATGAATATAGTTTCAGCATGATACTCATTTTATTGGCTGTTATAATTTCATTCATGCATGGTCTGAGGGGGAGTTAGCTTCAGATTACCTTCTTGGTGTCAAAATGATGAACAAAGTGCAGAGTTGTTATTGCTGGTTGGTTGGTTGAGTTAACGCAGTGTGGAAATAGGGTTAACGCACTAGACATCTTGTTCTTTGAGAATCTGGTGTGAAGTGTCTCTGGCTGGTTGAATGAGTTGACGCAGCAATGAGACTGAGTTGACGCTGTGTTCAGTTGTTTTCAGAAACAGAACCCATCTATGAGCGGCCTTGATGGATGAGTTAACGCAGTTATAAGGCTGGGTCAACGCAGCAGTGCAATATACTCTTCTTTTGGAGACTTCCCTATCTAAAATCAACTTGCTCTGTTCATTTACCTCGTCCCCTCCTTTCTTATCTCTAAATAAAGCCTCCTTGACATTCTTGTATGAGGGAAAAACTCTAGAGAACTGAGACATGTAGACGATGTCTTAAATTCAGGGGGAGTTACAATGAAAATTCCTATTGAGTATGAGATATGTTCTGAACAGCTCTATGAAAAGCTGATGATAGGAGATCTATAACTCTTATGGTGTTTGAATTCAAGAACTTTTGAACCCAATAATGCACTATGTATGGAATAAAAGCTGAACAATTTAATAAAACCAAGACCTTGTCATCTCTCAAACCTTATATTGTTCAACAGTAAAGAAACCACTGTGTGTAGAGGAATTTAATATTTGTATTGGTAATAAAACCAAGATATTGAGTATAAACGCTGAAGAAACAATCTCTTACACATGTTATAAAATGCAGAGCAATGGTGGCTATTCACTGAGAAACTAGCCCTATGCACCAAAGAAGTGCTAAAGAGCAAGTCATGAGGTGCGCCACTATCTCTGTCTTCAAGTGAAAAATAAACCATTTCAGAGTAATGGTAACTATTTGGTGAGGACACGCGCCGCATCACTCGACGGAGCACACGGAGCACGCCAGCATCTCTTTGGCTAGGCGACTACGGCATCTACTAGAGGATCTTTCTTCTCATTTGAGGCCATGTTGGGCCTAGGTTTGGTCCCTGCGTGGACACGTTATCTAGTTCTTTTATGTTATTAAACTATGTGTAGGGAGTATTGGGCTGTCTTTCTTTATTAGTGGGCTTGGCCTTGGCCCATAGCTGGTTGAATTAGGGTTAGGGTTTTGAGAGGAGGGCGCATCCCTCACCCTTGGTGGCTGCGCCACCTTCTCCCCTTGGCCCCTCCACTTTCCATTTTGGGCGCCCCCCCCCCTTTTCCCCATTCCATCTCCCCCCCTTTCCCCATTGGGCGCCCCCCCCTTGATCCCTCCTTGATTGGAGGGGGGCTGGCCGCAACCCCCTTGAATGGAGGAGGGCTGGTCGCACCCCCCCTTCCATTTGCACCCCCCCCCCTTCCTTGTGGCTTGGGATGAAACCCTAGCTCTTCCCCCCCGGATATATAAGGCTTGTATTTTTTCTTTTGGTGGATTATCAAATGAATAAACAAAAAAGTTGCTATTTCTCTAGAAGGAGGCTGCGCCCCCCTTTGTTTCTCTTTGATCCTGCGACGGGATCAAGCTTGGGGTGTGACTCCCCATCCCCTCGGTGCGACGCTGAGGTTCCCCCTCTCTTCTATCTCTTCACAGATTCAAGCTCAATGCAACCAGATCTTGTCTCCAAGACCTGCGACGTCCTCCTCTATTCCTGGTGACTTTGGGCAACCAGCCCATTTTTGGGTGATCCTGCTACGAGTCGCCAACGCGTGCGAGGTGGTCTCGCCTCATTCGGAGTTCGGCATCACCCGTGGCAGTTTTCTTCGTGAGCGCGCGCAGGACCCCCTCTCCCTGCGAACCTGGTTCTGACCGCCCCCTTGCAAAAATCCCACGGGACGTACATCAGCGAGTTTGGACGTGGGATCTTCACCGGTCGTACCTATCTTCGTCCTCTTTCCAGCGCCGCCGACCTCACCCCGTTCCGACGTCCGAGCTTTTCGTGACATCCATTCCCGTGAGGTCGTCTAGGACTACCTGTAGATTCCCGAGCTTGCTACACTCAATCACGACTGGATCTGAACGAGCCCTTCGGTCGGGACCTGCTGCCCTGCGTCCTCTTCGTCCTCCAACAAGCGGAGCTCCGTTCGCCCTTCGGAGCTATTTCTTGTCATTTTTCCCGCTCGATCACGCGGTTCTGGGAGCAGAATCCCTATCGCAACTTGCAGGTGCGCCCCCGGCTTCCACGGACGGAATCTGCACACCCCCTTTGGCCGAGACTTCCTCCCGTGAACTAGCTACACGCCCTCGCTGACGGCGCCTGAATCAGACACCGGATCAGGTCGTGGGAGCTTTCACCGCCGAGTCACGCATTGCTGCGAACCTGCCGACCGCCACTCGGGTCCTCCTCGCGGCCAACCCTTCACCGAGTGCCGCCCGTCAGCCCGTACATCGGCAGCCCCGAATCTCTATGTTGTAGCCTGTTATCTCCCTGCGAGGAGTGGGCATTTGTGGTTGAGGTTGTATTATTGTTCATCCTTGTGTATCGGGGTTGTTGATCTCGGCCGGGGTTTCTTCCCCACGCCTAGGCGTGGAGGTACGTGCGACGCTCCCTTTGTTGGCATTTGCTTTACTAGTATGCTTTCTATTATGCCGCGTGAGTGCTTAGGATCCTAGCTAGTCTTTTAGTCACCGCGTGACTGTGAGTTGAGAGCACCCATCCCGTGGCCCTAGTCGAGCGCCGAGCTTGGACTAGATTCCCTTAGGCGTACGGCGGTTCCTTAGCCGCTGAGATCCCCGCGCTTCCCTCATAGGGACGGTCGTTGGGCTTGAGTTTCTTGTTGAGAGACGCCTCCACCCGGAGGAACGCTACGGAGGTCAGCCGCCCGGCTTGCCTTTGGCGTGCGAGTGCTGGCCGCACTGTGTTGCATTCATAGGTCCTAGCCCTTTCAGTCCCGTCCCGCATCAAAGTGGTATCAGAGCTTATTGTCCCGCATCAAATTGGTATCAGAGCTTAGGGAACCAGTTTGTTCTATCAAATTGGGGTCTTAGGTCATTTGAGTCTTTAGGTTGTCTAGGGTGCATTGAGTCTCTTGGTTCATCTAGGTAACCTACCATTGCATTGTCATTTTAGGTTTGTGTCTAGTTAGAGTTTTATCCTTGTCTCGTTGAGTCTTGCATGTCCTGCCCCCCCGCCAGCCCCATGGTGGTTCCTCGAGGCCACGTGTCAGATTGGTCATCCCTGGTGGCCCAATTCGAGGCTCTTATGGCATGATCCCTAGGTGTCGCCCCTACCACTCAGTCGTCGGGAGACCCGATCCCTATACCGATGACCGAGTCGTTCCAGCGCCCTGTCATGTCCGTGGCCATCCTACCTAATGGGTTGCATACGGAGATCGACTTCATCAGTAGGGTTCCATATAATTATGTCTCACAGGACATTGTTGAGTCTCTCTCTAAGACTGGGGAGATTGTTCTCTGCGGTGGCTTAGCTTTTGTTGAGTTTCAACGATGGTTTGGCCCCGTTCTATATCACGATGGTGCATGGTGTAAGATCGACACACTTGCTGGTCCATGCATCATTTTAGGGCAAACTTGGTTGGAGGAGAGAAGAGCGACCATCGACCTGGACAGGAGGACCTGCACCTTACACCCATCTCACCTTCCAGGCGAGTTTGTCTTCCATGACGGCGCTGCGCCGACCACCTCCGTGTCGCTAGCCACCCACCCCCAGCGATCCACTCCGCCTTTTGTTCTAGTGATTTACGAGGCTGAACAGGAGTTGATTGAGGAGTACCTAACTGAGGTCGAGGAGTTAGGGAGTGACCCCATGGAGCACCTAGTCGTGCCAGAACCTTTGGAAGTTAGGGCCGACACTCTCAGCCTGAGACCCTCGATTGAGAGCCAGGGGCCCCTCCACATCATAGAGGACTCTGTTTCCATTCCCGAGGGAGATGCTTCACCCTTAGACCCTCATATAGAGCCATTCTTACCTTCCGAGGGTGAACTGGTCATTGGAGAGTCTTTAGCTAGCTGGCTAAGGGAGGGTCCACTTCTAGATGTCTCCATTCCTTGCTATACACCCATGGGACCAGCCCTCCCAATTGTACCCCTTGACTCCTTTCACACCACTTTTCGGTCCTTCTGCTTTCTTGAAAATGTGAAGGGCTTCCTTAGGAGTTTAGATTGTCAATGGGAGTTGACATATATGTTGACCTTAGGGTCTGACCAACCCTATAGTCATTGCTTTACACTCCCTGCTTTGGGGTCTATTACCTCGGTCTACACCATAGGACATATCACCTCCGAGGTCCTTTTATTCTTTCCCATACCCGTGGAGGTTGATTTTGTCCCCTCTTATGGTATCACGGTCCCGAGGGTGGAGCCTTGCCTTCCTTGCCATCCTCATGAGCCTCTTGCCCCATACATTAGAGCGCCTGACGGTGATCATCTGCACCTGGGCGAATGTCGCACATGGGCAAGTATAGTGAAGGGACCTGTCGGGAGGGGTCATCATTTCTTTGACCCATTCAATCCTTTCCCTAGTGAGCCTCTCGACTCGTATTCTTTTCCCCACCTTGTCGAGCAGGTCCATTATCACACCCCATCTAGGCCTGCTAGTCAACATCTCACCTCGCATACACCCAGACGCCAGAGTTTAGGAGGCCAGGGACACATGTCTCACTCTCATGTTTCTCCATGTCCCTCATCATATAGGGGTAATGTCATGAGTGAGTTTGGGCAATCTAGTCCCCATGAGTCTACCACATTCAGTAGGACACCCATGCATGATAGATACAACTTTGGTTGTCCAGGTCCTCCCCGTGTTGTCCAATCATGTAGGAGTCATAGGCATGCTAGGTCTGTGTTTGGATGCCCAGGACCACCACTGCATTCACATAGGTATGAGTCAACACAGCTAGTTCGGAGTCTGCATCATCACCACCTCGAGGCCAGCAACGCACGTTATAAGGAGTTAGCTGATGCGCATCGACGCACCCGTGAGTTCCGAGAAGGAGAGTACGTCATGATCAGGGTCAGACCTGAACGGTTTCCTTCGGGGGCCGTGAAGAAACTCCAGGCCCGCAGTGCTGGACCCTTTCGAGTCTTGAAGCGAATTGGGTCGAATGCGTATGAGATTGAGCTGCCAGACGACTATGGGATCTGTTCAACGTTCAATGTCTCAGATCTGGTGGCATATCGGGATCCCGCGGTGATTCCCAGTGAGCTTTTTGGGCCCTCCCCTCCTGTTGAGAGTATTACACCTTCTGAGCGTCCACCTCTTCCAGCCCCATTACAGAAACGCGAGCATATAGATTGTATACTGGATGAGCAGGTGACCACGACCAGGAGCGGAGCCTACCAACGCTTCCTAGTGCGTTGGAGAGGGCGCCCTGCAACAGACGATGCCTGGATCACACGTAGAGAGCTGGAGAGGATCGACCCGGACCTGCTGGAGCGCTACTTGAGCGACCGTGACGGGGTCGAGTTCTTCCCACCCGGGGAGAATTGGTGAGGACACGTGCCGCATCACTCGACGGAGCACACGGAGCACGCCAGCATCTCTTTGGCTAGGCGACTACGGCATCTACTAGAGGATCTTTCTTCTCATTTGAGGCCATGTTGGGCCTAGGTTTGGTCCCTGCGTGGACACGTTATCTAGTTCTTTTATGTTATCAAACTATGTGTAGGGAGTATTGGGCTGTCTTCCTTTATTAGTGGGCTTGGCCTTGGCCCATAGCTGGTTGAATTAGGGTTAGGGTTTTGAGAGGAGGGCGCATCCCTCACCCTTGGTGGCTGCGCCACCTTCTCCCCTTGGCCCCTCCACTTTCTATTTTGGGCGCCCCCCCCTTTCCCCATTCCATCTCCCCCCCTTTCCCCATTGGGCACCCCCCCCTTGATCCCTCCTTGATTGGAGGGGGGCTGGCCGCAACCCCCTTGAATGGAGGAGGGCTGGTCGCACCCCCCCTTCCATTTGCGCCCCCCGCCCTTCCTTGTGGCTTGGGATGGAACCCTAGCTCTTCCCCCCCCGGATATATAAGGCTTGTATTTTTTCTTTTGGTGGATTATCAAATGAATAAACAAAAAAGTTGCTGTTTCTCTTGAAGGAGGCTGCGCCCCCCTCTGTTTCTCTTTGATCCTGTGACGGGATCAAGCTTGGGGTGTGACTCCCCATCCCCTCGGTGCGACGCCGAGGTTCCCCCTCTCTTCTATCTCTTCACAGATTCAAGCTCAGTGCAACCAGATCTTGTCTCCAAGAGCTGCGACGTCCTCCTCTATTCCTGGTGACTTTGGGCGACCAGCCCATTTTTGGGTGATCCTGCTACGAGTCGCCAACGCGTGCGAGGTGGTCTTGCCTCATTCGGAGTTCGGCATCACCCGTGGCGGTTTTCTTCGTGAGCGCGCGCAGGACCCCCTCTCCCTGCGAACCTGGTTCTGACCGCCCCCTTTCAAAAATCTCACAGGACGTACATCAGCGAGTTTGGACGTGGGATCTTCACCGGTCGTACCTATCTTCGTCCTCTTTCCAGCGCCGCCAACCTCACCCCGTTCCGACGTCCGAGCTATTCGTGACGTCCATTCCCGTGAGGTCGTGCAGGTCTGCCCTGTCCACCCGGCGCCAGGACTACCTGCAGATTCCCGAGCTTGCTGCACTCAATCACGACTAGATCTGAACGAGCCCTTCGGTCGGGACCTGCTGCCCTGCGTCCTCCAACAAGCGGAGCTCCGTTCGCTCTTCGGAGCTATTTCTTGTCATTTTTCCCGCTCGATCACGTGGTTCTGGGAGTAGAATCCCTGTCGCAACTTGCAGGTGCGCCCCCGGCTTCCACGGATGGAATATGCACGCCCCCTTTGGCCGAGACTTCCTCCCGTGAACTAGCTACGTGCCCTCACTGACGGCGCCTCAATCGGACACCGGATCAGGTCGTGGGAGCTTTCACCGCCGAGTCACGCATTGCTGCGAACCTGCCGACCGCCGCTCGGGTCCTCCTCGCGGCCAACCCTTCACCGAGTGCCACCCGTCAGCCCATACATCAACAGCCCCGAATCTCTATGTTGTAGCATGTTATCTCCCTGCGAGGAGTGGGCATTTGTGGTTGAGGTTGTATTATTGTTCATCCTTGTGTATCGGGGTTGTTGATCTCGGCCGGGGTTTCTTCCCCACGCCTAGGCGTGGAGGTACGTGCGACGCTCCCTTTGTTGGCATTTGCTTTACTAGTATGCTTTCTATTATGCCGCGTGAGTGCTTAGGATCCTAGCTAGTCTTTTAGTCACCGCGTGACTGTGAGTTGAGAGCACCCATCCCGTGGCCCTAGTCGAGCGCCGAGCTTGGACTAGATTCCCTTAGGCGTACGGCGGTTCCTTAGCCACTGAGATCCCCGCGCTTCCCTCATAGGGACGGTCGTTGGGCTTGAGTTTCTTGTTGAGAGACGCCTCCACCTGGAGGAACGCTACGGAGGTCAGTCGCCCGGCTTGCCTTTGGCGTGCGAGTGCTGGCCGCACTGTGTTGCATTCATAGGTCCTAGCCCTTTCAGTCCCGTCCCGCATCACTATTGACTGAGAAACTACCTTCAAGCACCTATGAAGTGCTGATAGGCATGTCATGACGTAAGTTGCCAACTCTGATCCGTCTATGCAGAATAGTTTGCTATGCTGAGTAACCGGGGACTCGGGTGTCTAATAAACATGTGTACCCGTGTCAAAAGGCTAGCCATACTTGACTGCAAATGAAAACGGAAAAATAAGTTGGAAATGCTGCAAATGTGAAAAATAATGAAAACATGTGAGTGTGATTGATCTGAAGCTCGTTATTCAACTTAGCCTGTTATCAATGCCAGTTAAATTTCTCTCTCTCCAAAAGGCAACTTGAAATTGACAGATATAAGGAATAGAAATGAAAATGGTTCTAGTGTGAAAAGAGTTCCTCTTTTTTCTCCAGGCAGGTGCCTTTGGTGGTTCATATTTTTTTTAATTCAATGCTTTAAGATTATTTCTTCTCTTTATCATTAATTGAATTGGAGCCTATTTACACATCTCTCTCATGGGAACTCGATCTCCAATACTTAAAAATCCTTGACTATGAGCATCTCTACTCCATATCTCATTATCTTAAGAAAACTCCTTGTACAGATGACCTTCTCGCTACTCTTCTTGCATATATTCGTTTGTTTCTGCTTCACTGCGTCGACGCTGTATCCCTTGGCGTCAACGCAACGACTCCAGAACCACTTTCCACTTTTTCCGGTTTGCGGACTTGAACCGGCTGAACCGCTCACTGAAAAGGGTTTCGAAGCTCCTTTAAAAGCGGAACGTGACCGCCGTTCGTCTTCATCTCTTTTGAAAGCCTTTGTCGTTCTATCTTCCAAGCTCTCCCAAACCCTTTCCTGTTTCATTCTTCCTCATCCCGCTGCCATGGCTCCTCCGACATCTACTCACAAGGGGAAGAAGAAGGCAGAGGATCATCCAAGAAGCTTAGCATCGGCTAAAGACAATCTGGAGCCCCGCTCCAAAGCTGCTCACGATAAAGGGAAGAGGAAAGAGATGCGTCCACACGCTCCGAGCCCGCCAACCAAAAAGAGAAGGGAATCTGATGTCAGGTCAGACAAGAAGGGTTCATCTGCAAGTGCTGCAACGGGACAGAAAGGTGCGGACAGCTCACTTACCGTCACCATGGATGAACCTCTGAAGGTTCTTATTTCCCGGTATATTGCTGCCACCGACCATCAAATGCTTGACATTTTTCCGGAACTGTTTCCTACCTTGGACTATCAGGGATGGTGGTCTTTTGTTACAACCCACAAGGTATATTACCCCACCCTGGTCAGAGAGTTCTACAAAAATTTGAAATATGAACCTCAAGTTCCAAAACTCACATCAACTGTCCGAAATGTCAGTTTTGAGTTATCCAATAAATTGTTTGCCAGAGCCTGGAAAATCCCCAAGAATGGAGTTCAACTACATAGCTTTGAGTATGATGAGCATGAAGCTTATGCTCTCCTAACTGATAAACCGAGTGATCCTTCCGATGTCAGGGAAACTTATTTATCCAGTCTCAAAGCCAATCAATTCCCTCCATTGAATAGACTGCTCCACCACATTTGCACATCAATGATCACACCGCAGAGCAGTGGTAGGGAAAGGGTGACTAAGATGCAGAGATTTCTACTCTACTGTATGCTGAAGAGAATACATATTTCCATGTCTGATGTAGTTATTCAAACCATGGGGTCATGCTTGACACAATCCAGAACACTTCCATATGCTGCTCCCTTGACTGCTATTTTTCGAAAAGTGGGAGTAGACTTTGGTTCTGAGAAGAAAATAATCATCCCTCAAGGGAATATTTACACACTTTCTTATATTCAGAAATTTATGAGTTTTAAAGTTATTGATGGTAAGCCAGTTCGAACTCTTCCTAGTCAGCAAACAGGTCAGGCATCAAGAACATGCACTACGGATGCTAGTCACGCAAACAGGACAGATGCACCAATTCCTCCTGTGGTGAGAGAAGACAGACAAGAGGGTAGTTCATCAAGAGAAGAGCATGAGTTTGAGGAGCCATTTGCTCGATCATCAAGCCCTCAGCTGGAAACTGGGCAACCCAGTGGCACTGCACCTACATTGGAACCCCTTATGACTGGAGCCATTGGAATTTATAGAAGACCTTTTCCAACTTCTGATGAAGCTCCACCTCCAGCCACTGTTGAAGAGATGTTTGCACACATGACTATGATGCTGCAACGTCAAGATGTAAAAATGGACAAATTAATGGAGTTTACAAATTACCATCTCAACAAACTGACTTCTCGGATTATCCAATTTGAAGTCTCTGTCTTATCTGAGTGGCAAAAATTCTTACTCACCAAGATGTTATCTGACCAAGCTACAAGAAAAGTCTTGCAGAACATATCATCTCTTCTTGACAAGTTATCTACACTGGTGAATGATATGCACAGTAATCAAGCTTCATTTTTTCAATCCCTTGCCAAGATTACTGATTTATGCTTTGATGTGAGGATAGCCGTTGAAACCATCAAAGGTCCTGTCAATGCAGTTCCCCAATGTCTCAAAGCAATGCTAGAAAAGATTGATAAAGTGACTGCAGCAATTCAGTCAATTGGGGACAAGTTTCAAAACAAGGACTCTATCACAGCTGATCTCCCTTCTGCCATTGACAGTATACGCTCCACTATAAGTCATCAGCTGGGTGAACTATCTCAGGATATCCGAGATTTACTAGCCAGAGATCCATCCGGCCAGCAGCAGCCTCGCCAGACAACTACTCAAGGGCAATCCTCTCGTCAGCAACAACAACCTCCTTCTGCCAGAAGATACAACCGCTTCTTCCACTCTTAAGATAGCTCTGTCACGTTTCCTCCCCTTTCTGATGAAGTCAAAGGGGGAGAATGGTATCAATCATGAAGTCAAGCTGGAAACTTAACCAAAGTTCATTGCATCTGCATCAATCATATTGACTAACTTGAATGAATGGTTTCTTTTTGTCTGGTTCTATAATGTAAAATCTTGAACTTGAATGAATGACAAAATTATAGTTTGATTTAGTCAATGATTTGATTTTCTGTTAATCTGAAGCTTTTTGCTTGATTTGAATAACCTTGACTGTTTAGATGCAATGTTATGAATGGCATTCACCTCATAGTTGCCATCATCAAAAAGGGGGAGATTGTTGTGCCCCTGGTTTTGATGATGACAACCATGAGATATGAATGATGTATTCAATTCAATGATGAATTAAAGTTTGATTCAATAAATGCTTTCACTTGATTTCATCCTTGTGCTAGAAAGGAACAGGGTCGACGCTGGGAGCTTACAGCGTCCACGCTGCAGTCGAAGAAGCCTTCACCAATATCTTCACAAGTTGTTCCACTGCGTCAACGCCAAGATAGAGCTGCGTCGACGCAGCAGTCACAAAGGGAAAGCCAATAGCTCACTGGAATACTCTGATGCGTCAACGCCTTGATCAAGTAGCGTGAACGCAGCAGTTCAAGCATTCCTTGTTGTAGCCTCTGGAGTACCTTGGCAGCGTCGACGCTGTAGTTCGATGAGTCGACGCTGCAGTTTGATGGATTGCCACAACTGACTAAAGCGCAACTAATGAGTGGACGCAGCTGCTTCTTGCGTCAACGCACTCAGCATGAAACCTGAAGCTTGAAGAAGGGTGCGTTAACTCCTTGAGGCAAGAGGGTCGACGCCATCTAATCCAAGTTGCAGAGCACGATAAGTGGATCCCACCTTCAGTCACTATCTACCACATCAGCCACAAGCGGATAACGTTTCGTAGCTTCTACCACCCCAGAAGGTTCCCCACATGAGCAATCATAAGGATAACCAGAAAATCAGGGTGGTGGCCCACCTGCCTCACGTGAACTATTTTGTGCGCGGGAAGACCACAAAATAGGTTCACCCGAGAAGAAAACAAAATGTGAGTAGAGAGGAAATTGAGAAGAAGTATAAGTGAGGCGAAGAGCAGAAGAAAAGAGGCGAACAGCAGAACTAGATAGGCTGGGAGCAGAACTGGACGAAGGCTGCTGAAGAACCAGATCAGAAGATCATCGCGCCACCAAGACTCTTCTACATTCCAGACAGAGGAGATTTAAGGATCGAAGCTCATGCGTATGGACATGGATCTCTCCGTTGGTGATCTAAATTCCGCTGCGTCCAAGTGCTGAAGTTTGATTTCTTATCTTTTAGTTTTCCTATTATTTTTGAACATTGTATTCCTCTCCTTCACTGGATTTAGTGAAGAGAGGGTGATTCTGATTCAGCGGGCTGTGCTGAGATCAGGGTTGACGAGGCTGTGTGCCCTCAAGCTGTTTGACAGCGGATCTGAGGATTTGTTCCTCATTGTCTTCTGTTGGGGTAGTCAACAGTATAGAGGAATTACTTCCTCGGTTTAGCAAAGCTGTGAAGCTCAGCAGGGTTCCTCACTGGTTGAGTGGGGAGGTGGACGTAGGTCTCCATTGGGTGATCGAACCACCTTAAAATTGCGGTCTCTTGTGTGGTTTGGTTTCATCTTCGCAATTGTTCCTCGCTAGATGCATGATAGGCACGCTCTCTGATTGGCTTGGTTCAGTGTTTCAATTAATCATCTAGGTGTGGTGCTTCTGTTGCAAATTGCTCTACTATAATTTTTATAAGGTCAACCTATTCACCATCTCCCCCTCTAGCTTGACCGTCCTCTCGATCCAACACAAAGTTTTTGGTTGTAAATGTTTCATTCACATAAATGATAAAAAGGACCTTGATAAATTTGAACCTACAGGAGAACCAGGAATTTTTCTTGGCTATTCTGAAAACACCCGAGCATACAGAGTGTACAATCTGAATTCTAAAACTGTTGAAGAATCTCCACACATAGTTTTTGATGAATCCTTGGCAAATTCTAATGTTGGTCAATGTAGGAATGAAAATAATGGTGAAATTCTGAAGGAAAGAGATCCTGCAGACAAATCCGAGGATGAAGAAGAACATAAAGAGCTTAATGAAGAGGAGCCTACAGTTCAGGGGGAGGTAAATCAAGTTCATGATAGTCCAATTGCAAATATTAGATATCTCAAGGATCATCCTGTAGATAATGTTATTGAAAATCTGCATGACCCTCCTAGGACTAGAGGCCACTTAAGAATTCAACATGAACTGAATGCTTATGCTTTTGTATCAAACACAGAACCCAAGTCCATTGACTGTGCTCTCCAAGATGTGCATTGGATTAATGCCATGCATGAGGAGCTCAATCAGTTTGACAGGAATAAGGTGTGACATTTGGTTCCACCTCCTGATCATGAAACAGTCATAGGGACTAAATGGGTATTTAGAAATAAAACTGATGAAGCAGGGAATGTTACTAAAAATAAAGCCAGACTTGTAGCTCAGGGGTACAATCAGGAATTTGGAATAGACTTTGAAGAGTCTTTTGCCCCTGTAGCTAGGTTAGAAGCTATAAGAATTTTATTGGCTTATGCATGTTCCCTAGGAATAAATCTTCAGCAGATGGATGTGAAATCTACTTTTCTAAATGGGGAAATTAATGAGGATGTATACGTGAGACAGCCTCCTGGGTTTGAATGTTTAGATTTCCCTAATCATGTTTACAAGCTTAATAAAGCTCTCTATGGTTTAAAGCAAGCTCCTAGAGCTTGGTATGACAGGTTGAGCAAATTTCTCACCGACAAGAACTTCACAAGAGGTATAGTTGATCAAACATTGTTTACCAAGGTAAGCCATCCATATATTCTTATCATTCAGATTTATGTGGATGACATTGTGTTTGGGTCAACTAACCCCAAATTGTGTGAGGAATTCTCTCAAATAATGACTGATGAATTTGAAATGAGCTCAATGGGTGAGCTCAAACTATTTCTTGGACTGCAGGTTACACAAACAGAAGATGGCACCTTCATCTCTCAGTCCAAGTATGTAAAGAACTTATTGAAGAAGTACAAAATGGACAACCTCAAGGAAATAGCTACTCCAATGGGTACCTCAACCAGTTTGGATGAAGATTCTAAAGGTAAACCTATGGACCAAAGGCTATACAGAGGTATGATCGGATCTCTTCTCTATCTTACAGCATCTAGTCCTGATATACAATTTGCTATGTGTTTATGCTGTGGATTTCAGGCCAGTCCTAAAGAAACTCACTTTAAAGCTGTGAAAAGGATTTTTAGGCATTTACTAGGCACCCAAGAACTAGGTCTCTGGTATCCTGCTAAGTGTGAGTTAGAGCTTCTAGCCTACACTGATGCAGACTATGCTGGGTGTCGAGTAGATAGAAAAAGCACCAGTGGCTACTGTCAATTCCTTAGTGGCTGTTTAGTGTCTTGGGCATCTAAGAAGTAACACACTGTAGCATTATCCACAGCTGAAGCTGAGTATGTTGCAGCATGTAATTATGCAGCCCAAGTACTTTGGATTAAGCACTAATTGACTGATTATCAGATAAATCTGTGATGCATTCCACTTTTATGTGATAATATTAGTGCTATATGCCTTGCTAAAAATCCTGTTCACCATTCTAGGACTAAGCATATAGAGATAAAACATCATTTTCTGAGAGATGCTGTAAATAAAAATGAGATTGAAATGAATTTCATAGAAACTGAAAAATAAATTACTGATATTTTTACTAAGCCTCTTGAGAATGAAAATTTTAAGTTTCTTAGAAGAGAACTTGGCTTATGTAAATTTCAGTATGATGAATGATTGTTTAATTGCTGTGAACAAAAGCTCTGATGTGGACTTGTTTTTGATTGCTTGGATAAATCATGTGGATGTGAATGTGGATGTAGAACTGTCCTGCATTGCATATATTCAGGGGGAGCTTATCGAGTCTTTGCATGTCTTTGCATATTATTCATTCATGACCTATGCATAAGTTCTCTCTCAATTAATTCTTGCCATATTGCATGCATATAGACAGGGGGAGTATTGCTAGAAATTCAGAGTGGTTTCAACTTTCTTGAAGTCATTCAACCTTTAACTCTGAATACTTGTCTCTGACATTATGGCAATCTGTTGGTCAGTTCTGATCTCTAAGCTGTAGAAAATGGACTTCTTCATTTATAAGAATTTGAATTGTTAAAAGACTGATGTAATGGTTTAAATCTTATAATGATTGGAGTTTAAAGATTGCAATCAGTATATAAGTAAGTTGAAAATTGATAAAACTCTCAACCTCTTCCTATTTCATGTCAGACAAAGCTAATCATATCTGAAATCTGAAAACTCATCTGAAATCATGTTAGAGAAGTTAAGTATGTGTATTGTTCTTAAACAAGTCATTCTGAAACACAAAAAGGACAGCTAAGAAAGATATTGAAAAACATTGAAAATCATTGAATATATATATTGGCAGAGCAATGACTGGTAAATCACTGAGAAACTGAGTAATCCATCAAAGAAGTGGACAACACTCATGTCAAGAAGTGTATCAGCTATCTCTGTTTAAAATGCTCAAAATAGCAGGCTGGTTTCACTGAGTACCTGGGGGTAACTGGCGTCTGATAAACGTGTACCCTCACACAAAAAAGGTGTAACTCAGTTCTGTTGAATTTGATCATAGGCAGAATGGTCCATCTTGTTGAGTATCTAGGGGTATTGGCGTCTTATAAATGTATACCCTTACGCAGAAAGACTTATGGTACCTGAATGCTCAAAATGATCTAATACTGAAAATGCTGCTCCTTCAAAAGAAAAGTTCATGAGTGTCAATTTGTTTAGTTTCAATACATGACTTGGTTTCTCTCAATATTTTTTATGAGATTATGAAAGTAAGATATTATGAAACTGAATCTTTCATGCAAATATGATTCTGGTTTATTGTTTTATCATGCACAGTGATCTTATCTATTGCTTGTAGTGCATGAACTCCAAGTTTTATTATCCTTAAACTAGAACTCTTTCTGACAGCAGTTTCTAAATTCATATGACTGAAGACTCTATGCTTGAGAATGCTTATTCATGAACTACCTGTTCAGAATGCCAGTCAGCTCTTCTCTTGATTCCTCCATTGTATTTAATTTTTCCCTCCTCTTTGTTGATGGCAAAGGGGGAGAATATTATCTAGGGGATGTCTAGGGGGAGAATACATATCTGTCTGAATTCTGAATTCATTCCAAGGGAGAGTTTGAGGTAGTGAGTTGCATGCATTCATAGCATCTGCATGTCAATCTGTATATCACATCATGTCTTTCATCAAACATATATCTATATGACAGGATGTTGCTATTCTACTTCATATGGGGTTGCCATCATCAAAAAGGGGGAGATTGTTGTGACCCCTCTATGTTGATGATGTTGACACTTGCTTTATTTCATTGGCAACACCATTATTTTGATTGATTGGCAATTGCTTTTGATTTGATGAAATTGCTCTATCAGATTGACTATGTGTTCTTTGCATTTAATACACTGCTGTCTGCATTTCTCACTGTCATGGGTCGACACATCAGAGGATGGGTCGACTCCTCCAGCAGACTTGTTTAGACTGAGTCTATACACTGGAAACTCTCACATCAATTGAGTCTATACATCGTCCATTTCAGATAAAGTCCACACACTGCATTTCATTTGAATTGGTTAAGTGTGTACAGCGTCAACGCACTTCATTGGATGTGTGTACAGTGTCAACTCGCTAAGTGTGTACAGCGTCAACGCATGAAGTCTGTACATCAGTCTTAATATTCTAAGTCTGTACAGCCGTTGGCTTTGAACCTCAGAGTCTGTACATCCGAATTGCCCTTGATCTGGTCAAGTGTATACACTCTTTCACTGTAGCTTTCACATATTCAAGTCTACACATCGTGAAAGTCTATACATTCATCACTTACCTTTCGCTTAAGGCAAAGTCTATACACTGGGGTCTTTCCATAGATTTCTTAGGCGAAGTCTGAACATTCGGTTCTGAAGCCTGAAGTCTATACACTCTAGCCTATTCCTACGTTCAAGGCTTCAGCTACACATTAAGTCTGTACATTGGCTTCGCTTCATCAAGTCTGTACATTGACTCGCCAACTTCTTTGAAGTCTGTACATCGCTTCATGTCCCCAAAGTCTGTACATCCACAGTGATCTTTGAAGTCTGTACATTGTTTCAGGAGCTTCAAGTCTACACATCGCTTCGCTCCATCAAGTCTGTACATCCACAGTGTTACTTGAAGTCTGGACATTGGTCTTCAAACTCAAAGTCTGCACATTGGTCTTCGAATCCAAAGTCTCTACAATGGTCTTCACACTTGAAGTCTATACATTCAATGTGCAGAGTTGAAGTCCATACTGTGCCTCAGGCTGAGCAAGTTCACACACTGGTCGGTGGCAAGCCTGTACACTGGCCTCAGCTTTTCAAGTCTACACATTGGCCTCCTTGCATAAAGTATATACACTGGACTGTTTGGCAAGTCTATACATCGGCCCTTGTCTTCGATGTCTGTACAGCCCTTTAGCTTTTCAAGTCCATAAATTGGCTTCAAGACTTTCAAGTCTATACACTGACGGCTGAACTGAGAACTCTATACATCGTCTGTCTGCACTAGAGTCTCATGGAGTCTATACATTACACTCGTCTTCTAAAGTCTATACACTGAAGTCTTCACATTCGTTTGCATTACACTGAAGTCCATACAGTGGGTAAAGTCTGTACACTGACCATGCTTCATGCAGCGTCAACTCAGTGTTTCATGCAGCGTCAACTCAGTGTTTCATGCAGTGTCAACTCCTCAAGTATATACATTGCTTTCCTTCGCATGAAGCCTTTACATGCATTAACTCTATACACTGGTTCGAAGTCTACACAGCGTCTGCCTTCATCTGAGGCTTATGAAGCCCTTGTATTCATTAAGTCTATACACTGCGTTGTGCATACTTTACATTGCTTTCGCCTTCACAGCAAAGTCTATACAATGCTTTGCATTCTTCAGAGTCTGTACAGGGTTTTAGACTTAAACTGATGACTTCGTTTCATCTGTCTAACAGGGACTGAAGAGACAAATGAAGGGCATGTGATCCGAGGTGCCTGGCTCGTGATCCGAGGATGGACGAGATACCAGGATGCTGCCATGTGGTCCAGATTGCTGGGCGGGAAACGTCGAGAGCACACGCCTGCTGCTATTGATGCTATATAAACGAGCCTTCTTCCACAGAAGAAAAAAGATCGAAGGAGAAGAAGAGAAAGTCTATACACTCAGTAGCAGTGAGCCTTCGATCCACAGAGAGAAAAGAGAGAAGAAGAAGATACAGAGAAGAAGAAGAAAAGAAATAGAGAAGAAGAAAACGAGAGAAGAAGAGATCGAGAGAGATGAGCTGAGAGAGAGCTGATTGAGAGTGAGATTGAGAGTGAGCTTGTATCTCAGTCTCGTGGTTCAAAACCAGAGCTGAGCTTTGCTCTTAGAGCTATATTATTTCTGAGCTTTTCTGTTTTCATTTTGATTTTGTCTTTCATTTCCGAATACTGTTTCTTCAAGCTATGTGTCAGCGGTCTTGCAGTGGTAGTCTCCACTGGACGGGTTAAGCTGTATTTCCCCAGCGGTTGTACAGGATCAGATCCTCTGGTCGGCAAGCTGTAGTGCCCAGCGAAGCTGTGTATCAGCGGATTGTTTGGCCAAGCTGTAAAGCCCAGCGGACGCAAGCTGTGCTGCACAGCAGAAAGCCATACTCGGTTGAGTGTGGGGTGGACGTAGGTCGTTGACCGAACCACCTAAAAATCATGTGTGCATTGTGTTTGTGTGATTGCTTGTGAACTGTGTGTGCTGGTATCCTTTGATCTGCTTCATTGATTATATCGCTCATACTTATGTCTAGCTTTCGATATAAGATATGGTGAATGGCTTCATGGGTCGACCCTTTGCTGAGCATTCTTCTTTAGTTTAACTGATGTTTGCCTAAATTCCGCTTTAGAACTTACAGTAGTTTTAAATTAGGCAAGTTGATCTATTCACCCCCCTCTAGATCCACACTTAGTGGAGATAGACTGCGTCCATCTAACCCAACATCACATTCCAAAGGGAGAATCCCTTCTCCCAAGCACCCCTTCCCTTCCCCAAGGTAACCCCTCCCATCTCCAAGGCCACCATTGATCACCCCCCATTAAGGGAATTTCAAACTCACATTCCCTCCATCCACTTGTGCCCCCTCACCTTCCCCCTCTCCCTCCAAGCCCCAAATTCGCAGCTCCCCATTCCCCCACCTGCTAGACCCCCTTCCAGCCCCCATTCCCCCCCTCTCACCCCTTGGTTCGACCCCCATTGACCCCCCTATCAATCAGGGGACGCCCCAACCACTTCCCACTCCATTTCCCCCCCACCCATCTCCCCACCATCATTCCCTTCCACCATAATACCCTGTCCAGGTCGCAGGCAGCAGGCTAGCTGCTAGTTGCAGAGACTGGCACGTCTTCTCCGAGAATCTTCTAGAGGCATATCATATATTTCTGGAAAGCCCTTCCAGTCAGCTTCGCAGGTGAGGTGATCTTACCTCAATCCGAGTTCGGAGCTGTCCAGGAGGTTCATTCTCGTCCGATCGCGCAGCTGGCATCCGAGTAGAGATCAGAGGCCCAGCTAAAGTGCAACCACGGCCGCTACCTTGGGAGTTTGGATGTGATTCTTTGGCTTAAGTCTCCTCCTACAAGTCCCCTAGCATTGCCAAGAAACGGAGCGCCGTTTGAAGCCCGAAGTACAAAGTTCTGATTTTGCTACCCCAGGTGCGCAGGTCAGTCCAGTCAGGGCCTGAACTGACCCACCTTCACTCTACGGGCCCTATCTCCCTGCTCGACCTTTTCTGGTGGGCTCCTTGGTTGCTGCTCGAAGAGGATCCTCCCACAGTCGTGTTAATAAAAGATATGTCATCTTCGGAGCTCAGGAGTGTTTGTGGCGGCTTCTTCATCCTGCTGCAGAGTTCTAGAGTCAATCCGAACCAGAACCGAGCAGCACCGGTCCAGCCTCCACCTCAGCCGACAGCGACACCCGGACGACCCGAGAAAATTCAGGAGTTATCCCATACCAGTCAGTGACAATTTGGCACTGGTTTTGTCAGCTTCTGAGTTCGGGAGCGTCCTCGGCAGCATCAACAACGAGCACCTGTCAGACGGGCAGACAGGCGGGCAGAACCAACGGTGGGATCAATCGGCTACCTCCTTAGCTATTTTCCCTTCCCCGCCTGGCCGGCTTAGCGCCCCTCCCAGCGTGGAGGTAGTGTTTGAATGTAACCTCTATTTTTCCCACCCCACGATCACCTTCCTGCTCGAGGAGTAGTTTTGTACTAGCAGGTCTTCGGCCGAAGTGTCATCGGCGTGGCGTGTGGGTAGCCCATGCTTCCCCGCTCGCCCTTGTCTCCGACCGGGATCGGTGTCTTCACACCGATCAGGTGAGCTTTGAGCCCCCATCCTCTGCTGATTTTACTATTACTTGTCTTAGTATCATTTCTAGTTGCCCGTCGGCGGTGAGGCGAGTGCCCGATCTCAAATTTCATCAAATTGTGTGTCCACCGTGGAAGTGAGCCGAGAGAGACCCTACATCCCACGCCTTCGGCATGCCGGCCGCTCGTGAATTGGGCATCCCTGGTCCATTGGGGCCCTCCCCAAGCTAGCCATACCCCGGGAACTCCAAGGTCCAACCTCGGACCCTCACCATCATCGCCGATCCAACTACGGATCCGGGTGCGCGCGACGCGGGTGAACCCGCTTGTGAGAGTCTGTCGTTCAGTCCAGTTGCTTGCAATTCAGGTCCAAGGGGTTGTGTCACATCAGCTGCGCTCCCTCAGCTCGTTGCATTCAGAAGTCAGGGTTAGTTAATCATGCATCAATCATAAGCATAAAGCATAATTAAGTCTAAGGTTTAGAAGTTTCCAGAAGATCCAGCGCATGCTGGAGCTCGTCCCTCTGCTGTACGGTGGAGTGGAGGAGGCCCTGGAGCTCGGCTATGCATCCCTGGGGGTCTAGCTGCATATAGCAAACCAAGGTGTCAGTGCATATAGAAATAATTTAATCAATTTAAGAGCATGAGTTTAGAAGTCATACCGGTCGTCAGACGCCGTGGAAGACCTGGTCTTCGTATTTCCAAGCGTAGGCCTTCAGGTAGGCCTCATCGCTGTCGGCTTGGGCCCTCACCCCCCGACCTCTACGGGACCAGTCTCGTACCTGGTCGAGTGCCCGGGTCACCCAATCGATGTCCCTGCTCAGTCCCTTCGAGGACCGCCCGATGCGCTCGTCGTCCCATGCTGGAAACTCCACCTCCGGTTGATGTGCTCCCCTCGTCCTCATGATAAGCCGGTGATGCAGAGGCTCAATGATGTTGAGGCAGTGCAGCCAAATCTACCGTCCGGCGTACGCCTGGGCTGCCTCCACCCAGGGCTGCCCCTCGTGACCCTCGTCACGATAGGGTGTCCAACACACCTGAAAAGGGCAATCAAGTCAAGTGTCGGCATTTAGAAGCATTTAAAAGCATTTAAGAGCATTTAAGGGTTTAAGTTTGGAAGCTTACCGATGCATATGGGAATGTGTCCAAGTCATCCTGGATCGCCCGCACCAAGCGTCGAAGGGACCCCATGTCCCGAGCCACCGACCACCGCCTAGCAATGGGGATCCGCTCGGGATGAACCTCCTTCCCTCGCCCGATGCCAGGGAGGTACAGATTGCTCCATACCTGCATTTAGTAAAATGTCAGTTAGCATATAGCAATAATAAGCATATAGCAGTTGTGTAAGCATAAGGATTTAAAGTCGAGCATTTACCTGAAGGAAAGGTGTGAACCCGCCCAGCATCGTCTGCCGGTCGATAGTGCTGAGGGAGTCAAAGAGGAAAGCTAGTACCACAGCTCCCTAGGCGTATCCTCCAACACCGTCCATATCTCTCAACAGTGGGAGGAGCCTGCAGCTCACTCCATTAGCCCTCGTCGCGAATAATAGCTTCCCGAACATCTGCATCAGGAAGCGTCGGAGGGTGAGGTCTCCCTCTAGTCCAAGCTCTGCGGACACTCTCTCTCGTGCCCGGTCTGTCAATCTCCCGATATGCTCCTCGGGTAACTCTCCGACGGCTATCGCTGCTCCCCTCAATCCCAAACTCTCCAGGAGAGTCGCTCTGGCCAACATCAAAGAATGATGCCCCGGTCTCATCAAATCCAGCCCTAGCAGCTCCTGTGCCATCTACTGATAATCTGCATAGGTCCATCCTGTCACGGGAGCCCCGTATACTCTAAGTCATGTGATCCTCACGACGTCCTCCAACATCGAGATCATATGCCCCCATGGGAATAAGAAGGCTCTACTGATCGGGTCCCATTGCTCGTGGAGTGCGTAGAGCAGTGCCGTATCAACCCTCGTAACCTCAATGCTCAGCAGCTCCCCGAAGCCCATCGCTGCCAATCAGTCTCGCTGGTAGTCTGGCAGTGCTAAGTAGACCGCCCGAACTTGTAACCACGATATCTGGGTTCGTCTTTTCCCCTACATTCATTCAAACACATCAGAATTAGTCATCAGTAAGTCACATAGCATGATATATGGCATTCCATTACATTTAAAATAAGAAAACACAAAAAATAAAAATCAGTCTCTGATTCCCTAGCAGTCTCCTTTAGACTGTTTCTTATCCCCTAGCAGTCGTCCCTAGACCGCCTGGTTACCTAGCGGTCACTAGAAGGACCGCTAGGCACCCAGAGAACGGGCAGAGTTTGCCTCGTTTCCCCAGGCTTTGAAAATGGCCCCAAGGGCATACAAATGTTTTTAATGGGTCCCCAGACCCATTCCCTTGTCCATTCATACACATGCATGGTTCTTAAAATCAAAAATGGAATTTTGGGGCCGTCGGCCTACCTCCGAAGTTCACCGTCCGGTCACCACCGTCCCGTCCTCAGTCGTCTGGGGTTCTTCCTCACCATCTCCAGCTTCCTCAAGTCTCTCTGCTGCCATGGGGAGGTCTTCCCCTCCCGTTTGGGCCATCGGCCGATCCTCCACCGTCGGTGGGTTCGTCGCTGCCGTGGACGGTTCCTCCTCTTCTAGACGCCGTTGGAAGCGGCGTACCACTCTTTTCTTCATCCTCCTCAGGTGCTCGGGTGCCCGATCACGTTGATCCCCGGAGCTCATGGTCGCCGGTGGAGTGGGGCTCGGTTCGGTGGTAGATTGTTTTGGATGGAATGGCCAAATGGGGGGAATGAAACAGACCGTTCAGTTTTTGAATTTGCTCAGATCCTAGCGGTCTATCGTAAGACCGTTAGACGATCCTTAGCGGTCCTCCCCTAGACCATTTTCTAACTGAATCATCTGCATTGAAGAATGTGAACCCCCCTCTCTGGCGGTCTATATTTAGACCATTAGTATATTCTAGTGGCCCCTTTATAGACCGTTTGTTGATGAATACCTTGGGTGATTTGAAATAGTATGCTTGCTCTATTCATATTTCATATGTGCTTCATATCTATCTCTCTTATGATTGATGGCTAACCTTTCTTATTGTCGAAATCATGAACGCCGTCATATCACGTTATTCCACGCCATGCAGGTAAGTCAGGTAAGTTTCTCGATCCCTTGTCCCTTAATGCATTACTATATGGTATCTATGATATATTACCTCGAGAACCGACTGGTCATTCATGAGTTCTGGGATCTGATGTTCCCCTCTAACAAAAAATGATGATGATCTAGGTGCACATGTTTAATCATTGGATAGGCCGTTAGGTTGGAAGAATTGGGGGACGATGGTTCTATCTTGCACGCCGTGGTTGCAGATAGTGTCTTGACCCTGATTTCTCTGGTCTTGCAATATTATTCTCAAGTATCTTCCTATTTTACGCTTTCTTGGCATTCGTTTTAATGATTTCTTTTCTTTTAGCCCAGCATGCATCATGCAGCATTCATGTGCCTTTGTCTATCTAAGGTGTCTCAGTAATGGTGGATAATTGTGTCCATGGTCTTGAGTAAAGAGAGTCATTCCACTATGAGTTGGAAGGTTTCGTTTGGTCTATTTGCTCGGTCTGGTTAGCTGAAGATTCATGTCTGGAGTTTAGTTGATCGTCTCTTTCTTTTTCGCTTGCTCCGGCCGCCTATCAACTGTGCGTTCCAGTGACGAGGTTGGTCGTGTTTTATTTACCTTAGTTGTTAGTTCCTCCAGACATGCGTCATTTGGTTTAGCTATTCCTTGTGATTGGTTCGAAGTTTTTCGAAAGATTCCTATCGCTTGTTGGTTGAGGACGGGTGTCGTTTACTTTAACGCCCACTTTTCAGTCCACTCCGCTGCGTTTTCGCTTCACCTCCATGTTCCATGTCATCTTCACTTCACCTCCGCTCGCTCCCCTGTAAAGAGGACGTTAAGGAGGGGCATTTGTTGACACCAGTTTTATGACCGATGAGTCGAGTCATCTCCTTATCTTTGTTATGATGTCCCGGGTTGCTCACCGCTTATTGGGCCTTTTAATCCTTTTTTGGCTTAATTTTATGGGTCATTCTCCCTGGTTGGGCCTAGCTCCATTGATTTCTCGTCAAATTTCAGCTTATTGGGCCTTGATAATGGCTAATGAGGATATGGTTGTGGATTATTTTGAAGATTTATTAGCCTTGATCTTTTTTGCCATGTCCTTCATCCTAGCAGTCTATCGTATGACTGTTTAGTGGACAGTGGCGGTCTATTTATAGACCACTAAGAGGCAGAGTATTCTGTTTGGTCTCTTTGATCTTATCTTTTGCTGAACGCTTGGCCCTTGCGGTCTATGGTTAGACAGTCTCTTGTGCCTAGCGGTCTATCGTAGGACCGCTAGGGTAGACAGAGAGTCCTGCTCTGTCTGTTCTTCCTCTGCTTCGCCGTGGTCGAACTAGAGTCCTTGATTCATTGATTTCTCTCCGAATTCTGATCCTCAGAACCTTCTGTTTGTTTCTATGGACTCTTGAGAGTATTATCTTCGAGATTTATCTATGTCTATCTCTTTTTACCTATCATTATCTCTCCAATTCGACCTAGGGTTTGGGGGGTCTATAAATAGAACCCTTGACTTTATGGCTAAAAGAGGAGATTTTCTGGAGTTTACATCGAGGTGATGCCGCTTCCTAGAGCGAGTACCCATCAAGGAGAAGTGCTTTCCACATCCATCAGCCTTCTGGTCCAGGGAGTATTCGGTTCCAAGGGTTTAATAGTGTTGTTTTCTTCCTTAGTTATTTTCTTCTCCTCATCACTTTTGGCAGTTTCGGCCGAAATCGATACGTTTCGGCCGAAACGTATCGGTTTCGGCCATAACCGATACGAAAAGGGCATTTATTACTGTATCAATCTGAAACTTAAAAGAGGTATCGGTTTCAGGCGAAACTGATACTGGTTTCGCCCGAAACCGGTCGGTTTCGGCCCGTAACCATTTGGTTTCGGCCGAAACACGTGAACCCCTTTATGCTTTGCTGTCTCTCCCCCCCCCCCCCCCCCCCCCCCCGCCGACGAAACCCCACTACCTAGCCACGGTTTCGGCCGAAACCCTCCCCCCTGCTGGCTGCTGTCTCGGTCTCCCTGCCGCTGTTGTGCTGCTGCCGCTGCTGTGGTGCTGCTGCTACCGAGCTGCTGCTGCCGTGCTACTGTGCAGCTGTGCTGCGGCTGCTGCCTACTGCGGCTGGCTGGCTGCTGCCTACTGCTGCTACCGTGCGACCAAGGGCCGCGGCTGTTGCGACTGCGAGCCTGCTGCTACGCCTGCTGGAGGTGGACAGGGAGAGGCCGAGAGGGAGCCTTGCTGCGCACACCGGGGGCCAACACAACATCAAGGGTTTGATTGTTTTGTTTGAGGTTAATTTCATTGGGTTAATTTAGGGCTTGATTGTTTTGTTGTGTTCTTTTGGTTGGGTTAAAAATTTGGGGTGAGCAAGTCTTGCTTATTAAGTTTCTTCCAAGGGTGATTAAGGGCTTAAGGGTTAATTGCTAATTAAACCCTAATCAGTTTATAAAAATTGGGGCTTTTGTCTATTTTGATTTGCTTAATCTCAATTGAACTTAAATTAAGCTTCATTGAGGATTTTGGGGTGGGATCATGCGGGTAATTAATTTTTCCCAAGGGTGATTAAGGGTTAATTACTAATTAAGCCCTAATTAGGTCATAGAAATTGAGGCTTTTGTCTATTTTGATTTGCTTAGGCTCAATTGAAGTTACATTAAGCTTCATTGAACATTTTGGGGTGGGAGCATGTGGGTAATTATTTTTTCCCAATGGTGATTAAGGGTAAATTGCTAATTAAGCCCTAATTAGGTCATAGAAATTAGGGCTTCTGTCTATTTTGATTTGCTTAGACTCAATTGAAGTTACATTAAGCTTCATTAAACATTTTGGGGTGGGAGCATGCGGGTCATTATTTTTTTCCAAGGGTGATTAATGGTTAATTGCTAATTAAGCCATAATTAGGTCATAGAAATTGGGGCTTCTGTCTATTTTGATTTGCTTAGGCTCAATTGAAGTTACATTAAGCGAGTAATTATTTTTTTCTAAGGGTGATTGATAATTAAGCCGTAATTTTTCCAATGTACTTTCAACTATACTATTTTTCTTTGACGGTCTTAACGCAGCATCATGCCTAGATGTCAGCAAACACAGGAGCAGCAAGGGCAAGAGGATCCGGGGTGGGCCCACATGTCCTTAATTGATGCTAAGAGAAGAATGGTGAAATACAATTACTGTGGTAAGGAGATGTATGGCAGAATTACCAGAGGAAAGCAACATTTGGCAGGGGTAAGAGGAGATGTGAGACAATGTGACAACTGTCCCCGAGAGGTGCGAGAAGAGATGCGCCAGTGCCTTCTGGGAAAAAGGGAGATGGTGCAACAAAGGGCTGAGGATGAGGCTGAAATTACTGAAGAGATTTCTGGCAGAAGGGTTAGGAGGGATGATGATGAGGAAGGCACTGAGGATTCTGATCCAGAGCTGACTGAAGCAAGGGAGCGTGAACAAGCCGCTCGAAGGAAAGGGAAGGGAGACATGGGTTCAGGGACCTATGAGAGTACAGCTACACGACGTCCTGACATTGGTGCTACCCCACATACGCAGAGAACAGGTCCCATGGATAACTATCTGCACAGAAGGTCCCAAGCTACACAACCTAAAATCAAGAAAGCATTGAGAGGGGTCAAAAAATCAGCAGAAGTTGCAGGGCATGCATTTAAATCTATCTGCAAATGGTTTTTTCATGCAGGTGTCCATGCACATGCAGCTTCAAGTGAATATTTCTAACCTATGATAGATGCCATAGCAGATGCTGGCCCTGGCTTGAAGGCCCCCTCACGTCGAGACATATACGGGCGTGACCTTGAGGGAGAGGTTGAGGAGCTCCATGATTGGGTTGAAAGCTTCAAGCATATATGTGTTGTGCCCCTGTGGTTTTGATGATGATTTTGATGATTGGTTTTTTATGTGAGTTAATCACTGTGAGTCATCTTGCTGTGTGAGTCATCATGTTGATATTCAGTCACTTTCTGTTCATAATGCAGTCTTTTTCAAATGTTTAGTCAAGCATTGCATATTCTGATGTTCAGTCTGATTATCAAAGCATTGTATTGATATTCAGTTAGTTTAACAGATTTAAAGCATTGCATGTTTTATGTTAGTCATTTTATCTGCTGCATAAAGCATGTTCAGTTATGCTGTCTGTTTGTGCAAGTCTACACATCCTATTTGGTCGCTCTCCAAGTCTATACACTGCCAGCACACACGTACAAACTATCTTCATGTGAAGTCTTCACATCGACTGTTCATGCAAAGTCTAGACATTCGATCAAGTTTTTACACTGGTCTTGGGATATGGATTCATAAAGTACATACACTCTTCGGTTGACTTCAACTGAAGTATGTACATCGGCATGCATTACATCAAGTGTATACATTGGGTCATGCATTCACTGTAGAGTCTACACATTGCTGGGCCTTATTCAATGTCTTCATGCATTCATCAAGTCTTTACGCTGGAAGACAAAGTCTATACAGCGTCAACTCTTTGGGTTGCAGCGTCAACTCAGCAAGTATGCACATCGCCTCATTTCTTCAAAGTCTATACGCTGGATCGTCTTTCTTAGCGTCTTCATAGTCGAAGTCCATACATTGGTCTTCACCTAAAGTCTGTACATCACTGTAGCTGCATCGTCTCATGCAGCGTCTCATTCAAGTCTGTACAGCCGTTTGCATTTCATGAAGTCTGTACAGCCGGTCCGTCTTGTTCAGCGTCTTAGTGCATTCAAAGTCTATACATTGCCTTCAAGGCACCAAGTCTATACACTCTCCTGTTCACATCTCTGTGAAGTCTATACATTGCTGATCGAACATAAGTCCATACATTGTGTGTTTGTGCATCAAAGTCTATACATTGGTTAGGCTTATTCATGCAACGTTCATCCAAGTCTGTACATCGCCTTCAGACCTTCAAGTCTATACACTCCGTGCTCATTGAAGTCTATACACTGGCCTTGAGCTGAAGTCTAGACATTGCCTCAGGCTGAGCAAGTATATGCATTGCATGTTCGTTCAATCAAGTCCATACATTGAGCAAGTGTATACATCGGACGAGTCTGCATCGTGCCTCAGTCATGAAGTCTATACATCGTCTGTCTTCATTGAAGTCTCACGAAGTCTGTACATTGCATGAAGTATATACATTACACGAGCTGAATGCTTACAAAGTCTATACACTCACTCAGTGCTCACACTCGCTCATCTGCTGCTGATAAAGTTTATACACTGTCTTCAGATGATGACAACAATGAAGAACAGGGTTGACGCTGGGAGTTCAATGCATCCACGCTTTAGTTGAAGAGGATTTCAGAGCTTCACCTGGCTGTGTCAACTCCATGATACAGCAGCGTCGACGCAGTAGTTAAGGCAGAGTCCATAGCTCACTGGAATACTGCAGTGCGTCAACGCCATTGCAAGACAGCGTCCATGCAGTAATTGAGTCTGATATACATTCAGCCCTGGAACACCACTGCGTCAACGCTATGGATTAGCAGCGTCGACGTAGCACGGTTATCTGTCGAAGACACTGATCACTGGATTGCCGATGCGTTAACGCAGCTGGCTGATGGAGTCAACGCATCAGACTTGAGTTTCGTAGGAAGAAGATATCAGAAGGCTGCGTCAACTCCTTGGAGCAAGAGGGTTGACGCCATCTAATTCCAGTTCCTGAGCACGTTAAGGCACGTGATCCGAGGATAAGAACAGTGTCCAGATGAGGACACGTGTACTGACAGCCTGCTGGATGTTGCCACGTGGTCCGAATTCTTAGGGCGGGAACTGTGGAAGCCACACGCGCCCTGGCTGCTGCTGCTGCTACCGCTATATATACAAGCCTTCGTCCACAGATGAAGGCTGATCAGAGGAGGTTGATCAAAGCCTTGAGAGCAATAGCAAAAAAGCAGAAGTGCTGAGAGTTCGATCCAGCAGAAGAGAAGCAGAGAGCAGAAGAAGAAGAAATAGAAGAAGAGTGAGCCGGCAGAAGAAAAAGAGTTGCAAAGAAGAAGGAGAGAATAGCGTGAGAGAAAAGGAGAGCAGAGGAGAAAGAAAGAGAGATAGAGAGAGAGTTCGTGGAAAAGAAGGAAGAAGCTATTGAAGATCTGTCATCTGGCGTTTAGATTAAATCCAAGCCAGATCTGCTCCTTTGAGAGCTACATTCTTGTTCTTCATTTACAGCCTTCCGATCGCTGTGTATTTTCCATTCCTTATTTTTTCCTTTTCATCTGGTTATCCTTGTTCTTCCGATCCTCTGGTCTGAGGTCGGGTTCCTCCTGTGGACTCAGGAGAAGGGAGACTTGTCTCCGGTTCTGGGCTTGTGGGTTGCAAGTCCAGGGGTCCCTCCGGTTGGAGGAAGAGAGGTCTTCGACCTCTGGTTGCTGGTGACGGGGAGTCACTGGCGGGTTCCCTCCTGGACTGGAGGAAGAGAGACTTCGGTCTCTGGTTTCCAAGTGGCTGGGAGTCACTTGGGGTGTCCCTCCGGTTGGGAGGAAGAGGGGAGGCTGTTCCCCTGGTCAAGCTGTGTGGCAGCACCTTGTTCGCAGACTGAGTCTGCTTGGTTCTAGCATTTGCTAGTGAAGCCTCACTCCGGTTGGGAGTGAAGGGTGGATGTAGGTCTGGAGGACCGAACCACCTAAAAATCTATTGAGCAGTGGTTTGCTTTGTGTGTTTGCTTCCGCTAGATGCTCGGATAGGCGCGCTCCATGTGCTTGCTCATAAGTTTAATTGAATTAGTTTTATTCTGTGATTGCGTCTAGCATCTGAGTTTTTATTTGGGCATTATTCGTAGAAGGATACATTCACCCCCCTCTGTATCCGGGTCTAGCACCCTAATAATATGGGTGGAGAGAGGATGCACTATCATGTGTGATGGTTGGAGTGGTACCATGAAAAAGTTCATGATAAAATTTTTGGCCTATTACATCGAAGGTATAGTGTTTGTGAAATCAGTTGATGCATCAGATTATGAAAAGAATGCAAATTATTTATTTCATTTGATGGATGGCATGGTAGAACAAATTGGAGAGGAGAATGTTGTACAGGTGGTGACTGATAATGAAGCCAGTTACAAGGCTGCAGGGAAGAAATTGATGCAGAAGCGCAGTCATTTATATTGGCTCCCATGTGTAGCACATTGTCTGGATCTGATGCTTGAAGACATAGGGAAGGAAAAGCATGTGAAGAAGATAATTGACAAGGCACAAAAAGTCACACAGTATATCTATGGTCATCCTAGGATACTAAATATGTTCAGGGCGCATGCCAGTGGAGGGCGAGATATCATCCGTGCAGGCCCAACCAGATTTGCTTCCAATTTTATTTCTTTGGAGTCTTTGCACAGGTATAAGATTTTCGTCAATTCTATTAACTTTATCTTTACTGATATGTAACAGTTGATGCAGCTTCAAATTTCATTTATCTGCACAGGTACAAGAATGAGCTGAAAGCTTTCATGTACCACAATGCCCTGTGGGACTACATCGACAAGGGCACAGTTGATGCACAGATGGATTATCTGGATGCCTACCACGTGTGGATGACAACAAATTCTGGGACAGGGTGTCACGGTACTTGAAAGTAGTCACACCCCTCGTGAAGGTCCTAAGAATGGTGAATGGCGATGACAAGAATGATATGGGCTATCTGTACGAGGCTATGGACCGTGCCAAATTGGAGTTGCAGCATTCCCTTCCCAGACATTATGCAAAATGGTGGAAAATTATTGACCAGAGATGGGACAACACATTACACCACGACTTGCATGCAGCTGGTGAGTGATTAATTGTACTGAAATTGGGGTAATGTCTTTATGTTATTTTATAAATTTTATTTAGTTAATTATACACAAATGTAGGTTATTTCCTCAACCCTCGATTTATGTACGGTGCCGATGCACATGTTGATGGCGAGGTGCTTCAAGGGACTTTAAAAGTCATTGGTCGTTTATCGAGGAATCCAAAAAAGAGACTAGAGGTCGAAGTAGAGGTTCGCCTTTATTTGATACTTTCAATAACATGTATAGAATTTATTTAAGTAGTTATGTTAATGTATTACTTTATGTTTGTAGATGAACAATTACAGAATGAGGACTGGGACATATGCTGATTCCCAATTGTAATACGTTGTGGGAAGTGTGAGCTCAAGTATATTTTATTTTTTGGATTTCTTAACCTGATGAATATATATTTCTACAACTAAAATGCATTTGTTTATGGTTGGTGGAACATCTGACTGGTGGATATTGGTGAACAACTGAGATGTGGGCAGCAATGCATTGGCTTTCATTGCAGTTAGGGTGCTCAGTAAAACAACATCGGCAAGCCAATGTGAAAGAAATTGGAGCACGTTCAGCCTTATACACTCGAAGGTTCGCAATCGGCTAAAGGCTGAACGGTTAGAGAAATTAGTGTACTGCCACTACAATCTGAGGTTGGGAATAAAGAATATGAGGTTGAGACAACAGCTGCGAGACAAACGCGCCGCCGGGGATGCCGTCGTAGAAATTGATGTGGATGCCTTATTTGATGATGAAAATTCGTTACAGTCTTGGGTGGAGACACGAGAGAAGGTTGATGAACCTGTTTTTGATGATGATGATAGAAGATGGATAGAGGGCATACTAGATGAAGATGAGACAAGAGATCCCGAATTAAGAAGAAAATCAAAGAGGGCCAAAGATACTCATGCCCACATGTCTAGGGTTGTTGAGGACACTGAGGGGCAGCATGATTTTCAGCCAGCTAGACACTCCGACTCAGATAGTAGGCCAGTCCCTCCTAGAATGGGTAAGACACCTACATCCTTAAGAAGAAGTACATCAGTGCATGGGCAAACTGAGAGAACAAATGTTGCTACTCGAGAGGACCCGGCAATTGAGCAGTTGAAGCAGATTTATTTGAGGCACACGCCAAGGGGAACAGGATTCATGTCAAGGGTGCAAGAAGAAAGCACACTGGCACAGGAAAAAGCATCCCCCAAGGCCAAAAGGTGACTGGAGACTGCAGGTTTCATGATCCTTTGATTTTTTGTTTTTGAAAGTAACTTAAATTCTTATTATCAGTTCGAATCAGAAAAGATTTTGGTAGGAGATAAATTCTATATTATCATATGTGCCAGGTGCTACAGGTGCTACTACTAGCGGTGGGGATGCTGGTGGTCCTTCCTCCTTCCACGCAGACACAGGCAGAGGATACAGTCAGGGTGAGGGAGGACATGAGTCACGGAGTCAATATGGGCATCCATCAGCTTATGGAGGTTGCCAACAGGAGGTAGCGATTTATGGGTCGTGGGGTTATGAACCATCATTCAACTTCCATCCGGCCAGTTCCTCTTATCTTTCTTAAGATTCTTATGCTGATACTGGATTCGGCTCAAGCCAACCAAACACTCCAAGAGGGATCCAAAGAGGGATGCAGGACTTGGCTACCTCATTGTTTGGTTATAGTGAATATAGACCATACATGCAACCTAGTTATGGGTATCAACATCAAGGGCCAAACGATGAGGGAGAAGGTTCTTCTAGTAATTATTATCCATATTAGGTAAGAATCAATGAATTTTTGTAACATTTATTTTGTCTAATTTGGTTTATTGTACTGCTTGTATTAATGTACAATGGAATATTACTTTAACTTTCACATGTTCAATGTTTGAAGTTCAATTTTTGTAGTTATCTACTTCAAGGTTATTGCACTAACTTATACAGTCAAATGCATGTGTAATGATTTTTGTGATTTTAAGTGATTATTTATATTTTTTATGATTTTTTATCAGATTTTTTAGAATTAATTTGATTTTTTTAACCTTTTAGATGGCTTTCGGCCGAAACCGAAACCGATACCGAGTCGTATCGGTTTCGGACTCGGCCGAAACCGAGTCCGAAACCGAGTTTGCCATCCTGGCTCCTCATAGCATTCATAAGCATCTTCACTCTTCTTCCCTCACGTTCTCTCATCTCTGCATCATTTTTACACATATTTCCATCTTTTACACACCCCATAGGGGTTAAAAAACCACCACCCCAAGTATCCACCCTTCCTTTTGCATGTACTTTAGTTTCCTTGCATTATAGATACTATACTTGCTCTAGGGCTGATCTGGGTTATTTTTCTGTGTCTCTACACTCTTTTGCAGGTCTACAGGGTTCCTAGCACGAGGCCCAACTCTTCTAGTCGGCCATGAGAGGTGGAGATCCAAGTCCCAACTTGCTATTCTGTGCGCTCTGGCGGCTCTACATTGGACCATTTGTGTTTCTGGTTAGTTGGCGGCCTGATACTAGACCGTTTTCCTCTCGCCGAGTGCAGTTTGTATCTCCCGTGGGTGGGTGTTTCATCCACCTATTTCCAAGGTATTTTTCTTAGCTTTGCTAGTTTAATTACCTTGGTGGCGATCACACTCCTTTAGTTTAGGCATTAATCTTCTTTCTCCCTCATATCTCTCTTTCTTTGCCTTAGTTTACTTGCTCCACACCCACGGTGTGTGTTTTCCTTTACTCCTTTGCCCCACGCCCCAACGTGTGTGTTTTTCCTTTTACTTTGCTTATTTCTGATGAAGATGACATGCCCATGTGTTGATATTTCCATGATGATTGCTTGAGTTGATGTTGCACTTGTTCATGATTGATTTCACATCCCTTATATTATTTTGATCATCACATCACATCATTGAAAGGAACCATTTAAAACCAACACCTAAGACTGCAAGGGATTCTCACCATCAAATAAAGCATCCATATCAATTTCTGGCATTGCATCCTCTACGACGCATTTGTCCCTCAGTATTTGTCTTATCTTCATGTTCTTTATTCTCAGTCTCATATTGTAATGACAGTAAACCAATTTTTGTAACCATTCAGCCTTTAGCCGATTGCGAACCTTTGAGTGTATAAGGCTAAATGTGCTCCAATTTCTTTCACATTGGCTTGCCGATGTTGTTTGACTGAGCACCCTAATTGTAATGAACGCCAATGCATTACTGCCCACGTCTATATTATTCACCATTATCCACCAGTCAATTGTTCCACCAACCATAAACAAATGCATATAAGTTGTAGAAATATATATTCAGGTTAAGAAATCAAAAAAATAAAATATACCTGGGCTCACTCTTCCCACAGCGTATTGTAATTGGGAGTCAGAATATGTCCCAATCCTCATTCTATAATTATTTATTTACAAACATAAAGTAATACATTAACATAACAACTTAATTAAATTGTATATCTGTTATTGATAAAATCAAATAAAGGCCAACCTCTACTTCGGCCTGAGGTCTCTTTTCTTGTGTCCTCGATAAACGACCAATGACTTTTAAAGTCCCTTGGAGCACCTCGCCATCAACATGTGCATCGGCATCGTACATAAATCGAGGGTTGAGGAAATAACATGTATTTGTGTGTAATTAACTAATGTTATATATAAAATAACATATAGGTATTACCCAAATTTTAGTACAATTAATTACTCACCAGCTGCATACAAGTCGTGGTGTAATGTTTTGTCCCATCTCTGGTCAATAATTTTTCACCATTTTGCATAATGTCTGGGAAGTGAATCCTGCAACTCCAATTTGGCACGGTCCATGGCCTCGTACAGATAGCCCATATCATTCTTCTCATCGCCATCCACCATTCTTAGGACCTTCACGAGGGGTGTGACTACTTTCAAGTACTGTGACACCCTTTCCCAGAATTTGTTGTCGTCCGCGATGTGGCAGACATCCAAATAGTCTATCTGAGCATCAACATTGCCCTTGTCGATGTATTCCTGCAGGGCAGTGTGGTACATGAAAGCTTTCAGCTCATTCTTATACATGTGCAAATAAATGAAATTTGAATCAAATACTATTACATATCAGTAAGGATAAAGTATCAAGAATTGATGTCAATCTTATACCTGTGCAAAGACTCAAAAGAAATAAAAAATGAAGAAAATCTGGTTGGGCATGGACGGATGATATCTCGCCCTCCACTGGCATGCGCCGTGAACATATTCAATATCTTTGGATGGCCATAGATATATTGTGTGACTTTTTGTGCCTTGTCAATTGTCTTCTTCACATGGTTTTCCTTCCCTATATCTTCGAGCATTAGATCCAAACAATGTGCTGCACATGGGAACCAATATAAATGCTTGCGCTTCTGCATGAATTTCTTGCCTGTAGCCTTATAACTGGCATCATTATCAGTCACCACTTGCACAACATTCTTCTCTCCAGTTTGTTCTACCATGTCATCCATCAAATGAAACAAATAATTTACATTCTTTTCATAATTTGATGCATCAACTAATTTCACAAATATTGTACCTTTGACACAATAAACCAAAAAGTTTATCTTGGACTTCTTCATGGTACCAGTCTAACCATCACACATGATGGTGCATCCTCTCTCCACCCATATATGCTTGAAGCTTTCAACCTAATCATGGAGCTCCTCAACCTCTCCCTTAAGGCCACGCCCTTATATGTCTTGACGTGAGGGGGCCTTCAAGCCAGGGCCAGCATCTGCTATGACATCTATCATAGGTTGGAAATATTCACTTGAAGCTGCATGTGCAGGGACACCTGCATGAAAAAACCATTTGCAGATACTTTTAAATGCATGCCCTGTAACTTCTGCTGATTTTTTGACGCCTCTCAATGGTTGGTTGATTTTAGGTTGTGTAGCTTGGGGCCTTCTGTGCAGATAGCTGTCCATGGGCCCTGCTCTCTGCGGGGCAGCACCACTGTCAGGACGTCGTGCAGCTGTACTTTCGTAGGTCCATGAACCCATGGTTGCCTTCCCTTTCCTTCGAGTGGCTTGTTCACGCTCCCTTGCTTCAGTCAGCTCTGGATCTGAATCCTCAGTGCCTTCCTCATCATCATCCCTCCTAACCCTTCTACCAGAAATCTCCTCAGTAATTTCAACTTCATCCTCAGCCCTTTGTTGCATCCTCTCCTTTTTGCCCAAAAGGCACTGGCGCATCTCTTCTCGCACCTCTCGGGGACAGTGGTCACATTGTCTCACCTCTCTTACCCCTGCCAAATGTTACTTTCCTCTGTTAATTCCACCATGTATCTCTCTACCACAGTAATTACATTTCACCTTTCTTCTCTTAGCATCAACTAAGGACAGGTGGGCCCACCCCGGATCCTCCTGCCCTTGCTGCTCCTGTGTTTGTTGACGTCTAGGCATGATACTGCATTATGAGAGTCAAGGACACTCTCTTGTAAGTACAATGAAAAAAAGACAATTCAACATGATAGACCTCCAAATTATTGAATGAAGCTTAACTGAGCTTCTATTGTCGCTAAGAAAGCCGAATTAGACGAAAGCCCCAATTTTGATGACCCTTCTCAAAAATAATATCCCAGCATGATCCCACCCCAAATTCGTCATTTAAACTTAATAACCTTCAATTGTGGATAAGAAAGCTGAAATAGACGAAAGCCCCAATATTGATGAACTAATTATGACTTAATTACCAATTAACCCTTAAGGGTCCTTCACAAAAATAATATCCCAACAAGATCCCACCCCAAATTTGTCAATTAAACTTAATTAACCTTCAATTGTGGCTACGAAAGTCGACTTAGATGAAAGCCCCAATTTTGATGAACTAATTAGGGTTTAATTACAAATTAACCATTAATGACCCTTCACAAAAATAATATCCCAATATGATCGTACCCCAAATTCGACAATGAAACTTAATTAAGCCTCAATTGTGGCTAAGAAAGCCCAATTAAATGAAAGCCCCAAATTTTATGAACTATTTAGGGCTTAATTACCAATTAACCCTTAATTACCCTTCATAATAATAAAATCCCAGTATGATCCAACCCCAAATTCAACAATGAAACTAAATTAACAATGAATCTAATTTTAAGTATCTAATTATGGATTATTTAGAAATTTGAACTAATTAGGGTTGCACAAATTAAGCTAAAAAAATGTACTTAGCCATAATTCAACTAATTAGGGTGACAGCAGTGTGGTCCGTGTCCGACGGTGGCAGACTGTAGCAGGGAGGGCGTGGCTCTGGCGCGGAGCAGGGAGGGCGCGGCTGTCGGCTGGGGCAGGGCGGGGCTGGGGGCCTGGGCCGGTGATGAGGGACGGACAGAGGGACCGACTCTAAATGATGCAAACCTCGGACTCTAAATGGAGACGCGGCCAGCAACATATGAATAGGAGAGACACTTCGGCCCGACACTAAGAGTTCATATGGGCTATACGTTGCTAACAGAAACGCAAGCTCACTCGTCGTCCCAAGCGAGGGGAAACGTGGATCTGCGCGGTTGAGAAACCGGCAGAGTCAAGGGTGGTCGACTAACTCCAGTGTTCGGATCGAGCCACGGGATGGGTCACTCTCTCGCTCACAGCGGTGACATGAACTCACGGGCTAGAATCCTAACGCACTCGCAGCGGCATATGACCATATACTAAACTAGCAAATGAACGCCAAGAAGTAAGACCGTTACCTCCAAGCTCCCGGTGTGGGGAAGACAACCCCGGCCAAATCCATACTCCTGGTTAACAAATATTACCGCGGTACAAATGTTTCAACCCACTCCACCCAGGGAGGTAGCAGGTCACATGTGGGGCCCGGGAGTATCGGGAATTGGGTTGACGGGTAGCATCTTGATGTCGCTCCGTCGGTGCCGAAACCCGCATTTTGGTGCTGTCTGGACGGCGCGATCTGCGGGTACATGGGGCCCACGTACTGCTCGGTCCTCCAGATCTAATGGGGTGTGTCCCGCTGCGATGGTGACACCTGGTGGTGCGCTCCCCGGGATGACGGCCGGGCTGGAACACCGGTCGGAGGCTGAGTGGCTCCGATCTTCACTCGCCGGAGCTACTGTCCACGGATCTCAAACTCAGTTTTAGACCTGCGCGCTCCGGCGGCAGATGCTGCTGCGACCAGCACAAACGTCGGATTGACGTGAAACTGGCGCCGTTGGAACGCTGACTCGAAATCCTTCGACCCTCTGTGGATCCAGGAATTTCGACGGGAATGTAATTTTGTTGGTAGATTTTTGAACCCGACTGATCTCTGCCTCAGATCTGGCCGGGCAGAAGTGAACTTTCCTGAGAGTTGGCGTTGACCGCGATGTAGACCTCCGATCTGGGTGTTGCGCTCTTCAGGAACGTTGTAGAGGGGAGAGAGAGGAAAACGGGGATAATTTTTATGAAACGTTTGGTGGAGATTTGGGTGAGGAAAAGTATTTTATACTGCAGGGTGGTCGGATCTGGACAGTGACAGATAGAACTGAGTTGGGATCTGAAGTGATTTTTTAGAAAATATAGACGAGATCCTAAATTCACAAGAAAATTTGTGGATGAGGTATTAGGTGGAAAGAACCTCCAGTAAAAATATTAAGTCATTTAGATCAAGAGAAGGTGGGTTCATGAAAGACCTATTAGGTTTCTAGAAATCTGGGCAGACTGCTGGCAGATCTGAAAGGAGGTGGAGAACGAAAATGGAAAAATGGAAAATAAAAACTAGAAGCTCCACCAATTTTTCTAGAATGTGGTAAAGACCCCTGGAACTCACCCTGAAAGTTTGGGCTCCATATAATCTCGTGGCTGTGAGCAAAAATTTCGGGAACAGTGGGCTGTCCTGAGTGGACAGAACTCCGGCGACGTTGGCGGTGGTGCAATGGCGGCACGATGGCGGCGGCGGCGGCGAAGGCGATCTCACGAACCGATATAGGAGGCGCATCACCTCAGAAACACAACCTTCTCAGCTGCAGAAAGGGGAGAGAGGAGAGAGATAGGGGGCGGCCCTTGCCTTTGGAACAAAATATCTGAATTTCTTTGCATTAATTCTACTCAAAATGAAAATACAAGGTTCTTATAGAAAATACAAAAAGACTAGTTCTATCCCTAGATCTAGGATTGGTGGGGGGTAAAAGAGGGAGTCCATAATTTATTTCTCCCATGTGGTTTGGAACAAATAAAATAAGATTTCAATCCTAATAAACTATATTATACATGGGGCACCCCCTTGACTTATGTGTTCCAAATTTTGAATTTTGTTACCCTTTGTCCCCCCTTGGTCCAACCCTTCTAGAAGCCCACCTTGGAGGGTTGACTGACCCCACATGGGCCCAAAGCGGGATGAATGTGAGAAGGGATGAATGGGAGAAGGGATGGGGGGCCCGCGGGACCCAGGTGGTCCCAAATTACAAATAAACCCCTTTTACAATTGTGGACGCACTTTTGGCACGCTCATTTGTTTGTTTTCTTTAAGTCAGTTTATTCGGTGTGTTTATTCGTTTATTAAGTGCGTGGGCATGCCAGTCACAAAGTGACGATTTATTGTGCGCTCGATCTGACTAATCAGACGATTGTGTGATTCGTGTCGGGACCAAAACCCGCCGCGCCATAAAGGTCACGGCGTTATTTACATCCCCTCGAAGAGGGGAACACCCTTGATTAATCGCCGGGAATCAAGGGCGTCATGGCCAGAAAATTAACTGCATAAAAACCTATTAAGAAAAATTGAAGTCCTCGTACGAGGGTGTGAAGAAAGTATCTGAGCTCATGTCGGTCATGTGTTGACCATTTAATATTCGGACGAGTGTCCGGTTTGAGAATAGCGTAATCGTCACGGGGAAAACCGGAGCATGTGTACGTCGGGATACGGCAAATTTATTGTTCAAAGGGATATGAGACATTCGGTTGAATCCCGGTTAGAGTGGTCGGGAATCAGTGAGTTTATTGGCCCGTTGCGAGATCGAGTCAGGACCATTCCGGGGGCGCCTCCCGCGGTCCAAACGAGGCTTGCGTGGGCATCGTTAATATTTCCGGTGCCGAAGGATAGCGGGAAAGTGTCCCGGGACTAGATTCCAAAATAAAGACGTATACAGAGATATCTGGCTATAGGCCTAGCTGTGGGTCAGGTAATGACCATGGTTGGGGTGAACCCGAGGTCCAGACTTGACTCACGAAGGTCTTATTGATATTCCCACACGTATGGTTGGGGGAAGACAAGAGCCGTCTCGTTCTATTCAGATTTTGTTGGTCATTCATGGACCATTCTATGTTCAGACAAAGATCCGTATTGAAGACGTAAACGGAAATAAACCCGTACAAATGTCTGCCTTGAGTACGGCAAGTTTAATGCAAGCGCGGGATTAGATCCCGGGATATATGTCGGTCACTAACGGACCATACACTGTTCGGACGAGAGTCCACATTTGAAGCATCGAAGATAACGACAAAGCTGTACGGATGTCTGCCGTGGATACGTCAAGTTTAATGTGGATGCGGGATTGGATCCCGATAAAGGTGGGTCAAGCTGATGAACTATCTGCCCGAGATAGTTTCGGACTATGGCCATAATAGGGTTCCCGAGGTCCACGTCCGATGCCATGGGGCGTCATTGCTTTTCTCTTCACACACAGTTCGGGGAAACGAAGGTTCCAAGGTATGCGTGCATGTCGGTCACGGTCGAACCATTCATTGTTCGGACGCGAGTCCACGTTTGAAGCATCGAAGACGATGATAAAACCGTGCAAATGTCTGCCGTAGACACGACAAGTTTAATGTGGGGTTGCGGGATTAGATCCCGGGAGAAGCGGGTCGAGTTAACGAACTATTGGCCCGAGATGTGTTCGGATCATGACCATGTCGGGGGTTCCGAGGTCCACGTCCGATACCATAAGGCATCATTGATTTTCTCTTTGCACCCAGTATGGGGGAGTGAATTGTCAAGTGTGAAGCCCAAACTCGCCAACGTGCGGCCTCTCACGTGGATCGACCTGTGCGGTCAGGTCGCGGGGTTCGGCCTGCCCGGTCAGGTCGCAGGGGTCAAGGGAGCAGCGCCCCTTGCGGGGGTTTCCCGGGGCAGCGCCCCCGGAACAAAAATTTAATTATAGAAAGGTTATGGTGTTTGTTCTCATGAGAGTGGTTCATAGTCTTTTATTTTGTTCATTTGTTTGGGTCCTTTCTTTTAATTTATTTATGAGTTTTAAGCTTTTCTTCCATTTAGCTAATTGTGTTTTTTTTTTACAGGAGGCACGCCGGATTAGGAATGCAAGGGAGCGCGCCGGGTATGGAACCTCAAGGAGGGCGCCGTATTAAGAATGGGCAAGGGGTGCGCCATGTTAAGAAGACTATAGGGGCCACGCCGTTTTAATGCAACAAGATGGAGATGGGCGCGCCGGAATAGGCTCAAGAAGAGGAGGCGCGCCGGTTATGGGTTGTAAAAGAGGGGCGCGCCGGTTTAATGGTGTTCAAGGGGGGGGCAATTTAAGAAGAATACCATGGGGGCGAAATGGGCGCACCGGTTAAGGGTGCAAAGAGGGGGGGGCGCCAGTTATGTGCCAAGGAAATCAGGAAGGTTTTGAGTGTGAAGCTAAACCGGCGCGGGGGGGGGGGGGGGGATACCGCGCCTGATTAGCCCACGCCGGATTAAGAGCACGCCGGGCTAAGTTCTGTGGGGTTTATTTCATTCTTCTGGCTTCTCTTATTCTTTCTTTCAACTGCAAGTTAATTTTTGATTGGTTTGTTTATCCAATTGGTGTATTAAGTTTGTGGAGGGGAAGCTTAAGCATTTAATCATTTGTTAAGGCAAATTATCGTGAAGGTTCAAGTGTTTTGTTCAAAGGGGTTTGTGCAGGAGCTTAGAAGTTCGATTTGTTTCAGTGGCTTCAAACACGTGCTATTCTTATCCTCAGAGAATGGTTTGTTTGTTCGTCCTTGTTGCTTGTGTTCCTGGAAAAAATTGGGCAGCGTCTCCCCCGGACTGAGGCTTGCTAGAGAAGAAAAGAGGAACACCAAACGGATTGCTCCGGGGTGAACCTCAAAATGCAGATCTCATGGCGGTCCGATAACCCAAATGTGAGTGTGGAAAAGCTCGAGGACTAGCCTTCAAGAACTATCACGACTCATGGGTGATGATTCCTCAAAGCGGGATGAATGTTTGCCAAGAGGGCCATGAATGTTCATCCGATGACGAACTCCTTCGAAGGCCGTGCTATGGAGAAGCAAGCTTCGAAGGGTCTTGGATGAGGAGGAGGAGGAGAGAAGAAGAAGTAATCGGGGATTAAAGCAGAGGATACTAAGATCGCAAAAGGCCCTTTTCTTTTTATTCATCCACATAACCGGGGAAGATTTTAAAACAGAAGGGATTCATCTCTTTATAAAGAAGAAATACATTGCGAGGGGGGAAAGAATACATTGACGAGGGAGGGGGAGAGAGCACAGGCTCTTCCCCCTCCGACTCACCTCTCCTCTCTCACACTCACTCTCTTCTTCTTCTTCACCATACTGGCGCGCGCAGGTGGAACCTCTCCTTCTCTCTTTTTCTTCTTCTCTTCACTGCACACAGCCGAGAGCCCTTTCTTCTCCTTGATGGCCAGCCGGGGGAGTCTAGTCTCCAGGGAGACAGGCAGAGTATATATATAACCTGGTTGCCTTTTCCTTCGCTCGAACGGAAGAAAAACTCCGGCCACTTCATTCGTCTGCGGTGGCATCCAGTGGTTGGTGCCGTAAACTATTGTTCATCCGAGGACAGGACATTTGCGGATTTGCCGGAAGATCTTCTGCTGCTGCTGCCACCGCCACTACCTGACGTTGCCATCACTGCCGCTTTGCTGTCGATCGGGAGGAGGAGACACGGCTTCAAACATTAAATGTTATCTGTGTAGCGTATGGTGCAGAACAGAGCATCGGAGTTTCGATGGGATGGCATGAGATTAAAACGGTGCGGTCACTATTCCCCAACGCCGTTTTAAACCATATGAAATTAGCGCGACGTATTAAGGTGTAAAGGGGGCACTTCCTTCAAATGAGCGCGCCGGGTAAGTTGTGCATAAGGTGGCACCGGATCAGCATTCGAAAGAACATGGGGCGCACCGGTTTAGCAAAGGGGGCGTGCCGGTTTAAGGCGCGCCGTCTTAAGGCCCTTCCGCACCGTTTTAAGCACCGAACGGATTCGTTTCGAAGTCGCGGCCGTTTATATGAATGTTGGCACTCCCGGAATATTTTAGTTGCGATGCACGGCCTCCGCAATGTTCCGTTCGTAGCTTCTGGGGCTCGGTCCAGGACTTTACGTGACTTCCGGCATATGCCGAGACTATGCCGAAGTTCTCGACTTTTCTTTGATTCTGCTCTCGGCATGGCCGGTTGGAGAATTGTGGTGGTATCTTCCGCTCGAAGGGGCTCCCTTGATGGGTAGTGGGCCACCGGGCAAGTTCTCGTCCTGACCGGGTGAGGTATAGGTTTGTTCGGCCTTCCCGTCTTCGACTCGCACGTAGACGCGGATGCTGTATGATCGTCACCGTCATTTTTTGACGTCCACAACAATCCGAATTACAATCCGAATAAAACCAAATAAACACACATTACACACAAATAAAATCCCAGTAAATATGATAAATAATAAGACTCAAGGGAGAGTCTCCAGACTGTCTCCGAGCCAGATGGAAGCCGATGTAGCTCGAGTGGTGCTCCGCGTACGGTACCGACGGCTCACCGGTTCGTGCTTCTCGATCGCTCTGGTGTCCGCACCAATTCTCCCCAGGTGGGAGAAACTCGACCCTATCTAGTAAGGGTCTGCATCACTCTGGTAGCGCTCCAGTAGATCCGGATCTAGCCTCTGCAACTCTCCACGGGTGATCCAAGTATCCTCGATGGCGGGTCGCCCTCTCCATCGCACTAGGTAGCGCGGGTAGGATCCACTCCTGGTAACAGTCACCTGCTCATCCAGTATATGATCTATATGCTCTCACTGCCGTGGAAATGGGGCTGGTGGTGGACACTCAGGTGTGGGATCACTCTCAATGGGAGGAGATGGCTCGAAAGGCTCACTAGGGATCACCGCTGGATCCCTATATGCAACTAGATCCGACACATTGAAAGTTGAGCTTATAACATATTCCTCGGGCAGGTCCACAACATACGCATTGGATCCAACGCGTTTCAACACTCTAAATGGACCGGCTCCGCAAGCTTGCAATTTCTTTACGGTTCCAGAGGGAAACCGTTCAGGTCTTACCCTGATCATGACATATTCACCCTCTTAGAACTCACGATGGTCTCTATGGGCATCGGCTAGCTCCTCACACCGTGCATTGCTGGCCTCAATGTGACGACCGACGAGTCATGCAGACTCATATCATGCTTAGCAAAAAGAAAAACACACGGATGCGCACACGACCCTAAACAACCCTACGGTTAGTCCGACCCAATCATATGCAAGGTGGTCCAGGACATCCGAATGTGTGCCATGCATACCCTAGGTGTGACCAAATGTCGGTACAATCATAAGATGGTCTTTGGATTTGAGAGGTTTTGGTGGGCCAGGAGGGTTGGGTGTCTCTCGCCCGTGAACGGACTCAGTGGGTGTCGATGGCCCGGCCCGTGGGGAATGGGTATAATGGTGGACTCCCCTAAAGAGGTGGAATGGAGATTATGGACCAAGGGGCCCACTAAGAAAGGGATCGAAGGGATCAAAGAATGTGTGACCCCTCGATATGGATTCCCTCATCTCAAGGTCCCATGTGTGGAAGTCTAGAAGGTGTTGTTAATCGGGATGGGTGAAGCTATGACTAGAGGGCTGGTCGAAGCCTCGGGCCAATAAGTGCATAAATGTCAACTGCCGGTCTAATCCTTTAAGAAGGTCATCCAATGTATCTACATGGTGACTAGATCGGAAGGTGCTATGGAATGAGTTGATGGGCATTAGAGGTAGTGTGGGGTCTATGGATGGGAAGGGAGGTGGGACCAAGCCATTCTTGAGCCAGCTAAGGAGTGGCTCGGCAATGAAAAAGCGTTCCCGTTAGAAACACGGGTGGCTCGGGTTGAGGTGGCTCCGAATGAGATGACTCCGGATGAGGATCGAAAATGGATAGTAAAGGAGCACTAGGGGAAGGGCTGTCCACTAGGAGGGGAAGAGGCCCTTGGGACCCCGTAGGTGGGGCCGGGTTGGGGCTACGGGCTATGGCCTCCCTACGCTCGAGTATGGCTACGTCCGGTCTCAGAGGTGGGCAAGGGGAGACCAACGACTCAAAATACACACACCTCCTATCCACCCGATCCGATATCATTTGCACAAGTTCGGCAACGGTATGGGTTGGAGTAGGGGTGTCATGGTGGATTTGCCCGTAATCAACCGACCTAGGCTTGGGTTGGGGCTCATCTAAGTGCGGGGCTCCTTGCCTCCGACTATGACCCACTCAGTTGGAGGTGATTGGGTGGGGTCGGTTGTAGGTGTGACCCACGTGGTTGGAAATAAATGGGCGGGACAAGTTGGAAGGGACCTGATGGGGAAGGTAGACCCTCCTAAGCTCTCTCTTCATGTCCCACCATGACTCGATGGGCCATTGCCTCCTAACCTCTCTCAAGCGCTCAATGTGGTCCCATTTTTCGGTGGCCTCGTGTGGAAGCCTCTCCTTGGCAAAATAGAATTGCCCGGCTTTGGACATGGTATAATAATCAAAGTATGTGTCTACGGAAGTGGAGAGAGTGGTTGCCAAGCCCATGGGTGGGCCAACGGTCATATCGCCTGGGCGACCGGGAGCCCATTGGAAACTGGGGACTAAACGATGGACATGCTAACACTTGGACAAGACACTGGACACGACTATGCAAGGTTGGAATGCACTAACTGATCCACATTAAGGACCCTATATTTAAACCAAGATCCGGTACGTTGGCGGAGTTACGGGATCCGAAGATCCTCTCGCGCAAGTGTGCGGTCTTCCCGATAGGCGTAGCCTAACATTTGGATAACACATTTTAATATACTGATTAAAGGTATGCGATGCAACCTTGGTCCGACTTAAACTTAGACTCTTGACTTAAATGACTCTTTTTTTGTATTTTTGTGGACTTAGACACAAAGACTACCCTAGACTCAACTGTCTCTGATACCAAACTGATGCGGGACGGACAGAGGGACTGACTCTAAGTGATGCGAACCTCGAACTCTAAATAGAGACGCGACCAGCAACATATGAATAGGAGAGACACTTTGGCCCGACACTAAGAGTTCCTATGGGCTATACGTCGCTAACAGAAACGCAAGCTCACTCGTCGTCCCAAGCGAGGGGAAACGTGGATCTGCGCAGTTGAGAAACCAGCAGAGTCAAGGGTGGTCGACTCACTTCCGTGCTCGGATCGAGCCACGAGACGGGTCACTCCCTCGCTCACAGCGGTGACATGAACTCACGGGCTAAAATCCTAATGCACTCGCAGCGGCATATGACCATATACTAAACTAGCAAATGAACGCCAAGAAGTAAGACCGTTACCTCCACGCTCCCGGCATGGGGAAGACAACCCCGGCCAAATCCGTACTCCCGGTTAACAAATATTACCGTGGTACAAATGTTTCGACCCACTCCATGCAGGGAGGTAATAGGTCACATGTGGGGCCCGAGAGTATCGGGAATTGGGTTGACGGGCAGCATCTTGACGTCGCTCCGTCGGTGCCGAAACCCGCATTTTGGTGCTGTCCGGACAGCGCGATCTGCGGGTACGTGGGGCTCACGTACTGCTCGGGCCTCCGGATCTGATGGGGTGGGTCCCGCTGCGATGGTGACACCTATTGGTGCGCTCCCCGGGACGGCGGTCAGGCTGGAACACCGGTCGGAGGCCGAGTGGCTCCGATCTTCACTCGTCGGAGCTGCTGTCCACGGATCTGAAACTCAGTTTTAGACCTGCGCGCTCCGATGGTAGAAGCTGCTGCGACCAGCACGAACGTCGGATTGGCACGAAACCAGCGCCGTTGGAACGCTGACTCGAAATCCTTCGACCCTCTATGGATCTAGGAATTTCGAAGGGAATGTAATTTTCTTGGCAGATTTTTGAACCCGACTGATCTCTGCCTCAAATCAGGCCGGGCAGAAGTGAACTTTTCTGAGAGTTGGCATTGACCGCGATGTAGACCTCCGATCTAGACGTTGAGCTCTTCATAAAAGTTTTAGAGGGGAGAGAGAGGAAAACGGGGATAATTTTTATGAAACGTTTGGTGGAGGTTTGGGTGAGGAAAAGTATTTTATACTATGGGGTGGTCGGATCTGGACAGTGGCAGACAGAACTGAGTTGGGATCTGAAGTGATTTTTATAAAATATAGACGAGATCCTAAATTCACAAGAAAATTTTTTGATGAGTTATTAGGTGGACAGAACCGCCAGTAAAAATATTAAGTCATTTAGATCAAGGGAAGGTGGGTTCATGAACGACCGATTAGGTTTATGGAAATCTGGGCAAACTGCTGGCAGATCTGAAAGGAGGTGGAGAACAAAAATGGAAAAATGGAAAATAAAAACTAGAAACTCCACCAATTTTTCTAGGACGTGGTAAAGACCCCTGGAACTCACCTTGAAAGTTTGGGCTCCAGAAGATCTCGTGGCTGTGAGCAAAAATTCTGGGAACAGTGTGATGTCCTGAGTGGATAGAACTCCGGCGACGTTGGCGGTGGTGCGATGGCGGCACGATGGCGGTGGCGGCGGCGATGGCGATCTCACGAACCGATATAGGAGGCATATCACCTCAAAAACACAGCCTTCCCAGCTGCAGAAGGGGGAGAGAGGAGAGAGATAGGGGGCGGCCCTTGCCTTTGGGACAAAATATCTGAATTTCTTTGCATTAATTCTACTTAAAATGAAACTACAAGGTTCTTATAGAAAATACAAAAATACTAGTTCTATCCCTAGATCTAGGATTGGTGGGGGGTAAAAGAGGGAGTCCACAATTTATTTCTCCTATGTGGTTTGGAACAAATAAAATAAGATTTCAATCCTAATAAACTATATTATACATGGGGCACCCCCTTGACTTATGTGTTCCAAATTTTAAATTTTGTTACCCTTTGTCCCCCCTTGGTCCAACCCTTCTAGAAGTCCACCTTGGAGGGTTGACTGACCCCACATGGGCCCAAGAGCTGAGGTGGATCAATGGGAGAAGGGATGGGGGGCCCGCGGGACCCAGGTGGTCCCAAATTACAAATAAACCTCTTTTACAATCCAAATTACAATCCGAATAAAGCCAAATAAACACACATTACACACAAATAAAATCCCAGTAAATATGATAAATACTAAGACTCAAGGGGGAGTCTCCAGACTCTCTCTTAGCCAGATGGAAGCCGATGTAGCTCGAGTGGTGCTCCGCGTACGGTACCGATGGCTCACCGGTTCGTGCTTCTCGATCGCTCTGGTGTCTGCACCAGCCGGCTGGCTGGCTCCGGTAGCAACAGCAGCACACCAGCGGCAACAGGGCTGCACCGCTGCAGGGGTTGGCGTGGCCGCTGGGTGCTGGCTGGCTGGCTCTGGCAGGTAGATGCGGAAGCAGCAGCAGGCGGGCACAGCAGCCAGCAGGAGGGCACGCACGCGGCAGCACCAGCAAGCAGCAGCACCACCACAAGCAGCAACAGCGGCAAGGAGCAGTAGGCTAGCGGCAGGCAGCAGTAGCAGCAGCGAACGACGTCTGAGGGAGGGGAGGGGGAGGGTTTCGGCTGAGAACAATCCGATCGGGGGGGAGTACAACTTCACGTGGGTTTCGGCCGAAACCGGACGATTTCGAGCCGAAACTATCCAGTTTCGGGTGAAACCATCCAGTTTCAGGCAAAACCAGTATCAGTTTCGCCCAAAACTGATACACTTACTATGTTTCGGGACAACTACAGTGATGGGAGTCATTTTCGTATCGGGTAAGGCCAAAACTGATATGTTTCAGCCGAAACATATCAGTTTCGGCCGAAACTGCCTTCCATGCCCATAAATGGCTACCTTCTGTTGGCCACCTCTATAACCTGATGGATGCCCATATTGACTTTGTGAATCATGTCCTCGCTCACCCTGACTGTATCCTCTGCCTGTGTGTGCCTGTGTCTGCGTGGAAGGAGGAAGGAGCACCAGCACCGCCAGTAGTAGCACCTACAGCACTTGTAGCACCTGTAACTACACTAGGATCATCATCATCATCATCATCACCATCATCATCACCAGCATCATCATCACCATCAGAAACCAGTCGCCTTTTGGCTTTTGGGGATGCTTTTTTCTATTTTGGTGTGATTTCTTTAGCCACCCTTGACATGAATCCTCCTACCCTTGGCGTGTGTCTCACATAAATCTGCTTCAACTGCTCAATTACCGGGTCCTCTCGAGCAACAACACTTGTCCTCTCAGTTAGCCCATGCACTAATGTACTTCTTAACTGCACAGGTGGCTTGCCCATTCTAGGAGTGACTGGCCTGCTATCTGAGTCTGAGTGTCTAACTGGCTGAAAATCATGCTGCTCCTCAGTGTCATCAATAACCCCAGATGGGTCCCTTCTCTGGCGCGCATGAGTATCTCTGGCCCTCTTTATTTTTCTTCTGAATTCTAGATCTCTTGCCTCATCTTCATCTAGTATGCCCTCTGCCCATGTTGTATCATCAATATCAAAAACGGGCTCATCAACCTGCACTCGTGTCTCCACCCAAGACTGCAAGGGATTATCATCATCAAATAAAGCATCCACATCAATTTCTATAGTGGTACCTTCAGCGACGCGTTTGTCCCGCAGCTGTTGTCTCAACTTCATATTTTTTATTCTCAACCTCATATTGTAGTGGTAGTAAACTAATTTGTCTAACCGTTCAGCCTTTAGCCGATTGTAAACCTTTGAGTGTATAAGGCTGAACGTGCTCCAATTTCTTTCACATTAGCTTGTTGATGTGGTTTGACTCAACACCTTGATTGTAATGAAAGCCAATGCAGAACTACCCAAATCTCTATTATTCACCATTACCCACCAATCAACTGTTCCACCAACCATAAATAAATAAATATAAGTTGTAAATAAAAATCAATTCTCCATGATGTAAGTGTAAAGAAAACATAAAGATAACCTCATTCCTGGGCTCACTCTTCCCACTACATATTACCATTGGGAGTCAGAATACGTCCCAGTTCTCATTCTATAGTAGTTCATCTATAAAAATCAAGTAATAGATTAGCATAACTACTTAAGTAAACTCTATACCTCTTATTCATGAAATCAAAAAGGCCAACCGCTACTTCCGCCTGAAGCCTCTTTTCTGGTTTCCTCGATAAACGACCAATGACTTTTAAAGTCCCTTGGAGCACCTCGCCAACAACATGTGCATTGGCATTGTACATAAATTGAGGGTTGAGGAAATAACCTGCATTTGTGTATAATATTCTAAATGTTACATATAAAATAACTTTCAACAATCTAGTATCAATACAAATAATAACTCACCAGCTGCATGCAAGTCATGGTGTAATGTGATGTCCTATCTATGATCAATAATTTTTCACCACTTTGCATATTCTTTGGGAAGAGATTCCTGCAACTCCATTTTGGCACGGTCCATGGCCTCATACAGATATCCCATATCATTTTTCTCATCGCCATCCACCATTCTTAGGACCTTCACGAGGGGGGTGACTACTTTCATGTATCGTGAGACTCTGCCCCAGAATTTGTTGTCGTCCACGATGTGGGAGACATCCAAATATTCCATCTGAGCATCAACATTAGACTTGTCGATGTATTCCCGCAGGACATTGTGGTACATGAAAACTTTCAGCTCATTCTTATACCTGTGCAAAGAAATAAAATTTGAATAAAATATAGATCATAACTATAAGGATAAAGAAGTAAGAATTGAGTTTAATCTTATACCTGTGCAAAGACTCCAAAGAAATGAAATTTGAAGCAAATCTGGTTGGCCCTGCACGGATGATATCTCGCCCCCCACTTGCATGCTCCCTGAACATGTTCAATATCCTAGGATGGCCATAAATATACTGGGTAATCCTTTGTGCCCTTTCAACTATCTTCTTCACATGATTATCCTTCCCAATGTCTTCCAGAATCAAATCTAGACAATGTGCAGCACATGAGAGCTAGTATAAGTGACTGCGCTTCTGCATCAATTTCTTCCCTGCAGCCTTATAACTAGCTTCATTATCAGTCACTACTTGGACAACATTGTCCTCTCCAATTTGGTCTACCATGTTATCCATCAAATGAAACAAATAATTAGCATTTTTTTCATAGTTTGATGCATCTACATATTTTACAAATATTGTACCTTCGATGCAATAGATCAAAAAATTAATCATGGACTTCTTCGTGGTACCAGTCCAGCCATCACACATAATAGTGCATCCTCTCTCCATCCATATATGCTTGAAGCTTTCAACCCAGTCATGGAGCTCCTCAACCTCTCCCTCAAGGCCACGCTCGTATATGTCTCGACGTGATGAGGCCTTCAAGTCGGGGCCAGCATCTGCTATGGCATCTAGCATAGGTTGGAAATATTCACTTTCTGCTGCATGTGCAGGGACACCTACATGAAAAAACCATTTGCAGATACTTTTAAATGCATGCCCTGCAACTTCTACTGAATTTTTTACCCCTCTCAATGCAGACTTGATTTTACGTTGTGTAGCATGGGGCCTTCTGTGGAGATAGCTGTCCATGGGGCCTGTTCTCTGCGTCTGTGGGGCAGCACCAATGTCAGGACGTCATGTAGCCCATGGGTGCCTTCCCTTTCCTTCGAGTAGCTTGTTCACGCTCCCTTGCTTCAGTCAGCTCTAGATCTGAATCCTCAATGCCTTCCTCATCATCATCCCTCCTAACCCTTCTGTCTGAAATCTCCTCAGCAATTTCAACATCATCTTCGGCCCTTTGTTACATCCTCTCCTTTTTACCCAGAAGGCACTGACGCATTTGTTCCCGGACCTCTCGGGGACATCTGTCACATTATTTCACCTCGCCTCTTACCCCTGCCAAATGCTACTTTCCTCTAGTAATTCCGTCATGTATCTCCTTGCCGTAGTAATTGCATTTCACTTTTCTTCTCCTAGCATCAACTAAAGAGAGGTGGGCCTACCCCGGATCCTCCTGCCCTTGCTGCTCCCGACTTTGTTCACGTCTAGGTATGATGCTGCATTAAGACATTCATACACAAAAAGTTATAAGTACAATTAAAAACTTAACCCTTAATTATCAATTAACCCTTAATCACCCTTCAAAAAAATTAATTACCAGCATGATCTCACCGCAAATTCTAGGCATGAAGCTTAATTGAGCTTAAATTGAGCCTAAGCAAATCGAATTAGATAAAGTCCCAAATTTTATGAACTAATTAACCCTTAATTATCAATTAACCCTTAATCACCGTTCAAAAAATCAATTACCAGCATGATCCCACCCAAATTCTTCAATGAAGCTTAATTAAGCTTCAATTGAGCCTAAGCAAACCGAATTAAACAAAAGCCCCAAATTTTATGAACTAATTAACCATTAATTATCAATTAACTCTTAATCACCCTTGGAAAAAATCAATTACCAGCATGATCCCATCCCAAATTCTTCAATGAAGCTTAATTGAGCCTAAGCAAACCGATTTAGACAAAAGTCCCAATTTTTATGAACTAATTAACCCTTAATCACCCTTCAAATGAATGAATTATCAGCATGCACCCGCTTCAAATTAGTCAATGAAACTTAATTGAGCCCTAATTGACCCTTACTAAACCTAATTAAAGAAAAGCCCCAAATTTAAGGGTGTAATTAGGGTTTAATTTTATGTGTTAAAAAGATAATCATGGTTTTAAATTAACCTACAACACAACATTTAACCTACAACAAAAAAAGTTTCAACAACTAAACCAAAAAAACACAAAACAAAAAAACCCAAAATTTACCTCCGCAGTGGCAGCACAGGTCCACCGCAGCAACCCCCTGCCCCCCGGCCCTAAAGAGTAGAGCAGCAGCCCCCAGCGGCTGCCTCCACGCAGCAGCAACAGACAGCAGCAGTAGCAGCACAGCACCAGCAGGCAGCAGCAGCCTGCGCAGCAGCAGCAACAACATAGCAAGGTCGGGGGAGGGGGTTTCGGTCGAAACTCCCCGAAAAAAACACCAAGTGAACTCCCTAAAGGGGAGTTCACGTGAGTTTCGATCGAAACCGGACGGTTTCGGGCCAAAACCGTCCGATTTCGCTCAAAACCAATATCGGTTTTACCCAAAACTGATATTGGTACTAAGTGTCGGGTTGCTACAGTGCAAGGCCCCGTTTTCGTATCAGTTATGGCCGAAACCGATACGTTTCAGCCGAAACGTATCAATTTCGACCGAAACTAACAACCATGCCCCAGACCGAATCTCATCACAACTTTGAAATCCCCCGTAGCAAACGAGATGATCGTGGCCCAGATAAAATCCACAACGACCGCTAAATGGCTAAAAGTCAAGTGTCTTGTGACTCTGTGCAAGCTCTTGGATTTCAGGAACCCCCGCAGAAGGCCCGAGACCAAGCAAAACTACATCGCAGCCAAAGGATGCACATGTGGAAGACGTTCACCTACCAACGAAGAGTCCGACACGTGTGTATGAGACTATCCCGACGGAAGTAGACTCCTCTCAGTCAACGGCGCAAAGGAGACCAAGAAGAAACAAAGGAGAAGTCTTTTCTCCCTTCCACACGTCCCGACTGCAACAAAAAGCAAAAAAGTAGGGCAAAGCAGGGTTTAAGAAGAGGGGAGGCATGCACGGGGTCAATAGGGCCCTGTGCGGTCCCCTATGACCCTGGCGGGACCGACTGGGGTCAACAGACCCCACGCGGGGTCAATTGACCCCAACGTCCCCGACCCGAGGTCAAACGAACCTTGCCGGGGGGCGTTTGATTCGGGTGGGACCCACCGGGGTGGTGCGACGCGGGGTCGTTTAACCATGGTGGGGCCCCACTGGGGTCGCGAGCTCCCGCGCAGGGTCGCTCGACCCGGGGTGGGGCCCACCCGAGGTGAAACCCCTTTCCGGCCTCTTTTTCCACCCCGGTGGACTTGTCCGAGGTCATTTTAACCTCAGGACCCTTCATTTTACCCCGGACTCTTCTTTTTCTCAAAAAAAAAGAGAAGAATTGGGGAAAACCCAACTTGTCAAGGTGGGGTTCAAAAATCAACCCACCTTGTCAAGGTGGGGTGGAAAATTTAACTCACCTTGTCAGGGTGGGTCTCGCACCTTCTATATATACCCCATGGGTTTAGAAGGACAAGAGGACACGAAGAGAGAAAAGGAAGAGACGCGCATGGGAAATCGGAGCTCGACACTTGTTCTTTGTTTGGCCCATTTCGGGGAATGAAAAAATAAATGTCTCGGGTCTTGTATTTATGCCCCCAGTGGCTATGTGTTCCTTTGTACGGCTCACCCTAGGGTATTAAAAAATATATAAATACCCTGGTCCTTGTATATATGCCCTTAGAGACTCTGTATGGTCGTTTTATGTGCCTTTAGGCGGCAGAGTAACGTAATTCCTCGAACTAATAGAGAATTACAGAAACATCCTTCCCAAAATTGCAAGAAAACCCATAAGTCCTGTAATAGCAGTTATACCCTGCAAGTTTCTCAAACTGTGGCAATGCCGCTACATCCCACATTTGTACGAAAATTCATTGTACAGTCGATAATCTGCCGACGACCCCTTGTATTCACACAAATCATCAATGTATCAACCAAGTTTGTGTACACTTGCGTGATTGCATACAAATCTCAACTGTGAGCAAAATTGTGTATACGCCCCTACCTCACTAAGGATGGTCATGTGTGCACTTCCTTCCAACCACAAATTTATTCTCACACCAGTAGGTACTACCTAATGATGTTTACACCCGAGTGTCATAAAACCCTCACCCCTGGCCTCCGGAGAGGAAATTATCAAAATACCCCTAAAATCTTCAAAATTACTAAAATACCACTGGGATCTAAAAACCACCAGGGCGCCCTAATATGTCTCCGGCTTCTTGTAAATCACACTTTTGTCTTCAAATCATAGGGTTTTGCCAAATTGAACACGATCTTTGCTAAAACCCTAATTCCTTTAGTGGTTGTTGTTGTTGATGTATGGGGTTCATTGTGAGCCATGCAAGTGAGCATGCTCTTGACATCAGAACCTATGTAAGGTGATGCGGGACGGACACGGGGGACCAACACTAAGTGACGCGGACCTCAGACTCTAACTGTGGACGTGACTAGCAACATATGAATAGGAGAGACACTTCGGCCTGACACTAAGAGTTCCTATGGGCTATACGTCGCTAACAGAAACGCAAGCTCACTCGTCGTCCCAAGCGAGGGGAAACGTGGATCCGCGCGGTTGAGAAACTGGCAGAGTCATGGGTGGTCGACTCACTTCCGTGCTAGGATCGAGCCACGGGACGGGTCACTCTCTTGCTCACAGCGGTGACATGAACTCACGGGCTAGAAACCTAACGCGCTCACAGCAGCATACGACCATATACTAGCTAAGCAAATGAAATGTCAAGGAGTGAAGACCGTTACCTCCACGCTCCCAGCGTGGGGAAGACAACCCCGGCCAAATCCGAACTCCCGGTTAAACAAGTTTTACTGCAGTACAAAATTTTGACCCACTCCACGCAGGGAGGCAACAGGTTACATGTGGGGCCCGGGAGTATCGGGAAATGGGTTGACGGGCAGCATCTTGATGTCGCTCCGGCGGTGTCGAAACCCGCATTTAGTGCTGTCCGGACGGCGTGATCTATGGATACGTGGGGCCCACGTGCTGCTCAGTCCTCCGGACCTGACGGAGTGGGTCCCACTGTGATGGTGACCTCTAGTGGCGCACTTCCCAGGATGGCGGCCGGGATGGAACGCCGGTCGGAGGTCGATCGGCTTCGATCTCCAAGGCTTGAAGTTGTTGTCCACGGATTTGTTGCTTCTGTTTTGCAACGCGCGATTCGGCGAGATCTGCTGATGCGATCACTCCCAACATCGGATTGATGCACAAGAGGTATTGTTGGAAAACTATTTCGAAGTACTTTGATCTAGGGCTAGAAAATAAAATTTGAATTTCTCGGATCTGGCCTTGATCGATTTTACAAGCTTCTGTTGGACAGGACCTGAAATCTCAGGACTGAAGTGAGTTTTCCTGAGAGTTGGCGCTGACCGCAAAGTAGACCTCCGATTCGGACGTTAAGCTCTTCATAAAAGTTGTAGAGGGGAGAGAGAGGAAAACGGAGATAATTTTTATGAAAGGTTTTGTGGAGATTTGGATGGGGAAATGTATTTTATACTGCTAGGTGGTCGGATCTGGACAGTGGTAGGCAGAACTGAGCTGGGATCTAAAGTGAATTTGTAGAAATTATAAACGAGATTCTAAATTCACAAAAAATTTGTGGACGAAGTATTTGGTGGACAGAACCTCCAATAAAAATATCAAGTCATTTGGGTCACTAGAAGGTGGGTTCATGAATGAACTATTTGGGATCTGGAAATCTGGACAAACTACAGGCAGATCTGAAGGAAGGTGGAGAACGAAAATGGAAAAATGGTAAATAAAAACTAGAAGCTCCATCAATTTTTATAGGACGTGGTAAAGACCCCTGGAACTCACCCTGAAAGTTTGGGCTCCAGAAGATCTCGTGGCTGAAAGAAAAAATTCCGGGAAGAAGGGGCTATCCTGAATGAACAGAACTCCAGCGACTATGGTGGCGGTGCGACGGCGGCACGATGGCGGTGGCGGCGGCGATGGCGATCTCACGAACCGATATAGGAGGCATCTCACCACAGAAACACAACCTTCCCAGCTACAGAAGGGGCAGAGAGGAGAGAGATAGGGGGCAGCCCTTGCCTTTGGAACAAAATATCTGAATTTCTTTGCATTAATTCTACTCAAAATGAAAATACAAGGTTCTTATAGAAAATACAAAAAGACTAGTTCTATCCCTAGATTTAGGATTGGTGGGGGGTAAAAGAGGGAGTCCATAATTTATTTCTCCCATGTGGTTTGGAACAAATAAATTAAGATTTCAATCCTAATAAACTAGATTATACATGGGGCACCCCCTTGACTTATGTGTTCCAAATTTTGAATTTTGTTACCCTTTGTCCCCCCTTGGTCCAACCCTTCTAGAAGCCCACCTTGGAGGGTTGACTGACCCCACATGGGCCCAAGAGCTGAGGTGGATCAATGGGAGAAGGGATGGGGGCCCGCGGGACCCAGGTGGTCCCAAATTACAAATAAACCCCTTTTACAATCCGAATTACAATCCGAATAAAGCCAAATAAACACATATTACACACAAATAAAATCCCAGTAAATATGATAAATACTAAGACTCAAGGGGGAGTCTCCAAACTGTCTCCGAGCCAGATGGAAGCCGATGTAGCTCGAGTGGTGCTCCCCGTACGGTACCGACGGCTCGCCGGTTCGTGCTTCTCGATCGCTCTGGTGTCCGCACCAATTCTCCCCGGGTGGGAGAAACTCGACCTTGTCGAGTAAGGGTCTGGATCGCTCTGGTAGCGCTCCAGTAGATCCGGATCTAGCCTCTGTAACTCTCCACAGGTGATCCAAGTATCCTCGGTGGCGGGTCGCCCTCTCCATCGCACTAGGTAGCGTGGGTAGGATCCATTCCTGGTAACAGTCACCTTCTCATCCAATATATGATCTATATGCTCTCACTACCGTGGAAATGGGGCTGGTGGTGGACACTCAGGTGTGGGATCACTCTCAATGGGAGGAGATGGCTCGAAAGACTCACTAGGGATCACCGCTGGGTCCCTATATGCAACTAGATCCGACACATTGAAAGTTGAGCTTATACCATATTCCTCGGGCAGGTCCACAACATACGCATTGGATCCAACGCGTTTCAACACTCTAAATGGACCGGCTCCGCGAGCTTGCAATTTCTTTACGGTTCCAGAGGGAAACCGTTCAGGTCTTACCCTGATCATGACATATTCATCCTCTTGGAACTCACAGTGGTGTCTATGGGCATCGACTAGCTCCTTATACCGTGCATTGCTGGCCTCAATGTGACGACGGACATCGTCATGCAGACTCCTAACATGCTTAGCAAAAAGAAAAACACACGGATGCACACACGACCCTAAACAACCCTACGGTTAGTCCGACCCAATCATATGCAAGGTGGTCCAGGACATCCGAATGTGTGCCATGCATGCATTTGACGTAATCGGAGGTTAACGTCATGGTGGACTCCTAGACATCCTACGATGCACCAATCATGGACATTGGGCTTGGATGTGGGAAGTCTGGGAGGTTTGGGTGGTTTAGGTGGGCCGGGGGAACCAAAGTCTTCAATACCCCCAAATGACGGTTCGGACCTATTGCTATGTGGTGGTTGTTTGGCCCGAGTGGAAAAGGTGTGATAGTGAACTCCGCGGAAGAAGTAGAGTGAATATGATAGCTCGGGAGGTTCACTAGTGAAGGGGTCAAAAGGGTCAAAGAAGGTATGACGCCATGAGATGGGTTCCCACAAGTCACGATCCCAATTGTGAAATTCTTGAAGGTGTGGGTGGTCACCTTCATCTGTCATGGTGAATGGGACAATGGTCATGTGAAAAAAATAAGATTTTTCCCTTGGGCAAGAGGGAATGAAGTCGGGCTCGGCCGACATAGAGAGGAATAAGAGAACCTCCGTGGTGACACAACCCACGGTGCACACGGAGGTAATGGACCCTAAGACCGGATGAGTGAAGGTACGACTAGTGGGTTGGTCGAAGCCTCGGGCCAATAAGTGCGTCAACGTCCATTTCTGGTGTAAACCCATAATAAGGTCACCCAAGGTATCAACATGGTGACTAGACCGGAATATTGTGTGGTAGGAGTTGACGGGCACTAGAGGTAAGGTAGGGACCATTGATGGATATGGAGGTGGGACCAAGCCATCCTTGAGCCAAGTAGGAAGTGGATCGGCTATAAAAAGCGTACCCGTCAAAAACACGGGTGGCTCGGGCTTTAGTGGCTCCAAACAAGATGGTTCCGAATAACATTCAGAAGTAGAGGGTGGCAAAGGAGCACTCACGGGTGGGGAAGAGGGGCCCTCCATGATGAGGAGAGGACTTTGGGAGGGCACCGTAGATGGTGTCGGCTTAGGACTATCGGCTGTTACCTCCTCGTACTCGGGCAATAGCCCGTCAATCCGAGTGCACATCCTATCCAACCCATCTGAAATGGCTTTTAAGAGTTTGGCAATAGTGGGGTTTGGATTAGGGATATTATGATGGACTTGCCCCTCGGGTCTCGGCTTGGTGGTGGACCTAGGCTCGACTACAAGCGGGGCTTCTTGCCTCCGACTAAGACCCACTTGGTTGGAAGAGATTGGGTGGGGTCGGTTGGAGGCGACTGGTCTAGGTAGGTAGACCCTTCTAAGCTCTCACTTCATGTCCCACCATGACTCGATGGGCCATTGCCTCCTAACCTCTCTCAAGCACTCAATGTGGTCCCACTTTTCGGCGGCCTCGTGTAGAAGCCTCTCCTTGGCAAAATAGAATTGACCGGCTTCAGACATGGTATAACAATCAAAGTATGTGTCCATGGTGGCCTCCCACTTGAGGTAGTCGCCCGGGTCATTGGAGCCATAAAAATCCGACGCTTCGGGCCTACGGAAGTGGAGAGGGTGGTTGCCAAGCCCATGGGTGTGCCAATGATCATATCGCCTGGGCGATCGAGATTCCATTGGAAATGGGGAACTACAAGATGGACATGCTGACACTTGGACAAGACACTAGACACGACTATGCAAGGTTGGAATGCACTAACTAATGCACACTAAGGAGCCTAGACTTAAACCAAGATCTGGTACCTGGCGGAGTCCGGGGATCTGAAGATCCTCTCACGCGAGTGAATCACCTCCCTAATAGGCATAACCTAACGGTCAGGCGACACCTTTTCATATACCGAATAATGGTATGCAAAAGTGACACCTAGACTGAGACACCTTTTTTTGTATTTTTGTTAAGCAATGACGAATGACTACCCTAGACTCAACCTGTCTCTGATACCAAACTGATGCGGGACGGACACGGGGGACCGACTCTAAGTGACGCGGACCTCGGACTCTAACTGCGGACGTGACCAGCAACATATGAATAGGAGAGACACTTCGGCCCGACACTAAGAGTTCATATGGGCTATACGTCGCTAACAGAAATGCAAACTCACTCGTCGTCCCAAGCGAGGGGAAACGTGGATCCGCGCGGTTGAGAAACCGGCAGAGTCAAGGGTGGTCGACTCACTTCCGTGCTCGGATCGAGCCATGGGATGGGTCACTCTCTTGCTCACAGCGGTGACATGAACTCATGGGCTAGAATCCTAACGCGCTCATAGCGGCATACGACCATATACTAGCTAAGCAAATGAAATGCCAAGGAGTGAAGACCGTTACCTCCACGCTCTCGGCGTGGGGAAGACAACCCAGGCAAAATCTGAACTCCCAGTTAAACAAGTTTTACTGCAGTACAAAGTTTTGACCCACTCCACGCAGGGAGGTAACAGGTCACATGTGGGGCCCGGGAGTATCGGGAAATGGGTTGACGGGCAGCATCTTGATGTCGCTCCGGTGGTGCCGAAACCCGCGTTTAGTGCTGTCCGGACGGCGCGATCTACGGATACGTAGGGCCCACGTGCTGCTCAGTCCTCCGGACCTGACGGAGTGGGTCCCACTGTGATGGTGACCTCTTGTGGTGCACTTCCCTGGATGGCAGCCGGGCTGGAACGCCGGTCGGAGGCCGATCGGCTCCGATCTCCAAGTCTTGGAGTTGCTGCCCACAGATTTGTTGCTTCTGTTTTGTAGCGCGCGATCCGACGAGATCTGCTGATGCTATAACTCCCGACGTCGGATCGATGTACAAGAGGTATTTTTGGAAATCTCTTTCGACATACTTCGATCTAGGGCCAGAGAAATAAATTTGAATTTCTTGGATCTGGCCTTGATCGATTTTACAAGCTTCTGTTGGACAGGACCCGAAATCTCAGGACTGAAGTGAGTTTTCCTGAGAGTTGGCGCTGACTGCGAAGTAGACCTCCGATTCGAACATTGAGCTCTTCATAAAAGTTGTAGAGGGGAGAGAGAGTAAAACAGAGATAATTTATATGAAAGGTTTGGTGGAGATTTGGATGGGGAAATGTATTTTATACTGCTGGGTGGTCGGATCTGGACAGTGGTAGGCAGAACTGAGCTGAGATCTAAAGTGAATTTTTAGAAATTATAAACGAGATTCTAAATTCACAAAAACATTTGTGGACAAGGTATTAGGTGGACAGAACCTCCAATAAAAATATCAAGTTATTTGGGTCACTAGAAGGTGGGTTCATGAATGAACTATTTGGGATCTGGAAATCTGGACAAACTGCAGGCAGATCTGAAGGAAGGTGGAGAACGAAAATGGAAAAATGGTAAATAAAAACTAGAAGCTTCACCAATTTTTATAGGACGTGGTAAAGACCCCTGGAACTCACCCTGAAAGTTTGGGCTCCAGAAGATCTCGTGGCTGAAAGAAAAAATTCCGGGAAGTAGGGGTTGTCCTGAATGGACAGAACTCCGGCGACTATGGTGGCGGTGCGACGGCGGCACGATGGCGGTGGCGGCGGCGATGGCGATCTCACGAACCGATATAGGAGGCATCTCACCTCAGAAACACAACCTTCCCAGCTGTAGAAGGGGGAGAGAGGAGAGAGATAGGGGGCAGCCCTTACCTTTGGAACAAAATATCTAAATTTCTTTGCATTAATTCTACTCAAAATGAAAATACAAGGTTCTTATAGAAAATACGAAAATACAAAAATACTAGTTCTATCCCTAGATCTAGGATTGGTGGGGGATAAAAGAGGGAGTCCATAATTTATTTCTCCCATGTGGTTTGGAACAAATAAAATAAGATTTCAATCCTAATAAACTATATTATACATGGGGCACCCCCTTGACTTATGTGTTCCAAATTTTGAATTTTGTTACCCTTTGTCCCCCCTCGGTCCAACCCTTCTAGAAGCCCACCTTGGAGGGTTGACTGACCCCACATGGGCCCAAGAGTTGAGGTGGATCAATGGGAGAAGGGATGGGGGGCCCGCGGGACCCAGGTGGTCCCAAATTATAAATAAACCCCTTTTACAATCCGAATTACAATCCGAATAAAGTCAAATAAACACACATTACACACAAATAAAATCCCAGTAAATATGATAAATACTAAGACTCAAGGGGGAGTCTCCAGACTGTCTCCGAGCCAGATGGAAGCCGATGTAGCTCGAGTGGTGCTCCACGTACGGTACCGACGGCTCGCCGGTTCGTGTTTCTCGATCGCTCTGGTGTCCACACCATAAGGGACTCTAGGGTTTTCTTTGGTAATTAATCAAAGGTGTTCATATGTTATGCCGATGTAAATTAACACTAACTGCGGTTAGTGGAGAAAGGTCCTGCACCTGATCCTACATCATCTGATCAAACCAAACCCACAAAATGAACTATGCACGGGCTATTTAAATAGCCTCATACGTGCGCCGATGTAGGTTTCCCTTTTCTCTGAGAAGGTCGAGAAGTCTATACCCATCTCTCATTATATGAACCCAAAATAATATTAAAGAAAAATTCTGTGACCAACACACATGCACCAACACAAAACCAAAAGCACCCACAAAAATCATCATCATCATCATCACACCAATTACATTTTTCTCCTGCCATTCCGCGTGTGCGAAAAATTACATAAAGACCCTTATTTGAAGAAATTAAGTTGCATTTTTCAACCAAATTTACGAAGATCATCGAAAAACCATGTTGATCTTTGAAATGCCCAAAGTTCTGGGAATTTATTATCAAATCATAAAAAACTATAGTTTGCAAAAATTACAATTCTACCCCAGATGTTTATGAAATTGCATAAATGTCCAAAGGAATTATATGAAAATCTTGAAATCTCATGGAAAACTCGTCATCTTTGACATAAACCCCTGGTTTATGAGAAATCACAAATAAACTCTAGTTTAAGAAAAAATGCAAGTAAACATTAGCTCAGAGAAAAATTGCAAATATACCCTTACCTTAGGGCATGGAAGTCCCTCTTGAACTAAATTACTAATATCACGAAGGAGATTATAAAGGTTAAAAAAGATCTTTGATGGTTAATCAAAAATGTTCAGACTTGTACCGATGTAAATTAACATCGATTACGATCAATGGGGAAAAGTCCATTACCCGAACCCTAAATCGTTTGGTAAATCGAACGCGCTGAATTCATAATATGCAGAAATATATGCATATTTATCCAATAAATTGGTATTTTTAAACCTAAATTTTTGGCATGTTGAAACAAACATGTATCTTACTTACCATACTAACATATAATAAGTTAGGCCGGGTCAAAGAAAGATACAAAAACTTGCCAACCAACACTGATATAAACTTTGTCTTTTGGGAAGAGTCTCACACAATCTTGTTTTGACAGACCATGGTTCGGTTCAACTGGAGTAGCTATAGATTTGCTTCCCAATTTTCCTATTTAAACTAGTAAATCAAGAACAAATTTCACCTAGCAAATGTAAATTCCTTCCTGCGACCTAGCCACCTCTATTCTTAGGAAATACTTCAAATCTCCTAGGTCTTTGACTCAAGGTTCGCTGACTCAGGGATTCGACTCGTATCAGATCCCCGTTGATCCAGTGCAATTCGGCTAGACTCGAGCCGACTCTGTCGAGTCTCATGTTTGAGATCTTTTATTATTTATATAAAATTAAACCTCTTGTAATATTTGGATTGTTTACCGTATATTTGAAGTTTTAGAATTACCATTTCATCAATCTAAAGTATGTATGTATTATCTAGCCTATGTTTCATTTTTAACTAACTTTTGAACATTGTATCATTATTAGATAATCAATAAATGAATAAACTTGACAATAGAGTTTAATATTCTTCATCTATGAAATGTAAGGTCTATGACTTCTATTATAGCATTATATGATTACTATATTTTTTTTCAAATTTTAAAAAAAATAGATTAATTTTTTGATATTATATTTTTATTTAAATAGTTTATAGTGACTCGCAAGATCGAAAGCGAATCACGTATTGGGTTCATCCAGATACGATTCGAGTCGCCCGAGTCAACAATTCTTTAAAGTTTGGATTTCCACTATATCATCTCTAGTAATGATCATATCATCAACATATACCAAAAGTATTGTAACATGACCATCCTTCCATTTAACAAATAATATGTGATTAGTATTTTAACAGTTTAAAACTAAACCGAATCAAAGCCTGACGGAGTCAATCAAACCAAGCCCTAAGTGACTGTTTCAGTCTACACAAAGCCTTCCTAGGTCTGCAAACCTTTCTTTTTGTATCCACATTAGGAGAAGACAGCATATAAACCTCTTCCAACAGATCGCCATTCAAAAAAACATTCTTCACATCCTCTGACACAAAGCACAAGAATGTTGCATAGGAAGGGACAAAACCACTCTAATGGATTTGAGCTTCGCCACAAATGCAAAAGTCTCCTAATAACCAATTCCGTAACTTTGAGTGAATCCCTTTGCCACCAATCTGGCCTTATACTTTTTGCATTACCGTCTACGTTATACTCAATGGTGTAAACCCATTTGGATCTAACTGGAGTCTTGTCTCTGGGTAGATCAACTAGATCCCATGTCCCATTCTTTCTAAGTGCACTTAACTCCTAAGTCTCCTCTTCCATTGCTAGCTGCCAATTAAGATCTTCAATAGTCCCAAAAAAGGAAGTAGGAATAGAAACAGAAGATAAGGTAGATAAGAAGGTATGATAATGAGGATAGAGCGAGAGTAATTCATAGATTTGGAAAGGAGATACTTAGCACAACCACGAACTCCTTTGCGTACAGCAATAGGTAGATCTAGGTCAATCTCAAGAATTGATTGATCAAGATGTAGGGGCACAGCAACCTTTGAAATTGGTCGATCGATTGCTAGTCAGTTTTTGAACTTTTTTCCACATGTACATGTTTAGAGGCTTTTCAGAGCCAAGTGAACCATCCTCAACAGGAACATGAGGCTGAACATCCTATGTGGCAAAAGCAGAGATCATGAAAGAAGGCAAAGGAGGCAAGATAGGAGCAACAATAGTGTCCTTCACCACCAGAGTCTCCCCGAGTATGAATCCTAGGAAAATAGTAGAACTTGGATTCAACAAAGGTGATGTCTTTAAAGACAATAGTGTGACCAGAAGAAGGATCATAACTTGTACCCCTTTTGAGCAATAGAGAAACCGAGAAAAACTTGTTAGGTTCGGTGTAGTATTCAGAGGGGGGGTGAATGAATATAACCCGTTAAAAAAAAACTTCACCCAATTTAAAACTAGAATAATAACAAGATAGATTCGATAATCTGAAGTTCAACTGGAAATTCGCTCTCTTGACAGATTAAAATATTCTAAGAAAACTAATCAACACTTCTGCTCAACCAGAAGCCAAACGCTTAGAACGCCCCTATGCAATCATCTAGCGGAAGCAAAAGCAGATAAACCAAACCACAATGCACAAGGGGTTTTAGGTGGTTCGGTCCTCCAGACCTACATCCACCCCACACTCAACCGAGTGTGGCTTCACTAGCTCACGCTAGAAACAGCAGACTCAGTCTGCAACAAATGCTGCCAAACAGCTTGACCAGGGGAACAACCTCCCCTCTTCCTCCCAACCGGAGAGAACCACTAGTGACACCAGTCACTAGCAAACCAGAGACGCAAGTCTCTCTTCCTCCAGGCCGGAGGGAACACCTAGTCTTGCAACCCACAAGACTAGAACTGGAGGACCAATCCTCCCTTCCTCCAAACCGGAGGGGAACCTAGAGACCCAAGTCTCTCTTCCTCTGAACTCCAGAGGGAAGCACAAGTGACACTACGTCACCTGCAAACCAGAGGTCTAGGACCTCTCTTCCTCCCAACCGGAGGGACCCCTGGACTTGAAACCTACAAGCCCAGAACCGGAGGACGAGACTCCCTTCCTCTAACCAGAGGGAACCCACAAGTAGCACCCAGCTACGTGCAGCCGGAGATAGCGATCTCCCTTCTCCTGAACCAACAGGAGGGACCCCGACCTCTCTTACAGAGAACCGGAAAAATAGCAAATGGATAGTTTAAAAGGAAAATGAAATCAGCAACAGAAAGCTGAAAAGACAAAAACAAATGTGGCTCTCGCAGGAGCTGGCTGGCTTGGATCTGATCCACTGTCCAGCAGGAACAAATCTTCAGTTGAAACTTCTATCACTCTAGCTATCTCTTCTTCTCTATTCTTCTTGCTCTTCTTCTCTTCACACTCTGCTATATCGATCTCTTACTCAATCTCTCTTTCTTTCTCTTTCTCACTCTCTTTCTCTTCTTCTTTTCCTTATCTTCTTCTCTGTCTGGATCGTGGCTCTCTGTATGGACTTCACCTTTCGCCCATTCGATCTACCATCTTTTGTGGAAGAAGGTTCATATATATATATAGCAGGAGCAGCAGCAGCGGCAGCCCCATCTTGTGGCCTCCACACTTTCAGCCCTAAATATTAGGACCACGTGGCAGTCTCTCAGCAGGCTTCATTCCAGCCTCGGATCACGTGCTGCCCAGACGTGTGTGGAATGTTCTTCCTCGGACCTGTAATGAGATTAAATCCATTAACAGGTTGTATGGCCACAAAAACCAAAAACTGCATGAGGTATATAATAACAACACGACGTGACTACTATACGAGATAATAAAAGAGCGACACGAGATACACTGTAACAGATCAGACACAACGAAGAAAATGACACGGAGTGAGGTTATAAAACAAAAGAGACACGAGGTCTAGGAAAGGCAACACGAAGACACGAAAATAAAACAACAACAAAAAGACACAAATACTAGACAAACACGAGGTTATGAATGCAAAAACAACACGAGGACAACACGGGCTGACAACAGAAACCGACACGAAGTGGTTGCAAACAAGCAAGACACTAGGTCTACGTAAAGCAACACGAAGTGTGGTCAAGGCGAGAAAGACACGAAGTCTAAACAAGCAGACATAAAAGATGACACGAGATGCAACTAGAGGACAGAGAGAAGCGACACGAGGTTCATACAGAAACGACACGAGGTGGCACAGAAAGCAACACGAGGTGCTGCAATGTTCTGCACGCAGTGGAACAAAAATGACACGAAGACACAGAAACAACAGTAACCGACACGAAGTAAGTACGACATGGAGACAGATGTCAGAAACTATCACGAGTTGAAAACAACACGAAGACGATGAGCTGAAACCAACACGAGGTGTGGTCTCAAAGCAAAAAATACACTAGGTCAGAAAAACAACACGAAGACAGAACTAAATAGGAAAATACGAAAACAACACGAAGTGAAACGTAAGAAGACTCAAAGACCCAAGAAAAATGACTTGAAGACAAGGACGACAAGGATAGAACAACACGAAGTATACCTCACACAAGTTTTCCTGTCAAGCATGGAAATCAACACAAAGTGTTGTAAGCTCAGACGACACGAAATCTTTTCGTGTTAGTGAGGGGAAACAACACGAAGTGTAGTGATCATGAACAGCACGAAGATGAAAGGAACAGTGCAATGTATAGACTTTAAATCCAATGCAAACGGCTGTACAGACTTGAAGATGTGAACCCAATGTACAGACTTGACAGTGAGCTCTGCAGCGAATGTAGACTTTCAATGAAGGGCGTTGTGTAGACTTTGGCTTTGAACGAAGGTAAGAATGAGGCTGTAAAGACTTGGCCAGAACGTAGGGAAAAGCACCAATGTGCAGACATGAACATCCAGCAGTGTATAGACTTCGTGAACAAAGTGCAATGCTGACTGATGTATACACTTGACAAATAGAGTAATGCATGAACAAACAATTAGCCACTACGTTAACCCAATCTAGCCATATTCATGAATTAACTATTCAAGCAAACAATCAGATATTCAAGCAGTCAATCAGTCATCTATATTAATTAGCACACCTCAGTGTGACTCATGGTGTGTCAGTCATCATCAAAACCACACAGGGGCACAACAATCTCCCCCTTTTTGATGATGGCAACACTATGAGTTACACTGACTCAGATCTCAGATTAGATTCTTCTCCCCCTTTGCCTTCAGCAAAAAGACATGAGTTGGAGAGTGAATTAAAACCAATTGTTAATTAAAAACTCCCCCTTTTTACTAAGCTGCCCCTTTTACTTTAGCAAAACGAATAAACCAGAGATGTCATATGAGACACTCAAGATAGTTCAGCAGAAGATGGCAACACAATATCAGAAGCAATTAAAAACAATTCTCCCCCTTAGTCAAACAACTTATGCAGTCATGCATATGCAACAATACTCCCCCTTTGACATGGCAGAAGATATAGAGCTAATGCAGACAAATAACACGATCAGACAATCTAGCACATTGCCCCCTTATGCATGTAGACTCTCAAACAGACCAGAGAATTCCACCCTATGATCCTTGATGCAAGAGAAATCTACAAGGATGAACTCTGGTTATCCAGAGACAACAACTCTCATATGTGACGACCAGTCTGAATCAAATCACAGTGATAAAGGGCAATAGGATGAGCAGATTCAACGATTTGTGAAAATTGAGATAATGAACTTTTTCAGCAAGATACCAACTTCATAAAATCAAAGTCTTAAGTTTTGGATTCCTCCATCATAAAAGCTTATGAAACGTTGATTGTCATATATGGTTTAAGAATGATGTAAACTGAAATTTTTAAAAGAAATTGTACTCATATCTGAACCAACACTTAATAAAAAAGGAACTATAAGCTCATATAAGATTCTAGTTCAACCAACTTCTATCTTAATTAGTTTACTTTCCATGACAGCTTTAAAGGAGACACAAGTGAATGCTCCTGAATTTTACTTGTTCTTTCAGAATTTGATTTACACTTGTTCAAATCTTTCTTTAATGAACAATTTTGGTTTATCAGCACCTTTTGACGTGGAGAGACACCTTGATCAGAGGTCAGAATCCCCAGTTACTCAGTGTGACAACCGTATTGTTTCTCCCATTTTAGAGAACAGAGGTAGCATTAAAAGTATCTTTGGCGTGAGGATACACCTTGATCAGAGGCCAGACTCCCCAGTTACTCAATACAACTATGCCATTGCTCTGCCATATTTTTCACAATAATTTCCAATCATCTCTTTAAACAGAGTTAACCATGGTACTTCATGACACAATCCTTTGGACAGGTTTCTCAGTAGCCACAGTCATTGCTCTGTCCATACTTTTTCTTAACAAGGATTCAGAACTAGTTAGTTGTTTAGGAACAACCACATACACTATATATCTCAGTCAACGTAGACATGGATATCAACTTTTCAGATTTCAGAAAGTCTTACATGAATTTACATGAAGCAGACAGTTCAAGTTTATTAAGAGGTTGAAACAGATATTTTCAAGTTTCTTGTAACCAAACAAGAGTACATAAGACTTAAACCACTTCCAGTTAACAAATGTTCTTAAGCATGTATAATGGAAGGTTCCTCATTAAAGATATTTTAACTTTTATGAAGTAGTATTCAGGCTGAAGGTTTACTTCATATCTCAGTAGAGTAATTCAAGTGAGAATATTCACTAAACAGCATGATTCTGAGGAATTGTAGCAAATGAGCTGCTCTTGAGCAAAGAGATTCAAAGTTGACTTGAATAGAGGAAAAGATCTCATTCAGCAGATTTAGGAGACACAAACAGATATCAATAAGGTAAGCATTCAGATTATGAACAACTTCAGAAGTAGTCAAGAAATCATTTGATACCACTTTAAATGATGGAATCACTGACACCTCAGATATGACAAGATGAATCATATAGCTGGAGAAGAACGGATTAAGCATGCTCCCCCTATCTATATGCAGTGACATTTCCCTTCCTTTTTTTGATTTTTCAAAGAAGTGATATGCTATGCAATGATTCCCTCTAACTAAAAACGCTGAATCATCCTATATGTCATGCAGACAATGTAGATGATGAATGATTATGCAACAACTGATTTAACATGCTATGCAGTAAATCTCAAGACAGTTGAGTGAATTCAGATGTATGAATAATGCTCCCCCTAAATGATGCATTCAATGTATCTTTTCGGCATTTTCAATGTAATGAAATGCAATGCAATTAACTATATGTATGCACGGGCATGAAGCAAAAATATTCACATGAAGATGCGGACATTCTCTGATATGCAATCAAAGCATTGAAACATGATTTCAAGGTTTATGCTCATTCAGACTACCCTATGAGGAGATATGACCCATGGTACTAGGTGGAGAACTTGGTCTGAAAGACCATCTCACACAAAGTAAGAACTTCCAGACAGATTTCCTCTACCCTGTAGTAGCTTACCATTTGATATACCAAAGTGGTCATGCATCATAGTGCAATTCAACATACAAGGAGTTTGGCATATCATTCATCATGGCATTTGTGTGCAAATGCATTTAGAAGTAAACTCAATCATTTTCATGAGCATTTCAGATTTTTCCAATTAGTTTCAGTTAGACAATGCGCAAAAGAAATATCATGATCTGCAGTGCATTCAGATCACACAACTCATAATACAAAGTTTTTAGAATTTACCTGAATGGGGCTTTATCATCTTGGGTGCCTTGGTTTACTTTACCCCTCTTTGTTCCTCAGTCCAAGGCACACCTGCAGATTATTTGATCATCTTGATCCTGTAGGGACTCAAGCAGCTTTGGGTCCTGCGTTAGCTCTAACAGGTATTCTAAACATTTTCATAGCAAGATTATCATCCAATTTCATCAGTGAACAGTCATCCATAGAATGTCCAACTTTTCCACAGTATCTACATGAAATGGCTGGTTTTTGGTTCTTATGATACATGTTAACAGCAGGGTGATGTTTATAAACATGTTCATAAGATTTTCTGTTATATGCATGAGCAGTTTGATGCTTGTTCTTAACCATCCAACATTCAGCAGATTTATGGCCTGGCTTCCCACAATTATAGCATGAAATTTTCACAAAAGGTTTTGCAGGGAATTTGACAAAATGGGGTTTAACATAGTTCTTTTGAACATACCAACAGTCCTTGACTGTATGCCCATTTTTCCCACAGTGGGAGCATGCAAAAGAATTTCTTCTATGAAAACTATTTTTACCCCAAGTAGATCTAAACCAGCACTCAGCAGCCTTGTGCCCAGGCTTATTACAATTGAAGCACACAATGTGCTGACTAGAATTGTGTTTAGATCCACATGGATCATAAAAGTGCATGGAAGACCTGGCATGTAGTTTATTGTCTTCTTTCATGATAAAACATTCATTCATGAGATGACCATACTTCCCACAATAATAACATGAAGCATCAGGCTTCCTAGTAGCATGGTTTCTATCAGAGAGATTTCTTGAATGTAAAGTTCCACTAGCATGCTCATCCTTTAACATCAATATGCAGTCTTCCATTATGTGACCTCCTTTCCCACAATAATAACATGACCCCTTTTTAATATGAGTGTGTGTGAGATCATGTGAATTGTGTGTAGCCTTTCTTATTGCAAGAGGAGTGTCTTTATCCTTCTTCTGTGAAATTTCACTCTTTTTCAGTTTTTGAGTTTGTTCCACAGTTTTGGGTTTCACAGTGGATTTTTGTGCAGTGAATTGGAAGACAGAAGGAGCAGAGGTTGTGTTCTGATTGGAAGCTTTAACAAAAACAGTGGATGTTTTGTTCCCATTACTCCTTTTATTTGTCGGACTATAGCCCAATCCCTTTCTCTCAAAGTTATCACTCTTTCCAAGAAACTTATTCAGATTGTCCTTACCTTTGACAAATTTTGATAGAGAATTTTTCAAATCTTTAATCTCAGAATTCAAATTAGCAATTTTAGCCTCATATGTGGACAAATCTGTTTCACAGGAAATTACTTGTTGATGCAAGGCATCATTCAGGCTTTTGAGTTTTTCTACTTCCTGTTTTAATTCTATTTCCTTGTCAGCTTCAGATAGGGACTTGTAAAGATCATCAACTTCTTGTTGAAGGGATGTGATAGTAAGCTCATATCCAGCTATTTTCTGTTCACTGCAACTGACATTTCCATTTAACATTAGGTTGATGGTTTTTAGGCTCTCAATTTCTTGTTCAGCATTCATCAACCTATCAGAACTATCCACACTTACACTCTTGCCTTTTTCAATTGTCATTAGCCTATCTGTCAGCTGTGTGTTTAGGTGTTTCAACTCATTGACTTCCTCTTTCAGTTTGCTGTTCTGCTCTAGGAGTTCATCATCAAACACCCATTTATCTGTTGAAGACTGACATTCATAAAACATTTCTTGTTGTTTTTCAGATTGAAATTTGTCAAGATTTTTCTGAATCTCTGAATTTGTTACTCTATCAGCCTCTAGTTTTTCAGAAATCAATCTATTTTCTTTTTCAAGATTTATTGATTTGAGTTCAAATTCCTTGAGCTGATTATTGAGTATTTCATTTGCAGATTTCATTTTTTCCAATTCAGAGTTGACACATTCTAATTCTCTCACCAATTTTTTATTTTGAACAATATCATTGTTGTGAGCCTGATCAACTAAGCTAAGCCTTTCCTTTAGTTCAGTAATTTCACACACAAACTCTTGACGCTCCTTTTTGTGTAGAGCAACTTGTTTCATAAGAGATTGTTTTTCAGATTTGAAATGATCTAAGTCTGAACTAATAGAATCACACTCTGTTATCTGTCTTCTGAATATTTCATTTTCAGTTTTCAGAGTTTCAAGATTTTCACCTCTTAGTTTTTCCAGCTTCTTTTTCAGTCTTCTATACCTTTTACTCATTTTTTCATGGGAGTGTAACAGATTAGCATATGCATCTTCCCAGTCATCTAAAGTGAAATTCTCGAAAGGGTTTACCTCCACAGCATCTTCAAATTCATCTTGTTCACTGCTATGGTCACTCTTATCAGTCATCAGACAGCTGTCCTCATTCATCCTCTGAACTAGTTTCAACTGATCCAGAATGTCCTTTGCAGACCTGCAGTCATAAAAACAAGAATGTAGAGCCTTGTCAATAGCTTTTTTCATTAATCTCAAAACTTTCTGATTCTCTCCATTTCTTAATCTATCACTTTTAGTCCATTTGGACTCTTCCTTTGGAAGTCTATGAGGACCATGTGAAATTAACTTCCACAGATCCGGATCCATCAAATCCACATAATTGTGTAGACTGCTAACCCATGAATTAAAGTTAGAACCATTGTAAACCGGTGGAGAACCCATGGATTAGATTGGCAAGTAGATTTATGCAGCAAAGAGTAAAGTCAGAAATGCACCAAGGGACAATAGGATCCTCTGCAGATCGTTGGATCTGATCAATCAGAGAACCGCTCTGATACCAATTGTTAGGTTCGGTGCAGTATTCAGAGGGGGGGTGAATGAATATAACCCGTTAAAAAAAAAACTTCACCCAATTTAAAACTAGAATAATAACAAGACAGATTCGACAATCTGAAGCTCAACTGGAAATTCGCTCTCTTGACAGATTAAAATATTCTAAGAAAACTAATCAACACTTCTGCTCAACCAGAAGCCAAACGCTTAGAGCGCCCCTATGCAATCATCTAGCGAAAGCAAAAGCAGATAAACCAAACCACAATGCACAAGGGGTTTTAGGTGGTTCGGTCCTCCAGACCTATATCCACCCCACACTCAACCGAGTGTGGCTTCCAGACCTATATCCTCCACACTTTCAACCCTAAATATTAGGACCACGTGGCAGTCTCTCAGCAGGCTTCATTCCAGCCTCGGATCACGTGCTGCCCAGACGTGTGTGGAATGTTCTTCCTCGGACCTGTAATGAGATTAAATCCATTAACACACTGTATGGCCACAAAAACCAAAAACTGCATGAGGTATATAATAACAACACGACGTGACTACTATACGAGATAATAAAAGAGCGACACGAGATATACTGTAACAGATCAGACACAACGAAGAAAACGACACGGAGTGAGGTTATAAAACAAAAGAGACACGAGGTCTAGGAAAGGCAACACGAAGACACGAAAATAAAACAACAACAAAAAGACACAAATACTAGACAAACACGAGGTTATGAATGCAAAAACAACACGAGGACAACACGGGCTGACAACAGAAACCGACACGAAGTGGTTGCAAACAAGCAAGACACTAGGTCTACGTAAAGCAACACGAAGTGTGGTCAAGGCGAGAAAGACACGAAGTCTAAACAAGCAGACATAAAAGATGACACGAGATGCAACTAGAGGACAGAGAGAAGCGACACGAGGTTCATACAGAAACGACACGAGGTGGCACAGAAAGCAACACGAGGTGCTGCAATGTTCTGCACGCAGTGGAACAAAAACGACACGAAGACACAGAAACAACAGTAACCGACACGAAGTAAGTACGACATGGAGACAGATGTCAGAAACCGTCACAAGTTAAAAACAACACGAAGACGATGAGCTGAAACCAACACGAGGTGTGGTCTCAAAGCAAAAAATACACTAGGTCAGAAAAACAACACGAAGACAGAACTAAATAGGAAAATACGAAAACAACACGAAGTGAAACGTAAGAAGACTCAAAGACGCAAGAAAAATGACTTGAAGACAAGGACGACAAGGATAGAACAACACGAAGTATACCTCACACAAGTTTTCCTATCAAGCATGGAAATCAACACAAAGTGTTGTAAGCTCAGACGACACGAAATCTTTTCGTGTTAGTGAGGGGAAACAACACGAAGTGTAGTGATCATGAACAGCACGAAGATGAAAGGAACAGTGCAATGTATAGACTTTAAATCCAATGCAAACGGCTGTACAGACTTGAAGATGTGAACCCAATGTACAGACTTGACAGTGAGCTCTGCAGCGAATGTAGACTTTCAATGAAGGGCGTTGTGTAGACTTTGGCTTTGAACGAAGGTAAGAATGAGGCTGTAAAGACTTGGCCAGAACGTAGGGAAAAGCACCAATGTGCAGACATGAACATCCAGCAGTGTATAGACTTCGTGAACAAAGTGCAATGCTGACTGATGTATACACTTGACAAATAGAGTAATGCATGAACAAACAATTAGCCACTACGTTAACCCAATCTAGCCATATTCATGAATTAACTATTCAAGCAAACAATCAGATATTCAAGCAGTCAATCAGTCATCTATATTAATTAGCACACCTCAGTGTGACTCATGGTGTGTCAGTCATCATCAAAACCACACAGGGGCACAACAATTAGTTTACAGGATCAAGCCCCTACCGTTGCGCTAAAAGCTCGAGCTAGTAGCGAAGGTTAGACCGTATTTCCTTATGACAGCGCAGAGCCCCACGTCTATGACGTGCTGTGGGCGGGCATGAGGGGCTTCGCACATGGACCCCATAATCCATGCGGCGGGTTGGGCTGCCAAGCACCGATGGTCCCACGTGGGTCCCATACCCCACATGGTACACACCAAATACAAGGAGACGCTGGAAATAAACGCTGGAAATAAACGTTGGAATAAACCAACAATCTCCCCCCTAGCGGCACCTGGGATTTGAACCCGCGACCTCGCTCTGATACCAGTTTACAAGATCAAGCCCCTACCGTTGCGCTAAAAGCTCGAGCTGGTAGCGAAGGTTAGACCGTATTTCCTTATGACAGCGCAGAGCCCCACGTCTATGACGTGCTGTGGGCGGGCATGAGGGGCTTCGCACATGGACCCCATAATCCATGCGGCGGGTTGGGCTGCCAAGCACCGATGGTCCCACGTGGGTCCCATTCCCCACATGGTACACACCAAATACAAGGAGACGCTGGAAATAAACGTTGGAATAAACCAATAAAACTCACTGAACAACACACATGTCAAGCTTGGAACCTCCAGGTCCAAACAAATAAATAAAACAAAGACAACAGAAGACCCGCAGTAATAGAGAGAACAAAGGTTTTACTGAATAAAAGATAGTGATGGGGGAACAATTTTGCAAGTTCTTAGATGGCATTCAATTGATAAGGTAATACAACATCAGCCCAAAAAAATGGGGAGATGATAGTAGAACAAGAATGCCCTCACTGTCTCAAGGAGATGACAATTTTACACTCTGCAACACCATTTTGCTATAGAGAATAGGCACATGAAGACTCATAGATGATGCCCTCACGTTCAAGAAAGACACTAATGTTGTGAGCAAAGTATTCTCGAGCATTATCAGAACGAATGTTTACCAAACTAAGTCTGACCATGTTACAAAACACTTGAACAATATGTGGAACTTCATCCCGGTATTTCAACAAATAAAGCCAAGTAAAATGTGAATAATCATCAATGAATGTAATAAATTATCGATACCCATCCAAGAATGAGACTGGAGAAGGACCCCACAGGTCAGAATGCACAATTTCAAAAGGAGAAGTCCTTTTATTTATGGAATAAGGAAATTGAGTTCTACAATGGTTTGCTTACTGGCAGACTTGACATTGTAACAACTAGGCATCTATTGCCTGAAACAAAGTAGGAAACAAAACCCTCGAGGAATAAAAGGAAAGGTGTCCTAAACAAGAGTGCCATAGCTAGACCTCTTATAGTCTCTTGTCCAAGTCAGGAGGCATCAATGACTGAAATGCTCTCTTCTTACATGGCTGGAAGACATAAAGACCATATACTTCACGAGCAATCCAATTGTTTGCCTTGTCTGTAGATCTTGAAAAAAAATAATCAGAAAAGAAGGTTATTGAACAATGTAATTGTTTGGTAAGGCTACTAACAAAAAGCAAATTAATAAAAAAGAGAAGGAATGTGAAGAGTGGTAGGTAAGGTTAGTGATCAGAGAGGCGAATGGACCCTTTGCTAGCCATAGTGGCATGGGTGCCATCAGTGTGGTGACCTTATCTTGGCTAAATAGCAACAAATAAGAGGTACGATATTTAGGAATACAAGTCATATAGTCTATTGCACCCACATCAATAATCCAGGCATGATCAAAGAGCCTGGTAGAGGCACTCAAGGTTGTACCATGTATACTTGAGAATGAAAATGATGGAGCGGAAGTCCAAAGCTGCGAGAGAATCCATTGAGGGTAGCAATACAAAAGGAGGAGAGTGGCAGGTCCAAGAGCAATGGGAGTAGAAGATCCTCCGATGGGAAATAGAGGCGGTGCAATGGCCACATTACCATTGGCTTGTTTTTCCTTCTTGGCTTTGAACTAATAGGGTTTCTTATCTGGAAACTTTTCCCAACAAAAATCACTCTCATGATTTGTGCAGCCCGCGGTTTGCTACTCACATGCCAAGACTTGTTGATTGTCATGGCAAGTGTAGAGTATTCACTAACATCTATGGTAGGAATATTGGGTTCCTTGCTGCCCATAACTTGATGATGTTGTTCCTCGCTCAGAACTTTGAAGTAGGTTTCTTCTAGAGAAAGAGTCAAGTCCATGTTAAAAATCTACCCGCCAAGGACATCACACTCTAAATTCAGTCCACTCAAGAGTTCTACAATTTTGTCTTCTTCCTAGAGAGAAAGATAGGCTTACTAATCAGAAAAAGATGTCCACTTAGTAGGATGATAGATGGCGAGCTCATTCCAAAAGGAACTAAGAGCACAAAAATAATATGAGATAGAAAGCAAGTCCTGCTTCAACTCATGAATATTATGACTCAACTGATAGAGGCAACGTTGCTCTTCTTGAGACCATAGAGACCAGCCAAGGTTTTCCACATGTCCACAGCAGTCGACTTGTGTAGAATAGTTGGTCGGATTCAAGGACTGGTGGAGTTTAGTAGCCAAGACATCACCATATTGTTATCTTGCCTCTAGGCAGGAAAAGAGAATGCAAAAGGTCTAGCATCTTCTGATTGCCAGTTAGAAATCCCAATTTATCACACCTGGCAACGTAGTGCTCAACAGAGATAGCCCATGAAGGATAATTATGCTCTGCCAATTTTTCCAGCGTGATCCACAGAGTAGTTTGGCCAATTGTGGACAATTGCATAGGCTAAATTGTGGGAAATGATATCTGATTATCCGCCATGGCTGAAAGGAGAAAACCAACAGCTATCTTGAGAGATAACTACTGGTCTCAAAAGGCAGTGTAACCGTAGCAACCTATGAAGAGGCTCAATACGAAGAGGAAGGGAAACTGATCCATATGCACATGACAGACCAGTAAGACTCTTTCCCTCTCTAGATTCTCCCTCCAGAATGGACTATGGAGAACACCAAAGAAGGAGCGAAAGAGGAAGAGGAAAAGAAGGGGAAGCCTGGGCTCGTATGGTTTTTTCTCTCTCTAGAAAACTATAGAGGCTTGGATGTTTTTTCCCATTAAATCCCTCATTATCAACTCCGTGAAGCAAACAATACATCATTCTCATATTTATATTCGTAGGGACTCCCACAAAAGTTAGGGTCTCCTGGCAATGTGGTCTCCAACTCCAACTGCTGTCTTGAGAGATAACTACTGGTCTCAAAAGGCAGTGTAACCGCAGCAACCTATGAAGAGGTGCAATACGAAGAGGAAGGGAAACTGATCAGTATGCACATGACAGACCAATAAGACTCTTTCTCTCTCTAGATTCTCCCTCTAGAATGGACCGTGGAGAACACCAAAGAAGGAGCGAAAGAGGAAGAGGAAAAGAAGGGGAAGCTTGGGCTCGTATGGTTTTTTCTCTCTCTAGAAAACTATAGAGGCTTGGATGTTTTTTTTCCCCTTAAATCCCTCATTATCAACTCCGTGAAGCAAACAATACATCATTCTCATAGTTATATTCATAGGGACTCCCACAAAAGTTAGGGTCTCCTGGCAATGTGGTCTCCAACTCCACCCAGCCCCGTCATTATCTCCACCTCCCACTATACCCGCGCATGACTCAATCACCATCCAGTTCTCATTTGTGCAGTGTGCAAGTCAAAACCACCCAGCACATGACATGGTCTCTGGGATGACATCCCACGACAAAGTCGACATCATCTCAACCACCCTAGCTTAAGCAAGGTGTGCATGGGCGTACGCGTGATGTGGGTGTGGCTATGGACATGGTTGGTTGGTGTTGGGAAGTGGTTTTTGTAGTTTTCTCCCCCAAGGTGGGTTTCTTCCGGGCGGGGTTGGGGACTCCGGCGAGGTGGGTATTCTTCTAAGATCTGTCGATCTCGATGTGTCCTTCCGATGAACAAGCCATCACTTGTTTATAGGGTGCATCGCACCACCTTCCCTCTGTCCCACTACAACAGTGCACCCAAGACAAGATCCGGGAAACCTGGTGAGTGATTCCCAACGGCACTGTCGGTGCCATTATGGGTTGGCCACATGGTAACATCTCCCACTTGACCAACAAATTATTATATCCCCACTGTCCGTGAGTAATATAATATTTCCTTTGAATCACTCCCACTATCCGTGAGTAGTGTTTCCACTCACCATTACTTCTATACTCTCATTATCCATGAGTAGTATTTCTGATACACTCCCACTATCCGTCAGAGGTATCATTCTTCTCATTGTCTCACTATACGTGAGTACTGTTCCGATACACTCCCACTATCCGTCAGAGGTATCGTTATTTTCATTATCCATGAAAATATTCTTTCTTGGCTTACATATTCCTAAGCCCCATTAAGCAAACATGCTTAATGAAATTCTCTGCAGAGATACTTTTCATCAATGGATCAGCAATCATATCACTTGTGGGAACATAAGTCACTTTTATTTCCCCTTTCTGTACAATATCTCGAATATAGTGATATTGCACTTCAATATGTTTTCCTCTTGAACTGTTTGCTCCACTGTTAATCAGGCTAATAGCCGCCTGATTATCACAGTACATCTCAATTGGTCCATCTACCAAGTTGAGATTCAAATCATTCAAGAATCTTCTGATTCAAACTGCATGAGTAGCAGCTGTACTACATGCAACGTACTCAGCTTCCTGTGTGTATCGAGCAACACACCATTGTTTCTTACTTCCCCAAGAAACAGCAGCACCACCAAAGATGAACAAATGTCCCGACGTGGACTTTTCGTCATCTTTATCTCCTCCAAAGTCCGCATCCGAATATCCGAGAACCTCAAGCGTATCAGCTTGATAAACAAGACTGTGGTGCAAAGTTCCTCTCAGATATTTCAAAATCCTTTTAACAGCTTCCCAATGTGCTGGGCCAGGATTGCTTTGGTATCTACTTACCAAACTGACTGGGTATGCCAAGTCCGGTCTTGTACACATCATTGCATACATCAAGCTTTCGACTGCTTGTGCATACGGCACCATGAGCGGCTCTTGTCCCTCTCCGGGGCATTGACCCTTACACAACCGTTTCTGATGGACTAACGGTGTAGGTGCCGGATTGCTATTCTGCATTCCGAATCTCTTGAGTACAGACCTCAAATATTTTTCCTGGTTTATACTCAACATTCTAGACTTTCTATCCCTTAGGATTTGTACACCAAGAACATAGGATGCCTCACCCATGTCCTTCATCTCAAACTTTCCACTAAGTTCAAATTTGACTTTATTCAATATTTCTACGTCATTACTGGCGAGTAAAATATCATCCACATATAGGGATAACATGATATACTTACTCCCACTATTCATGACATATACACAATTATCTAACTTGTTTGAAGCAAACCCTAGTTGGACAACTACTTCGTGGAATTTAAGATACCATTGTCTAGAAGATTGTTTTAAACCATATGTTGATTTCTTCAACTTACATACCCTTTCCTCTTGGCCTTCCACCTGAAATCCCTCAGGTTGTTGCATATAGATGTCTTCCTTCAACTCTCCGTTAAGGAATGTTATTTTTACATCCATCTGGTGCAGCTCCAGATCAAAATATGCAACAATTGCCAAGATCATTCTTATGGATGTAAACTTAGCCACTGGGGAATATATTTCTTGAAAATCTATACCTGGTTTCTGTGTAAACCCCTTGGCAACTAACCGGGCCTTATATTTATCAATAGACCCATCAGCTCGAAGCTTTTTCTTGAATACCCATTTGCATCCTATAGCCTTTCGATTCTTTGGAAGATCGCATAATTCCCATACATTGTTCCTTTTCATTGAATCAATTTCTTCATTCATGGCATCTTGCCATAATTCTTTATCATGCAATTTCATCGCATCTATGTAATTCATGGGATCTACGTAATTTTCATCTTCCATGTCTATCATCAGACATGAAGGCTCACAGGAATACAAATGATAATCATCCATCCATGCTGGTGGAGTTCTCAATCTTTTGTTACCTATTCCGGGTTGACCAGGCTGCATTTCATTCATAGGTACTGGTTCATTTTCCATATTTTGAGGTTCTTCCTCAGTTTCTGGATCATTTCTAGGGATATCATTATAATAGTCATCATCTATTACAACCAGAGGTTCCTTCTCTTTTTCATGAGATTCCTCTTCCTCTAGATTTTCTAGAAATGTCGCATCCCTATATTCAATGATCCCTTTTTCTTTATGGAAAAATCTATAACCAGATGATTTCTCACAATACCCTATGAATCTACATTTCAATGTCTTTGAGTCCAACTTATCTCTAAGTTGACTCAGAATGAGAACGTGGGCAATAGACCCCCACTTCTTGAGGTGACTCAAGTCGGGTTTCCTCCCATTCCATAATTCATAAGGTGTACTCTCTACGGATTTTGTGGGAATTCTGTTTAAGATATGATTTGCCGTAAGCAATGCCTCTCCCCACAAATTCTTAGGGAGACCTGAATGCGATAGCATACATCTAACAGCATTCATCAAAGTTCTACTCTTTCTTTCTGCCACACCATTTTGTTGTGGCGTATAAGGCATTGTCACATATCTTTTAATTCCGTGTTCTTGGCAATATAACTCAAATTCTTTTGAGTTATATTCCCCACCTCTATCCGTTCTTAACACCTTAATATTCCTTCCATGTTACCTTTCCACTTCCATTCTATATTTTCGGAAGCAATCAAATGCCTCTGATTTTGCATAAATCAGATAGACATAGATAAATCTGGAATAATCATCTATGAAGGTTATGAAATATTCCTTGTTGTTATATGTCTTTATACTTAGGGGGCCACAAATATCCGAGTGGACCAACTCTAACAATTCGTTTGATCTATGACCTACTGTGAAGGGTTTCTTAGTCATCTTTCCTACTAAGTAATGTTCACAAGGTGTTAATTCCACCTTTGACAAACCCGGCAGTAGGCCCATTTTAATCATTTGTTCCATTTTAGATTTTCCGGGATGTCCCAATCTAAAATGTCATAGATCACATTCTGATAAAGAACACAAGGAATACTCAGAATCTTCAATATTATTATTCTCATTGTCAATTACAGGGATACAAAATAAATCATGTTCGGGGACAAATCTCCCCATAGCAAGAACTTTCTTGTCCTTCCCTATCGACACTCGATTATTATAGAACCGCACTTCCAGGCCATTTTTCATCAAGGCCGGTACAGAGATCAGATTCCGCCGGATTCCAGGTGCATAGAACACATTCTTGAGGACCATGATGTTATCCCCAAGATCCAGCCTATATGTACCAATACCTTCTACATCCATATAGGTGTTGTTACCCATATATATCCTCTGTTCTCCTGCCTTGAGCTTGTTCAGCATCACCAGCCCCTTCTTCGTCTTTGCAATGTGACGAGTGGCTCCAGAATCGACCCACCATTCATTTGAGTCGGCAATCGCGGCATTGCATTCCGTGACGCCGATGAATTCTCTCTTTCCAGCTCTTCTATTTTCTGGGTGTTTGCTTCCACCCTCATTGCCTTGCTTTTGGGGATAATTTGCCATAAAATGGCTAAACTTCCCACATGAGTAGCAAGCACCATGAGGAACCTTCTTTCCTCTGCCTTGGAATTTGTTGCCCTTAAACTTGGGCCTTTGCGTTCCGAGTGGACGATTCTGGCCGGTGGGCTTCCGGTGTACAGCATTGGCCTCCTGCAAGTGCGCTTCAAGTTCTTTTCTTCTGGCCATAATGTCCTGCTCAATCGCTAACCGATCTGGTAAATCTGGGACACTTACAATAGAACCACTCATTCTTAAGATTGTGGCAGCCATGTCTAATGATGCTGGCAAACTATTCAATATAATCGCCACCTGCATCTTCTCTGGAATTTCGGTTCCAACGGTCGATAGCTCCTTAGCCATGACAATCATTTTATTCACATGCTCTACTACACTATCACCTTCCTGCATCTTACATGTGTTGTAACGATGCAATAAGAGTTGAGTATTCACCTCTGTTTTGGTGTCATACTTCTCTTTGATAGCTTTCCACATTTCATTGGAGGTTTTATAAGTTTCAAAACACTTTATTAAATTATCCTCCATGAACATGAGCATTAGGCTCTTAGCCTTTTTGTCATCTATTAACCATTGCTCCCGTTTTTTCTTTTCCACTTCCGTGGATGTTTCAATAACTTCTGGAGCATTGGTGCCAATGACATGTTCTATGTTGTCATGGATAAGGGCATATCGGATTTTCCGGTGCCACATGTCAAAGTTGGTTCCATTAAGTTTGTCTAATTTTGCCAACTCCGAAGCAATGAGTTTACTGGCCATTATGATTATAATAAATCTTGATGTCACTGATGGAGTTCGTTGCGGCAGATGGTATCGATGGTAGCAGCAAAGCGCGGCGGGGAAGACTGCCGGCGACGACGGTGGCTGGTGCGGTGGAGGAGGCCGGTGACAAGTAGCTCAACGGGAGGGTTCTGTAGGGCGGCGGCGACAATGGGCGAAGTGGGGAAGGCCGGCAGCAGCAGACGGGGATCGTGGGGCACAATAGCGGCAAGATCCGTAACTGGTGGTGTTCCTGGGCGCAGAGGGTCCTGGGCGCGAAGTGGAGCTTGGAGCCGCGGCGGAGGAGGCTTCGTCAGCTGCAGCGGCGGCGCCGATGGGCGGCGTCGAGGGTGGTGCAGGCGTCGATGGCCTTACGGCGTGGGGAGGAATGACGGCAACGACAACAACAGCAACGGTGAGGGAGTGGGCAGCACGCGGGAACAGCTTCCCCGGTCGTTGCGGCTTTAAGCGTCGGTGCGGCGGGCTGCTGGCAACAGCGGACGGCAGCGCAGAGGCGGCTGGGGTGAGCGGCGTTGGCCAGTGAGCGGCCTAGGGAGAGGGGCACCAGCGACGGCAGCAGATCCTGAGCGTTGAGAGCGGGGGTTCGCGAGGACGACGCAGAGGGAGCCGGCGGCGGCCTGGACCGTGGTGGAGGAGGCTGGCGACAATGGACAGCGGCAAGGTGGTCGGATCGATCTATGCTCTGATACCAGTGTAGTTTTCTCCCCCAAGGTGGGTTTCTTCCGGGCGGGGTTGGGGACTCCGGCGAGGTGGGTATTCTTCTAAGATCTGTCAATCTCGATGTGTCCTTCCGATGAACAAGCCATCACTTGTTTATAGGGTGCATCGCACCACCTCCCCTCTGTCCCACTACAACAGTGTACCCAAGACAAGATCCGGGAAACCCGGTGAGTGGTTCCCAACGGCACTGTCGGTGCCATTATGGGTTGGCCACATGCTAACTGTTTTCTCAGCCTTGTATGTCGGATCAATCATCCCTCTCATTGTGAAAGAGGGCAAAGCTCATGTGTAGTCAGAATCTAAGGTGCAAAAACGTGGCCTAACCGATTTCTCGTGTGAACCATCTTGCTACTTGAGGTTGTTGGCCCTTCCAACAAATTCAGGACTCACGATGACCTCAACACGTAGTTGTGGCCTTCCACTCTAGAATAGTGTCTTTTGTCAGGGTGACCCCTCGATCAATGATCAGATCATCCACCGATGGAAGGGTATCACCGGGTTCATCATCCAACATTGATGGTTCAAAGGATTTCAGGCAATCAATATTCACTACTGAATACAACTTCATGTACTCTAGTAGTTCTAGTTGACACGCATTGTCACCAACCTTGTGAAGGATTTTGAAGGGTCCATACCTGAGCAGACGTACCTTCTTTCCCACACCCCGTAGGCACCCTTTGCCCAGATGTAACCAAACCAGATCCCCTTCTCGAAAATCTCCTTGCATTTGGTGTCGATCATGGTGCTCCTTGTAGTGTTGCTAGGACTGTTGCAATTGGTCTGCTACTTCTTGATGGATGTGTTTGATCTTCTCCAAGAAATGTAGCGCCTTCTCTCTCTTGTGTCCTTGGAGGAAGAATTGGCAGGAACTGTAAACTCTAAATCAAAGGGTCTTGAAGGCAGGAAACCCAAACATGCTTCAAAAGGACACTATCTTGTAGACTCATGAATCGCCCAATTAAAAGCAAACCGGAGGTAAAGTAAACTCTCATCCCAAGTTTTGGGATGTTGTGCATGATAACATTGCAGCAAGTGTGCCAAGGTGCGGTTGACAACCTCGGTCTATCCATCAATTTGGGAGTGATAAGGTGTACTCATCTGAAGCTTGGTATCTCGCCCATGTTGCCCCCCAAAAGGAGCTCAAGAACTTACTATTCCTATCTGATACAAAGGAGCGAGGAGGTTCAAAATGAGTCCATACATGACGGAAGAACAAGCGAGAGCCGCTTCCTATCTTGTAATGGACTTTTTACATGGAATCAAGGCAATCATTTTTGAAAAACGATCTACAACAACATATAGATAATCGTGCCATCTTCTGGTCGTAGGAAGACCCCCAAGAAAATCCATGGAAATTCTATCCCATGGTCGAGTAGGGACCAGCAGAGGCTTGAATAGTTTGCTTGGCTTGGAACACAGTATGCATCCCCACACGAACTGGGCAGCATCTTGCTGCATGCAGAGCCAATACACATATCTTTGGAGGTTCTAGACCATTTTGTTGACTCCGAAGTAGGCGCCAACCATGGAGGAGTGTGCTTTACGCATCCACCTTACTCAATCTGCCCCTTGTGGAATGCACAGTTGCTATCCCTTATAAAGAAGGCCATTTTGGATAGTAAATTCAGATGAGGGCCCACCACCTGCTTGACCCCATATGACACCAAAGTCAGGGTCCCCTTTATTGAGGGACCCATATTCTTCATGTAACGTTGGCACGACCTGCATGATGGAAGATAGACATACCATTGCCACAGGAGGGTGAAAAAGCATATCCACCAGCTTGTTTTGTACCCCATTTCTATATTTAATAATGAGGACAAACTGCTAGAGATATGCCATCCATTTCACATGCCTTGCATGTTGTAGTTTGGACTAGGTTTGTAGATACTGTAAGGGCTAGTGATCGGAGTAAATCACGGTCTCCTTGCCTAAAAGATAGCACCACCAATGCTTAACGGCCTGATGTAAAGCAAGGAGCTCTATATCATGTGTAGGATAGTTGAGTTGACCTCCTTGAAACATTTCCGAGTGAAGTGCCACAGGTCGTCCCTCTTGCATGAGGACAGCACCCATGGCATAACCAAACACATCTGTTTTTAACTCAAATGGCCGTTGTAGACTACGTAGAGCAAGTACAATGGCCTCACAAAGTTTTCTTTCAATAACTGAAAGGCATTCTCACACTTAGCTGTCCACTCGAACATATTGTTTGCTTTTGTCAATGCATGTAGAGGGGTTGCTAATATAGAGAAATGCCTAATAAACTTCTTGAGATACTGACAAGAACCAACAAAACTGCATACCTTTGTGACATTCCGAGGTGTGGGCCATTCTCAGATGACCTGAATCTTGTTAGGGTCGATCCAAAATTCACCTCCTCCGACCACGAAGCTGAGGTACATGAGAGTTGTCCACCCAAATTCACACTTCTTGCTCAAATGAAGCTGGTGTTATCACAGTAGATCAAAGACACGCCGAACATGTTCAACATGTCCTCCTAGGACTTGCTATATAGACTAGGATATCATCCAAATAAAAGAGGATGAAGATATCAATACATGGCCATAGCACATCATTCACTAGGCGCATGAATGTTGCCGGCCCATTGCACAACCCGAACGCATCACCATCCATTCGAAGAGGCATTGCCGCATCCTGAACGCGCTCTTCCAAGTGTCCTCCCGTATGCGAACCTGGTGGTATCTGAACTTTAAGTCCAGCTTGGTGAAGATTGAGGCTTGCGTGAGTTGGTCCAAGAGGTCATCTATCTGAGGAAAGGGATACTGATTATTAACAGTAATTTTGTTAAGAGCCCGGTAGTCTATACACATGCACCACCCCCCATCCTTCTTGGGTACTAGCACTGCCAGGCCACCACAAGGGGAACTACTCAACTTAATAGCACCACTATCTAGCAACCTTGCAACTTGATTTATTTATTTATTGGTGACGACGAACCTGGCAAACCAGAAAACCCGGGCCACGCACCCCTTGAGGATTGATTTTCTAACACTGAGTTTCTGTGCATAGAAAGGTTGGGTAGCAAAGCATCAGAAAGAAGCTGTATCTCGTGCTCCACCATCCTCCTTGGGGGCAACCCATGGGCCTCCTCAAATAGCTCTGCATATTCAATTTGGAGACATGCTAACCCATCCCACTTTTCCTTGCAACCCAACATAATTACATCAGAAATCCCCAACTCTTCTACTATAGGTCTCAACATTAACGGGACAAATTTTTGACAAGCATTAACAAGTCTTTTGGCTTGTCCTACCGTCCACCAACTCAGTGGGAACATGGGGTGTTTCCTTACAATAACCATACTTTCTCCCCTCCTTGGTCAGCTCATATTCTTGTGCTCTACGATGATCGTGGTCATCCCTTTCCCATAGTTAAGGGCTACCAAAAATCACCTGGCATATCTCTAGGGGCACTACATCACATAATACTTCATATGCATACCGAGCAGATCACATAATACTTCATCTACATACTGAGCAGTGATGGCGAACGGTACCTTACATTGGCGATCGTCTTGCTATCCCACATCTTTCATGATCCAGCCTAGAGGATAGGGGTGAGGATGGGGAGTGGTCTTCTGGCCAAGCCTCTGTATTAAAGTGGTGGAGATCAAATTATTTTGACTCCCAATGTCCACAATCGCCCCAATGACCTCATGTTTGACTTGGATGTTGATGGTGAACAGCTCCTCTACTGGATCAACCTCGGTGTGCAGGTCCGGCCCTATCTCCTTTGACATTGCCATCAAAGACAAGCTCAGGTCCGCTTTATGCACGGAACCCAAACACTCGGGTTCAGCTATTGGGGTTGCCATTGTTATTACCGCACGCTTGCCCTTATTCTTCTCCTTGAACCTCTTGGGCATCAGGTCTGGATGGAGTTTCCAACATTTCTCTTTGGGATGGCCTACAGCCTTGCACTGGTCACAATATAGATCGAATTTTAGAGTTGTGTCAGATGAGCTGCCCCCCTTCTTCACTTGCTGTCAATGGCCTTTGAGGTACCTTCCTTGTCATTGTCTGTCACCTTACACTCCCATGGCCGGTTCTTTTTCTCAATGCCCATCACCATGGTGCTTGCATTAATGATGTTGCCATCAGGGAAGAATTGCAGCTCATAACAAATAGCCTGAGGCAGCCCCGCTATGAACGTGTTAAGGGACATGCCCAATGCCACCACCATTTGCCAAAACTCGGTGATATATTCTTGTACCGACTGGTTCTACTGTTGACACAGCATGTGCCATCGAGTCCACCAAGCTTGCAAGTACATGTGGAACACAGAATTTTTATCGTAGATAAAATAGAATAAATGTTCTTTTTGAAAAGAAACATTTCCCTCTATGTGTAGAGATTTATTCCGTGGGTGCGCATAATATCAGATGATTTGGGTTCGGGTGCTAGACCTCTCCCCACTGACCGCAGTCAGTGTTGATTTACATCGACCTAATATCTAAAAAACTTTTGTTTAACTGTCAAAGAAATTCCAAAGCCTTCTATGGGGGTTCTGATGTTGAGGGTATTTGGAGGGCTCACAGTGTCCACTCCCTTACCACCGACCAACAGAATGATTGAGTTAGGGTTTCAACTGAGGCCCCTTATATTTAGGCAAAACCCTGGAATTTAGAAGTAGGAAAAATGATTTAGTGTAAGCCGGAGGCATATTTGAAGTCACGGGAGGTTTCCTGGACCTTGGAGGTATTTTCGTAATTTTACGCCTCCGGGGGTATTTTGGTAATTTAACCAGGCTAGGGGCATTCTCGGAATTTCAGAGTTGGAAAGAAAGTAGGGTAAGGTTCCAATCTTCCCAAGGCATTGAGGCCATTTCTGGAGGATTTTGGGGCTACTAGGCCATTTCTAAGTCACAGGGGTAGTTCAGTAATTTTACCATACCCTTTATAGACCTAAGTTTGAGGTGGCACCCAAGTTTCAGATTGAGCTGACAACACTTTCAGACCGAAGGAATGATAAGGGGCTTCATAGAAGGCACGCATTTGTCAATTCTGTCAAAAGAGGGGTATGTGTGTAATTTCCACAAGTCTGAGGGGTTTTCTTATAATTTTACCTAATTGACATAGAAAAGAAATTTGTAGAGCACACTGGATACATTTATAGTCCAAATGGGTACAAGGGTTGTCAGCAAGTTATCGATTGTACAAAGATCCACACTGACGCGAGAAGTGGGACATAGTCCCAATTACAAAAGTTACAGGGTATAACTGCAAATGACAGGACTTTGTTTCTCACGACCCCCGGGGGGAACATTTGCATAATTCCTCCGTCATAGAGATGGAACTACATATTTTTACCGTCCCGGGACGTAGAAACTTACAAACATGGCCCACTGAGGGGCATAATTATAAAAAACACCCCTTAGGGGCATAAACACAATACCCGGGGACTTACCCCTCACAGGCCAAGACAAACAAAACAAACTCCTTGCGCTGATTGCTTGGTGCTCCGTATGTCTTCCACCTTGTCACTTGGACCCTTAGGGGTCTATTTATAGAAGGCGGGAGGACTCAGGTTGACAGAAACGTGGAGAAATGCTCCGGTTCTGACAAAAATATGAGCTTTGACCTCAATTCTGTCAAGGTGGGGTGCAAAAACCCATTTTTCTGTCAAGGTGGGGTGACAAAAAGTGTTTTTGACCCCTCTTCCTTTTTCCCTTTTCTTTTCTTCTTTTTTGTTAAAACACGGACCGGGGAGAAGAAGGGGGGTGACCCGGTGGGACTTGACCCCGCGGGTGGACCCAACGGGGTCGCGCGACCCCGCTCGGGTCGTGCACCAACCCCGCGGGGCTCCGGCGGGTGGCCGTGACCCCCTCCCGAGCCGTCGCACTCCAAAGGGGTCATTTGACCCCCGAGCACCTTTTTTGACTCCTCTCAGCGCCGCTTTGCTCCGTTGTCGTTGCCCTGGGTTGAGGAGAGATCCCCGTGCATCATTTATTGCTCGCCCGGCCCTACTTCTCGCCGCGTGGCAATGATATGTTGGTGGAGACCCACACGGGAACATAGGACCGTCTTGTTTGTTGTTTGGTTGTGCGTCGTCGCGTGGGGAGGAATCTTTGCGCCCGTCCGTGCCATGTGATACACTTACTCGGCTACTTCGACAGGTTTGCATGCATGTTTTTCCTCCCAATTTTCATTGCTACGACACTGTTTGTGGTTGTTAGTTGTCGGTCCAATGGACCTTAAATCACGGAGATACTTCGCAATTCGACGGTGTTGACGCTACACCATATTTCCGTCAGTTGTTCCATAATAAAATTCTCGAAATATTTTGAGAAAATTTCGGGTGCAATAGTACCCCACCCTACTGGGTAGAACTCCTGTCAGATGAGCTCCTTGAACTTCTCCCAAGTCACCGCTTCCTCCCCATCATGGTATGCAGTACCGAGCAGTATGTCTCGGCACCAAGCGATACGTCTCAGTATCGGGCCCAACCGGTCTGGTTCGGCCAGATTGGTACTGGTACCAGCCAATACCTGTGGGAGAAAGGAGAGGTCACAAGAGATGGGGGGCCATAATGGGGGGGGGGTCACAGGAGGGGAGAGGAGGTCATAGGGAGACTAGGGAGGGGGCCGTATCGGTGGGAGAAAGAACAAGAGGTCGCGGGCTACAGACGGCCAGGACGGTGGCTGCTGCGCGGGTCGGCGGTTGGACGGGTCGGCGACAACGAGGGAGGGAGGGAGGGGGAGAGAGAGAGAGGAGGAGGAGGATGAAACTTGGTGGAGTGGAATGGCCGAATGGCGGTCGTTGGTGACAACGTAAGGCGATGATGGCGGCAAGGGGAGGACGGCCGGCGGAGAGCTCCCAAACCCTAGGGCATCGGGCGGGAGGGGAGGAAAATTGGATAAGGGCATAGGGTAGTCGTCGGGGGGTGGGTGTTTTAAAGTCAGCCGGATCCAACTTTCTGGATCACGTTCTCGACTGTGCTTAGGTCAACAATCCCAGGCGAGGAAGGAGGCTGGGCTGGGCTAGGCTGGGTAGGGGAATTAGAGGGGGAAGAGGGAAACCGCTCAGTAATGAGCGATATGCACCAATACTAGTACCGGTTTTGGTCATGCCCGGTACCGGTTCCAGTTCCTATTTTGAATACATTGCTCATCATAGCTGACCCAGTACCCATTCCACCAAGCTAGCGCATGGTTGACTAGCTTTAGACAGGCAAAAGACACCTTCTCTATACTACGATAGTCGTACAAAGTGAAGTATGTCTCCAACAGGCCAACCATGCGTCTAGCTTCTCCCCATTCACGGACTCATCATACGTCGGAATGTCGACCTTCGCCTCTACCTTGAAAAGCCTGTTGAATAAATGTTGTTTTGATGATGTCTCACTATAAGTCATTAGTCACTTTACTTTGAAACTCATGAACCACCTTTTTGAATGACTAAGTATGAAGAAGGTCGACCTCAGTCTCTCAGAGTGTCAACCTCAGACTCTCACAACAAACAGTTCACCTGATGTTCTTCATGTCTACCTCGACCTCGTCATCAGGCCTGCTGACCTCTTCAAGTTTCCAAGACAAATGAGTCGACTCCGAGTGTCGACCCCTTTTCACGAACGTTCTACTGCGCCACACCGTGTAGACCTCACCATCATGAAGTGTCGACCTCACGATCGCAACCAGCTACAAGGCTCCAGTAGGTCAATAAGACAGGTCGACACTTCTTTCTGAGAAGGTCGACCTCAGGCCCATTCCAGAAACCGTTATGACGGGCTATCTCTTAAGACAGGTCGACACTAGTTTCACATGAGGTCGACCTCAAGCTCATTCTAGAAGCCATTGTAATCACTCATTTTCAAAGAAGTGTCGACCTCAGTCTCTCAGCAGGTCCTCCTCTCTAAAGGGTAAACTCAAAAGTCTTCTGACAGATCTGTCTCTTGGAAAACCGTATAGAGGGCAAAAAGGTCCGACGTAAACCTCTGAAAATTTGGTTTTTGAGGGCTGGAAGAGATTCCTAAGAACTCCCGAACGTCCCTGTCATCATAAGTGTCTAGAGGAACACTTTACTCCAGATATTTGTCAATACAATACCTTGGAAAAGTCTCTCTCACTGCCAGTTCTGTCCCCTGCGCCAGCCAGCCAGGATTGTGTCTGAACGAAGAACATCTCTGGAAAAGGATGTCCTCTCTGCTAACAGAAATTAAGGTTCTACAGGTTTCCTTGGTCACATCCCTATGTTTATTTCAACTATTCAAATCTACAAGAGAAATGGAGGGAAAATCTTCTGCTTCTTAAGGCCTATAAATTGGACGGTCTTCCCTTTCTTGTAGCCGCTGCTGGAGTTCTAAGTTGGCTTACAAGAAGAGCAGATCGTGGAAAAAAGAGAAAAGAGAACAGAAAGGAGTGTCTGCTCAGACTTCCATCAAAGAGAAAGGTGAAGGAAAGGAGAAGGATCCATAGCCATCCAGCCAGCCCTGATTCCCTTGCTTCATTGTTTGAGCAACGCCGTTCGTAGTGCTTCTTCGCTCGGGACTGCTACAGTTGCAGCTTCATGTTTTTGGTTTCTTGTGTGCATTTGTCTTTCAACAACAAATCACCTTGTGTGGGGGGTAGTGTCACCGTGTAGCTGTAGTTACAGCGTGTGTGTGTGTCTTGTTTCTTGATCTGTTTTGTTTCCTTCTTGTGGGATCTCTTTCCCGTGTGCTTTGAGGACTTGTCCTCGTGTGTGTGTGTGTGTGTTGGGGGTAGCCCCCGTGTTCAGCTGGTCTTCAGCGTGCATGTGTTTCTTTTGGCCAAAGAGTGGAAGTCTCACCGTGTTGGTGAGGGGTGGACGTAGGTGTGCCAGGGTGCAGCCGAACCACCTTAAAAAGCATTGTGTTGTGGTTTGCTCTCCATGTCTTCTACCCCCTCTTCTCAGGTGGCTTGTTGTGTCTAAGAGTTTCTCTTATCTTTTAGCTCCGTTAATCTGCCGTTTGACTTCGCTTATGGTTACTACAGTGCTATCTTCCATAGTTTGTTTGTAGAAGTGGAAAATTTGGTATAGGATCTATTCACCCCCCCCCTTCTAGATCCTCTCATACCGTCCAATAATTGGTATCAGAGCGGGTTCCCTAAAGATGTGGTCGAACGACCCAGGGAGATCCGATGGGAATGTCCCTCGCAGCTACATAGCTGAGGGCCAGGCCATCAACAAACCGCCGTTTTTCGATAGAACTAATTATCTGTATTGGAAAAATCGAATGGAAGTTTTTCTACGTGCCCAAGATCAAATGATATGGCGTGTTGTGAGTAAAGGTCCATTTGTTGTGCCAGATTTAGATGACACCTGGACACAGTACCATGTCAAAAAATCCACAACCAATTGGAGCGCCATGAACATAATGCAATGCGCTATCCACCCCACTGAATAATCAAAAGTATTCACTTGCAAATCTGCAAAAGAAATGTGGGATAGGCTTGAGCTAATCTATGAGGGTACATCTGAAGTTCGGGCCACCAAGGCCAACATGCTAACTACTGACTATGAAATGTTCAGAATGAAACCTAACAAAAGGCTCACCTAGTTAACTAATTCTTTAAAATCATGGGGAAAGGAATTTCCTGACAGTGAACTGATTAGGAAGATTCTTAGATCTCTCACCCCAGCATGGCACACTAAGGCCACGCTAATTGAGGACTCAAAGGACTTGTCTGCCATGATAGTAGACGGGTTGCTAGATTCGCTCATGACATATGAGCTTAACTTGAAGAGAAGTGAAGAAGACGTCAAGCCCAAGAAGACTGTGGCTCTCAAAGTTGTTGAGAGCACAGACGGCTCAGATGAGGATGATGGAAATAACTTCCCAGAGGCAAGCTCAGCTGACCATGCACTCCTCACCCGACAGTTCAAAAAATTTCTAAGAGGCAAAGGTAAATTTCAGAGAAGGAATAAAGCTCCTCAGGTAAGCAGAAATTCCAATTTCAGATCTGCTCAAGTTAAGAACTCTGACCAAGTTATCTGCTACCAATGTAATAAGGCAGGTCACATGCGAGGTGAGTGCCCTGAACTCCTTAAGCAAATGTCCAAGGCTAAGGGAAAGAAGCCCAAGGCAATGGTCTCCACCTAGAGTGATGATAAAGAGGAAAATGAGAGTTCCTTTGCCAATGAAGATGAGGATGACTTCTGTCTCACGGCTGATGGGAGTGAGGATCAAGTAAGTAACCTTTTTGAAACCTTTTCAATTGAGGATTGGGAAGATGCATATGCTGATCTACTTGAGAAGTATGAAATGTATAAAAAAAAGAATAAGCATTTGAAGAAAAAGATCAACGCTCTTGCTCAGGATAATACTGCCAACAAAGGGTTAGAAACCTTAAAAATTGAAAATGAAGAACTAAAAAAGCAAGCTGAAACTCTTGAAACCACCCACTCAGATCTGATAGGATTTAAGGAAGAAAATGATGCTCTTAGAAAACAGCTAAGCCAGACCAACCTGAAATGTGAAGATTGGGAGAAAGAGAACAAACACAATCTTGAAAAATATGAGGATGTTATTGCTGTTAAAATTGAGCTGCATAAAAATTTGGAAAAAGTAGAAGAAGAGTTAAAGAACAAACAATCCACCCTAAAGAGGATGACCCAGGGTAAAATTAACTTAGATGCTATCTTAGGTACCTGGGTTAATTTCAGAAAGGCAGGGCTGGGTTTGAATCCCACTGAGAAGAGGTTTTTTGAATTCAAGACTACATCCTTCTGTCCTGAAAAAGGGAAAGGGAAGCTGATTGTTGAAGAACCAATAGAAAAGAGCCCTAGCAATCATGCTACTCAATCAGGTCGAGGCACCAACCTACAGAGTCGACACAATTCTGCTAAGCCACAAGCTCAGCACAGGCACGCCAGACCGCAAGGTCGACACCATGGCCAAACAGGTCGACACTTCAGTGCTCAACAGGGCTCTTCAGGTCGATGCACCAGGGATATGCCTCGACGCAGCTCATTCTCCCACTCATAAGAAAAACTGTTCCAATGACACAAGAAGGTTCAATGGCCAGCCCAACTTGGGTACCTTCCATACCCAATTCAACCCTTTTGGAAACCTAAAAACCAGACCTCAACCTAACTTACACTCCATGAAATTCATGAAATCTGCTTGTCATACATGCAACCAACCGGGACACACTAACAACCAGTGCTGGTTCAATCATAGAATGAAGGCTTTTAACAAGTTTGGATTTCGAATAACTTATTCCATGCTTTGAACTGTGACTGTGGACCCAAATTTGTTTGGGTTCCAAAGACCTCTGCTTAATGTCTTCTATGCAGGATTGCCTAGCAGCCTATCACAACCGTTGGTACTTAGACAGCAGCTGCTCATGGCACATGACAGGAGACAAAAAGAAATTCAGCCATTTAATCAAGAAGGAAAGGGGCCAAGTAAGGTTTGGAGGCAAGGATAAAGGAAAAGTAATTGGCACAGGCACCGTGTGTAAGAATTCCTCCAACTCTATTGATAATGTGATGCTTGTTGAAGGCCTTGAGCACAATCTACTTAGCATAAGCCAGCTGTGCGACAAAGGCCCCAAGGTAATGTTTGATGCTAGTGAGTGTAGAATCCTTGAGAAAAACTCTGAATCTGTGCTCTTCATAGGTCATAGAGTTAATAATATTTATATGGTAGACCTTGATGCATCTAATTCTGAAAGCCTGTGCTTGAATGCCAACCAGCTCAGTGATGTAGGCCTATGGCACCGACGGTTAGGACATGTCAGCTATGGCACTCTGCACAAACTATCCAAACATGGGATGGTTAATAGTTTACCAAAATTGGCCTACACAAAAGTTGACCAGGTTTGTGAAGCTTGCTCTCTAGGTAAGCAAACTAGAAAATCCTTCAAATCTAGAAGTGAGGATTTATCATCCATGCCTTTTGAATTTCTGCATATGGATTTGTTCGGTCCAACAAGAATAGCTAGCATTAATGGAAAAAGGTTTGGATATGTGATAGTTGATTATTTCTCACGCTTTACATGGATTTTCTTCCTCACTATTAAGAATGATGCATTTCTTGTGTTTCAAAAAAAAATTAGAAAAGTAAAGTAAGAAGATAAATTCAAAATCTCCACTATCTTGTCTGATAATGGAGGAGAATTCAAAAATTCATCATTTTCTGAACTATGTGATCAAGAAGGCCTAACACATATATTTTCTTCTCCTAGGACCCCAAAGCAAAACGGCATTGTGGAAAGGAGGAACTGGACAATTGTGAAAATCGCCCGGACCATGTTGATTGAGAGCCAACTCCCAAGAAAGTTCTGGACTAAAGCAGCAAACACAGCATGCTATATAGTTAATAGGGCCATGGTAAGGCCAAAGTGTAAGAAAACCTCTTATGAGATGTTGAAAGGTAAGAAACCCAATTTGACTTACTTTAGAGCATTTGGATCAAAGTGCTATGTGCATAACAATGACAAATCAAATTTGGACAAATTTGAAGCCAAGAGTGATATCAGAGTATTCTTGGGTTATGCTGAAACATCAAGGGCATATAGGGTTTTTAATGTTAAGAATCAAACCGTGGAGGAAACTCCACATGTTGTGTTTGCAGAAATAAATGATAAATCTGACAATGACAGTTCTAACAGGGAAAAGAAGGAGGAAGATGGAGAATTTCTGGAATCTAAAGGAGATCTGGAAGATGGCAGCCAACCACAGCTCATAGAGCAAGAGACAGGTCAGTCGACCGAAATCCCTACACACACATTGCTGCCTGGTGAGTCTTCTACCAATCTGCGCACCCTAAAGGATCATCCTGTGCATAACATCATAGGTAACTTGCATGACCCCCCTAGGACCAGGTCATTTCTTAAAAATGTTCATAATGATGACCTCATTGCATTAGTCTCTCACTTTGAACCCAAAAGCATTGAAGATGCCTTGCAAGATGAAAATTGGGTTAATGCCATGCATGATGAACTCAACCAATTTGAAAGAAATCAAGTTTGGAATCTGGTTCCCAGACCCACCGACCAGCATGTCATTGGGACCATATGGGTTTTTAAGAACAAGCTTAATGAAGAAGGGGCTATCATTAGAAACAAGGCTAGGTTGGTAGCTAAAGGGTATAACCAAGAAATTGGCATTGACTTTGAAGAATCTTATGCCCTCGTTGCTAGACTATAGAATCCTGCTAGCCTTTGCATGCTCCCTAGGCATAAAACTATATCAAATAGATGTCAAGAATGCTTTTCTAAATGGTTTGATTAAAGAGGAAGTATTTGTAGAATAGCCCCCTGGTTTTGAGTTAATTGATTTGCCTAACCATGTTTACAAATTGAATAAGGCTCTATATGGACTAAAGTAGGCTCCACGGGCCTGGTATGACAGACTTAGTGCACATCTGACCAGGGAAGGCTACATCAGAGGTAAGATTGATCAAACAATCTTTACCAAGGTTATGAATGGCCACATCATCATTGTACAGGTATATGTAGATGATATCGTGTTTGGATCAACTGACTCTAACATGTGCAAGCAATTTGTTGAACTTATGACAAGAGAATTTGAAATGAGCCTCATGGGAGAACTCTAAATTTTTCTTGGACTGCAGATCACACAGACAAAGGAAGGATTCTTCATAAGCCAGTCCAAATATCCATTGGAGGTCCTAAAAATATTTGGAATGAAGGAAGCCAAACACATATCCACGCCCATGGGAACAAATGCATCTTTAGATGCGGATGAAAATGGTAAATCTGTAGATTCCAAAACATACTGAGGTATGATCAGGTCTCTTTTATATCTCACTGCTTCTAGGCCTGACATTCAGTTTAGTGTATGTATGTGTGCTCATTTTAAAGCTAATCCTAAAGAATCTCATTTCATTGCTATGAAAAGGATCTTAAGATACATTGCTAGCACACATGACTTAGGGCTATGGTATCCTGCATCATGTTCTTTTTATTTAATCTCATATATTGATGCTGATTATGCTGGATGCAAACTTGATAGAAAAAGTACAAGTGGTTACAGCCAATACTTGGGTGGATGCTTAGTTTCGTAGGCTTCCAAGAAACAGCACTCCGTTGCACTTTCTACTACAGAAGCTGAATACATTGCTGCAGGTAGCTGTGGAACCAAGGTACTATGGATAAAACACCAACTCCAGGACTACGAAGTAGATCTTGATGCACACCCATCATGTGTGATAATACCAGTGCCATTAACTTAACCAAGAATCCAATTCAGCATTCCCGCACCAAACACATTGAGATAAGGCATCACTTCCTCCAGGACGAGGTAAGCAAGAAAAACTTTGAATTTCACTTTGTTGAATCTGAGAAACAAATTGCTGATATTCTTACTAAACCTCTGAGCAATGACAATTTTTTAACTTTAAGAAGAGAATTGGGTCTATGTAGACATACGACTTGATTACATTTGCATGTTCTTGCTCATCAAGTCCAAGGGTTCACTGGTTACAATAGTCAGGGGGAGTCCATGCATGATTAATTGGCTGCAATGTTCATAAACTATAGATTGTTTCATTCCATTGCATGACCTTATGGTATATTAAATGATGTTGGGAGAAGGGCATATTATGTCAGTCTGAAAACCCACACTATGCGTGAGGTGATCCAAGGATCTAAAGTTCTCCGCCTAGTATCATGGGTCTTAGTCATACACCCTTGCATAATTTTAGTGTCTAGCCTTCATACTAAGTGCACTGCATTTTAGTGTCCATATGTTGAGGGGGAGATGGTTGTTTTTCTTGAGAAAGGCTCATAACAAAGTCTGCTGCATTAGAATGTTTTCTTCTGTCTGACTCCAGAGAGTCGACACCCAGTAAAAGACAGGTCGACACCATCACTCAGTTGTTCAAATCTTTCACAGCCTCCTCACTTCCTTGTGGAATACTTCAAGGGGAGATTCCCTTCTAAGACTGTTCTTATTGACTGACCTCTCTAACAGCACTCTCCTGCATGATATTTTATCATAGTTGTTTAAATATAATGATGCTTAAGGTCAACTTTACGTTCTGAAAACTAGTAACTTAGAGGAGAGACTCCATAGGCTTACTTTTGATGATGCCTCTCATGATTAAGTTCTATGCTCCATGGTCTGCTTATGCTTTTCTGTGACAATTTTGGCTGAAATACTTCTATTGAGTATTGTAATCAAACGACCATATCTAGTGAGACTTTTTCAAGCACTCATTGCAGAGCAATGGTCAGGATTTGCTGAGTAACCGGATGCACTTCACCTAAGACGTGAGGTGGTTGGCATCAAAAGGCAATGTCTTGATTAACTTTGATCTGATAAGAAGTTTTATTCATCAAAAAAAAAGAGGGGCTAGAAGAGCTTAACAGAGCAATGGCTCATGCTCATTGAGAAACTGTCACCCTTCATCAATGAAGTGGTAGTGGGACAGACATGAAGTGACAAGCTATCTCTGATCAAAATGAGGCATGATAAGATAACTGCACTAAGTAATTGGGCCATTTGCATCTAACAAATGTGATTCCTCACGTAAAAAGGTGTAAGTTGATCTTGACTGTCAGCTCGGCCTATGAGAATATCAAAGGTGCAAGTTCAGAAAAGTTCTCACTATTCCAGCTTGTTTGACTTCAATACTTATGGTAGTCGATTCTGAAAAATCACTAGGCCTCATAAGTTAAACTGAATGGGTTATTTCGGACTTCTGTTCTATTATTTGCATCAACTTTAGTAATCCTATTTTGAGTTCTCTTTTAATTGCTTAAAGTCCTGTCAAAAGTTCTTGACTTTAATCCATCCATTCTTACTCTACTATCATGACATGCATATGTGTAGGGATATATATGTTTTGAGGGTTGCTCCAATCATTTTCTCGAATATGTCTTAGTCCTGAATCCTTCTTCTGAGTTCTACACTACTACTCTTGTTTTTGCTGATGTCAAAGGGGGAGAGAGTGTTAGTTGGTATAGTGTTAGTATGTCAAAGGGGAGAGAGAGTTTCGTTGCTAAGTCTTGTGCCCACTGCATACCACTGCATATCATGTTGTTTTGTTTAAAATTTGCATGAGCTGACTATCCAAATTTTATGCCAAAATTGTCAGCACAATGACTCATAGTTGCCATCATCAAAATGGGGAGATTGTTGAATAAATATTATTTTGATGATGTCTCACTATAAGTCATTGGTCAATTTACTTTGAAACTCATGAAACACCTTTTTGAATGACTAGGTATGAAGAAGGTCGACCTCAGTCTTTCAGAGTGTCGACCTCAGACTCTCATAGCAAACAATTCACCTGTTGTTCTTCATGGCTGCCTCGACCTCGTCATCAGGCGTGTCGACCTCTTCAAGCTTCCAAGACAAAAGAGTCAACTCTGAGTGTCGACCCCTTTTCACGAAAGTTCTGTTGCGCCACACTGTGTCGACCTCACCATCATGAAGTGTCGACCTCACGATCGCAACCAGCTACAAGGCTCGAGCATGTCATTAAGACAGGACACCACTTCTTTCTCAGAAGGTCAACCTCAGGCCCATTCCAGAAACCGTTATGACAGGCTATCTCTTAAGACATGTCGACACTACTTTCACAGGAGGTCAACCTCAAGCTCATTCCAGAAGCCGTTGTAATCACTCGTTTTCAAAGAAGTGTTGACCTCAGTCTCTCAGCAGGTCGACCTCTCTAAAGGGTAAACTCAAAAGTCTTCTGACATATCTGTCTCTTGGAAAACCGTATAGAGGGCAAAAAGGTCCAATGTAAACATCTGAAAACTTGGTTTTTGAGGGCTAGAAGAGATTCCTAGGAACTCCCAAATGTCCCTGTCATCATAAGTATCCAGAGGAACACTTTACTCCAGATATCTGTGAGTACAATACCTTGGAAAAGTCTCTCTCACTGCCAGTTCTGTCCCCTACGCCAGCCAGCCAGGATTATGTCTGAAGGAAGAACATCTCTGGAAAAAGGATGTCCTCTCTGCTAACAGAAATTAAGGTTCTGCAGGTTTCCTTGGTCAAATCCCTTTGTTTATTTCAGCTATTCAAATCTACAAGAGAAATGGAGGGAAAATCTTCTGCTTCTTAAGGCCTATAAATTGAACGACCTTCCCTTTCTTGTAGCCGCTGCTGGAGTTCTAAGTTGGCTTACAGGAAGAGCAGATCGTGGAAAAGAGAGAAAAGAGAAGAGAAAGGAGTGCCTGCTCAGACTTCCATTAGAGAGAGAGGTGAAGGAAAGGAGAAGGATCCACAGCCATCCAGCCAGCCCTAGTTCCCTTGCTTCATTGTTTAAGCACCGCCGTTCGTAGTGCTTCTTCACTCGGGACTGTTGCAGTAGCAGCTTCTTGTTTTTGGTTTCTTGTATGCCTTTGTCTTTCAAAGACAAATCACCTTGTGTGTGGGGCAGTGTCACCGTGTAGCTGCAGTTGCAACGTGTGTGTGTGTCTGGTTTCTTGATCTGTTTTGTTTCCTTCTCGTGGGATCTCTTTCTCGTGTGCTTTGAGAATTTGTCCTCGTGTGTGTGTGTGTGTGTGTGTGTGTGTGTGTGTGTGTGTGTGTGTGTGTGTGTGTGTGTGTGTGTGTGTGTGTGTGTGTGTGTGTGTGTGTGTGTGTGTGTGTGTGTGTGTTGAGGGTAGCCCCTGTGTTCAGCTGGTCTTCAGCGTGTGTGTGTGTATTTCTTTTGGCCAAAGAGTGGAAGCCTCACCGTGTTGGTGAGGGGTGGACGTAGGTGTGCCAGGGTGCAGCCAAACCACCTTAAAAAGCATTGTGTTGTGGTTTGCTCTCCATGCCTTCTATCCCCTCTTCTCAGGTGGTTGTTGTGTCTAAGAGTTTCTGATGGGGGCATCCATTGCCCCTCCACTTTTTTGAGGCTCGAATCGTCGTCGACTTATGCCATTATATTCGTCATGTGTTTGTGAGTCTAGTCATGTAATTTTTATATTTTATTTGAGTCTTAAACCATGTAATTTTCCTATTATTTGAGTCATGTACCTAGGTTAGTAGGTTATCTACCAAAGTCATGTGTCATTATGTTGGTTTGTTAAGCTATTGGGCCCAACTAGTGGGCTAGGCCCAGGGGCACCCCTCCCTTGGACTACTTTGGTCATTAGTTAGCTTGTCAGGGTCATTATGGTCATATGAAAGTATGGAGCCTATAAATAGGCCTCCCCTCCCTCTCATTGTAACAATTTTTGATGAATATTGAAGAAATCCCTTTCAAGTCTCTTATTACTCCACTTCTCTCTCTCTCTCTCTCTTACTATCACTCTCTCTAAGTGGGTTGTGCCCCCTCTCTCTCTCCTCCCCACCCCAATTTCGAAATTCATTCTCTCTCCTCCCCATTCACCCCTCATTAAGGCCCCTTCCCCTTCCCCATGCACTCATTCAATTCCCCCTCCAACCCCTAGGTGGAAACCCCTTCTCCTAGGCACCTTTCCACTCTCCCAAGCAACCTTCCCTCTCCCCAAGACTGAAAGAGCCCTTCCCTAGGCCAAATTTCAAATTTCCCTCTCCCTTGGGCTGTGCCCTTTCATCTCCCCACCTCCCTAACCACCCAAGGTCGCAGCCCCCCTTCCCCATCCACCAAATAAGCCCTTGTTCATGCCCTTCCCCACCCCCTCTCCTCCACCTATTCTGTCCATGTTGCAGGTTTCAGAAAAGTAGTGACTTGCAGAGGCAGCCACGACCATCTCAAAGATTCAGATGGCAAGGCCTATATTGCTGGAATCGTCTGCGAGTTAGCTTTCCAACGGTGGTGGTCTTGCCCGCTTCCGAGGTCGGAGCTGTCCACAGGAGCTGATCTCCCACGACTACGCAGAAGACCCCAGGCAGAGAACCAGAGCGAGATTGGAAGCCCGACCACGACGAACCTTTTGGGATTCAGATCAAGTGTTCTTCAGCAAAGTTCCTCCCTCTCAAGTCCTCTTTCATCCTCAAGAAGCAGATCTGCATTTGGACATCGGCATCTTAAGTTACAAATTTTCTACTCCAAGTGTATCAGGTCAGTTTACAGGAGCCAGAACCGACACCCCTCTACTCATCTGATCGTCCCAGTCTTCTCCGACATCTGCCGACCTCGCCGTTAGTTCCGACAGAAAGAAGACTCGACCACGGTGCCAACGGTTCAGGTCTCGCCTCAATCAGAGCTTGGTAGTGATCGTGGCACCCTCTGCAACCAGCCACATTGTTCTGCACCAGACAGAGGCACAACCAATCAGCCCGGTTCCAGACTCTGCCCCGGCCAGCAACGACTGTACCAGGCTCAGAAAAAATTCAGAGATCATCCTTGGTCCGTTAGTAAACTTTTTGCGCAAGTCTCATCAGGTTCTGAGCTTGGTGGAATTTTTGGCAGCGTCAACATCGACCCCCTGTCTAGAAATACAGAAGAAAGGCAGAACCGGCGGAGCTCGGAAAGTCGGTCCTCTTTGCATAATTCCCCACCCCGCTTGGCCGGCTGAAGGCCCCTCCCTGCATGGAGGTAGTTTTGGATGTAATTAACTTAATCCCCACCCCAAGATCATCCCTCCTGCGAGAGGCGTAGTGTTGTACTCTTTACACTTTCAGGTCAAGCTACATCGCCACGGCGATCGGGTATATACCCTCGCCTCCCGGCGCGCCCTCGTCTCCGAGCGGGATCGGTGTCTTCACACCGATCAGGTGAGCCTCTGGTACTAACCTTGATAGCCTTACTTCTGCAAGTTTAGTATTGCTTTGAATGGTCGTCGGACGGTGAGAAGAGGGCCCGATCTTGTATGCTACTTTGTGAGTGACCACCGTGGACCGAGAGTGAGTGCCACCCAAACCCCGCCCTGCGGGCCAGCCGCCCACGAAGTTGGGAATCCCAGGCCCATTGAGGGTCAGCCTAAGCCAACTAAGTCACTTAGAATCATTGGGTCTCGCCTCGGACCCTTGCCATCATCCCCCGGTCCCGCCGGGTGATCGCGTGTGCCGAGTGAGTAAGACGCTATCGTGAGAATCATTGGAGTGCTTGTATGCTTGTGGATCTAGGTCCTAGGTTGTTCATTACATGCTTAGTCATCCTTGGGCTGTGCCACATCAAGTGGTATCAGAGCGGTCATAGGCTTGTCCTCACAAGTCTAGTCTTGGGTCATCATACTAGGTCAAAGGTGCATCCGCACACCCGTGCATAGCCCACCCAACCTCGCATGACCACTCGTAGTGGTACTCACTATCAACCCAATACTTCATCTTCCAATCCCACTATGAATCCAAAACGCCAAGGGATACCTACCACTAACACCCATGACTTCCCTGGCCACGTCAGTTACCTCATGAAAACCTTGACCCATGCCAATGGCAAGCTTGATAACCTATCTAGACGACTTGATCAACTAGAAGAAAATTGGCCCGCCCCAAGGATGAATGATAGTAGGGCTCCTCCATCACCTCTCACCTTTGATGGGACTCATCATAATGAGTATTTAGAATGGGAGGCTTCCATGGACCATTATTTCACTTGGTATCCAATGACCGAAGAAGAGAAGGCCCAATTTGCCAAAATGCAACTTTCTAAACGCGCCCAAACTCAATGGTTGCAAATTGTCGGGATAAGGGTGCTTAGAAGGGAACCTTCCATCACCACTTGGGGGGACATGAAAGAACAACTTAGGGCTAGATATGTTTCCCCCTCCTACTCAAAACACCAAAGCCTAAGGAGCACTTCAACTCCTTCACCCCCTCCTGGCCAACCCAAGACCCTAATCACCCATTCCCCACCACTTCCCATCTTTCCTACCCCAACCACTACATTTACACCCCACCTCCAAGTCCACACCACAACCATAGGTCCCCCTACCCAATTGAGCCCCATGGCCAACTCTCCACCTAGGCCCATGGTAACCCCCACCACTACCTCTCCATCACCCCCAAAAAAGGACACCCCTCCCAAAACCCATCAACCCAAACCCCTTCAACCCACCCATCTTCCTCTCCCTACCCCAATCCAACCCCCACCGAAGCCTCCACTACTACCATTACCTATCCTAACCCAAGTTTCCCACTACCTACCACCCCGGATACACCATGCCCCAATCATCACCACACCCTTAAAAGCCCCTCTCACCTCCTTGGAAGAAGAACCCATACCCCACCCCATAATGGTGAACACTCCAAACCCACTCTCCACCTTGGAGGAAACACAAGTCCAAGTTGAAGAAGAAACGACACACGAGGGTCTTCGCCTTATATCACCATCTCTAGTTGGAGTCAATCTCATCTTAGGGGAACCCCTTGTTAGTTGGCTAAAGGAGAGCCCAATAAGAGAGATCACGGCCCACGATTTCCCACCCATGAAGGAAAATCATCCCATAGTGCCCATCTTCTCTTATCACACCACGATCCAAGCATCTTATCAAGTAGAGACCTTAGAGGATTTTCTTAGAGGCTTAGCTTGGCAAATTGAGTTCACTAGCATGTTGACCCCTATGACCGAACAACCTAGGAGCCTTGGCCTCCTACACCATTGCATCGGGTCAATCACCTCGGTCTATATCATTGGTTGCTACACTAGCGACCTCCTTTTCCTTCTCCCTATGGTAGAAGAACCCATCTCGATCCACTCCCCTACCATTGAGATCTCAAATACTTTGATCGGCCAACCCACTAGAAACCTTGGCCCAATTACATTGGAGGAGGATGACTCACAATTTGGGAACCTTGAAGACATAGAGTTCCTCCCTCTAGGAAGACCTTTCCACGACCCCTTTGATCCCTTCCTATGGGAGTCTAGTTCCCTATGTGACCCACCCACCCTACTCACCACCCACCTTTCCCTATCCCAACCCACCATGTTTGACCCAATCCACCCCATCCTAGACCCGGGTGACACCTTGGGAGCCATGACCTTAGACCACATATCCCTTGGTAATAAGGTTGTGCCCCACCCCATGATAACCACCTTCTTAGATCCATTCGATCCTTTCCAATGGGAGTTCAAAGGTTGTCCCACACCTATACACATGGAAGTCACTTTTGGGAAAAGTATGCATGTGTCTAGGCTTTCCACACCCCTTGGCATGAACACTATGTTGGGTCCATTCATTCATATCACCCACATGTCAAGTAGAAAGCATGAGTGGTCCAAATTCGGATGTAGTGGTTCACCTTCACTCATCAAGAGTCGTAGGCATGATAGGAGTATTCATGGATGTCCGGGTTCCCCAGCATTTGTCACCCCCATGCATGACCGGATCACCTATGGATGCCCCGGTCCTCCCCATTCCATCAAAGTCTTCTTGGCATCAAAGTGTGATCGGTCTACATTTGGCTACCCAGGTCCACCTTTGCACACCATACTCTTCACACCAACATCGCATCATAGTGCCTGGCATACGCATTCTCGCAAGCATATAGGAAAGAGCAATGAGGCTTACAAAAGGCGGGCAGATGCTCATCGGTGCCACTGCGAGTTCCAAGTGGGAGACTCGGTGATGGTGAGGACGGAGCGGCTCCTTTCGGGACCTGCCTCCAAGTTGAGGGCACGGGGTTCGGGACCCTTTCGAGTTCTAAGACGACTTGGCAGTAATGCTTATGAGCTAGACCTACCTGAGGGTTTTGGGGTACACCCTACTTTCAATATGGCGGACCTGGTACCCTACAAGGGCCCCGCGGTTGAACCCAGTGAGGAGCTCGAGCCTTTACCCCCCCTTGAGAGAGACACTCCCGGTGGGACTCCACTTCATAGCTTGAGAGACTGACGAGAGCAGGTAGAGGCAATACTGGATGAGCAGAATATCCCTACTAGGCACAAGGTGTATCAGCACTACCTGGTTAGGTGGAAGAACCGTCGCCCGATTGAGGATACTTGGGCGAGTCGGGAGGACTTGTTGCGACTTGACCTCGACATTCTGGAGCTTGTACTATCGCCAGGCGGACCCATACTCGACGGGGTCGAGTTCTCCGCACCCCGGGGGTATGATGGGGGCATCCCTTGCCCCTCCACTTTTTTGAGGCTCGAATCATCGTCGACTTATGCCATTATATTCGTCATGTGTTTGTGAGTCTAGTCATGTAATTTTTATATTTTATTTGAGTCTTAAACCATGTAATTTTCCTATTATTTGAGTCATGTACCTAGGTTAGTAGGTTATCTACCAAAGTCATGTGTCATTATGTTGGTTTGTTAAGCTATTGGGCCCAACTAGTGGGCTAGGCCCAGGGGCACCCCTCCCTTGGACTGCTTTGGTCATTAGTTAGCTTGTCAGGGTCATTATAGTCATATGAAAGTATGGAGCCTATAAATAGGCCTCCCCTCCCTCTCATTGTAACAATTTTTGATGAATATTGAAGAAATCCCTTTCAAGTCTCTCATTACTCCACTTCTCTCTCTCTCTCTCTCTAACTATCACTCTCTCTAAGTGGGTTGTGCCCCCTCTCTCTCTCCTCCCCACCCCAATTTCGAAATTCATTCTCTCTCCTCCCCATTCACCCCTCATTAAGGCCCCTTCCCCTTCCCCATGCACTCATTCAATTCCCCCTCCAACCCCTAGGTGGAAACCCCTTCTCCTAGACACCTTTCCACTCTCCCAAGCAACCTTCCCTCTCCCCAAGACTGAAAGAGCCCTTCCCTAGGCCAAATTTCAAATTTCCCTCTCCCTTGGGCTGTGCCCTTTCATCTCCCCACCTCCCTAACCACCCAAGGTCGCAGCCCCCCTTCCCCATCCACCAAATAAGCCCTTGTTCATGCCCTTCCCCACCCCCTCTCCTCCACCTATTCTGTCCCTGTTGCAGGTTTTAGAAAAGTAGTGACTTGCAGAGGCAGCCACGACTATCTCTCAAAGATTCAGATGGCAAGGCCTACATTTATGGAATTGTCTGCGAGTTAGCTTTCCAACGGTGGTGGTCTCGCCGGCTTCCGAGGTCGGAGCTGTCCACAGGAGCTGATCTCCCACGACTGCGCAGAAGACCCCAGGCAGAGAACCAGAGTGAGATTGGAAGCCCGACCACGACGAACCTTTTGGGATTCAGATCAAGTGTTCTTCAGAAAAGTTCCTCCCTCTCAAGTCTTCTTTCATCCTCAAGAAGCAGATCTGCATTTGGACATCGGCATCTCAAGTTACAAAGTTTCTACTCCAAGTGTATCAGGTCAGTTTACAAAAGCCAGAACCGACACCCCTCTACTCATCTGATCGTCCCTGTCTTCTCTGACATCTTCCGACCTCGCTGTCTATGCCGACAGAAAGAAGACTCGACCACGGTTCCAACGGTTCAGGTCTCGCCTCAATCAGAGCTTGGTAGTGATCATGGCACCCTCTGCAACTAGCCACATTGTTCTGCACCAGACAGAGGCAGAACCAATCAGCCCGGTTCTAGACTCTGCCCCGGCCAGCAACGACTGTACCAGGCTCAGCAAAAATTCAGAGATCATCCTTGGTCCGTTAGTAAACTTTTTGCGCAAGTCTCATCAGGTTCTGAGCTCGGTGGAATTTTTGGCAGCGTCAACATCGACCCCCTGTCCAGAAATACAGAAGAAAGGCAGAACCGGCGGAGCTCGGAAAGTCGGTCCTCTTTGCATAATTCCCCACCCCGCTTGGCCGGCTGAAGGCCCCTCCCTGCGTGGAGGTAGTTTTGGATGTAATTAACTTAATCCCCACCCCAATATCATCCCTCCTGCGAGAGGCGTAGTGTTGTACTCTTTACACTTTCAGGTCAAGCTACATCGTCGCGGCGATCGGGTATATACCCTCGCCTCCCGGCGCGCCCTCGTCTCCGAGTGGGATCGGTGTCTTCACACCGATCAGGTGAGCCTCTGGTACTAACCTTGATAGCCTTACTTCTACAAGTTTAGTATTGCTTTGAATGCTCGTCGGACGGTGAGAAGAGGGCCCGATCTTGTATGCTACTTTGTGAGTGACCACCGCGGACCGAGAGTGAGTGCCACCCAAAGCCCGCCCTGCGGGCCAGCCGCCCACGAAGTTGGGAATCCCAGGCCCATTGAGGGTCAGCCTAAGCCAACTAAGTCACTTAGAATCATTGGGTCTCGCCTCGGACCCTTGCCATCATCCCCCGGCCCCGCCGGGTGATCGCGTGTGTCAAGTGAGTAAGACGCTATCGTGAGAATCATTGGAGTGCTTGTATGCTTGTGGATCTAGGTCCTAGGTTATTCATTACATGCTTAGTCATCCTTGGGCTGTGCCACATCAGTTTCTCTTCTCTTTTAGCTCCATTAATCTGTCGTTTGACTTCGCTTGTGGTTATTGCAATGCTATCTTCCATAGCTTGTTTGTAGAAGTGGAAATTTTGGTATGGGATCTATTCACCCCCCCTCAAGATCCTGTCATACCGTCCAACAAAGCCGTGGATGCTCCGAAGTTTGCTGGTGGCTTCAACACCGCCAGCAGCTCCCTTGGTCATGTCTGTATGAATCTAGAAGTGTCTTTGATGTAAGTTGCTCCCTTCTTGGCAGCATTGTTGGGTATGTGTTCTGACATTGTTTTTGACCCTAGTTTTGATGATAATAAATATTGTGAGTTTGTGGGAGCAAAACTTTGTGTGTGGTTTATTGAATTCAAAACATTGTGTGTTTGGAAGAGCATGTGTTATTAATGGCATTTGGTTGCATTTTGATGTTGAAATGTGATGGAATAATACTTCCTATTTGATTGTGTGAGTGTATGGTTTTTAAATGGAACAATCATGTTTTTCATATTTTTGGAAAGACTTAAAATGATCAACAAAGATGCTCACTCATGTGCAAATGAATATCCCTCATTTGAGGCTTTTCTTGTGTTGAGCATATGGGAGGTTCAAGAATGTCATTTGCATAATTAAAGCCTCCATGACCTTGTATTTGTCAAATGCTTTTGTTGGTTGAGAATGGTAGTCAAAATCTTGATGAAGTGTGCTTATTGTAGTTTATTTGGATGAACAAGCTCAAAATGTCAAATATGATGTTCAAATGTTGATTATGATCTAATTGCGTGGTTCATCATGTGTTTCAGGTTAAGAAATCATGTTCTATCATCATGGGACTTTGGTAACATCTAAACACTTATTTTCCCATGTTTTTCTAGTGATTTTATAAGTTTTTTGAAACCCATACTGCATGGGTCGACCCCTGGGGTCGACCCTTGAAGCCTCTGGTTTGGACAGAACACAATTTTTGAACCCTGCCTGAAGGGGTCGACCCCTGGGGTCAACCCACAGCAAGGGTCGACCCCAAGGGTCGACCCCTGAGTGCTGATTTAATTTTTTGGCCTCGGCCGACCTCTATCAGCCCGAGGGTCGACCCTTTCAGAACGGGATTTTCGGGAGCGTTCTAAACCCAATGAAAACCCTTTCAAACATTACCAAAATATCCCCCAATGATTCCTAAACTTAAATGGATGTCTCAAACACACTTTGGGAGGGGTATTTGGGTCTTTGGGTTAGTCCCCTATATATGCTAATGTGAGATCCGAATTTGGAGAGTGTGAACCCTAATGTGCTTATTTTCTCTTGTCTTGTAGGTGAAGAAAGGGGGAAAGGAAGGAGAGGCTCTTGCAAGCTTGATTTCATCTCCAACGAATCATCTTTGGAGATCGTGGAAGAAGAGAGAAAGGAGCGGATCGACGAGAGGAACAAGAGGATGCTCGAATCGTCGTCGTCCGACCACTCTCCGACTTGAGGCTTAGAGAAGACATTCTACAAACCCTTTCTATTCTTGGGGATTCACTTCTTCATCTTATTTTCATTCATTTGAGTCATTTTCCTTTGGTTCACAAGCATGTATTGAACATATCCTTCATTTTTCTGAACTCCGACTTTGTGTGTGTGTTGAACCGTTTGCGAACGGTGGTGGATCGTTGTGCTGCGGTGTTGTAGCTTGTGTTTGTGGTTAGATCCATTATGGATCGTGTAGGAGATGTTGTCTCCGTGTCTCTTGGAGCGGAAGCTCCGTGCGCTTCATTTGAAGTGAGTGGATCCTCACTGTTTTGGTGCGGGGTGGATGTAGGGAACCCGTCATGGTCTCGAACCACCTAAAAATCTGTCTCGCATTGTGGTTGGTTGTGGTTTGCTTGTTTACATCATTTTTATTGAACGTGTGAGAACGGTAAGCTTGAGAGAATTAATTTCTTCATAGCTTGTATTTCATTCGTTCATCATTTGCGTTAGTAGTTATTAAATTTGCTGCGTTAACTTTAAAATTACCATCGTGTTTCGCGGGGACAATTCAACCCCCCTTCTTATCCATACGAGAACCTTTGGGACAACAATATGGTATCAGAGAGAGGTCTCTGATTTTAGAACAACCTCGCAGTTGTAGAGAAAAGATCCCCTAGTATGGCCAACAAGGGAATGCTCCCCGAGGGACATTCAGTTCATAGACCTCCTTTCTTTGATGGGACTAATTATCCCTATTGGAAAAATCGGATGATTGTGTTCATGCGAGCACAAGACTATGATAGTTGGAAGGTCATTAACAAAGGTCCCTATGTGTTACCTCCCAATGAGGATGGATGGCAGGAAGAGCATATTAAGAAATCATGTGCTAATTATAGATCTATGAATATTATTCAGTGCGCAATACATCCTAATGAGTACTCACGAATCTCTATGTGTTCATCTGCGCAGGAAATGTGGAACAAGCTTACGGTCATCTATGAAGGCACTTCAGAAGTTCGGGAAATAAAAGCAAATATATTGGTGCGAGAATATGAGCTGTTTGCTATGAAGCCCGAGGAAAACATCTCGGAAATGTATGCAAGGCTGAGTGAGATAACAACTAATTTGAAGGCTTTGGGAAAGGAGTATTCTAATCAAGATTTGGTGAGAAAGGTGTTGCGGTCCCTCACACCTCCATGGCACACCAAGGCGACCGTCATCGAAGATTCGAAGGATCTCACCACACTCACGGTGGATCAACTCATCGGATCATTGATGACATATGAAATCAACATCATGAAGCCAGTTGAGGAGGAGAACAAGAAGAAGAAATCCATTGCATTGAAGGCATACCCAGAATCATCGCAAGACAGTGATGGAGGCTCATCTATGGACAGCGATGAGGAAGAATTGATGGCTCTTGTAACAAGGAATGTTCGAAAATATTTCAGAAGAGCTAGAAGAGATGGAAATCTTCCCAGAAAATTCATGAGGAGAAACTTCAACAAGAAAGGAGAATCGAGCAAGAAGGAAGAAATAATTTGTTATGAATGTAAGAAGGCTGGGCATATGAGAGGTCAATGCCCCGAGCTCCAAAAGAAGCTGAACAAGGACAAGCAAAAGAAAGGCAAAGTAATGAAGGCAACATGGAGTGATGAGGACTCGGATAGCTCAAGATCCGAAGGTGACAAGAAAGGATTGGGCGAGCAATTCCAAAATCTTTGCTTTATGGCGGATGAGGACAACTCTGAGGTAAACTCCGATTCTAAAAACTTTACCCCTGAACAATGGCATTTAGCTTATGTGGATTTGTTTCAGAAGTACAAGAAATCAAAACATGATGTTAAGAAAATGAAGAAGAGATTTTGTGACTTGTTCAACTCTACTAATCCATGTGATAGATGTAGCTTTTATGAAATGTAAATTGAAAAATTCAAGGAAGAAAAAGAAGAGTTTCAATCTAAGCTAACCTTGTATATGGATGAACTAGAGTGTTTGGAGGCAGAAAAACATCATGCATATGAAAATGTTGAAAAATCAAAAAATGAGAATGATCAATTGGCTAAGGAGTTGGATGATTTGAAATTGAGATTGAGTGGATGTGAGAAATAAAAAAGGGAGTTGGAAACCAACTTAGAAACCATGCATGTTGAATTGAAAAGTTTGAAAGATGTTGCTCAAAAATAATTGAAAGGAAAAGAGAAAATTGTTGAACATGGCGTGGCTAGCAATGAAAATGCCAGGAATGAGAGAATTGTTGTGGGACGCTCACCCACAAAGAAAAATTCGTTTGTGAATAATAAAGTTCAAAAATCATTTGATTCATATGGCTTTAATGATGTTGACTCATGCATGAACTCTTTTGTTGATAAATCTTACATGCATAGGAGTCAATTTAGAAAGCCAAATGTCACATGCTTCTATTGTGGAATGTTCGGCCACTCAATGTATGTTTGTGATTTGATGAGGGCCGATGATGAATATTTTGAAAGAAGAAATAGAATGCATTTCTCTCATAGTAGGACTAACACTTCGGGACCCAAGCTTGCTTGGGTACCTAAATCAACTTGAGAGTTGTGTTGATTGTGCAGGTCTGTCTAAGAGCCAAATGGAGCAAATGGTACCTAGACAGTAGATGCTCCAGACATATGACGGGAAATAAGGAACTCTTTTCAGACCTGAAGGAAAAGGATTGTGGACTGGTTACTTTTGGCGGAAACGACAAAGGTAAAATTGTGGGAATTGGACGAATAGGTAAGGATTCAAATCAATCCATTGAGGATGTCTTACTTGTGAATGGTTTGAATCACAGTTTGCTTAGCATCAGTCAACTTTGTGACAAGGGTCACAAAGTCATCTTTGAAAACACACACTGCTCCATTGTAGATAAGGTGTCTCATGAAATAAAGTTCATTGGTGTTAGAGATGGAAACATCTACTCTGTTGATCTTGAAAATTCTCAAAATAAAAATCTTTGTTTGGTTGCAAATAAATCGGATGATGCTTGGTTGTGGCATCGATGACTTGGTCATGCCAGTTTTAGTGTTCTCTCTAAACTGTTTAGAAAAGATTTGGTAAGAGGCTTACCAAAACTAAATTTTGATGTAAATAAAATTTATGATGCATGTGCTATGGGAAAACAGACAAGAGTGTCTTTCAAATCCAAAAACATTATCACCACCACTAGACCCCTTGAACTTCTTCACCTAGATTTATTTGGTCCCACTAGGACACACAGTCTTAGAGGGAAACTTTATGGGTTTGTTATTGTAGATGACTACTCAAGATTCACTTGGATATTATTTTTAACTCATAAGAATGATGCTTTGCAGGAGTTCGAAGATCTTTGCAGGAACTTACAAACTGATAAGGGGTATCAAATTAAAGCAATTAGAAGTGATCATGGAAGAGAATTTGATAACCATGACTTTGATGATTTTTGCAGGAAACAGGGGTTCACACACAACTTTTCGGCACCTCGAACCCTACAACAAAACGGAGTCGTGGAAAGAAAGAATAGGACGCTCATGGAGATGGCGAGGACAATGCTTTCTGAAAATGGGTTACCAAGGTATTTTTGGGCCGAGGCAGTGAGCACGGCTTGTTACATCATCAATCGTGCCATGGTAAGACCCATACTCAAGAAAACTCCATATGAGTTGTATAAAGGTAAGAAACCTAACATTGCATATCTTAAACCTTTTGGTTCTCCATTTTTTATCTTGAATAACTCTAAAGAATATTTGGAGAAATTTGCCGCAAAGAGTGATAGAGGTATATTTCTTGGTTATTCCTTATCATCTAGAGCATATCGAGTATATAATCTACATACTCTTGTGGTAGAGAAAAGCCCTCATGTTATCATTGATGAATACACATTAAGAATGTCTAACAAAGATAATCATTTTCTTGATGTTGGGCATGAAGATGGAGAAGAAAAGAAAGACAAGGAAAATCAAGATGTGGATCAAGTAGAGTCGAGCAACAAAAATGATGAAGCTCCAGCCTAAAATGAAGAGCTTCCCAAGCAATGGACGTTCCACAAAGACCATCCATAAGACAATGTCATAGGAGACGTGAAACAAGGCGTAAGAACAAGGGCTTCAATCAGGGAAGTTGAAGAAATTGATAATCTTGCATTTCTTTCCGATATTGAGCCCAAATCTGTAAATGAAGCATTAAATGATAATTTCTGGATCTTGGCTATGCAGGAGGAGTTACACCAATTCCAAAGAAATGAGGTGTGGTTTCTTGTGCCTAGACCTAAGAACCACCTGGTGATAGGAACTAAGTGGGTTTTTCGAAACAAACTTAGTGATCAAGGGGTGGTAATTAGGAATAAAGTCCGACTTGTAGCCCAAGGCTATAGTCAAGAATTAGGAATTGATTTTGATGAATCATTTGCACCCGTGGCAAGGCTTGAGACTGTTAGAATACTACTTGCCTTTGCATGCTCTAAGAACATAAAACCTTTTCAAATGGACGTTAAAAGTGCCTTTTTGAATGGTGTAGTGAAGGAGGACGTCTATGTTGAGCAGCCACCGGGTTTTGAAGATGAGAAGCATCCGGACCATGTATTCAAACTTGACAAAGCACTTTATGGTCTGAAACAAGCCCCCCGTGCATGGTATGAAAGGCTAAGTACTTTTCTTTCAGAAAATGGCTTCAAGAGAGGTAATATCGATCAAACTCTTTTCATTAAAAGTAACAATAAACACATGCTTATTGTTCAGGTATACGTTGATGACATTATTTTTGGAGCCACTTCTGATTCATTGAATGATGACTTTGTAAAATTGATGCAGGGAGAGTTTGAGATGAGTTTGATGGGAGAATTGACATATTTTTTGGGTTTGCAGGTGAAGCAGGTAAAAGATGGCATCTTCATCAATCAAAGGAAATACACAAAGGAGCTCATCAAAAAGTTCAAATTCGACAATGCAAAGCCACACAAGACGCCTATGTCAACAACAGTAAAATTGAATAAAGATGAAGAACATAAGTCTGTCGATCAGAAACTCTTTAGAGGAATGATTGGTTCCTTATTGTACTTGACTGCTAGTAGGCCAGATATCATGTTTAGTGTTTGCATGTGTGCAAGATTTCAATCTGATCCTAGAAACTCACACTTGTTAGCAGTCAAAAAGATTTTCAGATATTTGCTAGGCACCACGGATTTTGGTCTTTGGTTTCCACGTAGCTGCACTTTTGATTTGGTAGCTTACACGGATTCCGATTATGCTGGGTGTTTAGTGGATCGTAAGAGCACAAGCGGGTACTATCAATTTCTTGGAGGTTGTATGGTTTCATGGGCCTCTAGGAAATAAAATACTGTGGCATTGTCAACTGCCGAAGCCGAGTACATGGCGGCAGGTAGTTGTGCAGCCCAAGTGCTTTGGATCCAACAATAATTAGTTGACTTTGACATTTCTTTGAATGACACGCCCATTCTGTGTGATAACACTTCTGCAATAAATCTTTCCAAAAATCCTATTTTGCACTCTCGCACAAAGCACATAGAGGTTAGACATCACTTCTTGCGAGATCATGTGAGTAAGGTCATTTTAAACTTATCCATGTAAATACAGAAAATCAACTTGCGGACATCTTCACAAAACCCTTAACTCCTGAAAAATTCACTCAAATAAGGAGAGAACTTGGAATTTGTTGTTTGAATGAGTGATTGTACTTGCATGTCATGATTGTACATACTGCACTATCCTTGCTTGTTTGCATGTATATATATTTTTAGAAAACCATTTCTTGAAAATCTTCTATGATCTCACCTCCTTGTTAAATAAGATGCTTTGGTTTTGATCATTTGTGAATCATGACATATACAAAGGAGGAGGAACTATTTCCAATTGTGCATACATTTAGGGGGAGTCATAGCTATAGTATGACAAATTCATGTTCTACATACATAGCAATTACCCACACACCCTACACAAGATGATGCATATGACTTTAATTAATAAGGATTTCAGAACTTCTTTTCAACACTTTAAGGGAAATAAAATTTTTACATTGAAATGAAGAGAATCGTGAGGAAAAAGCTATCAACCCCATTCAATAAGTGGAAAGTTGAACTGAGTAGCCGGGAATCTCCACTGAAACAAATGAGGAAACTCGCGTCGAAAAGTGAAGCTAAAATCTACAAGATTCAAAATTGTGATGACTCCTAGTAGCCAGGAAACCCCATTGAGACACATGAGGTGACTCGCGCCGAATGGTGAAATCTAATAAAAAAAATGAATAAGGGGGTTGTGCAAAGCTATCAAAAGTCGAGGATCTAAATGGAATTGTAGAAAGAAATAACCCTCTAGTATTCTCTAGAAATTCTGCCAATATCCATATATTTCTGAAGTTCATTGCTCATTTTCACATATTTCACTCGGGTATTATTGTGATGTTTGTATAGCTTGAATTTGTTATTATCATGGCTTATGCAGTGCTTCTAACATATGCATGCACTACCTCTCTTGATTATGCCTCATGCTCTACACCTTGACTTGAATCAAATGCCCTTTTCGTATCCTTCTATCCCATTGAGGGGGAGATATACATATATACCTGTATGCTTGTCTCTCATGCTTGCTTGCTTGCGTGCATGAGTATCCTGTTTCATTGATATAGTTGGTTTTCATGCAAAATGCTCCAGCTCTTATATTCCCCATTTTTGATCATGCCAAAGGGGGAGAAAAATATTTACATTATCACAATATTTTTGTCATCATCAAAAAAGGGGAGATTGTTGGGTATGTGTTCTCACATTGTTTTTGACCCTAGTTTTGATGATAACAAATATTGTGAGTTTGTGGGAGCAAAACTTTGTGTGTGATTTATTGAACTCTTGTTGGGTATGTGTTCTCACATTATTTTTGACCTGAGTTTTGATGATAACAAATATTGTGAGTTTGTGGGAGCAAAACTTTGTGTGTGGTTTATTGAATTCAAAACATTGTGTGTTTGGAAGAGCATGTGTTATTAATGGCATTTGGTTGCATTTTGATGTTGAAATGTAATGGAATAATACTTCCTATTTGATTGTGTGAGTGTATGATTTTTAAATGGAACAATCATGTTTTTCATATTTTTGGAAAGACTTAAAATGATCAACAAAGATGCTCACCCATGTGCAAATGAATATCCCTCATTTGAGGCTTTTCTTGTGTTGAGCATATGGGAGGTTCAAGAACGTCATTTGCATAATTAAAGCCTCCATGACCTTGTATTTTTCAAATGCTTTTGTTGGTTGAGAATGGTAGTCAAAATCTTGATGAAGTGTGCTTATTGTAGTTTATTTTGATGAACAAGCTCAAAATGTCAAATCTGATGTTCAAATGTTGATTATGATCTAACTGCGTGGTTCATCATGTGTTTCAGGTTAAGAAATCATGTTCTATCATCATGGGACTTTGGTAACATCTAAACACTTATTTTCCCATGTTTTTCTAGTGATTTTATAGGTTTTTTGAAACCCATACTGCATGGGTCGGCCCCTAGGGTCGATCCTTGAAGCCTCTGGTTTGGACAGAACACAATTTTTGAACCCTGCCTGAAGGGGTCGACCCCTGGGGTCAACCCACAGCAAGGGTCGACCCCAAGAGCCGACCCCTGAGTGGTGATTTGATTTTTTGGCCCCGGCCGGCCTCTGTCAGCCCGAGGGTCGACCCCAAGGGTCGACCCTTTTAGAACGGGATTTCCAGGAGCGTTCTAAACCCAATGAAAACCCTTTCAAACATTACCAAAATACCCCCCAATGGTTCCTAAACTTAAATGGATGTCTCTAACACACTTTGGGAGGGGTATTTGGGTCTTTGGGTTAGTCCCCTATATATGCTAATGTGAGATCCGAATTTGGGGAGTGTGAACCCTAATGTGCTTATTTTCTCTTGTCTTGTAGGTGAAGAAAGGGGGAAAGGAAGGAGAGGCTCTTGCAAGCTTGATTTCATCTCCAACGAATCATCTTTGGAGATCGTGGAAGAAGAGAGAAAGGAGCGGATCGACGAGAGGAACAAGAGGATGCTCGAATCACCATCGTCCGACCACTCTCCGACTTGAGGCTTAGAGAAGACATTCTACAAACCCTTTCTAGTCTTGGGGATTCACTTCTTCATCTTATTTTCATTCATTTGAGTCATTTTCCTTTGGTTCACAAGCATGTATTGAACATATGCTTCATTTTTCTGAACTCCGACTTTGTGTGTGTGTTGAACCGTTTGCGAATGGTGGTGGATCATTGTGCTGCGGTGTTGCAGCTTGTGTTTGTGCTTAGATCCATTGTGGATCATGTAGGAGATGTCGTCTCCGTGTCTCTTGGAGCGGAAGCTCCGTGCGCTTCATTTGAAGCGAGTGGATCCTCACTGTTTTGGTGAGGGGTGGATGTAGGGAGCCCGTCGTGGTCTCGAACCACCTAAAAATCTGTCTCGCATTGTGGTTGGTTGTGGTTTGCTTGTTTACATCATTTTTATTGAACATGTGAGAACGGTAAACTTGAGATAATTAATTTCTTCATAGCTTGTATTTCATTCGTTCATCATTTACGTTAGTAGTTATTTAATTTGCTGCGTTAACTTTAAAATTACCATCGTGTTTCGCGGGGACAATTCAACCCCCCTTCTTGTCCATACGAGAACCTTTGGGACAACAAGCATCACCTCCATCACTAGCGATGTGCTCATCCTCCTCTATCACTGCCGACGAGTCAACAGGCTATGATTGCAACATGTATTGTTGGGTCCTCTATAGATGTTACATCCGAACCGACAAGCTCTCTAACATGGATTGCATGTTCTTCATGATGGCTGCCATCTTGGTGGCGGCAACAGCTTCCTCAAAAGCACTCGCCATTAGTTCCTGGGGTTGAAGTGGTCGTTGGTGCTTTGTGAGGACTTGTAGCTCTTCACCAGTTGTTGAATGGGTGGATCTCGTCCAAACCATCCACAAGCAGAGACCGATCCGCTTTGATACCTTTACCTGATCTATATGGACTTGACGGACCAGTGAGACTCTCTTTCTCTCTCTAGAATTCTCCCTCTAGAATGGACTATGGAGAACACCAAGGAAGGAGTGAGAGAGGAAGAGGAAAAGAAGAGGAAGAAGAAGTCTGGGCTCGCATGGTTTTTTTTTTCTCTCTAGAAAACTAGAGAGGCTTGGATTTTTTTTCTTATCCCTCACGTTATCAACAACGAGAGCCAACAATACATCATTCTCATATTTATATTCTCAGGACTCTACAAGTCAGGGTCGCCTGGCAACATGGTCTCCAGCTCCACCCGGACTTGCCATTATCTCCACTTCCCGTTATACCTGCATATCACTCAGTCCCTATCTGGTTCTCCTTTGTGCAGTGTGCAAGTCGGAACCACCCAGCGCCTGATGTGGTCTCCGGGGTGACGTCCCACAACAAGGTCAACGCCGTCCCAACCACCTGTGGCTTCCGCAAGGTGTGCATGGCCATGTACGTAACGTGGGTGTGGCTATGGACGTGAATGGCTGGTGTTGGACGGTGGTTTTCTCGGCCTTGTATGCAGGATCAGCAACGGTCCAAGAACATGATCTCCACAGACACAACAGAAATAGAAAGGGTTTACCATGATCCTACAGATGTGAATCACGATGGGAAGCGGCGTACAAAGAAGCCGTAGAATGAATCTGATCTCTTTCTTCAAGAAAACTCTAGAAGGGCTGTAGTGGATCAGAACCGTAGCAAAAGAAGAGAGAAGGGAGGTCGCTCCCTTGTACTAGACCATACAAACCCCAAAAGGGTTGCGGCCTACAGAAAAGAAGTTTTCGATGTGCCAGACAACAGCGCACAGCAGCAGCCAAGGGCACCCGATGCAAGAGAACCCCCCTGTGCGGATTCTCCCTGAGCGATTCAGAGGAGAAGCGAACAGAAGCACCTTGGGAGGCTGCGGCCTATTCAGAAGAGGCTTCTAGGTGGTGCGGTGAAGAGGAAGAGGGGCTCTGAGGCCAGGAACACCTGCTCTGATACCATATTACCATGTGAGAAAGAGACAGAGAGAGGAAGAGAGGATCAGCAAATCCAACTACAACAGCTGCCCAGTCTCCCTGCAAAAATATATTAATTCAAAAAAATTAAAAGTACAGAAATGCCCATCATAGAGGGGCAACCAGAAAAGAAAGGGAAAAATACAATACAACCTCTAGAAAGCTGAAAATTTGAAACATGGCCAAACTGCCCCTAACTGCTCACTTCTCTACATTTCCAATCCACAATCAAGCTAAAGATTGTTGTGCCCATGTGGTCATTTGAGTCATTTGACATTCTTAGTTTTGATAATGGCTTCATTTTGATAATGGCTAAACACTATAAGTCATTGTTGTTTTCCACTCTCATATGACTGACATACGTGATATTTTGTTCATGACAGATAAGCCAATGAATGGACAATGAATTGAGTGGAGATAAAAAAAGTGAAAGATCAATGATCGCGTCCAAGCACGAATGAAACTCCAAGAATGAAAATCCCTTCAAGAATCAATAGCCTAGACAGCTAACAGAAGATCAAGCTAGCTTCAAGAAGAGTCAACACTTAGTAAGAAATGAGTCGGCACTTCACATAGTCAAGGTCGATGCACAAAGAAGCATAACCAAGTGAACCCAAGGTCAAAGATTCAGTTGACACCTTCAAGACTGTCAAGGTTGATGCCACAGATGAGAACGGGCTGCTAAAGGTGTTAAGTGACTGAGCTAAAGGGTTAACAGACTGAACCGGGGAAACCCGGGATCTCCCCAGCCAGCGGTTGACCGCTGGACCAGGGGCGGTCGACCGGAATTTCTAGCAGCTCACTGTCTGTAGGATTCTCAGTGGCGGTCGACCGCCAGCCCAGGGCGGTCGACCAAAAATTCCATAACCGAAATTACTACCGATTTTCTCAGTAGCGGTCGACCACGAGCCCCGAGCCAATAATTGTTGACTTCGGTTTTCTCTCCGAGTGAAGCCATTCTCCATGGATTTCTTTAATCCTAAAGTCACCCAATCACCCACAAAACGTGGATCTGGTCTGGAGGATGTCCAAGGACCATTCAAATGGTATAAAACAAACACATGAGGGGTTAGAAACCCTAATGCTTCAAGGGGAACAAGGAGATATCAAGGGAGGCTAGAGGAGGAGATCCATGGGTACTGTAGCACCTTCGTGAATAGTACTTCGGGCTGGAGTTCTTTATCCATCCAAGGTGATTCAAGCTTATTTCTGAAGCCATCAACCTCCAAGAAGGTGTAGAAGCAATCAAGGTTCAAGGCTGCATCCATTATCTCCTCCATCAACTCAAAGGGGATTCAAAGAAGGAGATTCAAGGAAGATCGGTTTGCAAGGAAAAAGGAACCTTTGTTGCTGAATCAAGAAGAGTCTTTGCAAGAGAGAAGAAGCCCTTGTTGCTGATCAACATCGCATCTCAGACAATATCTTTTCTCTTTGAACATATTCTATATCTTGTTTGAGTGTTTTCATATTTGTTCTCTTTCCATTTCATTCGAACATTTGGAACTGAAGATCATCCCTACCGGTGGTTAGTAGGAATGCAATCGGAAGTTGTCTGATTTACGGTGTTGACGTCCCTACCTGTGGTTAGTAGGAAGGCAATCGGAGGTCTTTCCGATTTGCGGTTTAGTGCGTGGCACTAGTGGAGCCTCATCGGGTTTGGTGAGGGGTGGACGTAGGACTGGGGATTCAGTCTGAACCACCTTAAAATCTAATGTGTTTTGATTTGCTTGTGCGATTACTTTGTGTTAGATGCATACTTAGGTTCAATCTCTATATTACGTAATCATCTTGCTAAGCAAATCATTGTGTCCTTCGTCAAGCTAGTTATATTCCGTTGCTATTATCATTATCTAGCTTTAAAGAGGGGTGTTCTACGAAAAGAGGGGCAGATCTATTCACCCCTCCCCTCTAGATCTGCTATCAACTACTCAACAAGTGGTATCAGAGCCTAATCTCTCATTATGGGGTCCAACGACCTTAAGGGAATTAGTGGATCAGCGTCCAAGGATTTTTTACCTGAAGGACATTCTGTGAATAGACCTCCTTATTTTACTGGAACTAATTATCCTTATTGGAAACATCGTATGCAGGTGTTCATTCGCGCCCAAGACTACGAACTTTGGCGAGTGATCAGCAAAGGTCCGTATGAGCTTACGGATGATGAGGAGTTGTGGACCAAAGTACAAATAAGATAATCCACTGTCAACTGGAGTGCTAAACACATCATGCAATGCTCACTCCATCCAGTAGAATTCTCAAGAGTGGCTACCTACGCAACGGCAAAACAAATGTGGGACAAGTTAGAGGTAATTTACGAAGGAACCTCTCAGGTACGAGAAACAAAAGCTAACATTTTAGTTTCTGAATATGAAATGTTTAAGATGAGGCCTGATGAATCACTTCAAGACATGTATGCTCGCTTAAATGTGCTTACTAATAGTCTAACAGATTTGGGAAAGAAATACTCAGAACAGGAAATTGTGAGAAAGATTCTCAGATCATTGACTCCCGCATGGCACACAAAGGCTACCGTGGTTGAAGAATCGAGAGATCTCGCAACTACTAAGGTAGATGAACTCAATGGGTCATTGATGACCTATGAGATCAACCTTAAGAACAAAGAGGCTGAGGTACCTAAGAAAAAGTCCCTAGCTCTTAAAGCAGGACCCAGCGGTCAAGCCACTTTTGATGAAGGTGAGGATTCTGCAAGTGAGTAAGATGAGGATGACGTAGCCATACTCACACGTAAGTTCAGAAAATTTCTGAGAAAGGAAGGTAAGAGCTTCATGAGAGGACGGTCAAAGGTAAGAAATGGTTTCAAATCTAATTCTAAAAACTTTAAGAAATATGACAAAATCATTTGTTATTCTTGCAACAAACCAGGGCATTTCAAGACTGATTATCCTGACAGATTCAAAAAAGTTGACAAATAGAAGGGCAAGAAGAAGAACAAGGCCATGGTGTCCACATGGAGCGACGAAGAGAAAAATGATGACGAAACCAGCTCCTCGGATAAAGAAAAAGAAGATCTCTGTCTCATGACCAAAGGTGACGAAGAAACTGAGATATATTCACCATTTGAAGATTACACAATTGATGATTGGAAGGAAGCATATATACAACTCATGGAAAAATATGACATGTACAAAAAAGAGAATAAATCATTGAAAAAGAAAATTAACTTGTTTGTTCATGATCATGATATGAAAGATAAGACTGCTCTACTTGAAACTGAAATTGAAGATCTTAAGAAAATGATTGAGGATTTGGAAGAAGGAAGAAAAGAAATGGCTAACTTGGAAACTGAAAATGAAGACTTAAGAAATGAGATTGATAGCATGAAGCTAAAAATGCAAACCTATGAAAAGGATAGCAAATTGAGCAATGAGAAGTATGAAGCTGTCAAACAAGTCAACATTCAACTCCTATAAAATATTGAAAACCTACAAAAAGAGTTGAAGGATAAACAACAATCATTGGAAAAGTTTGTAGATGGAAGAGAAAACCTAGATGGATTGCTAGGTACTAGAATAAACCACAACAAGGATGGGTTGGGTTTTGATCCAACAAACAAAAGGCTATTTGGGTTAAAGACTGTCACATTTGTTTCCTCTTCTGATGCGTCTACCTCAAAAATAACATCCAAAGGAAAAGAAAAGGTTGAAGAGGAAGCCACTGAAATTCCTAAAAAGATTGTCCAAAAGCCTAAGAAAGGTCAACCTTCCCAGCAGCATAGGTCAACACTTCATTGGCCATTACTTGCTCAGCCTTCCAGATGTCACTATAACTGGGTTACACATTCATATAGGCCAACATCACCCTGCTTTTGGGGAAATTGTGATTCTTGTGTTCACCAACCCTATAAGTTTCAATCTCTTAGGTGGCAAAATAATTACTTTCAACCCAAAACACATTCCTCAAACTTCCACAAATTCCAACAAAGAGCCTCCAAATAGAAAATGAATGTCAAAGTTGAAAAGAAAAACCAAATCCCTGCTCTAAGCAAACAAAACATGAATGCTAGGAAGGTTTGGATTCCAAAAGAAATGGTTTCATGTTTTGAAAATCTGAAGAGTTTGATGGGACCCAAATATGGTTTGGTTCCAAACACCATTGCTTAATTGCTTGTGCAAGAATGTCTTGCAGCCATGCATAACAGGTGATATCTTGATAGCGGCTATTCAAGACACATGACAGGAGACAAAATAAAATTTTATCTCTTGGAGGAAAAGGAAGGAGGACACGTCACATTTGGAGGGAACAACAAAGGAAGAATCATTGGAACAGGTAATGTAGGTAAGAACCTCTCCAATTCCATTGGAAATGTACTGTTAGTTGAAGGTTTAAAGTACAATTTGCTCAGCATAAGTCAATTGTGTGATAAAGGTCATAAAGTGTTGTTTAACTCTCATGAATGTAGAATCCTTGAACCAAAATTTGACAAGGTAAAATTTTCTAGAAAAAGGGTCAATAATGTTTACATGATTGACTTAGATGATCATGCTCACATAAATCTTTGTCTTGCTGCACCAAAATCAGAGCTTGCATGGTTATGGTATCGTAGACTAGGACATGCTAGCTACAATGTCTTACATAAACTGTTAAAGCATTCAATGGTGAAAGAGTTGCCTGAACTATCTTTTAAACAAAAAAATAAATTGTGTGATGCATGTGCCATAGGTAAACAAACAAGAAAATCCTTCAAGGCTAGATCGGCAAACATGTCATCTAAACCACTTGAGCTGATTCATATGGATTTATTTGGTCCAACCAGAACTGCTAGTTTAAGTGGTAGAAAATATGGATATGTCTTGGTGGATGATCACTCTAGGTTCACATGGGTTTTCTTTCTCACACATAAAAATGATACTTTTGATGAATTTTAGGCACTCTATATGAAGATAAAGCAGGATGGTGAGTTTAAAATTTCCAAGCTTCAATCTGATCATAGTGGTGAATTTGAAAATAATGAATTCTATAATCTTTGTAGGGCTGAAGGTATTTCACATCGATTTTCATCACCAAGAACCTCGGAGCAAAATGGTGTAGTTGAAAGACGGAATCGAACACTCATAGAAATGGCAAGAACAATGCTTGCCGAACGGCAACTTTCAAGGAGGTTTTGGGCTAAGGCGGTAAACACGGTTTGTTACATTATCAACCGATCTATGGTAAGGTCACACACCAAAAAAACTTCTTATGAGTTGCTAAAAGGTAAAAAAACCTTCTCTCACACATATGAAAGTGTTTGGGTCAAAGTGCTTCATCCACAATAATGACAAAAGAGATTTAGATAAATTCGAGCCCAAGAGCGATGAAGGTATATTCCTTGGATATTCTGATAGATCTAGGGCTTATAAAATTTACAATGTTAAGAGTCAAACTGTGGAAGAATCACCCCATGTTTCCTTTGATGAATATCATGATGATTCTAAAAATGATAACTATTACAGAAAAAATGATGAAGATGGGGAATTCCTAAGCATGAAGGAAAAGAATGATCCTCCACAAGAAGAAACAAGAGAAGATGGTGACCTAGCTGAATCAAGCAATGTAAGGGATCAAGCTCCAGGAGAAGGTAATGATTCTACAGATATTAGAATTCTTAAGGATCATCCTTTAGAAAATATCATTGTTAGCTTGAATGACCCACCTAGAACAAGGTCACATTTTAGAATTGTGGAAGAACTAGATCAACTTGCTCTTGTCTCCCAGTTTGAACCCAAGAACATTGATGAAGCATTAAAAGATGAAAACTGGATAATTTCAATGCAAGACGAGTTAAACCAGTTTGAAAGAAACAAAGTTTGGCATCTTGTTCCTAGACCATCATCATAATCTGTCATAGGCACTAAATGGGTCTTTAGGAACAAACTCAGTGAGGATGGCAAGATAATAAGAAACAAGGCTAGATTGGTGGCTCAAGGGTATAATCAAGAGTTTGGGGTAGATTTTGAGAAATGTTATGCCCCAGTTGCTAGACTCGAAGCCAACAGAATTTTACTTGCCTTTGCATGCTCCCTTAGAATAAAGTTGTATCAAATGGATGTAAAACGTGCTTTCTTAAATGGTTTGATCAAAGAAGAAGTCTATGTTGAGCAGCCCTCTGACTTTGAAAATTCTAACCATGCAGATTTTATATACAAGCTAGACAGGGCACTTTATGGACTTAAGTAAGCACCAAGAGCTTGGTATGAGAGACTAAGCTTGTTCCTCATTGAAAAGGGGTACACACGAGGTAAGATAGATCAAACACTTTTCACCAAGAAGCAAAGTAAGAATATCTTGATTGTTCAAATTTATGTTGATGACATTATGTTTGGTTCTACTGAATCTGAAATGTGTGAGGAATTTACTAACCTCATGACTAGCGAATTCGAGATGAGCCTCATAGGAGAACTCCAATTCTTTCTCGGTTTGTAGGTCAACCAATGAGAAGATGGGTGCTTCATAAGTCAAGCCAAATACATCAAGGAACCGTTGAAAAGAATTGACATGCCAAACAGTAAAATAATTGCAACTTCTATGAGCACCACAACATCACTGGATTCGGATGAAAATGGTAAATTAGTGGATGCAAAAATATATAGAGGTATGATCGGCTCTTTACTTTACTTGACTACATCCCGACCAGATATCCAGTTTAGTGTATGCCTTTGTGCTAGATTTCAAGCTAGTCTTAGAGAATCCCACTTGACTGTCGTCAAACGTATCCTTAGATATCTTGCCGAAACTCAAGATTTGGGATTGTGGTATCCGTCATCATGTGATTTAGCTCTTATATCTTATTCTGATGCGGACTACGCTGGATGCAAGCTGGATCGCAAGAGTACTAGTGGCTATTGCCAGTTTCTAGGCGGGTGTTTAGTTTCTTGGGCCTCCAAGAAACAACACTCGGTTGCCCTCTCAATCGCAGAGACATAATATGTTGCTGCGGGGAATTGTGGCACCTAAGTGTTGTGGATTAAATACCAACTCCAAGACTACTTAGTAGATCTTGGTTGTGTCCCGATTCTGTGTGATAACACTAGTGCTATCAACCTTACAAAAAATCCAGTTCAGCACTATAGGACCAAGCATATTGAGATTAGGCATCACTTCATTAGAGATGAGGTGGTTAAGAAAAACTTTGAGCTGCTCATTTTGTTGATACTCTAAATCAAATTGTTGATATCTTCACCAAGCCCTTGTGTAATGACAGGTTTACAACACTCAGAAGGGAGCTTGGTCTTTGCCGACCTCAGGCCAATAAAAATTGAAATGATGATCTTGTTCAATTTAGTTGTGTGTTTTTGTAGATTGGTGTTCATGCATTGTTTATATGTAATTATGTTATTTTGCATATGGTGTAGCATTGCATGTAGTCATGATGCATAATAAAGTTGAATTCATGTTCACGATGCATTGCATGATTTATGTAGCATTCATCTTGCATGGCCATGGTATATTAAATGTTGATGTATGGAAAGACAGGTTATGCTTGTCTAGAAGCACTCAATATGCGTGAGGTTTCACCTCCGCCAAGTACCATGTGCCATTGTCACATATAGGTCATATAGTAAGGGGGAGTTGTCTCTTTGAAGTATTCATGCATATGTTTCATCTTCATTCTGTTACCTTTAATAAGTGTATAACCATGGGTTGAGTCATGCATTTCATTTCTGATCATTCCTCTTGATTACAAAAATAACTCCTTGAATGCATTCACTGCATATCCTTAGGGGGAGTCTTGTTGCTTCTCTTACTCTCTTGCAATCTGAACCTCAATGGCTTCTAGCTGAATATGTGATCATGAGACAGATAGAACTATGGCGTAAGAGCTTTTTATTATATGAACTGATGAATGTCTATCTAATGAAAATGGTTCAGATTTAATGATTTCCTTGACGTTCTCATATATCTTTTGAAATCATCTATGTTCTGTGGTTTTAATAGACCTTAACTAGAGATTGTATGTTGTGCCTTGAATGAATATCCTGAAATCTGAACATTCAAACGTCATAGCAACGTTGGTTGAGATGCTAAATCTTAGTATTGTTGTTAAACTCCTTGATGAGTTTGAATTCCTGAAAATCAATTTGACATAGCAATGATATTGTTGCACGGAGAAATATGTCACGTCCTCAAAACAAGTGACGAATGATATGTCATGATGTGCCCCTGTTATCTCTGTCTTAATTAATTTAGACTCTAGGCAGAGCACTGGCATAATTACTGAGAAATATATCTTCTCATCAAAGAAATGAGATCGGATATGTCATGACGTGACTTTACTATCTCTGTTCATTCTGAAACATAACAGTCAGTCTTACCAAATACCTAAGAATACTGGCGTCTAAACAACGTGTATTCTTACGGATAGGAGACATGTACTAGACTCGATTGCTCGTACAATATGAGTCTTGTGCCTTCAAATGCAAAAGATTCTGAAAATAGTGCTGCAATCATAAAATTTTATACTTTAGTCATGCTTGTTTAACCTCAATACTAGTTTGTGCTATTCCCGATAAAGTTCTTGAATATGGATGTGTACGACAAAGGAAGGTTCAACACTGCCATGATATGCTATTCTGGTTCATTTCTATTAAAACATGGATGTAGATACTTTTCGAACTCTATTGTTGATCTCGGATTTCATTAGCTTTGAACCATGTATATTTGCTCACGGCATGTTTCCGGTTTGCATATAATGGCTTGCTCTTCACTCCTATTCAGCTCTGATCATTAAGACTTTTGTCAACGACTCTACCTTACCCCTCCTTTTTGCTGTTGTCAAAGGGGGAGAATTTTGTGAGTTACCTTTGTGAGTTGTCAAAGGGGGAAAATCCTTTGTGAGTTGTCAAAGGGAGAATATCCTTTGTGATTGTGAGTGTCAAAGGGGGAGAAATCACTTTGTGATCATGCATACATATTGGGAGAAATCTCTTTGTGATCATGCATACATATTCCATTCACATGCTCTGCTCATCCATGCGTAGCATAATCATCATCATGTATCTTGAGCTGCATGTATTATCAAATTTGCCATCTTGGACATTTCTACCAAATAATGACTCACAGTGTTGCCATCATCAAAAAGGGAGAGAATGTTGTGCCCCTGTGGTCATTAGAGCCATTTGATATTCTTGGTTTTGATAATGGCTTGATTTTGATAATGGCTAAACACTATAAGTCATTGTTGTTTTCCACCCTCATATGACTGACATACGTGATGTTTTGTTCATGACATATAAGCCAATGAATGGACAATGAATTGACTGGAGATGGCAAAAGTGAAAGATCAATTATCGCGCCCAAGCACGAATGAAACTCCAAGAATGAAAATCCCTTCAAGAATCAATAGGCTAGACAGCTAACAGAAGATCAAGCTAGCTTCAAGAAGAGTCAACACTTAGTAAGAAATGAGTCGGCACTTCACATAGTCAAGGTCGATGCACAAAGAAGCATAACCAAGAGAACACAAGGTCAAAGATTCAGTTGACACCTTCAAGACTGTCAAGGTTGATGCCACAGATGAGAACGGGCTGCTAAAGGAGTTAAGTGAGCTAAAGCGTTAACGGACTGAACTGGGGAAACTCGAGATCTCCCCAGCTAGCGGTCGACCGTTCGACCAGAATTTCCAGCAGCTCATTGTCTGCAGGATTCTCAGTGGCGGTCGACCGCCAGCCCAGGGCGGTCGACCGAAAATTCCATAACCGAAATTGCTACAGGTTTTCTCAGTAGCGGTCGACCGCCACCTACCTCCGGTCGACCGCCAGCCCCGAGCCAACAATTGTTGACTTCGATTTTCTCTCTGAGTGAAGCCATTCTCCATGGATTTCTTTAATCCTAAAGTCACCCAATCACCCACAAAACGTGGATCTGGTCTGGAGGATGTCCAAGGACCATTCAAATGGTATAAAACAAACACATGAGGGGTTACAAACCCTAATGCTTCAAGGGGAACAAGGAGATACCAAGGGAGGCTAGAGGAGGAGATCCATGGGTACTATAGCACCTCCGTGAACAGTACTTCGGGCTGGAGTTCTTCATCCATCCAAGGTGATTCAAGCTTATTTCTGAAGCCATCAACCTCCAAGAAGGTGTAGAAGCAATCAAGGTTCAAGACTGCATCCATTATCTCCTCCATCAACTCAAAGGGGATTCAAAGAAGGAGATTCAAGGAAGATCGGTTTGCAAGGAAGAAGGAACCTTTGTTGCTGAATCAAGAGGAGTCTTTGCAAGAAAGAAGAAGCCCTTGTTGCTGATCAACATCACATCTCAGACAAGACCTTTTCTCTTTGAACATATTATATATCTTATTTGAGTGTTTTCATATTTGTTCTCTTTCCATTTCATTCAAACATTTGGAATTGAAGATCGTCCCTACCGGTGGTTAGTAGGAAGGCAATCGGAAGTTATCCGATCTGCGGTGTTGACGTCCCTACCTGTGGTTAGTAGGAAGGCAATCGGAGGTCTTTCCGATTTGCGGTTTAGTGCGTGGCACTAGTGGAGCCTCACCGGGTTTGGTGAGGGGTGGACGTAGGACTGGAGATTCAGTCCGAACCACCTTAAAATCTCGTATGTTGTGATTTACTTGTGTGATTGCTTTGTGTTAGATGCATGCTTAGGTTCAATCTCTATATTGCGTAATCATCTTGCTAAGTAAATCGTTGTGTCCTTCGTCAAGCTAGTTATATTCCGTTGCTATTATCATTATCTAGCTTTAAAGAGGGATGTTCTGCAAAAAGAGGGACAGATCTATTCACCCCTCCCCTCTAGATCCGCTATCCACTACTCAACAAAGATATCTCTGTCCCCATTCCATGAACCTTGAATTATCAGCAAGAGAGCTTCCCAACAGTTTGACCAATGTCATATCTAAGGAAAGGATGATGATCCATAGTTTCCTCAAACCTACCACAAAAGATGCATTCCTCTCTACTTTGCACTACCATGATTTTCAACCTGTCACAGGGATTTTTCTCATGCAAAGCTTGAACTTGATAGGGAGTTTTCTCTTCCAGACCTGTTTACTCCAGGTCATCTTCCACCCCGCTTGTGGAAGAAGCTTCACAGCTGATCTTACTGAAAGCACGTCCAGACTCCCATCTCCACTTTCAGTGATCCTTTAACATGTGGTAAGATAGACATAACCTGGAGAATAGCCAGAAGTTGGCAAAAATCCTCCACTTCAGAGTCATGTAATTTCCTGCAAATGTCAAATGCCAGTGCCCCTGGTCTGCTTGTGCCCAATACTCACTGCTAGTCTTCTTTGTTGAGCATGAAATTTGATATAAAGCAGGATATATGTCCTTAAGACAAGTTTGTTCCAGCCACTTTCCTTCCCAGAAATAGGTTTCTTGATCATTGACCACAATAATATCAGTTCATGGTACATGTTGTAGGATCACGGTGTGGTCCACAGATCACTCCTACTGTTGATTCTTCAATCCCTTTCAATGACCTTGATGGATGGAGAGAGTAAGGGGAAAATGGTACATTATTCAAGGGACCTGGTAGAGAAAGTTAAATTAGTGAAATGATCCAGTGATCTAAGCAAAAAGCTTAGATCACTGCCTAAAACAGTCAGTCAGGGAAAATGGGCATGTGCTAGGAACTTGTAGAAAGGATTTATTCTCACCATAAAGATTAAAAAAAGGGAAAATTACTCTGAAGGGTAAAAAAAATATTGAAATATCTAATAAGGGCATTCTAAGTTTAAAATATCTAAAAAGTCACTGTTTTTGAACTTAATATCCATAAAGGGTAAAATACATATTTTTCCTAAAATAATACCAAAAATGCCCTCAATTGTTTAACAGCGTAAGTTATTCTAATTTAAATCTATATAATATAAATTTTAATATATCAAAAAGAAGTAGAAAATATAATTATTAATTAGATGGGATTGAAATATAAAGTTAACTTATTTATTCCATTATATGGAAGGAAATATGATCAAATGAGGTATACGATTTTCATATGTAAAATACTTTATGTTCATATATATATATACTCGTTGACAATGTGACGTTCATAACATTACATGCCAATTTTGATGTCTAGTAAGTGATATCATCTTTTAGATATATTATATTAAAAGATATAAAATTCATATTACATATAAATATATTAAAGAAGTTTATTTGTTAAACAAGGGTATTATCGACAGTTTGTCTCTTAGAGATATGATGATTACTAAGAATGCCCTTTTTAGATATTTTAAAGTTACATTGTCTCTATTGGATATTGGGAAAGTTTTTCCACCCTTTTCAGTAATTTTCCCTTAAAAAAATGTAACTAGAAACAGGAGAAAGTTCTTAAGGTGTTGCTCATGTGACCATAATAGCAATCCCTTGTTTAGCATACACATAGGACAAATGGAAATTTGGCTCGGACACAATAGTATGAGTTTTCTCTCCATTGTATGCAACCTCCTTATATCCTGAGTGAATCAAGCGAATGTAAACCTACATCTGCAGTTTATTACAGTTACAATACCTCTCATCTCGCCATGAGAGAGGCAAAAAATATGGAACAAAGGAATGTCAACAAAATCAAAAGATGTTCTAGAAAAATCTCAGTTAGCCAAATGCTCACAGGGTAGAATAAGTATACTCCACAGTACACGTATAATGCTAAAGATACAAAATTGCTTCCAGTCTGCCTTCGTGATCTCAGCACAATGACTTACCAATTATTGGTCACATCCTTGGTTGTTTTGAGTAATTGCATTGCACTTGGCTCACTCCATCCAAAATTGCAGCATGACTAAGCTTACAAATGCGACAACGGGTAAGCTTGGATAAATAACTTGCTACCTGTATGTTTGACCTTCCTGCCTTCCATATTCTTTAGTAGTCTATCTGATATCCTGAAGGATGAGAATTGGCTATAAAGGTGCACCATGATACCTGCAACCAAGGTGTTTGGCAGGATAATGAAATTTGACTTGTCTTCCCAGTTACTTATGGCCGATGTATGTGCACACAAAAAACATAAGAACTGGGTCTTCTAAATTTTCCAACAGCAGGCATCACAAGTGTCTCATAATCACATGCAGTGCAAAAGAACTGCAGCATCTGAACATGGCCGATGACTGTCAACAGGCAATCAATAGAGGCATTATTGATTGAATTACCTGGAATTAAACAAGCAGAAAAAAATTTCTTTCTTCACCAGTCATCTTTTTTTTGAACGTGAAAAGTTCTTCACCAGGCATCTTACCATCTGTTGGAAGCAATATTCATGTTGAACCTTGCAAATTTCTTCACCAATAATCTCCACATGAACAAGCACCATCCTCAAAGTGGTGAAACCTGTAAATATCCCTAAGAACAATCTTCCGTCCAGTGATCTTGGAGATAAGCTTGCAAGCATAATGACAATCCCCACATATGCGAAGATTTTTTGTTATCCTGATAGGTGTTCCTGGCGAAGTATTGATAAGGGCAAAAGCAATTGCCAGTTTTTCACTGTGGACAGCAAGATGGCATTCCTTGTCTTCCTCTTCAAGATCATGGAGGGCAGAATCTGTTTCTGCAACGTAACCAAATTCTTTCATTTTAGCAACCAGCATATCCAGCTTGGCATATATGTCCCTTGACTGAGGATGAGACCTATCACCCATAAGAAAAATGTGAACTCTATTGTTAAATTCCACATTGCTGCAGCCTGGTGATTTTTTGATCCCTCTGCTTCTCATGATGCTTCTCACTGCTGTGACATCTTCCCATCTACCAGCTTTGGCATATATGTTCGATAGCAGAACATAGTAGCCAGACTGTTCAGGAACCAACTTGAATAAATGATCTGCAGCTGCCAGTCCAATGGTCATATTTTGGTAGACCCGACAAGCACTCAGTAGAGCACCCCATACTCTCTCATCTGGCTCCAACGGCATATTCTTGACAAAATCATATGCCTCTTCAAGACATCCCGCACGGCCTAGAAGGTCCACCATGCAAGTAAAGTGTTCCACTGTTGGAATCAACTGATATTGATCCATCATGCAGCTGAAGTAGTACTTCCCTTCTTTTAGCATACCAGCATGACTGCAAGCTGATAGGACTGAAACAAATGCAATGTGGTCGGGCTTCAGGCCAGACTTCTGCATGCTTTCAAAGAGGATGACTGAATCTTCACCAAGGCCATGCATGCCATAAGCGGAGATCATCGAAGTCCAAGACACAACATCTTTTTCTTTCATACTATCGAACACTTCCCTAGCAGCTTGCAGAGATCCACATTTTGCGTACATGTCCACCAATGCATTCTCCAAGAATAGGTTTGGGCACATTTTCTTCTTCTTGATGTACTCATGTATCTCACTCCCTAGCGCCAGGGCTGACAGGTCACCACAAGCTGTCAGAACACTGACAAATGTGATGGCATCTGGCTCCACACCTTCTGACATCATCTGCCTATAGATCTCTACTGCATCTGCAGCCTTTGAATTATTAGCATATATAGTGATCATGACATTCCATGAAATTAGCCCCTTACGAGGCATATCATCAAACATTCTCCTGACAAAGGACACACTGTCAGATGTGATGCTCGCCATGACTGGCAGGATGCTTGCCAGTGTAGCCGCATCAGGTTTTGCCCTCCCCGAAATAACCATCCCCTTGCAGACTTCCAGAGCTCTGTCACGTTCACCTTTCTGTGCGTATCCTGCGACCACGGAGTTCCATGACACAGCATCCCTGTGAGGCATCCCTTCAAAGACCCGCTCGGCCTCGGACAAGCACCCGCACCTAGAATACATGGTGATCAAGGTGTTGCCCACGAAAACATTGGAATCGAGCCCGACTTTTGAGACCGCACCGTGAATCTGTCGGCCACCCAGTAGGTGCTCCGCGCCCGAGCAGGCGTTGAGGAGACAGGGGTACGTGTAGTGGTCGGGCCTCACACCGTATGCTGCCATGCCGGAGTAAACGCCGAGGGCATCCCGATGGCGGCCGTGACTAACATAGCTCCTGATCATGACGTTGAAGAAGATGACATTGCGATCAGCGGTTCCGTCGAACACCTGGCGGGTGGCGACGGGGTCCCCGCAAGAAGAGTAGGCTCTCATCAGCTTGATACCCAAGGCGGGGTTCGGGCGGAGGATACCGCGGGTGAGGAGCTGAGAGTGGAGCCGCCGGAGGGCGAGGAGGAGAGAAGGAGAGGCGCATTTGTCCAGGAGAAGGCCCAGGTAGTCCACAGTTACCTGCTGAGATACGGGTTCGAGGTTGGGGAGCAAAGAAAGGAGGAGGGGAGGGTTGGGATGGGAGTTGCAGCAGCAGAGGTGGGCGGTGGGGGCGATGCATCGCGTTCTCATCAAGTTTCTGTGGGTCACAAGTCAGTCAGAAACCCCGTTATTCTCATCGTCTCCGTCCTCATCCTCCTCCTGCCTGCTGGGCTCGGGACAGACGACGGTCGCCCACTTCCGCGACGGCTGGGAACGTGTTAAGTCCACCGGGATAGATGACTAAAATTGCCGCGAAGTGTGCCCATGCCTAGGACTGTCAATGGATCCTCGGGATCCGAAACTCGATCCGAATCCGAAAATAATTTCGGATTCGGAGCTACTCGCAGTGGGATACACGTGTGTGATTCGGGGTGAAATCTTTTGATCCGAAGGCAAAGATTTCGGATCGGTTACCAGGGCGCCATAAAACCTCTACTTTCGGGGCGAGCAACCCCATCTCGCGCATCGCGGCCTCCCTCTACTAGGGTTTGATCCCCGTCCCCTTCTCCGCATCGTTGTGGCGATCGGCCACCAACCCCATCTCCATCATCGGCGCATCGCGGCCTCGCTCTAGGGTTTGATCCCGTCCCCGTCTCCGCATCGCTGTGACGACCACCAACCCCATCTCCATCATCGGCGCATCGCGGACTCCCTCTAGAGTTTGATCCCGTCCCCGCCTCCCTCTAGGGTTTGATCCCGTAGATCTTGTGCCCGCTAATCGACATGATGCCGATGTTCAAACTCTCCACATTGATGGGGATCTTACCAATGGACTGGGCCGCGTCGGTGTGGAAAAGCACGCCTTTTTCCTTGCAGATGCGCCTGATCTCCGCGATCGGCTGCAGAACGCCGATCTCGTTGTTGACAGCCATGACGGAGACGAGCCCGGCTTCGGGGCAGATGGCGTCCGCAAGGCGGCCGAGGTCGACGAGCCCGTCCTTCTGCACGGGGAGGTAGGTGACCTCGAAGCCCTCCTGCTGGAGGTGACGGCAGGAGTCAAGCACGCACTTGTGCTCCGTCTACGTGGTCACCACATGGCGCTTCTTGTGGCGGTAGAAGTGCATCGCCCCCTTGACGGAGATGTTGTTGGACTCGGTGGCGCCGAAGGTGAAGAAGATTTCGTTAGGGTTGGCGCCGACGAGGGTGGCCACCTGGGCACGAGCGGCTTCCACCGCCGCCTCTGACTCCCAGCCGTACATGTGGGTGCGGGATTGGGGGGTTGCCGTAGCGGGGAGAGGTAGAAGGGGAGCATGGCGTCCAGGACCCAGGGATCGACGGGGTGGTGGCCTGCATGTCCAGGTAGAGGGGATGCCCGGAGATCCGCACCCCTTTCATGGAGATGGCGTTAGTGCCCTCGGCGAGAGTGGGCTCCGCCGCCGCCGCCATAGAGAGGGGGCGCCGCGGGGCGTCGGGGACGAGGTGCGAGCGGAGGAGGCGGGCCGCCAGCTGTTTCGCGGCAGCCATTGGAGGCGGGCGAAGAGAGTAGGAGGAAGAGGTTGGATGGAGCAGGGGAGATGATGGGTTTTCCGTTCTTCACCTTACGTGTGGCACTTTTTTCTTCGGTTCTTTTGAATTTTTTTTTCGATTTCAGAGTTTGATGCCTTCTCTGGGGATTGGGTTTCTCGAGGGTATCCTTGGATTTCTTGAGGCTAAGAATGAGCTGCCGATGACAAAAAGATTGCAATTTGGCGGTGGTTGCGCTCTCTCTCTCGCTCTCCCCGTCTCATCTTTGGCTTTTTTCTTATAGATCTGATCGACCGGGCGTCAATCCTTCAGCAATCTCTTCACGATCGGCATTACCCTCGGGCGAGGCCTTTGCGGGAAGCGAGGAGATGGTATGGCCACGGCTACTTATGCCTTCCACTCAGAAATTATTGTCATCTAAACCTACCAGTTGCTCCATTGTCTTTAATTTCATTCATCGAATTGTTTGCTAATTGTTCCTTTTTTAGAGGGATGTGGTGCTAGTGTTATTCGGATCTATCTTCATAAGCTCCTCTGGGTGGTTCCATCCAATGAAGTTCGTCTGAGATGTAATAGTTTAGGGCAGCGGAAGTTTTGGCAAGGGCTTCAAATGCCTTCGTTTTTTGAAGTGCTTTCTCATCTGCTCTTAGAGGTTGGCGGAGCAAGTTGAAGAGGAATTAGTACTTTTGCTATGGATAGGCTGCAGGGGAAAAGGTTTGAATTAGTCCTTGTTGAATAACTCTTATTGGTGTTTTCTTGGATCAGTCCTTGTTTCAGATACTTTTCTTGGAGAATTTCATCCAATAATGGGAATTGACAATCCTATCTGAGTGCCGTTGGTGAGTAATAATGTGTAAGAGACAATTGACTTGCATCTTGTTGAGAAATTTTGTGAGGGCTTATCATTTTCCACTTTCAATTGCTACAATTTATTTACTAAAGAAACTGGAGATTACGTTTAAGTTGTTTTTTCATATTTATTTAGTTTGGACAAATATATTTTGTTCTTTTATTTTCAGATATGTGTCCATTCTTCTCTACAAAAATGAGAATGAAAAATGTGAATGGATTTAGGAGGGTTGAAGAGTAGTGTATATCTTGGTATTAGGTTAGAATGGTAACCACATTTTGGTTGGAGATTCAGCCTTTTCCAAGCAGATATGTGTTCTCCATTGGGTTCAGGAAGCTTGGTTATAATTGTTTGATGCAGATGTTTGATATTACAGATAATTCTTTCCCTTCTGGAGGATATTACGTTTAAGTCTATCTTGGGATCGTTAGATCTGTTTATGGATATCTTGAAGCTTTCCTACTTTGACCACTGTATTAGATAAGTTTCGTGTCAGATTGATAATGCATTGCTCACATGAATTCTGGAAACAAAGAGCCATTGTCCTCCATTATTGATATTTTAAAAGTTCGATCCCTACCACCGTGTGTCCAACTGGTCCATGAGCCACGGCTCTTTTTGTTGGGGAGCTGCAAGAAATATACTAGGCACAAATATATGTATAGTCGGAGAAATCAACACAGAAATAAATTCTACCCGCATACCTTCGGCGGATCTGTGCAACTATAATAATTTCTACGGCATCCACACGCAAGGATCCGAGTCGAAAACACCAAACCAACACAAGAACAATCACACACAAAATGCACCGGATTTTTAACGTGGAAAACCCTCCCTCGACATAGAGAGGGAAAAACCACGGGGCAAACCGACAGTGATCCACTATGTAGAAATAGCAATACAAAGTTTTCTTCTCTCAAGATTTGCCCAAATCTTGAGGTATACACATAAGAGAATGGAGGGTTGTGAGAATACCTCAACCGGGATAAATCCCCAAAATAAGAGAGCAAAATATCCGAGTTCACCGGGATAATCTCTTTCTCCCACCTTTCTTCTTCCTCTTCTCTTCCTCTTCCTCTTCTCTTTTCTTCCTCTTCTCTTTCCCGCAAGAACACTGCCGCAGGAAGAAGAATAGCCGTTGCTGCCTCTTTTACTGTTTCACCGTGTGTGTTTTGATGGCCAGGAGGCCTCGGGTGTATTAGGGATTGAGGAAAGGTGGGGAGAGGTATGATGCACCCTCACCTCCCTCTCTATTAACATGTGCCAACAGGGGCTGGACCACACTAACAATCTCCCCCTCCAGCCCATGGTGGAGGTAGCACTAAAATGACTCCTCACCGGGAGTCCATGCCGGTCAGCCGCCGACACAACTCTAGTTTCTCTCTAGGAACAACCTTTGTCATCATATCTGAAGGATTTTTATCTGTATGGATCTTCTTCAGCTTCATCTGTTGTTGCTCTATAGCATCTCGCAACCAATGGTATCTCACATCAATGTGCTTTGTACGGGAGTGATATGTAGAGTTTTTGCTCAAGTCCATAGCACTCTGACTGTCACAAAAAATCACATACTCTTCTTGCTTCAAACCCAATTCCTGCAAAAATCTTTTCAGCCAAAGTATTTCTTTCCCTGCTTCAGTTGCTGCAATATATTCTGCCTCAGTAGTAGATAAAGCAACACATTTTTACAATTTGGACTGCCAGGACACAGCTCCCCCTGCAAAAGTAAATAAGCACCCTGAGGTAGACTTTCTGTGATCAAGGTCACCTGCCATATCAGCATCTGTAAAGTCTTCTAGAACTGGTTCTGAACTCCCAAATGTCAAACACACTCTAGAGCTACCTCTCAAGTATCTGAAGATCCACTTCACTGCTTCCCAATGCTCTTTCTCTGGATTAGAAAGGAATCTGCTCACTACACCAACTGCATGTGCAATGTCAGGTCTGGTACAGACCATTGCATACATCAAACTCCCAACTGCTGAGGAGTAAGGAATGCTCTCCATCTCTCTCATATCTTCCGTAGAAGAAGGACATGACTTCTTGTTGAGCTTAAAATGAGCTGCTAATGGAGTACTCACAGACTTGGCATTCTTCATATTGAACCTGTCAATCACCCGTTCAATATAATTTCTTTGTGACAACCACAATTTCTTGATTTTCCTGTCACGAAAGATATCCATGCCCAATATTCTGCATGCTGGTCCCAAGTCTTTCATATCAAAAGACTTTGACAAATCTGCTTTCAATTTATCAATCTCTTGAGTATCCTGACCAACAATCAACATATCATCAACATAAAGCAAAAGGATAATGAAGCTCACATCTGATAATTTTCTAAAGTAAACACATGCATCTGCAGCTGTCCTCTGGTACTCATGGCTCACCATAAACGAGTCAAATTTCTTGTACCACTGTCTAGGTGCCTGCTTTAATCCATACAAGCTTTTCTTCAACATGCATACCATGTGTTCCTTACCTTTCACTTCAAAACCTTCTGGTTGTACCATATAGATCTCTTCCTCCAAATCACCATGAAGGAAGGCAGTCTTCACGTCCATCTGCTCAAGCTCCAAGTCTAAGCTTGCAACCAAGCCTAGAACCACCCTGATAGAAGTCATCTCTACAACATGAGAAAATATTTCATCAAAATCAATTCCATGTTTTTGTGCAAAACCTTTCACTACCAATCTAGCTTTATACTTTAAGTACTCTGCATTGCCATCCTTTTTCAGCTTGAAAACCCACTTGTTCTTTAATACTTTTCTGCCTTTAGGAAGGTCCACCAACTCATAAGTATTATTTAGCTTAAGTGAATTCATCTCGCTCTGCATGGCTTTGAACCACTTATCTTTGTCTTTATGAGATTGCACCTCCTCAAAGCTCTCTGGCTCCCCCTCCTCAGTAAGCAGCATATACTGAGAGGGAGGATATTTTGATGATGGCTGTAGCACTCTGGAAGACCTCCTGATCTCTAACTCTTGATGCTCCCCCTGCTCAGAAACCTCCTGCTCTGGCTCAGCATCACTGTCACCTAATTCTGGCATTTCATCACTGTCATCTTCACCTTGCATTTCTTCTCCATCTATAAGCTCTTGCACTGGAGAAGGAATGGGTGCGAGATCTGGAGCACTGTAGGAAGATTGACCTTTCAACTTTGTTTCTTTGATGTCTTCAATATTCTGATCTTCATAAAAGATCACATCTCTCTGTCTGACCACTGTCTTCTTTTCTGGATCCCATAACCTGAAGCCAAACTCTTCATTTCCATAGCCTAAGAAAATACAAGGAATGGCTTTGTCATCAAGTTTCTGCCTTTGGTCCTTGGGGACATGCACAAATGCCTTGCATCCAAACACTTTCAAGTGATTGTAGGATACCTCCTTCCCTGACCAAATCTTCATTGGAATTTCAAAATCCAAAGGAACAGAAGGAGATCTATTTATCAAATAGCAAGCAGTGCGAACAGCTTCAGCCCAGAAGCTCTTTGGTAGCTTTGCCATCCTCAACATACATCTTACCTTTTCCACAATGGTTCTGTTCATTCTTTCTGCTACACCATTATGCTGTGGGGTGCCTGGTTCAGTCCTTTCATGTCTTATGCCATGAGCTGCACAATAATCTGTAAATTCTTTGGAGATGTACTCTCCTCCATTATCTGTGCGGAGACATTTCAACTTTTTGCTTGTCTCTCTTTCCACCATAGCATGAAAATTTTGAAATGACTGAAACACTTGATCTTTTGTCCTCAGCAAATAGACCCACGCCTTTCTAGATGCATCATCAATGAAAGTGACAAAGTATTTATTTTCACCCATGGACTCCACCTCAAAGGGACCACAAACATCAGAATAAATCAAATCTAAAATGCAACTTTTTCGTTGTGATGAAGAACGAAAAGAAATTCTATGATACTTTCCAAGTAAACAATAATCACAAGGACTAAGAGTCATACCTTTCATGGAGGGAATATAAGACTTCCTCGCCAAAAGTTGTAGTCCTTTCTCACTCATATGCCCGAGCCTTCTATGCCATAAATCTGGAGAAGAATCACCTTGGACAGCATTCAACACATCTTTGCACATTTTTGCATGAGTCTTGTAAAGACCACAACAAGCATTTCCCTTGGCAACAATCAATGAGCCTGTAGTCAATTTCTATTTTCCTTGACTGAATCTGTGCTCAAAACCTTGCTTATCTAGAGCAATACCAGAGAGAAGATTGAGACGCAAATCAGGAACATGCCGCACATCCTTCAAAGTTAGTGCATACCCTACATTTGTTTGCAAACACACATCACCAATACCAACAACCTTTGAGTAGCTAGTGTTACCCATCTTCACATTTCCAAGATCTCCTGCCTTGTAAGATGTAAAGAGCTCCCTTTTAGAAGTTGCATGATAGGAAGCACCAGTGTCCACTATCCACTCTGAATCATGGCCTGTGAAATACAAACAAGTGTCTCCCTCTATTGTGAGAATGACATTATCACCCTTTAACAATGTAGCTGCGTTGTTTTGATCATCCTCTGTCTTCATTTGATTTTTATCCTTCTTCTCTTTCATCTCTCTCTTCCATACCCTGCAGTTCCTCTTTAGGTGACCTTCTTTTCCACAATGAAAGCATGCTCTACTCTTGGACTTTGACCTGCCTCTGGACTTACTTTGACCCCTTGACTGATCATTATACTTTGATTTACTCCTCCCCCTGTTCTCTGTGACAAGAGCCTGTGCATTATCTGATCCAGTTAATTTTCTTCTTGTTTCTTCATTAAACAAGCTAGCAGTAACTAAACTCATAGACAACACACCATTAGGAGCAGAATTGCTAACTGACACAACCAAGGTTTCTCAACTGTCTGGCAAAGATCCCAAAAGTAACAAAGCCTGGAGTTCATCTTCTAAAGTCATTTTCATTGTAGCCAACTGATTCACCAAACTCTGGAACTCATTCAAATGCTCTGCAACACTGTTACCTTCTTTGAATTTCAAATTAACAAGCTTTCGAATAATAAAAGCCTTATTACCTGCGGTCTTCTGCTCATATAAGGATTCTAATTTTTTCCACAATGCCTGTGCACTGGTTTCACTCGAAACATGATGGAATACACTGTCATCTACCCATTGTCTGACTGTGCCAATGGTCTTTCGATTTAATTTTTCCCAATCTTTAGCGGACATAGCCTCCGGTTTGGCTCCATTACCTTCAATCGGATCATACAAATCCTTGCAATATAGGATGTCTTCCATTTTTGGCTTCCAAATAATCCAATTTGTATTATTCAATTTTATCATGGTGCTAGACGCTCCACTGTCCGACATTCCGACTCACAATAATAATGCCTGTAATTTAACCCTGCTCTGATACCACTTGTTGGGGAGCTGCAAGAAATATACTAGGCACAAATATATGTATAGTCGGAGAAATCAACACGGAAATAAATTCTACCCGCACACCTTCGGCGGATCTGTGCAACCATAATAATTTCTACGGCATCCACACGCAAGGATCCGAGTCGAAAACACCAAACCAACACAAGAACAATCACACACAAAATGCACCGGATTTTTAACGTGGAAAACCCTCCCTCGACATGGAGAGGGAAAAACCACGGGGCAAACCGACAGTGATCCACTATGTAGAAATAGCAATACAAAGTTTTCTTCTCTCAAGATTTGCCCAAATCTTGAGGTATACACATAAGAGAATGGAGGGTTGTGAGAATACCTCAACTGGGATAAATCTCCAAAATGAGAGAGCAAAATATCCGAGTTCACCGGGCTAATCTCTTTCTCCCACCTTTCTTCTTCCTCTTCTCTTCCTCTTCCTCTTCTCTTTTCTTCCTCTTCTCTTTCCCGCAAGAACACTGCCGCAGGAAGAAGAATAGCCGCTGCTGCCTCTTTTACTGTTTCACCGTGTGTGTTTTGATGGCCAGGAGGCCTCGGGTGTATTAGGGATTGATGAAAGGTGGGGAGAGGTATGATGCACCCTCACCTCCCTCTCTATTAACATGTGCCAACAGGGGCTGGACCACACTAACACTTTTTACATTGAATATTCATCCTATGCATCGCACTGTCACTTGGCATTCTGCTATGCAGATATTCATTGTTTTCTATATGCATCAGGTGTCTCAAAAATAAAAGATTTCCATTGTTTTCTTCTCTCTTAGGGTACCTAAAGTTAAGTTTAGAAAATGGTGGGTGATGGTAGGGCAATCCACTGTGGAATACAATTTATTATGGGGTTGTATATGACAATATAAAGGCTATAGGTGGATAGAGTAGAATAGGATATATTTGGGGCCATATTTGTAGTTCTCCCTTTTGTTTATCTTATCATTTGTATTGTTGAAAGGGTTATTGTATGCAAATTAATTTTAATGTCAGAAATCTGAATGTGAGCAATTAATCTTGTCAAGATAAATTAAAAAGATATAGAGATCATAGGATCAATGTGAAGATTTTATTGATTAAAACTGAAATAAATTTTGAGGTAAAACTGGGAATTTATGAAGAACGTGAATGTCATTTGAAAATGGTAACTTGGAGGAGTCTTGCATTAGGTGCTTAGAATCCTTTAGATGTGGATATGGCTTTAATCTACCCCACTGCTACTAAATGTGCTATTTGGAGAAGCACAAATGCAAGGACATTGAGCTTCACAAAAATGGATCTTTCTTCTTCTATATTTGGCACCTGAAAAACAATGGAGATTCTGTATTGATTCCTTTCGAAGGTACCAATATCAAAATTCAGATTAAACATCTCCCAATCCTGATCAACCTCAGCTGTCTGGATTACCTGATTTTGGGCTTTTATTTTATTCTCTTTCTTCGGTGTTCAATGAATGTATCAAGTTCACACTCCAATCAGCCTATTCTTGGAACCTTGCTTCTTGTGGGAATTACAGATCAAGTTTCGGTCAGTTATATACCTTGGACATGTGTTTTGTTACTGTTTCTCGTCATGAATAAAACTAGTGTGTGTGTTTTTGTGAATACTATGTAATTTTTTACCCCTATAACTCATCTTTCCTAGCCAGGCTGAGCAAATGGGACATAATTCATGGATTATACTTGAGGATTTAACATCTTGTATCTAGTATTTGTGTATAAAAATGCCGTACATGTTTGTGTACGTGTGATATTCATATATTTGTCTTTTCCTTTGCCATATTTGGATCATATTGTTGGTCATTGACAAGCATTGTAATGGCATTTATGGTTGCTGGAATGGATTGAATGGTTAGAGAAACTTTGCTTTTTTATCATTGGATGGCATTGCAAATTCTCATAGTTGATTTCAGCTCAAGCTATGTCTGATATTTCTGTTTTACTTTGAAGGGAAAATATTCTTCTACGATCAGATTTTGAATATGCCTATTTTTCTTTTAATTTAGTCCTCAAGCAATTGAGAAGCTATCGGGTGGCCTTTTTGATGAAGTAATCATAACAAACACAATTCCAGTAGCTGAAGAAAATTACTTGCAACAGACTAGAGAGGGTCGGGAAGCCTTGGATGAGGCATTTGCAATTTTCGGATCCATTTTCAGATTCACTCAGAGCCCTTGTTCTTCTCTTTGGAATTGTGAAAGTTCATGCAATACAAACGTGATTTTGCAAACCACAGAATCTTTTTTTAAAGCTTTTGTTGATGCACACCATTTGTTATCATGTTATTTGATTCATTCATAATGTGTACTTAATGTGTGGATCCAAAAATGGATCCGAAAAATTCTGAAAATGGATCCAAAAAAGTTCTGAAAAGTGTACACAGGGATTTCGGGTAGATCCGAATCCGAAAACGCAAGTTCGGATTCGGATTAGATCTGAATCTGAAATGTCTTCTATTTCGGATTCGGGTTGGATTCGGATCTTAGCTTATATGATTCGGATCCTGATCAGACAGGATCCGACCCGGATCCGATCCGTTGACAGGGCTAGCCATGCCATAAGGTTGGGGCTTAACGACCGGAGAGAAAATTTTAGACTCTTGACGTCAAATTATCCGCACCCTAAGTGCTGCGGCAGCTGACTACTACCTCACACACTAGGTGTAGAAATGTTTCAAATACAGCCCGTTCCAAGGATGCAATAGTTCTCGTCCCTCGACATTGACTAGCGTATAAGCATTACGAGAATATACATCTCTCGCCATATAACGACCATCCTAATTTGGTTGGAGCTTAGAACGTGGTCCACCAAATTTTAGAAAGATTCTCTTTACTATTATATCACCAATTTTAAATTTTCTCTTCATTAAATTTTTTTGATAAAATTTTGTGAGTCTATTTTGGTAAACACGAACATGCTCAGTGGCGACCAGCCATTTCTCGTCCAAAAGTTTCAATTGGACATGGAGTGAGTCATGGCGCTCATCAATAGAAAGTTACTCCGATAGAAGAAATGAGAATCTCATATAGTACTACTATCTCCATCCCGTAAGTGAGAGCAAAAGGAGTTTGCCCCGTGGGAATACGGATTGAAGTATGGTAGGCTCATAAAGCTTCAATCATCTTTTCTAATCAATTCAAGAATTTGTTAGCCTCTCAAGTTTTCTTGATTATCTTAATCAGTGTTTTATTAGTGGCCTCTAATCAGCTATTGTCTTGCGGATAATAAGGAGATGAATGGTGCAATGTAATTTTATATATGTTGCAGAGGTCCTGATGCTCTTGAGAGATGAATTATGGCATATTGTCGATGACGATGGTGCTTGGGATGCTGAACCTGACAATAATATTCTTCGTAACGAATCTTCGGACCGTTGATGTTTTAATCTCTGCGTACGCTTCCGCTTCAGCCCATTTGGTGAAGTACTCCGTTGTAGTGAGGATGAATGGTTTTTGTTTGGTGAATGAGTTGGAATCACTCATAGGACTAATGATATCGAAAGCCCACATAGAGAAAGGCCATGGGAGGACAAAGGATAGAGTGAGGAAGATGGAGAATGAATTTTATTGACGTGAAGTTGACACTTGACACTCCTATGCACATAGATGGCACAATCCTCTTCCAAGTAGGCCAGTAGAAGTCTTGTCTCAGAATCTTCTTAGCAAGCATCTGGCTATTTACATGGCCACCACATAGTACTGTATGCACCTATTCAACAACTCACCAGGCCTCATTATCATCAAGACATCGTATAAGAACACCAGTTAGACCTCTTCTATAAATCACACTTTCAACTAGAGTATATCTTTTGGCAGCTCTCCTTATAACTCTTGTTTCTTCGGTGATGGCTTTCTCGAGATAAGATTGATCTCCACAATATCTAGCAATCTCATGAAACAATGGTTTCTCCTCATTTTTCAACTCTTTTTCCAATTCTACCAACATAACTTTGCTTCTTCTCAATAATCTCTTCATCTTCGACCTTCTTCAATAACTCTTCCTTAATCTTCAAAAATGCGACGTCCTGGGGAGCAGGGGTGAAACACCTATAAATAATAATAGATTCAAAATGCCTACTTAGAGGAAAAGTCAAAGATGATGCTAGTGAAGCAAGCGCGTCAGCTAGAATGTTCTGACTACGAGAAACATGGACAAAGATTAGTTTGGTTAAGAGCTTGGCATAAACTGAAGTGAGTTCTTAGTAAGGCTTGAGTTTAGGATCAATAGTGTGACATTTGGTAAGCACTTGGTAAAGAATAAATTGACTATCACCTACAATCCATACCTCGGTGACACCATATTGATGGGCGGCCTCCAGCTTGGCCAAAAGAGCCTCACATTCAGCTATATTATTGTAATAGCGAATACAAGCTGAAGGACTTGTGGAATGGTGACACCTTCTGGTGATAGAAAAATAATGTCAATAACTCTATCATAAGAGTTCAGAGCTCCATCAAAATGTAATGTCCACATAGGATCGGAGGGTTGGTTAATGGACATCAGTCCTCATCTGGAAACTCCGATTTGACGGGATCAAAACTATTAAGAGGATGATGGGCCAGATGTGTTAAAGTAGAGTGTGACGGATCTAAAGGGGGGTGAATAGATCAGCCTCTCTAATTGACCAATTAAAATTGAAATTCCAACAAACACTTGGCGGAAGGTTAAATTGAGCATACTATGAACTGAGAAAGTAATTGGATTAATAGAGAACACTTCACAAACACTTGCCCAGCGAGCCTGTGTATTGAATAATAGACTAGGCGAGCATATTTCAAGAGATATTAGAAGAATGGAGGTAGAAGAAATGGATCAAACACATAGCACAAATCACAATACGCATAGCTTTTTAAGATGGTTCGGTTGCTACCCAGCAACCTATGTCCACCCCCCACCTGATCAGGGTAAGGCTTCCCTTGCACAAGAAACCGCAGAGAAATCCGCTACAATAGTTGATTACATAGCTTGACTGAGGAAACTGCCTCACACACTCTGACCAATCAGAGTGCAACTATGCACAACAATCTGCTGTACACAACCCTGATCGCGCAATCCAGCACGATCAGAAACACTGCTTACAATAGCACACTAGGAGCACACTCCTCACGCCCTGGTCAACAAGAGCAAGACTATGAACAACTTCTGCTGCTCACACCTCTGAATCGTGCAACAGAGCACGATCAGACACAGAATGCAGAAGAAATGGAAGGACAATAGGAATCAGAAAAACATAAACAAGAATTGAAAAATAATGTAGCTCTGGAAACAATTCCAAGAACCTCAATAAGCAATATAGCTGCTCCTCAGCCTTTTCCTTTCTTTCTTAACAGAATTAAAACTAACATCGCTCAGATCTTTTCTCTCTTTCTTGCTCTCTTCTTCTTTCTCTCTTTCTTTTTCTTCTCTCTGATCTCGAGGTGGCTCTCTGTAGATTGCTCTTTGGGTAGCTTCCCTCTTTCGATAGCAGCTCTGCAAGCTTACTCTCTTTCCTCCTTTCTTTCTTTTTCTCTAGGACGCGATAATCTTTTCTCTCTGCGAAATTCTGCTCGGCCATTCTTCTTAGAAGGCAATCGTGTCATATTTATAAAAGGAAGGGTAAATCTGATCTCTTGATCTTGGAAGATGCAATCTGGGCCGTCTAGTTCCTTAGAAGTCTCCAAAACTGAGGTACAATGATCCTCGGATCATGTGCAATGATTGGTCCTTGGACCATGTGCCCATGAGAGACCCACTTTTAGTTCACAACTTACTGCTGCCGTGATGAGTCGACTTGGTGTATATACTGAGTCGACCACTTCAGAGTTTGAAGCATAATACTGAATATCTTTCTAAGTCGACTTGTTTATTGCCTTAACTCGACTTTCTTGGTGCTTTGTCAGATGAATTCTTTACTGGATGAAAGATTGAGTCGACTTGTTACTTAGGCCAAGTCGACTTGTCCTTCATTGATGTTGTTGCTGTTGTTTGCACTGCTATTGTTGCTACTTGTGCATACATACTGGATCACCAGTTAAGTCAACCTACCATAAAGGTTAGGTTGACACACCCTGACCTCTAATAGACCTATTTGTTCTGATGAACCAATGTAGGTCGACACACTTCTGATGTGTGTCGACACACTCTGACCTCTACTGCCGTGATGAGTCGACTTGGTGAAGATACCAAGTCGACTTGTTCTTTGAAGATCCAAGTTTCTGGTATATTGTGAGTCAACCTAGCTTTCTCAGTGTGTCAACCAGTTTTTTGAACTTTGCAGGATCCAAGCTTCTGGAATACTTTGAGTCAACCTAGCAATGAGTTGCGTCGACCTGTTCTTTGAACTTTGCAAGATCCAAGCTTCATTGCGTCGACCTGTATGCACTGTTTGTTCAAAGTGCGTCGACTCAACCTCTACCTTTCTTCGTCAATATCAGTCAACCCTATAAGCACATCAGTCAACTGACTTTCACATCTGTCGACTGATTTTGGAACTCAGTCGACTAAAATTTCTCCCTATAAGTTCTGACTTGTGTACCTGTTGGACCCATAAAAATATTCAAAATTAGCAATTTTTGGGGCCTTTTCCTTGACCATTCAATAGGTAATTGCTTCAAGTATTTATCAATGATTCATAGTAAGACATCATCAAAATCAGAGACACAATAAGATGTTCTGCTATGGCATAGCCTTTAATCATTTTTTGATGAATGTAGGTGATGTCAAATTGGGAGAGAAAGCTTTACTATCGCGGTAACCTATCAGCGAAGATATATTTTTCTAAGAGAAACATGGTAGGGTTCATACAAGCTATCGTACGGACCTCGTAAGTAAGAAAATAGTGCTTCAATTTTTGCACCACCCAAACTAGAGCAATGCAAGTTTTCTCCATGGCCATATATCTCTGCTCGCAAGGGTTGAGAAGCTTAGATAAGTAGTAAGTTACCTTTTCTTTACCTTCCTCATCTTCTTGCATAAGGATAGCCTCTACCAAGTCATCCAGGACTGAGACATAGAGAATTAAAGGTTCACCTGGAGTAGGTGACCTTAGGATAGGAGGATTAGCCAAATAGTCCTTCAATCCGTCAAAGGCCTCCTGACACTTAGCATCCCAATAAAATTTGACTCCTAGCTTAGTGAGTCCGTAGAAAGGTCTACACCTCTAAGAATGTTGGGAGACAAATTGGTGAATAAATTATAACCTCCCAATTAAGCCTAGACTTCCTTCATATTATTTGGAGGTGACATCTCTCTTATTACCTTCGCCTTATTGAGATCAATCTCAATACCCCTTTTTCTTATAATAAAACCTAGTAACTTATCTGATGAGACACTGAACACACACTTCTTCTGATTCATCTTTAGTTTGAACTCCCTTTTAACTTTTGTAAAACCTTAGCTAGAACTCCTACATGCTCGACCATAGTCCTTGATTTTATTAATAAGTCGTCACATATACCTCTAGATAAATATAGATCATGTCATGAAAAATGGTCATTATAGCCTTTTGAGAAGTGGATCCAACGTTCTTTAATCCAAATGGCATGATCATGCAACAATAGGTTCCCTAGGGTGTAGTGAACGATGTCTTCTATTGATATTCTTCTACTAAGCGAATCTGATTATATCCCGAGAAGCCATCCATAAAAGAGAGAGTTTTGTATCCATCTATGTTATCAATTAACACATCGATGTGAGGCAAGGAAAAATCATCCTTCGGACACGTGTAGTTAAGGTCCCAGAAATCAATACAGATCCTGACCTTTCTATTCTTCTTCATGATTGGGACAATGTTTGCCACTCAATGGGGATAAAGAACAACTCTAATAAATCTAGTTTTGTGAAACTTGTCGACCTCTTTCTTTATCTTCAAAGTCATTCGAGGGTGGAAACGCCTTAACCTTTACTTTACCGGAATGGACCCAGGCTTCAAAGTTAATCGATGTTCCACTAAGCTGGGATCCAGACCCGACATATCCTCATAGATACATGCGAATGTGTCCATATATTCCTTGAGAATCATAATCAATGTCTCTTCTTTAAATGGCGGTAAATTATCACTTATGAAGATAATCCTAGGGTTTTCCTTAGTTCCCAACTTTATCTCTTTGGTAGGTTATTGATGGGAATCAACACTGGACACTAACATTTCATTTTTACATTTATATCCTTTTTTTTGCATTTATACCGTTGGGTTAATTGGGTTTGCAATTGTATGGCAAGTATAAGCCAATGTGTTAGTCCTTAGAAGTCTTTGGGTTTATTTGTAAATAGGCCAGTAGGTCCAGCGGGGTCCTCCACCCTCCTTCCCATTGGTCCACCTAGGCTCTAGGGCCCATGTGGGGCTGGTTCAAAGTCCAAGGTGGGCTTAGACCAAGACTTGTCAAAGTTAGACCAAGGAAAGTCTAACTTCTCTCCCTTTATTCAAAGGGGCGCCCCCCCTTTATGTTTTTTTATTATGGTCATTTTGACCACATGGGGGATTAATGTCTCATACCCCATTGGCCCCTCCCTAACCCTAGATCTAGGGGTAGTTTTGGTCTTTTATACATTTCTATAAATCCCTTGTATTTCCATTTTTGGCATTTGCTTATTTTGTATATTTCATATGCCGCTACAAGTGATAGGTTAACTAGCTTGATTCAATTTAATCATCGCTGTGAGAGTGAGCGAGTGTGACCCGTCCCGTGACTCGATCAGAGCACGCGGAAGAGCCGAGTACCCTTGACTCATTGCCGGTTCCTCAACCGCGCACGTCCGCACACTTCCCTCGCATAGGGACGTCCGCAAGCTAGAGTCCCAGGTTCGCTGCCCGTCCCACATCAAATGGTATCAGAGCCGAAGGTTGAGTCTAGGGTAGTCATCTAAGTCTGTCTAGGGTGCTGCATGTCATCTCTCTATTCGGTATATCAAAAGTTGTTGCCCGAATGATAGGTTACGCCTATCGGGAAGGTAGCAGCCTTACGTGAGTGGACTTTCAGATCAACTAGCTCCGCCAAGTACCGTCTATTAATAAAGTCTAGGTTTGTATCCGAGTCTTCATTCCAACTTTACATTGTTGATTTAGGGTCATGCCTAGTCAGTTTATCTTGCACCAAGTGTCAGCATGGCCATCTTGTAACTCCCCCTGTGTCCCATGGATCCCCAAAAACCCACGTCAAATGAGTGGTGGCGACACACCCAAGGATGGGGAACCCAACCCCACCACCTCCGTAGGCCCGAAGTTCGGGACTTCTATGGGTCCAAAGTCCCGAGCGACTACCTACATTGGGAAGCCGCCATGGATAAATATTTCGATTGTTACATCATGTCCGAGGCCAGGAAATTCTCTTTTGCCAAGGATAGGCTTCTTCACGAGGCTGTTGAGAAGTGGAGAGACATTGAATGCTTGAGACAGATTAGGAGGTAATGGCCCATCAAGTCATGGTGGGACATGAAGAAGGAGCTTAGGAGGGTCTATCATCCCCACCCAGTCACCTCCCGTCAGTCCCACCCAGTCACCTCCAACCAAATGGGTCATAGTCGGAGGCAAAGAGTCCCGCACTTAGATGAGCCTAGACCCAAGACTAGGCCAATTGAATATGAGCAAACTCACCATGATGCCCCTAGTCCAAACTGCACCTTAGACGATCTCTTGCAAATGTTCATGGACCGGTTGGATAGGAGAGATAGGATGTTGACGCAACTCCTGCCCGAGCCTAAGAAGGTCGTAGCTGGTAGCCTCAACCCGATGCCACCCCAAGGACCTCTTCCCCTCAGGGAGGACATTCCTTCCCTTTCCGTGAGAGCTCCTTTGCCACCTACTTCACCTTCCGATCTGTATTCGGAGCCACCTCATTTGGAGCCACCTCAGCCAGAGCCACCCGTACTTCTAACGGGGAAGCTACTCATAGCCGAGCCACTAATTAGCTGGCTCAAGATAGGCTTGGTCCATAGAGCACCTTGTTATCCATTCATGGACCCTACACTACCTTTGGTGCTCGTCAACTCATTCCATACCACCTTCCGGTCTTGTCACCATGTTGATACATTGGATGACCTTATTAAAAGTTTAGACTGGCAATGGAAGTTGACGCACATGTTGGCCCCAGGCTTCGACCAACCCAATAGTCGTAGCTTCACACATCCAGCCTTAGGGTCCATTACCTCCGTGTGCACCATGGGTCATGTCACCATGGAGGTTCTCTTATTCCTCCCCATGCCAGCCGAGCCTTCATTCCACTTATCCCGAGGCAAGAACCATACCTTCTACACATGACCATCGTCCCACCGATCACAATGCATGAAGGTGATTATTTATACCTTCAAGAATATCAAACCTGGGATCGTGTCATGAGGGAACCCGTTTCAAGGGGTCACAGTTTCTTTGATCCCTTCGACCCCTTCCCTAGTGAACCCCTTGACCCACCACATCTACTCCACTTCTTCGAGGGAGTCCACTATCACACCCGTCCCCCACGGGCCGGGCCATCTACACCCATCAAGCCTATTCACTAGAGAGAGACACATGCATATAGGGGTGACGAAGAAGGTGCATTCAACTCCCCTGGCCCACCCAAACCTTCCAAATCCAAAGGGCCGTCAGTGTATGAATGGTGCTTGTTAGGATGTCTAGGATTCCATTCCACCGACATTTGGTTGCGTCTTGTGCATGCATGGTACACATTCGGATGTCCTGGTCCACCATTGCATATGTATGGGTCAGTCTAACAGTAGGTTTGTTTAGGGTCATGTGTGAGTCCGTGTTTTTCTTTATTTGTCCAGTTTGTCCAGAGTCTATACATACATATGTCGAGCATATTAGGAGTCGCATAGTCGGTCTCATGTCAGCTCGCGATGTCAGTCCCTTTCGAGTGTGAGGCAAGTCGGGTCTACTGCGTACGTTGTAGACTTGCCGAAATTTGGGATCGGCTCTACCTTAATATCTCGGATCTAGTCGCATATACGGGCTTCGCGGTGATTCATAGTGAATCATTTGGTCGTCTCCTTCTTTTGAGTGTGACCCCACCCTGGAGTGTCCACCACTAGCCTCATTCCCACAACAACATGTGCATATCGAATATATACGGGATGAGCAAGTGGCGATTACTTGGAGTGGAGCGTACTCCACGCTACTTGGCACGGTGACAGATCCACAGGAGCCACACGAGCAGCCGCACACCCCTTACTCGACGGGGTCGAGTTCTTCCCACCTAGGGGTAATTGATGGGAATCAACACCGGGCACTAACATTTTATTTTTATATTTGTGTCCTTTTCTTTGCATTTACACCCTTAGGTTAATTGGGTTTGCAATTGTATGGCAAGTATAAGCCAATGTGTTAGTCCTTAGAAGTCTTTGGGTTTATTTGTAAATAGGCCAGTAGGTCCAGCGGGGTCCCCCACCCTCTTTCCCATTGGTCCACCTAGGCTCTAGGGCCCATGTGGGGTTGGTTCAAAGTCCAAGGTGGGCTTAGACCAAGACTTGTCAAAGTTGGACGAAGGAAAGTTCAACTTCTCTCCTTTTATTCAAAGGGGCGCCCCCCTTTATGTTTTTTTATTATGGTCATTTTGACCACATGGGGGATTAATGTCTCATACCCCATTGGCCCCTCCCTAACCCTAGATCTAGGGGTAGTTTTGGTCTTTTATACATTTCTATAAATCCTTTGTATTTCCATTTTTGTAAGAATTAATGAGAAGAATTTGGTGAAAATTCAAGAGCCAAAGGGCGCCCCCTCTCTCCCCTCTCCTCTTGCAGCGGGATTGCTGTGTTTTTAGGGTAGATTCCCTACAAAACTTGGTGGATTCCAAGTGATCTCTCCTCCTCTGAGTGTGAAGCTCAGTCGCCGCCGCCATCGAGCCACCACCGCACCGCCACTGTCACTTCGTCAGAGTTCTGTCCATCTCTGGATAGAAGCCTAGTGCTCGATTTTTATCTCTCAATCAGGAGCTCAGATCGTGCTGAAAATTAGTTCGCCACATTCACCCTATCCTCCACAAAAAAATTCAAGTTATTCTACCTTCGTTTGCCATTTTCCCCAATCTGTTCTTCCCTCCTCTAGCAATCTACCTCTTGTGCAGATCTGTATTCCAGCAACCCAATTCTTCTCATGTTTGAACCCCTTTCTAATTTCAGAACAAGCTAAAATTTGGACTGGAACTTCTGTCCACCAAATACCATCTCCACAATTTTTTTCATGAATTTTAGAACTTTTTCCCCCCTATGTAAAATTCACTTCTCAGATCAGATCTGGTTCTATCCCTGCAGTCCAGATCCGACCCCTCTCTACCATAAAATCTATTTCCCCTTTCAAACCACCTCAGAAAAATACACAAAAATTATTTTCGTGTTCCTGGCTTTCCCCTGCATCTCCCATAAAAATTCCAACTCCCAGATCCACCGTTCTCACTCCGGTCAAACCCCATTCTCAGGCAGATCCAAATCTATCCTGCCTGTACTAAACCCGTGAGTCAGCCTGTTCTAAATTCAACCACGGAAACTACAGAGGCAAGAAAATTCCTTTTATAGCATGGGTTCATAGATCTGCAAGAGAGCTTTCCAACGGCGCTGGTCTCATGTCGTTCTGAGTTCAGATCTGATCGCAGTAGCTGTTCTCGCCGGGTCGCGTAGTGCTGAATCTGCACCACAGGTCCGTGGACAGCAAGCAGTCGGGTCTCTGACTCGGGCCGCCTCGCCTTGCACAAGGCGAGCCAACACATCCCCCTCCTAGGGATCACCCCTTCAGGAGTCCCCGCCGCAGCGGTACCACTCCCAGACCGATCGGCCCTCCGGCCAGGACGTGGACCCCACGTTTGTCGGCACGCGCTACCGTCGGAGCTGCCCAAATTGCCGCCCGTCAACCCGAGTTCGATACTCCCGACATCATTGTAGCCCTTTACCTCCATGCGTGGAGTGGACAGTAATATTCATTGCTGTAATTTAATTATTTACTGTATCGGGAGTACAAAGTTCGGCCGGGGTCGTCTTCCCCATGCCCGGAGCATGGAGGTATCGTGTCCGCTCCCCTCTCCGACATTTGCTTATTTCGTATATTGCATATGCCGCTGCAAGTGATAGGTTAACTAGCTCGATTCAATTTAATCACCGCTGCGAGAGTGAGCGAGTGTGACCCATCCCGTGACTCGATCCTAGCACGCAGAAGAGCCGAGTACCCTTGACTCATTGCCGGTTCCTCAACTGTGCACGTCCGCACGCTTCCCTGGCATATGGACGTCCCTGAGCTAGAGTCCCAGGTTCGCTACCCGTCCCGCATCAGTTATTCTACGAAGACTGAAGGTTCATCAAATCTCCTCATTCCACTAGCATATGTGTCAGCCTCATCCTCATATTCCTCAAATTATTCATCCCCTTCTTCAATAGAATCTTCATCGTTCATGATCTCATAAACTCTAAATCCTTTATCGATCATGCAGACTTTCTCACATTCTAGATCTGGTAGCTGGATAGGATCTTGTAGCAACTGGGGGACTCCTAAACATGCCTGGCACTTCCTGTATAGTTCTACAAGAAGCCTATCATGATTCGGGTTTTCGGATCTAGTATCCATGAGTTTAGGAGTGTTTCCATGGGTCCCGGATCATGTTTTCTAATTAAAATGAAATTTTCTAAATATCAGATCATCATATCCCTAAATAAGAGATAATAAAATATTTTTGAGCTTTGTGGTGTAACGAGTGAGTTACACATTTTTCGAGGATCGTGGGAATGAATTTTCTCAAATTTTAAAATTTTAAAATCCCAAAATTTTCCTATTTAAACCCTACGCCCATCTCTCTTTCCCTTATTTTCTCCTTCTCACTCTCTCGTTTCTCTCCCTCTCTCCCTCCATTTCTCTGGCGGTTGACGGAGGACGTGGTGGGTGAGGCAGAGGATGACGTGGGTGACGAGCGGCGAGGATGGAAGTGAGGAATAGGAGGCAGTGGTGCGGTGCGCTGTGCTCGTGAGTTTGGGGTTTGACCTTGGGAGAATTCAACGTTTTCATGGCGATTTAGCATCCTTAGCGCGTGATTTTTTCGTGAAAGGTGGGGGAAAAGACCCCTAGCCCTAGGAAGTTGATTTCCCACAGTTTCATGCCGATTCAGGTGAGTTTGAGGGGGTTTTATTCTTGTTAGGGGAAAAATGCATGTTTTGGGGTGAGAGACGGTTCCATCGATACGGGCTATGGTTTATGGTGTAAATTAGGTCTTCTAGTGGTTTGGATGTCGGGAAATGGTTTTCCCTTATTTTCCCCCTCATATGGAGTGAGTGGGGAGTGAAATGGGACCCCATGGTGGGGATGCCACTGTGAAATCGCCAGAATTGGTTGACCGATCATGGGGTTCGTCGACCGATTTGGGGCCAATCTGAACAGACCCATTTTGGAAGAATTGGTCGACTAACCTAGGCTGGCCGGTGTAAATTATGGAAAATCCATAAAGATTTAAAAAAATAAAAAGGAAAAGAAAGAGATATTATTAAGTGGGGGGAAAAGGGAAGCATGTAGATGCTAACATGGAGTTGTGATCGTCAGAGACACGCGGGCCTCGAAAGAATATAACAATAAAGTAAAGAGAGGTGATCACGAATGAATACCTTTAAAAGAAGCGGAGAGATTATGAGTGCTACCTTCTCTTCCAATTAGCCGGTCGATGAAGAGAGCTTTTCTTTGATTACTCTTGCAAAACAAATAAACAACCAACAAAGAAATTGGATTAGAATTATGAGGTGTGTAGCATCAAATTCTTAATAAACATAAATATGAAAGCATGAGTATGAACACACCTTGTTGGTGTTTGGCCTTAAAATCCCTATGCAAAGGGTGGAATAAAAATATGATGATATGCAAATAAGAGTGAGTTGTGCAAGTGTTGCATAATAGGAGATGTGCTAGAGTGCACAAAAGGGAGATCTCAATATTAAGATGATAAAAATGGAATAATAAAAGAAGATATGATGCATGCAACGTTGGCTAAACTAAGGAGATAAAAAAAAGAGAGAAGGAATAAGAAAAACTTATTGATTTTCTCCAAATGGGCGGGGGGGGGGGGGGAGGGGGGCTTCAAAGATCTTTATTGTTCTTCAAAGGGGATGGAGCTCCAATAGATGTAGCTTTGAGCTTTGGGGAAACTCCTTCTCCCTCCTTAGCTCCTCCTTCCGACAGAGCTTCCCCAAGAGATTCAAATTCAAGCCTTAAAAACATGGGAGAGGGGGGGTCATATTTATAGAGTAGAAATTTGGAGGTTTAATTCTCTTAAAAATATAAAATAATGTTCTGATGGGATTTGAAGAGAGGAATCTACCTTCCAAGTGTCCTCACAGCCTTAGAAAGTCATATGAACCCTTTCCCAAGTGGAAAAGGAGGTTAAAATTAGGAAGGGAAGGGCTAGTTTTCGAATCGGAATGCTGGAAGAATTCGCGTCCACCACAGTGGTCGCCAATTAAATACGCGTCTGTGCGGAGAGACGCCAATTTAAAACCATTTTGTAAAATTTAGAAATTATCAAAATTGGAAAAGAATTTGCATCCACATGGCAGACGCGAATTAACAATAATAAGAATTTTGGTTGTAATTAAAAGCTCAAAATATGGAAATAGAAATTTGCGCCCACTACTCCGGACACGAATTTAAGAATTTACAACTTTCTAGAAAGACATGGATTCAAACTTTTAGGAATTTGGCACGAATTTTGTGAAAAAGTGAAAATTTGTAATTCGCGTCCATGGGCAAGATGCATATCAAAAAAATGGCATCTTTGTAAAGAGGCGTGGATTTATCAATGAATTGGCGTCTGCAGGATGGACGCAACTTCTGGAGAACGCGGTCGCCTAGGCGACCGCAACCAGGCCGGGCAAAAGATGTTTTTTATTTTCTAAAATTGGCATCTGTGATGCTGACGTGAATTTAAAAATTGGCATCCATGAGGCTAATGTGAATTCAAATAGGCCATGAAAAAATAAAGAAAAACTCTGAAAAAATCTGGAAAAATAGGGAAAAATAAGGAAAAATTGAATAATCAAGAAAAATGAGGAAAATCACTCAAATAAGTCGATTTGAGGGTCAATTCGGGGTATTATTGTTGGGTCTCTCGGGTGCAACCGGATCTAGAAGGGGGGGTTGAATAGATCCGGTACAAACTTTGCCCAATTAAAAACTTGGCTAATCAAAACATAAACCACTGCTATAATACAAATAAAGCACTTGAGCTCAGTGCACAGTGGATATAGCAAGAGTAGTTCAAAGGCTAGACTAAAACAACATATGCAGACTAATGAGGTCGACACACCGGTTTAGTGAGGTCGACACAACTTCAAAGAGTCACAGCTAACAGGGTAGCTGAGGTCGACACACCCACACAGTGGGGTCGACGCAGGCTCAGAGCTAGTTCAGAAGTTAGGGAGATCTGCTACACTAGAATGCATGGATCTCATCAAACTTCAACTGGGTGTATGAATAGAATAACTGTGTGTGTGCTTTTGTGATCAACTAGAATTTCATACATTAAGACTGGCACACGAACCTATGAAGGGGGGATAGAAAATATGGAGCAATTACACACATCATAACCCACTGCACATGGATTTTTAAGGTGGTTCAGTCTGCAAACCCGCAGACCTACATCCACCCCTCACCAAAACCTGGTGAGGCTTTCTGCTGACTAACATCTTGACCGCTGACACACAGCTTGACGGGGAACACAGTCCCAAGATCGCTGTTACACAGCTTAACGGGAACGAACCCCCCCCACACACGACTGAACCCAGCCAAAAACCACTCCGGTCTCAAAACAGAGCACCGGACACACACTGCTGCAACAACAACACAACACACTGAAATATAGATAGAAAGTTGCAAAAAGAGAAACACACACAAGACAAGGAGAAATAAATGTAGCTTTAGAGCAATGTCATGAAGCTGTATCTGCAGATCTGAACTCTTCTTTTCAGGCTTAGACTGGTTGCAAGGAGGGCTTCACTCCTTCCTTCTTCTTCTCCTTGAACAACAGTGGTTAGTGTCAAACCAAGGCTGGGCTGCGAATGCTAAAGGGCTATTCACTCTTCTTCTCTTCTATCTTTTTCTTCCTCTTAGATCTTTCTCTAAATGCTCAGGCACACTCTCCTCTCTTTTGCTCTCTTCTTCTTTTGGACGGAAGCAGCAACACAGTAGCAGTAGCTTCTTCAACAAAAGCTTCATGTATATATAGAAGATCCAGTGGAGGATTTTCCCTCCAAGAGATATGTGGCTTGATTGGCCGGAATAAACAATGGTTCTTTTGAAAGAATCTCTTCTTTTGATTGGTCCAGCGCAGGTAGAAGAGCAGAGCTACAACAATCTTCCCTCTATTTGATTTGTTAAAAGGGAAATGATGGTGGAAAGATTTTCCCTCCAGAAAATTCGTATTTGATTGGCAGGAATAAAAGAGGCTTGTTTGAACACTGACCTCTTTTGATTGGTCCACCAAATATCCATACTTCAATCTGATTGGCCCAGAAGGAAAAGTGGAGATTTCTTGGTCTTGATTGGTTGGAGTAGCCATGATGCTTCTTGGTTAAGGAGCTCCACCGAATTTGTTTTTTGATAAGCCAGAATGAGGTAGACTTCTCATGCGTAATTCTCTGATTGTTCCATTGCATCAGAAAGACCCAAAACAATGTTCCCTCCACAAATCTATATTTTGACTGTGGTAGACAAGGACAGATCTCTGTCCTAGGTATCTTCCTTAGACTGAAATCCCATTGGTTATGACCAAAAAGCATAGTACAGGAAAGCTGACCTTTCCTACATCTAGTATCTGCCAAAAAGCTTCTCCCAAAAAGTTGTGTTGTAGCGTCATGATGGAGAGGACAGTCCACTGTCCTAGGAACCTTTTCCAGACATCAAAAGATGTATTTTTGGAGTTTTACGGTTGCTATTTGTGGTTCCTGGATGGCTTCTGAAGTAGCTGCGGTTTAACCAAAAATGGCCTGAAAGGCTTCAGGAAGGCTGTAATATCCTGGATTCTTCGGATCAGAATCGGAGGCTTTCGGATCGCTTTCGGGGGTCCTGATACGTGTTTTACGATCCACTCGAGTTTTTCCCTTGTATAACTTACGGAACCCTGTGGAGAGTTAACCGTTGAGTTTTGCGACTCAAGGATGCTACAAGTGCATTGTGCTCGTTCCGAGAATCGCGAAGACTATTTTTTCGTATTTTTCTAAATTTACAAAATTATGTGCCAAAAATCAGATTTTAGGAAAATTGCTAATTTCCTATTTCCTATTTCCTTTTTATTTCCCTCACCTCTCTCCTCTCTCTTCTCTCGCCGTTTCACCCTCTCTCCCTCCATTTTCTCTCCTTTCAGCTCCTCTGCTCCGGCTACACACGAAGGAGGCGCGGGGATGTCGTGGAGATGCCGTGGCGGTGTCGTGGAGCGTGATGGCGTGAAGAATGGAGCGTGGTGTTGGCGTGATCCCGTTCGGTGGATTCAAAGCCAACGTGCGGTCTGTGTGATGGTTTTCGGCAAGGTTTGGCCATCTCGGCATGTGAGATCTTCGGTGAAGGTAGGGGGACAAATGCCCTACTCTTTTACTGCGTTCCCTCACTATTTGGAGCCGAACGGTGTGAGTTTGAGCGGGTTTTGCCTTGTTTGGGCGAAATGCATGTTCGGGGGGTGTGAGCCGTGTTTGCCATTCCAGGTGACGGTTTGTAGTTTAAATGGTTTCATTTGAACCCCTGGCATGTTGGGAATCTTTTCCTGCCAGTTTTATTGCATTTGGTTGAGAATCGGAGCCGGTATGAGCCCGACTGTCCATGTTAGTCATTTTGGGTCGATTCATGGGAATTGCCAGTTTCTTGTCGTTTCGTGAATGGTTTGATCCCTTCCGGCTTGTGGAAGGTGGATATCTAGTCTAGGGTTGTTTCCCCGTCGTTTAGACGTGACTGGGGCATGGAAAAATCAGGTTTTGGGTAGTTCTGTGGTTTTCCCGTCGGAACGGCTTGGCGGTCCTATCAGAGATCGCTAGTGGTGCTTGGCGGTCCAATGGAGACCATTAGGTGGAGTCCCTTGTCGGTTTGGTTTAGCGGTCTCGCGACCGACTGCAAGGCTTCTTTAGCGGCCCTTGAGCGACTGCTATGCGACGTTTAAGTTGATTTATTGGTTTTAAGTCAGTTCGGGCTAGCGATCTAGATCTGACTGCATGGGGTCCTTGGCGGCCCTGGGGTGACCGCCATTTCCCTGTAAACGGTCCTAGGTAAACCGTTATATGGTTTCGATTGGTTTGACTTGGCATAGAGGCCAGGTCATGACCGCTAGGTCCAGCTTGCGGCCCTGAGGAGACCATCTGGTGCCAGTAGCGGCCTCAGGCAGACCGCAAGGCTCCTATTTTTTGTGGTTTTTGTATCTAGGATTTCTTGAGGGTAGCGGCCCTTTGGATGACCTCCAAGTTGGTTTAGCGGTCGGGGGTAAGACCACTACCTGCCCAGAGTGTTCTTTTGTGTCGGTTTGGCATCTGGTTGATGTGGCTTTGACCCCTTGGTTAGCCCATTGTTCCGTAAATGTCTTGGACGTCCTATGAGGGCTATGACTATGTTATAGGGTGTCTAAGAGGGCCATTGTACCGAGTAGTGTTTTGTATTATTTCGAGGGTCATTATGATTTCTGGTCAACCCGATTGTGACCTAGTGGTTGACACGTGACCTCGTGAGTGTCTCGTCTATCTTGTGAGGATCGAGACATGATTTTGGACACTTGGAGGTAGCATCTTACCTCAGTTTACGTGCCATGTGGTCGAGGGATTTTGGTGATCCCTCATGTTCTGTGTTTTGTGTTATACGGAATTGTGAGTCTGTTGTGTAGCTCGGAGGCCGAGGACTCATTGTTAATATGTTTCCCGTGGTTTTTGGCTTAGGGACTAGGCTGATTAATATCGTGTTGTTGTGTTATGTGCGATGATCTTGACCCAAGTCTTGTGACTCAAGGATCATTGTTAGCAGGTCTAGTTGACTGTCCTAAGTCTGGTGGCAGTCTGGTGTGCTGCCTTGTGTTTCGTAGTACGTGCGACAGTGCGTTCTTAGCCTGTCCATACTTCAACACTTCTATTTTTGAGTCTCTGTGCCTAGTGAACCTCCACTAGTCATAGCCTGACGACACCTTCTGGTGTGTCGGCCCACCTGGGAGTGGTGGCGGGGCAGTTCCCGATAGACAGTTTTTAGGCTAGTTTCCGTGGGGCCCCTTGCTTTGTGGTAGCGTTCTACTGGGGGGGGGGGGAAACTAGCAAGAGGCCTAAATCAAGACTTTGGGCTTGTGTGTGCACACGTGGTCAGGGGCGGTTGGACGAGCGCCGATGGGCGTGACCCTAACTAGTCACTCGTTTCTGTAGTTCCTTGGTTCTTTGTGAGTGTCTCAGTTACCGCCGTTCTAGGCGAGTGCGAGATACTTGAGGCGTAGTGTAAGACGTTAGTGGACGCATCTGGCTATTCTTCTAGTGAGGAGGTGCTTCTGTCACTTGACACGATGACTTGTGTTTTCGTGACTTTTCTGAGTAGCTTGTGCTTGGCTTCACTCGAGGTTACGGGTTTTGAAGCGTACACGATAGTGAGTTCATGTATGTCTTGCGCCTTTGACTGTGTAGGTCTTTGGTAGGCTCTTACCTATTTTGGTAGGCTTTTCACGATAGGGTTTCATGATTTGACAATGGATCGATAATGCCCGACTTTGTGAGATCGGGGTTCACCTTTCTGTTGCTGTTTGGAGTAGTTTAGAGGGCCGAGGTTCCTTCGGCTGTCGTGTTTTCGTGTTACGACTTTCCTCTTCTGTTGTTCCTACTCCTGTTGTTACTGCTTTGCTATAGCTGTTAGCACTGCTGTTACTGCGTGTTTTGTGGTAGGGTTCTGCGGGATCCCTACTGAGCCAGTGATACGAGGCTCACCTCTGACTTTTCAGGTGTAGCTATTCTTCCTCATGCTGAGAGATACCTACTGCATGGTTCTTAGTGCCAGCGTTGCCAGTGTCGGACTTCCCCCGACTTGAGAGTACGTTCTTTTTCCTGTTGGACTGTACTTGTCTTTCTTTGGACTAGACTCTGTTAGTTTTAATTTGTTATAGAAAATGTAATTTTATTTATGCTATTTTAGCAATCCTGATCATTGAAATTTAATTACTTATTGCTTTATTTGAAAGTTCAATGTACTCTTACATACCTTTCTATCCCTTCGGAGCTTTTCCGCTCTTGGGAGGCCTCGCAAGTTCCAAGTGGTATCGGGTTTAACTAGTATCCGGAGTCTGGGTCGTCACAAAGCCTGCCTGCATCGACATGCTGACAAGGTGAGGTCGATGCACCTGTTGAGGGCGCATTTTCAACGGCTTCTGGAAGGCAGCCTGCGTTGACCTGCTGACAAGGTGAGGTCGACGCACCTTTTGAGGATGTACCTTTAAACGTCTTCTGGAATGCACCCTCAGGTCGACCTCCTGTGAAGGTGAGGTCGACGCAGCTAACGCAACAGAGCCTTCGTATGAAGGGGTCGACACCATGGGTTGACACTTTTGACTTGGTTCCTTGGTCGCGTCGACACAATGAGGTGAGTGGAGTCGACATAGTAGGCTTCCTTCTTGAGCTATCTCGAGCTTAAACTTTGTGGCGTCGACGCAGTCAGTGTAGTGCGTTGACGCATCCTTTGCAAGATGCATTTGAGCTGGCTTCTGTGAAGGCTAATGGAGTCGACGCCGCTAGGCTGTGGGGTCGACGCAGCCTTGTGCTCTTGAATCCTGTCCATCCTATGTAACTGGATTTCATCAAATCCATAGTTGCTTGTCCTTGATGTTCTATCCAATTCTTTTCAACTTTATTTCAGTATAGCCACAGCCTTAACTCCTTTGTTTGAGCACGTACAAGGTTTCTTATTTGCATTGCCATTTCTGCAGCTGTTGCAAACTTGAGCTTGCAAGGCTTGCTACTACTACTGCTGATCTTTTTGCTGGTTGCTGTTGCTTCCCAAGTCAACTTGGCTGAGTGCCTTAATCTGTCAATGTCACTCTTTACACAAGGTAGTTTTTTCATGATAAACATAGCATGGAGGCATCAAAAGCAATATCATGCATAGTGAATGTCACGCCCTGACTCGAAAAAAATCGGAACGTAGCAGTTTATATCATTAATGTCAATCAGAGCATACATTGCCATAAGAGTCTAAACCACCAAGTTAATAATAAAGAAAAATAATTAACCCATCTTTATTGATAATAATAAGAGAAAGTACTTAATTACACCCGGCTCCTTGTGGACTTCTAACTTATTAACGGAAAATACATCACTCCAGATAACAACTCAACAACTAATCTAAACTTGACTTGAATATCACTCTAAATGGCTCACTCCTGGAATCACTCGTTCCCGTCCCCATCGGAGTGCACATCCTCATCCGAACTACCTGAAAAGGATTGGAAAGTAGGGGTGAGCAAAGCTCAGTAGGATTTTATATCTCTATCATCATGCATAATTAAAGTAATTAACCATTCAATTAGGAATAACATTGCAATGAAAGTAATGATAAATAATGACAAAAGATACATAGAAAAAAAATATGAACTTCCAAGTAAAGAATATAGCAAGTATAGCAAGAACTATTCATAAAAATTGCACGAAAATGATATATGGAATTAGCCATAACAAGCACGCATGCCATGCAGGAATTTCAAGTAAATGAGTAAAAGTGGAATGTCTCAGACCAATCACGCTAGTCATGCACTTTGGTGCAATGCCACATTTTGTCAGTACAAACTCCCCAAGGCACAAGTACTTTCGGGCGCTCCTCCTAGGACCAGATCGGGCCCTTTATGATGCGTTGGCATTGAAGGGTTGGATCATAGATCCTAGTCTAGACATTCATCACATTAAATGGCCAAGAATTCCAAGGTTTAAGCTCACGAACTTACTTCTAAGATTGAGAGAAATTCCAATATCGTTGGAATGAACATTAGGTAGAAAGACAAGGATGCAAACAAGGATCACGCACGATTTCACAGTTCAAGGCCAACCTTGATGACTGCTACATGATAATAAAATAAAGGAGATGTATGAAATATCTTACCTGTGGCGGTCGATAACTGGGCCGCTACAGGAATGTGACGGTCTGACCTTAGTCCGTTACGGTGACATGACGGTCCAACATTGGGCCGTTACAGTTCACAGGTCAGTTCAGTTTGGACTGGCCCAATACACGATTCAAACCACGTTCATGGGTTCAGGTCTTTGGGGTACAACCTGCCCGGCATCCTGGTGGGAATCCCAGGCTCACGGGGTCTTACGGAGGTCTCATAATAGTGGTCCTAGTCCGACGGAAGGAATATCCGACGGAGAGTCTCATCTATTACAAGAATTGAGGCTTAAACAAACATGGAAAACCAAGACGGTGCGGTCAGTCAATCCCACCGGAGTGGAATGACTGTAAAACAAAAATGCCAAGACCAATATATATCTAGCATGGATCAGAATTTATACAAGTATTTAAGGGTTTTTTATCAAATTTCATATGATCCTTCATCTTAGGATTATCTAACAACTTTCATGTAGAGAATAAAAATTTAATGTTTATGATCATGATACTAGATTATCATCACGTTCTACGTTATTACAGATCAAGATGTCATACTAAAACATAGCAAGTTCCTGGTTCAAAACGCATGAATTAGAGGTTAAATCATCCTGCCAGAAGAATGTGACGGTCCATATAAGGGGCGTTACAAGCATGTAACGGTCTATCGTAGGGGCGTTACACAACAGAAATAATTAGACATAAATCTTATAAAAATATAGGGCATGTGACGGTCTATCGTGGGGCCGTTACGCCATGGTGACGGTTTATCGTGCGACCGTCAGATTTGTAACGGTCACTGAAAGGGCCGTCAGATCAATCCGAGTCTCGCCAACGGCAAACCTCGACACGCCACGATAAAACTTCGATTTCTTAAGTAGAGTGAACAGAATTTAGGGAAAATACCACTGTTCGAAAGAGCATTAAAAATCGTACAAGATAGCATGCTTTGATTAAGACCTAAAACGATGAATTTCAACATTAGACTAGTTAACATGGAAGTTACTCTTTTTGTATATCTCAGAGTAAAACATGAAATTTAGAATAGCATGGTGTACTAAAATTAAGCAATTAGGTATCAAAAGAAAGATCTCAGGAAGACGAACAAGATGGTATCATTAGATTTTCGTTTGGCCTGAGAGACTCCTACCTTTCCTTGAAGGAAAGAAAGACGAAAGGAAGGGTCGCCGGAACCCTAGGTACCGCTCCTAGAACACCCAAATTCTCTCCCATCCGGTCACGATCAGCTACGCCACCCGCCGCTGATGCAAATAGGGTTCTAGAGCGTCTAAAGCCCCCAATAATAGGACCTATAGGGACTCCTAGCGATCGAATTTGGTTGAAGAGTCCAATAAAGAAACTCCGGCGAAAATCTCGGATGGGGTTCTAATCCACCATCGCCGCCGCCAGTAGAAGCATCTAGACTTAGGGTTTCGAAGAGAAACAAGGACCTATCAATGGGCTAGCGTTTGGCTCAAATTGGAGCGCAAATGGGCTTAAATTGGACCCAAATTACGATGGTTAAACTAGGTCTTCTAAACCCACGAAAAACTGCTAAAACATGAAATTGGGTCTTCACGAATTTTATTTTGGGCTCTTACCTGAAGACAAAGTTATTACAAATTCAATTTTACCCTAGATACATATTTTTCTAGATTTTTAATAATTTCATTAGAAGTTGAGCCAATAATTAATTAACTTATATGGAAAAAAAAAGGATGCTACACCCTCCCCCTCTTTAAGGAAGTTGGTCCCCTAATTCACTGAATCTGATAACAACCAACCTTAAAACAATTCGGGATATAACTTCCTGATTGCATCCTCGGACTCCCATGTTGCTTCCTCTGCTCCACGTCGACTCCACTAGACCTTGACCATCAGAATAGATCGATTCCTGAGTTGTTGTTGCTTGAAGTCCAATATCTTGATAGGCTTTTCTTCATAAGATAAGTCTTTCTTCAATTCCAAATCAGCATATTGGATAATGTGCGAAGGGTCATACACATACTTCCGAAGCATGGATACATGAAACACATTGTGAATGCCTGCTAACTGTGGTGGTAAGGCCAATCTATAGGCAACTTTGTCTACCCTCTCTAAAACTTCAAATGGGCCAATGAACCTTGGGCTTAACTTGCTTCGAATTCCAAATCTTCTAATTTCTCTTGATGGTGAAACTTTCAGAAATACGTGTTCCCCAATCTGAAATTCTAACTCCCTTCTTCTATTATCTGCATAGCTCTTTTGTCTGGACTAGGCGACCTTCAAAGGGTCTCTGATAACTTGAATGTTCTTGGATGATTCTGAGATAAGATCTGACCCAAGCCATTACTTTTCACCAACTTCTTCCCAACAAAGAGGAGATCTACAACTCCTGCCATACAAAGCTTCAAATGGTGCCATCTGAATGCTGGATTGGTAACTATTATTGTATGCAAACTCAATCAAGGGTAAGTGTTCATGCCAACTGCCTCCAAAATCAATTACGTAGGCTCTCAACATGTCTTCAACAATCTGGTTCGCTCTCTCAATCTGCCCGTCAGTCTGAGGGTGGAAAGCTGTACTGATGTTCAAACGGGTTTCTAATGATGCTTGTAGTCCTTTCCAAAAGTGAGATGTAAACCTGGGGTCTCTGTCAGATATAATGGATACAGGCACTCTATGTAATCTTATTATTTCCTTCACATACAGGGCAGCCAAAACATCCATAATCCACTTTGACTCAATAGGCAAAACGTATGCGGACTTTGTTAGTCGGTCAATGATTACCCAAATTCCATCAAGGCCTCCTCGTGTTCGGGGTAAACCCATAATAAAATCCATACCGACACTTTCCCACTTCCATTGTGGTATTTCAAGAGGCTTTAATTTCCCAGCATGCCTGAAATGCTCTGCTTTTACTTGTTGAGATACTAAACACTTGCTCACAAAATCAGCCACTTCTCTTTTCATGTTCGGCCACCAAAAAGTTCTCTTCAAATCTCTGTACATCTTTGTAGCTCCTAGATGTATAGTATACTTAGATCTGTGCACTTCCTCAAGAATCTTCTTCTTTATCTCCGTGGAATCAGGGACACATGTTCTCCCTCGAAACAACAATCTCCCATCAATAGCTAACATAAAATCTGGTCGACTATCCATCTGTTCTTTAATTTCAACGAGCACTGGGTCATTATCCTGCAACTGCTTAATTTCTGCTAGCAATTCTGAACGAAGCTGGACATGAGCCACCAAGATTCGATCTTCCTTTTCTGTAATATCTAGATTGGCAAACTGTTCTAACAACTTCCACTCTTGAAGCATCAAACTGGCTAATCTAGCTGTCGGCTTCTTGCTCAAAGCGTCTGCTACAACATTCCCTTTTTCGGGATGATATTCAATGGAGAAGTCAAAATCCTTTAAGTACTCTAGCCACCTTCTCTGTCTCATATTTAATTCCTTTTGAGAGAATAGATATGTTAACCTCTTATGGTCTGAGTACACGGTGAAAGTTTCTCCATAAAGATAATGCCTCCATATCTTAAGAGTAAACACAACAGCTTCTAACTCCAGATCATGAACATGGTAATTCTCTTCATGTTTTCTCAATTGTCTGGAGGAATAAGCTATGACTCTCCCTCGCTGCATCAATACGCAACCCAAACCGATTCCTGAAGCATCGGTGTAAACTTCAAAACCTCCTTCACCTAAGGGCAAGGCCAAAACTGGGGCAGTGGTCAAACACCCCTTCAAAGTCTGAAAACTCTTCTCACAATCATCAGTGCACTCAAAATAATTCTCCTTACGAGTTAACCTAGTCAAAGGCACTGCAATCTTGGAGAAATCCTTAATGAACCTTCGATAATAGCCTGCTAAGCCTAAGAAACTTCTGATCTCAGTTACATTCATAGGTCTTTCCCAATTACGTACAACCTCAACTTTGGAAGGGTCTACTGCGATTCCCTCTTTAGAAATAATGTGCCCTAGAAAAGATATCTCTTGTAACCAGAACTCACATTTACTAAACTTGGTGTATAGCTGATGATCCTTTAATATTTGTAACGCCATTCTCATGTGCCTTTCATGCTCCTCCTTGCTCTTTGAATATATCATAATATCATCAATAAATACCACGACCCACTGATCCAAGTAGGGCCGGAACACACTATTCATTAGCTGCATAAAAGCTGCAGGTGCATTAGTTAGTCCAAACGACATTACCACAAATTCAAAATGCCCATACCTGCTACGGAATGCCATCTTAAAAATATCTTCATCTTTTATCCTCAACTGATGATACCCAGATCTGAGATCGATCTTTGAGAAGTACTAGGCTCCAGATATCTGATCAAATAACTCATCGATCCTTGGTAATGGGTACTTGTTCTCACGGTGAGCTGATTCAACTGACGATAATCAATACACAGCCTCAAGGAACCATCTTTCTTCCTTACAAAAAGAACAGGAGCACCCCACAGGGAAGTACTTGGACGAATGAACCCTCTCTCTAGCAAGTCTAACAACTGCACCTTCAATTCTCTTAACTCAGCAGGGGACATACGATAAGGGGCTCTCAAAATAGGCGAGGCGCCAAGAATTAGATCGATAGAGAAAACCACCTCTCTTTCAGGGGAAAGATCTGGTAATTTATCTGGAAACACCTCCGGAATATCTTGAATAACATGGATATTCTTCAACTCCACTTTCTCCTTATCAGTTAAAGAAATCAAAGCCAAGAATGCTGGACACCCCTTTCTTAACAACTTATCCGCCCAAAGTGCCAAAATGAGCGGCACAGACTTGGATAGCCTAGAGCTAGAGAAAGAAAGCTCATGATGTCCAGGGAAAGACACTACTCCTGACTTACAATGAACACTAGCACCATGCTTAGATAACCAATCAGCCCCTTAGATTACATCATAATCTTTCATCTTCATGCATACTAGATCGGCAGACAAATTACAACCATTAATCAATACTTCACTGGAAGGATAATAATATTTAATCTCAGATCTCGAACCAATAGGGGTGGATATCATAAGATGAGAGTCTAATAATATCGGTTCCACAGATAAGGTCTTAACAAATTTTAGAGATATAAAAGAATGAGTGGCACCCGTGTCGAAAAGTACGAATGCTGGCTTGGAAAGAATAATAAGAGTACCTTCGACAATACCTCCTTCCTCGGTAGTTTGGTTCTCAGTCTCTGCCTCCTGGAGGGCTTGGAGCCTGCCTTGCCGCTTGAAACTTCCTTGCGACTTATCAGATGCTGTTGGTTCATTAATAAGGGGACATTCTGGAATTCGGTGGTCCCTGCTACCACACCTTAAACATGCCTAACTTGCGCCAACATTCTTCCATCTTGTGACCTGGACGGTCACAATACTTGCAAACTGCCTTAGATGGCACAGCTGGTCCAACCTTTTTCTTACCTTCTCTGGGTTTCTTGTTCTTAGAAAAACTCGGCTCACCTTTGGGCCTCTTCTGACCATTACCGGGTTTAAAGTTCTCAGAACTGGTAGTCTGTTCCTTCTTCTTATCCCGACCTCTTATTCGGTCAGTCATCTCCATCATGTCTTCCAAAACTTGTGCTTTCCTTACTATCTTAGCGTAGATATAGATTTCCAAGGGTGCCAATTGATTGATGTACTGAAGCTTCAAACCATTCAGAAATCTTTTAGACTTCATTTTCTCAATGGACACCAAGTGTGGGGCATACTTACACAATCTGGAGAACTGTGCTTCATACTCTGCAACCGACAAGTTTCTTTGTTTCAAAGCAGCGAACTCGACCGCTTTCTTCTCCTGCACCCGATCTGAAAAATACTTGCTATTGAAAAACTCTTTGAACTCGTTCCACGTGGCACGCCTATTCCCAAGCGTGGCTTCCACGGCTTCCCACCAAGCACGAGCATCGCATTCTAACTGGAAAGTCGCTAACAGGACGTGATCCTGATCCCCACATTGCATAACCCTGAAGATCCTCTCTGTCTCCTTCAGCCAGTTCTCAGCCTCATCTGGGTCCGAAGATCCACTGAAACGTGGGGGATTCAAGCCTTGAAAGTTCCGATGTAGATTGCCTGCTCCTTGTTGTCCTCCGCCTTGGGCTACTTGCTGTAAGGCCTGGGTCAGGCCCTGCACTTTACGTTGCATGTCTCGCCATTGAGCACGTTCTGCCACCATCACGGGAAATTCCTACAACATAAAAGAAGTGATTTAGAATGTTCTATTGAATCTATCTTCTTATAGTTAATTAATTAATCTTAGCCCAAGTCTCTACCCAACTCACTGGGTCGGATTCTGACTTTACTAATGTTAAAGGTTCTATAACACTACTAGCAACCTAGGGTCTAAGGAAAACCTAGGCTCTGATACCACAAAAAACTGTCACGCCCCGACGCGGAAAAAATTGGAATGTAGCAGTTTATATCATTCATGTCAATCAGAGCATACATTGCCACAAGAGTCTAAACCACCAAGTTAATAATAAAGAAAAACAATTAACCCATCTTTATTGATAATAATAAGAGAAAGTACTTAATTACACTCGGCTCCTTGTGGACTTCTAACTTATTAACGAAAAATACATCACTCTAGATAACAACTCAACAACTAATCTAAACTTGACTTGAATATCACTCTAAATGGCTCGCCCCTGGAATCACTCGTTCCCGTCCCCATCGGAACGCACATCCTCATCCGAACTACCTAAAAAGGATTGAAAAGTAGGGGTGAGCAAAGCTCAGTAGAATTTTATATCTCTATCATCATGCATAATTAAAGTAATTAACCATTCAATTAGGAATAACGTTACAATGAAAGTAATGATAAATAATGACAAAAGATAGATAGAAAAAAATATGAACTTCCAAGTAAAGAATATAGCAAGTATAGCAAGAACTATTCATGAAAATTGCACGAAAATGATATATGGAATTGGCCATAACAAGCACGCATGCCACGCAGGAATTTCAAGTAAATGAGTAAAAGTGGAATGTCTCAGACCAATCACGCTAGTCATGTACTTCGGTGCAATACCACACCTTGTCATTACAAACTCCCCGGGACACAAGTACTTTCGGGCGCTCCTCCCAGGACAAGATCGGGCCCTTTATGATGCGTTGGCATTGAAGGGTTGGATAATAGATCCTAGTCTAGACATTCATCACATTAAATGGCCAAAAATTCCAAGGTTTAAGCTCACGAACTTACTTCTAAGATTGAGAGAAATTCCAATATCATTGGAATGAACATTAGGTAGAAAGACAAGGATGCAAACAAGGATCACGCACGATTTCACAGTTCAAGGCCAACCTTGATGATTGCTACATGATAATAAAACAAAGGAGATGTATGAAATATCTTACCTGTGGCGGTCGATAATTGGGCCGCTACAGGAACGTGACGGTCTGACCTTAGTCCGTTACGATGACGTGACGGTCCAACATTGGGCCGTTACAGTTCACAGGTCAGTCCAGTTTGGACTGGCCCAATACACGATTCAAACCATGTTCATGGGTTCAGGTCTTTGGGGTACAACCTGCCCGACATCCTGGTGGGAATCCCAGGCTCACGGGGTCTTACGGAGGTCTCATAATAGTGGTCCTAGTCCGACGGAAGGAATATCCGACAGATAGTCCCATCTATTACAAAAATTGAGGCTTAAACAAACACGAAAAACCAAGACGGTGCGGTCAGTCAATCCCACCAGAGTGGAATGACTGTAAAACAAAAATGCCAAGACCAATATATATCTAGCATGGATCAGAATTTATACAAGTATTTAAGGGTTTTTATCAAATTTCATATGATCCTTCATCTTAGGATTATCTAACAACTTTCATGTAGAGAATAAAAATTTAATGTTTATGATCATGATACTAGATTATCATCACGTTCTGCGTTGTTACAGATCAAGATGTCATACTAAAACATAGCAAGTTCCTGGTTCAAAACGCATGAATTAGAGGTTAAATCATCCTACCATAAGAATGTGACAGTCCATATAAGGGGCGTTACAAGCATGTAACGGTCTATCGTAGGGGCGTTACACAACAAAAATAATTAGGCATAAATCTTATAAAAATATAGGGCACGTGACGGTCTATCGTGGGGCTGTTACGCCATGGTGACGGTTTATCGTGCGACCGTCAGAGTTGTAACGGTCACTGAAAGGGCCGTCAGATCAATCCGAGTCTTGCCAACGGCAAACCTCGACACGCCACGATAAAACTTTGATTTCTTACGTAGAGTGAACAGAATTTAGGGAAAATACCACCGTTCGAAAAAGCGTTAAAAATCTTACAAGATAGCATGCTTTGATTAAGACCTAAAACGATGAATTTCAACATTAGACTAGTTAACATGGAAGTTACTCTTTTTGTATATCTCAGAGTAAAACATGAAATTTAGAATAGCATGGTGTACGAAAATTAGGCAATTAGGTATCAAAAAAAAGATCTCAGGAAGACGAACAAGATGGTATCATTAGATTTTCATTTGGCCTGAGAGACACCTACCTTTGCTTGAAGGAAAGAAAGATGAAAGGAAGGGGTCACCGGAACCCTAGGTACCACTCCTAGAACGCCCAAATTCTCTCCCGTCCGGTCACGATCAGCTACGCCACCCGCCGCTGATGCAAATAGGGTTCTAGAGTGTCTAAAGCCTCAATAAATATGACATATAGGGACTCCTCGCGATCGAATTTGGTTGAAGAGTCCAATGAAGAAACTCCAGTGAAAATCTCGGATGGGGTTCTAATCCACCATCGTCGCTGCCAGTAGAAGCATCTAGACTTAGGGTTTCGAATGGAAACAAGGACCTATCAATGGGCTAGGGTTTGGCTCGAATTGGAGCGCAAATGGGCTTAAATTGGACCCAAATTGCGATGGTTAAACTAGGTCTTCTAAACCCACGAAAAATTGCTAAAACATGAAATTGGGTCTTCACAATTTTATTTTGGGCTCTTACCTGAAGATAAAGTTATTACAAATTCAATTTTACCCTATATACATATTTTTCTAGATTTTTAATAATTTCATTAGAAGTTGAGCCAATAATTAATTAACTTATATGAAAAAAAATAGGATGCTACAGTGAAGCAGTTGAATCAATTTAAAAAATATTATAATGAATCATACATAGACATCATCAAAACCCTAGAATCATGCATGTACATCACACATGCACAATATTCTCCCCCTTTTTGATGATGACAACAATGAGACATTATGAGTTCATTATGAGTCATCTATCAAAATAATTTAATTATGACTCATCAAAACTTCTCCCCCTTTGCCATCAGCAAAGAGGACATAAATCAAGGTCAATTTCAAGTATAGTTTGTAAGCACATGGGATAGCATGAGATCAAAGGATTAAAATTCAATTCCACTCAGCAAGCAATAAAGACAAATACCATGAGAAGGAGCATGTCAAGTATCAAGATAGATGTAAACTCAAGTTGAGCAGATTTGGACAGCCATAAGATGATGTCAGTCTATATCAATTTGAGAAGTTCAAAGGCAGACCAAGAGACTGATGTCACTAGCGAAGTTTAAGAGTAGAGCATGCTATGGAGAGACTAGCAATCAAGGCCAAAAACAAATTGATACGCGATCTTTAGTCTTACACCAATTGTTGAAATAGGAAGGCTGATATCAATTGAGGGTCTCAAAGTCATACATGTGACTGATACCAATTGTTAAGATACCAGTTGTTGAGAGTCTTTCACAAGCAGATGGCTAATGCGACTTGTGACAAAAAATAGAGCAGCCAGAACTACCCAGACAACAGTCTGGATAGGAAGGGTCGACCCTTGGGGTCGACACCTATTGAACAAGTTCTTAAACTAGAACTGGACCCGTAGGGGGTCGACTCTGAAAGTCAACACTTGCCATGACATGAGCAAGTAAGGGAGAACAAACAGGAGTTCACAAGTAATTTCCCTGATATCAAAGATGGAGAGGATTTTCAGCCTGAAACATAGCTCATGTGTTCAGAGTTGATTTATCGGAGTCAATAGTTATAAAATTACAATGACAAGGCCCTTATCTCAAATTGGTTTAAATTTGATGAATTCTGAGTTCCTCAACTATGAGCATTGAAAATTCTTGCATTCAAAATTAATAGAACTGAACCAGTATTACATATAGAGACCAGGTTGACCTCCTTTCATCCTACTCATTCCCTTCCATTAGCCCCTTTAAAGAAAACTACAAGAAGTATTGAGGTTAAACACTTTGAAGTTTTTGATTTTATCCATGGGGTGCTACCAGTTTCAAATATTTCTTTGGAAGTCAATTGCTTTTCTCTCGATACAAAATGTTATTTTTTTTTACGAATAGTCAAGTGTAGCATGCACCTTTTGACGTGAGAATGCACGTTGATCAGACACCAGCACCCCTAGTTACTCAGTGTAGCTTACCATCCTGCTTCAATTAGAGCAGAGGTAGCAAGGCACTTCATGACTTGGTCCACTCCACTTCATTGGTGAAGGGGCTCGATTTCTCAGTGAAACTATTGCCATTGCTCTGCGTTAGAGCACTGAACTCTGTACACACCTTTACCAATTAAGAGTCTCAAAGTTATACATGTGACTAATACCAATTGTTAAGATACCAGTTGTTGAGAGTCTTTCACGAGCAGATGGCCAATGTGACTTGTGAAAAAAAACAGAGCAGCCAGAACTACCCAGACAGCAGTATGGACAGGAAGGGTCGACCCTTGTGGTCGACACCTGTTGAACACGTTCTTAAACTAGAACTGGACCCGAAGGGGGTCGACTCTGGAAGTCGACACTTGCCATGACATGAGCAAGGAAGGGAGAACAAATAAGAGTTCACAAGGAATTTCCCTGATATCAAAGATGGAGAGGATTTTTAGCCTGAAACATAGCTCATGTGTTCAGAGTTAGATTTATCGGAGTCAACAGTTATAAAATTACAATGACAAGGCCTTTATCTCAGATTGGTTTAAATCTGATGAATTCTGAGTTCCTCAACTATGAGCATTGAAAAATCTTGCATTCAAAATTAATAGAAATGAACCGGTATTACATATAGAGACTAGGTTGACCTCTTTTCATCCTACTCATTCCCTTCCATTAGCCCCTTTGAAGGAAACTACAAAAAGTATTGAGGTTAAACACTTTGAAGTTTTTGATTTTATCCATGGGGTGCTACTAGTTTCGGATATTTCTTTGGAAGTCAATTGCTTTTCTCTCGATACAAAATGTTATTTTTTTTACGAACAGTCAAGTGTAGCATGCACCTTTTGACATGAGAATGCACGTTGATCAGACGCCAGCACCGCTAGTTACTCAGTGTAGCTTACCATTCTGCTTTAATTAGAGTAGAGGTAGCAAGGCACTTATGACTTTGTCCACTCCACTTCATTGGTGAAGGGGCTCGGTTTCTTAGTGAAACTATTGCCACTGCTCTGCCTTAGAGCACTGAACTTAGTACACACCTTTTTACGTGAGGATATACGTTTATCATACGTCAATATCCCCAGTTACTCAGTATGACTAAAGTTCATTGCATTCATTAAGTGTAGCCCTTTTTGGAATTTTCAAATTTGATTGATGTTTAAAAACAATACTAAAATGTAGTTCCTCAAACAAAGATGCATTTGTACTTAAAATAAACTTTCAGATTCAAGAAGGCATAACATGTCAAAACATGAAACAATGGTTTAAGTCCATTAAGTCTTAATACAGCCACTTTCAAGATCATTTAACTTTAAAACTTCAGAAGTCATTAAATTTAAACCAACAACTTTCATGTCCAGGGCAATCATAGAATTCCATAAAAGAAGACTCTTCTTTTAAGATTTACTCTGATAAATGAACTCAACAACATGTAGGAATTCTCCCAAGAATTCAAAGCATCAAGGAATTTGTGACACCCAGCCAACCATTTGAGCAAGCAGATGATGTGCCAAGGATGTTCAGCCATGAGAAGATGTATGAAATGTCAGGCCCAAGATAGAGATCAGTATTAACCACATGAACTACATGATGCAATATCTGTACAAGGCAAATGACAGGCCATGTCGACCCAAGGTGATCAGCAGGTTGACCTGCTCTTTAGACAGAATCAGATAGAAATGGTTTAACAACAAGACTAGGTTGACACATCTACCCAATAGGTCGACCTATTCAGCAAATGCCTTTTTAATTAAACATTATCATGGCAGATATTTCATTTTGCAAATAAGTCAATTGAAAACCACTCATCAAAAAGGATACATTCAAACATGCATTTCCATTTTGCTTGAAACTCAACCTTTTCATCAAGGGATTCATTGTTCATGAAGCACACAGTAGCAAGTTTAACCAATTCATCAAAAGAAGGTGAGCTCCCCCTTAGAATATGCAATGAATTCATATATCAGCATGATGATCCTGAGATTTAGGCTGGGCAGTATGCAAGCATGCTAACTGGACTTTTATGATGACTCTCCCTCAACTTGTGCATGTATTTCAAAATGCGTCGGTGGAACTTGACATGGGAGTCTGCAGCCTATGACTTGCATGAGCACTTGACCCATAATATTGGGTAGAGAGTTTGATCCAAAGATTCTCTCATGCATGGTGGCAGTTTTCAGACAGGATTAACCTGCCTTTCCACATGTCACCATTCTATATACCAAAAGGGTCATGGCATGATGGTGCAGCACATTCTAGCATGCAAGGCAAGGAGCAAATGTTGGGTCCCTTAGCAAAGGTTAATAATGATAAGCAGGAAAAATATATGGTTGCTAACATTGGGAGTAGCAAAAACTTGCAAGCAACTCATCATTATATTAATTCTCTTATCATTACAGAGTCTTCATGATTAATCAAGGAGAGGTTTTCAACAAACTAGCGAGGAGTTTTTCGAATGTGTAGAATTTATTGAAAGTGAGAAAGAGGCTTAACTACATCAACTAACAAAGGAATCTATCGTGTAGAGTTAATCATGAACTGAGATTTTATTCACAAACCTATGACTTGAGCGTTTATTTTCTGCTAATTCTTTGTTCAGCTACAAGGCACCCTGCATCCAAAATTCTCATTTAGAATTTTTGGGTACCCAAGTTTTCTTGGGTCCTTGATGGTTACCTCCATATTTAGCATGTAGATCTCTCTTTATTTTTGCATTCAAGTCATCACTTCTCATCCAAGGACACTCATCAAGCATATGTCCATATTCACCACAATAAAAATAGCACATTGATGATTTGACATTCTTCCTATGTACATGTGTATCAAACTTTTGTGGGTGAACAGAGAGTTCAGTATACTTAGGATTTGAGTGAGTCCTTCTCTTTAGATGCCAACAGTCCCAGACTGTGTGGCAAATTTTTTCACAGTGAAAGCAACAGGGAAGAGGATTTCTTCTGGTGACCTTGAGGTGCGTCGACCTGTCCTAAGGGGTGCATTGACGCATCAGGCCATTTCTGGGCTTCTGAACAGGAGTGTGCTGAGCACACTTCCTCCCAGCGTCAACCTGGCCCTTGCCATTGCTTTCTGTATTATTTCTCCTGTTCTTTCCTGCCCTTGATTCATCATTCTTCAAGGTAAAATAGTCATGCACAATATGACCAAACTGTCCACAATAAAAGCATTGAACATTCATATTATGGAAATCATGGTACTTAGCATTGAATTTCCTGTCATGCATATCAACACAAGCAAACTTGTTTTTCTGGTTTGGCTTTTGTGTTTTCCTTTTCTGATTTCTGTCTTATTTTTGATTTTTCTGGGCACTAGACTGATTTTAGGGGGTTTTAGAAGGATGGGCTTCAGCCGAGCAGGAGACGAAGGACGTGTACAGTTTACTCCCAAAACCCTTTTTGTTCACTGGATTGTATCAAAGGCCTTCTCTCCGAAAATTAATTTTTACCCCCAACAGTCTGTCCAGATTTTCTTGGCCCTGAACAAACTTTGATAAAGAATTATTTAGATCCTTGATTTCATTCTCCAATGAGGAGATGTGTAGTTCAGATTCAACGAGGTCCTCCTCACACGCAGCCAATTTCTCATTGAGCATGGCATTCACACTTTTATAATTCTCAACTTCCAGTTCAAGTTCACTCAAATTTTCAGAGGAATCATCGACAACAAACTTGCCTTTTTTAAAAATAGCAAGTTTTCCAATTATCATCTTATTTTGTTCCTTTATCTCTTCATTTTCCTCAAATAGCCTCACATCATAGATTAACCCATCAAGTGTTGTTTGATCATTAGACATTGACTTAAGTTGGTTTTGAAGTTATCTTTCACACTCTTCTAACCTACTGATTTCAGCTTGTAGGGTTCCATTTTCATATCCTAAACACCCAATGTGTTCTTTATGCACATCTAAGTCAATCATAAGAGTTTGATTGAGATCCTCAAGACCAGAACATTTTTTACAAGGAGAGCTATCCACAGAATTACTTTCAAACTTCTTTTTCAATTTTCAATTTTCAGATTTTAGCTTCTTGTATTGCTTAGCTAACTCATCATAAGCATCCATAAGTTCTTCAAAGGTAAAGTCCTCTGAATCAGAACTTACCTAAGATGATGAAGGATCACTTGGCTGGTCGATACTGTTGGCCATTAGACAGCGATGCCTTTTTCCTTCTTCATGGATCCTGGCCAGTCCGTTTAGGATCTCCTTGGTAGTGCTGCAGCTGGAAACAAAATGGAACTGGGTGACATCTACTGCTGCTTTTATCAATTTGAGAGCAACAAGGTTATCAGCATTTTTGGTCCTGTGTTCAGCAGACCATTCAGATGTATTTGATGGCAGCTTGTGCGGACCGTGATATATGAGATTCCATAACCTTGAATCAATGGAGTTAACAAAAGTACACATTCTACCTAGCCACATGGCAAAATCAAAACCATCGAATATAGGCAGGGAAATCATTGAAACTTGTTCAACGGAGCAATTCAATAGACAAAACGCACCAGGATATTCCTCTGCAGATCATTGGATCTGAGTATATGCAGAGCTTGGCTCTAATACCAATTGTTGGGTCCCTTGGGTACAACCGGATCTAGAAGGGGGGGTTGAATAGATCCGATACACACTTTGCCCAATTAAAAACTTGGCTAATCAAAACATAGACCACTGCTATAATACAAATAGAGCACTTGAGCTCAGTGCATATTGGATATAGCAAGATTAGTTCAAAGGCTGGACCAAAACAACATATGCAGACTAATGAGGTCGACGCAACGGTTCAGTGAGGTCGACACAACTTCAAAGAGTCACAGCTAACAGGGTAGCTGAGGTTGACACACCTACACAGTGGGGTCGATGTAGGCTCAGAGCTAGTTCAGAAGTTAGGGAGATCTGCTGCACTAGAATGCATGGATCTCATCAAACTCCAACTGGGTGTACGAATAGAATAACTGTGTGTGTGCTTTTGTGATCAGCCAGAATTTCATACATTAAGACTAGTACATGAACCTATGAAGGGGGGATAGAAAACATAGAGCAATCACACACATCATAACCCACTACACTGGGATTTTTAAGGTTTACTTTGCAAGGGAGCGTGTCTACAGCTGCCCCACCTTAGCGTCTACTTTGCAAGGGAGCGTCACGGAGTGGAGTGAAATGTAACAAAATGAAATGAAGTGTAAAGAGGTGTAATAGAATGGTGTGATGTGAGAGTGAACTGAAAAGTAGATGTCAAGGTGTGATGAGACACACAATCAACACCATTTGATAAGAATTGTTCTAAAGTTCAAGATAAAATAATCTTGAGAAGGTTCAATGAAATCAACAATTGTTTAGATATAGGATGGAAAAGTGTGCACACGGGCACGAAGGAGAGGAAAAAGTAGACCAACTTCTAGTGTCGGGGAAGTGCCTTAGGTTGTAAACTTGTAGGTTTCACCATTGGAGAGCGGTTACCAGCCAATGTGGACGTGGCGCAGCCAAGGTGGATCTTAGGGAAGAAGATTGAATGAAAGGATAGAGAACCAAACAAAGGAGTTTTCAAGAAAATGGCCCAAAATGGCAACAAGGCAAACTGAGTACTCAATTCGGAAAAGAATATCTCATAAAAATCGATAGTCAATTGACTCTAAAAATGAGTTATTAGAAGAATTTTCTATGGTTAAATCAAAGTCCTACATGAATGCATGTTGGGTTTAAAGAAAAAATTAAAATAAATTAAAAATAGAAAGTATTCAAGGATATTATTGTTAAGTTGTCCAGACTGAGTCAAGACACTAATTTTGTTATCTGATACTAAGCCGAAGCCCATTTATCTATGCATCAACTCGCAAAAGGGAACCATCATCCCCAGTCTTAGACGGCTCAACGGTCTATCCGTGCGACTAAGATTCCTATGAAATTATCATTATTTTTTATGAAGGAGAACTCAAATTTTAGATTTACCAAAGCCACAAGGTCCTTGATATAATCTAATAGCGTAGATAACATATAGTAAAAATACATACAAGGAAGATGGTGAAGATAATAAGCATGTTGGGAACTAAGAAATGCAGTGCAATGCAATCACCGTGGGACCAAAGAGCTTCTTCCTACGCTCAAAATTTGTTAGCCAAGATATCATAAAAAGCAATGAATTTTAAGCATAGCATAGCATGAAAAGACATAGCATGGATAGCATCAAAGCGTTAAACATGCAAAGCATCGTTGTTTGTTGCCATATTTAAACCACGAGGATGACAAACTTGGCTTATCATAAGATTTGTACTTGAATGATCAGGATCAAAGTGATTCCCATAGTGATAGAGATAATCAGGTGAAGTTAGCAGGAGTAACTTAGAAAGATTGAGCGATGATAATTGATGATGACTTAGAATGGCAAATCATGAAAGATTGATAATGTTTTGAGAACATAGGGAAGAATCAAAAAATTGATGTTATTGAAAGAAGAGGACTCATCCCATGTTCTTGGTCCTTTTTTGCAGAAGCTGTCCCTGTGGGACACCATCTGAACAAATAGTTAGTGAAAATATAATATTTTTTTATTCTAAGAATATGCAAGTTTTATGGGTTTTGAAGATATTCAAATTTTGATGAGTTTTGGAAATATTCATTTTTTAGATTTTTAGAATATTTGAATTTTTTTAGATTTTAAAAATATTTAGATTTTGTTATTTTGGGTTTAGATATTATTAATTGCAACACCAAGGGTAATTTAAACTATTGGCTAGGGGTCCTTGTTCCTTCCCCTTTCACTAAGAGTTGCCCAAAGCAGGGCGTGTTTTGAAGGTGGCACCCTATAGTCAACTGCCCTTGATTAACGGTGCCCCTACTAAGGCCATACACAAGAAACACTTAGTTTTAGAGGGAGAAGAGAAGAAGATTGGAGATAAGCCTGATATGAGTTAAGAAGATGTTGGGTTTAACTTCCTTCCATAGCACAACCCTTAAAGAGTTGGTCTGTTACGCCGGAGCTTTATGTCATATTATCGAACCTTAATTCTCTTTTAGGCACGCATACGATCGGGCTCATAACGTCCCGCGGTGAACTGTACTGCCCTCTTGCCATGTCATATTTCTTTGAATTTGCTTCTTTATCTTTTTTTTATCATCATTTTGTTTTTTGTTCTTTTGTCCATTGGACTTGATAGATATCAAAATTGAAACTGAAATTGAGAATAAGGTCTTAATAGACTGCCCCTATTTGAGACTTCCTCTTGTCGGAGTGTGCTTAGGTTGGTTGTCTTGACCAGAGTACCTTTACCCTCATATTTCAACCGAGTAGGGAAAAGAAAAAGACTTTGTGCTCTCAAGCATGGCCCAAGTAGCAACGGTGTTTACCATAGGAGACGGCTAAGGACGCCGTGAAGTGTGTGTGGTGTCCATACTTAGGGTTGTCCTTAATGAGCGGGGAGGGAATGCCGAACTCCTTTCACGGGATTCTCATAACCAAATGTGCTGCATTAGCAAGCCTAAAGACTCTTTTTGACACTAAATAAAAACCTAGTACTAGGCTACCACCCTTAATCATGTTAAGAAGCACTTCGCGTAAAAATCATGCGTAGAGATGAAATATGAGAATGCATACTTACGCAAATGAATTATCTTGCGACCTTTGTTGTAAAAGCAGCTGCCGGAGGTGATTTTGATTCAGCATGGGATCTGAAATCCTTATTTGGTAGATAAAAGAGAGGGAGGTAAAGATCTGAAGTGACTTAACATGAAGGAATAGTGCTCAGATCAGACTCAGACGAATAAGGAGAAAAGGAAAAGAGGTGAGGGCTAGAACTCCCTTACTAAGGTGTAGAAACCTTGATTACATGAAATGTTTTACAGAAGGAAAGGAAAATTAATAAGAGGAGTGGGGACTAAAGCCTCGAAAGCAGTGGGAGAATGGGCAGATGTCCAAAACAATTGATGCGGGAGAGATCGGGTTGGACCTGGGATCAGGAGGAATTAGAAGAAGGAATTGGTAAATTGAAAGAGGTGGATCCGAAGGCAGAGGACAAGAATCATGGGAGGAAAGATCTGGAGGTTCTGGAGGGAGAAAATGATGAGGGATGTAATGCCCTGGGGAAAAGGATAAGAAAAGATAGTTCTGGAGATCCTGAATGAAGAGGGAGATCCTGAATGAAGAGAGTGGCAAGGGACGCGATGCCTTGGAAAAATACAAGGATGAATCGGAAGAAAGGGAAAAGGTCCGGAGGCTCCGAAAGGAAGAAATAGTGAGGAACGTGATGCCCTGGGAGAGGAGATAGAGAATCTAGAAATAAAGGCAAATAAGAGGGAATGAAAGTATTATGGGGAGGATCCGGAAGACAGAGAAGATGAGGGTCAAGAGACCCGAGAAAGAGGAGTGAATGCCAATGCAGAGAATGCAAGGATGAAATCCTCCTTCTCACCTAATGGGTGGCCCATAGAAAGAAGTTAATGGTTAATAAAAGCGTAGATGGAATGGAGTAGGGTACGAATGGATCGGTGGAAGGCTTCTCAACAGAAGAATGCCCGCCCTTCCATGGCAAATAACGTGCTCAGTCGGATGGCTCAATGGGTGGAATTAATGCCCATAAGCTCTTATTTGATGAAGCTTCAACAGCTACATAATCCAAAATGAGTGGCAGCTCTCTCGGCATATAATCAAAGTGAAAGTTCGGGAGCTCCGCTTGTAGTGTGGTAACCTTGGCGTAATGTGGCTTCGATTTCTTCAAAAATGACTCCCTTGAAGGGTGAGCAACATCAATACATGGAGGATTGACCTTTGGCACTAGAAGCTTTATAATGTTTAGGGCCATTGAAAAATTCTTTTTAGCTGTACTTGGTAACATAGGCACTTGCCTCTTGCATGGAAGTGTTGATGGAGAAGACATGACGTTGAGGGCTTCTAGCAAGGGGTGCCCTGCCCTGAACATGGACTTCATCATCTCCTTAGCAATAGAATGTGTCATTACAATACTTGAGGAGAACCCCCTCTCTTGACTAGGTATTTGTACCATGACAGAACGGGGGGTAATGAAAGCTTCAAAAGTATCTTTCCCAATGAGCAATGTCATCCTAATAATTTTTGCTTAAGCCCTCAATGGCATCAACTCTTGACTTATTTGCTTGGTGAGCATCGTCAGAGGCTTGGCCTTTTCAAAGACTCCCGGTACAAGAACCCGAATCGACATCCGACAAAAAAAATCTTGAATTTTAAAAGGCTTAACCACAACCAAATTCTTCTTGCCCAGCTCCTGAGAGTCATTCTTAGCACATGTACTTATAAAAACACACCTACTTCGAGGGGAGGTGAAGGAAGATGAGATGGAGGCGGTAGGCCCAATGGGTAATGAGGGAGGTTTAATGGAAGGCATTGTTCGAAGGGTAGGTGGAGGTTGAAACATGGCAAGCTTCTCCCCATGCTTGGCACCGGACGAGGTCGGCTTGGGTGCAAAAATAGGTGGACCCTGCTCAGGTTCAGCCATAGGTTTAGGTAAAGGGTTAAGTGGAGAAGCGATAATAATTGGCTTAGGGGTTACAGAAGTATTGGAAGTTTTAGGTGGCGGCGATGGAGGACGAATTGGTTGAGGAGAAGAAGACCTAGTGGAAGGCTCGGGGGAGGCCGATAGTATGGAGGTTAATTGTGTAGTTGGAGGTGTGGATGAAGGATGAATGGTGGTAAGTTTGGTATGGATAAAGCGTTTAATTTTGGTGGGTTGAGAAGATTTAAGGGTAGGGGATTGTGTGGAAGGTTCATGATATATCGATGTGGGCTGTTGAAGTAGCGACCCATCATCGAAGCACCCCGTGGTTTCATAAACCGGGGTAAGGATGGTGGTATCATCCTGAGCAGGGGGTTCTTGTGGTGTAAGAGGAAAGTGAAGAAAACTTGGAGTAGGTGTATCTTCAAAAGTTTCATCATGTGCCATCTCCAATTCTTCATCATCAGGCTCATATTTCTCATGATCGAGTTCAACTGAATGCGGTGATGGTGGCGTATTGATAGGTGGAGGTGTATAATGTGTTGAGTAGTAGATGGCGGATCTATAGGGGAGGGGTGAATAGATCTGCCCCTCTTTTCGAAATGCAGCCCTCTTTAAAGCTAGATAAGAAGAATTACAGCAGAATATAACTAGCTTAGCGTAGCACACAATGATTTGCTTAGCAAGATGAATAAGTAATATAAAGATTAAACCTAAGCATGCATCTAGCACAAAGCAATCGCACAAGCAAACCATAACACACGAGATTTTAAGGTGGTTCGGATTGAATCCCCAATCCTACGTCCACCCCTCACCAAACCCGGTGAGGCTTCACTAGTGCAGCGCACCAAATCGCAGATCGGAAAGACCTCTGATTGCCTTCCTACTAACCACTGGTAGGGACGTCAATCACTGCAGATCGGACAACTTCCGATTGCCTTCCTACTAACCACCGGTAGGGACGATCTCAGTTCCAAATGTTTGAATGAAATGGAAAAAGAGCAAATATGAAAATACTCAAACAAGATATAGAATATGCTCAAAGAGAAAGGATCTTGTCTAAGATTTCTAGAGCTTGAATCTGATTCTTCAATGGTATCTTCTTTCTGATGAAATGATCTTCCTTGGATCACCTTGAGTTGATGAAGAAGATAATGGATGCAGATTTAATCTCCCTTGAAAATGAGCTTCTTTGGATCACCTTGAGATGATGAAGAAGATGATGGTTGCAGCTTTATCTTCACTTGGCTTGGGGTTGATTTCCTTTTGAAGTAGCTTGAATCACTTGAGGATTTGATGAATAACTTCTTCCCGGAGTACTGTTCACAGCTACAGTACTCAACCTCCTCTCCCTTGAACACACCCTTGCAGCCTCCTTTGATCTTCCCTCTTAGCCTTGCTTGCTTCTACTCTTCCTTGGAGGTTGCTGGATTAAGATATGAGCTTGAATCACCTTGAGTTGATGGAGAGAGTGTTGGATGTAGCTTTGATCTTCCTTTTGATCCTCTTGAGTTGATGAGGAGGTTTATGGATGTAGCTTTGATCACCTTTGAGAATCTTGATTGCTTCTAGCTTCCTTGGAGGTTGCTTGCTTCAGATCTATGCTTGAATCACCTTGGAATGGATGAAGAACTTCTGCACGGAGTACTGTTCACGGCTACAGTACCTCTTCTTCCAACCTCTTTCTTTAGCCTCTCTTGATCTCTCTTTGATTCCCCTTGAAGCATTAGGGTTTCTAACCCCTCATGTGTTGGTTTTATAGACTTTGAATGGTCCTTGGACATCCCCCAGACCAGATCCACAATCCATGGGGGATTGGGTGACTTTGGGGTTAAACAAATGGGTAGAAAGACCTCTCCTCGAGCTTGAAACAAAAGTCAACAAAGGGGGCCTCGGGACTGGCGGTCGACCAAAATTCATGGGTCGGTCGACCGGAACCTACTGGACTTAGAACATTTTGATCCTGGCGAAAACCAGTCGACCGGCCCTATAGTGGCGGTCGACCGAAACCTGTAAAATCTGGAGTTTTTCATCTCTGGGAGAACCGGTCGACCGGAAAGGTAGGGGCGGTCGACCGAAACCTGTAAAACGTCGAATTCTTAGGCTCTGGCAAATCTGGTCGACCGACCAAGGTGTGTTGGTCGATCGGAAAGACCTATACCTGTAAAAATGAAGTGTTAGCCCAAAGAAACATGTCCATAAGTCAAGATACTCATGTCCTTATCAATTCCATGTATTTTTGGGTTTGGTTTATGCATTAGATCATTTGAGCATTTCTAAATTTTATTCCGGGGGCTCCGCCCTCGGAAACCACCGCAAGGGGCGCTGCCCCCTTGACCCCCGCGACCTGACCGGGCAGGTCGATCCCCGCGACCTGACCGCGCAGGTCGATCCGCGTGTGAGGGCGCAACCATTGAGCTTTCACTTTTGCCATCTCCACTCCATTCCTTGACATATCTGTCATGAAAGAACATCAAGTAGTTTAGTCATATAAGAGTGGTAAAACATCAATGACTTGAAGTGTTTAGCCATTATCAAAATCAAGAATGTCAAATAACTCAAATGACTATAGGATGATGTCGAATGACCCAAGTGACCACAAGATGACTCAAATGACTACAGGGGCACAACATAATGTTGTGGAGGGTTTTGTGGATGTGGATGCGGAGGGTCATATGAATGAATGGGATGAATGGATGGTGGGCGGACGACGTCCATTTGATCATTAAAACTTTCCGAACCAACTTGCCCACATGTATTCATGATGTCATCCGTGCTTCTATTCTCCTTCTAGTCTTTCTCTATTTTGGTTATTTCTTCCATGAAAGTGTGGAGGGGATTGACTTGAGGAGGAGGAGGGCGCAGACTTGAGACCGTCTTCAATTGTTCCTCCATTATAGTGATCTTATTAATAAGGACTTGTAGGATGGGAGTTACTTGTGAAACGGAGGGTTGGCCTTGGGACCTTGGAGGGGTTTGACATGAAGGCCGTGGAGCATGGATGGGCTGACCCACAAAAGGACCTGGTTGGACCAAGGGGCATGGAGCATATGGGCCTCGGGGCCGTGAAGGAGAATGAATAGTAGGAGGCGGGTGATGGGCCACCCGAGGAGGAGGATGAGTGGAAGAAGGCGGGTGATGGGCCACCCGAGAGGAAGTGGAAGGAGGATGAGGAGAAGAAACTACACTCTCAACAATAGCCTTAAGAGGTTGGATTTGTTGAGAGGTAAGATGCAAAACTTGAGAGACCTTCTCATCGTGTGGAAGAGATGGTTTGGGGGAGTAGCAGCTCGTGGTTGATGTGAGGGATCATGAAATCGGGAATTACCCATGGGGTGGACAAAACCATGGGAATTAGGGTGAAATCCCTTATGAAAATTATGGTGAGAATTATAGATTTGAGGAGTGTAAGATGTGTTAGGTTGATCATCCTCATGATTATATATGTAATTAGGCATGTTAATTTGATTACCAAAGTGAAACATTATGCAAATCAAGAAATATTCAATCAAAACAACTTGCAAAGATGTCGAACAAGTGAATGCTTATGCTTGGTTTTAGATTTTCCCTTGATGAATGTTCGTCTGCTGAGCGGGTGCTCCCTATCCCGACCCGAGAGGGGGTGGTAGAGAGGCACGCGGATTGTCGGTGACCGCGGTGAGGGAAGGAATAAAGTAATAAAGGAAAATAAGGGAGTTCGATGTATCTCGGGATATTCTCCTTCATAGCCGTATGCTTCTCACGGTGGCATTGGGCACTCTCTTTTTATGGAAAGTCGAGAGGGGTCGAATGGCACAAGAGATTTCCGGGAGTTAGTTGAAGAAGACAACGGTCTACAAACGGGGTGGTGACTCACTTGGGATGAATGAGACTGGGGTGGATGGGAGATAGGGTAGCTGTACAGGGTGCGGGGGTGCCAGTCGATTTCTCGACGATCACCTATAGTTACAAGAGTTGACTGGAGAAGCGTCGCAAGGACGTGACACGTGGGCATGGGATCAGGCAGCACGTGGAGAGAAAGGGAGGTTCCACGGGTGCGAGTGCGTAGGCGACGCTTCCCTAGTCAACTCTTGGTTCCATAGGTGATCGTCAAGAAATCGACTGGCACGCCCGCACCCTATCCAACTACCCTATCTCCCAGCCACCCCAGTCTCATTTATCCCGAGTGAGTCACCACCCCGGTCGTAGACCGTTGTCTTCGTCTACCAATTGTCAAAAATCTCTCGTGCCATTCGACCCCTCTCGACTTTCCATAAAAGGAGAGTGCCAAGTGCCACCGTGAGAAGCACACGGCTATGAAGGAAAATATGCCGAGATACATCAAACTCCCTTATTTTTCTTTATTGCTTTATTTCGTCCCTCACTGTAGTCACTGACAATTGCGTGCCTCTCTACCACATTCTCTCGAGTTGGGACAAGGAGCTGCCGCCCGACGGACAAACAAGTTGGCACGCCCGGTGAGACGTCTCCTGCCTTTCTTCTTTCTGCTGAAGAGAAGCATGTGCCAGCCTTGAAGCCATGGTGCCCTTTTTCCTATCCTTGCAGGAGAGGTTGAGGAGGGACACGCATCCCTGTAGCTTCCAGCTTGCGTTTTGACAGTCGAACCGTGCCCGACGACCATCTCCGACCGTCACCCTCCCAGCAGCCAGCAGTCCAGCAGCCATGGCGGCCGTGACTTATGGCCCCATCGTCATCGCCACCCATGCACGGGTGGGCTACTTGGCGACGATGATCACTTTCGGCGACTTCGCACTCGTCATCGAATCGCCTTTTTTCTTGGGCGTGATCCCCGTGGCTATTTTACAGTGAATCCCAGTCCCTGTGCCTACTCGTGCGGCCGACACACCGTGCTCCACCCCAGTATCAGTGAACCGTCTGAGCGCCAGACTCGGGACCTCCACTATCGGCCCCCGTAGGGGCCCTAGATCGTCTCTCGCCTAGATAAGTGTCAGCTCCCGGGTCCAGCCTCAGTTGATCTCCAGCACGGGCCTTGTGCCCCGGACTTCGGTTACCATTACAGCACTTTACTCGGGTCTCCGACCCTGAGTCCCAGCCAAGTCGGCACCCGACATGGGCTTCTTTCCCCGAGTCCCCAGCTCTTCAGCACTTCACTCGGGCTCTCAGCTCTGAGCCCCAACAAAGCCTGCCCCCAGCATGGGTTTCTCGCCCCGGGGCCAAGGCTCCTCAGCATCTTGTTCGGGCCTCTCGACTCGAGTGTTGAACGAGCCAACACTCAATGCGGGTTCCCAACTAGGAGTTCGAGGCTCCCCCGCATCCGACTGGGGTACGCAACTCTGGGTCTCATTAAGGCCGGTCGCCAACGCAGACTCTCCGCATTGGGCTCTCGGCCTTCCAGCCTTACAATGGGGTTTTTTCCCCTACGATCTCGCAACGCCAACTCCCAACATAGGTCTTCCTCTTTGGGATGCGGCGACCTCAGCGCCCAGCATGGGCCTTCTACCTCATACTCCAGCTACGCCAGTGCTTAGAACAGGTTCACAACCTTGGGTTGCTGGCATCGTAGTACCTACTGGGACATCGGTTCTCGGTGCTTGAGCATCACCTCGAGCATCGACGGAACTTCTATCGGCCTGGGCAGAAGCCTACACTCTGGTCACCCAGCCCTCGGCTCTCGGTACAGGCCCCATGCCCCGAAGGTAGATCCCAGCACTTTTTACGGACAGCTTTGCGTTGCTAGCAGTGGTAGATCGAGTCTTCTCCATCTACCACCTCGGAGCAGGATCTCCCTCGGCTCCCCAGAAAAAGTGCTGCAACGGCCATAGAGGCAGGCGACTCACTGCTGCAACCAGTAATTCTGGCAAGACCCTTCTTGTCAGTGACTTGAAGATTCATCTCAATAGAGGTGAACCAATTTTACCCCGGGATCAGACTATGCCTACAGTCCCCACTACCAACTGTTTTAGCCTCCTGCAACGAACACAAGAGGATAAGGTAGAACTAAAAGAAGTAGGTGCCTCGGCAGCAAATCGGGGGCATCTACACCAGCTCAGCACTCAGACTCTCAAATCCCGTCGAAAGAACCATGAAGAGGGAGGTCAACCACTTAGCCTGAGAAGAATCTGGGTCACTCTAGAATAGACTCAAGCTGTTGGGAGGGCGCACACTAAAAACCCACTTCGAACATCCAGGCGCGACGTCGATCAAGACAAAGCTAAGCCTTCGTCGACACAGTCCGATGGCACCCAACCCCTGTGTGTCTCTAGCCTGAATAGATGGAAACAAAGAAAGGCTCATGCTGAGCCCCACTGACATCCAGCTTCAGGCTCTCCTTGAGTCAATCTCGATCTCAGGATGGAAGAGCCACCCCAACGGACCTCAGTCTTCAATAGGCTGGGGGCACCAGTCTGCTCTGAGAAGCATCTCTGGAAAAAGCGGATGGTTTGGCTCATCAACGACGCGGTTCGGGTGTTCACGTGTTATACCACCGGACACCAGCCCGATACTTAGTCCGATGACCTGAACTAGCCCCTTGCCCAGCTCAGGAGGCCTTGCCATCAAACTCAACCTCCGACGCCATCGGGCCACATTGGCACTTCCGCCAGACCACAGACGTCAGAATGCGCTAAAGAGGTCCCAGTGGAGGATCGCGGTGCTCCTATCAATGCTGAGCCAGTCAACAATGATCCTTCGCCAAATGAGGTTCAAGAGGTGACTCTCGGGACTCTCATGAAGGAGAATCAGCACTTGAAGGCCATCCTAAAAGATCTCCTTCAGGAGCGAGACCATCACCCCCAACAACGTGCTAGGCCTCCGACAGAAGCACCAGCGCTACCAGATGGGCACAATGGTGCTAACACCTCAGCAGCAGCCGCTCGAACCACGACAACAGTAGGGTTCGACATACTGCTAGTGGAAGCGCATCCACGAGCCTCCAACATGCCAGTGCCAGAAAATCTCATGGCACAATGGCAGATGATCGAGTGGATCATTGAGACAAAGCTCGCCCAATATGGGGAAGGGGTCGCAACTATAGACCTCTATAGCGTCCCCTACCCACTACATCACAGCTAAAAAAGCTTCCTCCGGAGTATGCCAACCCCCCGAAGCTACAAAAGTTCGACGAGCAAGGGTCTCCACATGAGCACTTGGCCTACTACATTCAATGGGACTTCAGACTACACTCAATGGGACTTCAGTCATCCCCAGTACTACCCTTATCACGCCAAAATCTGCGACGCGATTGAATCCTGTGAGTAAGTCCAACACCTAATCTAGGAACCGATCCAGTGCGATGAGATCGATGCTAAAGGGAACTCGATGGCGACTCTGAGGCTTCGAGAAGCTGTCGAAGAGACCCTGAGCATCGCCAGAAGCACTACAGACCAACCAGATTCTCCTCAAGTAAATGGACACGGGTTACCTTACCAACATGTCTCGGAGTGGCTCGAGTTTTGAACTGATAATCAAGAAGCACTCGAGCGACTGCGAGATCGTAGGAGACGAGATGCCAGTTAGGAGACTAAGCCGAGTAATTTCTCGGTTAACATCATCCATTATCCTGCCACTATTGCATTTTATGCATTTTATAGATTTTGATGATAACAAACCTCTATATCTATTTGGAATATTATATTTGTTTGGTGAAACTAATGCCTATCATCTAATGATCTTTTAACTCATCCTGAGTGGAGTTGCAGCAGACTAAGCCCTAAAATGTCAAAGAAGCACCATCTAAGGTATGTTGGACTTAGTGGGTTAAATTCATGCTAACCTTGTCTCGATTGTGTGCTTTTCAAGTTTGCAGGAAAGGGTTCGGTTAACCAATGGCCCTGGAACGGTCGACCAAAGTTGCCAGAGATTAGAGGGACAAGTTTTTACAGAGTTCGATCGACCGATGGACTTGTATCAATTGACCGATTTTCCTAGCGCTCAATTGACCAGATCTCTGCAGAAATTGGTCAGTCGACCCTATTCATTGGTCGACCGATTGTGATTTCGAGAATTATGAACTTTCCGTTTTCTAGCCCGATTTGGGTGATCTCTTGCCAAATCTCTCGGGTTACTTCTTAAAACCTTCGGGGATGGTTGGGAAACTATATATATGATGTTCCAAGGCTTTTAGAAGGTGTCTCCACGAGTTTGGAAGCTTTTCAAGAACCCTAGAGGGAGAATCTTCTTCTTGCAGTCCATGATCAACCATTCAAAGGCATTCGTGGGTGGAGACTCCCACAGTGTGATTTCCATCTACAGGAGGGTTCCACATTCAAGCACCAGATCTGGAGTACCAGGGATCATGGGAGGATTGCAACCTTATGCACCGTGGAGTATGGGAGAGCTGATTGGGCGAGCTACATCGGATACGTCATCAAGCCCGATTTCTACACGGGGGGATCTTCGTCGTTCTGTCATCTTTGCTATATCTCCTGTGTTTTCATGATCCACAAACATTGTTGAAAATGTGTGTATACGTGCCGTGGCTACGTGCACGTGTTGGCCTTGTGCCGTGTGTGTGTGTGACTATCTTTTAGGCAGTGTGTCCTGATTGGGACGTGTGTGTATTGAAGGACTCTCTTCCTAGTGTGGTTAAGCTTCACTGTTGTGAGGGGTGGATGACCCCCCATTCTTATATTCACTTAGTGAGGCATGGTGAGTTCTATTTGATTCTTGTTGGTTTATTTTGAGAGCGTTCGCGTTTAATTTTTAGAGGGTGTAGTTTGATTCACCCCCCCTCGAACTGTTTGGCCATTTAGTCTTCGGTATATTCGCATACCGACTCTTCAATTGGTATCAGAGCAGGTCTCTAACATAGTAGAGAGATCTTGGTTAGATGGCTTTGGGTAATTTTATTGCTGAGGGTCACTCCATTAATAGGCCACCATTTTTCGATGGGTCTAATTATTCATACTAGAAAAATCGCATGATTGTTTTCATTAGAGCTCAGGATTATGAAATTTGGAAAGTTATCAACAATGGTCATCACTTGTTACCTGAAGATGAGAGCAAATGGAATGACGATCACATTAAAAAATCTAAAACAAACTTTTCTGCTATGAACATCATGCAGTGTGCTTTACACCTTAATGAATATTCTCGTGTTTCGATGAGCAGATATGCGAAGGAAATGTGGGACAGCCTCGTGTTGATTTACAAAGGAACTTCCGAGGTAAAGGAGACCAAGGCAATCATCTTGGTTTACGATTACGAGCTATTCAGAATGAAGCCGGAGGAGTCCATCTCGGAGATGTTTGCTAGATTCACTGAGATCACCAATGGACTCGAAGGCCTTGGCAAGTAGTATACAAATTCTGAGCTGGTACGTAAGATCTTGAGGTCTCTCCCACCTGCGTGGCATACAAAGGCCACTATTATTGAGGACTCCAAGAACTTGGCGACGCTTACTTTGGAGTAGCTGATCGGGTCTCTCATGACCTATGAGCTGAATATCCGAAGGAATGAGCAAGATGTAAAGAAGAACAAGAGCCTTGCCTTGAAGGCTGCACCGACACAACATTCTTCGTCAGAGGAGGAAAGCGACGAAGATGATGATGAGAAGGCCCTTGCCATTCTCACAAGAAAGATGCACAAGTTCATCCGACAACACAAAAATTCACAAGGCAGCACCAAAAAACTATTGAAGAAGCAATCATCCGGCAACAATGATTTAAGTCAAGTGAGGTAATTTGCTAAGGCTGCAAGAAACCGGGGCACATGTGCGGTGAATGCCCGGAGATCCTCAACAAGCTAAAGAAAGGGAAGTTCAAGAAAACCAAGGCGATGGTCACTACGTGGAGCGATGAGAGGTGTCATCCGACGAGATAGAGGAAGCCTTGGACTCTCTGTGCCTTATGGCTAATGAGGAGGAGCCTACTGAGGTAAATGAGTCTAAAACTTTTACTTGTGAAGAATGGGAACTTGCATATACTATTCTGCTCGAGAAACATAAAAGATTGAGATCTGAGAATAAAGGTTTGAAAAGAAAATTCATGAAATCACTCATGTAAAATCTCCATGCACTGCCTGTCATGATTTAGAAGAGAAATTGGAAAAACTAACTGATGCACATGAAATCTTGTTTGGTAAAATCAGGATTTATGAAGATGAAATTGAAAACATGTCACATGTGCAAACTGAGCTTGAACAGGCCAAGAACTTTGAGAACGAAAATTTTGAAATAAGAAGTGAAAATGAAAATCTCAAGTCTAAGATTGCATCTCTTGAGAAACATCTCTCTGAAACTGAAAGCACAATGAAGGACATGCAGGTCACCTTATATAAACTTAGGAAATGGAAATAAAACTTAAATGATATTCTAAATCTGAAAGTCAACCTCCAAAGAGAAGGTTTGGGCTATAAACCGAAGAAGAAAACTTCATTCAAATTGAAAACTCAGACCTCATTTGTGCATGCATCCAGTGTGGCCAGTACTTCAAAAAACCCATCAAAGGTAAAGAGTACTCCCATTCAGAAAGTACCAACTAAAATTTTTGGAAATCTGAAATCAAACCGAAGAGACTTTGCTGTAGCTTCACGCTCGGAGGTCAGATGGCGAAGCCGTCAGCGCCCACGTGCTGTGGATGACGTGCAGACGTGCTCCTGAAAGTCTGGTGGCGTTCTGAGGTCACTGAGAGGCAGGGCAGGTCGAGGAAGACAACCTGCGCGAATCTGTCCCGTAGGGCAGGTCTGCGCAGTCGGTGTGCAGAGGCATGTGCGCTCTCCACAGAGCTCAGAATGAAGTGAGACCTGTGGGGATGGATGCCTGATAGGAGCCTCTACGTACTCTCAAAGGATGAGTGGCGTCGGATCACTGAACTGGGTGTGGTCATCTCTATGGTGAGGCTCTAGATTTTGGGAGAGCAGACAGACAGGATGACGGTGCGCGAGGTGGTACGCCCAGCACAGAGATCAGAATGCGATCAAACCACTTGGGTTGGCTTCAGGACATCTAGAGGTATGCCTCCGAGGAAGGGCTTGACCAGAAGACCAACAGAGAAGGCGTGGTGTGATCTGCAAACTTGATTCACGCCCTGGACAAATAGATTCACACTACTCTTGCACAGTGGTACAGAAAATGACGCCACGATCTGTGCCGAGGTCAAAACGTCACGAGACCACTTCTGGAGCGAAGTCGACTCAGAGTAGAACAAAACCACACAAGAGGGTTCATGCTGATTCACACCGTGGACGTCGGTGTAGCTTTTGCAACAGGGCTTCAGATTCTACCTCGGATCTGCAGGCAGTAGGATAGGGAAATCTTCAAAGCTGAGGGTGAGGATGACGATGTGGGCTTGCTGGGGCGGTGTGGACTGACCTGGAGGATGGAGGGACATGGGAGATGAGGTGGAGTGGGGCAAAGGTGCCTGGGCGGGCGTGAGTTGCAGAGGAGGGGGCGCTAGGGTTAGGGTTGGTGCGATGGGGTTGGGGAAGGTGAGGGGCGCGGCCAGATCTGGATGGGTGAGAGAGAAGGTGGGACTGAGTTTATGGAAGGGAGGAGAGATTCTAGGGAGGTTTCCTAGATGGGGTGCTGAGCTGGCAATGGATTAGGGAAGGATTTGAATTATTGTGAAGGGAGGGAGAGAATATGGGAGGTATTTGAATTTTGAATGAGGGGGGAAACTAGATTAGGAAAGATATTAGTAGAAGGGAGGGATTTGGGGAGAGATTTTAGGTGGGATTGAGGGAAGGGGGATTCCCTTGCTGATGTGGCAAGAGGAGAGAGAGGGGGTTCGACCAAGGTTGGGGAAGAGAGAGAGGGGGTTCGACCAAGGTTGGGGAAGAGAGAGAGGGGGCTGTGCCCTAGAGAGAGAGAGAGAAAGAATGAGAGAGAGAGAGGTGCGACCAGGAGAGAGAGAGGGAGAGAAACCAACAAATCTCACACAAAAATTGAATTTTCTTTCACTATTTCACTAACTCCAAATGAGAGCCCTTGGTCCCCAATTTATAGGAGAGGCCAAGGTTTACAAATGACCAAACTTGCCCATAACAAATGAAGAAAGACCCCCCTATCCGGGGGTAACAATAAGCAACCCATGACCCTGAACTAGACCAACTAGCTAACTTGGCCTTTTGGGCCCAATTAATTGACCCACTAAGAACTAAATGCTAATAAAAAGAAATTACATCATAAATAAAAGAGAAAATCCCAAAATTTGACGGGCCCGGCCTAATGGGCCATGTGACGGGAGCGACCGCTCCACCAAATGGGTTGGGCCACTAGGCCCCCACTTTGATGTCCCCATCATAGCCCCCGATTGGAAAAGATTCGACCTCGAATCTTGAAGTGGGGAAGCATGAAGGTGACAGTCGCCGGTGGGCATGACCAAGGTTCGGGGCGATCGATCAAGTGGGAGATGCTAGGACGACGCTTCTCATACATGCAAAACTCGTGCCACATGGGATCATCGTGGGGCAGCTCCGGTAGTCGGTGAAGGGCGTCGGGATGGGTTGGTGGTGTTGCCATAGCAATCCTGCCGGCCTTGGTGCTGTTGTGCTCTTGGGTGGCCGGTTCTTGCTCGGTGTGGATCGGAGTGGGATCCTTGGCACCTTGTAGCAATGGCCACTCACGTTCTTGATCTTCATACCGGGCAATCAACTCTGGGTCCGGCTCGTATATCTGCACCGATATTGGTTTCTTTTCTGGCAACGACTCAATCACCGCGACTTCCAGCTCCGTTGGAGGGGGAGTTGCGGGCGGAAGGGGAACACATGCCGGCCGGGGAGGCTGAAGGGTAGTACAAGGTGGCTCATTATGGACCTCTTGTTGGGGAGACCGACTGGGGTAAACAGGCCGCCGGTGAGAAAATAGTTGATCAACGCGGGCTATTCTTCGATCGATGCGGGCCTCGAGGGAGTCCAACGCTGCTGAAATCTCCCCGAACTGGGCCATGACAATGGCCAATGAGGTGGGATCCATCAAGCATTGAGGGCGTAGCCGCATACGGCCTAGGACCCGACTTGGCTAAAACAAGTCCCTCAGTGAACTTGCTCTGATACCAAATTTGATGAGGGACGAGCGCGCACATGGGAATGTCGATGGCGGCCTCCGATGCAAACCTTTGGTACAGCCTTAAGGCACTACTCTCCACGTAGGGAGGGGGTCACGGGGATGGGATTGATCAACACAAAACTACCCTCACGCAGGAGGGGGGAGCATGGGGAAGGGGAAATGGGCCTGCTGCCCTGTGTCTGTCCTGCTGGATAAAACCAAAGAGACTTTGCTGTAGCTTCACGCTCGGAGGTCAGATGACAAAGCCGTCGGTGCCCACATGCTGTGAATGATGTGAAGACGCGCTCTTGAAAGTCTGGTGGTGTTCTGAGGTCACTGAGAGGTGGGGCAGGTCAAGGAAGACAACCTGTGCGAATCTGTCCCGCAGGGCAGGTCTGCGCAGTCGGTGTGTAGAGGCAGGTGTGCTCTCCACAGAGCTCAGAATGAAGTGAGACCTATGGGGATGGATTCCTAATAGGAGACTCTACGTACCCTCAAAGGATGAGTGGCTTTGAATCACCTAACTGAGTGTGGTCATCTCTATGGTGAGGCTCTGGATTCTGGGTGAGCAGACAGATAGGACGAGGGTGCGCGAGGTGGTACACCCAGTACAGAGATCAGAATGCGATCAAACCACTTGGGTTGGCTTTAGGACATCTAGAGGTATGCCTCCGAGGAAGGGTTTGACCATAAGACCGACAGGAAAGGCGTGGTGCGATCTGCAAACTCGATTCACACCCTGGGTGAACAGATTAGCACCGACCTTACGCAGTTGTACGGAAAATGATGCCACAATCTGTGCCGAGGTCAAAACATCACAAGACCACTTCTGGAGTGAATTATACTTGGAGTAGAACAAACCCACAGAAGAGGGTTCGTGCTGATTCGCACCGTGGACATCGGTGTAGCTTCTGCAACAGGGCTTCAGATTCTGCCTAGGATCTGCAGGCAGCAGGATAGGGAAATCTTCAAAGCCGAGGGCGAGGATGACTACGTGGGCTTACTGGGGTGGCGTGGACTGACCAGGAGGATGGAGGGACGTGGGAGATGAGGTGTGTTGTGCCCCTGTGATCATTTGAGTCTTCCTGTGGTTTGGGTCATTCGACATCGTCTTGTGGTCATTTGAGTTATTGGATATTCGTGGTTTTGATAATAGCTAAACACTATAAGTCATTATTATTTTAACTCTCATATGACTGACATACGTGATTTTTTGTTCATGATAGATATGCCAATGAATTGCCAAGGAATGAAGTGGAGATGTCAAATGTGAAAGGTCAATGTTGCGCCCTTGCACGCGGATCGACCTGCGCGGTCAGGTCGCGGGGATCAACTTGCCCGGTCAGGTCGCAGGGGTCAAGGGGGCAGCGCCCCTTGTAGGGGTTTCTGGGGGCAGAGCCCTCGGAATAAAAATTTGATTATAGGAGCGATATAATCAATAGAAATCTTCAAGACTGTCAAGGGTGATGCCACAGACATGAACGGGCTACTAAAGGAGTCAAGCGATGGAGCTAAAATAGTTAACGGACCGATCCGGGAAAGCCCGGGGTCTGCCCAGCTGGCGGTCGACCGCCAGCACAGGGGCGGTCGACCACCCCAGCCAGCAACCCCCAAATTGCAACTCTTTCAGTAGCGGTCGACCGCCAGCCCAGTAGTGGTCGACCGAAATTTCCAGGAACCGCCCGTTTGTAGGTTTCTCAATAGCGGTCGACCGCCAGAAGCTGCAGGTGGACCACCAGCCCCGAGCCTTCAATGTTGACTTTGTTTTCCACTTCGAGAAGAGCCCCTTTCCTTGTATTTGTTTAACCCCAAAGTCACCCAATCTTCCATAGATTGTGGATCTGGTCTGGGGGATGTCTAAGGACCATTCAAAGGTTATAAAACACATGCAATAGGGTTAGAAACCCTAGTTGATCATTTATGAATCCAAGGGAGATCAAAGGAGGCTACAAGGGTGAGAGGAGTTCGAGTACTGTAGCCGTGAACAGTACTCTGGGAAGAAGTTCTTCATCAAATCCTCAAGTGATTCAAGCTACTTGAAGAGGAGATCAAGCTCAAGCCAAGAGAAGATAAAGCTGCATCCTTCATCCTCTTCATCATCTCAAGGGTGATCTAAACTGCATCCTCAAACCTCTTCATCAACTCAAGAAGATCAAAAGGAAGATCCAAGCTACATCCATAGTCTTCCTCATCAACTAGAAGAGATTCAAGGAAGATCATCTCTCAAGGAAGAAGACACCATCGAAGCATCAGATTCAAGCTCCTTCAACTCAGACAAGATCTTTCTACTTTGAGCATATTCTATATCTTGTTTAAGTGATTTCGTATTTGTTCTCTTTTCATTTCTTTCAAACAATTGAAACTGAAGATCGTCCCTACCGGTGGTTAGTAGGAAGGTAATCGAAAGTTATCCGATCTGCGGTGTTGACGTCCCTACCGGTGGTTAGTAGGAAGGCAATCGGTGGTCTTTCCGATTTGCGGTTCAGTGCGTGGCACTAGTGGAGCCTCACCAGATTTGGTGAGGGGTGGACGTAGGACTGGGGATTCAGTCCGAACCACCTTAAAATCCTTTGTGTTGTGGTTTGTTTATGTGATTGCTTTGTTCTAGATGCATGCTTAGGTTCAATCTCTATATTGCGTAATCATCTTGCTAAATAAATCGTTGTGTCCTTCGTTAAGTTAGTTATATTCTGTTGCAATTTATTTTATCTAGCTATATAGAGGGTTGCATTGCGAAAAGAGGGGCAGATCTATTCACCCCTCTCTAGATCCGCTGTCCACTACTCAACAAGTGGTATCAGAGCCTAATATCTCATTATGGGGTCCAACGACCTTGAGGGAAATGGTGGATTAGCATCCAAAGGTTTCTTACCTGAAGGACATTCTGTTAATAGACCTCCTTACTTTATTGGAACTAATTATCCTTATTGGAAACATCGCATGCAGGTGTTCATTTGTGCTCAAGACTACGAACTTTGGCGAGTGATCAGCAAAGGTTCGTATGAGCTTACGGATAATGAGGACTTGTGGACCAAAGAACAAATAAGACAATCCACTGTCAACTGGAGTGCTAAACACATCATGCAATGCTCACTCCATCCAGTTGAATTCTCAAGAGTGGCTACCTGCGCATCTGTAAAACTAATGTGGGATAAGTTAGAGGTAATCTACGAAGGAACCTCTCAGGTACGAGAAACAAAAGCCAACATTTTAGTTTCTGAATATGAAATGTTCCGCATGAAGCCTGATGAGTCAATTCAGAATATGTATGCTCGGTTAACTGTGCTTACTAATAGTCTAACTGATTTGGGAAAGAAATACTCAGAATAGGAAATTGTGAGAAAGATTCTCAGATCATTGACTCCCGCATGGCACATAAAGGCTACTGTGGTTGAAGAATCGAGAGATCTCGTAACTACCAAGGTAGATGAACTCATTGGGTCATTAATGACCTATGAGATCAACCTTAAGAACAAAGAGGCTGAGGTGCCTAAGAAAAAGTCCCTAGCTCTTAAAGCAGGACCCAGCGGTCAAGGCTCTTCTGATGAAGGTGAGGATTCGGCAAGTGAGCGAGATGAGGATGACGTAGCCATGCTCACACGTAAGTTCAGAAAATTCAAGAGAAAGGAAGGTAAGAGCTTCATGAGAGGAAGGTCAAAGGTAAGAAATGGTTCCAAATCTAATTCTAAAAACTCTAAGAAATCTGGTAAAATCATTTGCTATTCTTGTAATAAACTAGAACATTTCAAGAATGATTGTCCCGACAGATTCAGAAAACCTGACAAATGGAAGGGCAAGAAGAAGAACAAGGCCATGGTGTCCACATGGAGCGATGAAGAGGAAAGTGATGACGGAACTAGCTCCTCGGACAAAGAAAAAGAAGATCTCTGCCTCATGGCCAAAGGTGACGAAAAAACTGAGGTAAATTCTCCATTTGAAGATTATACAACTGATGATTGGGAGGAAGCATATATACAACTCATGGAAAAATATGACATATACAAAAAGGAGAATAAATCATTGAAAAAGAAAATTAACTTGTTTGTGCATGATCATGATATGAATGATAAGAATGCTCTACTTGAAACTGAAATTAAAAATCTTAAGAAAATGATTGAGGATTTGGAAGAGGGAAGAAAAGAAATGGCTGACTTGGAAACTGAAAATGAGGACTTAAGGAATGAAATTGACAGTATGAAACTCAAAATGCAAACCTATGAAAAGGATAGCAAATTAAGCAATGAGAAGTATGAAGCTGTCAAACATGTCAACACTCAACTCTTGCAAAATATTGAAAACCTACAAAGAAAGTTAAATGACAAACAATAATCTTTAGAAAAATTTGTGGAAGGAAAAGAAAACCTAGATGCATTGCTAGGTACTAGAATGAACTTCAACAAGGAAGGGTTAGGTTTTGAACCTACAAACAAAAGGCCAATTGGGTTAAAAACTGTCACATTTGTTTCATCTTCCGAAGCTTCCACCTCAAACACAACTCCCACGCAAAACCAGCAAAAACAAAAGAAGAAAGGAAAAGAAAAGGTTGAAGAAGAAGCCACTGAAATCCCCAAAAAGATTGCTCAAAAGCCTAAGAAAAGTCAACCTTCCCCACAACACAGGTCGACACCACATTGGCCATCAAACATTCATACCGCCAAACAATTTCACACAGGTTGACACTGCCATAGGTTGACACCACCATATTTTTGGGGCAATTGTGATTTCTGTATGCATAAATCTCATAGGTGGCAAAACAATCATTTTCAACCCAAAACCAACCAACCGCCTCAATGGCTTAAGAAGCAAACTTCATCAAACTTCCACAAACTCCAACCAAGAGCCTCCAAACAGAAAATAAATGTCAAGATTGAAAAGAAAAAAAATCAAATCCCTACTCTAAGCAAACAAAACATGAATGTTAAGAAGGTTTGGATTCCAAAAGAAATGGTTTCATGTTTTGAAAATTTGAAAAGTTTGATGGGACCCAAATTTGGTTGGGTTTCAAACACCATTGCTTAATTGCTTGTGCAGGAATGTCTTACAGCCATGCATAACAGGTGGTACCTTGATAGCGGCTGTTCAAGACACATGACTGGAGACAAATCAAAATTTTGTCTCATGGAGGAAAAGGAAGGAGGATACGTCATATTTGGAGGGAACAACAAGGGAAAAATCATTGGAACAGGTAATGTAGGTAAGAATCTCTCCAACTCTGTTTGTAACGTGCTGCTAGTTGAAGATTTGAAATACAACATGCTTAGTATAAGTCAATTGTGTGATAAGGGTCACAAAGTGTTGTTTGACTCTCATGAATGCAGAATTCTTGAACCAAAATCTGAAAAGGTAAAATTTTCTGGTAAGAGAGTCAACAATGTTTACATGATTGACTTAGATGATCCTGCTCATTTAAACCTTTATCTTGCTGCACCAAAATCTGAGCTTGCATGGATATGACATCGTAGACTAGGACATGCTAGCTACAATATCTTACATAAACTCTTGAAGCATTCAATGGTGAAAGGTCTGCCTGAACTATCTTTTAAACAAGAAAATAAATTGTGTGATGCATGTGCCCTAGGTAAACAAACAAGAAAATCCTTCAAGGGAAGATCTGAAAATACATCATCCAAACCACTCGAGCTAATTCATATGGACTTGTTTGGCCCAACCAGAACTGCTAGCTTAAGTGGTAGAAAATATGGATACATCTTGATGGATGACTTTTCTAGGTTCACATGGGTTTTCTTTCTCACACATAAAAAAGATGCTTTTGATGAGTTTCAGGCACTCTACATGAAGATAAAGCAGGACGGTGAGTTTAAAATTTTCAAAATTCAATCTGATCATGGTGGTGAATTTGAAAATGCTGACTTCTATAATCTTTGCAGGGCTGAAGGTATTTCACACCGATTTTCTTCACCAAGAACTCCAGAGCAAAACGGTGTAGTTGAAAGGAGGAACCGAACACTTATGGAGATGGCAAGAACAATGCTTGCTGAACAGCAACTCCCAAGGAAATTTTGGGCTGAGGCGGTAAACTCGGCATGTTATATTATCACCTGCTCTATGGTAAGGCCACACACCAAAAAGACTCCTTATGAGTTGCTGAAAGGTAAAAAACCCTCTCTCTCACATATGAAAGTGTTTAGGTCAAAATGCTTCATCCATAACAATGACAAAAGAGACTAAGATAAATTCGAGCCCAAGAGCGATGAAGGTATATTCTTTGGATATTTTGATAGATCTAGGGCTTATAGAATTTATAACATTAAGAGTCAAACTGTGGAAGAATCACCCCATGTTTCCTTTGATGAATATCATGATGATTCTAACAATGATAACTCTTACAGGAAAAACGATGAAGATGGGGAATTCCTAAGCATGAAGGACAATAGTGATTCTCCACAAGAAGAAACAAAAGAAGATGGTGACCGAGCTGAATCAAGCAATGCAAGAAATCAAGCTCCAGGAGAAGGTAATGATTCTAGAAACATTAGAATTCTTAAGGATCATCCTTTAGAAAATGTCATTGGTAGCTTGAATGACCTACTTAGAACAAGGTCACATTTTAAAATTGTGGAAGAATTAGATCAACTTGCTCTTGTCTCTCAGTTGAACCCAAAAACATTGATGAGGCATTAAAGGATGAAAACTGGATAAATTCAATGCAAGACGAGTTAAACCAGTTTGAGAGAAACAAAGTTTGGCATCTTGTTCCTAGACCATCATCACAATCTGTCATAGGCACTAAATGGGTTTTTAGGAACAAACTAAGTGAGGATGACAAGATAATAAGAAACAAGGCTAGATTGGTGGCTCAAGGATAATCAAGAGTTTGGGGTAGACTTTGATGAATCTTATGCCCCAGTTGCTAGACTCAAAGCCATTAGAATTTTACTTACCTTTGCATGCTCCCTTAGAATAAAGCTGTACCAAATGGATGTGAAAAGTGCTTTCATGAATGACCTGATCAAAGAAGAAGTCTATGTTGAGCAGCCCCCTGGCTTTGAAAATTCTAACCATGCAGATTTAGTATACAAGCTAGACAGGGCACTTTATGGACTTAAGCAAACACCAAGAGCTTGGTATGAGAGACTAAGCTCGTTCCTCATTGAAAAAGGGTACACACGAGGTAAGGTAGATCAAACACTTTTCACCAAGAAGCAAGGTAAGAACATCTTGATTGTTCAAATTTATGTTGATGATATTGTGTTTGGTTCTACTAAATTTGAAATGTGTGAGGAATTTGCTAACCTCATGACTAGCGAATTTGAGATGAGCCTAACGGGAGAACTCCAATTCTTTCTCGGTTTGCAGGTCAACCAAGGACAAGATGGTTACTTCATAAGTCAAGCCAAATACATCAAGGAGCTGCTGAAAAGATTTGACATGACGAACAGCAAAATCATTGCAACTCCTATGAGCACCACAACATCACTGGATTCGGATGAAAATGGTAAATTAGTGGATGTAAAGATCTATAGAGGTATGATCGGCTCTTTACTTTACTTGACTGCATCTCGACCAGATATCCAGTTTAGTGTATGCCTTTGTGCTAGATTTCAAGTTAGTCCTAGAGAATCCCACTTGACTACCGTCAAACGTATCCTTAGATATCTTACCGGCACTCAAGATTTGAGATTGTGGTATCCGTCATCATGTGACTTATTGGTGCGGACACCCGAGCAGTTGAGCGGCGCGACACGCCGAGCCACCGGTACCGCACACGGAGCATGACTCGAGCCACCTCAGCGTCCATCTGGCTCGGAGATAGCCTGGAGACTCCACCTTGAGCCTCCCCATTTATCATATTTAGTTAGCCTTTATGTGTGTGTAATTTGTGTTTATTTCATTGTATCTGGTATGTAATTATGAGTGTACGAGGGGCTTATTTGCAAAATGGGACCCCTGGGCCCCACGGGACCCCCAGGCCCCTCCGATTGATCCACCTCAGCCCATGGGCCCCATGTGGGGTCAGTCAACATGTCAAATGGAGGCATCTAGAAGTTTGAATGGTAAAAGGCACATGGGAGACAAGTGGACTTCAAAGTCCAAGGTGGCTACCAACTTGTCCCCCCCTTGCCTCCAAAGTCAATAGGGCGCCCCCTTCCCCTTATTTTTTTATTTTAATTTTTGTGGAATGGTCACATGCCATCCCAGCCCTCCATCTCACACCCCTAGATCCAACGGTGGAGGATGGATTAGATGGGTGACCTATATATGCTTGTATTTTCCCATTTTCATGAATTAATGCCATAAGAATTGTGAAATTTGTTGGAGCATGGCATAGGCCGCCCCCTTCTCCTCTCCCTCTTCCCATTGAATCTGTGAAGGCTTCCTTCAGGTGGTGAGACTCCACCCTATCAGTTCCGGTCGTCGCCGCCGCCGCCACGAGCCGCCACCGCACCGCCATCGCCATCAACGGAGTTCTGCCCGCGCAGTACCACAGCAGCTTGTTCGAAATTCACAGGTCTTCCCTGAGCTCCTTTGGCTACCAAATTTGGAGGAGTTGTTCTTGGGATGTTCCTCACCACCCAAAAAAATCAGGCCAGCATTCAGATCACATTTCCTAATTTTTAATTTTCGTCCACTCTTCCATTTTGGTTCTGCCAGAGTTCTGTCCAGGTTCATCTCCGCCCTGCGTTTCATGTCTTAGATCCACTTTTTGATTTTTGTTAGTTCGCCCAATTTTACTAGGGATTCCATCCATCCACCCCTTCATCCACAGTTTTTCTCAATTTTGTATTCGCCCATCGCATATTTTCTAAAAATCGTTCTCAGACCCATCTACAGTTCTATCCAACTGTTCCTAGATCTGACCACTAGTCACCCCAAACATCATAACAAATTGCCATCATCTCCAAATCAAAGTCCAAAAATATTCCCAATTCCGTGGTTTGATTCCCTACAACTTCAAAGAAGAGCTTGAAGTCTGAATCCAAATGTACGTAGGCGGTCAATGGCCATTTATTGGAAACTGATATGCTGATCTGAGATTTCAGGAGCAGTGGTGCAGAGAATTGAAAAATAGTTAAAGCCCAGGTCCGCATAGGTTCAGAAGAGTCCACTGGCCCTACATTGAACGATTTTGAATCCTCTTTCCAACGGCGCTGGTTTCGTTGCATTCCGACGACGGAGCTGATCGCAGCGGCCATTTTCGTCGGAGCGCGCGCCTGAAAACAGCAACTAAAAATCCGTGGGCAGCAACTTTATAACGTGGGAATCGGAGCCGATCGGCCACCGATCGGTGTTTCCGGCTGACCGCCGTCCGTGGAGGCACGCCACCAGGGGTCCCCATCACAGTGGGTCCCACTCCTGCAGATCCGGAGGCCAGCGCCACCCGTGGGCCCCACGGGCCCGCAGAACCCGCCGTTCGGAAGGCACGAAAACGCGGAGTTCGGCACCGCCGGGCGACATCAAGATGCTGCCCATCAACCCGATTTGCGTGATTCCCGGACCCCACGTGTGACCTTTTATCTCCCTGCGTGGAGTGGGTCAAATCATTGTACTGTTGTAAAATTGTTTAACCGGGGATCCGTAATTCGGCCGGGGTTGTCTTCGCCACGCCGGGTGCGTGGAGGTACGGTCTTAACTTCTCGGCATTCGCTTGCTAGTTTAGTATATGGTATTTTGCCGCTGCCGAGAGCGATAGGTACTAGCCCGTGTGTTCATGTCACCGCTGTGAGAGTGAGAGTGACCCGTCCCGTGACTCGATCTGAGTCCGGAAGTTGAGTCGGACTACCCTTGACCTCCGCCGGTTCCTTAACCGCGCACGGTCCGCGCTTTCCCTCGCTTGGGGACAACGAGTGAGCTTCCACTTCTGTTAGCGACGTTTCGCCACTAGAAGCTCGTAGTGTTGGGCTTAGTGTCTCCCTGGTGTGTGTTGCTGGTCGCGTCCACATCTAGAGCCCGAGGTCCATACCCCGTAGAGTCGGTCCCCGTGTCCGTCCCGCATCAGTTTGGTATCAGAGCGAGTTGAGTATAGGGTAGTCTTTGCATAAGTCTTACATGCATCATGGTCTAAGTCAAGTCTAGGATCATCATTATTTTCAAAACAAAAGAAAAGTGTGTTTTAAATTGCATTTCATCCCGATAATTCGGTATCTTAAAAGGTGTTGTCCGAACGTTAGGCTACGCCTACCGGGAGGTCGCACACTTGCGGGAGTGATCTTCGGATCGATTAACTCCGCCCCGTACCGGATATTGGTTTAAGTCTAAGTGCATCATTTAGTGTGTGTTTGCATTAGTCGGGGTCTTCTAGGTCGTGTGTCAGTTGCATGCCCACGCGTCGAGGTACCCAATACTCGCCACCACCACCTATGGCGGATTCCCGGGCCCGTAGCTCAGATGAGTCCTCGACGGCCGAGATGTTCCGAGCCATTATGGAACGTCTTGACACGCGTATGGATGGTCTTATTACGCGTATGGATGGCATAGGAACACGTCTAGAAGGGCGGATGAAAGCCCTCGAGGATCGGGCCGAGTCTTCGGATCAGTCCATCCAGGGTCTAGTTGGGAGAATTGCCGTCCTAGAGAGAGGCCCAGTAGCGGCGCAACCCGCGCCAACGAACGGCCAACAAGAGCCGGTGCAGCAACCCGCTGTGCCAAGGGCTCAGGTGGAGGATGTCGGGAGGCAACAGGCGCCTATAGTAGATGATTATGCTTCCGACAATGATCAGGGGGGTAATGGTCGTCGTCATCAACGACGGAATCATGATGACGAGGATGACGACCGCATTCTTAGGGGTGTGCGTGCGGACCCTCCCACTTTTAGCGGGTCCTTGGACCATAGGGTGTATTTAGATTGGGAGGCCGGTATGGACCGGTACTTCGAGTGGTTTGAGATGACGGACCACCGAAGAGTCCGATACGCAAAGATGAAGCTGCAAGGGCAGGCCCAAACTTATTGGATCAATGTGGAGAGCCTGCTCAACCAGCGACGTCAACCCCAGATCAATACTTGGGATGATATGAAAACCAAGTTGAGGGAGAAGTACCTTCCCGCCTCATATCACCAACGTCTATAGACAAGTGGCAAAGCATCTCCCAAGGGAACCGATCCGTGACCGAGTACACCGCCGAGTTCGATGAGTATTACTTATGGTGTGGGGTCACGGAAGAGAGCACTATGACTATATCCCACTTTCGAAGAGGTTTGCGGCCCAATTATCAATATGAACTCTTCCGCCGCAATGCAACCACTTTGGAGCAGGCATATCAGATAGCTCTCGAATTGGAGCAATTCGAGGCCGAGTTCGAGTCACCCCATCGGTTGGGCTCTTTTCCCCTTCGTAGTGTCGAGCCCCGTGGCTCATCTAGCACGTATCCGAGAGCCCCCATGGCTCGACCTCAGGAGCCCGCTCGTCCCGAGCCGTTTGCTCCTAGGCCTCGTCCTCCACCCCCGAGAGACCTTCCTCGTCCCTAGCATCTTACAGCCCCACCCATAGCCCGTCCACCGGCACCCGTACCTCTTGCACGTCCTTTGTTGCCTATGCCTCCGATCCGTCGGGAGGATAAAGGTAAAGGACCTATGATTAGGGAGCCTAGTGGATCACGGCAGCAGTGTTATCGCTGCAATGGGTTTGGCCATTTCTCCAACCAGTGTCCCACCCGCCCATCTCTTCATATTGGGGACACACAGGCCGAGGATACCACCCCTACGGGCCTCGAGTTAGTCAGCTATGAGGCCGATGAAGAGCTAGCTGACGAGTACTATGAGATGGGAGGTGAGGCCCAGGATGCCCAGCATTCGGACGATACCCATGTGGGGGTCGTCAGATGTATCCTCACCCAGCCACAGGTCAGTGATGACTGGCGACGGACTACTATCCTTCATGTATTCTGTAGGCTGGGAAAGCAAATTTGCAAGGTGGTCATCGATAGCGGGAGTTGTATCAATGCAATCTCCATGAACGCTGTCACTCGTCTTGGTCTCACACCCGTAGACCACCCTTGCCCCTATCAGGTATCATGGGTGGATACCACTTCCATTTCGGTCAGGCTGCGGTGCTTGGTCCCGCTGCAGCTCCACTCCTACCATGACGAGATCTGGTGTGATGTTCTCCCCATGGAAGTGGGCAGTATCATTCTTGGTAGGCCGTGGTTATTCGACCGGGATGCCATGCTCCATGGCCGGTCGAACACCTGTACCTTCGACCACGCTGGCCAGCGGGTCACCCTCCAACCCGTTCGGCCCAGGAGCCCATCAGTCAGGGGTCCTACTGGCCCTAGTACTCCGAAGCCTTCCGTTCCCGGGCCTAGTTCCCCATCCCCAGCTAGGGCTATGACCGTTACCTCTGGCCCAGGAGAGCCCTCGATGAGGAGATTGATGATGATTAGCTCCCCGGAGATGGAGCAGGAGCTTAGTCAGGGCTGTCCGGTGTTTGCCATTACGGTCCGAGAGGTGGAGCGGGACTCCGAGGGTGAGCTCCCACCCGAGGTTGTTCCCATTCTACAGGAGTTTGCTGATATTTTTCCCGATGAGCTTCCCGATGGACTCCCACCTATGTGGGATATTCAGCATGCCATCGACCTTGTTCCGGGCTCTTCCTTGCCCAACCTTCCACATTATCGCATGAGTCCCACAGAGCATGCCGAGCTTAAACGGCAAGTCGATGAGTTGGTGCAGAGAGGGTCTGTTCGGGACAGCATGAGTCCATGTGCTGTACCTGCATTACTTACCCCGAAGAAGGATGGCACGTGGAGAATGTGCATTGATAGTCATGCCATCAACAAAATCACCGTGAAGTACAGGTTCCCTACTCCCCGCCTTGATGACATGCTGGACATGATGGCAGGTGCCACTATCTTTTCGAAGATCGATCTTAAGAGTGGCTACCATCAGGTGAGGATTAGGCCAGGTGATGAGTGGAAGACCGCATTTAAGACCAAGGACGGTCTATATGAGTGGTTGGTCATGCCTTTTGGGTTGACCAATGCCCCTAGCACTTTCATGCGACTCATGACTCAGGTCCTTCGACCTTTCATTGGAGTCTTTGTAGTGGTGTATTTTGATGATATCCTTATCTATAGCCGCACCACAGGGGACCACTTAGACCAACTTTGGCAGGTCTGTCTACTTCTTCGGCAAGAGCAACTGTTTGCAAACCCACAGAAGTGTGCCTTCATGACACCTCAGCTTACCTTCTTGGATTTTATCGTGTCTAGTACTGGGGTCTCCGCCGATCCGGAGAAGGTCCGGGCCATTGTTGAGTGGCCAGAACCCCGTACGGTTCATGATGTCCGCAGCTTTCATGGCCTTGCGACGTTCTACCATCGCTTCATCCGCGGATTTAGCTCTGTCACCGCCCCGATCACGGATTGCATCTGGAAGGGCACATTTGTATGGACGAAGGCCGCATCTGCCACCTTCAAGGACATCAAGGAGCGCATGACCCAGACACCTATCCTTCGATTGCCTGATTTCTCGAAGGTGTTTGAGGTCTCTTGTGATACGTCGGGTGTTGGGATTGGAGGAGTTTTGAGTCAGGAGTCCCACCCGATCGCATATTTTAGCGAGAAGCTGAATGACGCGAAACTGCGATATTCCACGTATGATAAAGAATTCTACGCAGTTGTTCAGGCTCTTAGGCATTGGAGGCACTATCTTTTACATCAGGAGTTTGTCATATACTCCGACCACGAGGCATTGAGGTACCTCCATTCGCAAAAGAAGCTTAACTCGCGTCATAGTCGTTGGGTCGAGTATCTCCAGCAGTTCACCTTTGTGCTGAAACATAAGGCTGGAGTGGAGAACAAGGTGGCTGATGCCTTGAGCCAGCGAGCATGTTTGCTTACCACCATGAGTGCCGAGGTCATAGGGTTAGAGAAGATGAAGGAGGCCTATGTTGATTGCCCTAACTTTGGTCAGATTTTTACCACCCTCCAAGCCTGACCCTCGAGAGACCTTGATGAGTATGTGCTTCAGGAGGGTTACCTCTTTCGAGGTAGCAGGCTGTGTGTTCCACGAACTTCGGTTCGAGATTTCTTAGTGTGGGAACTACATGCGGGAGGTCTAGCCGGCCACTTTGGTCGGAACATGACTATTGAGGCAGTGGAGCATCGATTTTATTGTCCGAGCTTGAAGCGCGATGTTGCTAACATCGTGGCTCAGTGCCGTACATGTGCTACGGCCAAGATGAAGAAGCAAAGCTCGGGCCTTTATACGCCTCTACCCGTGCCTGATGCCCCGTGGCAGGATGTTAGTATGGACTTTGTTTTGGGATTGCCACGTATCTCCAGGAAGCATGATTCGGTCTATGTGGTGGTTGACCATTTCTTGAAGATGGCCCTCTTTATCCCTTGCTCGAAGACTTCGGATGCTTCTAGGGTAGCCCGCCTATTCCTTACTCATGTGGTGTGCAAGTTCGGGTTGCCTCGCACTATAGTGTCTGACCGTGATGTTAGATTCACTTCCTATTTTTGGAAGACACTATGGCATATGATGGGTACTCACCTCAAGTTTTCTACTGCATATCATCCCCAGACAGATGGTCAGATCGAGGTAGTCAATAGGAGTCTGGGAGATCTTTTGAGGTGTCTAGTCAGGGACCGCATTGGGGATTGGGATCTCATTTTACCCATGGCTGAGTTTGCATACAATGATTCGGTGAATAGGTCTACCGGCATGAGTCCATTTGAGATTGTCACAAGTCGTAGGCCTAGGAAGCCCGTTGACCTTGTCCCCATGCCTATCCATGCTAGAGTGTCGGAGTCGGCCGAGTCGTTTGCTAGGCATGTTAGGAGTTTGCATGACGACATCCGTCGTCACATTGAGGCCAGCAATGCACGGTACAAGGAGTTAGCCGATGCCCACCGACACCACCGAGAGTTCCACGAGGGCGAATACGTCATGATCAGGGTAAGACCTGAACGGTTTCCCTCTGGAACCGTTAAGAAGTTGCAAGCTCACGGAGCCGGTCCCTTTAGAGTGTTGAAACGCGTTGGATCCAATGCGTATGTTGTGGACTTGCCCGAGGAATATGGTATAAGCTCTACCTTCAATGTATCGGATCTTGTTGCATATAGGGACCCAGCGGTGATCCCTAGTGAGCCTTTTGAGCCATCTCCTCCCCTTGAGAGTGATCCCACACCTGAGTGTCCACTTCCACCTCCAGCCCCTTTTTCACGGCAGCGTGAGCATATAGATCATATACTGGACGAGCAAGTGACAGTTACCAGGAGTGGATCTTACCCGCGCTACCAAGTGCGATGGAGAGGACGGCCCGCTACTGAGGACAAATGGATCACACATGGCGAGTTGCAGCGGATTGATCCGGACCTTCTGAAGCGATACAGGAGTGATGCAGACCCTTACTCGATAGGGTCGAGTTTCTCCCACCCGGGGAGAATTGGTGCGGACACCCGAGCAGTTGAGCGGCGCGACACGCCGAGCCACCAGTACCGCACACGGAGCACGACTCGAGCCACCTCAGCGTCCATCTGGCTCGGAGACAGCCTGGAGACTCCGCCTTGAGCCTCCCCATTTATCATATTTAGTTAGCCTTTATGTGTGTGTAATTTGTGCTTATTTCATTGTATTCGGTATGTAATTATGAGTGTACGAGGGGCTTATTTGCAAAATGGGACCCCTGGGCCCCACGGGACCCCCAGGCCCCTCCCATTGATCCACCTCAGCCCATGGGCCCCATGTGGGGTCAGTCAACATGTTAAATGGAGGCATCTAGAAGTTTGAATGGTAAAAGGCACATGGGAGACAAGTGGACTTCAAAGTCCAAGGTGGCTACCAACTTGTCCCCCCCTTGCCACCAAAGTCAATAGGGCGCCCCCTTCCCCTTATTTTTTATTTTAATTTTTGTGGAATGGTCACATGCCATCCCAGCCCTCCATCTCACACCCCTAGATCCAACGGTGGAGGATGGATTAGATGGGTGACCTATATATGCTTGTATTTTCCCATTTTCATGAATTAATGCCATAAGAAGTGTGAAATTTGTTCGAGCATGGCCTAGGCCACCCCCTTCTCCTCTCCCTCTTCCCCTTGAAGCTGTGAAGGCTTCCTTCAGGTGGTGAGACTCCACCCTATCAGTTCCGGTCGCCGCCGCCGCCGCCACGAGCCGCCACCGCACCGCCATCGCCATCAACGGAGTTCTGCCCGCGCAGTACCACAGTAGCTTGTTCAAAATTCACAGGTCTTCCCCGAGCTCATTTAGCTACCAAATTTGGAGGAGTTGTTCCTGGGATGTTCCTCACCACCCACAAAAATCAGGCCAGCATTCAGATCAAGTTTCCTAATTTTTGATTTTCGTCCACTCTTCCATTTCGGTTCTGCCAGAGTTCTGTCCAGGTTCATCTCCGCCCTGAGTTTCATGTCTTAGATCCACTTTTTGATTTTTGTTAGTTCACCCAATTTTACTAGGGATTCCATCCATCCACCCCTTCATCCACAATGTTTCTCAAATTTTGATTCTCCCATCTCTTATTTTCTAAAAATCGTTCTCAGACCCATCTACAGTTCTATCCACCTGTTCCCAAATCCGACCACCAGTCACCCCAAAAATCATAACAAATCGCCATCACCTCCAAATCAAATTCCAAAAGAAGTCCTAGTTTCGTGGTTTGATTCCCTACAACTTCCAAGAAGATCTCAAAGTCTGAATCCAACTGTATGTATGTGGTCAACGGCCATTTACAGGAAACTGATATGCTGATCTGAGATTTCGGGAGTAGTGGAGCAGAGAATTGAGAAATAGTTAAAGCCCAGGTCCGCATAGGTTCAGAAGTGTCCACTAGCCCTAGAATGAAGGATTTTGAATCCTATTTCCAACGGCACTGGTTTCGTTGCATTCCGACGACGGAGCGGATCGCAGCGGCCATTTTCGCCGGAGCGCGCGCCTGAAAACAGCAACTAAAAATCAGTGGGCAGCAACTTCACAACGTGGGAATCGGAGCCGATCGGCCACCGATCGGTGTTTTCGGCCGACCGCCGTCCGTGGAGGCACGCCACCAGGGGTCCCCATCACAGTGGGTCCCACGCCTGCAGATCCGGAGGCCAGCGCCACCCGTGGGCCCCACGGGCCCGCAGAACCCGCCGTTCGGAAAGCACGAAAATACGGAGTTCGGCACCGCCGGGCGACATCAAGATGCTGCCCGTCAACCCGATTTGCGTGATTCCCAGACCTCACATGTGACCTTTTACCTCCCTACGTGGAGTGGGTCAAATCATTGTACTGTTGTAAAATTGTTTAACCGGGGATCCGTAATTCGGCCGGGGTTGTCTTCGCCAGGCCGGGTGCGTGGAGGTATGGTCTTAACTTCTCGGCATTCGCTTGCTAGTTTAGTATATGGTCTTTTACCGCTGCCGAGAGTGATAGGTACTAGCCCGTGTGTTCATGTCACCGCTGTGAGAGTGAGAGTGACCCGTCCCGCGACTCGATCCGAGTCTGGAAGTTGAGTCGGACTACCCTTGACCTCCGCCGGTTCCTTAACCGCGCACGGTCCGCGCTTTCCCTCGCTTGGGGACGATGAGTGAGCTTCCACTTCTGTTAGCGACGTTTCGCCACTAGGAGCTCATAGTGTTGGGCTTAGTGTCTCCCTGGTGTGTGTTGCTGGTCGCGTCCACATCTAGAGCCTGAGGTCCATACCTCGTAGAGTCGGTCCCCGTGTCCGTCCCGCATCACTTATCTCTTATATCTTATTCTGATGCGGACTACGCTAGATGCAAGTTGGATCGTAAGAGTACTAGTGGCTATTGCCAGTTTCTAGGCGGGTGTTTAGTTTCTTGGGCCTTCAAGAAATAACACTCGGTTGCCCTCTCAACCGCAGAGGTAGAATATGTTGCTGCGGGGTGCTGTGGCAACCAAGTGTTGTAGATTAAACACCAACTCCAAGACTATCTAGTGGATCTTGGTTGTGTCTCGATTCTGTGTGATAACACTAGTGCTATCAACCTTACAAAAAATCTAATCCAGCACTCTAGGACTAAGCATATTGAGATTAGGCATCACTTCATTAGAGATGAGGTCGTTAAGAAAAATTTTGAACTGCATTTTGTTGATATTCTAAATCAAATTACTGATATTTTCACCAAGCCCTTGTGTAATGATAGGTTTTCAACACTCAGAAGGGAGCTTGGTCTTTGCCGACCTCAGTCCAATAAAAATTGAAATGATGACTTTGTTCAATTTAGTTGTGTGTTTTTGCAGATTGGTGTCCATGCATTGTTTATATGTAAATATGTCATTTTGCATATGGTGTAGCATTGCATGTAGTCATGATGCATAATAAAATTGAATTCATGTTCATAATGTATTGCATGGTTTGTGTAGCATCCTTCTTGCATGGCCATGGTTTATTAAATGTTGATGTATGGAAAGGCAGGTTATACTTGCCTAAAAGCACTCAATATGCGTGAGGTTTCACCTCCGCCAAGTACCATGCGTCACTATCGCATATAGGCCATATAGTAAGGGGGAGTTGTCTCTTTGCAGCATTCATGCATATGTTTCATCTTCATTCTGTTACATTTAATAAGTGTACAACCATGTGTTGGGTCATGCATTTCATGTCTGCCAAATTCATGTTTGATCAGGTCAACCCCTACATGGTTCTAGTCAACCTCTCCTTGACATTCATCATTCCACTTGATTGCAAACATAACTCCTTGAGTGCATTCACTGCATATCTTTAGGGGGAGTCATGCTGCTATTCTTACTCTCTTGCAATCTGAACTTCATGGCTTATAGTATGAATATGAGATCATGAGACTGACAGAACTACGGCGTAAGAGCTTTCTATTATATGCCCTGATGATTGTCCATCCAATGAAAATGGTTCAGATTTAATGATTTTCTTGAAGTTCAAAAATATTTATTCTGAAATCATCTATATTTTGTGATTTTAATAGACCTTAACTAGAGATTGCATATTGTGCTTTGCATGACTATCCTAAAATTGAAAATCCCAATGTCATGATAATTTTGGTGATACTCTAGAGCTTAGTATTGTTTCTAAATATCTTGATGAGCTGGGATTCTTGAAAATCAATTTGACAGAGCAATGATATTTTTGCACGGAGAAATATGTCACGTCATCAAATCAAGTGACGAATGATATGTTATGATGTGCCCCTGTTATCTCTGTCTTAATTATATTTGGACTCTAGGCAGAGCACTGGCATAATTGCTGAGAAATATATCTTCTTATCACAGAAATGAGATTGGATATGTCATGACATGACTTTGCTATCTCTGTTCATTCTGCAGCATAACCGTCAGTCTTGCCAAATACCTAGGGATACTGGCGTCTAAACAACGTGTATTCTTACGGCTAGGAGGCATGTACTAGACTTGATTGCTCGTAAAATATGAGTCATGTGCCGTCAAATTCAAAAGATATTGAAAATAAAATTTGTTGAACTCATCAAATTCCATGCTTTAGTCATGATTGTTTAGCCTCAATACTAATTTTTGTGTTATTCCCTTTGTAGTTATTGAATATGGATATATAAGACAAGGGAAGGTTAAACACTACCATGATATGCACTTTTAGTTCATTTCTATTACAACATGGATGTAGATGCTTTTTGAACTCTATTGATGATCTCGGATTTCATTAGCTTTGAACCATATATGTTACTCACGGTATGTTTCAGGTTTGCATATAATGGCTTGCTCTCCACTCTCATTCACCTCTGGTCTCTCAGACATTAGTCACCTTCTCTATCTTATCCCTCATTTTGCTGCTATCAAAGGGGGAGAAAATGTCTTGTTGTGAGTCCTTTAATACCTTTGTCCGTCCTTTATGTGGCCATTGTGAGTTGTCAAAGGGGGAGAGTGAATTGTGGACGGGAGAGAGTCCATGGGGGAGAGAACTTTGTGAGGTTTGAGTCTATATATGTGATAGGGGTTTGTGCATAGCATTCACATGCTTTGATCATTCATGCATACATATCCGCATTCACATGCTTTCACTATCATGGATCTTGAGCTGCACATGTCGCATATGTCATAAACTTTGCCATTTTGGATATTCCTGCCACATAATGACTCAAAGTGTTGCCATCATCCAAAAGGGGGAGAATGTTGTGCCCCTGTGATCATTTGAGTCTTCCTGTGGTTTGGGTCATTCGACATCGTCTTGTGGTCATTTGAGTTATTGGATATTCTTAGTTTTGATAATAGCTAAACACTATAAGTCATTATTATTTTAACTCTCATATGACTGAAATACGTGATGTTTTGTTCATGACAGATATGTCAATGAATTGCCAAGGAATGAAGTGGAGATGGCAAATGTGAAAGCTCAATGTTGCGCCCTCGCACGCGGATCGACCTGCGCGGTCAAGTCGCGGGGATCGACCTGCCCGGTCAGGTCGCGGGAGTCAAGGGGGCAGCGCCCCTTGCCTGGGTTTCCGGGGGCAGAGCCCCCAGAATAAAATTTTGATTATAGGAGTGATATAATCAACAAAAATCTTCAAGACTGTCAAGGGTGATGCCACAGACATGAACGGGCTACTAAAGGAGTCAAGTGATGGAGCTAAAATAGTTAACGGATCGATCCGGGAAAGCCCGGGGTCTGCCCAGCTGGCGGTCGACCGCCAGCACAGGGGCGGTCGACCACCCTAGCCAGCAACCCCCAGATTGCAACTCTTTCAGTAGCGGTCGACCGCCAGCCCAGTAGCGGTCGGCCGGAATTTCCAGGAATCGCCCTTTTGTAGGTTTCTCAATAGCGGTCGACCGCCAGAAGCTGCAGGTCGACCGCCAGCCCCGAGCCTTCAATGTTGACTTTGTTTTCCACTTCGAGAAGAGCCCATTTCCTTGTATTTGTTTAACCCCAAAGTCACCCAATCTTCCATAGATTGTGGATCTGGTCTAGGGGATGTCTAAGGACCATTCAAAGGTTATAAACACATGCAAGAGGGTTAGAAACCCTAGTTGATCATTTGTGAATCCAAGGGAGATCAAAGGAGGCTACAAGGGTGAGATGAGTTCGAGTACTGTAGCCGTGAATAGTACTCCGGGAAGAAGTTCTTCATCAAATCCTCAAGTGATTCAAGCTACTTGAAGAGGAGATCAAGCCCAAGCCAAGAAAAGATAAAGCTGCATCCTTCATCCTCTTCATTATCTCAACGGTGATCTAAACTGCATCATCAAACCTCTTCATCAACTCAATAAGATCAAAAGGAAGATCCAAGCTACATCCATAGTCTTCCTCATCAACTAGAAGAGATTCAAAAAAGATCATCTCTCAAGGAAGAAGACACCATCGAAGCATCAGATTCAAGCTCATGTAACTCAGACAAGATCTTTCTACTTTGAACATATTCTATATCTTGTTTAAGTGATTTCGTATTTGTTCTCTTTTCATTTCTTTCAAACAATTGAAACTGAAGATCGTCCCTACCGGTGGTTAGTAGGAAGGCAATCGGAAGTTGTCCAATCTGCGGTGTTGACGTCCCTACCAGTGGTTAGTAGGAAGGCAATCAGTGGTCTTTCCGATTTGCAGTTCAGTGCGTGGCACTAGTGGAGCCTCACCGGATTAGGACTGGGAATTCAGTCCGAACCATCTTAAAATCCTTTGTGTTGTGGTTTGTTTATGTGATTGCTTCGTTCTAGATGCATGCTTTTGTTCAATCTCTATATTGCGTAATCATCTTGCTAAGCAAATCGTTGTGTCCTTCGTTAAGTTAGTTATATTCCGCTGCAATTTATTTTATCTAGCTATATAGAGGGTTGCATTGCGAAAAGAGGGGTAGATCTATTCACCCTTCCCCTCTAGATCCGCTGTCCACTAATCAACAAGGTGGAGTGGGGCAAAGGTGGCTGGGAGGGCGTGAGTTGTAGAAGAGGGGGCGCTAGGGTTAGCGTTGGTGCGATGGGGTTGGGGAAGGTGAGGGGCATTGCCAGATCTAGATGGGTGAGAGAGAAGGTGGGACTGAGTTTATGGAAGGGAGGAGAGATTCTAGGGAGGTTTCCTAGATGGGGGGCTGAGGTGGCAATGGATTAGGGAAGGATTTGAAGTATTGTGGCGGGAGGGAGAGAATATGGGAGGTATTTTTTTTTTTTGTGAAAACCCTGCCTAGAGTTGAGTAGGAGAATGCACCCCTTTCCAGAGGAAAGGAGAAAACCACTCCACTACCCAAACCTAGGAGGTAAATTTTATTGATTGCAAAATGAATAGAATTGTTACATCATGTGAAGGCTAGGCATTCCTAGCTTATCCAATCGAGCAGCACCTTTGACAATGTTAGGTAGCTCATGGCGAACAAAAAAAGAATTGCACTTAGTGCTACAGGCTAACGATGCCAAAGTATCAGCAACAGTATTTGCTTCTCTGTAAATGTGTGATAGTGTATCATCTGTGGAGATGGTGCGCCATATGTTCCTAACATAAGTGAGAATAATCCAAGGACAGGGGATTTCCCGGTTGATGCTTTGAATAAGAACCTTGGAATCACATTCAATGTATGCAGGTCGATCAGATATAGTATGAAGGTATTTGAGACCATCACTAAGAGCTCTAGCTTCTGCAATGAGACTATTAGAATTGCCATAGAAGTGCAAAAAAGCTAATAGAACATTGCCATTAGGGTCCCGAATAACCCCACCACCACCTGAGTTGCCTGTAGCTTTGCAAGCACCATCTGTGTTTAATTTATTGAAAAGCCATGGGGGACAAACCCATTTGATGATTTTAATAGGTGGACAGCCTTTGTCAGCAATCTGGAAGCCAAAATTTTCTAAAATTTGCCGATTACTGTGTGAGTTTTCCTTAAGATTAGAAAAGGAAGTGACTTCCATGGCTTGAGCAATGGTTTTGTATAGAAGACCATGCTTAGACACCTTTTTCCCATCATATTTGGCAGCATTTCTAGTGTTCCATAACTCCCACAAACCATATCCAAGCAAGGAGAGAGTGAAACAATCAAATTTGGAACTGCGACTGAGCTTCTGAATAGTGTTGGAGATGAGTCTATCGGTAGTGCTACATGAATAGGAATCCCCTTGGCTTGAAGAGAGGACCAAATGTAGGAAGCAACTTCACTGGAGGTGAATAAGTGGTTGGAATCTTCTTCAGCTGGACTTTGACAGCAGTGACATTTGGAGCAGATGGGAATGCCAACAGCCTTAATTCTATCATCAGTGGGGATACATTGATGCATAAGCTTCCATAGATGAATGGAGATTTTGGGTGGTAGCCACTTAAGCCATATGTTACTCCATTTAGTGTAAAACTGATAGGGATTAGAAAGGGCATTCTTGCAGACCGAGGACACTGTGCAGTCACCAGAGGAAGATAAACTCCAAATTTCTTTATCCTTGTCCTGAGAAAGGCTGACATTCTGAATAGCAGACCTGATGTCGGAAGGAAGGAAGCTGTCAAGCATTGTATAAATAGCAGTATTAGGCTGAGAGTAGTAATCCTTGACTGACATATTAGAATTCTGAATAGAATCAGCAGGCACATATGAGGATATGGGTTGGTTGCCAATCCAAATGTCATTCCAAAAACTGGTGGTGGTACCATCCCCTAGAATAATTAATTTGTGCTTGAGAATTAAGTCTTTAGCTTGTAACCAACTTTTCCTGGCAAAACCAGTCATGTTTTTGAATTGGACAGTAGAGAGGTGACCTCCACGAATGTATTTTGTTCTAAAGTAAACAGCCCATAGAGAATCAGAATGCAGGGCTCTCCAGAGCATTTTGACACTCATTGCAATCTCCATATGCCGAAGAGACATGATACCTAGACCACTGTTGGGTCCCATAGTGCAGGAACACGGATCTAGAGGGGAGGTGAATAGATACTACTGCTAAAAACTATGTCCAATTAAAAACACAAACTAGCACACAGCGGAATTTACCAGATTGATAGGATTGAGGAAATTAATCTAAACAAGTTTAAACTTGATTCACTCAATCTCGCCGAGCTCACATGATAGCACAAACAGATATGATAGTGAACACACAATCACAAGAATCAAACCACAGGACACAGGGATTTTTAAGGTGGTTCGGGACCACGACGGGTTCCCTACGTTCACCCCTCACCAAACCGGTGAGGCTCCACTACACGCTACAAAATGTAGCAACACGGGGACGAACCCCAACACACACACGCTGCTTTCATAGCAAAACACACACATGAGGCCTTGCCTCAACCTGCTGCCACATCAGCACACACACACATACACACACATAGGGGAACACACCCCGAACAATATACCTTACATGGAGATACAGCTCCGTCCACACACACGTAGGGCAATGCCTACACAACCACACGGGAGAAAACTCCTAACAACACACATGGATATACTCCGCACAAATCGACACACATAAGACCACACACACACTCAGAGACCCCTTTCTCTTAACACCCACACAAAATATTCTGTCAAATGTATATGTAACAATCACAAATATATGCTATGACCTTCCACACAAATTCAATAGATGTAAACTAGAAGAATGCATCAAGTAGAAGGCTCCCCCTTCTTCATCAAAATCTGATTCTCCTTGCTCGTTGATGGATGATCATAATCTTGACATCATCTTCTTCCTCTCCTCTAGCCGCTTCTCTTTTCCTTATTCCAATCTCCTCTCTTCACCTGAAAGAGTAGATAGACATAATGAGTTCAATCTTTAAGCTAATCTCAAACAAGAATATAGACTAGAATGGTTTAGAGATTCCCCTCTTCTTCACCTATACAAAAGAATACATGAGCATTAGAGATGTTGTATCACAAAGATTGTAGCTCATATATATATGCAAGAGAGAGTGAACAAAGAACATGTAAATGATTATTACACATCTTAGATGCCCATTCAAAACCTTGAACAATCTCAAACAAAAGATATAGAAGTGAAATATCAAGATTACTCCCTCATGAAATGCTTCTACAGGATGAAGAACGTTCTTGAAGCAATTTTGAAGAGATGCAACACGAACAGAGGTTGGATCTTGATTTCAGATGCTGCCTTCAGTTGTATATGATCTTGGGCCTTGATTCAAGATTCTTCCCTTCAATTTCAGCTTCAGAGCAAGGTGGAAGAGGGCTTGGGAGCTTCAACTCTGAACCTGCACACACAAGGGTTAGAAGAAAATAATTTCCAAATCTAGCATCCTCTCCCTTAGGGTTTACAACCCAAGAGTTGTATATAAGTGTTTAGAATGGTCAAGGAACAGCCTAGGGACCAGATCCATGAATTAGGGAGACGTATAGGGCATTTGGAATTGATTGGTTGGACTTTCGGAGCAAGAAAATGGCGGTCAAAAAGTGCGGCTCGAGGTCCGACCAGAATGGGTCGACCCTTGGGGTCGACCCTCGGGCAATCAGAAGCCAAACAAAACACTTTTTGTGTTCTGTTTTACAGGGGTCGACCCTCGCATTGCCAGAAACCAAACAGAACTAAAAACAAGTTCTGGGTTAAAGGGGTCGACCCTTGCATGGGTCGACCCCATGGGTCGACCCTTTCAGGCAGACTACACCAAAATGGGTCTGTTTTGATTCTGTTTGAACAGAACCTGAGAGGGTCGACCCCATGGGTCGACCCCTACTAGATTGGGCCTGAAAAATAACTAAAAACACCATCAATTCAATGGGAAACAATTGATTAAATGTTACCATCATCCCATGAAGATCAACCATGATTTTTCATCCTGAAAGATAAGATAAAGCAAGGTGTTAGTGTTAGTTGCAAAAAAAAAAAAAGCAAGGTGTTAGTTGACAATCAAGATCTTTACATCAAGCATTAACACTATGACCATGTTCACAATAAATTGCTTCGTTGAACCTATTCCAAGAGTGAAAGATGGAACCTACAACATTGTTTTACCTGAGTTTCACATTGTCCTTAAATGCTTGTTCTTTTGTTGAATCGTTCATGTAAGAATCATGGAGTTCCAATATTGAATTACCATTGCATGATCAGCAAATTTGGAATCAAGGTTTGGAATCAAGGTACGCATAACAATGTTGAGTCACATTCCATGTGATCAATCCACAAGCTCATCAAACCACATATCATTCCCTCCATTCATTTAGCATTACCAAAGTACACATTCATGATATGTGGCTCAATGTGACATGATGCTCAATATGAGAGGCTCAATATGACATGATGCTCAAAATGACATTTATCCAAGTATGTTTTTCACAGAGGCTTCTCATTAAATACAAATCAATCTCACCAAGTGTAGAGACAATGTGTATGCAATGTTTGTGCTAACTTCAAAGCACGTATGCATCCACATGATGATAAGCCTTGTAGAATTACAATTCATCCACATGATGATAAGCCTTATAGAATTACAATGCAACCACATGATGATATCTCAAAAGAAATAGTTTATGATCATTTTCACAACCAGTTCAAGTGAAGAGCATTCACGCACAAGGCTAAGCAACAAAGGTATTTTGTAATCATCAAAATCACATACACAACAATCTCTCCCATTTTGATGATGACAAAATATTATGCTATAATGCTCTCTCCCCCTTTGACAGAATCAGAAATGGGGATTATGATGGAGAATCCAGAATGGCAAAAACCTATGGACAACCGGATTATGAAGAGAACTAATGAGCACAATATGCATGAACGAATTGCAGAACTGTGGGATACCAATTGTCTGATACCAATTTGTTGAAATTGGAAATGCAAATGTGGACAATATGGTCATGTAGAATGCAAGATGACAAAACGATATGCAAATGCTCACGAGTTGCAGTAATTGGAAATGGTGGATGGGATGACAATAATGAGCAAGTAAACAAGCACTCAAACACTCATAGAAAGGTATTGACTCATGCAAGTCCTGATGAGTTAGGCAGATAAGATCACATGCAAAGCTCCCCTTGTGACATTGACACATTAGATGACTGACTTTGATTTTCAAATTTTTGATTTTTAGTTTTCTTGTGAAATGCATGAAACATGATGAGACATGAAATGCATACAATGTAGTCAAGCAGATATCTATAGATACATGCAACATAACTCCTTCACAAGAAGTGATACCAATTGATTTACAGTGAGGGGATAGGTGTAGGAGAAGTGCAAGTGAGTCATTAAGTTCAGAATGCTCATGATTACACCTAGAGGATTGTGCAGATAAATAGGAGAAGACGTACAGCAGGTCAAGCAATTGATCAAAATTTAAAAATACATATCAAATCAAATTAACGTCCCTCAAGGCTCTAACAAGCTCCAAGGTCGCATGGAGGAGGGTACGCCTGGGTCTGCCGCTGGTGGAGGAGTCCTAGCGGAGGCGTCTGTTGTGTCGGCAATTGCTCGTCGTTCCTATGCGCAAGTGATCTCGGCTACCAAACCACCGACGGTGATATCCATTGGTATTAAAGCTCCGAGTTTCACGGATGCTGGTGAGCCGGCTATTTTTTTCACCCGGGAGGAGGTGAGTCGATCGTCACAATCGCTACGGTGGTCGATCATTGCACGATGCTCGTACGGCCGTTGTCCGATACCGGAGCTGAAGGCGTGTTTAGCGCAGAGACTATCCCCGTGTAATGACTTCATTGTTAGCGTGCTTAACCCCCGGCATCTACTCTTGCGTTTTGAGTCTGAGAATGATTTTCTCAAGGTGTTTCTCAGGCGGAGTTTATATATTAAAGGTTTATTATATCTGAAGAGGCGAGATCTCGCGCTGGATCCTGAGCGGGCTGTGGATCACCAGAAGATGAATCTGCAAGGGAGGGAAACGTATCAGAGGGCCCAGGGGATCTCCCTGGGGCAAAACCCTCCGATGGCTAAGTCAGTAGAGCTATGGTGGAAGCAATAATGGGGGGAGGAGAGAGCTGATGCGCGAGAATCCTCTCCACCAGAGGGTGAAGCGAATCGTGCTCAGGAGCTAAGGGTGTGTGAATGCCTTGTTTCTCTTACCTTGTTCCGGAGGGTATCCCTTGCTTAAATAGTGCGTCGCCTTCAGGAGTCCTGTAAGTTGAGGGGTTCCCGGCGGGAGTTACATCTTTAACGGGGGCTTTCATGGCCTGATCGTGGGAACGTTATCCCCTTGGAGTCGAGCGGCTCCCCTGACTCTCCCGCTGGCGGAGGACTCTGAACGGCTGCACCTGCGGATTAATCAACCGGCCTTACCGAGCTTCGAGGATGCTAGCTCTTGCCCGAGCGATAGGCATGGCCCGGTGAAGGTGGGGTCGGATAGGTCGGCTGGAGCCTATCTCTCTCGGACGGGGAGAGGGCTTTAGGCCAGACCTTCCTTGGGACCTGACCGTTGTCTCGGGCCCTCCGAGCCTAGAAGGCCGCCGGGGAGAGTTAGTTCCTCGAGTCTTATTTATTGGGCTTTTCTTCCCTAACTGGGCCCTGTGGGCTATCACTCGGGCGGGCTCGCCTGGTTGGACCTTGTGGGTCTTGTTGGGCTGCCTTTGTGGTGGGCTGCGGAAATCCCCCTCTCCACTTGTCCCCCTCCTACTCCCGAGCCAAGAAGGCTTGGATGAGTAGTTTTTCGAGGCTTTGGACCGGCGTGGCTCAGGTGGGTGGAATTCCGTTGGCGTTATGGAGCCGCTTATAGCGGTCGCCGAGGCCCGTAATGATGATCCTGACAGATTCGAAACGAAGGGGCCCCCATTTTTCTCGGAGCACGGAACGGCGCGCCGCCACCCTCAGGGGTTTTTAGGGGGCACTGTTCATCGTTCTAGGCTTCCAGGGTTTCAGGCTTTCCTTGCTTCTTGATGCATCGTGAGAGCACGACGGAGACGCAGAGCCTTGCGGCGGCGTTCGAGGAGTTGGCGAGGATAACTGCAGAGGCGGTCAGGCAACTTCCTTCTCCCCCGGAGTCTTCGAGCTCGTACGAGGGATCTTCTCTCGACTTGATGGCGGATCAGAGCCCGGAGCTTGTGCCGGTGAGGCGGGAACCCGTCCCCAACTGTAGTGAGTTGGGGGAAGCGGAGGTGCGGAGGCTGGAGCATCGTTTCCGCCTGCCTCTCAGATACAGCTTTGTTGCCGCCACTCCGTACGAGACGAGTCTGGATGATCGTGATGAGCACATTTGCACCTTCTTTCTGGCTTGGAAGAGTGGATTTCGGCTCCCTTTCGATCCTTTCGTGCTGTAGCTTCTTAATTTTTTTCGGTTGGCGCCTATTCAGTTGGTGGCCAATTCATATCTGCTGCTCTCGGCCTTCCGGATTCTTTGTCGTCAGCACGACATTTTTCCTTCCTTGGACCTCTTCCACTTCTTTTTTGAGTTGAAAGCGCACCCGTTGGCGTGGAAAGGCTTCTACTTCATCCAGGCGCGGAGGAATAGGAGCTGCATCTCGCTTGCGGCGAAGGACTCCTCGCACAAGGGGTGGAAGACCCAATTCTTCTGGGTGAAGGCGGTGGCGACGGACGAGATCTGGAGATGCCGGACCTCGCCCAACTTTCACCCGAATCTGCCCCCTCGCCAGGAGGAGTTCCCTCCCTACGTGGAGCAGCAGGCTGCCCGTCTGCTGGAGAACCGTCAATCGACCAAGGAGCTGGTGACGCCGGAGAACATCGAACGGTGTCTTCTCTCGCGGTTGACGTCGACAGGTACAGCTCTTGAGGCTATTTTTCGGGGGTGGTAGCTCTTTTCCTCCTCCTGATCGGGGCTTCTTCTTGTTGCAGACGTGAGGCGGGAACCTCTGGAGGAGACGGCTGAGGTCATCGATCTGGGAGATGACTCGACAGTCGATGAGCCTGATGCCTCGGCGGGTCGCGTCCATGCCCGAGATAAGGGCAAGGGGGCGGCCCCCGAGGGGACTTCTGGATCGACCCGCCTGAAGCGCAAGGATCCCCTGGTGGGGAAGTTGCGGGAGGCCGCGAAGGCCAGGAAAAGGGCCAAGAAAGCCGGCTTTCCTACCGCCGTCGGGGGAGATTCTGGCTCGGCGGCGCTCCCCCCTCGGGGGCAGGATGGGGCCGACCCCTCCGGGCTGGCTCTCCCATCTGCCGGGCGAGAGGGGGCCGAGGAGACCAGGGGCGCCGCAGAGGGAGGTGATGGGTCGGCTCTCCCCTCTGTGGGGGCAGAGGGGGCTGGTGCCGGTGTGGCCGGCACTGGGACCGAGGGATTGGTCGGCGCGGATGGGGGTTCGCCCGCGAGGGCGTTGCAACCCCAAGTGTCGGCAGTTTCTGGTGCGGTTGATCCCGCGGCGCCGGTCGAGGGTGGGGGTTCGCCCGGGGAGGCGCTGCAACCCCAACCGACCGTGGTGCGCGGGGCGGTCAGCTTCGCTGCCCGAACAGGGTCTTCTGGCGGGGTGCCCAGGGTGGAGCAGTCCCCTTTGCCGGAACCTCTGGTCAGGCTCGGTATCGAGGGCGACTTGTACCGGCTCTGCCGGTCGATCGCCGAGAGGACGAGGGGGGGAGAAAGGCGCAGCACTCCCGTCGGGGTCCTTGATGTCCTGATGGAGGGCGGCCTGGTCATAGCTCGGACAGCGGCCGTGATGGCGGAGGCGCACGCCCGGACGGAGGCTGAACGGTCGAGGCTTGCTTGGACCCTTGGTGGATGCGAGGGAATACTGGCCCGGCTCGAGGGGGAGCATGAGGGGCTCCGACGGGAGTTCCTCGCATTCAGGGAGGTGGCGCGGTCGAGCCGATGGGAAGCCGAGGCGCTGGCTGAGCAGCTAGCAAGGGCCCAAGAATCGCTCGAGAGGAAGAGCAAACGTCTAGAAGATGAGTGTCAACGTCACATTGAGCTGAATGGCCTCTGGGAGCGTGAGCGTGCCGAGCTGCAGGATCGGGCGGAGGACGCGGAGCGCCTTCGCGCTGAGGCCGAGGCGGACCGAGCCCGGGTGGAGGGTCGGACGATCGAAGCCGAGCGGAGGATGACCGAGCTAGAGGAGCGTCTGGCGAGGGTGGAAGAGCGTGCGGCCGAGGCGGAGCGGGCTCGGGACGGGCAGATCGAGGCGGAGGCGATCGAGCGCTACAAAGGCTCGGAAGCTTACTCGGCCGACCTGATTGAAGCTGCCCTACCCTACTACGAGGTAGCGCTCCGCCGGGGTGCTCGAAAGGGATTCAGGCAGGGCTATCGCCGGGCGATGAGCTATGCCAATGAGCACCTTGCCGGGGGTGATTTTCCTTATGGCCAGAGTTATGACTCGGACGAGTCAGTTTCCAGCTCCTCATCTTCGGCCGGGGAAGAACCGGAGGAGTCGCCTCCAGCGGGGTCACCAACTCCGGAGGCTCCAGGAGGGCTCACGACCGGGACAGTTCTCGCACAGGCGAGGTCAGTGTCCGGGCCGGCCGTCACCAAAGGTACCGGGGGTGACGCGTCCCCTACTGCTGTTCCCGAGCTTCAAAGTGGGCCCGAGGCCTGATGTATTATGCTTTATTTTGCCCCTTCCCCTTTTTGTCTATTTTTCCTTCTGTAAGAGGATTTCTTTATGGGAGGCAATAAAGGACTTACTTCGTTTGATCGTTATCTTTGTCGTGATTTGGCTGGCGTATCGGGGGCAGTTGGAAGGTGCCGATATTTTCTGCACCGTTTTCGCATGCCGATTCGGGAGACTTCTGGCGGGGCGTCCTTTCATTCCACCATGCTTTGAAAGTCGAGGCGCTTCGCGAATCCCGCTAGGGCGGGGGCCGAGGAATTGGAGGTGACCTTCCAGGGGAGGTCCTGTAGCGTATTTTCGAGGGGGGAGTCATTTAAGGCGCGTGGCCTCCCTTGGCCTATAAAAAGGACCGAAGGGTGCTCCTTTCCTTTTAACACTTAGGACTCTCGCCGGCGGTCTGCTCTTGTTCCCTCATTTTCGCTCTGCGTTGCGCCGCCGCGATCGGAGCATGGAGGACCCTTCAGAAGATGACGCCGCAGACGACAGGGAGCGGTCGGTTCCAGCTGTCCTGGAATATCGGTCGGGTCCCACGGTCGCCGCGCGTGCATGAGACGGGTCCGACGGTCGCCGCGCGGATCTGGAGAGGGCTTCGACGTGCGGGGGTACGCCGTTTGCCTCCTCTTGGCTCCGACGAGGCTTCCGGGCGGACGCCGAGATGGAGGGCGGACAGGGGAGTTAGGGATGCCGGCCGCCATTCCCCTCCGTGGGAGGGGAGGAGGCGGCTCCAGTTCCTTCCTCACCTCTGTCCGCAGCCTCTTTCTCTCTCTTTTGTTCTTCATTTATTTCACTCTTCGGGGGCTGCTTGCTTTCTGTTCGCCTCAAAGAGTTGGTAGATTGGCAGAGAGGAGACCTTCACGGCGCTCCTTTTTCCAGGTTGTTGCCAACTTGGAAGGTAGCCTTCCTCGCGTGAAAGGTGGCCTTGTCCTTGCTGTCCCTCTGTCATCTTTGTCACGGTCCACCCGAGCCAACTGGATCGACCATCTCTTGTCCGAGCCAGTTTCTACGCGAGGTAGAGTCAGTGGCTGGATGCTAGAAGGTCACGACCGGGTCGGCCGGGCGATGGCCATTTGCCGCGGTGCTAGATGGATTTTTGCTTTTCACTATGTAATGTACTGGCAGTTGCCTTTCTGATGTACCAACATTTATCTTGAATGAATGCAAAAAGGGGGTTTTATTTTACCCGATTTGTCGATACAGTTTTCAGAAATAAAATCTGCGTAGTGTGGTTGCGTTCCATGTCTGGGGAATGGGTTCCCCTTCCATTGTGGCTAACCTGTACGCACCTTTCCCGAGTGTCTCGATCACTCGGTAGGGGCCTTCCCAGTTGGGGGATAGCTTGCCCGCCGCCTCCAGTGGTCGAGAGGCTTCGATCTTCCTGAGGACGAAGTCCCCTGGTCGGAATTGTCTGCCCCGGACCTTGGCGTTATAGTACCGAGTGAGGCGGCGCTGGTATTCCGTAGCTCGGACGTTCGCGATCTCTCGGAGTTCGTCTGCCAGGTCGAGGTTCGCCCGCGAGGGCGTTGCAACCCCAAGTGTCGGCAGTTTCTGGTGCGGTTGATCCCGCGGCGCCGGTCGAGGGTGGGGGTTCGCCCGGGGAGGCGCTGCAACCCCAACCGACCGTGGTGCGCGGGGCGGTCAGCTTCGCTGCCCGAACAGGGTCTTCTGGCGGGGTGCCCAGGGTGGAGCAGTCCCCTTTGCCGGAACCTCTGGTCAGGCTCGGTATCGAGGGCGACTTGTACCGGCTCTGCCGGTCGATCGCCGAGAGGACGAGGGGGGGAGAAAGGCGCAGCACTCCCGTCGGGGTCCTTGATGTCCTGATGGAGGGCGGCCTGGTCATAGCTCGGACAGCGGCCGTGATGGCGGAGGCGCACGCCCGGACGGAGGCTGAACGGTCGAGGCTTGCTTGGACCCTTGGTGGATGCGAGGGAATACTGGCCCGGCTCGAGGGGGAGCATGAGGGGCTCCGACGGGAGTTCCTCGCATTCAGGGAGGTGGCGCGGTCGAGCCGATGGGAAGCCGAGGCGCTGGCTGAGCAGCTAGCAAGGGCCCAAGAATCGCTCGAGAGGAAGAGCAAACGTCTAGAAGATGAGTGTCAACGTCACATTGAGCTGAATGGCCTCTGGGAGCGTGAGCGTGCCGAGCTGCAGGATCGGGCGGAGGACGCGGAGCGCCTTCGCGCTGAGGCCGAGGCGGACCGAGCCCGGGTGGAGGGTCGGACGATCGAAGCCGAGCGGAGGATGACCGAGCTAGAGGAGCGTCTGGCGAGGGTGGAAGAGCGTGCGGCCGAGGCGGAGCGGGCTCGGGACGGGCAGATCGAGGCGGAGGCGATCGAGCGCTACAAAGGCTCGGAAGCTTACTCGGCCGACCTGATTGAAGCTGCCCTACCCTACTACGAGGTAGCGCTCCGCCGGGGTGCTCGAAAGGGATTCAGGCAGGGCTATCGCCGGGCGATGAGCTATGCCAATGAGCACCTTGCCGGGGGTGATTTTCCTTATGGCCAGAGTTATGACTCGGACGAGTCAGTTTCCAGCTCCTCATCTTCGGCCGGGGAAGAACCGGAGGAGTCGCCTCCAGCGGGGTCACCAACTCCGGAGGCTCCAGGAGGGCTCACGACCGGGACAGTTCTCGCACAGGCGAGGTCAGTGTCCGGGCCGGCCGTCACCAAAGGTACCGGGGGTGACGCGTCCCCTACTGCTGTTCCCGAGCTTCAAAGTGGGCCCGAGGCCTGATGTATTATGCTTTATTTTGCCCCTTCCCCTTTTTGTCTATTTTTCCTTCTGTAAGAGGATTTCTTTATGGGAGGCAATAAAGGACTTACTTCGTTTGATCGTTATCTTTGTCGTGATTTGGCTGGCGTATCGGGGGCAGTTGGAAGGTGCCGATATTTTCTGCACCGTTTTCGCATGCCGATTCGGGAGACTTCTGGCGGGGCGTCCTTTCATTCCACCATGCTTTGAAAGTCGAGGCGCTTCGCGAATCCCGCTAGGGCGGGGGCCGAGGAATTGGAGGTGACCTTCCAGGGGAGGTCCTGTAGCGTATTTTCGAGGGGGGAGTCATTTAAGGCGCGTGGCCTCCCTTGGCCTATAAAAAGGACCGAAGGGTGCTCCTTTCCTTTTAACACTTAGGACTCTCGCCGGCGGTCTGCTCTTGTTCCCTCATTTTCGCTCTGCGTTGCGCCGCCGCGATCGGAGCATGGAGGACCCTTCAGAAGATGACGCCGCAGACGACAGGGAGCGGTCGGTTCCAGCTGTCCTGGAATATCGGTCGGGTCCCACGGTCGCCGCGCGTGCATGAGACGGGTCCGACGGTCGCCGCGCGGATCTGGAGAGGGCTTCGACGTGCGGGGGTACGCCGTTTGCCTCCTCTTGGCTCCGACGAGGCTTCCGGGCGGACGCCGAGATGGAGGGCGGACAGGGGAGTTAGGGATGCCGGCCGCCATTCCCCTCCGTGGGAGGGGAGGAGGCGGCTCCAGTTCCTTCCTCACCTCTGTCCGCAGCCTCTTTCTCTCTCTTTTGTTCTTCATTTATTTCACTCTTCGGGGGCTGCTTGCTTTCTGTTCGCCTCAAAGAGTTGGTAGATTGGCAGAGAGGAGACCTTCACGGTGCTCCTTTTTCCAGGTTGTTGCCAACTTGGAAGGTAGCCTTCCTCGCGTGAAAGGTGGCCTTGTCCTTGCTGTCCCTCTGTCATCTTTGTCACGGTCCACCCGAGCCAACTGGATCGACCATCTCTTGTCCGAGCCAGTTTCTACGCGAGGTAGAGTCAGTGGCTGGATGCTAGAAGGTCACGACCGGGTCGGCCGGGCGATGGCCATTTGCCGCGGTGCTAGATGGATTTTTGCTTTTCACTATGTAATGTACTGGCAGTTGCCTTTCTGATGTACCAACATTTATCTTGAATGAATGCAAAAAGGGGGTTTTATTTTACCCGATTTGTCGATACAGTTTTCAGAAATAAAATCTGCGTAGTGTGGTTGCGTTCCATGTCTGGGGAATGGGTTCCCCTTCCATTGTGGCTAACCTGTACGCACCTTTCCCGAGTGTCTCGATCACTCGGTAGGGGCCTTCCCAGTTGGGGGATAGCTTGCCCGCCGCCTCCAGTGGTCGAGAGGCTTCGATCTTCCTGAGGACGAAGTCCCCTGGTCGGAATTGTCTGCCCCGGACCTTGGCGTTATAGTACCGAGTGAGGCGGCGCTGGTATTCCGTAGCTCGGACGTTCGCGATCTCTCGGAGTTCGTCTGCCAGGTCGAGGTTCTCGAGCAACTTCTGCTCGTTTGCCTCGGGCGAAAAGCTGATCACTCGGAGAGACGGATTGGCGATCTCTAACGGAACGACGGCTTCGGTGCCATATACCAGCTGAAAAGGGGTCTCACCGGTTGCCGTCCTGGGGGTCGTTCGGTGCGACCATAGTACGCTAGGCAGTTCCTCGAGCCAGCTACCCTTAGCCTTGCCGAGTCTGGTTTTTATGCCCTTCAAGATGGTCTTGTTGGCATTTTCAACCAGCCCGTTGGCCTGAGGGTGGGCGACCGAAGTGAAGTGGTTGCGGATATTTAGGTCGGCGCATCTGTCTCGGAAGTACCGAGAGTCGAATTGCCGCCCGTTATCGCTCACTATCACTCGGGGGATGCCAAAGCGACAGATGATCGATTTCCAAACGAAGCCCAGACGACTGTCTCGGTGATCCTTGCTGTAGCTTTAGCCTCGATCCACTTGGTGAAGTAGTCGATGGTGACGATGATGAACTTCTTCTGGGATTGAGTCGTTGGGAATGGCCCAAGGATGTCGATCCCCCACCGAGCGAAAGGGTAAGGCTCGGTAAGGGTGATAAGTTCCGTGGCCGGCTGATGGACCAAATGGTCGAACCGCTGGCAACGGTCGCAATGTTGTGCGTAAGCCATGCAGTCGCGCTGTAGGGTCGGCCACCAGTACCCCTGCCTTAGCAGGATTCTGGCCAGCGACCGACCTCCTGAATGTGCTCCGCACAGGCCTTGATGAATCTCTTCAACAGCTTGGCTTGCTTCGTCGGGACCGAGACACTTCAGAAGGAGCCCGGAGAACGATCTTCGGTAGAGAGCGTTGTCGAGGATGATGAAGCGCCGAGCTTGGTACTTCATTCGGCGGGCTTCCCGAGGGTCGGAGGGCTCCCGGGAGTCCCGTAGCCAGGATAGGTAGGGGGAGCGCCAGTCGCCGGGAGTGGCCGAGTCAATGGCGAGGAGCTCCGAGTCTATGCTCGGGCGCTCTAGCTCTTCTAGGAGGACCGATCGTGTACCTTCCGGGTCTAGGGAGGAGGCCAGTCAGGAGAGGGCGTCCGCCCGAGAGTTTTGCTCCCGAGCTATTCGGACTCCCTCGAACTCCTCGAACTGCTGGGCCAGGCTCCGGACCAACTGTAGGTATTTGATCATAGGTACCTCCCGAGCTTCGTACTCGCCATTGACCTGGCTTGCAACTAGCTGGGAGTCGGTGTGGATCCTGACTCGCTCGGCCCCCAATCGTCGGGCCATGCGGGCTCCCGAGATAAGGGCCTCGTACTCGGAAGCATTGTTGGACGCCAGAAAGTTGAACTTTAGGGCGTATTGTAACTCTATTCCTTCGGGGGACTTTAGGAGGATCCCTGCGCCGCTGCCGATCGAGTTAGACGATCCATCGATGAACAGCTCCCAGGTTGGCCCGGTTGCTGTCGGAGGCCTGTCCTCGACCGGAACGGTGCTCTCGGCGATGAAGTCGGCGAGCGCTTGTCCTTTGATAGCTGATCGCGGCCGATACGAGATGTCGTAGGCCTCGAGCATGATGGCCCATTTGACGAGTCGCCCCGAGGCTTCGGGATGGGCCAGAATCTTCTTCAGTGGCTCGCCGGTTAGCACGGTGATGGGATGCCCCTGGAAGTAGGGTCGGAGGCGCTTTGCAGAGGTAACCAACGCTAGCACGAGTTTCTCGGTTGCGGGGTACCTCCGCTCGGCCTCGTTGAGCACCTTGCTGGTGTAGTAGATCGGCCTCTCGACTCCCGAGTCATTTCTGACTAGGACCGAGCTGACCGTTGATGGCGTCGCCGAGAGATAGAGCAACAAGACCTCGCCCGGGACGGGCTTGGAAAGCACCGGGGGCGAAGCCAGGAACTCTTTGAGCTCGATGAACGCTGTCTGGCATTCCTCATCCCATGCGAACGTAGCAGATGCTACCTTGGGCCCCCTCATCAGCTTGAAGAAGGGCAAGCATCGTTCGGCCGCACGGGAGAGGAAACGACTGAGAGCAGCGACACGCCCCGTCAGACGTTGGACGTCTTTAATACACGTGGGCGGGCGCATGTCCAGGATGGCCTGGACCTTGTCGGGGTTGGCTTCGATCCCTTGCTGAGTGACCAGGAAACCCAGGAACTTCCCGGATCTTACTCCAAAGGTGCACTTGGCGGGGTTGAGCTTCATGCTGTACTTCAGGAGGGTGCCGAAAGTCTCGGCGAGGTCGGTGAAGTGGTCTTGGGCCCTTGGGGTCTTGACGAGCATGTCGTCGATGTAGGCCTCGACGTTCCGACCTAACTGTCCCTCGAACATATGGTTGACCAGTCGCTGGTATGTGGCTCCAGCATTCTTCAATCCGAAGGGCATCCGGGTGTAGCAGTATACGCCGTAGTCGGTGATGAAGGTGGTCCTCTCGACATCTTCAGGGCTCATTCGGATCTGATGATAACCCGAATAGGCATCTAGGAAACTGAGTATCTCGTTGCCCGAGGTTGAGTCAACCAGTTGGTCGATGCTCGGTAGCGGATAGCAGTCCTTGGGGGTGGCCTTGTTCAGATCGGTGAAGTCTACGCACATTCGCCACTTGCCTGTGGTCTTCGGCACCAGGACGACGTTGGCTAGCCACGTTGGGTACAGGACCGGTCTAAAAAGACCAGTCTCTTGTCCCTTGGTGACCTGCGCCTTAATGATCGCCTGTTTCTCGGGCGCATGCTTCCTCCTCCGCTGCTGTACGGGTCTCACGGTGGTATCGAGGTTGAGCTTGTGCATCACAGTTTCCTCTGGTATACCAGGGAGTTGATCATCGGACCAAGTGAAGACCCGAACATACTCAGAAAGAAACTCCTTGTATTGCTGCTGTTCCTCTGGTGGTAGGTCGGCGCCGATCCTTACTCCTAGGGCCGGGTCGTCGTTCAGGAATACCGTTAATAACTCGCCACCGGGCTTGGTGGTCACGGCTCTTCCTTCGGCTCCCCTGGGGCCCTTATCCTTCCCGTCCGGCCTTGAGGCTTCCACCGAGATGTTGTAGCACCTTCTAGCCGTGGCCTGGTTACCTCGGACTTCCCCCAACCCGTTTTTGGTGGGAAACTTCATTTTTTGGTGATAGGTAGATGGTACGGCCTTTATTCGGCTGAGAAATTTTCGGTCGAAAATGGCGTTGTACGCTATCATACCTTTAATCACTATGAAGTCCACTATGACCGTAACGGTTTTGGGTGGGGTGCCGATAGTGACCGGCAGGCTTAGGGCTCCCTCGGGGTAGGTGGCCAGGCCATTAAACCCGCAAAGGGGCGTTCGGATCGGGAGGAGCTTGGACGGGTCTTCCCCCATCTTGAGAAAATAGTCATAAGATAATACATCGGGGGCGCTCCCATTATCAACCAAAATCCTGTCTACATTACAGTGATTTATCGTGGCCGAGATAACGAGGGCATCGTCATGCGGGGTGCTCAGCCCTTCCAGGTCTTGGTCGGAGAAGACTATGACCTGGGGCTCCATCGGCGGGCCTCTGGGGGGCTCTGAGGCTCGCGCAGCATGACGTTTCCTTCCTCGGCTGGTGTCGCCGCCCGATGCCGCTCCTCCGGAGATGACGTTGATGTGGACCCCTCGGGGGGCGTTGTCGATCTCCTCTGCGGCGTCTCGGTCTTCTTTGTGCCCGATCGTGAACCGGGCTAGGTGCCCCAGACGGATGAGGCGCTCGATCTCGTCCTGGAGCTGATGGCAATCTACGGTGTGGTGCCCGTGGTCGCCGTGGAACAGGCAATGCTTGTCCTGCTTGCGGTTCTTCGACCTCATTGGCTCGGGCTGGCGGAGAAGTCCCGAGTCTTTGATGTCTTCATAGATCTCGTAGACTGGCGCGGTCAAGGGGGTGTACCGCTCGTACTTTCTCTTGCGCTCTCCTTCTCGATCGCGCTTCTTACTCGAGCCAGGGTTTGGCTCGGAGGTCCGCTTTTTGTCCCCCTCCCGACCCGAGTCGGTTGCGTCTCGGCAGGCGCTGAGTACTTCTTCCCACTCGGCGTGGCGCAGTGCCAGAGTCACTAGCTCGGCAAGGGTCGAGGGAGGGTGGAGGACAAGCTCGCGGCGAAGATTCTCGTCCCGGGTGCCCCCAGTCAGTGCGGTTATGGCCGAGGCCACATCCAGGCGGGGGATCCTGAGGGCTTCCGATTTACATCGGTGGACGTAAGTCCGGAGCCTCTCCCCTTGCGCCTGTTTGAGGGCCAGGAGCCCCGCTACTGACCTTGGGGGGGCGCTACCGGCGAAACTCTCCTTGAAAATTCGCCCGAATTGCCTGAAGTCTCGAATGGACCCAGGGGCGAGGGCCCGGAACCATGCCTGAGCACCTTGGACCAGGGTGGCCGCGAAGGCTCGGCATTTGATGGGATCCGGCGTTCCATGAAGGGTCACCAGGGCGTCGAAGCTATCATAGTGGTCGGCAGGGTCGCCCTGGCCGTCGTAGAGTTTGAAGGTTGGAATGGAGGCTCTGGGAGAGACCTCTGCCTTCAAGATGTACTCGGAGAAAGGGGATTTCTCCTCGTCCTCCGGGAGAGAGGTCTTCTGCAGGGTGCGGAGGGCGCGCTCTTGCTCTGCGAACCGTCTCTCGAAATCTCGCAGTCGGAGGGACAGCTCTGGCTGCAGTCGCACCGTGGGGCTGGGGGGGGGGGCGTCTTGGCGATCTCCCGGGGCACTAGTGCCCGGGCGCGGCGACCTCGCCCCCTGCTTCCCTCTCCTCGGCGTGGAGGAAGCCTCTTGCTCCGCAGGCGGAGCTTGCGAGGGTCCTCCGACGTCGCTGCGGAGGAGCTGTCGGCCGCGGAGGGTGAAGCGGCCTCCGGCGTTGTGCTGCGTCGCACTCCTTCGAGGGGGACTTCCTGACGGGGCGTGGGACCTTGCGTCCCTAGCCGCCTGGGCCCTCATGAGCTCCACGAGGACGTCCATCTTTTCGTTGAGGGCCTGGAAGGCGTTGGCGCCACCGTCAAGGGGTGCCCCTGTCTCCGCCGGGGGGGGTGGTGGCCTGTTGGTGGGGATGCTGGCGTTGGAGGGGGGGCTCTGTGAGACCCTAGAGGGGGCGCCTCCTGCCGCCGCCACAGCCTTACCCGTCCCACCAGCGGATCTCCTCCCTGAGCTTTTTCTCACCATCTTGGCTCTTCGTGCGTTTCCTACAGACGGCGCCAGATGAAGAGGCGAGATCTCGCGCTGGATCCTGAAAGGGCTGTGGATCACCAGAAGATGAATCTGCAAGAGAGGGAAACGTATCAGAGGGCCCAGGGGATCTCCCTGGGGAAAAACCCTCCGATGGCTAAGTCAGTAGAGCTATGGTGGAAGCAATAATGGGGGGAGGAGAGAGCTGATGCGCGAGAATCCTCTCCACCAGAGGGTGAAGCGAATCGTGCTCAGGAGCTAAGGGTGTGTGAATGCCTTGTTTCTCTTACCTCTTCCGGAGGGTATCCCTTGCTTAAATAGTGCGCTGCCTTCAGGAGTCTGTAAGCTGAGGGGTTCCCGGCGGGAGTTACGTCTTTAACGGGGGCTTTCATGGCCTGATCGTGGGAACGTTATCCCCTTGGAGTCCGGCGGCTCCCCTGACTCTCCCGCTGGCGGAAGACTCTGAATGGCTGCACCTGCGGATTAATCAATCGGCCTTACCGAGCTTCGGGGATGCTAGCTCTTGCCCGAGCGATAGGCATGGCCCGGCAAAGGTGGGGTCGGATAGGTCGGCTGGAGCCTATCTCTCTCGGACGGGGAGAGGGCTTTAGGCCGGACCTTCCTTGGGACCTGACCGTTGTCTCGGGCCCTCCGAGCCTAGAAGGCCGTCGGGGAGAGTTAGTTCCTCGAGTCTTATTTATTGGGCTTTTCTTCCCTAAGTGGGCCTTGTGGGCTATCACTCGGGCGGGCTCGCCTGGTTGGACCTTGTGGGTCTTGTTGGGCTGCCTTTGTGGTGGGCTGCGAAAATCCCCCTCTCCAATATCGGTTTTTCCATTGGTCCCCTGGATTTGATTTTAACACCGACCCAACTGTTTTGCCTATTTGGGTTGGCTTCCCCTTGCTACCTGTCAACTTCTACCATGCATATTTCATTACTTCCATTGCTGCCAATTTAGGCCCGGTGCTGTGGATTCATGAGCCCACACTAGCTATGACTTACACTCAAGAGGCGTTAGCCTGCATTGAGATTGATATATCTAAGCCCTGTCCTGAACGTATATGGATTGGCTATGGTGAAGATGGTTTTTGGCAAAAGATAAACTACCACAAGGTGCCTGCTTTGTGTCATGCCTGCCACAAGCTCGGACACCAGGAGGCTGACTGTCACCGGAAGCCAAGGTCCAAGGATGCAACGGTTACTGGAACCAACGTGTAGGCTACTGACAAAAGCCGTGTAGTCTGGCGCATGAAAGGACCTGATGCTGCTATTAGAACTAATCCCCAGGATCATTCAGACACTGTTTCTGAGGAGGTTATCAAACGAGGAGATGGCCTGGGGCCGAATGCTGAGCCTGTGACCACTATCGAACCAAACTGCGAAAGTGCTGACCTAGTCCATGCAGTGTCGACTATTCTTACTGCCGATAACAATATTACTCCTGCTACCTGCACTCTGCATGCGGTGCATGCTACTGCTGCCGCTTCGTCTTCAGCACCCTCCATTGACGAGCAGGCACCGCCGCCGGCGGTGGTCAGCGCTGGTGATGTTCCGACGGCTAGTCCGGAAGCACAGAATCCTCATAGAATATCTCCAACATGCTGTAAAATGGCAACTGAGCATGCGGATATTGAAAATATTTTCATGCCATATGTTACTATCTCAAAACAAGGACTTACGTCCCTTGCTGATGGTGTGCGCACCAGAGGGCAAAGAAAGGCCAGTGGGGCGAAAACTGGTTATATTACCTCATGATTTTTCCCATCTTATTCTGGAATGCACGGGGCATCAACAAATTACCCACTAAGAGGGCTTTGAAGTATTATGTTAAGTTCTATAATATTCAAATTGTGGCAATTTCTGAACCAAAAGTTTCCTTGGATTATGCATAAAATTTGACTCGATATCTCAAATTTGATTCTTTTGCTGGGAACTATGGTAACGAGTCTAAGATTTGGCTGCTGTGGCAGGGTAACTTCACATTATGCATTCCTCACTGCTCGTATCAACATATCACTGCCACGATTAAGCATGCTGACTCAGTACATTGTCATATCACGGCTGTTTACGCTGATTGTGCTGTAGCTACTAGACGGGAACTTTTTGATTCACTTATGGATTTTTCTGGTCAGGTGGCCGCCCCCTGGATCATTGGCGGAGATTTCAATTGTATATCTTGTCCCTCGGAGAAGTCTGGTGGCCTTCTATCCAACATTCAATCCATGACAGACTTCAATGCCTTCTCGTCGGCTGCTGGTCTCATTGATTTGGGCTTCAGGGGAAATTGTTTCACCTGGTCTAATAACCGGTTGGGTGGCACTGCGATTAAGGCTCGTCTTGACAGGGTTTTTACTACTAATACTGCTCAGATTAACTTCCCTGGCATGTTTGTTAAGCATCTACCAAGGGGTCCATCTGACCACTCGCCGCTTCTTCTTGGAATTGATACGAACAGTCGACCCCCTTCCTAGTTCATCTTCCAGACTATGTGGACATCTAATGAATCCTTCATGGATTTGATTGCCTCTATCTGGAAGGGCCAGCATCTGAATCATCACAATCCATTTGTGATCCTGCAACTTAAGCTTGCGGCTGTTAAGAAAGGTCTGAAACAATGGAACAAAAATGTTTTTGGTGACCTGAAGGCCAATATTAATAAAGCTGAACTTGATGTCCAAATTATGCAGGAAAACTTTGATAATTTCCCTAATGAAGTTACTAGGAGTTCTCGTAATGAAGCCAATGCCCGCCTCCGGCAGGCTTTGCATTGCGAAGAAGTCTTTTGGGCTCAAAAGGCTCGCCTGGAATGGATGAACAATGGTGACAAGAACACAACTTTCTACCATGCTGTCGTCCAAAGTAACAGGAGGAGAAACTATATTGACAGACTTCAGATTAATGGCGATTGGTGCCATGATCCAGAATTGCTGAAGAGTGAGGCTGCTTCGTTCTTTCATAAACTTCTCACCTCAGAGGAGCACTGTATCGAGGACTCTATGCTTCAGGATATTCCTATGCTGATCACTGATGACCACAACCGGATCCTTTGCCAGCCACCGTCGATGGAGGAAATTAAACATGCTGTTTGGAGTATGAACCCCAATGGGGCCCCTGGTCCTGATGGCTTCACTGGGATTTTCTTCACCACCTGCTGGGATATTGTGAAGGAGGATGTCTTCCGTGCTATCAGAGGTTTCTTCCTCGGCTCACCTCTCCCCAAAGGTATTACTTCCACCCTCATTGCTCTCATTCCGAAGACCACCCATCCCTCCTCCTTTGGGGAATTCCGGCCTATCAGCCTATGTAACTTCTGCTATAAGGTGGTCTCCAGAATTCTCTCGGACCGGCTATCACCCATTCTTCCTCTTATCATCTCGGAGGAACAAGGGGCGTTTGTTAAAGGTAGACTTATTATTGAGAACATTTCTCTTGCTAGACAGCTCATTGGAGACATTGGTAGAAAGGTGAGAGGGCATAATGTTATCTTCAAAATTGACATGATGAAAGCATACGACAGGGTCGAGTGGGATTTTCTTTATGTTGTGCTTAGGCGATTTGGTTTCAGTTCTACTTTCATTTCTCTCATTGAGAAGCTTTGATCTAACTGCTGGTTCTCTGTGCTCTTCAATGGCTCAATTGCCGGCTTCTTTAAATCCACCCGAGGCCTGAGGCAAGGAGACCCATTAGCCCCAGCTTTGTTCATTATTATGGAGGAGGCTCTCAGCAGAGGCCTGGTCAGGATGCTTCACACGGGAAGCTTGCGTCCGTACTCAGGGCCGAGGTCATGCCCTCATATTACCCATCTGTTGTACGCCGACGACACTTTGGTTTTTACTAATGGGGATGCTCACAATATTCAATCTCTTATGTCTTTTCTTAATGCTTACTCTAGTAGCTCTGGCCAGCGGATAAATGCTGCGAAGAGCTCTTTCCTGGTTGTTGCTTCAGCACCTTTGCGGTGCATCAACAATATTAAGAGGATTACTGGTTTTCAACATCAGCTGCATTCTCTTACTTATCTTGGCGCTCCGTTACGGCCGGGAAGAACTCTTGTTTCTGACTTCAAATTTCTGCTGGACAAGATTAATACCAGAATGCTTTCTTGGAAATCAAATCTCCTGTCCCAGGCGGGCAGGGTCACTCTTATAAACACAGTGCTTAACTCTATCCCGGTGTATCTGGCTGCAGCTGCCTCCATCCCTAAGACCATTGTGAACCAGATTGAGAAGACGCTTGCCGCTTTCTTTTGGAGTGGAACGGAGGGGACTCGCCGTCACCACTGGGTCTCCTGGGCTGCAATTCAACGCCCTTTGGCGGAAGGGGGCCTTGGGGTCAGAAGCTTGGCAAACGTTCAGCAATCCCTTGCTACAAAGCTTGTCTGGCTGATCCATAATGGCGACTCTCTCTGGTCCCGTTATGCTCGTGCTCGGTTTAAGACTGGTAATACACCTGTGCCTGCCCACTTCCCTCGCGGAGTGCCCAAGGAAATTTTTTCTAATGCCCTGCGGGCTTTCAAAGAACACTCCCGATGGATCCTGGGCTCTGGCTCCTCCATTGACTTTCTGGATGATGTATGGATTGGTGACTCCCCACTACGCTCAATCCTAACTGAACCATATGATGGACCTCCAGTCACGGTGCGTCAAGTTCTCCTTTCCCAACATCATCCTATCAGGTCTCTTCTTCCGTCCTCCTTCCCTCTAGATGGGGTTCAACCCTCTGATTACGTAGATGCCCGGGTGTGGACTGGCACTCCATCTGGGAGTTTCTCGACCAAGTCTGCATATGATATCTTTCGCAGTAGAGGCAACAGATGGCCTCACCTCCTGCGGCTTTGGCATCCTTCTTTTAATAGGAGGGCGGCCATGTTTGGATGGAAAGTCCTCCATCGTGCAGTTCCGGTGGATGATCGTGTTGATGATTGCAGCATCCCCATGGCCTCTAAATGTGACTGTTGTCGCTCCCCGCACACTGAGGACCTCGATCATCTGTTTATATCCAGTGACGTTGCTTCTCAGCTCTGGACGTGGTTCCTGCCAATGGTTGATACGTCCGTCTCACTTCACCGCCATATCACTAATAGATTGTGGTCCTTTCTTAATAACTGTAATCCCTCTTCTCCGGTGGGTTTTGTGGCTCTTTACGGCATGCTACTTATGCTTTGGGAAATTTGGAAAGCGAGGTGCATTAAGCGATTTGATCGGGTGAATACTTCTGTTACGAGGATCAAAAATAATATTCAGTCGATGGTCGGTTTCGCTCTTCGGAATACTACCTTTCATATGGTTCCCAACACTCTGCAGCAGAGAATTATCTCAATATTTGGATTCTACCCGCCTGTCAAGATTAAAGTGCCAACCATTGTGTTGTGGCGACCCTCATCTGATGGTCTGTGTCTTAATGTTGATGGTGCATGCAAGAGTAGCACTGGCGAGTGTGGGGGCGGTGGTTGCATCAGAGACCACTCTGGAAATATTCTCATTGCTTTTGCTCACTATTATGGCACTGGGAACAGCCTCATTGCTGAGTTCCGGGCTCTTTGTGATGGTCTCCGTTTAGCAGAACAATATGGCTACCAGCTTTCTACGGTTCAGTCGGATTGTGCAGTTTTGGTTCAGTCCATTCGGTCTAACATCGCACCCTCATGGGATTCGGTCAGGTGGTGGCGCGCGGCGATCACACTCCTTCGTGATCAAGACCTCCCTCTGATTCATGTTTATAGAGAGGCCAATCGCGTTGCAGATTGTCTAGCCTGCCATGCTTGCCTCACTATGTGTAGTTCTACCTTCTCCTCCCTAGCTGAGCTTCCCACGACTAGCCGGGGACATGCCAAACTTGATCAGGATAGGTTCCCTAGTATCAGGATGGTATACCCATCCCTCTAGTCTATTGCTAGGGCTTTGCCCATCTAACACTTGTACTACTTCTTTTCATATTAATACAATCTTGGTGACTGTTTGAGCTGCCGGGGGAGTGGTTTTTCTTCCCTCTGCTGGAGGGGGGTGCACTCGACCGGTTGCTCTCACAGTCTCTTGAGTGTTTGACTTAAAAAAAAAATATCAAATCAAATTACCATATGCAAGTGAGTAACATGAGAATGAAGTTTAGCCATATGGATAACCAGATTTTCAAGTAAACACAATAGTAAGTGTACAAACTGCATTTCAATCTAGAGAACAGCGTATTGGAGGCTTCGCTCTACCTCAATCAAATATATCATCAGAAATTTTCATACTGACAATCTGAATTTTTCTAAGAAGGATCAGGTTCAAAATAATTCCTTTTTACGCGAGGAGACACATGGAGCTCATGCCAGAATCCCCGGTTACTCTGAGTACTGAACCTTGTCACCTCATTTGAACAGAGATACTTTAGTCAACACTTTTCAAAATTGAACCACATCACGTCTCAGGTGACATGTGCCCAGTTTACTCAGTGAGACTTAGCATTGCTCTGCCTTTCATTTCATCCATCTTTTGTATGTGGAGGCAGGCTACTTTTTCCTCAACTATCTCTTATCATCCATACAACAAGTTGAATTACTTTAGAGTGTTGAAATGAAATTCCTATATCCTTATGAATAACACTCAATTTCACATTAAAGTGCATGGAGTGTACGAATTTGATTTAACATGTATGGAGAAAATTTAACTTAAAACAAGATAGTGTAGCTCCCCCTATGTAAATGCAATAAGCATGAAATGCTCCCCTTGAGAGTTTGACATGAAGCACACTTGTTAAGACTTAGATGTAACATTATTTAACAATGGAGTATTCGGTCTTAGAAGTTTCAAAGGAAGGGGTTGAATAGCATATAATAACATGCAAGCATACAATGGAGATATGCATATGCAATGCAAAATGAAAAGGTATGCAATTTCAATGCTTGAAATGTTGGCTCCACAGATATGATGACCAATGTTGGAAGTATTCTTTTTGGCATTTATGCAACATGAAATGTTCAAGATGATGCATTTCAAAATATGCACTACATGCATGCTAGAAATGACAGCTATGCAACAAGACACACGATGAGCTTCATCTTCCAATAGCACTATGTGAATGATATATATAGAGTGATTTACAAATATGTAATGTGATGCACGATTCTAGATTTGACATGACACTCTATATGCACCTAATGCAACTAATGCATGACATGCATTACTAAATGTTAAAATGTGAGGACACCACTTTATTCTGAAAAGAGAATTCAGAAAATTTATTCAGAGCATCAAAATCATCACATGTGAACTTTTCTTAAAAACAGCTGTGCTGTTAACCAAAAAGATGAGTGGCACATTGGTAAAGACCATGGAACATTAATCAATTTTAGTCCTCAAAAAGTTCAGCCACAGAAGAACATCATCATGCTGAAAGAATGGAAATTATCAATCTCAAAATTTTCAGCATGCAAAACTCCCCCATAATCAATGCATGATTTCAGAAAATTCATTTAAGTTGGATGCCATATGCATAAATGATTCATGATACCGGGCGGAGGCATATTCTCACGCATGGTGATAGCTTTCAGACAGGCTTGACCTGTCCTTCCACATGTCACCATTTTATATACCATGTAATCATTGAAATGATGATCAGAAACAAATGTATGCACATTTGACATTCGGAGTTTAGCAAAAAGGCATTCAATGGCTACACTCTCATATATACTGCTCAGATGTTCCAATACCATTCAGCCAAGCATTCATCATCCACATTGTCAGGAGCAACCAAGGGGTATTCAAAACTTCAAAATCACTGTCTGTCAAGATATGACATTAACATCAAGATCAAAGAGCTTCAAACAAACACTTTACTTTCTCACCTTTATCTTGAGTTACCTTTATTGACATTTTCAGATTCTTTGCTTTATTTCGCTTGTTGTCATCTTCATCAATAAGCTCCTTTCTTTCTCTCCTGCAAGAATTAGAATGATATCAGCCAGAAGAAATGGAAGCAGATCTAATCTTGCATTGAAGTCCTCTTGAGCTCATTTCTTTCTCTCCTGCAAGAAATATAATGATATTAGCCAAAGGAGTTCCATTGAGATCCCAAATTCACATCTTATAGATAGCAGCATGTAAGGATATAAAAAGACGAAGAACCCCGTGCCAAAACCCTTCCAAAACTCCTTAGGATAATAAGAGAAACTCTAAGGGTAATGGGGTAAAAGTTCAAACCAATCGGTCCTCAAGATGGGCATTTCGACACCAACTGAGGAACAAGCAAAACTGCCTAAGACAATTAATCTGAGCCCAGAAATGCCAAACATGAATTAAACTCCATCTAGGCACATGGTGATACATTCAAACATTTGAATTCTTACCATGATTTCAGGGGTTGATGGTCATTATCAAACCTGCACTGTAAAGAGCTCAATTCATGTCAATATCAATTCAATACAGATGAGAAGGTCAATATCAATGCTTTTCTTCTACAAGATAATCTCATATGAGCTGCAAGTATGTATGATGAATTGCAGCTATTAATTACAAGTGACTCACTCAAGCTGACATGAGTTCAAAATTAATTTCAGAAATTTCAGGTTTAGTCCAACTTGTGTAAAGAGTCAAGTCTATGCATATGTGGCACATGAAACACATAAGACTGCCTCTACAATCAAATTAGTATCAATTCAAGGACAAACCCATGTTTACTAAAGCATTACACCAAAGACTGGCCAAGTCGACTTAGGCCTCAACAAATGTTGACTTGAAGCACCCATGACCACGGATTGGCCTTAAGGCATTCCTCTATCAACGTTCTCATATTGCAGACTTGAGTATCCAAGCTTCCTTAGATCTTTGGAGTTTAGCAGCACTTGAAGAAGAGCATTCCATGGCAATTCATTTTCTGTACTTGTGTCTTGAACATCCATCAGCTTCCAAGCTTTCCACTTGGCCTCAAGACAATCCTGCAACAAAGTTCTCATTTGGTTGCTTTGGGTACCCAAACCTTCTTGGGTCCCGGATGATTAGTTGCACCTCTAGTGGGTGTCTTCCACAGTTTTTGGGCATGCATATCATCAAAATACATTAAGGAGTAAACATTCATGGTATGCCCAAACTCACCACAATAATGACAACAACCAAGAGACTTCACAGAATTCTCATAAACATGACAGTCAAATTTTTGTGATTTGGCATGAATGTTATCATTATAAGCATGGAAATTTTTCTTCTTCACAACATGATGAGCATGAAATTTTTGTGGGTTCGCAAAAGTATAATTGTTTTTGACTTTGCAAGTCTTTCTTTCATTTGCTTGCCAACACTGTGACACATGGTGTCATGGTTTTCCACATGTAAAACAACCACCCCTTTTTCTTTTGGAAACAAGTTCATTTTTGCATGCTTTCAAATCATCCGATTTCATCAAAAAGTAATTATGCATCATATGACCAAGTTCACCACAATAAAAATACGAGATTTTCTTTATGGATGCATGTGTGTGTGCAACATGATTTTTCATGGCATTCATCGTGACACCAACAATATTTTTAGCCTTTTGATGCAAGTTTTATTTCTTTTTCAGACTTTCATTTGATTGCTTTGTTGTTTGAGGAACAGATTGATTTGGAGACCCATTTGATGTGCTAGCTATATTAGAACTATGGATAAAAGATGTGTAGACTTTATTTTCAAAGTTCATTTTGTTCACAGGATTATAGCCCAACCCCTCTTTTTGGAAATTCACCTTAGTCCCCAATATCTTGTTCAGATTTTTTTCCCCATTCACAAACTTACACAAAGAAGCATTCAGATCAAGAATTTCTTTTTCAAGTGATGAAATGTGCAATTCATAGGAAATGATCTCATTTTCACAAGAAATGACTTTTTCATTCAATTGAGTATTGATGGTTTGGTAGCTTTCCATCTTTTGTTCTAACACAAGCATCTTGTCAGATTCATCAACAATCACAGATTTCCCTTTTTCAAAATTTTCAATATTTTTCAATCTACTTTCAAGCAGGGAGATCTGAATTAGCATTGCACTGTTCTCCTTTTTGAGTTCTTCATTTTCATTTGTAAGTTTATCATTCATAATCAATTCATTGCAAATATCTTGATCAATTGAGTTTGATTCCATTTTGTTTCTTAGATCTTTTTCAATTTTCTCCAATTGATTGATTTTATTCTTGAGGGCAACATTCTCATTTCTCAAACAGGCAATGGTTTCTTTGTGACATTCAACATCATGCTCTAAAAGTTCATTCAACTTATCAAGCTCAGAACACTTATCATAAGAACCATTTTCATGGAGCATGTTTTCATATTTCTTTTTCAGTTTTCTGTTTTCCGTCTTGACTTTCTTATATTGTTTTGCCAACTCATCATAAGCATCAACAAGATCTTCAAGAGTAAATTCTTTAGAATCTGAATTTACCTCTTCTGCATTTTTGTCACTTTGTTGATCTGTATCATCGGCCATGAGACATTTTTGTCTTTCCTTCTCTTGAGCTTTGATCAGCCGGTCCATTAGCTCCTTCGCCGTCCTACAAGAAGATGCAAATGGATACTTGTTACTACTTACAGAAACTTTCAATAAACTCAAAGCAGTAACATTATCATGATGCATCATTTTATCCTGATTAGACCACTTTGTCTCATCTAGAGGTAATATGTGTGGACCATGATAAATCAATTTCCAAAGACTAGGATTAATAGAATTGATCACCATACACAGTTTGCCTAGCCATGAATCAAAATTCAAACCAGTAAAGATTGGCAAACAGTTCATTGATATATGTTCAGTAGAAAAATTCATGATTGTGAAATGCACTGGGATTACTCTGTAGATCGCAAGATCTAGGGACAACAGAGCCTCGCTCTGATACCAATTGTTGGGTCCCGTAGTGCAGGAACACGGATCTAGAGGGGGGGTGAATAGATCCTACTGCTAAAAACTATGTCCAATTAAAAACACAAACTAGCACACAACGGAATTTACCAGATTGATAGGATTGAGAAAATTAATCTAAACAAGTTTAAACTTGATTCACTCAATCTCGCCGAGCTCACACGATAGCACAAACAGATATGATAGTGAACACACAATCACAAGAATCAAACCACAGGACACAGATATTTTTTAGGTGGTTCGGGACCACGACGGGTTCCCTATGTCCACCCCTCACCAAACCGGTGAGGCTCCACTACACACTACAAAATGTAGCAACACGGGGACGAACCCCAACACACACACGCTGCTTTCACAGCAAAACACACACACGAGGCCTTGCCTCAACTTGCTGCCACAGCAGCACACACACACATACACACACACAGGGGAACACACCCCGAACAATATACCTTACACAGAGATACAGCTCTGTCCACACACACGTAGTGTTGTGCCCCTGTGGTTTTGATGATGGTTTTTTGATGATTGTTAGTTGATGTGAGTTAATCAGATCTTCAATCATGCTACATGTTAAACTGATGCATAAAGCATTCATTGCTGTGGTTTTGATGATTGATTTGGTTTTGATGACTGGTGTTTGATGTTAATCACTGTGATTCATTGCAATTGAAGTTTCAAACTGTTATCTGCTGCATAAAGCTTTCATATGCATTTACAGAGTCTATACATTGATTGGCAGTAAGTCCACATTGAGCGTCTCATGGAAGTCCATACAGTGCATTGCATTGGCTAAGTGTATACACTGTCAGTCTCATTTAGAGTCAAAGTCCATACATTGGACTGTTACTCACATCGCCTTCAGGCCTCCAAGTCTATACACTGGAGTCGTCAGCTGTGAGGACAGCAAGTCTGTACACTGGCCTTCTTTCATGTTAAACTACAAGTCTACACATTCAACAGTGGTCTTCCAAGTCTGTACAGCGTGAAGTCTACACTTTGGCACTGTAGCTCGCTCGCGCAAGTCTATACATTAGACTGTTCTTCAAAGTCTGTACATCAGACTGTACATCGTCTTCGTGCTGTCTCTGTACTTGAGTTTTCATGTTGTTTCCCCTCACTAACACGAAAAGATCTCGTGTCGTCTGAGCTTACAACACTTCGTGTTGATTTCCATGCTTTACAAGAAAAAGCTGCTAAGAGGTAATACTTCGTGTGTCTGTACTATTTCTATCTTCGTGTTGGTTTCCCTGAACCTCATGTCATTCTTGCTTCGTGTCCACACCTCGTGTCAGTGTCTGTCTTCGCCTTTGTGTTAAATTCAGCTCGTGTCGTTTTCATCTTCGAAGTTGTTCTTCTACTTCCACCATTTCATCACGTGTCGAGATAGCCGTGTTGTCTTTCACTTCGTGTAGCCTATGTGACTGTGTTGTCCCCATGTCATCCTTAGTTCATGTCGTGCTTGTGTATTTCTATCTTCGAGTCATTTTTCGCTGGATCTTTACGTCGGCCTAGGTTCAAGTGTCGTTTCACTTCGTGTCGTTCTCCTTGCTGTCTATCACCTCGTGGTGTTTTAACAATTATGTCTTCGTGTTAGTTTTTATGTTTTTGTCTTCGTGCTGTTTTCTCTTTAGACTTCATGTCCTTCTCGCCTTGACCACACTCCGTGTCAACTCTTTGTTATTTCCGTGATCGTGTTGTTCTTCCTATACCTCGTGTCCTTTTATTTTTGTAACCACACTTCGTGTCGGTTTTACTTCTCTATGTCTCCGTGTTGCTTTTTGTATTCGTAACTTCGTAGTGTTTGTTGTTACAGTGACACTTCGTGTCGTTATCGTTTTACTTCGTGTTATTTTCTTTCTACCTCGTGTCGTTCTCTTTGTAGTATCTGTTTTGTCACCTTGTGACTTCGTGTCATGTTTCCAGACCTCGTGTCTTTTTCGTGTCATGTTTCCACACTTCGTGTCGTTCATGTTTCGTAACCACACTTCGTGTTGGTTACTGTCGTTCTTGTGACTTTGTGTCGTGTCTCCCAGACCTCGTGTCGTTTTCACTCCGTGTCAACTTCGTCTTAGTGTTGTTTTCATCTTCGTGTCATTTTTCACTCCGTGTCGATTTCAGTTTTTGTCTTCGTGTTGATTTCAACCCGTGTCAATTACTGTTTCATCTTTGTGTTGTTTTCACTCCGTGTCATTTTTTGTTCCACTGCGTGCAGAACATTGCAGCACATCGTGTTGCTTTCTGTGCCACCACCTTGTGTCGTTCTCTTCATTGTGTCTGTTCTGTCACAGTATACCTCTTGTCATTTTCTGTGTGAACCTCGTGTCGCTTCTCTCTGTCCTCTAGTTGCATCTCGTGTTATCGTTTATGTCTGTGTGTTTTACTTCGTGTTACTTACTGTTGTACATCGAGTCTTTACTGACTTCGTGTCGTTTTCCCTATTGTGTCTTCGTGTTGTCTCTGTGTCGTTGCTATTTGTTACTTCGTGTTGTTTCGTTTTAACCTCGTTCAGGTTTCTTCTAAAGTGTTGTTTTTCTGATAATCTATACAGAGTTGTTCTTTAAATTGATGACTTATCCGATACTCTGTTTTACAGGCGCTTTGATCGTGAAGCTTAAGGCAGCACGTGATCCGAGGCTGGAATGAAGTCTGCTGAGAGACTGCCACGTGATCCGAATTTTTAGGGCGGGAGCTGTGGAAGCCACACGCGCCCTAGCTGCTGCTGCTGCTATATATATGAGCCTTCTTCCACAGAAGAAGAGTGATCGAGTTGGCGAGAAGTAGAGTCCATACAGAGAGCCACGATCCAGATAGAAAAAGAAAAGAGAAAGAAGAGAAGAGCAGAGAGTGAGAGATTAGGAGAGCAGAAGAAAGAGAAAGAGAGAGATAGAAGTGTGAGCCGAAGAGTATAGAGGAGTAGAGATCGAGAGAGTGAAAGAGAAGAAGAAGAAGAGAAGAGAAGAGGAAGAAAAGCTTACCTGAAGATCTGTCTACTGGACCGTGGATCAAATCCAGGCCAGTCAGCTCCGTTGAGAGCCACATTGTGCATTTCGTGTTTCAGCTTTCTGTTTGCTGAAGTTATTTTCATTTATTGTTTTTCCTTTGTTTTCTGGTTTGCTGTGCTTTCCGATACTCTGTAGAGAGGTCGGGGTTCCTCCTGTGGATCAGGAGAAGGGAGATCTGATCTCTGGTTGCAAGTAGCTGGGAGCTACTTGTGGGTTCCCTCCGGTTTGGAGGAAGGGAGACTTGTCTCCGGCTCTGGGCTTGTGGATTCAAGTCCAGGGGTCCCTCCAGTTGGAGGAAGAGAGGTCTTCGACCTCTGGTTTGCTGGTGACTGGAAGTCACCGGTTGGTTTCCTCCTGGTCTGGAGGAAGAGGGGAGGTTGTTCCCCTGGTCAAGCTGTGTGGCAGCACCTGTTGCAGACTGAGTCTGCGGTTTCTAGCGTGAGCTAGTGGAAGCCACACTCGGGTTGAGTGTGGGGTGGATGTAGGTCTGCTGGACCGAACCACCTAAAAACCCCTTGTGCGCTGTGGTTTGATTTGGCTATTTGTGTTTCCGCTAGATGTTTGCATAGGGGCGCTTCTAGTGTTTGCTTACAGGTTGAGTAAATGATTTGATCAGATTTGGTTCTGAGTATTTTTTATCTGTCAAGAGAGCGAACTTCTAGTTGAGCTATCTGTTATTAGCACTCTAGTGATCTCACTATGTGTTTATTTAGTTCGACAACTGCTCATTAGCTTTCAAGTTTGTTTAGTCTGCGAACCAGCATTATTAGTGAGCATAAGTTTTTTAAATTGGGCATTATTCCTAGAGGGATACATTCACCCCCCCTCTGTATCCGGGCCTAGCACCCTAATAGTTGGTATCAGAGCAGGTGTCTGCATACAAGGTCCAGCGACCTGCAGATCGATCTTGCGGTCTTAGGTGCTAATTTGCCTTTAGTGCATCAATATTCCTGTTGCATTAAACTGTTGTGCCGTCATGGCTCATCCTCCACTATTTAGTAGTTCAAATATTCAATTCTGGCTATATCGTATGCACAAGCATGTTAACTCTATTAATCCACAATTGTGGAAGGTTATCTCTCACAGTCCACATGAACTTCCAAAGGATAAGTCCAAGTGGACTCATGTCCACAAGTTGAAAAATGATGATAATGTGAGAGCTCTAAATTTAATGAAGGCTGCAATCGGTTCTGATGATTTTTCCTCTTTCTCAGATTGTAGCACTGCAAAGAAAATGTTTGATAGAGTGACTACAACACACGTGGAACAGGGAGAAGAATGTCTCATGGCAAAAAGGAGTGATCAATCAGATGAGTCCTCATCCCAGGTCAACTCTGAGACCGAGGATATTAGTCATGATGATTTAGTTGCCATGCATGAGCATCTACTTGAAAAATATGAAAGAGTTAAGTCAGAAAAGAGAAAATTAAGAAAAGAGAAAAATGCTGAAATCACAAGTCTAAAGGCTGAAAATGAAAATCTAAAATCTGAACTGAAATTGAAAGAAGAATTTGAAAATAAGATGATTGAAGAAAATTCTCATCTAAAAGATCAAAATAAAAAGCTAATGGTTCTTAATACTGTCTTCTCTGAAAGATGGTTGTCAATTGAAAAAGGAAAAACTGTTGTGAAGGAAAATGAGAACAACATTGAAATAATGGTTCAACAAGAAAATGAAACTCTGAAGAACCTGAATGATGCTTTGCAACAACAGCTGATTGTTTGTGAATCTGAGCTATCCAAGTATGAAGCGAATATTGCTTCATTGAATTCTGAGATTGAAGATCTGAAAAATTCCTTGTCAAAATTCGTTAAAGGAAAAGACAACTTGAATAAGCTGCTTGGTTCTAAAGTGAATTTTCAGAAAGAAGGACTTGGGTATGTGCATGTTAATAAGAAAGTGAATGAAAAGAAGAAGTCAACTGTATTCGTAAAAAGCTCTGAACAAGCTAATCAATCTAGTTCTTCTATGTTTCAATTCACTGCTAAGAAGGCTGAAAATTCAGATAAGAAACAGGAAAAGATTCAAAAACAAAAGGAAAATGCTGATTTGGATAAGTCCAAATATGTCTCTGATTTTCATGTGCATGCTGCTCACTGCTCACACACACATTCACACTCTCATGAGAATATCAATCTTGTCAAACAAGTGAATGTGAATAAAAAGGCTATAACATGTCACTATTGTGGGAAAGTTGGCCACATTATGCATAACTGTGTAGCATTGATGAATGATGAAAGAAATACTGTTAGAAAGTATCCTAGAAATCATCTTAGGAAACATTCTACTGATCAGGAAAAGAAAATTCAATGCTATTGCTGTGAAAAGTTTGGTCACATTGCTGCCTTCTGCTGGCATGCTCAGGGAAAGAAAACTAACTCTGGATTTGTTAATTTCCCTATTAATAAAAATATTATTGATGGAAAGAAGTTTGGTCCTAGAAGAAAATACACTGTATATTTTGAATGTGGAAAGCCAGGTCACAGAGCTGTTAACTGTTGGCTGGCCGGTTATGAAAAGAAAATTTTTCATGTCAATAACAGAATTAATCATGTTCACTCACACCATGTTCACGCCAATGCTGATGTATACAAGGAGAACATGAAATCTGTTATCTCTTGTTATCATTGTGGGCAGGTAGGGCATTCCATGTATAATTGTCATATCATGTGTTGTGATGATAAACATGCGAAAAATCTGTTGAGAAAACCTGCTAGGAGTGTCACTGCTAAAACCGGACCCAAGGTTTCTTGGGTACCTGTTACATCAAAATGATGTATCTGCTACAGGTGTGCCTTGGAAGCTGGAATAAAAGGGGTAATGATCCAAGGCACTCAAGAATGAAAACCCCACTCCCACACTGTTTAGGTAATCTCTCTGCATTTCCCATTTTGAAACTTATTGCATATCTGGTTTGATGTATTCTTGCATATCTGCCATTTGTAAGTGGTTGATAATTGTTGAAATGCATAAACTCTGAAAACATATTGCATTTTGAATTTTCTGAAAAATCTGAACTGCCTATGAGTGTGACTTGATACTTGTGTGTTGCAATAGCTCACTGAGCATTCTGAATTGCATATAGGACTGCATGTTGAATTATCATGCATGACCTCAATGGTATATAAATGGTAAGGTACCAAAAGATAGGGAAGTCTGTCTGGAGGTTCTTACTATGTGTGAGGTGATCTTTTAGACCAAGTGCTCCACCTAGTACCATGGGTCACTTTGCTGATAGGACAGTCTGATTGTGCACAAGTCACGATATCATTTGGAATCATATGTTCAGTTTTCAGTGTAAATATTGCATGATTTCAGGGGGAGTTAGTTGCATATTCTTGCATAGCAATTCAATGTTGAGTCTTTGCATGTCTCTGCATACATATAGTGCATTGCATCTCCTTATATTGAAAATGCCAAAAGAGAGGTTGAATGCATATTGTAAGGGGGAGTCAATGCATTGCATGTAGGTTGTCAATTGCATACATTTGTCAGATTTCATAGCATATCCTTTCATATTGACTTAGTCGACAAACCTTGATCATATTCGGAAAACACTAAGCTTCAAAATCTCTCCTAACAATTGGTATCATTTAGCTTCAAAATTCTATCAGTCCTTCATGAAGATTTCAATGGACTATCTCGATCATAAATCTGAAAAACTCTTGAACTAGAAATCTTCTATTATACATTCTTAAGAATGACTGAAATAACTCATGTGGTTTAAGCTTAATGTATTCATGGAGTTTAACTTTAAAATCTCTCAACATATCTGAATCATGTTTAATAAACCTTAACCATCTGTTTCATGCTGTATCTTGAAAACTTCTGAAATCTGTATTTTTGAATACATGACTTCAACTGGTTGAGTACATGAAACTATTATTGATTTGAAGCGAATGAATTTTTCTGAAATGTCTAAAGGGTTATTTTGTCAGAGCAATGACATTGGTCACTGAGAAACACAAGTCCTAAGGACTGTGTCATGAGGTGCCTTAGTTAACTCTGTAAAACAAGAATTCATTGAAAATCAGGCAGAGCAATGGCATGCACACTGAGAAATACAACTCACTCATCCAGAAATGATTTCAAGTGTGTCATGATGTGTAAATGCTATCTCTGTTCATATATAGCATGACAGTTAGTCACACTAAGGGCTTAGAGATATTGGCCTCTAATCAAGGTATATCCTCTAGTTACAATGTGTGCACTGAACTAGAGTGCTCGTAAAATTTGTAGCATGGAAAATTATTGAACAAATTGAAATATCTGAATATTGATGCTAAAATCAAATTGTTACAACCCTAGACAAATTCATATGACTTCATAATTGCTTGATTTCAATACTGGTGCATGTAATTCTGAAAGAAGTCAATAAATTTTGATTGTGTAAGAGAGAGGGAGATTTTTCAAGATAAATATGAGGGCTTGGTTCACTTTTATTAAACCATGGTTTTAGATATCAATACAGAATTTTATTGATAAACTCTGCATACATCATGTTTAAACCATGCTGTTCAATAAATGTCATTCATAAGCCCTTATGATAGAAGACTTTGAAAACTTATGTTTCAGATTTATGAGATTGATATCTCTTTGAAAATCTGGCTGAATTTCTTATGTTTGGAGCATCCTTGAAAAATCTGTTAACTGAATTTCTTCTGCTCATGTCATTGGCTCAATGACCTGAACTTCTCCTTGTTTGCCCCTGTGGTCTCCTTCTCATTTATCTCATAAGAGTCCACTTATTGAGGGGGAGCTTCCATGTCATGCATCACTTGCATATCAATTGGCATCTCTTCAGGGGGAGTTTTCCTTGTCGTGTTGAATTATGTTAATATCATTTGTGACCTTGCATTCATATACTCAGGGGGGAGTATTGCATTTCTTGTTGCATCTGCATTTTTGCATTGTACCAAAGGAGGAGATTGTTTGCCAAAGAGAGAGAATATCATTCAATCAGTGCTTGCAGATTTCCTTTGATCTTCTCTAACTCATGTTTTTGCTGAAACTATTAAAGGGGGAGAATCATGTTCTTGCAAGGGGGAGAATTTGACTGAACTTTTATACATGCTTTAATTTCTCAAATTATTTTCTTTTTGATGAAGTCAAAGGGGGAGAATAATTTGAGTCTTCAGAATGCCTCACATCATCAGAATGACTCAATGTATTGAAAGTGTTGCCATCATCAAAAAGGGGGAGATTGTTGTGCCCCTGTGGTTTTGATGATGGTTTTTTGATGATTGTTAGTTGATGTGAGTTAATCAGATGTTCAATCATGCTACATGTTAAACTGATGCATAAAGCATTCATTGCTGTGGTTTTGATGATTGATTTGGTTTTGATGACTGGTGTTTGATGTTAATCACTGTGAATCATTGCAATTGAAGTTTCAGACTGTTATCTGCTGCATAAAGCTTTCATATGCATTTACAGAGTCTATACATTGATTGGCAGTAAGTCCACATTGAGCGTCTCATGGAAGTCCATACAGTGCATTGCATTGGCTAAGTGTATACACTGTCAGTCTCATTTAGAGTCAAAGTCCATACATTGGACTGTTACTCACATCGCCTTCAGGCCTCCAAGTCTATACACTGGAGTCGTCAGCTGTGAGGACAGCAAGTCTGTACACTGGCCTTCTTTCATGTTAAACTACAAGTCTACACATTCAACAGTGGTCTTCCAAGTCTGTACAGCGTGAAGTCTACACTTTGGCACTGTAGCTCGCTCGCGCAAGTCTATACATTAGACTGTTCTTCAAAGTCTGTACATCAGACTGTACATCGTCTTCATGCTGTCTCTGTACTTGAGTTTTCATGTTGTTTCCGCTCACTAACACGAAAAGATCTCGTGTCGTCTGAGCTTACAACACTTCGTGTTGATTTCCATGCTTTACAAGAAAAAGCTGCTAAGAGGTAATACTTCGTGTGTCCGTACTGTTTCTATCTTCGTGTTGGTTTCCCTGAACCTCATGTCATTCTTGCTTCGTGTCCACACCTCGTGTCAGTGTCTGTCTTCGCCTTTGTGTTAAATTCAGCTCGTGTCGTTTTCGTCTTCGAAGTTGTTCTTCTACTTCCACCATTTCATCACGTGTCGAGATAGCCGTGTTGTCTTTCACTTCGTGTAGCCTATGTGACTGTGTTGTCCCCATGTCATCCTTAGTTCATGTCGTGCTTGTGTATTTCTGTCTTCGAGTCATTTTTCGCTGGATCTTTACGTCGGTCTAGGTTCAAGTGTCGTTTCACTTCGTGTCGTTCTCCTTGCTGTCTATCACCTCGTGGTGTTTTCACAATTATGTCTTCGTGTTAGTTTTTATGTTTTTGTCTTCGTGCTATTTTCTCTTTAGACTTCGTGTCCTTCTCGCCTTGACCACACTCCGTGTCAACTCTTTGTTATTTCCGTGATCGTGTTGTTCTTCCTATACCTCGTGTCCTTTTATTTTTGTAACCACACTTCGTGTCGGTTTTACTTCTCTATGTCTCCGTGTTGCTTTTTGTATTCGTAACTTCGTAGTGTTTGTTGTTACAGTGACACTTCGTGTCGTTATCGTTTTACTTCGTGTTGTTTTCTTTCTACCTCGTGTCGTTCTCTTTGTAGTATCTGTTTTGTCACCTTGTGACTTCGTGTCATGTTTCCAGACCTCGTGTCATTTTCGTGTCATGTTTCCACACTTCGTGTCGTTCATGTTTCGTAACCACACTTCGTGTTGGTTACTGTCGTTCTTGTGACTTTGTGTCATGTCTCCCAGACCTCGTGTCGTTTTCACTCCGTGTCAACTTCGTCTTAGTGTTGTTTTCGTCTTCGTGTCATTTTTCACTCCGTGTCGATTTCAGTTTTTGTCTTCGTGTTGATTTCAACCCGTGTCAATTACTGTTTCATCTTTGTGTTGTTTTCACTCCGTGTCATTTTTTGTTCCACTGCGTGCAGAACATTGCAGCACCTCGTGTTGCTTTCTGTGCCACCACCTTGTGTCGTTCTCTTCATTGTGTCTGTTCTGTCACAGTATACCTCGTGTCGTTTTCTGTGTGAACCTCGTGTCGCTTCTCTCTGTCCTCTAGTTGCATCTCGTGTTATCGTTTATGTCTGTGTGTTTTACTTCGTGTTACTTACTGTTGTACATCGAGTCTTTACTGACTTCGTGTCGTTTTCCCTATTGTGTCTTCGTGTTGTCTCCGTGTCGTTGCTATTTGTTACTTCGTGTTGTTTCGTTTTAACATCGTTCAGGTTTCTTCTAAAGTGCTGTTCTTCTGATAATCTATATAGAGTTGTTCTTTAAATTGATGACTTATCCGATACTTTGTTTTACAGGCGCTTTGATCGTGAAGCTTAAGGCAGCACGTGATCCGAGGCTGGAATGAAGTCTGCTGAGAGACTGCCACGTGATCTGAATTTTTAGGGTGGGAGCTGTGGAAGCCACACGCGCCCTAGCTGCTGCTGCTGCTATATATATGAGCCTTTTTCCACAGAAGAAGAGTGATCGAGTTGGCGAGAAGAAGAGTCCATACAGAGAGCCACGATCCAGATAGAAAAAGAAAAGAGAAAGAAGAGAAGAGCAGAGAGTGAGAGATTAGGAGAGCAGAAGAAAGAGAAAGAGAGAGATAGAAGTGTGAGCCGAAGAGTATAGAGGAGCAGAGATCGAGAGAGTGAAAGAGAAGAAGAAGAAGAGAAGAGAAGAGGAAGAAAAGCTTACCTGAAGATCTGTCTACTGGACCGTGGATCAAATCCAGGCCAGTCAGCTCCGTTGAGAGCCACATTGTGCATTTCGTGTTTCAGCTTTCTGTTTGCTGAAGTTATTTTCATTTATTATTTTTCCTTTGTTTTCTGGTTTGCTGTGCTTTCCGATACTCTGTAGAGAGGTCGGGGTTCCTCCTGTGGATCAGGAGAAGGGAGATCTGATCTCCGGTTGCAAGTAGCTGGGAGCTACTTGTGGGTTCCCTCCGGTTTGGAGGAAGGGAGACTTGTCTCCGGCTCTGGGCTTGTGGATTCAAGTCCAGGGGTCCCTCCGGTTGGAGGAAGAGAGGTCTTCGACCTCTGGTTTGCTGGTGACTGGAAGTCACCGGTTGGTTTCCTCCTGGTCTGGAGGAAGAGGGGAGGTTGTTCCCCTGGTCAAGCTGTGTGGCAGCACCTGTTGCAGACTGAGTCTGCGGTTTCTAGCGTGAGCTAGTGGAAGCCACACTCGGGTTGAGTGTGGGGTGGATGTAGGTCTGCTGGACCGAACCACCTAAAAACCCCTTGTGCGCTGTGGTTTGATTTGGCTATTTGTGTTTCCGCTAGATGTTTGCATAGGGGCGCTTCTAGTGTTTGCTTACAGGTTGAGTAAATGATTTGATCAGATTTGGTTCTGAGTATTTTTTATCTGTCAAGAGAGCGAACTTCTAGTTGAGCTATCTGTTATTAGCACTCTAGTGATCTCACTATGTGTTTATTTAGTTCGGCAACTGCTCATTAGCTTTCAAGTTTGTTTAGTCTGCGAACTAGCATTATTAGTGAGCATAAGTTTTTTAAATTGGGCATTATTCCTAGAGGGATACATTCACCCCCCCTCTGTATCCGGGCCTAGCACCCTAACACGTAGGGCAATGCCTACACAACCACACGGGAGAAAACTCTCAACAACACACACGGATATACTCCGCACAAATCGACACACATAAGACCACACACACACTCGGAGACCCCTTTCTCCGAACACCCACACAAAATATTCTGTCAAATGTATATGTAACAATCACAAATATATGCTATGACCTTCCACACAAATTCTATAGATGTAAACTAGAAGAATGCATCAAGTATAAGGCTCCCCCTTCCTCATCAAAATCTGATTCTCCTTGCTCGTTGATGGATGATCATAATCTTGACATCATCTTCTTCCTCTCCTCTAGCCGCTTCTCTTTTCCTTATTCCAATCTCCTCTCTTCACCTGAAAGAGTAGATAGACATAATGAGTTCAATCTTTAAGCTAATCTCAAACAAGAATATAGACTTGAATGGTTTAGAGATTCCCCTCTTCTTCACCTATACAAAAGAATACATGAGCATTAGAGATGTTGTATCACAAAGATTGTAGCTCATATATATATGCAAGAGAGAGTGAACAAAGAGCATGTAAATGATTATTACACATCTTAGATGCCCATTCAAAACCTTGAATAATCTCAAACAAAAGATATAGAAGTGAAAGATCAAGATTACTCTCTCATGAAATGCTTCTACAGGATGAAGAACGTTCTTGAAGCAATTTTGAAGAGATGCAACACGAACAGAGGTTGGATCTTGATTTCAGATGCTGCCTTCAGTTGTATATGATCTTGGGCCTTGATTCAAGCTTCTTCCCTTCAATTTCAACTTCAGAGCAAGGTGGAAGAGGGCTTGGGAGCTTCAACTCCGAACCTACACACACAAGGGTTAGAAGAAAATAATGTTCAGATCTAGCATCCTCTCCCTTATGGTTTACAACCCAAGAGTTGTATATAAGTGTTTAGAATGGTCAAGGAACAGCCTAGGGACCAGATCCATGAATTAGGGAGATGTATAGGGCATTTGTAATTGATTGGTTGGACTTTCGGAGCAAGAAAATGGCGGTCAAAAAGTGCGGCTCGAGGTCCGACCGAAATGGGTCGACCCTTGGGGTCGACCCTCGGGCAATCAGAAGCCAAACAGAACACTTTTTATGTTCTGTTTTACAGGGGTCGACCCCAGGGGTCGACCCTCGCACTGTCAGAAACCAAACAGAACTAAAAACAAGTTCTGGGTTAAAGGGGTCGACCCCAGGGGTCGACCCTTTCAGGCAGACTACACCAAAATGGGTCTGTTTTGATTCTGTTTGAACAGAAGCTGAGAGGGTCGACCCCATGGGTCGACCCCTACTAGATTGGGCCGGAAAAACAACTAAAAATACCATCAATTCAATGGGAAACAATTGATTAAATGTTACCATCATCCCATGAAGATCAACCATGATTTTTCATCCTGAAAGATAAGATAAAGCAAGGTGTTAGTTGACAATCAAGATCTTTACATCAAGCATTAACACTATGACCATGTTCACAATAAATTGCTTCGTTGAACCTATTCCAAGAGTGAAAGATGGAACTTACAACATTATTTTACCTGAGTTTCACATTGTCCTTAAATTCTTGTTCTTTTGTTGAATCGTTCATGTAAGAATCATGGAGTTCTAATACTGAATTACCATTGCATGATCAATAAATTTGGAATCAAGGTACGCATAACAATGTTGAGTCACATTCCATGTGATCAATCCACAAGCTCATCAAACCACATATCATTCCCTCCATTCATTTAGCATTACCAAAGTACACATTCATGATATATGGCTCAATATGACATGATGCTCAATATGAGAGGCTCAATATGACATGATGCTCAAAATGACATTTATCCAAGTATGTTTTTCACAGAGGCTTCTCATTAAATACAAATCAATCTCACCAAGTGTAGAGACAATGTGTATGCAATGTTTGTGCTAACTTCAAAGCACGTATGCATCCACATGATGATAAGCCTTGTAGAATTACAATTCATCCACATGATGATAAGCCTTATAGAATTACAATGCAACCACATGATGATATCCCAAAAGAAATAGTTTATGATCATTTCCACAACTAGTTCAAGTGAAGAGCATTCACGCACAAGGCTAAGCAACAAAGGTATTTTGTAATCATCAAAATCACATACACAACAATCACCTTGGGAGATTGGTTTGCAGATTGACGACCAAGATTTCCAATGCCTCTTGTTTCCATGGATTGATGAACCCCAAAAGAAAGTAGCAAAACTTTTCTCCAAAGATTGATGAGTGCCCTTATGGAGAGGTAAGGAAGCCAGAAAATAGATTGGGATGGTAGTCAGAACATGCTTAATTAAGCACAGCTTGGCTCCCTGAGATAAATACTTGGCCAACCAACCATGAATACGCTTCTGAATAGAGGAAAGAATGCCAGCAAAATGGAGTTTTTTCCTCCTACCAAGAATCAGAGGGAATCCCAAGTATTTGTGGGGAAATGAGTTCCTAGAGAAACCAGTGATTTCTTGAATTTTATTGGAAATAGAATCTTTTACATTAGGGTGGATGAAAAATCCACTCTTGCCAATGCTGATCAGCTGTCCTGAAGCCTGCTAGTAAATCTTTAGAAGCTGACATAAATTCCTGATTGAGGCTGAAGTGGCTTTGCTAAAAATTAGAGTATCATCCGCAAAAAGTAGGTGGGAAATAGTGGGACAGCCCCTTGGGCCTATGAACCATTCAACTTTACCAGAAGCATATGCATCATGCAAGAATCTGCTGAGAGCTTCCTCTGCAATAATAAACAAGGAGGGAGCAATGGGGTCCCCTTGACGGATGCCCCTAGAAGATTTAAAGAATCTAGCAGTATCCCCATTCAATAAGATTGAAAACCAGCAATTGTTGATTAAGATTTCAATGAGAGAGATAAATTCCAAACTGAATCCAAATCTTTTCAATATTGCATAGAGGAAATCCCATTCTATTCTATCATAGGCCTTAGCCATATCAAGTTTGAAAATGACATTATTCCCTCTAGTTTTTCTACCAAGTTCCTGCACCATTTCTTGGGCCAAAGCAATGTTCTCAACAATATTTCTCCCCTTCACAAAGGTTGACTGCTGACTAGATATGATCTTAGGAAGAATGCTCGCCAGTCTGTTATTGAGTATAGTGGAGACAATCTTGAAGAAAAAGTTGCACAAGCTAACTGGTCTAAAATCAGAGATGTCAGTTGCATTATTCCTTTTTGGAATGAGAACAATGAGAGTCAAGGTGACACTTCTAGGCAGTGGGCATTTTGTGTTGAAAACAAACTGGACAGCTACCACAATATCTTTTGCAATGATGGACCAAGCACTCTGATAGAAGGCACCTGAAAACCCATCAGGCCCAGGTGCACTATCCGGGGACATCTTGAACACATCATCTGTAACTTCTGATTCAGTTGGAGTAGCACACAGGTCCTCATTATCAGACAAAGAAATATGAGAAGGTATGCAATTGAGAATAGATTCATTAATGTGATGGTTTTGTGAAGTGAAGGCCTGTTTAAAATGGTTCGCTGCAATGGCCTTCATTTGTTCATGATCTGATGTCAGATTGCCTTCAGAAGAATTGAGCTGTGAGATAGTATTCTTCCTTCTATTTGCCATGGTGGTCATATGGAAGAATTTTGTATTTTTGTCACCCTCCTGTAACCATTTTATTCTGGATTTCTATCTCCAAAAAACTTCTTGTTGAAGCAGACTGTTGGAGAGAATAGTCTTAGCTCATAAGAGTGTTCAGCCTTGAGAACCTGATCTTCAGAAGCAAAAATATTCATATGTACATTGCCAAAAGTATTTTGGTTCCAACCGACAAGCATGTTCTTGAGGTATTTTTGTTTTAGATATAGAGTGGTAATCGGGGAGGTAGCTAGAGGACTGGTGTTCCAACACAGTTGAACATCTCGGATAAAATTCTCATGCAGAGTCCACATCTTCTGAAAAATAAATCTACTTTTGAATTTTCTAACAGAGGGCATCTTGATCAATAAAGGAGCATGATCCGATGCTTCTCTGGATAGGTGATCCACAGATATAGGTAAAATGTTAAGCCAATCAGCATTAATCAAAACTCTATCAAGTCTAGCCCATATACCTCTGCTGCCAAACTGATTATTATACCAAGTATATTTGGACCCCAAGTATCCAGCATCAAGAAGCTCACAGCTCTGAATACAGTCCTTGAAGTCATTCATAGAAGTCAGGTTAGGAGTATTACCTCCGAGTTTCTCATCAATATCCAAAACACAGTTAAAGTCCCCAGCCACTAACCAAGGGCCAGTCATCTGGGAGTGACAGTTAACTAAAGAGGACCAGAGAGACTGCCTTTCTCTACTAGAACATTTGGCATAAACGACAGTCAGGTGAAGCTGTGGAAGTGAAGAAGATGTTTGAAGAACAGTAATTTGTTGATCATCCTTGTAAACAGAAGAAAAATCCAGTGGTTCTTTCCAGAGGACCCAAATGTGGGCAACATCATCATTATTGGCAAGGCCTTTATCCATCCCCAGATTTTTGCAAATTCTGTCCAGGTTATTAGCATGAATTTTGGGTTCCAAAAGAATGAGACAAATAACATTATGAGCTTTCATAAAAAACTTGACTCGACCCTGGGAAATGAGGGGGGAAACTAGATTAGGAAAGATATTAGTAGAAGGGAGGGATTTGGGGAGAGATTTTATGAGGGATTGAGGGAAGGGGGATTCCCTTACTGATGTGGCAAGAGGAGAGAGGGGGGGTTCGACCAAGGTTGGGGAGGAGAGAGAGGGGGCTGCGCCCTAGAGAGAGAGAGAGAGAGAGAGAGAGAGAGAGAAAGAATGAGAGAGAGAGAGAGGTGCGACCAGGAGAGAGAGAGGGAGAGAAACCAACAAATCTCACACAAAAATTGATTTTTATTTCACTATTTCACTAACTCCAAATGAGAGCCCTTGGTCACCTATTTATAGGAGAGGTCAGGGTTTACAAATGACTAAACTTGCCCCTAACAAATGAAGAAAGACCCCGCTATCCGGGGGTAACAATAAGCAACCTATGACCCTGAACTAGACCCACTAGCTAACTTGGCCTTTTGGGCCCAATTAACTGACCAACTAAGAACTAAATGCTAATAAAAATAAATTACATCATAAATAAAAGGGAAAAGCCCAAAATTTGACGGGCTCGGCCTAATCGGCCATGGGACCGGAGCAACCGCTCCACCAAATGGGTTGGGCCACTATGCCCCCACTTTGATTTCCCCATCAGGGGGTCACCTCGACTACCAAACAAATGACATCATCATGCTAACACCCTAGTTACCGGGCCAACCCAAGACTCCCAGCAACCCATTGCGTCACGCGGTGCATGACGAAAAAGTAGGGAACAACTCCTGACACACCTTCTTCGAGCGGCTTGACACCGGTGACTCCAATAGTCAAATCACACCTGGTCCACCGCATTCAAGGCGGAGCTTGGACAAACATCGAGTTCAACCATTCTGGGTCCAGATTCAAAGCCGACTCCACAGCCCCCCGTAGTACTTCTGGGCAAACCCAGTCCACAGGGGATTCCTCTTCGAGTCCTCTTCGCAACGAATCTAGGCTCGTTATCATTCGCCCCCAGACCAGGCCGGAGGGGGCATTTTCGTCTGACCGCGCAGATCTGCGTGGCAAAACACCCGACAGGATGTGATCTCTATTGTGAATTATTCCTCTGGGATCTTACTAGAAACAACTATCAACCTCTACCCCTCAGACATTCTACTTCAAGTCCTCTTCGCAACGATGGCTCACTGGCCTCGATCCGACATCGGAGCTGATCATGGCACCCATTCTCCCCGGGCTGCGCGGCTCGCTCAGACTAGCCCGATCTGAGGATGATCTCCCTGTTGTGGGAGTTCTCCTTGTGGCCTTGCTACGAGTTAGGGCCTGGCCTGTTGAACATGTGTGCAACATGATTAAATCATTTTATGGTTTTGATGATGTCTGCCTCTTTAGTTGGTTTTGATGATGTCTGCCTCTTTAGTCATTAATGAACTATACCTGCATTTGATAATGTTAATATTCATACATTTCAGGTCATTATACTTTCAGTGTAAAAGCTCAAGAATGGCACACCAATCTAGACAACTGAATTGACAGATATCAAGGCATATGACAATATTGGATGCACGAAAATATAGCATGTTTCAAGCACAGAAATCAAGTTGAATAGCATCACACATAAGCATACTACAAGATAATCCAAGGAATGAAGTGGAATTGGCAAATGTGAAAGCTCATGGCAAATGTGAAAGCTCAAGGCAAACGTGAAAGCTCAATGCAAATGTCAAAGCTCAATGCAAACGTGAAAGCTCAATGTAAATGTCAAAGCTCAATGCAAATGTGAAAGCTCAATGTTGCACCCTCGCACGCGGATCGACCTGCGCGGTCAGGTCGCGGGGATTTTCGGGGGTCAAGGGGGCAGCGCCCCTTGCGGGGGTTTCCGGGGACGGAGCCCCCGGAACAAAAATTTGATTGAAGACTCAATAATAAAATCTTCAAGACAGTCAAGGAAGATGCCACGGACATGACCGGGCTGCTAAAGAAGTTGAACGACGGAGCTGACGCGGATAACGGACCGACCCGGGATGGGCCGGGTTCTGCCCAGCTGGCGGTCGACCGCCAGCACAGGGGCGGTCGACCGCCCCAGCCAGGGACCGCCCAGCTGCAGTTCTGGCAGCTGGCGGTCGACCGAAATTCCCAGGGATCACCCGAATGAAAGTTTTACAGTAGCGGTCGACCGCTAGGAACCTTAGGTCGACCGCCAGCCCCAAGCCAACCTTATTTGACTTCGAAATCCACCTCGTGGCCAGCCCCTTTCCATGGTTTTGTTTAATCAAACCTCACCTAACTTCCCATGATTTGTGGATCTGGTCTGGGGCTTGTTTATAGACCATTCAAAGTCTATAAAACCATTACAAGAGGGTTAGAAACCCTAGTTGATGGAGTTGATGAAGTGAATCAAGGGAGGCCATTTCGAGAGCACTGTAGCACCTCCGTGAACAGTGTTTCGAGCAGAACATCTTCATCCTTCCAAGAGATTCAAGCCTAGATCTGAAGCTATCTCAATCTCCAATCAAGCAAGAAGCATTCAAGGCTTGCAAAGGTGATCAAAGCTACATCCATACACCTCTTCATCAACTCAAGAGGATCAAGAGAAGATCAAAGCTACATCCAATATCCTCTCCATCAACTCAAGGTGATTCAAGTTCATATCTCAATCCAGCAACCTCCAAGAAAGAGTAGAAGCAAGTAAGGCTAAGAGGGAAGATCAAAGGAGGCTTCAAAGGGGTGTTCAAAGCAAGAGGAGTTCGAGTTACTGTTCACGTGAACAGTACTCCGTGAAGAACATCTTCATCCAATCCAAGGTATTCAAGCTCATATCAAAGAAATCATCTTCCAAGATCTGTGAAGAAGGAAGCAAGGATCAAGGTAGCATCTATTCATTTCTTCATCCAATCAAAGAGATCAAAGAGAAGAAGATCAAGAGAGGAGATTGGAAGAACAGTTACTGTTCACATGAACAGTACTCCGTGAAGAATAATCATCCATTCAAGGGTGATTACAAGAAGATTGATTTGCAAGAAGAAGAGATCCCTACTGCTGATCAACAAAGCATATCGATACAAGGGCCAATTACTTCTTACTCAATCTCTTATTTTAATTCCTTCACATCTGTTTTACTTTCAATATTGTTAAACATTGAAGTTGTGATTCGTCCCTACCAGGTAGTTAGTAGGAAGGCAATTGGAGGGTGTTCCAATTTGCGGTTGACATCCCTACCAGGTGGTTAGTAGGAAGGCAATCGGGAGTTCTCCGATCTGTGGTGTAGCCGTCCCTACCGGCTTTGTGTGTAGGAAGACAGAAAGAGAGTTTTCTCTGTTCTGTGGTTTGGGGCGTGTCCCCAGGTCAAGCTGTGAGTCAGCAAGGAAGCCTCACCGGGTTTTGGTGAGGGGTGGACGTAGGTTGCGGGGTTGCAACCGAACCACCTTAAAATCCTTGTGTTGTGAGTTGTTTATTTTGTGTGATTGCTCTATATCTTCTAACCCCATTCGCAGGTTCGTGTGCTTCTATACTTGGTTATCTTGCTCACATACATATGCACTTTGAGTGATCAACATAGCATACACACACACACACGGTTATTGCAAGCTATTGCATGTTCATCTATGTGTTATGCTTTGTAATTCACTTAAAGAAGTGTGGACGTTTCATAGCTTGTAATTCAAGTCTTTTCATTTGAGCCACTCTACTTAATTCCGCTGTGCATCGTGCCTAAGTGATTCATTCACTTAATAAGAGTGGTTTAAGTTTCTGTTAGCTAAGAGTTTTAAATAGGCCAAAGTTTCTGATAGGATCTATTCAACCCCCCCTTCTAGATCCATTTACACCTCACGGGACCCAACATGGCCTTCGATGACATCATACTACATTCAACTGTCTTCGCAACGAGAGCTCGCTTGCCCTCATCCGACCTCGGAGCAGGCTGTGGCAGCATTTCCCGTACACCTGCGCCAGTCTGCGACAACATACTATGCCTGGTGACTAGAGCTCCATTGCAGAGACTCCCATGGCTGCCTCACCGTGATCCAGGATGCGTCATGCTACCGGATCGTTCCTCTCTGAGTCCCTGCCTGCAGACCGATGTTAAAGTGATCGCACCCTCTAGAGAAAAAATATATTTCTCTCTCCAAAAAAAATCTCCATTTCTCTCTCCAGGAAAAAAACCCATGTTGCCCCACGTAAAACCCCCTAGGGGGGGTTTACGCAGACCAGCCTAGCCCTGCGCCCCTGGGCTAGTCCCCGTAAACCTGAGCCCACATAAACAAAAAAAAGAAAAAAAATATAAAAAGGGGTGCTTTCCCCGCATAAACCCCCCTAAGGGGGGGAGGGGGGGTTTACGCGGACCAGCACACCCCCCCGGGTTGGTCCACGTAAACCCGGGCCCACATAAACAAAAGAAAAGAAAAAAAATACAAAAAGGGGGACTTTCTCCACGTAAACTCCCCCAAGGGGGGGGGGGGGTTACGCGGACCAGCCCAGCCCCCCCGGGCTGGTCCGCGTAAACCCGGGCCCACACAAACAAAAAAAAAGAAAAAAATACAAAAAATAAGACTTTCCCCGCGTAAACCAGTGGTGCAATAAATTTCATGTCATGTCTCCTCTATCTTAATTCACTGATGTTAATTTCTTATTTTGTTTTGATGATTGGCATCTATACCTTTCATTTTGTGAATAACACTGATTAGCAGTTTATAGCTTCATGAACTTGCATTGCATAATCAGGTCGGTGCATGTTTGCGCCCTCTGCATCTAAGGTCAGTGCACATCTTGTATAACTCCATACAAGGTCGGTGCATGTTTGCGTCCTCTGCATCTAAGGTCGGTGCACGTCTTGTATAACTCCATATAAGATCGGTGCATGTTTTCATAGAAGAACGCAAAAGGTCAGTGTATATCAACCTAAGTCTTTGATAGGGTCAGTGCACATTTTGCATCGAGCATATAGTCGGTGCAAGTTTGCATTGGCATATAGTCGGTGCATGTTTTGCATTGGCACATAGGGCCGGTGCATGTCTTGAATTAAGCATATAGTCGATGCAGGTTCTGCATAGAGTCGGTGCAGGTTTGCATTTCGCATATGGTTGGTGCAGGTTTGCATTTTGCATATGGTTGGTGCAGGTTTGAATTTTGCATAGAGTCGGTGCAAGTTTGCATTGTGCATATAGTCAGTGCAGGTTTGCATCGTGCATATAAGTCGGTGCAAGTTTCAGTAAGGTTAGTGCACATTCTTTATAAGGCAGAATAAAGTTGATGCATATTGATTTATGCATGGACTCAGGTCAGTGCACATTTGTGTCGTGCATAGCCATAGTCGGAGTATGCATTGTTTTACGCAGGTAAGAAGTAAGAGCAGTGTTTGTCTTACATACCAAAAGGTTGATGCATACTTATATGGTCTACTGCTAAGGGTCGGTGCACACTTAGTTATTCTGCATGTAACGTTAGTGCACATTACTGTACTGTATATATAGAGTCAACACATGCAGCATTCCATTGAATTAAAAGCTAATATTGTCATATGTTTTCCAGAACAGTTATATGGTCGAACACTTGATGGGGACACTGACAGCCTACGAACCTGACTTACAAGGAAGTTAAAGCACCAGGTTAGTGGCACGTGATCCAAGGCAAGGTTCGAAAGGAGATTCAGCCACGTAGAACTGTGAGCTTTTTCAGATCTTTACACGTGGACCTCCAGTGAAGCGCTCGTCTCAAGATTCCTCAGGCGGGAAACGTGGTTTCCACGTGACCTCATCTCGCAAAGGCTATAAAAGGGACATGATCCCTTAGATCAAAAAGACTATCGAAAATTGAAGAGAAGAAGATAGACAGAGCGAGTGAGCGAGAGCTGAAGATTGGCAGAGCAAGCGCAGAGAGACGAAGAAGACAATAGAAGAGAGCAGAGCTGAGAGTAGAAGGAGATAAGATCTGAGATAGAGAGAGAGCTGAGAGAGATGGAGAGCCATCGTGAAGTTCATGAGAGCCAGTTGCAGTGAATTAGGAGTAAAACAGAGTATCGGATTTGGAGGTTCTGAGGGGTTTGTTCTTTGACTGCTGGATCATATCCAGAGTCGAATTGCTCATCAAGAGCTATAGTTTTTATTTCTATTTTTCATCGATGTTCCTATTCTTTATCTTTCTTCTTTACATTTCTATAAGCTGTGGATCAATGAGCTTAAGCTGTGTATCAGCGGATGAGGGTGTGTCCTTGGAGAGCAAGCTGTGAGGCTCAGCGGTCTGGGATTTTTCCCCAAAGCTGTGGATCAACGGTTTGTAGGGATTTCATCCCCGAAGCTGTGGATCAGTGGAGTTAAGCTGTGTGTCAGTAGAAATCCTTACTTAGTTTAGTAAGGGGTGGAGGTAGATCTCTAGATAGAGATCGAACCAACTAAAAACTCTTTGCCTTGTGGGTGTTTATTTTTATTCCTGTGTTGAGTCCCGAACGGTGGCAATCAAGAGGGGAGGGGTGAATTGATTGACCAATTAAAAATTTCTTCCAAGTGGAAACTAAGTTAATTAAGTACACAAGCACTTGGCCTCACACGAACATGATCACACTTGTGAATGCGTGTAAATAAGGGTATGTGTTTGATTAAGGAAGTGGTGTACTCATCGTGAAGCCCACTCGACAATGAATCCAGAAAATCAAACCACAAGCAACATGGAGCTTTTAGGTGGTTCGGGTACACTGAAGTGTCCCCTACGTCCACCCCTCACAGTGAGGATTAAGACTTCACTATGAAGTGAGCCACACACACACACTGTGTAAAACAGCAAACACACACACACGACATCCGATTTGGGCTGCCACACACAAATACCCACACATTCGTGTTTCCGAACACGAACACCACACACAAGAATCTGAATCAAGTTTTACAACAAATGCTCAAGTTCAAACTAAATGATTCTGAGAATAAGGAGTGAAGAATGATTTATCGTGGTTGGAGCTCCCCCTTTTTCTTCCTTGAATGTAATTGAATGCTTCTACATGAGGAAGATCGATCCTTGAGGAAGAATGAAGCTATGTCACACAAACAAGGTTGCAGCTTTGATATCCCACGCAGCTTGCTGTTGGGGATGATGTGGAGGCTTGATTCAAGCTTCTTCCCTTCACTTTCAGGTTCAGAACAAGGTGGAAGAAGGCCCTTGAGCTGCTGCTGCGAACCTGCACTCACAAAGGTTAGAACAATAACACAACTTTAGATCTCTCTCTCCCTTAGGGTTTCATACCCTAATAAGATATATATAAAGAGTTTGGAATGTTCAAAGACACCCTAGAGACCATATCCACAATTCCTGGAACGTTTTAGGGATGTTAGGTTCGATTGGTATGACTTTTGGTGCATGTGCACGCAAGTCAAAGAAGACGGCTCAGGTCCGTATCTGAAAGGGTCGACCCTTGGGGTCGACCCTCGTGAGGGTTTAATAGGTTCTAGGCCAATGGGTCGACCCTTGGGGACGACCCTCGGGGGTTGTCCGTGCGGGTTTGGAAATAAAGTTATCAGGGGTCGACCCTTGGGGTCGACCCTCGTATGAATGGGTCAACCCTTGGGGTCACAAGGGTCGACCCTTACAGGTGTGATGAAGGAACCCGCCGGGTGTAAAATCCATGTTAACAGGGGTCAACCCTTAGGGTCAACCCTTGCGGCTGGGGGTCGACCCAATGGGACGACCCTTTCAGTTGGAGATCAAAAGGCCCAAGTTGACAGAACCAGGGGACCTAGGGGTCGACCCTTGTTCCAGAACTTCCAAAAGATTGATTAAAAGGCCATGAAGTTCAAGAACAAGTCAGGGGGTTTCAAATTGGGTTTTAAAACATAAGAAGGAATGTTGTTGAGACATGAATAAGAAAAACCCAATACATATAAGCTTAGATAAGATCCAAACCAATATGATCCTTGAGATCAAAAATAATGAACAACAAACCACAAGATCAAGGGCCAATAAGTTGAAGTGGATCTCACCGACCGTCCTTGAGCTCCTTAAGCACTTATGCACGTTCCTTGCCCTGTAAAGACATAACTTGTGAATTAGATGTAGCCTTGGAATTTGAGTTTAAAAAGCTTACCCATTGAGGTTGTTCTTTAACCTTCGAAGCTCCAAGAGTTCAACAAGAATGTTGAGCTTTGCAATACTTTTTATGCTAGAACACTTCAAAGGAAATATAAATACATGTAGTGTTTGGTCATCATCAAAAGCCATCGCATTTAAGCATTTACTCAAAGAGGGGGTTCAACAATCTCCCCCTTTTTGATGATGACAAAATACTATATGCCTTACATAAACATATGACTTCAAAATGATTTAGCATTCACATTGAGTTCCACCTTCAACCTCCATATTAATAGTAAAACTCAAGAAGCATTGTTCAACTCTTCATGCATCACATGAACTGCTCAAGACGCATTATAATAGTGAAACACAAGACCAACCAACGATGTGAGATTGATGAGCAAAAACATGTTCCAAAGTACTTTGCCGACAACACAAGTTAAAGGTAAACAAGGTCTGAGTTCAAGGACAAATTACAAGATGCAATGCATGAGACGCAACAGAAATGCAACATAACTAACATGCAACATTGCTAATGACAGAAATGGGATGTAAGCATACATGCATACAAGCACACATCACACAATAACATATACGTAGCCGAATAGCCTGGGCACACATATATCAAAATTTCTCCCCCTTTGGCATCATCAAAAAGAGGGGGTGACAAGGGATAGGAAGTGTGCCATTCTATAAGAGCATAGCCATCTAATCATCATCCGGAGTCGGTGAGTTTGGCGGACGCCTAATATACTCCAAGACTTCTTCAAGCATGTGGGATTGATTAGCCAAAGTGTCAGTAACATACTGAGAGTGCTCTTGATGAGATAGCTTCAGATCAGCGAGAGCATGTTGCATAGCCTCCATTGTCTCCCCATAATCATCTAAACGGTCATCAATAGTATCCAAACGGTCCATGAGTAGCTGAACCGCCTCGGAAGGCATCTCCTCAACAGGAATTTGTGGGTGTTGTGCACCGGCCTGCGCTTCATCATCGTCATCCTCCTCCGCAGAATTGATTTCATGTGCAACACTTTTCAATGTCCGGACCAAGTTGCCATCTCGCATTTCATAGCCCATATTACCATAAATGGAATGAATGGTAAATATATCAGCCTCTCTAATGGTTTGAGAAGATTATTTGGAGAGGTTTATGTCCATGTGTGCAAAGAGAGCAGTAAGTGCGGCGGCATATGGAAGAGTTCTATTTTTGTGCTTCATGCTGTTACACATATGTGCTAAAAACATGGCTGGGAAGTTAACTGGAATACCACCCAAGAGACAGTAAAATAAGAACATATGAATCTCTGTCACTTTGTCATGGCCTCCTCCTCTCGGTAGCAGAGTAGTAGTGATCATCCTATGTAGGATATGCTGCAGGGGAAGAAAATGGTTGGCGTTTAACCCAACAAGAGATTTTTCACCTTTTTCTTCAGATGTCATCATTTAGTAAATTGTTTCTTCAGGAACCACAATATCTCCAAATGTGTAGCCTTCATGAAGGAGATTAAATGCCACTCCTAAAAATTCTGTGGAGAGTATAACACGTTTTCCATTTACCACAGTAATAGGATGTTCTCCAGAAATGGTTGAGTTGCTATAAAATTGATGCACCAAATTTGGATAAATGCGTCGATGTTCAGACATGAAGAAGTCCAAATTTGGCTGACTGCAAAGAACATCCACTAAACTCGGAAGATGATGGTTAAGGTTGGCAAATGAGACCGCTCGAGGTCGGAGTACCTTTCTGTCCAAAACCTTGCTTGAAGGCGCATGCCCTCTGCCGTAGGCGGCCTCCTTACCACGACGTGCCATGGCCGCACTAGACTCCCCTCCGTTGCGAGAAGAACGCCTCTTTAGGGCCATCTAAACATAGACTGAAGGAACCGGTTGATGAGGTTGTAGATCGAGATGGTTCAACGAGAGAGGAAGGCTATCCACATAGATTTATGATCATCCACACATCAAGAACATACCTCAGTGGGAGTGAAGCTCAAGGAAGATGCGTTGGAATCGCTCGGAAGAAGGTTGTGCGCGGGACGCCACTGAGAGATCCGCGGCTAGGGCTTGAGAATGTGGGTGCCAAGAGGGGATCTGAGGGCTTGCAAGGAGTGGTGGCTAGGGTTAGAAGGGGGATTTAGGGGTTGTATGAGATGGGAAGGGGGAAACATAGGGTTTCCACCCCTTTTAGGGCGGTTCAGACGCGGCGGACGTCGCCCGACCGTAACGGGTCGACCCAATGGGTTGACCCCTTTCACCCCGGCCCCAGACTGGATCCGTTACGGCGAGGGTTGACCCTTGGGGTCGTCCCTTTTTTCGTGGGTCAACCCTTGGGGTCGACCCTTCCTCTGTTTTTCACCAAAAAGATGTTTTAAGTGAAATGGAAGGTCAAAAATGATGTGGCTCGAATCCCCAATGAGAATATCATGTTGGAATCAAGGAATTGGAATTGTTTTATGGGTTAATGCATTGGGGAGCTTGTTTCAAGAAAATCTAGGATCATAGTAGACGTTCATTATCTAACGTCTCCGAATTTCAGATTTTGAGGGGTTTTGCTCTCTTGCTGGCATTTAAAGAACGCAAGGGAATATCGGCCATAGAAATGTCAATGACAGGGTTGTATTCTATAAATAGAAGGCATGCAATACACAATCATGGTTTTTTTTCATATAATTTTTTTTGTTTTGTTTTTCAAGCAACATAATGCACATGCATGACAAGGGGAAATACAACTATGCACCATACTAATGCAAATGCATGCTATGCATTGACGTATATACCTATTTATGTAAATGATCATGACTCAGACTCGTCTATCTTACAAACCCATAATTCTCTCCTGAATGTTGTGAATTTTTCTTCACTTAGAGGTTTGGTGAAAATGTCGGCAATTTGTTGGTTTGTTTCAATGAACCTGATTTCTACATCACCCTTGCTCACATGATCCCTGAAAAAATGATGTCTAATTTTAATATGCTTTGTGCGAGAGTGATGGACTGGGTTCTTTGACAAGTTTATGGCTGAAGTGTTGTCATACAAGATGGAAGTGTTTTTGAAGGAAATGCCATAATCAATCATCTGTTGTTGGATCCATAGCACCTGGGCAACGCAACTCCAGACAGCCACATATTCGGCTTCGGCGGTTGATAGAGCCACTGAGTTTTATTTCTTGGAGGCCCATGAGACCACGCATCCCCCAAGAAATTGGCAATACCTGCTGGTGCTTTTCCGATCCACTTTACAACCCGCATAATCGGCATCGGAATAAGCAACTAAATCAAAGCTCGAATTACGCGAAAACCACAATCCTAAATTACTTGAACCAGCAATATATCTGAAAATTCATTTAACAGCCGACATGTGTGATTCTTTTGGATTGGACTGAAATCGTGCACACAAACACATAGCAAATTGAATGTCGGGCATGCTGGCAGTTAAATACAACAAGGAACCTATCATGCTTATGAAGAGTTTTTGGTCCATGGATTTACCTGATTCATCTTGATCAATTTTTATTGAGGTGGACATGGGAGTTGGTTGTGGTTTGGTAGAGGTCAGGTTGAACTTTTTCAGCAGCTCCATTGCATACTTCTTCTGATGTATGAACATACCGGCAGCCGTCTGTGTGACCTGCAATCTCAAGAAGAATGTCAGCTCTCCCATAAGACTCATTTCAAACTCACTTTGCATCAATTTGGCAGAGTCTTTGCTGAGAGCATCTTTGGTGGAGCCAAAAATAATATCATCTATGTAAACTTGAACAATTAAGATTTCCTTACCGTTAAACTTTGTGAAAAGGGTTTGATCAACATTACCTCATTTAATTCTATTTTGAATGAGGAAATCACTTAACCGTTCATACCATGCCCGGGGTGCTTGTTTTAGACCGTAGAGTGCCTTGTCTAGCTTGTACACATGGTCTGGATACTTCGTGTCCTCAAATCCCAGTGGTTGCTCCACGTACACGTCCTCCTGTATGTAGCCATTCAAAAATGCACTTTTAACGTCCATTTGAAACAATCTAATGTTGTTACAGCATGCAAATACTAATAGAACTCTCACTGCCTCGAGTCTTGCTACTGGAGCAAAAGACTCATCAAAATTAATTCCAAGCTCTTGGCTATAGCCTTTAGCTACTAGCCTGGCCTTGTTCCTAGTTACCACTCCTTGATCGTTTGTTTTGTTTCAAAAAACTAACTTTGTTCCGATCACTGAGTGGTTTCTAGGACATGGCACGAGGAACCACACTTTGTTCCTTTGGAACTGGTGTAGTTCTTCTTGCATAGCCATGATCCACGACTCATCTTTCAAGGCCTCTTCTATAGAGTGAGGTTCAAACTGGGAAAGTAAAGCAATATAGTCTTGATTTTCAACTTCCCTAAAAGAGGCTCGTGTTCTTGTTCCGTCTTCAATATTGCCGATCACATTCTCTGGCGGATGGTCCTTTTCGAAAGTCCATTGCCTTGAAAGCTACTGTTCAACTATAGCTTCCCGATTTTCATCATCTTCTTGTGGTTCTTTTACTTCTTATTTTTCAGTTTTTCCTTCCATCATCCCGATATCACCGTCATTCAATTCATCGTCCTGCAAAACAAATTTTTCATTAGTGTTTTTGGAAGATGATTCATCAATAATAACATGAGAACTTTCCTCAACTACAAGAGTTCTTAAGTTATACACCCGATAGGCTCTTGAGCTGAGAGAGTATCTAAGAAATATACCTTTGTCACTTTTGGGGTCAAATTTAGCCAGGTCCACCTTACCATTGTTGTGAATGTAACAAACTGAACCGAACGGTCTAAGATAGGAGATGTTTGGCTTCTTACCTCGGTACAGCTCATAGGGGGTTTTCTTCAACAGTGGTCTTACCATGGCACGATTGACAATGTAGCAAGCAGTGTTCACTACTTCAACCCAAAAGTACCTCGGCAAGTTGTTCTCATTTAGCATGGTTCTGGCCATCTCAATTAGCGTCATGTTCTTCCTTTCAACAACACCATTCTGTTCGGGGGTTCTTGGTGCGGAGAAGTCATGCGTATAGCCCTGAACCCTGCAAAAGTTGCTGAACTCATGGTTATGAAATTCCTTACCATGATCGCTCCGCACGACTTTGATGTAACAGCCCTTTTCATTTTGAACTACCCTGCAAAATGCTTCAAATTCTGTTAGGGAATCATTTTTATGTGAAAGGAAGTAAACCCAACAAAATCTTGAATAATCATCCACAATGACAAAGCCATACAATTTACCACCCAAGCTATGTGTTCTGCTTGGTCCAAAAGGTCAGTGTGGATTAACTCAAGGGGCCTTGACGTAGTTACATCATTCTTGCACTTGAATGATGTCCTTGTTTGCTTACCCATACTGCATGCCCCACATACTCCTTCATCAACTGCCTTCAACTTAGGCAATCCAACCACAAGATCATTTCTTGACAATTTCAACAAGACATTAAAACTGGCATGCCCAAGTCGGCGATGCCAAAGCCAAGTATCATCAGAACTCCTTACAATCAAACACAGATTTTTATGAGAGGGTTCATCCAAATCAATCATATATATATTGTTATGCCTAAAACTAATGAACTTTATCTCATGAGTATTTTTATTCACAACAGTGCAGTGGTTAGAATCAAAAATCACGTTGCATCCTTTGTCACACAATTGACTTATACTTAGAAGCATGTGGTGCAACCCTTTCACTAACATGCCATTCTCAATTGCATGATTTTGATTCTTTCCAATCTTACCTTCTCCGACAATTTTGCCATTATCCTTACCATCAAATGCCACTGTCCCACCATCCTTTTCATGCAGTTCTGCAAATAAATCCTTGTTTCCCGTCATGTGCCGAGAGCATCCGCTATCCAAATACCATCTATTCCTTTGAGCTCTCATGCAGACCTGCAAACACAACACACGTGCTTATGCAAATTTTGGTACCCAAGCAAGCTTGGGTCCACGATGGTTAGAGACATGATATGTGTATGATCTATTTCTCATTCTAGCAAAGCTTTCATCATCAAATTTCAGAATTCTGCAATCATACATGCCATGGCCCAACCTTCCACAATAAAAACAAGTAATGGTTCTATCCCTGTTTCTCCTTCTGCCTACATTCAAGAATGAATTATCCACATGTGTTTTTGACGAGGATGGAGATGAACTTCTGGGAGACAAATGAATTGAATGTGTTTCAGATTGTAGTGTTTTTCCTTTTTCATGAATGGCAATAGCATCCTTCAACTCATTGACTTCATGCTTTAATGATTAAATCTTGTTTTCGGCCATTTCTTTGGCTTAAATACATGCATTTCTTTCCAACTTTTCTTGTTCTAAATCTCTTTTCAAGTCTTCATGCATTTTGGTAAAGGTGGCTTGGTCCTCTCGCATGCATGAACTCTCATCTTCAAATAACTCAATCTTTGACACAAGAATTTCATTTTCATGTTTCAACTTTTCAGATTTAGATTTTAAAGCATGACAATTCTCACAAGACTTTGCAGCATGCACAAAATGATCAATTTTCTTTTTCAGAATTTTATTTTCAGATCTGAATTTTTTACATTTTTCATATAAAGACTCATAAGCAATCTGCCATTGTTCACATGTAAGAGATTCGATTTCAGAATTTACCTCATTGACGTCATCTTCATTTGCCATGAAACACAAATTCTGAACCAACTCATCCAGTTCATCTTCCTTCTCGGACTCGACCTCGTCTTCATCACTCCATGTGGCCACCATGGCCTTTGGCTTCATGAGTTTTCCTTTCTTGAAATTTTTCATGAGATCAGGGCACTCACCCCGCATATGCCCAGGTTTTTTATATTCGTAGCAAATAACTTCTTCCTTCTTGCTACTTTCACCTCTGTTGGGACCTTGCTTCCTTGGCCCTTTTCTGAATTGACCACCAAACTTTCTTGTTCCTTTGACGAATCTTCTTGCTCTTCTTGTGATCATGACAACCAGCTCCTCATCTTCGGTGTTGCCGGTGGAATCATTGTCACTGCCCTCTGATTCTTGTGGGTTCACCTTTAGTGTTGGGTTCTGTGCGCTCCTCGTTGTCTTTGACAATGGTTTTGATGATTCCAATATATTGTGTGTTTTATGCTTAATGACATCTTCATGATAAACAAGCTAACATGATGATATCTTGTTTTGTAGGTTAAAATTCAAAGGTCCTTCCTGAATACATTTCTGAAGTCGACTCATGCGTGCTGTGCATTAGGATTTGGAGCTTTCATGTGGATCTTGTTCATAGTGTCTTGATTGGAGTTAAAAGCCCTTTCATGTTTTTGGACTTATATTGACTGCATTTCAATGTGGGAAGATTGGTTATATTGCATATGACTTCATGTTTGCTTTTCATAATTGTTAAGTGACAGTGGTTTCTCAGCTTGCTTAGGAATGCCCCTATCTATGATTGGATTGAACTTGAATAGCTATGCATTGGACTGCTAAACCTGTTTACCATTCACCGTGGGATGGGTCGACCCCATGGGTCGACCCCTGGCTCCTTGAGCCTTAGTTCTTACCTTGTTATGAAGCATGGTCCTACATGTATATATCTTTGATGTCTTTGCACTGACCTGGCTCATATGTCCACCGACCCTGTATTGGGTGTTTCACAGTCATGCATATGGTATTTTAATGATCAACTTGATGTTTTCAACTTGGTATCAATTGCCACTATATGTTTGAGGAAATCAATGAACTTCAAATTGATTCCAACTATGCTTGAGATCATAGAACTGAACTTGAATGGAGTTCATGTCTTCAAAAGTGAAACCCATTTCATTTGGCCTTGATTGAACTATATTGAAACTAAATCTTTCCTTGTTCTAGATCTGAATTTAATTGAGATGAACCTAGAACCTTGTGTTCTTGGACATGGTGGTTTTGATAATCTTGAATGTGTTTGATGGGTATCACTGGACTGAACTTAATTGTCTTGAACTAAATTTGGAAGTCCTTGGACTGAATTTGATAATTGTGTTTCTATTGTGCTCATAGCTGTATTTTTGATATACAAATTTGCATGTTCTTATTTGTTGAGATAAACATGGTTGGAGAAGTGTTTTGAAATTGGGTTCTTCAAATACCTTGGTTCAATATTGACTTGCTTCTGAATTTTTAGAATATGCATGTTAAGATTATCCACAATGCTATGGATCCAAGGTAAGAGTTTATGTTTGAATGTATTTTGATATGGGAAGATTAGGCTTAATCTATTTCTCATGTATGTGAGTTGATTTGGATCCATGTACAAGAGATACATGTCCATTTTGATGTACCTCACTACATGTAGTCTTGATAGTTTTCATATCTTCAATGCATGTTATTTTATTGGTTCTCCATTCCTCTGTTTGAAACCGAGACTCAATGATGGTTTTAAGTCCTTGTAATGCATCCTATTTGATTGATAAATCATGCTTTCAAATGGGTGTTTTCATAGTGCCTTCATGCATATCTTTCTTGGGTTCTTAAAGCTATAAAGAGTTTCATGCTTTGACAAAAAGGGTTCTCATTTGGGTTTGCAAGATGCTTGATCCATTCTTATTACCCTTTGGTGTAATGAGGTTTAAATCATGCCAACATCTTGTTTCCATGCATGGTTATTTGATCTAAATGTTTGGATGAGGTTTTAGGTGATTTCAATTGTGTTTTATTGAGTTTTCACTTTTGTCAGTAAAAGTGTCGACTCTAGGAGTCGACACTTATTTCAGTAGGTTCTGTTTGCGTTGATTTCTGAAATACTGACAATGAGTCGACACTTTTTTCCTGTAAGTTGATTTTTGGTCTTCTGGTAGAACTCTCGACAAAAAGTGTCGACTCTGTGAGTCGACACTTTTGTCCTGGAAGCTGTATTTACAAACGGGACAAAATGTCATGAGAAAAGTGTCGACTCTAAGAGTCGACACTTTGTCTGGTACGTCCGGAATGGGTTTTACGAATCGGTTTTGAAACCCACTTTCTAAGATCCGAATGGCTTGCTATTTGACCCTATTGCCCTTAGGGTTTCTCTACATGTCTAAGAGTTGTATTAAATGGTTTTAGCAAGGGCATTCTTGGCTTGTTGGGTTGCTTTCTCTTCACTATACATAGTTATCTTTGTCCGATCGGGAGGAGTATCAAAGGGGCTAATATTTTCCATTTGCTGCAGAAGAGGAAGAACGAGAGAAGAGGAGACGACTTCAATGCAAAATCCGATCTACTTCCGTCAAGATTTGAAGCTCGATGATGAAGAGAGTTGCAAGTGGAATGAAGCGATGAATCTGAAGACGTCTTCATCGCAAGCAACGGCTCACATCGACCTGAAAAGAAGAAGGAGAAGAACGTGAAGGAGGGCGTGGCTTCATCAAGGAGAAGGAAGAAGAAGCTGCAGAAGTCGCCATCCGCGAGCTTGTGTCCAGTTCTGGGAGCTGCAGTTGCTGCTCTCCCCCGTTCAAGGTTTTGGACGTTTGGGACTTCATGTTCGGCTGCTTCCACTCCAAGGATCGACTTCCAACGCACCCTACCTACTGATTGAAGGGAGTTGTGGGACATTCAAAGGGGAATGCATATAAATCTTCTTTTATTTGTTTATAATGTCCCTGTTAACAAATACAAGATTTTGAGCATAATGTCTCATCTTTTCTTGATGTGTGCATGCTTGATTGGAGCTAGGACTTGAACGAACAAACTTGGATCCTCAAGGAGGACGACCTACTACTCCAACCAGCTACGGATAAGAGCTTCTCCAACCTAGGCTTCAAGAAAGATCTTCTTACGGCTATTGGAGAATCAAGGGGATATTTCTACATCTTATTCTTGTTTATTTCCTTGTGTGCTTCAGAGTTCACTATCATTTACATATTGTTGTGGGCGTCTATTGTACATCTTCTTGTTGTGTTAAACTCAGATTATTTGTGTGTGTGTACGGAGCTGCGTCTCCGTGTGGGATTTATGTGCTGGGTGAGTTCCCGGACGTTGTGTGTGTGTGTGCTACTGGGGCAGCGTGTTGGGGCTCATCCCCATGTGGATATTGCTGCAGAAGCAGTGTGTGTGTGGTTGGGGTTCGTCCCCGTGTTGCTACGAAAGTAGCGTGTAGTGAAGTCTCACCCGGTTGGGTGAGGGGTGGACGTAGGGAGCCCGTCGTGGTCTCGAACCACCTTAAAATCCCTGTGTCTTGTGTGATTACCTGTGTGATATTCATTTCTTCTATCTCTGTTCATAGGTACATTATATAGGTTTTTAATTCACTGCACAATCACTCACTGCTACCTCCGTAATCTGTGTTGAGCAAAATTTCCCTGTTAGTTACATTAACTATCCGTGTGAGATCGGAAAGTTTGAGAGAACATTGTAATCTCACTTGAGTTTTAGTTAATCAACGCTGTTAATTTTAATTCAGTTGTAATTGGGTTAGAAAGTTTTTAAAATTCGCCATCTCGGCAAAGGGGACAATTCAACCCCCCTTCTTGTCCGCCATCTCTCTGAGCCAACAATTGGTATCAGAGCCTCGTCTCTGATTTTTTAGCGAACCTCACGGTCTAGGAGTAAAGATCATTTTCATGATGGCTAGCTTGAGTTATATTCCTATTTTCAATGGTTTTGATTATGCTTCATGGCTAGGAAAATTTTGTGTTTGGATTACTAGCTTTGATCCGAAACTCATGAAATTATTCTCTCATGGTCCACATGTCTTACCCAAAAATGAATTAAGGTGGACTGATGAACATAAGAAAATGAATTCGGATAATTTGTTTGTTTTGAATGCTCTTAAGGCTGCCTTGGACACTAATCAATTTCCATTTATTTTATCTTGTAGGACAGCCAAAGAAATTTGGGACGGGCTGATCGAAGCCAAAAAAGAAAACTGCAACGACGGTGACTGCTTAGTTGCAAATAATGAAATTGAGCGTCAAAGCGAGGAGAGTTCAAAGGTGAACTCTAACTCCGACTCTGATGAGGAAAATGATTTGAGTTATGATGAATTGATGGATGCTTACGATGAGCTAGTTGATAGATACAAAGCACTAAACTCTGAAAATAGAAAAATGAAAAAGAAACTTGATGATGTTTCACATGTTAACTCTCTATGTGCAAAGTGCTTTGAAATTGAAAATGCTTGTCATGTTGATTCACCATGTTTTAAATGTTCTGAGCTTAGGAAGCTGAATGAAAGCCTGTTGCTTGAAGTTAATATGCATAAAGAAAAAATGTCAATTCTGGAAACTGAGAATAAAACCCTCATTGCAAAACTTTCAGAACTTGAAGGCATCGAAAAGGATTCTAGAAGTAAATTGAGCTGTACGGAATGTGATCAAGTCTTGCTCAATGAACTTCTACAGAATGAAAAGCTTGCTAAAGAAATTGATAATTTAAAAAATCAAAATAATTTGTTGATTGATAAAATTCACATGTTTGAAAAAGGAAAGCATGTCATTATTGATAATTCTGAAAATCTTCATATTCTGGAACAAGAAATTACAAGTTATAAAACTGTTAATTCTTTATTGAATGAGAAGCTTGTATTGTGTGAAAAAGAAATTACTGAATCTAACTCGCATATCTCATCATTGAAAGATGAGATCAAGAATTTGAATGAGTCCATGTACTTGTATGATAAAGAAAATCCAAAAGGGAAAATTTTCGTTGATCGTTCTTGCATGCATGAAAAACATCCATCTGTTAAACATGTTCATGCATCAAGAAAAAGAAGAAACATATCATGTTTTTATTGTGGTAACTATGGTCATGACATGTATGACTGTTACATGATGAAATCTGATGATGAACATGCATTAAAATCAAGAATGGAAATGGGTGACAACTCTAAAAATCATGAGAAACCCACAAAGAAAACCCAGAACATTCATTACTTTTATTGTGGGATGCATGATCATACTTTTGAAAATTGTTTCATGAAAGAAAATGATGATAATTGGTTTGTCAATAAAAATCTTTCATGTCATTATTGTGATAAATCTGGACATGTAATGAATGATTGTTATGTGATGAAAGAAGATGATAATCGGTTCAAGAAAAAAAACTCTTCTCATTATTTTTACTGTGGCTTGAATGAACACTCAATGGATGATTGCTCCATGATGAGGGCCGATGATGAATGGTATGAGAGGAAAAATAAGAAAAATACATTTGGTTATGATAGGACTAACCCCTCGAGACCCAAGATGGCTTGGGTATCCAAATCGCCAAAATGAGAATTTCTTTTGCAGGGGCACCTTGAGAACAAAGAAAATGTCAATAAATAAAAGGATCTCAAGGTGAGAAAGAAAATTAGTTTTGTTTTGAAAATCACATTGCTCTGGTTCTCCTTGAAACATCTGAGAAGGTAAAAATTATGTTTGGAAGAAAAAGTTTGTAATTAAACATTTGCATTTCTGTTTTACTGACTTTTGTCAATCTTTGGAAATGTTGAGAAATTTTGTTCTCCATGATTAAATGAATTGACCACTTCTAATTCCACATCATATGAATAAACTTAGTTCTCAAATGCCTTACTCTGCACATATATAGCTATTCATACACCCTTCTCCTCTGTTTTTACAAATAACAACACACTTTTACATATTCAGTTTTCACATTTACTTGCATAATACAAATTGCACATATCATACACATCTTTGCATACTTGTAAATAAAGAAAATTTTCAATCATCTTTTCAATTTATATGCATACACATGCATATCGTTGCATACTTCTGTGCTTGAATGCCATGGTTATTCGGTATATAAAATGGTGTTAGTGGAAGGTTGAATCATGTTCAGCCGGAAGCTTTCACTACGCGTGAGGTGGTCTTCGGACCTACGTTATCCGCCAAGTACCGATAATCAATCTACTTGAAGTCATTGGAAAATCTCTGGTTGAATGCATGTATATACTATATACAACCACTTTTTGACTTCTTCTATGACTCATCCCTTGCTAAATGAAATTGCATTGATTTAGACATGTTTGTAACATGGCATATATTAAGGGGGGAGATTTTTATAACCGTGCATACATTTAGGGGGAGACATTACTATGATAAGACTAATTCATCTTTTACATTCAATACAACCACCCACACAAAATGCACCTTTTTTAGTTAATGATTCAATCTAATAAGGATTACTATTTTCTACTCTACAATTTTGAGGACTATTGATTCTCTACATGGAAATCACATGTCTCGTGAGGAAAAAGTTGTTCACCCCTTCAAAAATCGTATAAGTTGAACGTGGATCCGAGTAGCAGGGAATCCCCCTTGAAATAAAGGAAGAAACTCGCGTCGAAAGGAGAAACTAATCCATATAAAAATAAGTGTGATCTACCACCGAGTAGCCGGGAAGTATCCCTGAGACAAAAGATGCAACTCGCGTCGAAAAGTGTCTCATCCACATCATAAAAAGTGACGAAACTGAGTAACTGGGAATTGCCCCTGAAACAAAGGGCATGACTCGTGTCAAAAGGTTAGTCACATCATTTTTAGTAATTAAAAAATTGGGGTCATACGTAGCTACCGATACTCGAGCATTGTGTATGAAAATGTATGGATAAGAAGTTCTTTTTAGTGTTCTTTAGAAAATCTGATGTTCCATATTGACTTGAACTCCATTGCTCAATCTTCACATATGCACCTTGGGTTTGATTGTTTGAATGTCCTTTTGAATCAGTCGTCCTTCATGGTTAATGTAGTACTTTATTTTCGTAAGCACGACCTTCTTAGTATTGCACATGCACATCATGCTCTATAATCGATTGCATAATCCTTACACTTGTCCCGAAGGGACTTGCATGAGTCTATACTTAATTATGCATGCTTGAGTGCCTGAATGCTTGATCCATCTGTTCATATCATACTTCATTCCATAGTTTGAATCTATAGGTTATACTTGTAGATAACAGGTTAAGTAACCCATTGTCAGTTGATTTTTATTCTTGACAATTGGGGGAGAATAACGTGCTCTTGAGCACAATACACTTTGTTCATAGCTTTGTTTCACATCTGCATACAGTTTAGTTTCTTTAAACTCCTTGTGCATATTTAGTCATAAATCTAGGGTCTACACGTTAAATCGAGCATTTGCACTTATTTCACACATCAGCTTACCGCACATAAAGTCTCATTCTCTTGCTTGGTATTTCTCTTATGGTAGGCGTATTGCTGGGTTCGTGCGCCTTTCCAATATCTCTTCATAATTCATGTTCCTCTACACCCCCACTTTTTGATAATGTCAAAGGGGGAGAGAGTGTTTAGGTGGCCAGTTTGCTTTGGTGGCCAGTTTTGAGTTTTGAGTTTTGGTGGCCACAATATATTGTCATCATCAAAAAGGGGGAGATTGTTAGGTTTTGTGCGCTCCTCGTTGTCTTTGACAATGGTTTTGATGATTCCAATATATTGTGTGTTTTATGCTTAATGGCATCTCCATGATAAACAAGCTAACATGAAGATATCTTGTTTTGTATGTTGAAATTCTGTAGCAACCCTGGTGAAGTTCATAATGTCGCTTTGCCTCCTCAATTGTCCAAAGTTCATAATGTATTCCACGTATCCATGTTGAAGAAGTATGTGCATGATCCGTCACATGTCATCGATCATGGAGACCTGGTGATTCAAAGGGATCTCACTTATGAACAAAACTCCATGAAGATCCTCGATCGCGAAGTACGAACATTAAGGAGCAAAGTTATTCCCATGGTCAAGGTGCAATGGAGTAAAAGTTCAGAACATGAAGCCACATGGGAGACCGAGGAGTCTATGAGGAAACGATTCCCAGAATTATTCTAAAAAGGTATGTACTCTACACTCTCCACGTCTATATACGATTGAATTTGGGGACCAAATTCTTTTAAGTGGGGGAGGGTGTAGCAACCCTGGTAAATTAAAGGACTAGAAAGTGTAAATAAATTAAAAACAGTAATTAAACAAGGCCCAAACCTTGTACATGACCCTCTTACGTCCTAAAAAGTCTAACAAAAGAACTTATGGACACTACTATTGTATTATAATAAATTTAAGAATGACATGTTATGTTTAGGTAAGCATTTAATGCACAGCGTAATTTTAATTGAATTAAGAATCATTAAATCACGAAGAAAATGTCAATTTATATTTTATTACTAATTTAAAAAATTTGATATTCCACATTTATTACATTATTAGAAAGGAGAAGGATATATATATATATATATATATATGATTTAATTATATTAAAGATATGTAAAAGATAAAAGAATGAGCATATATGTAATTTCGATTCTTTCAAGAGCATTAAGAAAAGGTCAAAAACTCAATTGACGCCTCTTTGTGCAGGCGTATCCAACGTGAAACGCGACTTAACACAAGTCGTTATTTATAAATTAGTGAAAATCAAATAAAGTGTATAGCTAAAGAGTTATAGAGATAGTACGGATATATACATAATATTAGTCTTTTGAAGGTTAAGTGAAAATGTCAAAAATGAAATGACGCCATACCAATGGGCGTGTATAACAGAAGAAACGACTTAAACAAAGTCGTTATTTTATTATAAATGAATAGTGCCAGTTTTTCAATTAAATAATTTTGGAAAACTAATTACATGGAAACATAGAGAAAAATAGAAAATTCGTACCCCTAAAATTTCCCATCAAGATCACATCAAGAAAAAAAGATAAAAATCCAGAAAGACCGTTACACCTTAAAATAACAAATAAGGGAAAGGTGAATGACGCATCCGAGTAAGTCGTCATTTACTTTTGAAGACTGTGTATACAAACGTCATTTACTGAAATAACGCCCCAACCTTAGGCGGCATTTACAAACCGACCCGTTGGTGTTTGGTTCGAACATGGATATTATCTGGGTAAGTTTTGATTAAGGAAGGGATTGATACTTGTATCTTTAAGTTTAGTAAAGATTCTACCAAGGAAATTTTAGTTCTAATCGAACTCTTAAAAACCCATTAGGATTCCTTCCCTATAAATACCCCCTCCCATCGAGCCAACCTGTTGGTTTTTCTTCATCAAACCTATTGCTGCTGTCGACCGTCCAAGCATCGGGGAGCCTTCCTCTCCATCCTATTAGTGATACGAGGAGGGGTTTCCATCATCTTCCTCTTCGTCCTGCCGTGATGAACGTGAAGAACGAAGGAGTTCTTCATCTTTTTCTTCTTCCTGCGGGTTATCTAAGACAAGAAGGAGCGCAGGAAGCTCTCTTCTTCTTCCGATACCGTTGCTGGAAAAGAGACTGCCGACCTCTTTGGGAAGCTATCATCATCTTGCTACTTCTTCTTTGAAAGGGGCTGCTATTCTGAGCTGCTGCTCTTGTTATATTGGCTTCCAATAACTCTGATAGAAACATAGTATCGTATTAAGGGATTGTTTTCTTCATCTTCACCGTCGTCTGTCAACCAAGTCATCACCCAAAGGTAGGTTTTCAAGTGTCAAGCAAAATTTTACGGATATTAGGCCAATTGCATGCATGTAGGTTGTTAGTGCTGCGACTGACTGCCATATGAGTTTTCATGATTTCATCATTTTACTGAAAATGACGCCCAAGATCAAGGCGTTATTTTTATTTAATGCCCGTGAAAACAGGCATCAATTGTCTAGTTAATTAATAATGCCGAATGTTCAAAATTTAATAACTTTGAACCCTGACATCTAATTTAATGCATGATTATATTGTTATATTCCTGTTATTTTTCTCTACCAGAACTTGTCCTTAGTTCCTTGAATGGACATACTCCAAAATCCATGTGTCTAGGATTGTACCTGCTGGTGCAAATCATATGACAAATAATTAACGACCCCTTCTACGTCGTCAATTGAATGAACGCCCCTGTACGCAGGCGTCAATTAGTGATGAATTGAGAAATTTTGAAATTATGAATATGTTTATAATTTCTTGGAAATTGAAATAACGACATGCACCATGCCATCCTTTTGATATATGACGCCCCTAACTAGGGCACTGTTTACGAAATTGAAGCCTTAATGTAAGACGTCATTTATATAATATCTGAAATTTTAGAATATTTATAGATTTTAATATTAATAAGACCTGGATACAACGACTGCGTGAACAGCCGTCACTTATTGAACTGACGACCCTGATAAGGGCGCCATTTCTAGAATTGAAGACGTGACCTAAGGCGTCAATTCCATATTTTCTTGATTTTCGTGGACCCACTGACAGTGAGTTATGTATTAGGCACTATATTCCATTCCGTAAATATAGTCCCACGTTTCACGTTGTTTTATCGATTACCCACTATTTCTCGGTGATAGATGAACCCTCCGTGGGACATTCCGTTCCTTCGGATTGGTGACTTTATCATAGAGACCTCCGTAAGACTCCGCTAGCCTTGGATTCTCTCAAGGCAGCCGAGCTGGTTGTACCATTAAACCCATGACACTACTTAATTGCCATGTCACTCTATAGAAACATGGTAAACCGGCCCTCGTGACGTGCCATGTGGATGTCATGAGAATATTCTTGGACTAATGGAATGGGGAAAACCATACCATTATTACTCCTTTAGAATTAAGTGTTGTACTTGTGGACACTAATTCTATTTCGTGTACAAGGACGAGCAACCATGTTTATATGGGTACTTATCCTTATTATCATGGCACCCAATTAGGGAGCCGATTCCACCTAGTTTTATCGTTAATCGTGATTATACCGTTATTGTTATCTTTATACATCATGTTCAGTCCTTGAAATTCTATTCCACAAGATCTACCTTAAAGTCCCTACAAGCTTATTCCATTTAAACTCTATATTGGCTATAACCATAGTGGATGTCGAAAAATACACGATCAATGCCTGCCCATATAAGGGCCCGATCTGGTCCTGGGAGGAGCACCCAAAAGTACTAGTGCCCATGGGAGTTGTAATGATCACGGTGTGGCATTGCACCGAAGTACATGACTAGCTTGATTAGGCATTCCAAAATCTCATACTCGACTTGACGTGACATGACTTGCGTGACCCGGAAAGGGTATTTATATACTTGTTTGAAACGTGATAGCCAATTCCCGACATGACATGATGAATATACTTGCTTGAATATCTTGACATTTATTGATATAAGTTCTTGAAAGACATGCTAGTTTACTCAATTATCTCTTATTATACTCTCTCTCTCTCTTGTCGTTTTACGCAAACATGCATAGCTTTATTGCATTTGCATTCACGTAACATGTAATTTACTTAAAGCAAGCTAGCTCTTGAGATATAATTCCTACTAAGCGTTCGCTCATCCAGTGTTTTTCCCTATTTTTCAGGTAAGTCCGATGACGAGACTCAATCGGATGGGGAAGGTCAAGAGTGAAGAGATTAGAGCTCTCCATCTATGCAAGCGTCTACTTGTCTTATCTTTCTATATTTTTGAGTCAATCGTTGTACTTTTTCCTTTATTGAGTCTTAGCACTTTCATTAAGTGGATTGTAATAGAAGTACTTTTAATGTTGTGATTGAATAAAGGATTGGGTTATCTTTACTTTTGCGCACTCTGTCTTTGTGTTGAATACACTAACGCTCTCATTGACATGATCGATATAAAATTGTCACGCATCTCCGGGTTCCTTCTGCGCTCGGGGCGTGACAGTTTTTGTGGTATCAGAGTCTAGGATATTCAATTCCTAGGAAACCCAAGTCCAAGGATAGGTTTAAACTTTTAACCGGTGAGATTGGGTAGAACCAAGGGTTAAGTTAACTTAGAATCAAAACCTTTGAACCGAATCACATATTAATATAGTTATTGTAATTGTAGGATAATGGCTGCCGAACATGCCCAGTGGCGCAACATGCAACGCACTCTGCAAGGTATGACCCAGGCACTTCAACAGGTGGCACAAGGAGGTGCGCATCGTGGAGCAGGAAATCTCCACCAAGGCTTCAAGAACATGAACCCTCCTAAGTTCATGGGATCCACTGATCCGGATGACGCCGAGCACTGGATCCGGGAGACCGAACGTATCTTCCGAGTTATGCAATGTACGGACCAAGAGAAGGTCTTGTTAGCAACGTTTCAATTGGAAAGGGACGCCCGTTGCTGGTGGGAGTCGGTAGAAGCCACATTAGATCAAGGACAGGTTACTTGGGATGAGTTTGTTGAACATTTCAACAATAAATATTTTTCGGACCGGGTCCAGGAGAAGAAGGCCGCCGAGTTCGCCGCACTTAAACAATGATCCTTGCCGGTGGCCGAGTATGAGGCACAATTCTCGAGGTTATCCCGGTACGCTAAGCATTTAGTCAGTACTGAGAAAATGAAAGCTAGAAGGTTTCTAAATGGGCTCAGGCCCCAATTTATCACGCAACTGGCCCCGATGGACATACAAGTCTATTCGGAGATGGTACGACGAGCCCAGCTACTGGAGGATGCCACAGAACTATCTGATAGGATCCGTGGGAGAGACAAGAACGAGCATGTTACTAGCTCCGGCACTTTCAAACCCAATTTCAACAAGAAAAGGCCAAGTAATGGAGGAGAGTCTTCTCAGGAGAAAAAAGTCAAAAAGATTAACAAGCCGTTGTCCATCACCACCACACCTTCTAAAGTGGTGTGTAAACACTGTGACAAGGCCGGACATAAGGCCGATGAATGTTGGAGGAAACTAGGAGCTTGTCTCCGTTGTGGGAGCCGTGATCATCGGATTCCCGACTGTCCCCTACTCAATGATCAAGCCGGTGACGGAAAGCGCCCGGTGACAAAGATTGCACGTCTCCAAGCTATTAAGGAGACAGAAAAAGACGAAGGTGGACTAGTGAAAGTACATTGAAAGTTTGTTCCAAGTTTGCATATGTCTTATTTGATACTGGTGCCTCGCATTCTTTTATTTCTAAGAAGTTTGCTAATCCATTACCCATGGAACCGGAATGGATGAAATTAGTTCTTTCAACTCCTCTCAAAAGCAAAGTTGACCTTACTCACCATTATCAAAACTGTGAAGTCTTGGTAAAGGGAAGAAATCTTCCTATCGACCTCATATGTTTAGACCTAAAGGAATATGATGTCATATTGGGAGCACATTGGTTATCTAAGTATCAGGCAACTGTGGATTGCCGTAATAGCAAAGTTACTTTCAAAGACTTTCCGGAACTGGTCTATACTAGCCCTAAGAGTCGGAGCAAGTCGTCTCTTATTTCAGCTCTCCGAGCTAGCAAGCTAATAAGAAAAGGATGTGTATCCTTCCTTGCGTTTGTCACTATTAAGGAGACTAAGATAGAAGACATCCCTGTTGTGCAAGAATTTTCGGACGTGTTTCCGGAAGATTTGCCTGGATTACCTCCACAAAGAGAAGTGGCCTTCACCATCGATTTGATCCCTAGTGCTGGTCCAGTTTCTAAGGCACCTTATAGGATGTCCCCTGCCGAAATCAAGGAGCCAAAGGAGCAATTGATGAAACTTCTTAAGACGGGTTTTATCAGACCAAGCACTTCCCCGTGGGGAGCACCTGTGCTATTTGTAAAGAAGAAGGATGGATCCATGAGGTTATGCATCGACTATCGACTGTTGAATTATCTCACTATCAAGAACAAGTATCCACTACCGAGAATCGATAAGTTATTTGATCAAATATCTGGATCCAAGTATTTCTCGAAGATCGATCTAAGGTCGGGATATCACCAACTAAGGATCAAAGATGAGGACATTTATAAGACCGCGTTCAGAAGCAGGTATGGGCACTATGAATTTATTGTTATGCCTTTTGGACTAACAAATGCCCTTGCTGCCTTTATGCAGTTAATGAATAGTATATTCAGGCCTCATCTAGATCAGTTCGTGGTGGTTTTCATTGATGATATATTTATCTATTCAAAGACCAAGGAAGAGCATGAGGAGCATTTGAGGATTGCATTGCAAATATTGAGGATGAATCAGTTATATGCAAAGCTCAGTAAATGTGAATTCTGGTTAGAAGAAGTATCTTTCTTGGGTCATGTTATATCGAAGGACGGTTTATCCGTAGATCCATCAAAGGTTGAATCTGTACGGAATTGGGAAAGACCGACCAACGCTAGCGAGATCCGAAGTTTTCTGGGTCTTGCAGGTTATTATCGGCGATTCATTAAGGATTTCTCCAAGATAACCGTATCACTCACAAGGCTAACTCGCAAAGAGATCCGTTATGAATGGAGCGAGGAATGTGAAAGAAGCTTTCAAGCTCTCAAAGATCACCTAACAACTGCCCCAGTCTTAGCTTTACCAATTGAAGGCGTGAAATTTGAAGTATACACCGATGCATCTGGCATTATCCTCGGATGTGTTTTAATGCAACAAGGGAAAGTTATAGCTTATTCTTCTCGCCAATTGAAGAAGCACGAGGAGAACTACCCAGTCCATGACTTAGAATTGGCTGCGGTAGTGTTTGCGCTGAAGATATGGAGACATTACTTATACGGAGTGCAGTTCACTGTATACTCCGATCACAAGAGTCTCAAGTATCTTTTCTCTCAAAAGGAATTGAATATGAGGCAAAGACGTTGGCTAGAATATCTCAAGGACTTCGACTTCACAATACAATATCATCCTGGAAAGGGTAATCCTGTAGCTGATGCCCTCAGTCGAAAGCCAAGAGCGATTTTAGCAAATTGTATGATTCAGGAGTGGAAGTTGCTTGGACAATTCTATAAACTTAATATAAGCATAGAGAAGGACAGTAGGTGTGTCACAATATCCCATATGAGCATACAGCTAGACTTGCTATCCGAAATACAAGGACTTCAAGATAGTGACCCCGTACTAGTGGAAATCAAGGGCAAAATGGAAGAACAACCTTATTTCAAGATAGCCCTGGATGGAAGATTGATGTTCAGGAATAGAACATGTATACCGGATTGTCCAGAGCTAAAGAAGAAAATCTTAGATGAAGCTCACAGATCAAGGTACACGATTCATCCAGGGTCTACCAAAATGTATCAAGATTTGAAAAGGACCTTCTGGTGGCCCCATATGAAAAGTGAAGTAGCAGACTTTGTGTCTCGCTGTCTCACATGCTAACAAGTCAAGGTAGAACACCAAAAATCTGCGGGTAAGCTGCATCCTCTAGATATTCCCAAATGGAAGTGGGAGGATATCGGTATAGACTTCATTATGGGTCTATCTAAATCAAAAGGTGGACATGATGGAATATGGGTTATCATCGACCGATTGACCAAATCGGCACACTTCTTGCCAATCAAGAGTCGATGGTCAGTTGATGTCCTTGCTGCATTATACATTAAGGAGATAGTCAGGTTACATGGAGTACCTGTCTCAATCGTGTCTAACCGAGACTCTCATTTTACTTCTCACTTTTGGAAGGGTCTACAACATTCGTTGGGGACGACACTTAACTTTAGTACAGCTTTTCATCCTCAAACGGATGGTCAGACCGAGAGAACCAATCAGGTAGTTGAAGATATGCTCAGAGCTTGCATCATTCATTTTGGTGGAAGCTGGCATGATCACTTGGCTTTGGTCGAGTTAGCATACAATAATAGTTACCATGCAAACATACAGATGGCACCTTTCGAAGCTTTATACGGAAGGAGTTGCCGATCGCCTTTGTGTTGGGATGAAGTTGGCGAAAAATAACTATTAGGTCCAGACATGGTAAGGGATACCACTAAAAAGATTCAGCTCATTAGAGAAAGACTTCAAGTGGCTCAATCTAGACAGAAGGCTTATGTTGATACAAGAAGAAGGGATCTCGAATTTCAAATTGGAGATCACGTATTTCTCAAGATATCACCTGGACGTGGAATAAGGAGATTTGGTGTTAAAGGCAAGCTTACACCAAGGTTTATCGGATCTTTTGAGATACTAGAAAGAGTTGGCGAGGTTGCTTACCGCGTCGCTTTACCTCCTCAATTGTCCGAAGTTAATAATGTATTCCACGTATCCATGTTGAAGAAGTATGTGCACGATCCGTCACATATCATCGATCATGGAGACCTGGTGATTCAAAGGGATCTCACTTATGAACAAAAGCCCATGAAGATCCTCGATCGTGAAGTACGAACATTAAGGAGCAAAGTTATTCCCATGGTCAAGGTGCAATGGAGTAAAAGTTCAGAACATGAAGCCACATGGGAGACCGAGGAGTCTATGAGGAAACGATTCCCAGAATTATTCTAAAAAGGTATGTACTCTACACTCTCCACGTCTATATACGATTGAATTTGGGGACCAAATTCTTTTAAGTGGGGGATGGTGTAGCAACCCAGGTAAATTAAAGGACTAGAAAGTCTAAATAAATTAAAAATAATAATTAAACAAGGCCCAGACCTTGTACATGACCCTCTTACGTCCTAAAAAGTATAACAAAAGAACTTATGGACACTACTATTGTATTATAATAAATTTAAGAATGACATGTTATTTTTCGGTAAGCATTTCATGCACAACGTAATTTTAATTGAATTAATAATCATTAAATCTCGAAGAAAATGTCAATTTATATTTTATTACTAATTTAGAAAATTTGATATTCCACATTTATTACATTATTAGAAGGGAGAAGGATATATATATATATATAAGATTTAATTACATTAAAGATATGTAAAAGCTAAAAGAATGAGCATATATGTAATTTCGGTTCTTTCAAGAGCATTAAGAAAAGGTCAAAAACTCAATTGACGCCTCTTTGTGTAGGCGTATCCAACGTGAAACGCGACTTAACACAAGTCGTTATTTATAAATTAGTGAAAATCAAATAAAGTGTATAGCTAAAGAGTTATAGAGATAGTACGGATATATACATAATATTAGTCTTTTGAAGGTTAAGTTAAAATGTCAAAAATGAAATGACGCCATACCAATGGGCGTGTATAACATAAGAAACGACTTAAACAAAGTCGTTATTTTATTATAAATGAATAGTGCCAATTTTTCAATTAAAGAATTTTGGAAAACTAATTACATGGAAAAATAGAGAAAAATGGAAAATTCGTACCCCTAAAATTTTCCATCAAGATCACATCAAGAAAAAAAGATAAAAATCTAAAAAGATCGTTACATCTTAAAATAACAAATAAGGGAAAGGTGAATGACGTCTCCGAGTAAGTCGTCATTTAAGTTTGACGACTGTGTATACAAGCGTCATTTACTGAAATAACGCCCCAACCTTAGGTGGCATTTACAAACCGACCAGTTGGTGTTTGGTTCGAACATGGATATTATCTGGGTTGGTTAAGGAAGGGATTGATACTTGTATCTTTAACTTTAGTAAAGATTCTACCATGGAAATTTTAGTTCTAATCGAACTCTTAAAAACCCATTAGGATTCCTTCCCTATAAATACCCCCTCTCATCGAGCCAACCTGTTGGTTTTTCTTCATCAAACCTATTGCTGCTGTCGATCATCCAAGCATCGGGGAGCCTTCCTCTCCATCCTGTTAGTGATACGAGGAGGGGTTTCCATCATCTTCCTCTTCGTCCTGCCATGGTGAACGTGAAGAACGAAGGAGTTTTCATCTTTTTCTTCTTCCTGCGGGTTATCTGAGACAAGAAGGAGCGCAGGAAGCTCTCTTCTTCTTCCGGTACCGTTGCTGGAAAAGAGACTGCCGACCTCTTTGAGAAGCTATCATCATCTTGCTGCTTCTTCTTTGAAAGGGGTTGCTGTTGCGAGCTGATGCTCTTATTATATTGACTTCCAATAACTCTGATAGAAACATAGTATCATATTAAGGGATTGTTTTCTTCATCTTCACCATCGTGTGTCAACCAAGTCATCACCCAAAGGTAGGTTTTCTCAAGTGTCAAGCAAAATTTTACGGATATTAGGCCAATTGCATGCATGTAGGTTGTTAGTGCTGCGACTGACTGCCATATGAGTTTTCATGATTTCATCATTTTATTGAAAATGACGCCCTAGATCAAGGCGTTATTTTTATTTAACGCCCGTGAAAATAGGCGTCAATTGTCTAGTTAATTAATAATGCCGAATGTTCAAAATTTAATAACTTTGAACCCTGACATCTAATTTAATGCATGATTATATTGTTAGATTCCTGTTATTTTTCTCTACTAGAACTTGTCCTTAGTTCCTTGAATGGACATACTCCAAAATCCATGTGTCTAGGATTGTACCTGCTGGTGCAAATCATATGACAAATAATTAACGACCCCTTCTAGGTCGTCAATTGAATGAACGCCCCTGTACGCAGGCGTCAATTAGTGATGAATTGAGAAATTTTGAAATTATGAAAATGTTTATAATTTCCTAAAAATTGAAATAACGACATGCACCGTGCCATCCTTTTGATATATGACGCCCCTAACTAGGGCGCTGTTTACGAAATTGAAGCCTTAATGTAAGACATCATTTATATAATATTTGAAATTTTAGAATATTTATAGATTTTAATATTAATAAGACCTGGATACAACGACTGCGTGAACAGTCATCACTTATTGAACTGACGACCCTGGTAAGGGCGCCATTTCTAGAATTGAAGACGTGACCTAAGGCGTCAATTCCCTGTTTTCTTGATTTTCGTGGACCCACTGACAGTGAATTATGTATTAGGCACTATATTCCATTCCGTGAATATAGTCCCACGTTTCACGTTGTTTTATCGATTACCCACTGTTTCTCGGTGATAGATGAACCCTCCGCGGGACATTCCGTTCCTTCGGATTGGTGACTTTATCATAGAGACCTCCGTAAGACTCCGCTAGCCTTGGATTCCCTCAAGGCAGCCGAGCTGGTTGTACCATTAAAACCCATGACACTACTTAATTGCCATGTCACTCTATAGAAACATGGTAAACAGGGCCTCGTGATGTGCCATGTGGATGTCATGAGAATATTCTTGGACTAATGGAATGGGGAAAACCATACCATTATTACTCCTTCAGAATTAAGTGTTGTACTTGTGGACACTAATTCTATTTCGTGTACAAGGACGAGCAACCATGTTTATATGGGTGCTTATCCTTATTATCATGGCACCCAATTAGGGAGCCGATTCCACCTAGTTTTATCGTTAATTGTGATTATACCGTTATTGTTGTCTTTATACATCATGTTCAGTCCTTGAAATTCTATTCCACAAGATCTACCTTAAAGTCCCTACAAGCTTATTCCATTGAAACTCTATATTGGTTATAACCATAGTGGATGTCGAAAAATACACGATCAATACCTGCACATATAAGGGCCCGATCTGGTCCTGGGAGGAGCACCCAAAAGTACTAGTGCCCATGGGAGTTGTAATGATCACGGTGTGACATTGCACCGAAGTACATGACTAGCTTGATTAGACATTCCACAATCTCATACTCGACTTGACATGACATGACTTGCGCGACCTGGAAAGGGTATTTATATACTTGTTTGAAACGTGATAGCCAATTCCCGACATGACATGATGAATATACTTACTTTAATATCTTGACATTTATTAATATAAGTTCTTGAAAGACATGCTAGTTTGCTCAATTATCTCTTGTTATATTCTCTCTCTCTCTCTTGTCGTTTTATGCAAACATGCATAGCTTTATTGCATTCACGTAACATGTAATTTACTTAAAGCAAGCTAGCTCTTGAGATATAATTCCTACTGAGCATTCGCTCATCCAGTCTTTTCCCCTATTTTTCAGGTAAGTCCGATGACGCGACTCAATCGGATGGGGAAGGTCAAGAGTGAAGAGATTAGAGCTCTCCGTCTATGCAAGCGTCTACTAGTCTTATCTTTCTATAATTTTGAGTCAATCGTTCTACTTTTCTCTTTATTGAGTCTTAGCACTTTCATTAAGTGGATTGTAATAGAAGTACTTTTAAGGTTGTGATTGAATAAAGGATTGGGTTATCTTTACTTTTGCGCACTCTGTCTTTGTGTTGAATACACTAACGCTCTGATTGACATGATCGATATAAACTCGTCACGCATCTCCGAGTTCCTTCCGCACTCGCGGCGTGACAAATTCAAAGGTCCTTCCTGAACACATTTCTGAAGTCGACTCATGCATGCTGTGCATGAGGATTTGGAGCTTTCATATGGATCTTAGTGTCTTGATTGGGGTTAAAAGCCCTTTTATGTTTTTGGACTTATATTGACTGCATTTCAATGTGGGAAGATTGGTTATATTGCATATGACTTCATGTTTGCTTTTCATAATTGTTAAGTGATAGTGGTTTCTCGGCTTGCTTAGGAATGCCCCTATCCATGATTGGATTGAACTTGAATAGCTATGCATTGGACTGCTAAACCTATTTACCATTCCCCTTGGGATGGGTCGACCCCATAGGTCGACCCCTGGCTCCTTGAGCCTTAGTTCTTACCTTGTTATGAAGCATGGTCCTACATGTATATATCTTTGATGTCTTTGCGCTGACCTCGCTCATATGTCCACCGACCCTGTATTGGGTGTTTCACAGTCATGCATATGGTATTTAATGATCAACTTGATGTTTTCAACTTGGTATCAATTGCCACTATATGTTTGAGGAAATCAATGAACTTCAAATTGATTCCAACTATGCTTGAGATCATAGAACTGAACTTGAATGGAGTTCATGTCTTCAAAAGTGAAACCCATTTGATTTGGCCTTGATTGAACTATATTGAAACTAAATCTTTCCTTGTTCTGGATCTGAATTTAATTGAGATGAACCCTGAACCTTGTGTTCTTGGACATGGTGGTTTTGATAATCTTGAATGTGTTTGATGGTTATCACTGGACTGAACTTAATTGTCTTGAACTAAATTCGGAAGTCCTTGGACTGAATTTGATAATTGTGTTTCTATTGTGCTCATAGCTATATTTTTGATATACAAATTTGTAGCTTCTTATTTGTTGAGATAAACATGGTTGGAGAAGTGTTTTGAAATTGGGTTCTTCATATACCTTGGTTCAATATTGACTTGCTTCTGAATTTTCAGAATATGCAGGTTAATATTATCCCCAATGCTTTGGATCCAAGGTAAGAGTTTATGTTTGAATGTATTTTGATATGGGAAGATTAGGCTTAATCTATTTCTCGTGTATGTGAGTTGATTTGGATCCATGTACAAGAGATACATGTCCATTTTGATGTACCTCACTGCATGTAGTCTTGATAGTTTTCATATCTTCACTGCATGTTATTTTATTGGTTCTCCATTCCTCTGTTTGAAATCGAGACTCAATGATGGTTTTAAGTCCTTGTAATGCATCTTATTTGATTGATAAATCATGCTTTCAAATGGGTGTTTTCATAGTGCCTTCATGCATATCTTTCTTGGGTTCTTAAAGCTATAAAGAGTTTCATGCTTTGATAAAAAAGGTTCTCATTTGGGTTTGCAAGATGCTTGATCCATTCTTATTACCGTTTGGTGTAATGAGGTTTAAATCATGCCAACATCTTGTTTCCATGCATGGTTATTTGATCTAAATGTTTGGATGAGGTTTTATGGTGTTTCAATTGAGTTTTATTGAGTTTTCACTTTTGTCAGTAAAAGTGTCGACTCTAGGAGTCGACACTTATTTCAGTAGGTTCTGTTTGCGTTGATTTCTGAAATGCTGACAAAAAGTGTCGACTCTGTGAGTCGACACTTTTGTCCTGTAAGTTGATTTTTGGTCTTCTGGCAGAACTGTCGACAAAAAGTATCGACTCTGTGAGTCGACACTTTTGTCCTGGAAGCTGTTTTTACAAACGGGACAGAATGACATCAGAAAAGTGTCGACTCTAAGAGTCGACACTTTGTCTGGTTCGTCCGGAACGGGTTTTACGAATCGATTTCGAAACCCACTTTCTATGATCCGAATGGCTTGCAATTTGACCCTATTACCCTTAGGGTTTCTCTACATGTCTAAGGGTTGTATTAAATGGTTTTAGCAAGGCCATTCTTGACTTATTAGGTTGCTTTCTCTTCACTATACATAGTTGTCTTTGTCCGATCGGGAGGAGTATCAAAGGGGCTAATATTTTCCATTTGCTGCAGGAGAGGAAGAACGAGAGAAGAGGAGACGACTTCAACGCAAAATCTGATCTACTTCCGTCAAGATTTGAAGCTTGGTGATGAAGAGAGTTGCAAGCGGAATGAAGCGACGAATCTGAAGACATCTTCATCGCAAGCAACGGCTCACATCGACCTGAAGGGAAGAAGGAGAAGAACGTGAAGGAGGGCGTGGCTTCATCAAGGAGAAGGAAGAAGAAGCTGCAGAAGTCACCGTCCGCGAGCCTGTGTCCAGTTCTGGGAGCTGCAGTTGCTGCTCTCCCCCGTTCAAGGTTTTGGGCGTTTGGGACTTCATGTCTGGCTGCTTCCACTCCAAGGATCGACTTCCAGCGCACCCTACCTACTGATTGAAGGGAGTTGTGGGACATTCAAAGGGGAATGCATATAAATCTTCTTTTATTTGTTTGTCATGTCCCTGTTAACAAATACAAGATGTTGAGCATAATGTCTCATCTTTTCTTGATGTGTGCAGGCTTGATTGGAGCTAGGACTTGAGCGAACAAACTTGGATCCTCAAGGAGGACGACCTACTACTCCAACCAGCTGCGGATAAGAGCTTCTCCAACCTAGGCTTCAAGAAATATCTTCTTACGGCTATTGGAGAATCAAGGGGATATTTCTACATCTTATTCTTGTTTATTTCCTTGTGTACTTCAGAGTTCACTATCATTTACATATTATTGTGGGCGTCTATTGTACATCTTCTTGTTGTGTTAAACTCAGAATATTTGTGTGTGTGTACGGAGCTGCGTCTCCGTGTGGGATTTGTGTGCCGGGTGAGTTCCCGGACATTGTGTGTGTGTGTGCTATTGGGGCAGCGTGTTGGGGCTCGTCCCCGTGTGGATATTGCTGCGGAAGCAGCGTGTGTGTGGTTGGGGTTCGTCCCCGTGTTGCTACGAAAGTACCATGTAGTGAAGCCTCACCCGGTTGGATGAGGGGTGGACGTAGGGAGCCCGTCGTGGTCCGGAACCACCTTAAAATCCCTGTGTCTTGTGTGATTGCCTGTGTGATTGTCATTTCATCTATCTCTATTCACAAGTACATTATATAGGTTTTTAATTCACTGCACAATCACTCACTGCTACCTCTGTAATCTGTGTTGAGCAAAATTTCCCTGTTAGTTGCATTAACTATCCGTGTGAGATCGAAAAGTTTGAGAGAACATTGTAATCTCACTTGAGTTTTAGTTAATCAACGCTGTTAGTTTTACTTCAGTTGTAATTGGGTTAGAAAGTTTTTAAAATCTGCCATCTCGGTAAAGGGGACAATTCAACCCCCCTTCTTGTCCGCCATCTCTCTAGGCCAACAATTGGTATCAGTGCCTCATCTCTGATTTTTTAGCGGACCTCACGGTCTAGGAGTAAAGATCATTTTCATGATGGCTAGCTTGAGTTCTTTTCCTATTTTCAATGGTTTTGATTATGCTTCATGGCTAGGAAAATTATATGTTTGGATTACTAGCTTTGATCCGAAACTCATGAAATTAATCTCTCATGGTCCACATGTCTTTCCCAAAAATGAATTAAGGTGGACTGATGAAGATAAGAAAATGAATTCGGATAATTTGTTTGTTTTGAATGCTCTTAAGGCTGCCTTGGACACTAATCAATTTCCATTTGTTTTGTCTTGTACGACAGCCAAAGAAATTTGGGACGGGCTGATCGAAGCCTAAAAAGAAAAGTGCAACGACGGTGACTGCTTAGTTGCAAACAATGAAATTGAGCGTCAAAGCGAGGAGAGTTCAAAGGTGAACTCTAACTCCGACTCTGATGAGGAAAATGATTTGAGTTATGATGAATTGATGGATGCTTATGATGAGCTAGTTGATAGATACAAAGCACTAAAATCTGAAAATAGAAAAATGAAAAAGAAACTTGATGATGTTTCACATGTTAACTCTCCATGTGCAAAGTGCTTTGAAATTGAAAATGCTTGTCATGTTGATTCACCATGTATTAAATGTTCTGAGCTTAGGAAGCTGAATGAAAGCTTGTTGCTTGAAGTTAATATGCATAAAGAAAAAATGTCAATTCTGGAAACTGTGAATAAAACCCTCATTGCTAAACTTTCAGAACTTGAAAGCATCGAAAAGGATTCTAGAAGTAAATTGAGCTATACGGAAAGTGATCAAGTCTTGCTCAATCAACTTCTACAGAATGAAAAGCTTGCTAAAAAAATTGATAATTTGAAAAATCAAAACAATTTGTTGATTGATAAAAGTCACATGTTTGAAAAAGGAAAGCATGTCATTATTGATAATTCTGAAAATCTTCATATTCTGGAACAATAAATTACAAGATATAAAACTGTTAATTCTTTATTGAATGAGAAGCTTGTATTGTGTGAAAAAGAAATTGATGAATCTAACTTGCATATGTCATCATTGAAAGATGAGATCAAGAATTTGAATGAGTCCATATACTTGTATGATAAAGAAAATCCAAAAGAGAAAAATGTCGTTGATCGTTCTTGTATGCATGAAAAACATCCATCTGTTAAACATGTTCATGCATCAAGAAAAAGAAGAAACATATCATGTTTTTGTTGTGGTAACTATGGTCATGACATGTATGACTGTTACATGATGAAATCTGATGATGAACATGCATTAAAATCAAGAATGGAAATGGGTGACAACTCTAAAAATCATGAGAAACCCACAAAGAAAACCCAGAACATTCATTGCTTTTATTGTGGGGTGCATGGTCATGCTTTTGAAAATTGTTTCACGAAAGGAAATGATGATAATTGGTTTGTCAACAAAAATCTTTCATGTCATTATTGTGGTAAATCTGGACATGTAATGAATGATTGTTATGTGATGAAATAAGATGATAATCGGTTCAAGAAAAGAAACTCTTCTCATTATTTTTACTGTGGCCTGAATGAACACTCAATGGATGATTGCTCCATGATGAGGGCCGATGATAAATGGTATGAGAAGAAAATTAAGAAAAATACATTTAGTTATGATATGACTAACCCCTCGGGACCCAAGATGGCTTGGGTACCCAAATCGCCAAAATAAGAATTTGTTTTGCCGGGGCGCCTTGAGAACAAAGAAAATGTCAATAAATAAAAGGATCTCAAGGTGAGAAAGAAAATTGGTTTTGTTTTGAAAATCACATTGCTCTGGTTCTCCTTGAAACATCTGAGAAGGTAAAAATTATGTTTGGAAGAAAAAGTTTGCAATTAAACATTTACATTTCTGTTTTACTGACTCTTGTCAATCTTTGGAAATGTTGAGAAATTTTGTTCTCCATGATTAAATGGCTTGAGCACATCTAATTCTACATCATATGAATAAACTTAGTTATCAAATGCCTTACTCTGCACATATATAGCTGTTCATACACACTTCTCCTTTGTTTTTGCAAATAACAACACACGTTTGCATATTCCGTTTACACATTTACTTGCATAATACAAATTGTACATATCATACACATCTTTGCATACTCGCAAATAAAGAAAATTTTCAATCATCTTTTCAAGTTATATGCATACACATGCATATCATTGCATACTTCTGTGCTTGAATGCCATGGTTATTCGGTATATACAATGGTGTTAGTGGGAGGTTGAATTATGTTCAGCCGGAAGCTTTCACTACGCGTGAGGTGGTCTTCGGACCTACGTTCTGTGCCAAGTACCGATAATCAATCGGCTTGAAGTCATTGGAAAATCTCTGGTTGAATGCATGTATATACTATATACAACCACTTTCTGACTTCTTCTATAACTCATCCCTTGCTAAATGAAATTGCATTGATTTAGACATGTTTGTAACATGGCATATATTAAGGGGGGAGATTTTTATAACCGTGCATACATTTAGGGGGAGACATTACTATGATAAGACTAATTCATCTTTTACATTCAATACAATCACCTACACAAAATGCACATTTTTGAGTTAATGATTCAATCTAATAAGGATTACTATTTTCTACTCTACAATTTTGAGGACTATTAATTCTCTACATGGAAATCACATGTCTCATGAGGAAAAAGTTATTTACCCCTTCAAAAATCGTATAAGTGGAACGTGGACTCGAGTAGCAGGGAATCCCCCCTGAAATAAAGGAGGAAATTTGCGTCGAAAGGAGAAACTAATCCATATGAAAATAAGTGTGATTTGCCACCGAGTAGCCGGGAAGTGTCCCTGAGACAAAGGATGCAACTCGTGTCGAAAAGTGTCTCATCCACATCATAAAAAGTGACGAAACTGAGTAACCGGGAAGTGCCCCTGAAACAAAGGGCATGACTCGTGTCAAAAGGTTAGTCACATCATTTTTAGTAATTAAAAAATTGGGGTCATACGTAGCTACCGATACTCGAGCATTGTGTATGAAAATGTATGGATAAGAAGTTCTTTTTAGTGTTCTTTAGAAAATCTGATGTTCCATATTGACTTGAATTTCATTGCTCAATCTTCACATATCCACCATGGGTTTGATTGTTTGAATGTCCTTTTGAATCAGTCGTCCTTCATGGTTAATGTAGTACTTTATTTATGTAAGCACGACCTTCTTAGTATTGCACATGCACATCATGCTCTATAATCGATTGCATAATCCTTACACCTGTCCCGAAGGGACTTGCATGAGTCTATACTTAATTATGCGTGTTTGAGTGCCTAAATGCTTGATCCGTCTGTTCATATCATACTTCATTCCATAGTTTGAATCTATAGGTTATACTTGTAGATAACAGGTTAAATAACCCATTGTCAGTTGGTTTTTATTCTTGACAATTGGGGGAGAATAACGTGCTCTTGAGCACAATACACTTTGTGCATAGCTTTGTTTCACATCTGCATACAGTTTAGTTTCTTTAAACTCCTTGTGCATATTTAGTCATAAATCTAGGGTCTACATGTTAAATCGAGCATTTGCACTTATTTCACACATCAACTTACTGCACATAAAGTCTCATTCTCTTGCTTGGTATTTCTCTTATGGTAGATGTATTGCTGGGTTCGTGCGCCTTTCCAATATCTCTTCATAATTCATGTTCCTCTACACCCCCACTTTTTGATAATGTCAAAGGGGGAGAGAGTGTTTAGGTGGCCAGTTTGCTTTGGTGGCCAGTTTTGAGTTTTGGTGGCCACAATGTATTATCATCATCAAAAAGAGGGAGATTGTTGGGTTCTGTGCGCTCCTCGTTGTCTTTGGCAATAGTTTTGATGATTCCAATATATTGTGTGTTTTATGCTTAATGGCATCATCATGATAAACAAGCTAACATGATGATATCTTGTTTTGTAGGTTGAAATTCAAAGGTCCTTCCTGAATAAATTTCTGAAGTCGACTCATGCGTGCTGTGCATGAGGATTTCGAGCTTTCATGTGGATCTTGTTCATAGTGTCTTGATTGGGGTTAAAAGCCCTTTCATGTTTTTGGACTTATATTGACTGCATTTCAATGTGGGAAGATTGGTTATATTGCATATGACTTCATGTTTGCTTTTCATAATTGTTAAGTGATAGTGGTTTCTCAGCTTACTTAGGAATGCCCCTATCTATGATTGGATTGAACTTGAATAGCTATGCATTGGACTGCTAAACCTATTTACCATTCCCCTTGGGATGGGTCGACCCTATAGGTCGACCCCTGGCTCCTTGAGCCTTAGTTCTTACCTTGTTATGAAGCATGGTCCTACATGTATATATCTTTGATGTCTTTGCACTAACCTTGCTCATATGTCCACCGACCATGTATTGGGTGTTTCACAGTCATGCATATGGTATTTAATGATCAACTTGATGTTTTCAACTTGGTATCAATTGCCACTATATGTTTGAGGAAATCAATGAACTTCAAATTGATTCCAACTATGCTTGAGATCATAGAACTGAACTTGAATGGAGTTCATGTCTTCAAAAGTGAAACCCATTTCATTTGGCCTTGATTGAATGGAGTTCATGTCTTCAAAACTAAATCTTTCCTTGTTCTGGATCTGAATTTAATTGAGATGAACCCTGAACCTTGTGTTCTTGGACATGGTGGTTTTGATAATCTTGAATGTGTTTGATGGGTATCACTGGACTGAACTTAATTGTCTTGAACTGAATTTGGAAGTCCTTGGACTGAATTTGATAATTGTGTTTCTATTGTGCTCATAGCTGTATTTTTGATATACAAATTTGCAGGTTCTTATTTGTTGAGATAAACACGGTTGGAGAAGTGTTTTGAAATTGGGTTCTTCAAATACCTTGGTTCAATATTGACTTGCTTCTGAATTTTCAGAATATGCATGTTAAGATTATCCACAATGCTTTGGATCCAAGGTAAGAGTTTATGTTTGAATGAATTTTGATATGGGAAGATTAGGCTTAATCTATTTCTCATGTATGTGAGTTGATTTGGATCCATGTACAAGAGATACATGTCCATTTTGATGTACCTCACTACATGTAGTCTTGATAGTTTTCATATCTTCACTGCATGTTATTTTATTGGTTCTCCATTCCTCTGTTTGAAACCGAGACTCAATGATGGTTTTAAGTCCTTGTAATGCATCTTATTTGATTGATAAATCATGCTTTCAAATGGGTGTTTTCATAGTACCTTCATGCATATCTTTCTTGGGTTCTTAAAGCTATAAAGAGTTTCATGCTTTGACAAAAAGGGTTCTCATTTGGGTTTGCAAGATGCTTGATCCATTCTTATTACCCTTTGGTGTAATGAGGTTTAAATCATGCCAACATCTTGTTTCCATGCATGGTTATTTGATCTAAATGTTTGGATGAGGTTTTATGTGATTTCAATTGTGTTTTATTGAGTTTTCACTTTTGTCAGTAAAAGTGTCGACTCTAGGAGTCGACACTTATTTCAGTAGGTTCTGTTTGTGTTGATTTCTGAAATGCTGACAATGAGTCAACACTTTTTTCCTGTAAGTTGATTTTTGGTCTTCTGGTAGAACTCTCGACAAAAAGTGTCGACTATGTGAGTCGACACTTTTGTCCTGGAAGCTGTATTTACAAACGGGACAAAATGTCATGAGAAAAGTGTCGACTCTAAGAGTCGACACTTTGTCTGGTACGTCCGGAATGGGTTTTACGAATCGGTTTTGAAACCCACTTTCTAAGATCCGAATGGCTTGCTATTTGACCCTATTGCCCTTAGGGTTTCTCTACATGTCTAAGGGTTGTATAAAATGGTTTTAGCAAGGGCATTCTTGACTTGTTGGGTTGCTTTCTCTTCACTATACATAGTTATCTTTGTCTGATCGGGAGGAGTATCAAAGGGGCTAATATTTTCCATTTGCTGCAGGAGAGGAAGAACGAGAGAAGAGGAGACGACTTCAACGCAAAATCCGATCTACTTCCATCAAGATTTGAAGCTCGATGATGAAGAGAGTTGCAAGTGGAATGAAGCGACGAATCTGAAGACATCTTCATCGCAAGCAACGGCTCACATCGACCTGAAAAGAAGAAGGAGAAGAACGTGAAGGAGGGCGTGGCTTCATCAAGGAGAAAGAAGAAGAAGCTGCAGAAGTCGCCGTCTGCGAGCCTGTGTCCAGTTCTGGGAGCTGCAGTTGCTGCTCTCCCCCGTTCAAGGTTTTGGGCGTTTGGGACTTCATGTCCGGCTGCTTCCACTCCAAGGATCGACTTCCAACGCACCCTACCTACTGATTGAAGGGAGTTGTGGGACATTCAAAGGGGAATGCATATAAATCTTCTTTTATTTGTTTGTCATGTCCATGTTAACAAATACAAGATTTTGAGCATAATTTCTCATCTTTTCTTGATGTGTGCAGGCTTGATTGGAGCTAGGACTTGAACGAACAAACTTGGATGCTCAAGGAGGATGACCTACTACTCCAACCAGCTACGGATAAGAGCTTCTCCAACCTAGGCTTCAAGAAAGATCTTCTTACGGCTATTGGAGAATCAAGGGGATATTTCTACATCTTATTCTTGTTTATTTCCTTGTGTGCTTCAGAGTTCACTATCATTTACATATTGTTTTTGTCATCTATTGTACATATTCTTGTTGTGTTAAACTCAGATTATTTGTGTGTGTGTACGGAGCTGCGTTTCCATGTGGGATTTGTGTGCTGTGAGTTCCCGGACGTTGTGTGTGTGTGTGCTACTGGGGCAGCGTGTTGGGGCTCATCCCTGTGTGGATATTGCTGCGGAAGCGGCGTGTGTGTGGTTGGTGTTCATCCCCGTGTTGCTACGAAAGTAGCGTGTAGTGAAGTCTCACCCGGTTGGGTGAGGGGTGGACGTAGGGAGCCCGTCATGGTCTCGAACCACCTTAAAATCCCTGTGTCTTGTGTGATTGCCTATGTGATTGTCATTTCTTCTATCTCTATTCATAGGTACATTATATAGGTTTTTAATTCACTGCACAATCACTCACTGCTACCTCCGTAATCTGTGTTGAGCAAAATTTCCCTGTTAGTTGCATTAACTATCCGTGTGAGATCGAAAAGTTTGAGAGAACATTGTAATCTCACTTGAGTTTTAGTTAATCAACGCTGTTAGTTTTACTTCAGTTGTAATTGGGTTAGAAAGTTTTTAAAATCTGCCATCTCGGTAAAGGGGACAATTCAACCCCCCTTCTTGTCCGCCATCTCTCTGGGCCAACAATTGGTATCAGAGCCTCATCTCTGATTTTTTAGCGGACCTCACGGTCTAGGAGTAAAGATCATTTTCATGATGGCAAGCTTGAGTTATATTCCTATTTTCAATGGTTTTGATTATGCTTCATGGCAAGGAAAATTTTATGTTTGGATTACTAGCTTTGATCCGAAACTCATGAAATTAATCTCTCATGGTCCACATGTCTTACCCAAAAATGAATTATGGTGGACTGATGAACATAAGAAAATGAATTCGGATAATTTATTTGTTTTGAATGCTTTTAAGGCTGCCTTGGACACTAATCAATTTCCATTTGTTTTATCTTGTAGGACAGCCAAAGAAATTTGGGACGGGCTGATTGAAGTCCAAAAAGAAAACTGTAACGACGGTGACTGCTAGTTGCAAACAATGAAATTGAGCCTCAAAGCGAGGAGAGTTCAAAGGTGAACTCTAACTCCGACTCTGATGAGGAAAATGATTTGAGTTATGATGAATTGATGGATGCTTACGATGAGCTAGTTGATAGATACAAAGCACTAAAATCTGAAAATAGAAAAATGAAAAAGAAACTTGATGATGTTTCACATGTTAACTCTCCTTGTGCAAAGTGCTTTGAAATTGAAAATGCTTGTCATGTTGATTCACCATGTATTAAATGTTCTGAGCTTAGGAAGCTGAATGAAAGCCTGTTGCTTGAAGTTAATATGCATAAAGAAAAAATGTCAATTCTGGAAACTGAGAATAAAACTCTCATTGCTAAACTTTCAGAACTTGAAGGCATCGAAAAGGATTCTAGAAGTAAATTTTGCTGTACGGAAAGTGATCAAGTCTTGCTCAATGAACTTCTACAGAATGAAAAGCTTGCTAAAGAAATTGATAATTTGAAAAATCAAAACAATTTGTTGATTGATAAAATTCACATGTTTGAAAAAGGAAAGCATGTCATTGTTGATAATTCTGAAAATCTTCATAATCTGGAACAATAAATTACCAGTTATAAAACTGTTAATTCTTTATTGAATGAGAAGCGTGTATTGTGTGAAAAAAAAATTGCTGAATCTAACTTGCACATGTCATCATTGAAAGCTGAGATCAAGAATTTGAATGAGTCCATGTACTTGTATGATAAAGAAAATCCAAAAGAGAAAAATGTCGTTGATCGTTCTTGTATGCATGAAAAACATCCATCTGTTAAACATGTTCATGCATCAAGAAAAAGAAGAAACATATCATGTTTTTAATGTGGTAACTATGGTCATGACATGTATGACTATTACATGAAAAAATCTGATGATGAACATGCTTTAAAATAAAGAATGAAAATGGGTGACAACTCTAAAAATCATGAGAAACCCACAAAGAAAACCCAGAACATTCATTGCTTTTATTGTGGGGTGCATGGTCATGCTTTTGAAAATTGTTTCACGAAAGAAAATGATGATAATTGGTTTGTCAACAAAAATCTTTCATGTCATTATTGTGATAAATCTGGACATTTAATGAATGATTGTTATGTGATGAAAGAAGATGATAATCGGTTCAAGAAAAGAAACTCTTCTCATTATTTTTACTGTGGCCTGAATGAACACTCAATGGATGATTGCTCCATGATGAGGGCCGATGATGAATGGTATGAGAGGAAAAATAAAAAAAAATACATTTGGTTATGATAGGAATAACCCCTCGGTGCCCAAGATGGCTTGGGTACCCAAATCGCCAAAATGAGAATTTGTTTTGCAGGGGCGCCTTGAGATCAAAGAAAATGTCAATAAATAAAAGGATCTCAAGGTAAGAAAGAAAATTGGTTTTGTTTTGAAAATCACATTGCTTTGATTCTCCTTGAAACATCTGAGAAGGTAAAAATTATGTTTGGAAGAAAAAGTTTGAAATTAAACATTTGCATTTCTATTTTACTGACTCTTGTCAATCTTTGGAAATGTTGAGAAATTTTGTTCTCCATGAGTTAATGACTTGATCACTTCTAATTCCACATCATATGAATAAACTTAGTTTTCAAATGCCTTACTCTGCACATATATAGCTGTTCATACACACTTCTCCTTTATTTTTGCAAATAACAACACACTTTTGCATATTCAGTTTACACATTTACTTGCATAATACAAATTGCACATATCATACACATCTTTGCATTCTTACAAATAAAGAAAATTTTCAATCATCTTTTCAAGTTATATGCATACACATGCATATCATTGCATACTTCTGTGCTTGAATGCCAAAGTTATTCGGTATATAAAATGGTGTTAGGGGAAGGTTGAATTATGTTCAGCCGGAAGCTTTCACTACGCGTGAGGTGGTCTTCGGACCTACGTTCTCCGCCAAGTACCGATAATCAATCTGCTTGAAGTCATTGGAAAATCTCTGGTTGAATGCATGTATATACTATATACAACCACTTTTTGACTTCTTCTATGACTCATCCCTTGCTAAATGAAATTGCATTGATTTAGACATGTTTGTAACATGGCATATATTAAGGGGGGAGATTTTTATAACCGTGCATACATTTAGGGGGAGACATTACTATGATAAGACTAATTCATCTTTTACATTCAATACAACCACCTACACAAAATACACCTTTTTGAGTTAATGATTCAATCTAATAAGGATTACTATTTTCTACTCTACAATTTTGAGGACTAATGATTCTCTACATGGAAATCACATGTCTCGTGAGGAAAAAGCTGTTTACCCCTTCAAAAATTGTATAAGTGGAACGTGGACTCGAGTAGCAGGGAATCTCCCTGAAATAAAGGAGGAAACTCGCGTCGAAAGGAGAAACTAATCCATATGAAAATAAGTGTGATTTGCCACCGAGTAGCCAGGAAGTGTCCCTGAGACAAAGGATGCAACTCGCGTCGAAAAGTGTCTCATCCACATCATAAAAAGTGACAAAACTGAGTAACTGAGAATTGTCTCTGAAACAAAGGGCATCACTCGTGTCAAAAGGTTAGTCACATCGTTTTTAGTAATTAAAAAATTGGGGTCATACGTAGCTACCGATACTCGAGCATTATGTATGAAAATGTATGGATAAGAAGTTCTTTTTAGTGTTCTTTAGAAAATCTGATGTTCCATATTGACTTGAACTTCATTGCTCAATCTTCACATATGCACCTTGGGTTTGATTGTTTGAATATCTTTTTGAATCATTCATCCTTCATGGTTAATGTAATACTTTATTTATGTAAGCACGACCTTCTTAGTATTGCACATGCACATCATGCTCTATAATCGATTGCATAATCCTTACACCTGTCCCGAAGGGACTTGCATGAGTCTATACTTAATTATGCATGCTTGAGTGCCTGAATGCTTGATCCGTCTGTTCATATCATACTGAATTCCATAGTTTGAATCTATAGGTTATACTTGTAGATAACAGGTTAAATAACCCATTGTCAGTTGGTTTTTATTCTTGACAATTGGGGGAGAATAACGTGCTCTTGAGCACAATAAACTTTGTGCATAGCTTTGTTTCACATCTGCATACAGTTTAGTTTCTTTAAACTCCTTGTGCATATTTAGTCATAAATCTAGGGTCTACATGTTAAATCGAGCATTTGCACTTATTTTACAGATCAGCTTACTGCACATAAAGTCTCATTCTCTTGCTTGGTATTTCTCTTATGGTAGGTGTATTGCTAGGTTCGTGCGCCTTTCCAATATCTCTTCATAATTCATGTTCCTCTACACCCCCACTTTTTGATAATGTCAAAGGGGGAGAGAGTGTTTAGGTGGCCAGTTTGCTTTGGTGGCCAGTTTTGAGTTTTGAATTTTGGCGGCCACAATATATTGTCATCATCAAAAAGGGGAAGATTGTTGGGTTCTGTGCGCTCCTCGTTGTCTTTGACAATGGTTTTGATGATTCCAATATATTGTGTGTTTTATGCTTAATGGCATCTTCATGATAAACAAGCTAACATGATGATATCTTATTTTGTAGGTTGAAATTCAAAGGTCCTTCTTGAACACATTTCTGAAGTCGACTCATGCGTGCTGTGCATGAGGATTTAGAGCTTTCATGTGGATCTTGTTCATAGTGTCTTGATTGGGGTTAAAAGCCCTTTCATGTTTTGAGACTTATATTGATTGCATTTCAATGTGGGAAGATTGATTATATTGCATATGACTTCATGTTTGCTTTCCCTAATTGTTAAGTGATAGTGGTTTCTCACCTTGCTTAGGAATGCCCCTATCTATGATTGGATTGAACTTGAATAGCTATGCATTGGACTGCTAAACCTATTTACCATTCCCCTTGGGATGGCTCGACCCCATAGGTCGACCCCTGGCTCCTTGAGCCTTAGGTCTTACCTTGTTATGAAGCATGGTCCTACATGTATATATCTTTGATGTCTTTGCACTGACCTTGCTCATATGTCCACCGACCCTGTATTGGGTGTTTCACAGTCATGCATATGGTATTTAATGATCAACTTGATGTTTTCAACTTGGTATCAATTGCCACTATATGTTTGAGGAAATCAATGAACTTCAAATTTATTCCAAATATGCTTGAGATCATAGAACTGAACTTGAATGGAGTTCATGTCTTCAAAAGTGAAACCCATTTCATTTGGCCTTGATTGAACTATATTGAAACTAAATCTTTCCTTGTTCTGGATTTGATATTAATTGAGATGAACCCTGAACCTTGTGTTCTTGGACATGGTGGTTTTGATAATCTTGAATGTATTTGATGGGTATCACTGGACTGAAATTAATTGTCTTGAACTGAATTTGAAAGTCCTTGGACTGAATTTGATAATTGTGTTTCTATTGTGCTCATAGCTGTATTTTTGATATACAAATTTGTAGGTTCTTATTTGTTGAGATAAACATGGTTGGAGAAGTGTTTTGAAATTGGGTTCTTCAAATACCTTGGTTCAATAATGACTTGCTTCTGAATTTTCAGAATATGCAGGTTAATATTATCCACAATGCTTTGTATCCAAGGTAAGAGTTTATGTTTGAATGTATTTTGATATGGGAAGATTAGGCTTAATCTATTTCTCATGTATGTGAGTTGATTTGGATCCATGTACAAGAGATACATGTCCATTTTGATGTACCTCGCTGCATGTAGTCTTGATAGTTTTCATATCTTCACTGCATGTTATTTTATTGGTTCTCCATTCCTCTGTTTGAAACCGAGACTCAATGATGGTTTTAAGTCGATGTAATGCATCTTATTTGATTGATAAATCATGCTTTCAAATGGGTGTTTTCATAGTGCCTTCATGCATATCTTTCTTGGGGTCTTAAAGCTATAAAGAGTTTCATGCTTTGACAAAAAGGGTTCTCATTTGGGTTTGCAAGATGCTTGATCCATTCTTATTACCCTTTGGTGTAATGAGGTTTAAATCATGCCAACATCTTGATTCCATGCATGGTTATTTGATCTAAATGTTTGGATGAGGTTTTATGGGGTTTCAATTGAGTTTTATTGTGTTTTCACTTTTGTCAGTAAAAGTGTCGACTCTAGGAGTCGACACTTATTTCATTAGGTTCTGTTTGCGTTGATTTCTAAAATGCTGACAAAAAAGTGTCGACTCTATGAGTCGACACTTTTGTCCTGTAAGTTGATTTTTGGTCTTCTGGTAGAACTCTCGACAAAAAGTGTCGACTCTGTGAGTCGACACTTTTGTCCTGGAAGCTGTTTTTACAAACTGGACAGAATGACATGAGAAAAGTGTCGACTCTAAGAGTCGACACGTTGTCTGGTTCATCCGGAATGGGTTTTACGAATCGGTTTTGAAACCCACTTTCTAAGATCTAAATGGCTTACTATTTGACCCTATTGCCCTTAGGGTTTCTCTACATGTCTAAGGGTTGTATTAAATGGTTTTAGCAAGGGCATTCTTGACTTGTTGGGTTGCTTTCTCTTCACTATACATAGTTGTCTTTGTCCGATCGGGAGGAGTATCAAAGGGGCTAATATTTTCCATTTGCTGTAGGAGAGGAAGAACGAGAGAAGTGGAGACGACTTCAACGCAAAATCTGATCTACTTTCGTCAAGATTTGAAGCTCGGTGATGAAGAGAGTTGCAAGTGGAATGAAGCGACGAATCTGAAGACGTCTTCATCGCAAGCAACGGCTCACATCGACCTGAAGGGAAGAAGGAGAAGAACATGAAGGAGGGCGTGGCCTCATCAAGGAAAAGGAAGAAGTAGCTGCAGAAGTCGCCGTCCGCGAGCCTGTGTCCAGTTCTGGGAGCTGCAGTTGCTGCTCTCCCCCGTTCAAGGTTTTGGGCGTTTGGGACTTCATGTCCGGCTGCTTCCACTCCAAGGATCGACTTCCAGCGCACCCTACCTACTGATTGAAGGGAGTTGTGGGACATTCAAAGGGGAATGCATATAAATCTTCTTTTATTTGTTTGTCATGTCCCTGTTAACAAATACAAGATGTTGAGCATAATGTCTCATCTTTTCTTGATGTGTGCAGGCTTGATTGGAGCTAGGACTTGAACGAACAAACTTGGATCCTCAAGGAGGATGACCTACTACTCCAACCAGCTGCGGATAAGAGCTTCTCCAACCTAGGCTTCAAGAAAGATCTTCTTACGGCTATTGGAGAATCAAGGGGATATTTCTATATCTTATTCTTGTTTATTTCCCTGTGTACTTCAGAGTTCACTATCATTTACATATTATTGTGGGCGTCTATTGTACATCTTCTTGTTGTGTTAAACTCAGAATATTTGTGTGTGTGTACGGAGCTGCGTCTCCGTGTGGGATTTGTGTGCCGGGTGAGTTCCCGGACATTGTGTGTGTGTGTGCTGTTGGGGCAGCGTGTTGGGGCTCGTCCCCGTGTGGATATTGTTGCGGAAGCAGCGTGTGTATGGTTGGGGTTCGTCCCCGTGTTGCTACGAAAGTACCATGTAGTGAAGCCTCACCCGGTTGGATGAGGGGTGGACGTAGGGAGCCCGTCATGATCCGGAACCACCTTAAAATCCCTGTGTCTTGTGTGATTGCCTGTGTGATTGTCATTTCTTCTATCTCTATTCACAGGTACATTATATAGGTTTTTAATTCACTGCACAATCACTCATTGCTACCTCTGTAATCTGTGTTGAGCAAAATTCCCATGTTAGTTGCATTAACTATCCGTGTGAGATTGGAAAGTTTGAGAGAACATTGTAATCTCACTTGAGTTTTAGTTAATCAACGCTGTTAGTTTTACTTCAGTTGTAATTGGGTTAGAAAGTTTTTAAAATCTGCCATCTCGGCAAATGGGACAATTCAACCCCCCTTCTTGTCCGCCATCTCTCTGGGCCAACATTTAGGGCCAATGGTGTGACTACCTTCTTTTTCTTGTGATCGTCCTCGCTCCTTTTGATGTTGATTTCGTAAGTCATCAAGGAGCCTATCAACTCGTCCAGAGTCAAAGTGCTAAGATCCTTTGAATCCTCGATTACAGTGGCCTTTGTATGCTATTGTGCTGACAGGGATGTTAGTACCTTTCTGACGAGTTCCTTGTCGAAATACTCTTTACCAAGGCCCTTTAATCCATTCGTGATTTCCGTCAATCATGCAAACATATCAGAAATGGACTCCTCTGGTGTCATCATAAACAACTTATAATCCCGGACTAACAGATTCACCTTGGTTTCCTTTACTTCTGATGTTCCTTCATAGATCAACCGTAGCTTGTTCCACATCTCTTGTGCAGAAGAACACATGAAATACGTGAGTATTCATTAGGATGAATGGCACACTGTATTATATTCATGGCTTTGAAGTTTGCTGAACACTTATTTATATCCTCATCATCCCACTCATCCTCATTTTGAGACAGAGTGTACGGACCCTTGCTAATGAAGCGCCACACGTCATAGTCTTAGGCTCGTAGAAAAACATACATTCTATTTTTCCAATAAGGGTAATTTGATCCATCAAAGAACGGGGGTCTTTGGATCGAATGCCCTTCGAGCATCATCCCCTTGTTTGCCATATAATGGGATCTGCTCTACAATTGTGTGGTCGAGTGAAATAGAGACCAAAGCTCTGATACCAATTGTTGAGTCCCGAATGGTGGAATTCAAGAGGGGAGGGGTGAATTGATTGGCCAATTAAAAATTTCTTCCAAGTGGAAACTAAGTTAATTAAGTACACAAGCACTTGGCCTCACACGAACATGATCACACTTGTGAATGCGTGTAAATAAGGGTATGTGTTTGATTAAGGAAGTGGTGTATGCTCAACTCACCGTGAAGCCCACTCGACAATGAATCCGGAAAATCAAACCACAAGCAACACACAGAGTTTTTAGGTGGTTCGGGTACACTAAAGTGTCCCCTACGTCCACCCCTCACAGTGAGGATTAAGACTCCACTATGAAGTGAGCCACACACACATGCTGTGTAAAATAGCAAACACACACACACGGCATCCGATTTGGGCTGCCACACACATATACCCACACATTCGTGTTTCCGAACACGAACACCACACACAAGAATCTGAATCAAGTTTTACAACAAATGCTCAAGTTCAAACTAAATGATTATGAGAATAAGGAGTGAAGAATGATTTATCATGGTTGGAGCTCCCCCTTTTTCTTCCTTGAATGTAATTGAATGCTTCTGCAGGAGGAAGATCGATCCTTGAGGAAGAATGAAGCTATGTCGCACAAACAAGGTTGCAGCTTTGATATCCCACGCAGCTTACTGTTGAGGATGATGTGGAGGCTGGATTCAAGCTTCTTCCCTTCACTTTCAGGTTCAGAACAAGGTGGAAGAAGGCCCTTGAGCTGCTGCTGCGAACCTGCACTCATAAAGGTTAGAACAATAACACAACTTTAGATCTCTCTCTCTCTTAGGGTTTCATACCCCAATAAGATATATATATAAAGAGTTTGGAACGTTCAAAGACACCCTAGAGACCAGATCCACAATTCCTGGAATGTTTTAGGGATGTTAGGTTCGATTGGTATGACTTTTGGTGCATGTGCACGCAAGTCAAAGAAGACGGCTCAGGTCTGTATCTGAAAGGGTCGACCCTCGTGAGGGTTTAATAGGTTTTAGGCCAATGGGTCGACCCTTATGGTCGACCCTCGGGGGTTGTCCGTGTGGGTTTGGAAATAAAGTTATCATGGGTCGACCCTTGGGGTCGACCCTTGCAGGTGTGGTGAAGGAACCCGCCGGGTGTAAAATCCATGTTAACAGGGGTCGACCCTTGGGGTCGACCCTTGCGGTTGGGGGTCGACCCAATGGGACGACCCTTTCAGCTGGAGATCAAAAAGCCTAAGTTGACAGAACCCGGGGACCTAGGGGTCGACCCAATGGGTCGACCCTTGTTCTAGAACTTCCAAAAGATTGATTAAAAGGCCATTAAGTTCAAGAACAAGTCAGGGGGTTTCAAATTGGGTTTTAAAACATGAGAAGGAATGTTGTTGAGACATGAATAAGAAAAACCCAATACATTTAAGCTTAGATAAGACCCAAACTAATATGATCCTTGAGATCAAAAATAATGAACAACAAACCACAAGATCAAGGGCCAATAAGTTGAAGTTGATCTCACCGACCATCCTTGAGCTCCTTAAGCACTTATGCACGTTCCTAGCCCTGTAAAGACATAACTTGTGAATTAGATGTAGCCTTGCAATTTGAGTTTAAAAAGCTTACCCGTTGAGGTTGTTCTTTAACCTTCGAAGCTCCAAGACTTCAACAAGAATGTTGAGCTTTGCAATACTTTTTATGCTAGAACACTTCAAAGGAAATATAAATACATTTAGTGTTTGGTCATCATCAAAAGCCATCGCATTTAAGCATTTACTCAAAGAGGGGGTTTAACATCCTGCTCTTTGCCTAGATGAATGCATAGGACCGCACTCTATTTATGATATATTGTGATACAGTAACTTTTGATTTCTCTCATATCTTCATCTAAATGAGTTAAACGCACCATTACACCAAGTATATCAAAAGTTGTGGCCAGAAAGTTTGGCTACGCCAACTTGGAACGCTGCTTGTTGCATGAGAGATCTTAGATATGTAACTCCGCCTAGTACTTGGTAGATGGTCCCTTAATCTCTCTAAGATGATGATTAGTGAAATCATCTGATTACTATAGTTCTGCATTATTTCATTCCTACTTGGTCCTAGTTAAAATTGCTTTGTCTATCTGATTATTATCTGCTCTTCAGTATTATCTGTCTGAATTGGTGGTTGTTGCCTTAGCATTTCTCTTCTACTTTTTAAGTGGTATTAATTGGATCCTATTGGGGTAGATCTATTCACCCCCCCCCCCTCTAGATCTTAGTGTCCATCCTTTCCAACAGGTGGTATCAGAGCCTAACTCTCCCTTAGGGCCTCACATCCCGGAGAGATTAGATATGGATACTAAAGGTGCAGTCGCTGAGGGTCACTCAACTAGCAAGCCACCATTCTTTAATGGTAGCAATTATGCTTACTAGAAGAATAGGATGCAGGTTTTTCTCCGTGCTAAGGATTATGAAATATGGAAGGTGGTGAGTAAAGGTCCATTTGATTTACCTCCAGATGAGGAATTTTGGACTAAGGAGCATATCCGAAAGTCCACTCTGAATTGGGGAGCTATCAATGCTATACAATGTGCTCTCAATCCCACTGAATTCTCCAGAGTTTCCTTATGTACCCCTGCTAAGGAGATGTGGGATAAGTTAGAGGTTATTTATGAAGGGACGTCTCAGGTTAAAGAAACTAAAGCAAATATGTTAGTCTCTAAGTACGAGGCTTTCAAAATGAAGCCTGAAGTGTCCATATCTGAGATGTATGCTCGCTTGAATGTGATCACTAACAGTTTGAGAAGTCTAGGAAAGACCTACAGTGAGCATGAAATTGTTAGAAAAATTCTAAGGTCCCTAACACCCATCTGGCATACCAAGGCCACTGTAGTCTAGGAGTCCAGGAACCTTGCTACAACCACAGTAGATGAGCTTATCGGTTCTCTCATGACATATGAGTTGAACCTCAAGAAAACTGATGAGACTGAGAAGAGAAGGAAACCTTTAGCTATTAAGGTTAACTCTAGCAAAGGGTCTAGTGAGTGCAACTATACTAGTTCTGAGGAAGATCAGGATGAGTTTGCTATGATTACTAGGAAGTTCAAGAAATTCCTGAGGAAAGAAGGGAAAGAGCTAAGGAAAAAGTACTTCTCAGGAAAAAGACAGTCCAAACACAAACCTGAACCTGTCAAGAAAACTGATGCCATTGTCTGCTATAACTGCAGGAAAGCCAGACATCTCAAAGCGGACTACCCAGAGCTCAAGGACAAGCAGCCCAGGTGGAAGAACAAAAAGGGAAGAGCTATGGTTAGCACCTGGAGCGATGAGGAAGAAGGAAGTCAGAGCAGCTCCTCTGACAGTGAGACAAAAGACAGGATTTGCCTGATGGCAAAAGGTGATGATGAGGTAATTTCTCCCTTTGACAATTTTACTCAGAATGAATGGGAGGATGCTTATGCTAAAATTTTATAGAAATATGAAGACATGCGTAGGGAGAACAGACATTTAAAAAGGAAAATGAGTTCATTAGCTAATGATACCTCCATGTCTGACAAAATTACATGTCTGCAAACTGAAAATTCAGAACTGAAAAACTCCCTGAATGAAGCTAAATGTTACAAAAGCATGTTAGATAATCTGAAAGAGGAAAATGAGAACTTGCAGAACTCCATTGATGAACTTAAAATGAGAATACATGAATTTAAGGAAGAAACCAGAACAACAACTGAAAAATATGAAGCCATTAATGGTGTAAATGCTGAGCTTAAAAAGGTCATTGAAAATCTTGAAAAGGAAAACAAAGACAAACAAAACTCCCTTGATGGCATGACACAAGGTGCAGAAAATACGAACGCCATCTTGGGAACAAAAGAAAATTTCAGAAAGGAAGGTTTGGGTTTCAACCCAATTAATAAGAAGAGGTTTGACATGAGAACCATCTCTTTTATGGCAGAAAAGGGGGCATTCCAACCCCTGATAAACATGACTTCTGGAGAAAGTCATAAAAAGAACAAGATGAAATATGTTGAGAAAACTAAACCTAGTGCCAAGGACAAGGGCAAAGGGAAGGTGTCTAGGGAATCATGCTCATACACTTCCATGCCTCAGACCAAAGGACAAGATAGGGGTCAGACTTCTAGAGCTAGAGTCCAAGGAAGTCCCAAGATGAAAACAGACAAATTTCCACAGAATGGTCGAGGCACCTATCAATTTCAATCTACCTCAACTTCATATTGGTATAAGTCCCCTAGAAATCATGGGCCGAGTAGAAGAACCTCAAGTCAAAGTTACCACAATACTATTCCTACCTACCCTACATTTCACAGCACTCACTGCCATAACTTTGGAAAGGGAGGTCCTAGTAGCTTCTATATGAGGCCTATGCAGAATAACTTTCAGAACTCATACCCAACTCAAAGGCATCAGCCTTATCTTTGGGATTACTACATGACTGGGGTTAACAATTTCAGAAGTCAGAACTCTTATGGTTTTATCAACTCCAAGCCAAGTAAGTTCAGGAGATATAATGCACCTATTACTCCCAATGCCTATTGGACTGATCACTGGCAAAGGAACTTTAAAAATTACTTCAAAAGTAGGAAACATGCCACACCTAAGAAACAAGTCACAAAGAATAAAAGTAGCAAGAAGAGGCAAACAAAACTGAATGATGAGAAATCCACAACTACTATAAAGAAACCAAATCAAATGTGGATACCGAAAACTCTTGTTTCTAGTCTACATGAGATAAATGCTTTTATGGGACCCAAGAAGCTCTAGGTTCCAAATCATTCCACTTGATTCCCTTGCAGGTATGCCTGGCAGCCAATCAAAATCGATGGTATCTTGACAGTGGCTGCTCCAGGCACATGATCGGGGATAAATAAAAATTTTACATGCTGGTGAAGAAGGATGCATGTCATGTTACCTTCGGAGGTAATACCAAAGGGAATATAATTGGATCATGTAAAGTAGGTAAGTGTTCTTCTTATTGCATTGATGAAGTGCTGTTGGTAGAAGGCCTTGCCTATAACTTGCTTAGGATTAGCCAGCTGTGTGATAAAGGTCATAAAGTTATTTTTTACTCTCTTGCATGCATAATTTTTGAACCTAATTCTGAATCTATCAAATTTTCTGGTAAGAGAATCAATAACATCTACATGGTAGACTTAGATGATGTAGCACATTCTAACCTTTGTCTTAATGCTAATAAGGATGACCTAGCTTATCTATGGCATCGTAGAATAGGTCATGCTAGCTACAGTGTGCTACACAAACTGAATAAACACAGCATGGTAAAAGGGCTTCATGAAATTTCTTTCAAAAATGAAAAAAAATCTGTGAGGCATGCACTCAATGTAAACAGACCAGAAAGTCATTAAAATCTAGAATCGAAAACCTATCCTCTAAACCATATGAGCTAATTCACATGGACCTATTTGGACCTACTAGGTCAGTTAGCTTATCTGGAAAAAGATATGGTTTTGTGCTTGTTGATGATTTCTCTAGATTTACTTGGGTCTTTTACTTGTCTCAAAAAATTGAAGCTTTTGAAGAATTTCAGGAGTTCTTCTACAAAATAAAACAGACTAATGAGCATGCTATCTTGAGTATCTTGTCTGATCATGGTGGTGAGTTTGTCAACTCACATTTCGATGATTTTTACAGGGAGGATGGAATAACTCACATGTTCTCCTCACCAAGAACTCCAGAGTAGAATGGAGTGGTGGAAAGGAGAAACCGAACATTGGTAGAAATGGCAAGGACTATACTGATAGATGGGTAGAGGCTATTAGCACTTCATGCTACATTATTAATAGAGCTCTGGTAAGACCCACAACTCAAATGACTCCTTATGAAAATTTGAAAGGTAAGAAACCCTCTCTAGCTCATTTCAAGGTTTTCGGATGTAAATGTTTTGTTCACATAAATTTCAAAAGAGACCTTGATAAGTTCAAACCTAAAAGTGAACCTGGAATATTTATAGGTTATTCTGATAAGTCCAGAGCCTACAGAATTTTCAATCTCAATTCTAAAACTTTAGAAGAGTCTCCTCATGTTGTCTTTGATGAGTCTGAAATTAGAACTGAAACTGAGTTATGCAGGGACAAGATTGATGGAGCAATTCTAAAAACCAATGAAGACCAAAATAAAGAATCTGGTGAAGAAGTTAAGGAATCTAAAACTCAGGGGGAGGTAAGTGAGAGTTCAGGTAATCAGATCACTAACCTTAAATTTCTTAAAGACCATCGCCTTGAGAACATTATTGGTAGTTTAAATGACCCACCGAGAACTAGAGCACACTTAAGAGTTGAAAATGAATTGAACTCATTTGCTTTAGTATCTCAGGTAGAACCTAAAAACATAGATAGTGCCCTTTCAGGATGAGCACTGGATTAATGCCATACATGAAGAACTTAATCAATTTGATAGGAACAAGGTCTGGCACCTAGTTCCTAAACCCTCTCATGGCAACATAATAGGCACTAAATGGGTCTTTCGTAATAAATCTGATTAGCAGGGTAAAATTTTTAGAAATAAGGCTAGGCTGGTTGCTCAGGGGTACAACCAAGAGTTTGGTATTGACTTCAAAGAGTCATTTGCCCCTGTAGCTAGGCTAGAGGCCATTAGAATTCTTGTGGCCACTGCATGCAGTCTAGGAATAACCCTTAAGCAGATGAATGTCAAATATGCTTTTCTAAATGGTGAAATAAAAGAGGATGTATATGTTAAGCAACCTCCTAGCTTTGAGTGTCTTGAATTTTCTGACCATGTGTACAAGCTTGATAAGGCACTTTACAGTTTGAAGCAAGCTCCCCGAGTTTGGTATGACAGGTTGAGCAAGTTCCTCACGGAAAAGGGTTCTCCAGAGGTAAGGTGGACCAAACACTATTCACAAAGGTATGTGAAAAGGAAATCTTGATTATTCAAATTTATGTAGATGATATAGTATTTGGATCAACCAATTTATCCATGTGTGAGGAATTTTCAGCTTTAATGACCAGTGAATTTGAGATGAGCTCAATGGGAGAGCTGAAATTTTTTCTTGGGTTGCAGGTATGTCAGACCAAAGAAGGAACATTTATAACTCAAGAGAAATACATCAAGGATCTTCTGAATAAATTCAAGATGGAGAACCTCAAGGCAACAACCGCACCAATGGGAGTATCTACCAGTCTTGATTCAGATCCTGAAGGTTAAATGGTAGAACCCAAATTATACAGAGGTATGATTGGATCCTTGCTATACCTTACTGCTTCTCGACCTGATATTCAATTCTCAGTATGTTTGTGTGCTAGATTTCAAGCATGTCTTAAGGAATTACACTTGATAGCTGTGAAATGGATCTTTAAGTATCTGTATGGCACCCTAGACTTAGGCTTATGGTATCTTGCTAAGTGTGAGCTAGATCTGATAGCTTACACAGATGCAGACTATGCCGGGTGTAGGATAGATAGGAAAAGTAATAGTGGATATTGTCAATTTTTAGGTGGATGTCTAGTGACTTGGGCATCTAAGAAACAACATACTGTCGCCCTATCCACTGCTGAGGCAGAGTATGTGGCTGCAGGTAACTGTGCTCCCCAAGTCCTTTGGATTAAACACCAATTAATTGACTATATCATCAAGCTTGGCTGCATTACAATTTTTTGTGATAACACTAGTGCTATTTCCTTAACTAAAAATACTATTCACCACTCTAGGATAAAACACATTGAAATCAAACATCACTTTCTCAGAGATGATGTTAGTAAAAAGGAGATTGAGCTTGAATTCATTGAATCTGAAAGACAAATTGCTGACATTTTTACAAAACCACTGGGAAATGAAAGATTTAAAATTTTAAGAAGAGAACTTGGTCTTTGTAAATTCTCTGCATGAATGTTCATTTAGATTTATTGCATCTCCTGATTGCTTCTGCTGGCATATGAGTCACTGAACGCCTGTTTACTGCATTTCTTGGTTGGCCCATAGGTATATAAAATGGAAGATGGGGGAAGGACAAATATCTTCTGTCTGAAAACCTACTCTATGCGTAGAGGCAAGTCCTTCGCCTAGTACCATGGGTCAACTCCCATTTGTTTAGAATAGGTGTGTGCCTTTCTCATTCTTATTTGAAATCACATGTACACAGTCATGGGGAGTTTGTGCATTGTCATATCATCCCTATAATTTCATTCATGCATCTTGATTTCATCTCATTCATGTTGACGAGGGAATGGAATCCTCCTTGTATCTGATCAAATGACAAACTGATAGACATATTCATTAATCTAAGCTGCTGAAATCAGAAATCTTCTCTTATATAAACAGTAATGAAATCTGAATGAATTGTTGGTTTAAATTTTATGATCTTTAGAGACTAAATACCAAACTTAATGAAGAAAGTCTGTGGAGTATTCTTTAATAGTTCTTAACCATTTCGTGCATACCATGTCTAATTGAGTCTTGCAAAATCTGAAACTATCTAGACTCAGGCTAAATTGGTCGAAAAAACCTGAAAATGTGTATTGTTCTTAAACAACTATGTCTGAAAATCAAATGGACAAATGTATCAAAATGATAAATCATATACTCTAAAGGCATAGCACTGATTGAATGCACTAACAAACTGGGTACTTCGTCAATGAAATGGAGAAAAACCCATGTCATGAAGTGCCTCAATTTATCTCTGCTCATAAAATAAAAGGTTAGTTCTACTGAGTAACTAGGGGTACTCGCGTCTGATAAATGTGTACCCTTACGCAAAAAGGTGGAAACTATACCTGAGACAGAATAGTGGGTCTTGTCGAGTAACTAGGGGTATTGACGTCTGATAAACGTGTACCCTTACGCATAAAGGTGGAAACTATACCTGAGATAGAATAGTGGGTCTTGTCGAGTAACGACTAGATCATACTTGACTGTTCTAAGGAAGTAAAGAAAAGAAATATGTGAAACCATATCTGCTCCTCTAAAGATTAATTCAGGACTATGAAGGTTGTTTATTCTCAATACAAGTTCCAGTCAATCCTGATGATGCCTTGAGGCTCAGATAAACAAGGTAATGTAAGACAAAAACTATCATGTTCCATGTGCTCTTGGTTCATTACTATCAAAGAACATGTACAGACTAGTCCCCACAGAGTGGTGTGGCTAGTCTCTCACTTTCATACTCTTTAAATCACATAAGTTCAGAAATGAACTATCTGCTCTCCTATAATAGAAGACTTTGTGCTCTACTTGCTTAATTCTTGAAATGTTTGCACAGTTTGTCACCACAGATTTCCTCTTCAATGTGATCATCATGATATCTCTGTTCATCCTTTCTACTAATGGCAAAGGGGGAGAGAGTTTGATGTGGAAGAGTTTGAGGAGGAGAGGGTAGTTTTGCATTACATTAGTTGTGCATTGCATTTGCATCTTGCTGAGAGCACAAGTATTGATACTTAATAAAACCAGCGTTGACATCAAAATGTAAATGTGCTGCCATCATCAAAAAGGGAGAGAATGTTGTGCATTGTTTGAGTGGTGCAATAAATTTCATGTCATGTCTCCTCTGTCTTAATTCACTGAAGTTAATTTCTTATTTTGTTTTGATGATTGGCATCTATACATTTCATTTTGCGAATAACATTGATTAGCAATTTATAGCTTCATGAACTTGCATTGCATAATCAGGTCGGTGCATGTTTACGCCCTCTGCATCTAAGGTCCGTGCACGTCTTGTATAACTCCATACAAGGTCGGTGCATGTTTGTGTCCTCTACATCAAAGGTCGGTGCATGCCTTGTATAACTCCATACAAGATCGGTGCATGTTTTCATAGAAGAATGCAAAAGGTCAGTGCATATCGGCCTAAGTCTTTGATAGGGTCGGTGCACGTTTTGCATCGAGCATATAGTCGGTGCAGGTTTGCATTGGCATATAGTCAGTGCATGTTTTGCATTGGCACATAGGGTCGGTGCATGTCTTGCATTAAGCATATGGTCAATGCAGGTTCTGCATAGAGTCAGTGCAGGTTTGCATTTCGCATATGGTCGGTGCAGGTTTGCATTTCGCATATGGTCAGTGCAGGTTTGCATTTTGCATATGGTCGGTGCAGGTTTGCATTTTGCATAGAGTCGGTGTAGGTTTGCATTGTGCATATAGTTGGTGCAGGTTTACATGGTGCATATAAGTCGGTGTAAGTTTCAGTAAGGTTAGTGCACATTCTTTATAAGGTAGAATAAAGTCGATGCATATTAATTTATGCATGGACTCAGGTCAGTGCACATTTGTGTCGTGCATAGCCATAGTCGGAGCATGCATTGTTTTACGTAGGTAAGAAGTAAGAGCAGTGTTTGTCTTACATACCTAAAGGTCGATGCATGCTTATATGGTCTGCTGCTAAGGGTCGGTGCACACTTAGTTATTCTGCATGTAACGTCAGTGCACATTACTGTACTATATATATAGAGTCGACACATGCAGCATTCCATTGAATTAAAAGCTAATATTGTCGTCTGTTTGCCAGAACAGTTATATGGTCGAACACTTGATGGGGACACTAACAGCCTACGAACCTAACTTACGAGGAAGTTAAAGTACCAAGTTAGTGGCACATGATCCAAGGCAAGGTTTGAAAGGAGATTCAGCCACGTGGAACTGTGAGCTTTCAGATCTTTACACGTGGACCTCCAGTGAAGCGCTCGTCTCAAGATTCCTTGGGTGAGAAACGTGGTTTCCACGCGCCCTCGTCTCGCAAAGGTTATAAAAGGGACATGATCCCTCAGATCAAAAAGACTATCAAAAATTGAAGAGAAGAAGATAGATAGAGCGAGTGAGCGAGAGCTGAAGATTGGCAGAGCAAGTGCAGAGAGACGAAGAAGACAACAGAAGAGAGCAGAGCTAAGAGTAGAAAGAGATAAGATCTAAGAGAGAGAGAGAGAGAGCTGAGAGAGATGGAGAGCCATCGTGAAGTTCGTGAGAGCCAATTGTAGTGAATTAGGAGTAAAACAGAGTATCAGATTTGGAGGTTCTGAGGGGTTTGTTCTTCGACTGCTGGATCATATCTAGAGTCGAATTGCTCATCAAGAGCTATAGTTTTTATTTCTATTTTGCATCGTTGTTTCTATTCTTTATCTTTCTTCTTTACATTTCTATAAACTGTGGATCAACGGACTTAAGCTGTGTAGCAGCGGACGAGGGTGTGTCCTCGGAGAGCAAGCTGTGAGGCTCAGCGGTCTAGGATTTTTCCCCAAAGCTGTGGATCAGCGGTTTGTAGGGATTTCATCCCCGAAGCTGTGGATCAACGGAGTTAAGCTGTGTGTCAGCAGAAATCCTTACTCGGTTGAGTAAGGGGTGGACGTAGATCTCTGGATAGAGATTGAACCACCTAAAAACTCTTTGCCTTGTGGGTGTTTGTTTTTATTCTTGCTCTTTGCCTAGATGAATGCATAGGACCGCACTTTATTTCTGATATATTATGATACAGTAACTTTTGATTTCTCTCATATCTTCATCTAAATGAGTTAAACGCACCATTACACCAAATATATCAAAAGTTGTGGCCGGAAAGTTTGGCTACGCCAATCTGGAACACTGCTTGTTGCGTGAGAGATCTTAGATCTGTAACTCCGCCTAGTACTTGGTAGATGGTCCCTTAATCTCTCTAAGATGATGATTAGTGAAATCATCTGATTACTATAGTTCTGCATTGTTTCATTCCTGCTTGGTCCTAGTTAAAATTGCTTTGTCTATCTGATTATTATCTGCTCTTCAGTATATTCTGTCTGAATTGGTGGTTGTTGCCTTAACATTTCTCTTTTGCTTTTTAAGTGGTATTAATTGGCTCCTATTGGGGTAGATCTATTCACCCCCCCTCAAGATCTTAGTGTCCATCCTTTCCAGCACAGCCCGAGGGGGGGGTTGGGGGGGTTTACTCGGACGAGCCCCCCCCCCCCCCCCCCGGGCTGGTCCACGTAAACCCCCCTCCCCCACTCAGAAACAAAAAAAAATATGTTTTTAATTATTTCTTAGGGGGTTTACGCAGACCAGCTCACCCCCTCCAACCCAACCCGCGTAAACCCCCCTGACCCTTCAACTTTCTCTATAAAGCCCCCCCATTGGGTGGGCAAAAAAATGCATGGAGCTCATCCCTGAGACTACAAACGGCGTGCGAAGGATTTGGTTGGCTAGTTTTGTGTTTGCTAGTCTCACGCCGAGGGCATGTCACATGATTGTCCCTCATACAGCGTTTAGCCAAAACACAAACCTCCTCAAAGGAGGCCCCTGCTTTGATGAATGCACCCTATCTGGATGTCATTGGACTATTGCATGTTGCTCGGATGCTGCTTGATGAAAGCACCTTGCCCGGGCCCAGTCGCGATGTTCGTGCATGACTCAGAAGCTACATGATGAAAGCACCCTACCCGAGCCCTGCCTTGATGTTCATGCACGACCCGGAAGCTGCTTGATGAAAGCACCCTCCCCGGGTCCTACCCCGATCTTCATGCACGACCCGGATGCTGCTTGATGAGGGCACCCCACCCGGGCCTGTCTCGATATTCATGCACGACCTTGGATGTGGCTTGATGAAAGAACTCTATCCTAGGCGGTACCTCGATATTCATGCACGGCCTTAATATGGCTCGATGAAAACACTCTATCTGGGCTCTTTCTCGATATTCGTACACAACCCTGATGCTACTTTTATGAAAGCACCTTGCCCGATCTCTGCCTCGATGTTCATGCATGACCCAGATATTGCTTGATGAAAGCACCCTGCCCGATTCCTATCTCGATAATCGTGCACTATTGGACGTTGCTTAATGAAAGCACCCTACCCGATTCCTTGCCTCGATGATCGTACGCCACCCAAGTGTCACCTCGATTAGCATGCCCTTAATGCAGTTACCCGAATAATGGGCATACTTCAGGAGTCTTGATGCAAGATGAAGTGTCTAGCCCCTGCCTCTATGAATGTGCCCTTAGCATGACCATCGAGGTCTAACGCCGCCTAGCTCCTTCAGTTACAGTGGTGCCCTCGGCACCCGACTGCCAGTCCAGATGCACCTGACCGCCAGGGTCTCACGGCGCCCAGCCCCCTGAGTCACATCGGGGCCCATGGCACCTGATCACCCAGCTACTCCAGTCTTAACGGTGCCCCCGACACCCGACTGCCAGTCTTAGATGTGCCCCGAGCACGACCATCGATGTCTTACGGCGCCCATCTACTCCAGTCAGATCGGGGCCCACCGCACCCGACCGATCAACTGTTGTGTCCCCTATGGTTCTGGAGTTTTGATGATGACAAATATTATGTCTCATTATGTTTACATGTACATCCTTGATGATATAATCCTGATGTATTATAAGAAAATGTGAGAACAGGTTTAAGAATGACTCACGGGTCATGAAAAGGAAGTCAACCCAAGTCAAAGTCAACTCATTGACAGGTAAGGTCAATGCACAGTCAGATCAGGTATTGTTCTGTCTAATCTCAGATCTGTGCATATGTTAATGCTTGTACAGAAATGTTGGTGCATGTGTTAAGTCCATGGACATAGAAGGTCAATGGCAGTCTTCATTGTGTTAGAAAAGTCCAGGCATTTCACTGTTTACATGAACATATGAAGTCGGTGCTAGTTCCTGTAGCACTTCATGGAGGTCGATGCACGTCATCTTATCGAACACTTTGTGTGCATGTCATGTTAGTGTGCATAGCATTTTCATCGAGCAGCTTCTGAGCACGGTGCATACTTTGCACTGGGCAGATAACATCGATGCACTTTTTCGTCTTATGTATCCAAGTCTGTGCATATCCCTGTAGCAACGCTATTAGGGTCGGTGCAACTTTTGCATTGGTACTAGTCTTTTATACTTTGCATACATAGGTCCGTGCACTTTTGCACTTTGAGCATATACACATCGGTGCATCCTTTGCCCCATTCAGGTCAGTGCACGTCTGCCAGCATACAACATCTGTGCAAGTCACTGTAGAAGGGATACATAAGTCGGTGCATGTTTCTATGTCGTGCACATTACTGTGCTGCATCTGAAGGTTCGTGCAAGCCTATCTTTGAGCATATTGCTGCCCTGTCCATTCTTAGGTCGGTGCATTTCTTCCCTCAGGCACATTTGAAGACGGTGCATGTTTGCATCTCAGTGTTGTGTCTCATGTTGCGTCTCATGCACACCTAGGGTCAGTGCATGTTTGTTTTTCATATTTTCATCTCATGTTGCATCTAAGCATATACCAGGTGTGAGTGCGTCTCATTTTGCGTCTCATGCACATACCAGGGTCCGTGCTACATGCACACCCATGGTCCGTCTCATGCAGTACAAGGTCTGTGCTATTCTATAGCACGATCCGTGCATGTTTGGTTTCAAAGGATCAATGTCGGTGTATTCCTGTCTCTACGTACGTTTGAGCTACACAACGTCTGTGCATTGTTTACCTCGGTGCATGTTTTGCCTTGAGCAAAATAAGGTCTGTGCATTCTTTGCCTAGGTGCAAGTTTTGATAGTGCATGTCCTATTCATAGCAACCTAAGGTATGTGCATGTCGGCAAGTTTCAATTTAGAGTCTATACACCCTTCATGACTAATGTTTATAAGGTGTTTGACTAAAAGCTTTGTTGACTTTACTTACAGGGAACAATTTCGTTTGTAGAAGAGGCACGTGACCTCTGAAAAGGCAGAAGGCTGGCTCGTGGATAATGGGAGAAATGATGGGCACGTGATCCGAGAAAAAGAAGCTTATATTCCCTAACACATGGACCAATGGAATGTCAGTAGGGTTTTGTTGCTTGATCCTTACGGAGCCCCTGCTCCTATATAAGAATACCTTACCCTTCGAAGAAGGGTGTTGGTGTTGGAAGAGAGGCCGCTAGAAGAAAAGAAAGGAGAGCCAGGAGAAGAAGAAAAAGAAGAAGAAGAAGAAGAAGAAGAGGGGCAGTCAGTGAGTGAAGAAGAAGCTGAGAGCCAGAGTGAGAGAGAAGAAAATCGTGAGAAGGGGAAAGAGTGTTCAACCAGTACATCCTGAAGATCTGTTCATGAATTGACTCGTGGATCAAATCCACAGTCATTGTGCTCCTCAGAGCTATATCTATTTTTGTTTCTTTTGTTGTTTTTCCGCTTTTCCTCTTTGTTCTTCCAATCCTCTGGTTTGAGGTCGGGTTCCTCCTGTGGACTCAGGAGAAGGGAGACGTAGTCTCCGGTTGCAAGTAGTGGTGTGCTACTTGTGGGTTTCCCTCCAATTTGGAGGGAGGGAGGATTGGTCCTCCGGTTTGCAAGTGACTGGGTGTCACTTGTGGTTTCCCTCTGGTGTGGAGGAAGAGAGGTCCGTGACCTCTGGTTTGCTAGTGACGGGGTGTCACTAGCGGTTCCCCTCCGGTGAGGAGGAAGGGAGATTCGTCTACGGTTCTGGTCTTGCGGGTAGCAAGTCCAGGTGCCAAGCTTCTGTGGGTTGCAGAGCTTGGTTTGAGGGATTTGTCTCCCTCGGTTTGTCAAGCTGTTAGGCAGCGTCTGTTGCAGCCTGAGTCTGCTATTCTTGCGTTTGCAAGGGAAGCCTCACTCCGGTTTGGAGTGAGGGGTGGATGTAGGCAGACTGGTGTCTGGCCGAACCACCTAAAAATCCTGTGAGCTGTGGTTTAATTTGTGTGATTGTTCCCTATCTTCTACCTCCTTCACAGGTTTTGGTTGATTGTTCCCTTGAGCGCTATATGTTTTGCCGAGTGTGTCTATTTAGTGTTGTTTCCATCTGTCGTGATAACATGCCATTTGGTGTTTGAAGGTTTGGTAGAATATTCAACGATGTATCTGTCTGTGTGCACGTTTAGCATTTTAGATTATGTCTGGCAGAATTATGGTTCAGTGAGAGCTTGTCATTCTGCATGGGTTTTTATGTGTCAGCTGGTCAGTGCTTAATTTGATTAAGCCATCTGTGTATTTAATTCCGCAATAGTTTTTTAACGGGGATTCATTCACCCCCCCCTCTGAATCCGTGCGTTGCACCCCAACAAGTGGTATCAGAGCGGGTCTCTGATTCATCAGATCCAACGATCTGCAGAGGATCTTGCTATCCTATTTTAGGTGCTTTTCTATTTGTGCTCAGTCTATCGCGAGAATTACTCTTGAACTGATCACCATGGCTCATCCACCGATTTTCAATGGGTCTAATTTTAATTCGTGTCTTAGTAGTCTGTATAATTATGTAAAACTGATTAATCCTGATCTGTGGAAATTAATTTCACACGGTCCTCACAAATTACCAAAGGAAGAGTCCAAATGGACTAACAGTCATAGATTAAAGCTTGGAGAAAATTAGAAAGTTTTCAATCTAATGAAAGCAGCTACTGACAAGGCCCTACATTCTTGCTTTCATGACTGCAGGTCCGCTAAGGACATTCTGGATAAGCTGAAGCTAGCTCACAGGAGAAATGAGGACAGTTGCATGATGGCTAACGGAAGTAATCAAAGTGGCAGCGAAAATGAAGAAGAGGACGATGATGAGGTAAACCCTTTTGATGACTTTTCTATAAATGACTGGGAGGATGCATATGCTGACTTATTAGAGTCACATGAGAAGTTAAGAAAATAATATAAAAAGTTGAAAAAGAGCACTGGATTGGATAGCTCAAATTCTTCATATGACAAATGTCTGGAGTTGAAACAATCCCATGATGCTTGCTTGTCTGATATTCAAATGCTTAAGAAATAAATTGAATTGTTAAAAACTGAAAATCAAAAACTTTCAAATGAGATCTCTGATCTAGAAGACAAGCTTAGCTCAGCTAGTGATAATCAGTTCTGTGCTAATGATCATGTTCAGAATAAAAAATCACTAGAAGATCTTGAACTTGCTAACTCAGAACTGAACAAACTTAAATCTGAAAATGATTCCCTTAGAAAATCTACTAAAGAAACTGAAGAAAAATTTAGGAAACTTGAGCAAGAGAAGAATTTGTTTGCTGAAAAAATTAATACTGTCAAGACCGTAAACATGGAATTACATAAGAATGTGGAAAAATAGCATAGAGATCTAAAAGAATTTGAAATCAGAAAGAAGCAGGAGGTCAATTCAGAAGATAAGGTTTTAATAAATGAATTAGTGAAAAATGATAAGCTTAAAGCTGAAGTTGAAAAATTGAAACTGTTAAACACTGCTATGTCCGAAAAGCTTCTTACCTTAGAAAAAGGAAAATCTATCTGCATTGAAGAATCTGAAAAACTGAGCAATCTAGAACAAGATGTTGAGAAATATAAAACTGCAAACAAGGTGCTGAGTGAATACGTTAATTGCAGTGAACAAGAGATTGCCAGTTAAAGATACATATTGCAACTCTAGAAAATGAAATTCATGATTTGAAAAACTCTTTGTCAAAATTTGTAAATGGGCAAGAAAACCTAGACAAACTGCTTGGTGTTAAGGTAAATTTTTAGAAGGAAGGGTTGGGCTATAACCCTGCAAAAAAAAGAGTTTTGAAAACAAAATATAAACATCTTTCATTTCTAGTGTTGCTTCTCACAGTTCACCGAACCCTCCTATTTTTCAGTTTAATGTTCAGAAGTCTTTGAAACCAGCTGGAAAATAAAAGAACAAAAATGGTTCTGCCACCTCTTTGCATGTTGCCCATAAATCATCCACATATACACATGCATACAAAAAGAAAACCTCATGCCATTACTGTCATAGATTCAGTCATTTGATGCATGAATGTAAATTGATGGAAGAGGATGATCTGAACGCCAGCATAATGCATGCCAAGAAATCACATGATGAAGATCATTCATTTCAAAAAAGAAAAACTGAATGTCTTCAGTGTGGTAAATTAGGACACACGATTGTACAATGCTAGTTTGCAAGAGATAAGAAAAATTCACAGTCATATCATGCTAAGTTTCCTGCAAACTAACATGGTTTCAATAAGAACAAATCTGTTTCAGTGAACCAACACATCACATGCTTCAACTGTAACAAACCTGGTCACAAGACTACTGAATGCTGGTTAGGCTCTCATAGGAGAAACTCTTTTGTTTGCTCTCACTGTGGAAAGCATTGCCATACAGTCAAGGACTGTTGGCATATCCAGGGTAGGAATGTGAATTTCAAACATGCTAAATTCCCTGCAAAAGGATATGAACTTGATAGGAATAAAATTGCATTTAAAAGAAAGATTCCTGCATGTTTTGAATGTGGAAAACATGGCCACCGAGGCTCTGACTGCTGGATGGCACGATATGGAAAACAGTATGTTCATGCAAATAACAAAAAATTTCATGTTAATGCACTAGATTCCATGCTTATGATAATGTGCATAAAAAGAATTCAAGATCTACTATTTCATGTCATTACTGTGGAGCCTTTGGGCACTCCATGAGTGATTGTAATGTAATGAAATCTGATGACTTACATGCTCAAAGATTGTGGAAAGCACATATCAGAGGTGTTACTAACCATGTAGGACCCAAGATGTCTTGGGTACCTAGAAACACAAAATAAGATCTGTGCTTTGCAGGTATGCCTTGGGGATGAGGAATAAAAGGGGGTCAAATAAACCAAGGCATCCAAAATTTGGTAAAACCCCACCTCTACTGGTAGACATTTGAGCTTTTGATAACCTTGTTTAGATAGTTGCATATCATGTTTGATTTGTTAATCAAAATTTCATGCATATAGTTTCTCATTTGCATCTATGCTTGGCATTAAAATCTCTCAATGAATATGATGTGTTATTTGTGTAATAATTTAACTAAAATTGGTGCTTACATACTAAAATCTGAATTGATTGAAACTGATTGAAAATGAATTACACATCATAAAACTGAAAAGCTGAATTGAATGAATTTGTTACTTGCACGATGTCTCATGCTTAAAATGTTCACCTACACATTTGACATGCACATGTATTCACAATTGCATATAAGTAGCATATTGTCAGCTTAAGATACATATAGAACTGCATCTGCATTGGATTGTCATGCATGACTCTTGATATATAAATAGTGAGATACTAAAGGGCAAGTGAATTCTGTCTGGAAGTTCTTGCTATGTGTGAGGTGGTCTTTAGACCAAGTCCTCCGTCTGGTACTATAGGTCAAAGTTACATGAAGAGCAGTCTAAATGTTCATGAGCATGTGTCATAAAAATTCCATACATAAATTTCATTGCATCCATTGTTCTTAGATTTCAGTCATATAGTGCATGGTGTCAGGGGGAGTTGCATACCAAGGAAACATTGTGATCATTGCATATATTTCATGCAGTCAGCTCACTGCACTTGCATTTACTGGTTAGAAGTGTCGACACCTTGAGTCGACATTAAATGACAAATATTCTGTATTTTTGATGCGGGACGGAAACGCGACCTGGGACTCTAGCTCGCGATCGCCTCTAAGCGAGGGAAGACGTAGGACAGTGCTGTTGAATTAGATGGACGCAGTCTATCTCCACGAAATGTGGATCTAGAGGGGGGTGAATAGATCTAATACCTATTTAAAAACTAATGTAAGGTTCAAATACGGAATATAGGCAAATCTGCTAAATCACTAACCCTGATACTAGATTTCAACAGAAGCGAATCAAGCTCTTAAAGTAAACAAGACAACCAGTCACACACAATTCATAGACAATCACACAAACATAAGACACCCACGATTTTTAGGTTGTTCGGTCAAGGACCTACGTCCACCCCACACTCAACCGAGCATGGCTTACTGCTGCGCAGTACAGCTTGCGCCTGCTGAGCACTACAGCTTGGCCAACAACCGCTGATACACAGCTTCGCTGGGCACTACAGCTAGCCGACCAGAGGAACAGATCCTCTACAACTGCTGGGGAAATACAGCTTAACCCGTCCAGTGGAGACTTCCACTGCAAATCCGCTGACTCACAGCTTGAAGAAATAGGAATTCGGAAATGAAAGATAGAAGCAAAACAAAAATAAAAACCCAAATGGGAATGTAGCTCGAATGAGCAATGCTTAGCTCTGGTTTCTGAATCAAGAGACTGAGATACAACCTCTCAAACAAAAACTCTCACAATCTCACTCTCTCGATCAAGCTCTCTCAACTCATCTCTCTTGATCTTATCTTCTCTCTTTTTCTTCTTCTCTGTTTCTCTTCTCACAGTGGATCGATGGCGCTCTGCTGCTTTCAGACTGGCTGTATAGACTTTGCTCTCTTCAGTTTTTCGATCAGCCTCCATCTGAACACCAAGGCTTCAATATATACTGGCAGCAGGTGGATAAGGGCGCGTGGTTTCCACGTTTTCCCGCCCAAGGAATTCGCCAGATCCGAGGCAACTTTATCCATGTGTCATCATCTGATCACCTCGTCCTCCTGGGATCACGAGCCATGTCAGCAATCCCTGTAGAGAATCCCTGTCAGACAGAGTATCGGATCATCAACTGTAAGTATATACATTGCAGTGTATAGACTTCGGTTTATAGCTGACGTACAGGCATCAATGTATGGACTTTACAAGACAAACACAATGTGTATACTAGCTTGCTCAGTGTATGGACTTGTTTGAACGAAAAAGCATTGTATATACTTGAGGCATGAAGGCCAATGTACAGACTTGGCCACAAGCTAAACAATCGGATGTATAGACTTTGAGATCATTCAATTAGCCAATGTGTAAGACATCACGATGTATAGACTTCAGTTTATATGAAGGGCTGTACATACTTGCTGAATTGTAAAACAATGTGCAGACTATGAGGAACCTCACCCAATGTATGGACTTTAGATTAAGGCCGATGTATAGACTTTGAAGCCCAAAGGCAATGTATAGGCTTCGCCTTAGAAGCATAGGGAAAGACTCCAATGTATAGACTTGTGTGAAGTGAACGGATGTTCAGACTTTGAAGATCCACTATGGATGTATAGACTTCGGAGTCTTGAAGCCAATGTAACGACTTGCCACCGACCAATGTATAGACTTGGTGGAAGTCATGCTACAATGAATGAATGTATAGACTTTGAAGACTAATACATGAGATGCTGCACTGTACGCTGTACAGACTTGCCGATCAACAGTGGATGTATAGACTTGAATAGACCCAAGGTGAGACGATCGGATGTACAGACTTTGAATATGAAGGCCAATGTATGGACTTCACATGATGCACGAAGACACCGTCCAATGTACAGACTTCATGAACAATGCATGAATGAGACGCTGTACAGACTTTGAATGAAGGTCCAATGTGTAGACTTGCCTTAGACTCTAAATGAGACGTACCTGGTTGTACAGACTTTGAATGAAGGTCCAATGTGCAGACTTTCCTTAGACTCTAAATGAGACGTACCTGGCTATACAGACTTTGACTGATGCATGAAGAAAGACACTATACAGACTTGGATAGCGTGAGACGCTGGAAGAGACGGTGGAGTCTGTATAGACTTTGCCCAAAGCCTTAGACGCAACAGAGACAGACTGATGTACACACTTAGCCAATGCAATGCAATGTATGGACCTGTACAGTGAAACGATGTATAGACTTCACAAAGACACTGCATGAACAATATGATGCGATGTACATACTTTGAAGAACAACATCCAATGTATAGACTTGATGAAACACTCACGAGTGTATAGACTTAGAGTGAAGCATGCAATGTATAGACTTTACGAAATGCATGCTACAGTGCCGATGTGTAGACTTGAATATCATTCAACAGCCAATGTGAAGACTTCCCGATGTATAGACTTTCAAAATGAAAGGCTGTATAGGCTTGAACAAAGAAGCACCGAATGTATGGACTTCCAATGGAAACGACGGTAAAGCGATCAGTGTATAGACTTCAAGGGAGACGACGGTAAAATTATCGATGTATAGACTTGAAGGAAAACGTAGGTGAAACTTCCAATGTACAGACTTCGAAGATGAATAGTTGGATGTACATACTTGGAAGATCACTGATGACTGTACATACTTTGCTTCAATGTATAGACTTTCCACCGACCAATGTGTAGACTTTGCAAGCCTAAGATGCTGAATGAGACGGTGGCTGAGACGGTGCAGCTACAGTGGTGTACAGACTTCATGAGATGCTCACTGTATATACTTACCACCGACAAATGTATAGACTTTGCGAAGCACAGTCCATTGTACAAACTTTCAAGCCTGAAGGCCAAAGTGTGGACTTGCACAGTAGCTCAATGTATAGACTTGCTATGTGTGCTTCGGCTGTACAGACTTCACTCTAGCAGGTAATGCAGCAATATATATACTTTGAACTTGAATGTGCAGTGTATAGACTATGCAATGCACTGTGGATGTATGGACTTTGCAACGACGGGCAATGTATAGACTATGCATAGTCCAATGAATGGACTTTAACTAAGGTGGACAATGTACACACATGTAAAGATGATGCAATGCGTTGACGCTGCAATGTATGCCAATATATAGAGTTTCATGCTACAAAGCATTGTGAAGGCTTGTGAGTGTGTGCAGAACACAGTATAACTCTGACTGCATTATGTACACAAACAACCTGATAAAAGCAATTTCATCAAAATAGGAACTGTTGCCAATCAATCAAAACAAACAATCAATCAAGATAAGGTGTTGCCAAAGAAATGAAGCAGATGTCAACATCATCAACACAGAGGAGTCACAACAATCTCCCCCTTTTTGATGATGGCAACCCCTTATTAAATAGAATAGCAACATCCTGTCAAACAGATGTATTTTTATGTATTTTGATGAAAAACATGATTTGTTATTCAGATTGACATGCAGAAGCTATAAATGCATGCTACACAATGCAATCAACTTACTGCCCCAGACTCCCCCTGTAAATGAATTCAGAATTCAGACAACATATTCTCCCCCTAGACAATATTCTCCCCCTTTGCCATCAACAAAGAGGAGGGAAAGGGAGCTGACTGGCATTCTGAACAAGTAGTTCATGAATAAGCATTCTGAAGCACAGAGTCTTCAGGTATATGAATTTAGAGACTACTTTCAGATAGAGTGCTGGTTTAAAGACTATAAAATGTTGAGTTCATGCACTACAATCAATAGATAAGTTCGCTGTGCATGATAAAACAATAAACCAGAATTACATTTGCATGAGAGAGTCAGTTTCAGAATATCTTACTTTCATAGTCAAAAAAAATGATTGAGAGATACCAAGTCATGTATTGAAACTAAACAAATTGACATTCATGAAATTTCTTTCGATGGAGCAGCATTTTCAATACAAGTTCATTAAGGGCATTCAGGTGCCATTATCTTTTTGCATAAGGCTATACGTTTATCAGACGCCAATACCCCTAGATACTCAACATGATGGACCATTCTGCCATGATCAAACTCAATAAAAGTGATTTACATCTTTTTGTGTGAGGGTACACGTTTATCAGACGCCAGTTACCCCCAGGTACTCAATGAAACCACCCTACTATTTTGATCATTTTATACAGAGATAGCTGATACACTTCATGACATAAGTGTTGTCCACTTCTTTGATGGATCACTTAGTTTCTCAGTGATTTACCAGTCATTGCTCTGCCAATTTTATTCTACAATGATTTTCAATATTTTTCAATATCTTTCTTAGCTGTCCTTTACTCCTTTATATGTTTCAGAATGACTTGTTTAAGAACAATACACATACTTAGCTTCTCTAACATGATTTCAGATATGATTAGCTTTGTGTGACATGAAATAAGATAAGGGTTGAGAGTTTTATCAATTTTCAGCTTACTCCTATACTGATTGCAGTTTTTAAACTCCAAAAAGTTATAAAATTTAAACCATTAGGTCAGTCCTTAAGCAATTCAAATTCTTACAACTGAAGAAGTCCATTTTCTATTGCTTAGAAATCAGAACTGACTAACAGATTGCCATAATGTCAGAATCGACATTCAGAATTAAAGGGTGAATGAATTCAAGAAAGTTGAAGACACTCTGAATTTCTAGCAGAAACTCCCCCTGTCTATATGCATGCAATTTTGCAAATGAATGGCAAGAATTGAATGAGAGAGAGCTTAGACACAATCATGACTAAATGATATGCAATGACGATCATGAGTGTGATGCCACATTCAACATCCACAGGTTTATTCAAGCTATCAGATGCAAGTCCAAATCAGAAATTTCATTCAAGGCAGCTGAACATATCATTCATCATGCTGAAATTTACATAAGCCAAGTTCTCTTCTAAGAAATTTAAATCTTTCATTCCCAAGAGGCTTAGTAAAAATATCAGCAATTTGGTTTTCAGTTTCTATGAAATTCATTTCAATCTCCTATTTATTTACAGCATCTCTAAGAAAATGATGTTTTATCTCTATGTGCTTAGTCCTAGAATGATGAACATGATTTTTAGCAAGGCATATAGCACTAGTATTATCACATAAAAGTGGAATACATCCCAAATTTATCTGATAATCAGTCAGTTGGTTCTTAATCCAAAGTACTTGGGCAGCACAATTACATGCAGCAACATACTCAGCTTCAGCTGTAGATAATGCTACAGTGTGTTGCTTCTTAGATGCCCAAGACACTAGACAGCCACCAAGGAATTGACAATAGCCACTAGTGCTTTTTCTATCTACTCGACACCCAGCATAGTCTGCATCAGTGTATGCTAGAAGCTCTAACTCACACTTAGCAGGATACCAAAGACCTAGCTCTTGGGTGCCTAGTAAATACCTAAAATCCTTTTCACAGCTTTAAAATGGGTTTCTTTAGGACTAGCCTGAAATCTAGAGCATAAACACACTGCAAATTGAATATCAGGCCTAGATGCTGTAAGATAAAGAAGGGATCCGATCATACCTCTATATAGCTTTTGGTCCACTGGTTTACCTTTAAGATCTTCATCTAAATTTGTTGAGGTACCCATTGGAGTAGCTATTTCCTTGAGGTTGTCCATTTTGTACTTCTTTAATAGATTCTTTATGTACTTGGACTGAGAGATAAAGTTACCATCCTTTGATTGTGTAACCTGTAGTCCAAGAAATAATTTGAGCTCACCCATTGAGCTCATTTCAAACTCATCAGTCATAATTTGAGAGAATTCCTCACACAATTTGGGGTTAGTTGACCCAAACACAATGTCATCCACATAAATCTGAATAATAAGAATATCTGGATGACTCACCTTGGTAAACAACGTTTGATCAACTATACCTCTTGTGAAATTCTTGTCGGTGAGGAATTTGCTCAACCTGTCATACCAAGCTCTAGGAGCTTGCTCCCCCTGAACTGTAGGCTCCTCTTCATTAAGCTCTGTATGTCCTTCTTCATCCTCGGATTTGTCTGCATGATCTCCTTCCTTCAAAATTTCACCATTGTCTTCATTCCTGCATTGACCAACATTAGAATTTACCAAGGATTCATCAAAAACTATGTGTGGAGATTCTTCAACAGTTTTAGAGTTCATATTGTACACTCTATATGCTCGGGTGTTTTCAGAATAACCAAGAAAGATTCATGGTTCACCTTTAGGTTCAAATTTATCAATGTCTCTTTTATCATTTATATGAATAAAACATTTACATCCAAAAACCTTGAAATGAGCAATAGAAGGTTTCTTACCCTTTAAGATCTCATATGGTGTTTGCTGTGTAGAAGGTCTTACCATGGCTCTGTTAATTACATAACAGGCAGTGTTCACTGCTTCAGCCCAAAATTTCCTTGGTAGACCACCTTCAACAAGAAGTGTACGACCCATCTCCACTAGGGTTCTGTTCCTTCTCTCCACAACTCCATTCTGCTCAAGTGTCCTTGGTGAGGAGTACCTATGGTTGATTCCATTTGACCTGCAGAATTCATCAAACTGTGAGTTTTCAAACTCACCTCCATGATCAGTCAAAATGTTTTCAATTTTCTGATTTATTTTAACATAGAACTCCTGAAATTCTGAGAAGGCATCACTCTTATTAGATAAGAAATAAACCCAAGTATATCTAGAAAAGTCATCTACCATGACAAACCCATACCTCCTCCCTGATAAGCTGACAGATCTTGTTGGCCCAAAAAGGTCCATGTGTATCAGCTCATAGGGTTTGGAAGATAGATTTTCAGTTCTAGACTTAAATGACTTTCTAGTTATCTTTGATTGAGTGCATGCATCACAGATTTTATTTTCTTTCTTGAAGGAAACTTCAGGAAGTCCTCTAACCATGCCATGCTTATTTAGTTTGTGCAAAACAGTGTAACTAGCATGACCTAACCTACGATGCCATAAAAATGCTAAGTCTTCTCTACTGGCAGTAAGGCAAAGGTTAGTATGTTGAATGTCATCTAAATCTATCAAGTATGTATTATTTATTCTTTTTCCAGAAAATTTGACACTTTCAGAATCAGGTTCAAAAACCTTGCAGCATTGAGAATCAAATAAAACATTGTATCCTTTATCACACAACTGGCTGATGCTAAGTAGATTATAAGCTAACCCTTCAACCAGCATAACATCATCAATGCAGCAGGTAGAGCACTTACCTATTTTACCTGATCCAATAATCCTACCCTTTGTGTTGCTTCCAAAGGTGACAAGGCCTCCTAGTTTCTCAGTCAGCATGCAGAACTTGGCCTTATCTCTTGTCATATGCCTGGAGCAGCCGCTATCCAAGTACCACAAGTTGTTCTTGGCTGCCATACATACCTACATACACAATTAGGTAAAGAGGTTTGGAACCCAAGACTGATTGGGCTCCATAACAGATGAAATAGAAGCAAAGCAAGAAAGCAGGCTTTTCGGAATCCACATTTATTTAAATGAATTTTGTTCAGTGGATCCTACAGATTTTCTTCTGTTGTTGTTCCTCTTCTTATTGGCAGCAGCATGATTATTGACAGTGTTGTTACTTCTATGCCAGTGCCTTGGCCAGGGTGTGTTCACAAAGTTTTGGCCATAGTAGTTCCTAGGTTGGCTAAAGAATTGTTGGTTCCTAGGTGTCCAGTTGCCATACCCATTAACCCAATTGCTAGTGTAATGTCTTTGATATTGTGCAGCCTGATATGCAAGACCTGTATGCCTCCCCGGAGTTCTAGTCCAATCTGACCTGTTGAAGTAGGTTGACTGTGCATTGTGATAGGTCTGAACTTTGGGTTGGTAAAAATGTTTGGGTTGACTCCTAGTAGCATTCTGTCTCCCCTGCACCTTGGACCCTGCTATCCTATTCATAGGTTTGTTTTGGGTATTCTTCAAAGGTGGTGATGATGGTGGAGACTTAGTGACTTTAACCTGGGGTTTATGAGACTGTGTAGGTTGACCCCTAACCTGAGTCTGAGCCCTAGGATTTTGCTTGGATGTGCTAGCTCTACTAGGCTCACTGACTTTTTGTTTACCCTTCTCCTCAGCACTGATCTTTTTCAGATTAGCAGCTTTATTCACAGAAATGTTTGAATTCATGCTAATTAGAGGTCCTTTTTCTTTTTGTGCAACAAATGAAATAGTTTTCATTCCAAAGGTTTTAGTTGCACTTGAATTAAATCCTAGGCCCTCTTTTCTAAAATTAACTTTTGACCCTAACAAAGCATTTAGATTATCTGTTCCTTGGGTCATTTTCTCAATGGTTTTTAGCTTATCCTCATTGTCTTTCTGAATTTCATCAATAGACTTTTTCAGTTCATTATTTACATTGAGGACAACTTCATATTTTTCAGAAACAATTTTTACTTCACTCTCACATTTCTGAATTTTCAGCTTCCATTCATCAATTTCTTTTTTAAGCCTCACATTCTCTTCCCTAGTAGCTTTTAACTCATTTTTGATTTTGTCTAATTCAGAACATGCGAGTTTCAATTCTTTATTCTCAGAATCTAAGCATGCAATCTTATTAGTCCGAGTTGTATCATTTTGCATGGAGTTAATTTTTCTTCTAAGATGCCTATTCTCTTTTCTGATATCATCTGCCTTATCAGCTATGTCATGATAAGCATCTATCCAATCATTGATAGTAAAATCATCGAATCTAGTGATTACCTCATCTGATTCCTCTTCTCTATCTTCTGAGCTTGTTGCTGTTGCCATGAGACAAACGGGCTTCTCAGATTTGGCTTCACTGACTGAACTGCTACTGAAGGAGCCTTCATCTTCATCACTCCAGGTGCTAATCATAGCTCTCCTTTTCATATTTTTCTTCTTTGACTTGTCCTTGTATTTCTGATTTTCTGGACAGTCAGCTTTCAGATGGCCCGGTTTCCTGCATTGGTAACAGACGTTAGGTTCAGTTTTCTTAGCAGGTTTAGATTTATACCTTTTATCCTTTCGGCCGCCACTGTATTTCTTTTGGCCGAATCGTCCTGCTCCTTTTCTGAGAAATCACCTGAACTCTCTGGTCATCATGGCCATCTCAGAACGAGTCATATCTTCTTCATTCGGGCTCTCCTCTGATGATGAAGAACTGCTGGAGCTGGATTTGTTGGAATTGCTTGAACCAGCCTTCAGTGCTATCGACTTCTTCTTCCTCTCAGCTTCTTCTGTTCTTGGCATATTAATCTCATATGCCATTAGCGAGCCAATCAGCTCATCAGCTCTTGTATTATGCAAATCCCTTGACTCCTCCATCACTGTAGCTTTTGTGTGCCAAGCATGAGTCAAGGACCGCAGAATCTTCCTCACCACATCATATTATGTCTGAGGTTTCCCTAGACCTCTAAGACCATTGGTAATGACAGTCAACCAAGCATACATTTCGCTGATGGTCTCGTTCTACTTCATCTTGAAGGCTTCATATTCGGATACAAGAAGATTGGCCTTCTGCTCTCTTACTTGAGATGTACCCTCATGAATGACTTCCAATGCATCCCACATCTCCTTGGCTGATTTGCAGGCTGACATGCGGGAGAATTCGGTAGGGTGCAGAGAGCACTGGATGGCGTTTACGGCACTCCAATTCAGCGTGGACCTTCTAATCTCCTCCTTAGTCCAGACATCTTCATTCGGGGATAGCTAATAAGGTCCCTTGCTGACAACTTTCCAGATCTCGTAATCCTTAGCCCTCAGAAACACTTGCATACGATTCTTCCAGTATGTGTAGTTAGATCCATCGAAGAATGGGGGCTTCGTTGTTGAGTGACCTTCAGCTATCATCCCTCGAGCATCCATCTCTGCCTATCCTCTTCGGGCGATGAGTCCCTGTAGAAGAGTGTGGCTCTGATACCAATTGTTGAATTAGATGGACGCAGTCTATCTCCACGAAATGTGGATCTAGAGGGGGGTGAATAGATCAAATACCTATTTAAAAACCAATGTAAGGTTCAAATGCAGAATATAGGCAAATCTGCTAAATCACTAACCCTGATACTAGATTTCAACAGAAGCGAATCAAGCTCTTAAAGTAAACAAGACAACCAGTCGCACACAATTCATAGACAATCACACAAACACAAGACACCCACGATTTTTAGGTGGTTCGGTCAAGGACCTACGTCCACCCCACACTCAACCGAGTATGGCTTACTGCTGCGCAGTACAGCTTGCGTCTGCTGGGCACTACAGCTTGGCCAACAACTGCTGATACACAGCTTCGCTGGGCACTATAGCTTGCCGACCAGAGGAATAGATCCTCTGCAACTGCTGGGGAAATATAGCTTAACCCGTCCAGTGGAGACTTCCACTGCAAATCCGCTGACTCACAGCTTGAAGAAACAGGAATTCGAAAATGAAAGACAGAAGCAAAATGAAAATGAAAACCCAAATGGGAATGTAGCTCGAATGAGCAATGCTTAGCTCTGGTTTCTGAACCAAGAGACTGAGATACAACCTCTCAAACAAAAACTCTCACAATCTCACTCTCTCGATCAAGCTCTCTCAACTCATCTCTCTTGATCTTCTCTTCTCTCTTTTTCTTCTTCTCTATTTCTCTTCTCACAGTGGATCGATGGCGCTCTACTGCTTTCAGACTGGCTGTATAGACTTTGCTCTCTTCAGTTTTTCGATCAGCCTCCATCTGAACACCAAGGCTTCAATATATATCGGCAGCAGGTGGATAAGGGCGCGTGGTTTCCACATTTTCCGGCCCAAGGAATTCGCCAGATCTGAGGCAACTTTATCCACGTGTCATCATCTGATCACCTCGTCCTCCTGGGATCACGAGCCATGTCAGTAATCCCTGTAGAGAATCCCTGTCAGACAGAGTATCGCATCATCAACTGTAAGTATATACATTGCAGTGTATAGACTTCGGTTTATAGCTGACGTACAGACATCAATGTATGGACTTTACAAGACAAACACAATGTGTATACTTGCTCAGTGTATGGACTTGTTTGAACGAAAAAGCATTGTATATACTTGAGGCATGAAGGCCAATGTACAGACTTGGCCACAAGCTGAACAATCTGATGTATAGACTTTGAGATCATTCAATCAGCCAATGTGTAAGACATCATGATGTAAAGACTTCAGTTTATATGAAGGGCTGTACATACTTGCTGAATTGTAAAATAATGTGCAGACTATGAGGAACCTCACCCACTGTATGGACTTTAGATTAAGGCCGATGTATAGACTTTGAAGCCCAAAGGCAATGTATAGGCTTCGCCTTAGAAGCGTAGGGAAAGACTCCAATGCATAGACTTGAGTGAAGTGAACAGATGTTCAGACTTTGAAGATCCACTGTGGATGTATAGACTTCGGAGTCTTGAAGCCAATGTAATGACTTGCCACCGACCAATGTATAGACTTGGTGGAAGTCATGCTACAGTGAATGAATGTATAGACTTCGAAGACTAATACATGAGACGCTGCACTGTACGCTGTACAGACTTGCCGATCAACAGTGGATGTATAGACTTGAATAGACCCAAGGTGAGACGATCGGATGTACAGACTTTGAATATGAAGACCAATGTATGGACTTCACATGATGCACGAAGACACAGTCCAATGTACAGACTTCATGAACAATGCATGAATGAGACGCTGTACAGACTTTGAATGAAGGTCCAATGTGCAGACTTGCCTTAGACTCTAAATGAGACGTACCTGGCTGTAAAGACTTTGAATGAAGGTCCAATGTGCAGACTTGCCTTAGACTCTAAATGAGACGTACCTGGCTATACAGACTTTGACTGATGCATGAAGACAGACACTGTACAGACTTGGATAGCGTGAGACGCTGGAAGAGATGGTGGAGTCTGTATAGACTTTGCCCAAAGCCTTAGACGCAACAGAGACAGACTGATGTACACACTTAGCCAATGCAATGCAATGTATGGACCTGTACAGTGAAACGATGTATAGACTTCACCAAGACACTGCATGAACAATATGATGCGATGTACATACTTTGAAGAACAGCATCCAATGTATAGACTTGATGAAACACTCACGAGTGTATAGACTTAGAGTGAAGCATGCAATGTATAGACTTTACGAAATGCATGCTACAGTGCCGATGTGTAGACTTGAATATCATTCAACAGCCAATGTGAAGACTTCCCGATGTATAGACTTTCAAAATGAAAGGCTGTATAGGCTTGAACAAAGAAGCAGCGAATGTATGGACTTCTAATGGAAACGACGGTAAAGCGATCAGTGTATAGACTTCAAGGGAGACGACGGTAAAATTACCGATGTATAGACTTGAAGGAAAACGTAGGTGAAACTTCCAATGTACAGACTTCGAAGATGAACAGTTGGATGTACATACTTGGAAGATCACTAATGACTATACATACTTTGCTTCAATGTATAGACTTTCCACCGACCAATGTGTAGACTTTGCAAGCCTAAGATGCTGAATGAGACGGTGGCTGAGACGGTGCAGCTACAGTGGTGTACAGACTTCATGAGACGCTCACTGTATATACTTACCACCGACAAATGTATAGACTTTGCGAAGAACAGTCCATTGTACAGACTTTCAAGCATGAAGGCCAAAGTGTGGACTTGCATAGTAGCTCAATGTATAGACTTGATATGTGTGCTTCGGCTGTACAGACTTCACTCTAGCAGGTAATGCAGCAATGTATATACTTTGAACTTGAACGTGCAGTGTATAGACTATGCAATGCACTGTGGATGTATGGACTTTGCAACGACGGGCAATGTATAGACTATGCACAGTCCAATGAATGGACTTTCACTAAGGTGGATAATGTACGCACATGTAAAGATGATGCAATGCGTTGACGCTGCAATGTATGCCAATGTATAGAGTTTCATACTGCAAAGCACTGTGAAGACTTGTGAGTGTGTGCAGAACACAGTATAGACTCTGACTGCATTATGTACACAGACAACCTGATAAAATCAATTTCATCAAAATAGGAACTGTTGCCAATCAATCAAAACAAACAATCAATCAAGATAAGGTGTTGCCAAAGAAATGAAGCAGATGTCAACATCATCAACACAGAGGAGTCACAACACGTGCGCGGTTGAGAAACCGACAGTGAGTCTCGGGTATCGGCTTTTCCGTGTTAACTCGGATTGAGTCACGGGACAGGTCGCACTCACTCTCTCGCAGCGGTGATAAAAATAATATAACTGGCTAATAACCTATCACATGCAGCGGCATATACGAATAAATACGAGTAAAGCAAAGCTGAGTAAGAGAGCGAACACGATACCTCCACGCTCCGGGCATGGGGAAGACGACCCCGGCCAGTTACGGTAACTCCTAGTACAATGGTAAAAATTTAATTACAACAGTGAATTTTATTGCCCACTCCACGCAGGGAGGTAAAGGGCTACAAGTGGGGCCCGGGAGGACCGACCCTGGGTTGACGGGCAGCAATCTGGAGGTGCGTACGGCACAAACTCGGCCTGCTGGTCCGACTCGACACTATTGCAACTCGGTGATGCGCCAACTCGGTTGCTAACTCACTGGACAGCAAGTAACAGTTTCCAAAGAAACGTCACCTTCCTGAGATCTTCCGGAGGCGCCGCTTGGCTGGGACGATGGCAGGGCGTCCCTGAACGACTCCCTGAAGGGGCGGCTCCTGAAGTTGATTTTTGATATTTATTTCTGAATATCTTCTGGACTGCAATTTCGGACCTACAAAGGGAACAGATCTGTAGGCCTTAGCGACACGAATTACGACGCTCAGATCCGGAGGTCGATCGAGGCGTGGCTAGTACCGTTGGAAAGAGCACTCATAGATATACAACATATAATTTTGACAGCTCCATCCACCGAATGGATTGAAAATGAATATGACTGTAACACTGTTTTTGTTTCTGACTCGGACTGATAGACACACAGGGTAGCAAGGGATCTGCCTAAAACTGACCTTTGACCGAGGGTCAAATGAATTTTATAGACTCCACGAAAATTATGGTGGAAGGGGATATATGTGTGGAACACTGAGTAATGTTTTGGGATATTTTGAAAACTTGTAAAGGGGTGGGGAAAATGCGACAAGGTGACTCTGTCCCGTAGATCTGCAAAAGGGCAGATTACTGAGAGGACAAACAAAAATATGGGAAAAATACCTAATGACTTCCAAATGACACGAAATTTGAACTAGAGGTTAAGGGAGATGGACAGAACAAAACCTCAAAATTAGGGCTCGAACAGACACCATAAAAAAGATAAAATTTCGTAGGTAAGGTTCTGTCCTGATGGAGACAGAACTCCGACGAGTGGCGGTGGCGGTGCGATGGCGGCTCGAACGGCGGCGACGGCGGCAGAGAAGAACTCAGAGGGGCTTAGGAGAATGTATGAGAGGGCTTCACACCCAAGATTCAGCAGAAATCCATCTGCAAAGGGGGAGAGGGGGAGAGACAAGGGGTGCCCTTGGGCTTGCTCTTGGCAAAAATGCTTAATTCTTCATTAATATCTCTAATGACACTATACATAGGCTTATATAGAGAATGGCAAGGGGTGGGGGGCTGGGAATTTCGTGGGAGAGAGGGGATTTTCTTCCCCATGTGGTCAAATGACCAAAAAAAATAAAAAATACAACATGGGATAAACTATATTATAAGGGGGAAGCATCTTGGAGTTTAAGGGTTGGAATATTAGACTTTTTAATCCAATTATCCCCTTGAATGGTCAAGCCATGTAGAAGCCCACCTTGGACCTTTGACTGACCCCACATGGGCCCTAAGACTTAGGTGGACCAATAGGAAAGGAGATGGGGGCCCCTTGCTGGTCCTACTGGACTTTTACACAAAAACCCAAAGAATCCTAGGGAATGACACATTAGCTTATAAAGCCTTACAATTGTGAACATACTTTCTCAAGGATATAAAAACAAACTAAAGGACACAAATGTAAATAAAATGTTAGTGCTCTTGGCGTCGATTCCCATCAACTCTCCCCAGGTGGGAAGAACTCGACCTCGTCGAGTAAGGGGTACGGTTGCTCGAGTAGCTCCGGCGGATACGTCACCGAACCTGGAAGCGCGGAGTACGCTCCACTCCATGTAATCGACACCTGCTCATCCCGTATAGATTCGATATGCGCACGCTGCCATGGGAATGAGGCTAGAGGTGGACACTCCGGGGTGGGGTCACTCTCAAATGAGGGAGGCGGCTCAAAGACTCACTAGGAATCACCGCGGGTCCCTTATGTGACTAGATCCGATATGTGGAGTAGAGCCGATCCCAATAGTCCGACAAGTCTCATACTCGAAAGGGACTAACAACGCGAGCGTATAAAACCGACTCGACTCAACGTATGCACAGACACACAATGCACTCGACAAATAAACGAAACAAAGACTCACAAGGACCCTAAACAAACCTGATGTTAGTCCGACCCGTACATGGGTGACGGCGGACCAGGACATCCGAATATGTGCCATGCATGCATCTTATGTACCCGAAGGTTGGTGGTATGGGAAACACCTAGACGCCCAAGTATGACCCAGTCATGCATGAACGGCCCTTTGAATTTGGGAGACTTGAGAGGGCTAGGAGAGCCGGGTGTTGACGAGCTGGGTGTGGGTGTATCGAGATTGGGCTTGGTCGGTGTAGATGACCCGGCCCGTGGGGTAGGGGTGTGGTAGTGGACTCGCTCGAAAAAATGATGTATATATGGAGGGTCAAGGGGCCCACTAGGGAATGGGTCAAAGGGATCAAAGAAGGTATGGCCCCTTGTGGTGGGTTCCCACAAGTCGTGGTCCCATGTATAGAAGTCTTGAAGGTGTGTATGGTCACCTTCATACATTGTGGTAGATGGGACGATGATCATATGTAGGAAATAAGATTCCTCCCTCGGGCAAAAGGGTATGAAGTCGGGCTCGGCCGACATAGGGAGGAATAAGAGAATCTCCGTCGTGACACAACCCACGGTGCACACGGAAGTAATGGTCCCTAAGGTTGGATGGGTGAAACTACGACTAGTGAGTTGGTCGAAGCCTCGGGCCAATAAGTGCGTCAACTTCCATTGCCAACCTAAACCAAGAATAAGGTCACCCAATGTATCAACATGGTGACTAGACCGGAATGTCATGTGGTAGGAGTTGACAGACACTAGAGGTAAGGTGGGGTCCATAGATGGGGAAGGAGGTGGGACCAAGTCATCCTTGAGCCAACTAAGAAGCGGCTCGGATATGTATAGCGTACCCGTTAGAAACACGGGTGGCTTGGGCTTGGGTGGCTCCAAATAAGATGGTTCCGAATAAAGTTCGGAAGTAGAAAGTGGCAATGGAACACTCACGGGTGGTGAAGGAGCATGTGCCCTTTCTATCCTTTCCAACCAATCCGAAAGCATTTTCTTGATTTCATCTAAGGTGCGGGTTGGAGTAGGGGCCTCGGGGTGGACTCGCTCCTCATCTCTCGGCCCGGATGTGGACCTAGACTCGACTGTAAGTGGGGCTTCCACTTGGTTGGAGGCGATTGGGTGGGATTGGACGAAGGTGCCAAGGGGTGGTTGGTTGGAGGCGATAGGGAGGGCCACTTGATTGGGGTTGCTTTGGTGGACTTGGATGGAGGTGAAGGGGCGGGGTTGGTTGGAAGTGTGGCCCACTTGATTGTGGGTGAGTTGGTGGGATTGGCTAGTGGTATGACCCCGTGGTTGGAGGTAGGTGGGCGGGGAAGGTAGACCCTCCTAAGCGTTCTCTTCATATCCCACCATGACTCGATGGGCCTTAGTCTCCTATCCTCCCGAAAATATTTGATGTCCCTCTATGTTTCGACGGCTTCATAAAAAAGTCACCTTTTGGAAAAGTCGACTTGCTCGGGACTGGACATAAGGTAACACTCAAAGTAGTCGTCCATAACGGCTTCCCACTCTAGGTAGTCACTCGGATTATCGGAGCCGTAGAAGTCCCGGGCTACGGGCCGTTTGGGGTGGTCCGGGTGGTCCTTCCATTTTAGATAGTATCGCCACCATGCAGAAGATGCGGACCCTTTGTCATCCATGGGACACGGGGACGCTAGTGAATGGACATGCCAACAGTTGGTGACAAGACACTAGATCGACTATGCAAGGTTGGAATGCACTAACTAATGCACACTAAGGACCCTAGACTTAAACCAAGACTCGGTACCTGGCGGAGTTAATCGATCCAAAGATCACTCGCGCAAGTGTGCGGCCTTCTCGATAGGCGTAGCCTAATGTTCGGACAACACCTTTTTATATACCAAACAATGGTATGCGGATGCAACCTTAGACCGACTTAGACAATGACTAGACGTAAATGACACTTTTTTGTGTATTTTGTTTTGGACTTAGACACAATGACTACCCTAGACTCAACCAACGCTCTGATACCATATTGATGCGGGACGGACACGCGACCTGGGACTCTAGCTCGCGATCGCCCCTAAGCGAGGGAAGACGTGGGACCGTGCACGGTTGAGAAACCGGTAGTGAGTCTCGGGTATCGACTTTTCCGCGTTAACTCGGATTGAGTCACGGGACGGGTCGCACTCACTCTCTCGCAGCGGTGATAAAAATAATATAACGGGCTAATAACCTATCACATGTAGCGGCATATACGAATAAATATGAGTAAAGCAAAGCCGAGTAAGAGAGCGAACATGATACCTCCACGCTCCGGGCGTGGGGAAGACGACCCCGGCCAGTTACGGTAACTCCCGGTACAATGGTAAAAATTTAATTACAACAATGAATTTTATTGCCCACTCCACGCAGGGAGGTAAAGGGCTACAAGTGGGGCCCGGGAGGACCGACCCTGGGTTGACGGGCAGCAATCTGGAGGTGCGTACGGTACGAACTCGACCTACTGGTCTGACTCGGCACTATTCCAACTCGGTGCTGCGCCAACTCGGTTGTTGACTCACTGGACAGCAAGCAACGGTTTCCAAAGGAACGTCACCTTCCTGAGATCTTTCAGAGGTGCCGCTTGGCTGGGACGATGGCAGGGCGTCCCTGAACGACTCCTTGAAGCGGCGGCTCCTGAAGTTGATTTTTTATATTTATTTCTGAATATCTTCTGGACGGTAATTTCAGACCTGCACAGGGAACAGATCTGTAGACCTCGGCGACACGAATCACGACGCTCAGATCCGAAGGCCGATCGAGGCGTGGCTAGTACCGTTGGAAAGAGCACTCATAGATATACAACATATAATTTTGACAGCTCCATCCACCGAACGGATTGAAAATGAATATGACTGTAACACTATTTTTGTTTCTGACTCGGACTGACAGACACACAGGGTAGCAAGGGATCTGCCTGAAACTGACCTTTGACCGAGGGTCAAATGAATTTTATAGACTCCACAAAAATTATGGTGGAAGAGGATATATGTGTGGAACACTGAGTAATGTTTTGATATTTTCTAAAATTTTGTAAGGGGGTGGGGAAAATGCGACAAGGTGACTCTATCCTGTAGATCTGCAAAAGGGCAGATTACTAAGAGGACAAACAAAAATATGGGAAAAAAACCTAATGACTTCCAAATGACACGAAATTTGAATTGGAGGTTAAGGGAGATGGACAGAACAAACCCTCAAAATTAGGGCTCGAACAGACAACCATAAAAACTGATAAAATTTTGTAGGTGAGGTTCTGTCCTGATGGAGACAGAACTCTGATGAGTGGCAGTGGCGGCGCGATGGTGGCTCGAACGGCGGCGACGACGGCAGAGAAGAACTCAGAGGGGCTAAGGAGAATGTAGGAGAGGGCTTCACACCCAAGATTCAGCAAAAATCCATTTGTAAAATGGGAGAGGGGGAGAGACAAGGGGTGCCCTTGGGCTTGCTCTTGGCAAAAATGCTTAATTCTTCATTAATATCTCTAATGACACTATACATAGGCTTATATATGTTGTGTAGTGGACAGCGGATCTAGAGGGGAGGGGTGAATAGATCAGCCCCACTTTTCGCAATGCGGCCCTCTAAACAGCTAGTTAAAATGAATTGCAGCGGAATAGAAACTAGCTTCCAAGAATGCTATGATTCACTTAGCAAGATAAGCAAGATATATAATAATTCGATCCTAAGCATGCATCTAGAACGAATCAATCACACAAGCAAACCACACTAGATAGGATTTTTAAGGTGGTTCGGACTGAATCCTCAGCCCTACGTCCACCCCTCACCAAAACCCGGTGAGGCTTCACTTGTGCAGCGCACCAACCCGCAAATCGGAAACCACCGATTGCCTTCCTACTAACCAATGGTAGGGACGTCAACACCGCAGATCGAAAACACCTCCGATTCCCTTCCTACTAACCAACGGTAGGGACGAATCACAACTTCAATGTTTAATCAATATTGAAAGGAAAACAAATGTGAATGAACTAAGACAAGAAATTGAGTTATGAGTAGAAATGAATTGGCCCTTGTATGAAATGTTGATCAGCAACAAGGATCCTCTTGGCTTCAACTCAATCTTCTTGATTCACCCTTGATTGGATGAATGTTCTTCACGGAGTACTGTTCACGTGAACAGTACCTCTTCCTTCAATTCTTCTCTCTTGATCTTCTCTTTGAACTTGAATGAGGTTGAATGAACTTGAATGGATGAAGATGATCTCTCTTGAGAGTGAGCTTCAATGGATCCCCTTGAGATGATGAAGAGGATGGATGAAGATTTGATGAAGAGCTTCTTCCCGGAGTATCTTGATTTCCTTCTTGAAGTATACTCCTTCTAGCTTTCTTTGATCACCCTTCTTGCCCTTGACTGCTTCTTGCTTTGTAGGAGGTTGCTTGGCTTCAGATCTGAGCTTGAATCACCTTGGATGGATGAAGAACTTCCTCCCGAAACACTGTTCACGGAGGTGCTACAGTAGCTCGAAAATGAGCTCCCTTGAAGGCTTGAAGCATTAGGGTTTTCATCCCCTCATGTGTTGGTTTTATAGACCTTGAATGGTCTATAGACAAGCCTCAGACCAGATCCATAATTTGTGGGTGATTAGGTGACATTTGGATTAAAGAAATCAAGGTTGAATGGCCCTTTTCGAAGTTGGAAACAAAGTCAAAAATGAAGGCTCGGGGCTGGCGGTCGACCGGAATTCATGGGCCGATCGACCGGAACCTGCTGCAGCCAGAACGTTTCGGCTCTGGCAAAACCGGTCGACCGGACGCCTGGGGGCGGTCGACCGAAACCTGTAACAATGTCAACATTTCAGTTCTGGGAAAACCGGTCGACCGGAAAAGTAGAGGCGGTCGACCGAAATCTGTAATTCCTGGAGTGTTTCGTTTCTGGAAGAACCGGTCGACCGGAAAGGCAGGGGCGGTCGACCGAAACCTGTAAAACGTGGAATTCTTAGGCTCTGGCAAATCTGGTCGACCGGCCAAGGTGTGTAGGTCGACCGGAAATACCTATACCTGTAAAAATGAAGTGTTAGACCAATGAAACATGTTCATAAGTCAAGATATTCATGTCCTCATCAATTTCATGTATTTTGGGATTGAAATCAACATAGAATATGCTTTGAGCATTTCTAAATTTTGTTCCGGGGGCTCCGCCCCCGGAAACCGCCCCCGCGACCTGACCGCGCAGGTCGATCCGCGTGCGAGGGCGCAACATTGAGCTTTCATGTGCATATCTGTCATAAACACAACAGAACATATGTCAGTCATATAAGAGTGAAAAGCAACAATGACGAATAGTGTTTAGCCATTATCAAAACCAAGAATATCACAGAACACATATGACCATAGAATGATGTCGAATGACCCAAGTGACCATATGAAACTCAAATAACCACAGGGCCACAACAATATAGAGAATGGCAAGGGGTGGGGGCTGAGAATTTCATGGGAGAGAGGGGATTTACTTCCCCATGTGGTCAAATGACCAAAAAAAATAAAAAATACAACATGGGATAAACTATATTATAAGGGGGAAGCATCTTGGACTTTAAGGGTTGGAATATTGGACTTTTTATCCAATTGTCCTCTTGAATGGTCAAGCCATCTAGAAGCCCACCTTAGATCTTTGACTGACCCCACATGGGCCCTAAGACTTAGATGGACCAATAGGAAAGGACATGGGGGCCCCTTGCTGGTCCTACTGGACTTTTGCACAAAAACCCAAAGAATCCTAGGGAATGATACATTGGCTTATAAAGCCTTATAATTGTGACCATACTTTCCCTAGGATATAAAAATAAACTAAAGGACACAAATGTAAATAAAATATTAGTGCTCTTGGCGTCGATTCCCATCAATTTTGCTGATAAAACTCCTCAACCAGAATAGTCTAGTCATGCATATGATACATTCATGTGACTTTGTTTACATACCTTGAGTTCTAGCTCATGCATATATTTAGGGGGAGCATTATTCATATTCTTAAAATTGCATCTGACCCATGCATCACATAACTGTCTATCTAACTCACTTCTGTCGACTGAAATTCCCATCTTCAGTTTGAACTGCTATCTTGTTTAAAACCCTGTGATGAATGTGAAATGCAACACATCTCAGCTTCTTGGTTCAACTGTTATCAGCCATTATCACTCATTCTATCCATTGGTCTCTGTTGAATTGGCTGCTCCCTAAAATGTTTCTGCCTTCCCTGAAATTTCAGAAAGATTTCTTTGTACATATCTTGATCATAAATCTGAAAAACAAACTTTAAAAGGAAACTTCTATTGTATAGGACTATGAATGTCTGAAGTTTTTCAGCCGGTTGAAGTTTCATGTATTTCTTGTGTTTGCATATGAACTTTTCTTAAAAATATCTGAGTTGGTCTTAATAAACTTTAACCAATTTCTTCTTCATGTTGTGTCTTTTAGACTCTTCTGAAATCTGAAAAGTTTGTTCTCATAACTCTTCTTGGCTGAGATGCTCGAAGTATGTATTGCTTGTAAACATATGAGAATATGAAAATGTCTGAGGGTAAATCTAGTCAGAGTAATTTCTTTGGTCACTGAGAAACACATCTCACTCATAAAAGAAATGAGTTGAGGTATGTCATGAAGTGCCATAGTTAACTCTGCTTAAAACTTGATTGAAAAATCTGGTAGAGCAATGGCATGCACACTGAGAAACACATCTCACTCATCAAAGAAATGAGTTGCAGTGTGTCATAAAGTGTAAATGCTATCTCTGTTCTTATGAGGCATGACAGTTAGTCCTTCCAAGTGCTTAGGGATATTGGCGTCTAAACAACGTGTATCCTCTAGTTACAAGGATGTACTAAACTTAATTGCTCCTAAACTCTAAAAATGATTGCAAAAGAAAAATTCTATAAAACCCTGACAGAAACATATGTTTTCTTATGTGTTTTACCTCAATACTATTGATTGCATCTCTTAAGGGAGTCTTTGAAATTAAGTGAGTAAGATAGAAGAAGGTTAAACAAGACTCTCAATGTGAAAGAATGGTTCATTTTTATTAAAAAAATTGATCTCAGATATGAGTACAGAAAACAAATAGACAAACCTTGCATACATCATATTCTAACCCGGCAGATTAATAAAGATTCATTCATAAGTCTCCATGATGGAAGAGTCTGAAATACCTGTTTAATCAGCTTTATGAAATTGATATCCCATTGAAAATCTTTCTCATTCACTCTGAATGCTTGCTTTCTCAAATTGGACCCTATTATTTTAGACCTAACTGTCGACTTCTTTATGTCATTGCTTTATCTGTCTATAATTACCCATGTGCTTCATTCCAATCACTGTCCGTCCAAGGGGAAGAATTTTTGCATGTCCCTGTGGTTCAATGATCATTCATTTCATTCCACCCCTCCTGCTCTATCATACAAGAGAGTATCTTGTCAGGGGGAGTTTTAGATGACAGTCACTCAGTTTGCATAATACCTTCAATATTCTCTCCTTCAACAGTCAATGATCATTCCATTTTTTTTGATGTTGTCAAAGTGGTAGAACTTTTGTGAGTCATTGAGTCTTTTGTCACTCACTCTTGGTTAGTCATCATTTGCATCATCAATTGTAACTCTTGTCAGATGTTGCACACATGGTGTTTTACATGCTCATTTCTGACTGAGCTATTCTATGGTGAATGTTCATGAACATTCATATGGTATTTCATAATCATCATGATGAATCTATTGCAATGACTCATAATAATGACATCATCAAAAAGGGGGAGATTTTTGTGTCTCCTGTGGTTCTGGAGTTTTGATGATGACAAATATTATGTCTCATTATGTTTACATGTACATCCTTGATGATATAATACTGATGTATTATGAGAAAATGTGAGAACAAGTTTAAGAATGACTCACGGGTCATGAAAAGGAAGTCAACCCAAGTCAAAGTCAACTCATTGACAGGTAAGGTCAATGCACAGTCAGATCAGGTATTGTTCTGTCTAATCTCAGATTTGTGCATATGTTAATGCTTGTACTGAAATGTTGGTGCATGTGTTAAGTCCATGGACATAGAAGGTCAATGGCAGTCTTCATTATGTTAGAAAAGTCCAGGCATTTCACTGTTTATATGAACATATGAAGTCGGTGCTAGTTCCTGTAGCACTTCATGGAAGTCAATGCACGTCATCTTATCAAACACTTTGTGTGCATGTCATGTTAGTGTGCATAGCATTTTCATCGAGTAGCTTGTGAGCACGGTGCATACTTTGCACTGGGCAGATAACATCGGTGCACTTCTTCATCTTCTATATCCAAGTCTGTGCATATCCCTGTAGCAATGCTTTTAGGGTCGGTGCAACTTTTGAATTGGTACTAGTCTTTTGTACTTTGCATACATAGGTCCGTGCACTTTTTCACTTTGAGCATATACACATCGGTGCATCCTTTGCCTCATTCAGGTCAGTGCACGTCTGTCAGCATACAACGTCTGTACAAGTCACTGTAGAAGGGATGCATAAGTCGGTGCATGTTTCCATGTCTAAGACATATACAGATGTCCATGCACATTACGATGTTGCATTTGAAGGTCCGTGCAAGCTTGTCTTCGAGCATATTGCTGCCCTGTCCATTCTTAGGTCGGTACATTTCTTCTCTCAGGCACATTTGAAGATGGTGCATGTTTGCGTCTCATGCACACCTAGGGTCAGTGCACGTTTGTGTTTCATATTTTCATCTCATGTTGCGTCTAAGCATATACCAGGTCTGAGTGTGTCTCATTTTACATCTCATGCACATACCAGGGTCCGTGCTACATGCACACCCATGGTCCGTCTCATGCAGTACAAGGTCTGTGCTATTCTGTAGCACGGTCGGTGAAGGTTTGGTTTCAAAGAATCAACGTCGGTGCATTCCCGTCTTTACATACGTTTGAGCTACACAATGTCTGTGCATTGTTTACCTCGGTGCAAGTTTTGCCTTGAGCAAAATAAGGTCTGTGCATTCTTTGCCTTGGTGCAAGTTTTGATAGTGCATGTCCTATTCATAGCAACCTAAGGTCTGTGCATGTCGGCACGTTTCAATTTAGAGTCTATACACCCTTCATGACCAATGTTTATAAGGTGTTTGACTAAAAGCTTTGTTGACTTTACTTACAGGGACCAATTTCGTTCGTAGAAGAGGCACATGACCTCTGAAAAGGCAGAGGCTGGCACGTGGATAAAGGGAGAAATGATGGGCACGTGATCTGAGAAAAGGAAGCTTCTATTCCCTAACACGTGGACCAATAGAATGTCTGTAGGGTTCTGTTGCTTGATCCTTACGGAGCCCCTGCTCCTATATAAGAATACCTTACCCTTCAAAGAAGGGTGCTTGTGCTGGAAGAGAGGCCGCCAGAGGAAAAGAAAGGAGAGCCAGAAGAAGAAGAAGAAGAAGAAGAAGAAGAAGAAGAAGAGAGGCAGTCAGTGAGTGAAGAAGAAGCTGAGAGCCAGAGTGAGAGAGAAGAAAATCGTGAGAAGGGGAAAGAGTGTGCAGCCAGTACATCCTAAAGATCTGTTCATGAATTGACTCGTGGATCAAATCCACAGTCATTGTGCTCCTCGGAGCTATATCAGTTTTTGTTTCTTTTGTTGTTTTTCCGCTTTTCCTCTTTGTTCTTCCGATCCTCTGGTTTGAGGTTGGGCTCCTCCTGTGGACTCAGGAGAAGGGAGACGTAGTCTCCGATTGCAAGTAGTGGTGTGCTACTTGTGGGTTTCTCTCCGGTTTGGAGGAAGGGAGGATTGGTCCTCCGGTTTGCAAGTGACTGGGTGTCACTTGTGGTTTCCCTCTGGTGTGGAGGAAGAGAGGTCCATGACCTATGGTTTGCTAGTGACGGGGTGTAACTAGCGGTTCCCCTCCGGTGAGGAGGAAGGGAGATTCGTCTCCGGTTCTGGTCTTGTGGGTAGCAAGTCCAGGTGCCAAGCTTCTGTGGGTTGTAGAGCTTGGTTTGAGGGATTTGTCTCCCTCGGTTTGTCAAGCTGTTAGGCAGCGTCTATTGCAGAATGAGTCTACTGTTCTTGCATTTGCAAGGGAAGCCTCACTCCGGTTTGGAGTGAGGGGTGGATGTAGGCAGACTGGTGTCTGGACAAACCACCTAAAAATCCTGTGAGCTGTGGTTTAATTTGTGTGATTGTTCCCTATCTTCTACCTCCTTCATAGGTTTTGGTTGACTGTTCCCTTGAGCGCTATATGTTTTGCCGAGTGTGTCTATTTAGTGATGTTTCCATCTGTCGTGATAACATGCCATTTGGTGTTTGAAGGTTTGGTAGAATATTCAATGATGTATCTGTCTGTGTGCACATTTAGCATTTGAGATTGTGTCTGGCAGAATTATGGTTCAGTGAGAGCTAGTCATTCTGCATGGGGTTTTATGTGTCAGTTGGTCAGTGCTTAATTTGATTAAGCCATCTGTGTATTTAATTCCGCAATAGTTTTTTAACGGGGCTTCATTCACCCCCCCTATGAATCCGTGCCTTGCACCCCAACATCAACAACCCCAGTCACATCAGTGCCCTTGGGACTTGACTGTCCAGCTACTCCAGTCACAACGGAGACCCCGGCACCTGACTGCCAATCTCAGCTATGCCTGACCACTAGGGTCTCCTGACGCCCAATTCCCTCAGCTACTTCAGTCTCAACGGTGCCCCGCGGCACCTGACCGCCCAGGTACTCCAGTCACTACGGTGCCTATGACACCCGAGTGTCCAACTACTCCAACTGCAACGGTGCCCATGGCACTCGATTGCCCAGTCCTAGCGACGCCCGAGTACTTTAGCCCCAGCGGCGCTCAGGCTCTCCGGTCTCAGCAGTGTTTATGGCAGATGATCGTTCTAGCGACGATGCCCAGGGTAGTCAACTCTCCCAGTTTCAACAGTGCCTGGTTGCCCCAATCATAGCGGTGCTCAGGACACCCGACTGCTCTAGTCACCGCCGTGCCAATGGCACCCAACTACTCTAGTCAAAGTGATGCCTAAGGCCTTGACCGCTCCAGTCACAACGGTGGCCACGACACCCAACAATTCCAAGCTCAACGGATTTTGGTCGCTCCAGTCAGGGTAATACTCAAGTCGTCCGACCACTCCAGTCTAAACAGCACTCGACCGCCTCTGTCTCAACAGCGCCTTGCCGCTCCAGTGACAAGTGGTGCCCACACCATTCAGTCGCCTCGGCCTTAGTGATGCCTAACTGCTCCCACACAGCAGTGCCCACGGCACCCCTATTTCCCCGATCTCGACACTGTCTCATATCGAGAATACATTGTGACGCCCATCACGCGACATCCTGTCGGGTCACAAGTCCGTTGAGAGACATTATGTACAAATAAAAAAATACCCGCACAATAATGTAATGACCCGGGGACCATCACAAATGATGGAATTGTCTCGTGGCTTGTACACATTTGTAATTGGGCTTTCACGCCCCCCACATAACGCCTTTTACAGCATATAAGTTATGTAGCCTAGTTAGGGAATTGGTCCCCATCCTCGCCAGCTACCAGTCTCAACTCCATCCAGCAGACCGCCATCTGTCTCCTAGCTCGGTCCTAACTCCTCCAGCTGGATGGACCCTACATCTGAGCCTAGACTTGCCCGCTCCCTGCTGGGTCAGTATCCACTGCTCCACTATCTAAGCCAATACCTCGTTCTCATAAACCCAGAGTGCATACCCTTTCTAGTGTCCATACCAGAACCAGGCTCTCTGCCCCCAATTATCACTAATGTATTGCTGTCGCCCAGTCACTGTTGCATAGAATAAGCTGTCCCAACGTCGCGGCTCTAAGGGTCCTTGACTCTCCTCTTCAACAGTAGAAACAAAGGTGTTCGGGCTCCGCCCGATGTAAAATAAACATCGATTGCTTATGATCGATGGGGAAGACGTCTAGTACACGAGCCCCAACAATCGTCTACACTCGTACCAGCGGAACCTTCTTCTCTTCACATGGCGCACGACATTCCGTGCCCATGTGCCGTGCCCTAGCGGCACATCCCCAGTCAAACACTTGGTTCCACAGGTGATCGTTAAGAAATCGATTGGCACGCCCACATTCCATCTAGCTATCCCTGTCCTAATTTTTCCAAAATGACTAACCATACGACACTCTTTCCTGTCCGTTCCTATTGTTCTTTTTACCTTCTTGTAAATACCCCTAGAATCCCCGCGTGCCAAGTCAACCTATCTTGGCCTTCCGTAAAAGGCAAGTATGTATCACCGCCGCGAGGAAAAATAGCAGAGACTCCTCGTGGGCGAAACATCGGCTAGGCAACACAAGCCTACAAGCCGTACACCAAGAACCACATCGGCAGTCTAAAACAGAAGCGAATGCACGAGTCACCAGAAACACGAGAGATCCACTCAAGGGCAACACGTAGTGCATTCGTCACAAAGACCACAATACACAAGCCACACGACTATCGACATAGAGAAATAGACGTCGTACAATCAAGCAGAACTACAAAACTCACATAGTTCTGGCAATCCAGGTTAACCAACTATTTCAAACCCATGCCAGATTACATAACCACACTGTCCCATCAGCACATACACAAGTGATCCTCACACGGTCACACAACCCTGACTCTCATACGATCACACAATACCACACGGGAATAACCTTCTGTGGGTAACTCGCTATGAATCACATAGCAACACTCAACATATAAGGTATTAAGCGTGCCTTCGCCACTTAAGGGAATACGGCCTCAAGCCATGACACGAGCTTAACAAAGACCACGGCCCTAAGCCGAAACACGACCACGGCCTTAAACCGGAACACGAACTCACGCATTCCCAATCCCTACGACTCACGTTTACAGGTGGGATTCACACACAATACAACTACAGGGACTGGCCTCCTATGATCACTCATAGAGCCCACATCCTATGATCTCACATCGGGCAACCATTGCCCACGCAGGGTAGAAATGACCCAATCTGACAACATTTAGATTCTTCAGGGTGAAAACCCAATCCCAGACGCATACCGAGCTATCTAAGCCCCTAATCGGTCGATCTAGACCGACTAACTCTCAAGAACAGTGAGGACAGACGTGGTTTAGGGTCACTCAGCGATAGCATGGTCACGGTTTATCGTAGAACCGCATGCAACAGAGTCACGTTCTGGGGCAAGCCATGTTAATGATGATGGCGGTTGGAAGCCCTGCCGCATTAAGGATGGTCGTGTTCTCCTTGGGGGCCGTGACCTGATAGACGCTGTAAGGGAGGAGACCGCATCTCTAACCACCTTACTCGGTCCTACACAAGTCTAGACACGGTCCCTGGGTACACCCCATTCACAATCTAGAGGCTTAACTGAAGTCACGCGATCAATGACACCCAAGAGGGGGGTGAATTGGGTGATTACAAACTTTTAAAAAATTCTTGGCCAAATGAAACAAGTGTGAAGAATAGCCAAAATGAAAATATAGATCTATATGTAAACACTTAGATCTAATAAAATCTATCACACTCAACCGATCTTAGGTATGATGGCGGAGGTAAAAATCAAAAGATTCAACTCATGCAAGATGTTATCTTCCTGACAATGTTTGCCTTGCCAATCCGAACCCACCTTTTAATATACCTGAGATCTAATATGAGAATGATAAATTATGCTAGATCTAACATAAATATCACAACCAAATAAATCTACGTGTGTGCTGCATAGAATGGGGATAGAAGAAAAGGAACAAATCACACAATGGACAGAGATTTTTAGGTGGTTCGGATGTAGCAACGGCAACCTACGTCCACCCCTCACGATCTGTGAGGATTCCACACTATCTTGTAAGGGATTACAAGATCAAAACACACACACACATGTGATAAGTTGGAACTCCCATGAAGGTGCACAAGCACCGAATCACAAAGATATGTGCAAACTAGAATAAGCACACACACACACACACACACACGGATGTGCGAAGATCCACACACACACAAGTGTTTAAAAGTACAAGATCACACACTTGAAGCTTGATGAAAAACAAGGGAGAAACACAAAATGAAAAACTCATATTTAAGCTCCCCCTTAATGGATGAAGATGATCTTGGATGAAGCTTCCTCCACCGCTTGATCTTCACTTGAATGGCTTGCAAATGATCTTGAAAACTTGAAGATGGATGAAGAAGTTCTTTGCCGAAACACTATTCACGGAGCTACAGTGCCAGCACTCTTTCTCCCCTTGATAGCCTCTTTGATCTCCTTCTTGTGATTAAGGTTTTTGACCCCCAATATGATGTATTTGTAGATCTTGGATTGTCAAAGGACAAGCTAGGAACCAGATCCACAAATCATGGCAAGTTTGGTGACTTTGGGATTAAAAAAATCCAATGAAAGGGCCTTCCCACGTTGAAGAACACAAGTCAACAAAAGCTGCCTCGAAGCTGGCGGTCGACCAGCAGGAGGGGGCAGTCGACCGGAAATTTACAGGCTTTGAACTTTTTAGCGTTGGGAAAACCGGTCGACCGGTCTAGGGTGTGCGGTCGATCGAAACCTATAATTTTCCAAAGTTTTCATCTCTGGCAGATTAGGTCGACCGCCAAAGCTGGCCAGGTCGACCGACATTTGAAAAACCTGTAAAACAACATCGTTTAGTGCTTGAATCATATCTAAACATAGAGGACTTGTGCTTTACAAAAGAGTCCATATTAAATGAGCTAGTTTGAAAACCTTCTGGACAACGTTAAGATGGGTTAAGTTTAAATAGGTGCTTTGATTATTCATTTGGAGATGTCCATTTGAGCTTCATCTTAAATCTCACATTTAAGCTATTCGCATTACACAAGGTGGCCTTAAACACGTTCAAAACTTACTCATGATTACTTGGCATGTCATGAGATGAAAAATAGAGTTCAAGGTTTTGTTATCATCCAAATCATCACAATCACTCGGAGAGACTCAATAATCTCCCCCTTTTTGATGATGACAAAACATTGGATTAGAAGAGTAATGGCATGCCTTGATAAACAATATGTGTAATGCATCAAACCATGGCATTCTTCATTGTGCATCAAGCCAAGCAAAACACGCAACCATTCAACATTTATTTTCCGAGATAGAAACGAAATGAGACACAAGAGCCAACCATTTGAGATCAAACACCAGTTGCATTCATTTCATCCTTTCAGTACAAGGTACATTGATGCGACAAGGTACATTGATGCGAGAATGAATGCACGACTCTAGACACATGTGACAAAACAACAAATGCAGAACTAACACAAAAGATCCTCACATGATCATGCATGCAAACATACGAACATACTGACATAAACATACTGACGTATATAAATATATAACATGCACTACTACTTCTCCCGCTTTGGCATCATCAAAAAAGGGATAGGATAGACGAAAGGAGGACCCAAAAGACATTAGACCCAAGGACAACCGACTAGAGGGGCGAAGCAAAAGAAAAACCCTCATGGGGCATCTGCAGGAGGCAGGTCCTCTGGAGGAGGAGGCTGATATCCAAGTTTCCAGCGAATGTCCTCAAGATGATGATCATGAAGATGAAGACGATCCTGAATTTGAGCAATGGAGATGTCACGAGCCACATTACTGCGTCGCATTCCAAGAATGGATAGGTTCATGAGGTGGAAGGCCTGGCTAGAATCAGCAAAACTATCTGTAAGGGAGGTCATATGGGTGGAAAGTGTGGTCATCTGAGTGGAGAGAGTATCCAAAGCAGTGGAGAAGGAATCGATGCGAGTTGACATGGTGTCAATCACATTGCCCATAGTGTCAATGCGGTCCCCAAAGGTAGAAAGTTGATCCCCAAAGGCGTCCACTAGAGTTTCCAGCCCAGAAATACGCTTGTTAAAAGTCTCATAGTCTACCCAAGACTGATGTCCGGCCCCCTGAGTAGAAGACTCTTCATGATAAAACTGAGGTGGAAGAGGCAACTCGGTATCCATGTGATGAGGTGAAGGTGGAGGAGGCTACTCCTCAGCCTGAACAGGAGGGGGGACATCCCCTTGACCTTGTTGCTACCCTTGCTCTTGCTCATCCTCACTGTCAGCTTCTTCCCCATAAACTGGTATATCTCAGCATAGCTCCCCATCGGGACCATAGTAATACCCAAAATCTGTAAAGATAATATGCGTATTGTATATATCATCTTGTCAAACATTGATGAACTACTCATTTGCTAAATTGATCCCAGCATATATGAAGACACCTATCAGCTGTGAAGCATATGGCAAGGATCGCCGAAGATAGGTACGGTAAGTCCCAATCAGATTGGTCATGAGCCGACCCATGTTGACTTGAATCCCATTCATAACATTGTAAAATAGGAACCGATGAACTTCTGTCACTTCATTTCTGCTGCCACTTTTTGGATAAATGAGGGATGTAAACATATGGTGAAATATACGCTGCAATGGTGAAAAATGATTTGCATTCAATACAATTAAGTTGCTGCATACACGTAGTCACAACTGGTCATATCCAGAAAGGTTTCCTAAACAACGCCATGACCAAAAGCCATGTCGGCTCCTCTAGCTGAAACTCCTAGGGCACGCTCAAACAAATCCGGAGTGATATGAAACTCAACACCTTGAACAACTGTGTATAATTCTTCATTCCTTGCAACCAAGTTGCCATAAAACGGCTACACTAGATTGGGGTAATATCGGGTATATCTAGTGACAAAATCCATCCAACCTGGTTGAATCTCAAAGACGGCACACAAACTAGGCAGACGCTCATTCACCTCATTAAAGTCGACCAGTCGAGGGTCGATAATAGGCCGTGGAGGCAAGTGAGGTGCGCGAGGTGGTGCATGAGTGCATTGAGGTGGAGGAGCCGGGGCCTCTCATCTCTGGCCACTAGCTTCCCCTTGGGCAGAACGCCGAGAGCTCTGTCTAGGCGGCATCCCGAACTAGAAGACCCGGTGGAAACCCTTGAAGGATGATTTTCATCCTGGGGAAAGTAGTCGAAGCAAATGGCACTCCAAGGGCTTGAAAAGCCTTCTCCACAACCTAGAACCCTGGGAAAAGCTTCACACTCACACGGACGGCTGAATGGAGTTTGTCCTGAAACTGTGATGAACACACCGAATCTTGTGCGTGCGAAGTAGTGATGAGGTTTAAGGGCTTGGAAGGAGGATTTTAGGTGTTCAAGGGTTGGGGGAAAGTGTTGTAGAGTGAATGGGAGTGTTAGAATGAAAAAATGGGGTTTTAGGACCCCTTAAAGAAGGGTTCGGATGTGGTCCGACCGGGTCGGTTGGTCGCCACCGGTCGACCGGTGCAGGGGCGGCGGTCGACCACTAGGAAAAAAAATCCCCATTTTGTATTACTTTTTTATATTTTTTTTGTTTCCTTTTCTTTTCTTTTTTTTATATGGGGGGGGGGGGGACCATCATCCGACCTTCTGATAGGAACCAGCATCATGAAGTGGAAGGAAGGAAATGAGATGGAGTTTTGAGGGAAGTTCTCTAACTCCCCCTCAGAGAGTGCCTTAGGTCTGGCATCACTGGGTCCACATTTATTTAGCCAAGGAATGTATGACCTTAGAGATATTTTTCAAGGATGGCTATATATATTGTAATACCCCGGTTTGGAAATTGAAATGAAATTGAAATGAATGAATTTTGGAATTTAATATTTAATTCCTTAGTGAATAGGACAAGTGGAATTTTGACTACCTTACAAAAATCTATAAAAATGGTAATTTGGTAAAAGATAATTTATTTAACAACTTTGTCTTCTTTGGTCAACCCAACAAAAATCCGTAACTAGGTCTAATCAATGGATTGAGCCAAAGTGCACACTTACCTAACCTTAACTCAAACAACGGAATTAGGGCTTAATACCCCATCAAATGAGCCCAAATCGGTGGCAAATGAAAGGCCACGATCTATGGATCGTTTCCCCTCTGCCAATTCACCGAAACCCTAACCCTAAAACTTGTGATCGACCAAGCTTGGGTGAGGTCAACAATTGCGGCGACGTTTCAATCACTCCACTTGCTCCGACAAATTCTCCCAGCACAGAAGGATCTGGAAGGTGTATGAGCTATAAAAATAAAGCTCTGCAACCCTAGAATCCTTTGGGAGCAGTGGCGGCCGCAGTGGAGATCGATCAAGGGAGATCTCTGGTGATTAGTGGAGACGTGTCGGCGTCCCTCTTCTTCCTTTCTTCTTCCTTCTTCACCCAATTGAGGTAGGGAATAACGAGCCCAATATAAAGTGTTATATATGGATGGAATCAGCATCTAGTCCTCTTTCTTTTGAGCCAAAAAGCCCTAAATTCCATTAGGTATCCTGCGTAAATTTAATGGTTTGGTAGAGGCATGTCAGAATTAGGGCAGAACTTGTTCCCCTTTGATTTCAGTAGCGATTTCAGGCTGTAAATCTAAAATTGATTCATGCACCTTGTAGAGTTTTTCATGCTCTTTCTATTGGTAGTAAAAGCCCCAAATTCCATGATGTATACCCTTCAAATTTCGTGTTTTAGTGTGACCCTAGAAACCTCGCAGAAGGCGGGCAAGGGTTGGTTTAATCGGATTTTACCAGACTTGGGCGGTCTTGCGATAGACCACATATCCCCTGACAGGATAGGCGGCCATCCGCATGACCACACATCCTGGGATGGACGGTCATCACCTAGACCACATATCCAGGATGGGCGGCCATCACCTAGACCACACATCCTGGATGGGCGGCCATCACCTAGACCGCCCAACCCTGTATATCCCTGCTAAGAATATAATGAACCACCAGAAACTCCGATTTACATGACTGAACCACTAGATTATGAGTCATGGATCGAATTGGGCTAAGAGAGGCATGTGCGGCCAATAGTGGACCGCATATCCTTATAGACGGCCCAATAACGACCGCATATACCTGGCTTATGCCATTAAGTGTTGGTCGATTAACCTTGATCAATCTTCGACCAAACCATTAAGCCCTGGACTGACCAATAGACAGTAGACTAGGCCCTGGTTTAGTTTTACCCTGTCTTTGGCTGCCCGGAGTCCAATAGGGTGATTTCTCAGCCTTCTAGAGAAGCCCGGGTGGTGCGGCTGGAATATGACCATTCAAACCGTATGCAGATTCTATTGGACCGCATATCCTTAATACGGCCCCGTATGGCCCGTACATCATGTTCATGGGTCTTAAGGTCTTCTAGACCTGCGCGGCCAAGAACTTACCGTTCATTCTTAGAGCGGCACACTGTCAGCCATTCATTCTTGACCTCGTGGGCTGAGTTTCAGTCCAGTTCCTGTAAGTGCGGCACAGTATTAGCCGCATATATCCTTTGAGGGGCCTCTGTATGACCGTACATCTCTCAGAGACGAGTTTTATCATGTCTTGTGCTCTTGAATCCAAAGACATATTAGTCCTTTAAATCTTGAACTTCTGGACAGTAATTCCTCTAATTATTTGGCCATAAACTTGACTAAATGTCTAGAAGGAACTTGGGATCTTGGATCCGATAAATCAATGCCAACGCATCATAAGGGCCCAGTCTGGTCCTGGGCAGAGTGCTCGAAAAGTACTTGTACCCATGGGAGTTTGTAATGACAATGTGAGGCATTGCACCGAGTGCATGACTAGCGTGATGTCTACGATAGAAATCTCTTGTTATCTCTTGTTACTTGATCATGCTTGACTTGTTTAAAATACTTGCTGGTGGACGTTTCCTTGTTACAATTTCCTGTTACACTTGTTACATGATATTCTTGTTGAAATCCAGGTATCTTATATTTCCTTGACCTTGCAAGATCTTTATATTACGTTGTTTTTCTTCTGTATCGTCATTTCTTTTCTTATCATTTCATATGAAAATGGAATAATTGGTTAATTACGTAAACTTGTCTGTTATTATCTACTGAGCGTTCGCTCATATAGTTGTCTCCCCCCTTTTTCCAGGCAGCTCAGGTGATGATGCGCTTACGGTTGGGGATGGGCAGGAGTGACGATTGGAGTGTACCAGTTCTAGATGTTGAGTTGGCATAGTTATCCTGCTCTTAGTTGTGCCTTAGAGGGTGTTTAGCTACAGTTATGATATTATTGTTAAGTTGATGTTGCCTTAGTTTGTATTAAAGTTGGTTTAAGGATATTGTACTAGATTTGTAATGTTTCATGACCAATAAAGTTATCTCTTTTCATAGCACATGTGTTAATGCTTAGATTAGCTTATCATTATTTCTAGCTATTTTTGACTGTACGTTCTGATATTCCGCGTCGGGGCGTGACAGTTTAGGTGGTATCAGAGCCCGGTTCCACATTCCTAGGTTTTCTAAGGTTCTAGATTTTCTAAGTTCTAGGGGTCTAAGTTATGATATAGGACCCATAACCTTGTTATAAGTCTAAGAACCCAACCTGGTGAGATTTGGGTAGAAACTTGGTTTAAGTTAATATCTTAATTGTGATATTATCTATTTTTAATGAACCTAAATAATCTATTCCACGTGTATGCCTTTGCAATGGCAGCTGATCGCGCGGAATAGAGGAACTTGCAGTGCACGGTTCAAGGCCTTACTCAGGTTTTGCAACAAGTGGCCCAAGCAGGAGCTGCAAACCATGGCACTGGTGATTTATATCGGAACTTTCGGGGGATGAATCCGCCGAGATTTGGTGGCTCGACTGACCCTGATGAAGCCGAGCACTGGCTAGAAGAAATGAGGAGGATATTTGAAGTAATTCAGTGCAGCAATCAAGAACGTGTCCTTCTATCAACCTTTCAACTTGAACGTGATGCAAGAACATGGTGGGATTTAGTGAAGGCTACCCTTGGTGATCAGCAAGTCACATGGGAGGAGTTCAAGGAATTCTTTAATAGCAAATACTTTTCTGATAGAGTGCAAGAGAAGAAGGCAGCGGAGTTCATGGCTTTGAGGCAGCGAAATCTATCTGTGGCAGAATATGAAGCTCGATTTTCTCGGTTATCCTGATATGCTACTCACTTGATATCCACCAAGAAGATGAAAGCTAAGCGCTTTCTTAATGGACTGAAGCTACTATATATCAACCAATTGGCACCAATGGAAATCCCAACTTATTCTGAGATGGTGAGAAAAGCTCAAGTCCTAGAAGATACTCTAGAAATGACGGAGAGAATCCATGGAAAAAGTGCAAGGAAGGAACAACCTATAGGTTCCGGGAATATCAAACCCGGGTATGGCAAGAAGAGGCCCATTAGTGGGTCTGGTTCGTGGAGTGGGTCCGGATCGTGGAAGGGCAAGATGTCGAAACGTGAAGACAAGAAGCCTGGCCCTATTGTTCCAATTAAAGGAGTATGCAAGTATTGTGATCGTCCAGGTCACAAGATGGAGGAGTGCTGGCGCAAGTTGGGAGCCTGTTTGCGATGTGGAAGTAGGGAGCACCGAATCCCTGACTGTCCTCTTTTATCTGAGCAAGCTATGCTGGCGAAACCACAAGGCATCAAGAAACAACAAGGCAAGTTCCAAGCTCTACAAGCAGATGAGGCAGGAACCATTGCATGGACATGAAGGATTATGATGTAATCATAAGAGAAGATTGGTTGGCTAAATATGAGGCAAATGTTCACTGCAGTTCTATCTCTGTGTCTTTTACTAGGCACCCAAGACTTTCTCTTGTGGGAGTTAAACACCATAACTCCGTATCACTTATCTCGGCTCTTCGAGCTGATAAGCTGATGAAGCAAGGATGTAAAGCTTTTCTAGCCTTTGTCTATGCGACCCCTGAGCAGCAGATCGAGATTAAGGACATTTCTGTTGTCTAAGATTTTCCTGATGTCTTTCCAGAGGAACTGCCAGGACTTCTGCCTGAGCGGGAAGTTATCTTTTCTATTGATCTCATTCCTGGCACATATCCTATTTCCAAAGCTCCTTATCATATGTCTCCTGCGGAACTGAGGGAATTAAAGTAGCAGTTGATGGAATTGCTCGAGAAGAGTTTCATTCGTCCAAGTACTTCCCCTTGGGGAGCCCCTGTATTATTCGTCCGGAAGAAAGATGGTTCGATGAGATTGTGCATCGATTATCGGCAATTGAACCAGCTAACTGTCAAGAACAAATATCCATTGCCGAGGATTGACGAATTATTTGATCAGATAGCAGGAGCTCATTATTTTTCTAAGATCGATCTTCGATCTGGATATCATCAGTTGCGGATTAAGGAAGAGGATATCTATAGAACAGCTTTTCGCAGCAGGTATGGTCATTTCAAATTTGTCGTTATGCCTTTTGGTCTAACGAATGCACCAGCAGCTTTCATGCAGTTGATGAATAGTGTATTTCGGCCCTATCTTGATCAATGGGTCGTGGTATTCATTGATGATATTCTGATTTATTTCAAGAATGAAGAGGAGCATGCTGAACATATGAGGATGGCATTGCAACTATTGAGAGATCATCAGCTATATGCCAAGTTCAGTAAGTGTGAATTCTGGCTGCAAGAGGTGTCCTTTCTCGGACATATCATCACAAAGGAAGGAATTTCTGTTGATCCTTCAAAGGTAGAGGCAGTGAAGAATTGGGATCAGCCTACCAGTGTGACTGAAGTTAGAAGTTTCCTAGGCCTAGCAGGCTACTACCAAAGATTTATCCAGGATTTCTCTAAGATTGCGGTACCTATGACAAGATTAACCCGCAAGGAGAACAAATTTGATTGGTCAGAAGATTGCCAGCATAACTTTCAGACTTTGAAGGAATGTTTAACTACTGCACCAGTATTAGCTTTACCTTCTGATGAAAGAGGTTTTGTCGTATACACTGATGCTTCAGGTATTGGTTTAGGTTGTGTACTCATGCAGCATGGGAAAGTGATTGCCTATTCTTCTAGGCAGTTGAGGAAGCATGAAGAGAATTATCATGTTCATGATTTAGAACTAGCAGCGGTGGTATTCGCCTTGAAGATATGGAGGCATTACTTGTATGGAGAAACATTCACAGTGTTTTCAGATCATACGAGTTTGAAATATTTATTTTCTCAGAAGGAACTCAATATGAGGCAAAGAAGATGGTTGGAGTACTTGAAGGACTTCAACTTCTTAATTGAGTATCATCCTTGAAAAGGTAATGTTGTGGCAGATGCATTAAGCCAGAAGCCTGTAACTAAATTGTCAAGTCTCATGTTACAAGAGTGGAGGCTACTGAAACAATTAGCTAGCATGAACCTTAATGTTGACAATGATCGGGTTAGGATTGCACAGATTCGACTTAAGCCCGAATTGTTGATGGAAATCAAGTCTTTGCAAGATAATGATCCCGAGCTGGTAGAGATCAAGGGAAGCTTGAGCAGCAGACCTGACTTCATGATGGCTGACGATGGAAGATTGTTATTCCAGGGAATAACTTGTGTACCTGATGAAGTTGAAATAAAGAATAAGATTGAGGAAGCTCATAGATCCAGATACACCATTCATCCTGGAGGCACTAAAATGTTCAGAGATTTTAAAAGATCCTTTTGGTGGATGAATATGAAAAGGGAAGTTGCAGACTTCGTGAGTAGATACTTGGTTTGTCAATAAGTTAAGGCTGAACATTTCAGACCAGCAGGAAAATTGAAACCACTCAACATATCCCAATGGAAGTGGGAAAACATTGGCATGGATTTCATTATGGGTCTACCTAGGACTCGTGGTGGATTTGATGCAATATGGGTGATTGTCGATCGATTGACAAAGTCAGCTCATTTCTTACTCATTAAGTCTAAATGGACAGTTGATATATTGGCTGCTTTGTATTTGAAGGAAGTGGTAAGGCTCCATGACATACCAGTCAGCATTGTGTCTGATAGAGACCCCAGATTTACTTCGCATTTCTGGAAGGGACTGCAAGAGTCTCTGGGTACTCGTCTGAATTTCAGTACTACTTTTCATCCACAGACAGATGGACAGACTGAAAGAACCAACCAGATAGTGGAAGATATGCTAAGAGCATGCATGATTGATTTCAGAGGCAGTTAGAGTGATCACTTGGCATTAATTGAATTCGCCTACAACAACATTTATCAATCCAGCATACAGATGGCTCCTTTTGAAGCATTGTATGGAAGAAGATGTTGTTGGGTTCGGTGCTATGTATTCAGAGGGGGGGTGAATGAATATGACCTTTAAAAACTTTCGCTCAATTAAAATCTAATGCTCACTAGACAGATTTAGACAAATGAAGCAAGCTGATCAAATATTCTGTTCAACCAGTAAGTGAACACTTGGAGCGCCCCTATGCAACATCTAGCGGAAGCAAAGATAGATAAATCAAACCACAATGCAATAGGAGTTTTTAGGTGGTTCGGTCCTCCAGACCTACATCCACCCCACACTCAAAAACTGAGTGTGGCTTACTGCTGTGCAACACAGCTTGCGTCCGCTGGGTATCACAGCTTGCCTACAACCCGCTGGGCAACACAGCTTGCGTCCGTTGGGCATCACAGCTTGCCTACAACCTGCTGGGCAACACAGCTTGCCGTCCGAGGAATCCTCCTCGCCCGCTGAGCCTCACAACTTGCTGTCCAGAGGATGCACCTCTGCAAACCACTGGGGATTTCAGCTTACCCGTCCAGAGGAGTCCACCTCTGCAGTCACTGGCTAACAGCTTGAAAAAAGTATAAAATGAAAATAGAAGATAGACAAGATAGCAACGGAAAGCTGTAAATGAAAAGCATAATATAGCTCTCAACAGAGCAGACTGGCCTGGATTTGATCCACGGTCCAGTAAACAGATCTTCAGACTTCACTCTTCTTCTCTTGATCTTACTGTCTCTCTTTCTTTCTCTCTTTCTCTTCTTTCTCTTCTTCTTCTGCTAATCTCTCACTCTCTGCTCTTCTTCTCTCTTTGGATCGAAGGCTCTTTGCTGCTCTCAGACTGGATGTATATGCTTTGCCTCCCTTCAGCCGATCCTTCTCTTGCTGAAGACGAAGGCATCAATATATACTAGCAGCAGGTGGATAAGGGGCGTGTGGCTTCCACATTTCCTGCCCTAAGAATTTGGACCACGTGGCAGCATCTAGCAGGCTGTCAGTACATGTGTCTTAATCTGGGCACTCCTCTTATTCTCGGATCACGTGCCTTCATTAGGCTTCACGAAGGGTGCCTGTCAGACAGAGAACAAATTATCAGTCTAAGTCTAAACCTTGTACACACTTTGAATATGAAATGCATTGTATATACTTGTGAAGGCGAATGCAGTGTACTGGCTTTGCCCCAATGTGTAGACTTCACATAAGAGGGAAACGGCTGTACATACTTTGAAGAGCATTCAGCATCCAACGTATAGACTTAGGCAATGTAAGAGGTTGCCAGTGTATGGACTTGATGAGCGTTCAACAATGTGCAGACTTCGACTCGATGTGAAGACTTCACAACTGATGAATGCAATGCAATGCAGACACTGACTGTATGGACTTGAATATGAAGGAATGCATATGACTCTGTACATACTTGCATTATGCACACTACGGGTGAATAGACTTGGCTATGGCATCAAAGTATGCACAATGTAAAAGACTTCATATGTGAAGCAGCCGCTGTACAGACTTAAGTAATATGAAGACTTGACAGACAACTGACGATGTATGGACTTCAAGTGTGAAGATGTTGTGAATGCAAATGCAATGTACAGACTTCATATGTGAAGCAGCCACTGTACAGACTTCACCAGACTTCACTCGATGTACAGACTACCAATGTGTAAACTTGCCAAGACAAATGAACGATGTACAGACTTGAACAAGGCAAGGTCTGTACAGGCTTTGAGGTTCACAATGTATGGACTTTGGCAACCAAACGGCTGTACAGACTTCCACTCAACAACGTTGTATAGACTTGGATATCTGAACGGGAGGATGTATAGACTTGGCCCTTTGAAGGATGTACAGACTTTGAAGAAATCAGGCGATGTGAAGACTTTACCAATGTATGGACTTGGGCCAACAAAGAACCGATGGATGTATAGACTTCACGAGCTCAGTTCAATGTATGGACTTTGCGAAGCACAATCCAATGTATGGACTTCACAAAGCACAATCCAATGTATGGACTTTAAAGGCTTGAAGGCCCAATGTGCAGACTTGGAGGCTTGAGCTAATGTACAGACTTAACAGTCCCTTGGCTGTACAGACTTGGTCACAAACTGAACAGTCGGTTGTATAGACTTGCACAAACCAAAGTCTGTACAGACTTGAAAAGAAAACCAATGTATAGACTTCGTGAGTGCCTAGAGGATGTACAGACTTAGTGACTGTACAGACTTGGAAGGCTCAGCGAAGGCTGTACAGACTTCAACGAAGAGATGCACAATGTACATACATCATTCAAAGGCCAGTTTGAAGACTTCACGATGTATAGACTTTCCAAGTGAAAGGCTGTATAGGCTTGAGCACAGAAGCTCTGTACAGACTTGATCAAGACAAGGCAGTCGAGTGTATAGACTTCAAGTGAAACGACGGTAAAGCCATCAGTGTATAGACTTCAAGGGAAACGATGGTAAAATTACCGATGTGTAGACTTGAAGGGCAACGTAGGTGAAACATCCAATGTACAGACTTGGAAGAACACTGATGAATGTACAGACTTCGAAGTTCAACGAAGGATGTACGGACTTCACCCCGATGTATAGACTTGCAAGCCTGAAGGCCAATGTGTGGACTTGCACAGTAGCCCAATGTATGGACTTGACAAAGCAGGATGAATTACTGAATGAACAATGTATAGACATTGGGTGACACAATGTGCAGACTTCATGGTGTGTGGACTTGAGTGTGCGTGCAGGCCAACAGACAATGTGAATGTTTATACTTAACACAACGATGCAATGTATGGACTCTACTATGCATGAAGATGAGTGTATAGACTTGGAAATCTGGGGGCGTCGACGCATGATGCATGAGACACACTTGCTGCGTTGACGCTGCATGACTTACGAAATGCATAGAACACACAGGGGCTGTATAGACTTTGGCAAACAAGCGGCTGTACAGACTTTGACACAACTGCGATGTACAGACTTTTGGGCTCGTCATGCAGTGTATAGACATGCAAGTTATATGAGCAAATAGCAATATACACACAGAAGAAGCAATGCACTGATCTTAATTCAAGCACAAAACACTTTATGCACTCTCATGCATTCTCCACAGAATATATCAGTTATATGCATTCAGATTGTTATGATTCAATGTCAAGCTATTAGCAAAACAAAATGGTGACTCATTCATGTTGCTATCATTAAAACACCACATTCATCAAAGCACAAGGGGCACAACAGATGTCGTTCCCCGTTATGTTGGGATGAGGTAGGTGAGAAACAATGGCTTGGACCAGATCTTATTTCAGAATCCTCACAGAACATCCATATTATCCGAGACCGGTTACAAGTAGCCCAATCAAGACAGAAGAGTTATGCCGACAACAGAAGGAGAGCATTGGAGTTTCAGGTTGGCGAGCATGTATTTCTAAAGGTCTCTCCTACGAGAGGGATTCGAAGATTTGGCATTCAGGGCAAGCTAAGTCCGAGATATATTGGTCCATTCGAGATCCTGGATAGAGTGAGAGAGGTTGCTTATAGGTTGGCATTACCGCCTCGGTTGTCTTGCGTACACAATGTTTTCCATGTGTCTATGTTACAAAAATATGTGTATGACCCCACTCACATCATTCAACATGTGGATTTTGAATTGAAGGAAGATTTGACCTATGAAGAAAGACCTATCAAGATTCTGGACCGGAAACAACAGCAACTCCGGAATCGCTCCATACTGATGGTCAAAATTCAGTGGAGTCGACGTGGGGCCGAAGAAGCTACTTGGGAGTCTGAAGAAACTATGCGGAAGCGGTATCCCAACTTATTCTAGGTCAGCTATCTCATTCCCTATTTTCTGTATTTAGTGCAGTGAATTCGGAGGACCAAATTCCTTGAAGTAGGGGAGGGTGTAATACCCCGGTTTGGAAATTAAAATGAAATTGAAATGAATGAATTTTGGAATTTAATATTTAATTCCTTAGTGAATAGGACAAGTGGAATTTTGACTACCTTATAAAAATCTAGAAAAATGGTATTTTGCTCTTGCTCATCCTCACTGTCAGCTTCTTCCCCATAAACTGGTATATCTCGGCATAGCTCCCCATCGGGACCATAGTAATACCCAAAATCTGTAAAGATATTATGCTTATTGTATATATCATCTTGTCAAACATTGATGAACTACTCATTTGCTAAATTAATCCCAGCAGATATGAAGACAGCTATCAGCTGTGAAGCATATGGCAAGGATCGCCGAAGATAGGTACGGCAAGTCCCAATAAGATTGGTCATGAGCCGACCCATGTTGACTTGAATCCCATTCATAACATTGTAAAACAAGAACCGATGAACTTCTATCACTTCATTTCTGCTGCCACTTTTTGAATAAATGAGGGATGTAAACATATGGTGAAATATACGCTGCAATGGTGAAAAATGATTTGCATTCAATACAATTAAGTTGCTGACACCATACACGTAGTCACAACCGGTCATAGCCAGAAAGGTTTCCTAAACAACGCCATGACCAAAAGCCATGTCGGCTCCTCTAGCTGAAACTCCTAGGGCACGCTCAAACAAATCCGGAGTGATATGAAACTCAACACCTTAAACAACTGTGTATAATTCTTCATTCCTTGCAACCAAGTTGCCATAAAATGGCTACATTAGATTGGGGTAATATCAGGTATATCTAGTGACAAAATCCATCCAACATGGTTGAATCTCAAAGACGGCACACAAATTAGGCAGACGCTCATTCACCTCATTAAAGTCGACCAGTCGAGGGTTGATAATAGGCCGTGGAGGCAAGCGAGGTGCGCGAGGTGGTGCATGAGTGCATTGAGGTGGAGGAGCCGGGGCCTTTCATCTCTGGCCACTAGCTTCCCCTTGGGCAGAACGTCGAGAGCTCCGTCTAGGCGGCATCCCGAACTAGAAGACCCGGTGGAAACCCTTGAAGGATGATTTTCATCCTGGGGAAAGTAGTTGAAGCAAATGGCACTCCAAGGGCTTGAAAAGCCTTCTCCACAACCTAGAACCCTGGGAAAAGCTTCGCACTCGCACGGACGGCTGAATGGAGTTTGTCCCGAAACTGTGACGAACACACCGAATCTTGTGCGTGCGAAGTAGTGATGAGGTTTAAGGGCTTGGAAGGAGGAGTTTAGGTGTTCAAGGGTTGGGGGAAAGTGTTGTAGAGTGAATGGGAGTGTTAGAATGAAAAAATGGGGTTTTAGGACCCCTTAAAGAAGGGTTCGGATGTGGTCCGACCGGTCGGTTGGTCGCCACCGGTCGACCGGTGCGGGGGCGGCGGTCGACCACTAGGAACAAAAATCCCCATTTTGTATTAATTTTTTATATTTTTTTTGTTTCCTTTTCTTTTCTTTTTTTTATATGGGGGGGGGACCATCATCCGACCTTCTGATAGGAACCAACATCATGAAGTGGAAGGAAGGAAATGAGATGGAGTTTTGAGGGAAGTTCTCTAACTCCCCCTCAGAGAGTGCCTTAGGTCCGGCATCCCTGGGTCCACATTTATTTAGCCAAGGAATGTATGACCTTAGAGATATTTTTCAAGGATGGCTATATATATTGTAATACCCCGGTTTGGAAATTGAAATGAAATTGAAATGAATGAATTTCGAAATTTAATATTTAATTCCTTAGTGAATAGGACAAGTGGAATTTTGACTACCTTACAAAAATCTATAAAAATGGTAATTTGGTAAAAGATAATTTATTTAACAACTTTGTCTTCTTTGGTCAACCCAACAAAAATCCGTAACTAGGTCTAATCAATGGATTGAGCCAAAGTGCACACTTACCTAACCTTAACTCAAACAACGGAATTAGGGCTTAATACCCCATCAAATGAGCCCAAATCGGTGGCAAATGAAAGGCCACGATCTATGGATCGTTTCCCCTCTGCCAATTCACCGAAACCCTAACCCTAAAACTTGTGATCGACCAAGCTTGGGTGAGGTCAACAATTGCGGCGACGTTTCAATCACTCCACTTGCTCCGACGAATTCTCCCAGCACAGAAGGATCTGGAAGGTGTATGAGCTATAAAAATAAAGCTCTGCAACCCTAGAATCCTTTGGGAGCAGTGGCGGCTGTTGTGTCCCTGTGGTTTTGATGATGGTTTTGATGATTGATGTGGTTTTGATGATGGTTTTGTTGATTGATTGTTGGTGTGAGTTAATCAAATGTTCAGTCATGTTCAGTCATCCTGCTGCTCAGTTTAGATTAACATATTTGATGTGAGGTCATGCTACATGTTAAACTGATGCATAAAGCATTCACTGCTGTGGTTTTAATGATTGATTTGGTTTTGATGATTGGTGTTTGATGTGAGTCACTGTGAGTCATCCTGTTGAAATGTTCATTCAGGCTTTCATATGCTCAGTCAGTTTATTTGTTTACACTGTGAATCATTGTAATTGAAGTTTCAGACTATTATCTGCTGCATAAAGCTTTCATATGCATTTACAGAGTCTATACATTGATTGGCAGTAAGTCTGCACATTGAGCGTCTCATGGAAGTCCATACAGTGCATTGCCTTGGCTAAGTGTATACACTGTCAGTCTCATTTTGAGTCAAAGTCCATACATTGGATTGTTACTCACATCGCCTTCAGGCCTCCAAGTCTGTACACTGGCCTTCTTTCATGATATACTACACGTCTACTCATTCAACACTGGTCTTCCAAGTTCTGTACAGCGTGAAGTCTCACCTCGTGTTGTTTCCCCTCACTAACACGAAAAGATTTCGTGTCGTCTAAGGTTATAACACTTCGTGTTGATTTCCATGCGTGACAGGATAACTTGTATGAGGTTAGACTTCGTGTCGTTTTCCTTGTCGTGTCTTCGTGTTGGTTTTGTCTTCGTGTCCTCGTGTTGTTTTAGTGTCTTCATCTTCGTGTTGTTTTAGTGTTTACGTCTTCGTGTTATTTCTGCGTTTGAGTCTTCGTGCTATTTCTGTCCCTCTCGCCTTGGTCATATTCCGTGTCAATTCCTGTTGTCATCTTCGAGTTGTTGTCACCCCGTGTCGTCCTTGTCTTCGAGTCGTTCGGATGTTCGAGCAGCTTTGTACTCAAAGTTGTCTTCGTGTTTCCCGTGTACTCGTGACTTCGTGTTGTTTTCAGTATGTGTCAATTTCATCTTCGTGTTGTTTTCACCGCGTGTCGATTACTGTTTCACTTAGTGTTGTTTTCACTTCGTGTCAACTTCACTTCGTGTCGTCTCTTTGTATTTCATCTTCATGTTGTCTTCACCCCGTGTCGATTTCAATTTCGACTTCGTGTCGTGTTTTCCACACCGCGTGTCATTGTCGCTTTAGTAACCTCACCTCGTGTCGGTTACTGTTGTCTCCATGTCTACGTGTCGATTTCGTGTCATGTTTTCCCACTTCGCGTCGTTCATGTTTCGTAACCACACTTCGTGTTGGTTACTGTCGTTCTTGTGACTTTGTGTCGTGTCTCCCAGACCTCGTGTCGTTTTCACTCCGTGTCAACTTCGTCTTAAGTGTTGTTTTCATCTTCGTGTCGCTTCTCACTACGTGTCGTTTGTTTTTGTTTCACTGCGTGCAGAACATTGCAGCACTTCGTGTTGCTTTCTGTGCCACCACCTCGTGTCGTTCTCTGTGTAGTGTGTGTTTTTGTCAGCACTATACTTCGTGTCGTTGTTCTTCACTTCGTGCTGATTACACCATCTTCATGTTGGTCTTTCTCATTAGACCTCGTGTCGTTCTCGCTTTAACCACACTTCGTGTTGCTTTACGTAGACCTCGTGTCTTGCTTGTTTGCAACCACTTCGTGTCGGTTTCTGTTGCCAGTCCATGTTGTTCTCGAGCCGTTCTCTTTGATGTTTATTACGTCGTGTCGTTTTCTTTACTTCGTGCCTTTGTCATCATATGTATCTCGTAACATTCTCCTTGTTGCCATTTCGTGTCATTCTTGTTTCACTTCGTGTCGGTCTCTTCGTTGTGTCTGTCACAATGTATCTCGTGTCGTCCTTCTTATTACCTCGTGTTGTTTTCATCTTCTTCGTGTCGTTCTCAGTGCATCTAGAATTACTACTACATACTTCGTGCAGATCTAGTTATTGTGGCCCTCAGTTTTAATGGCTTTTCATCTCCTTGCAGGTCCGAGGAAGAAATATTTCCACGTGACTGGGCAGCACGTGATCCGAGGCTATAATGAAGCCTGCTGAGAGACTGCCACATGGTCCGAATTCTTAGGGCTGGAAATGTGGAGGTCACACGTCGTGGCTGATGCTGCTGCTGCTGCTATATATATGAGACCTTCGTCCACAGATGAAGGTGATCGAGTTGGCAAGAAGAAAAGCTCATACAGAGAGCCCCGATCCAGGAAAAGGAAGAGAAGAAAGAAAAGAAGAGAGCAGAAAAAGAGAGTGAGAGTAAGAGCAGAAGAAGAAAAAGAGAGTGAGAGTAAGAGCAGAAGAAGAAAAAGAGAGAGAAGAGAAGAGTAGAGAGTAAGAGATTAGGAGAACAGAAGAAAGAAAAAGAGAGATCGTGAGTTGAGAAGAAGAAGAAGAGAAGTAGCAGAAGAAGCTCCTAGGAGAGTAGAAGAGAAAGAAAAGAGAGATAGAAAGTGAGCGAGAGAGCTCGTGGAGAACAAGGAAAAAGCTTACCTGAAGATCTGTCTACTGGACCGTGGATCAAATCCAGGCCAGTCAGCTCCGTTGAGAGCCACATTGTGCATTTCGTGTTTCAGCTTTCTGTTTGCTGAAGTTATTTTCATTTATTGTTTTTCCTTTGTTTTCTGGTTTGCTGTGCTTTCCGATACTCTGTAGAGAGGTCGGGGTTCCTCCTGTGGATCAGGAGAAGGGAGATCTGATCTCCGGTTGCAAGTAGCTGGGAGCTACTTGTGGGTTCCCTCCGGTTTGGAGGAAGGGAGACTTGTCTCCGGTTCCGGGCTTGTGGATTCAAGTCCAGGGGTCCCTCCGGTTGGAGGAAGAGAGGTCTTCGACCTCTGGTTTGCTGGTGACTGGAAGTCACCGGTTGGTTCCCTCCTGGTCTGGAGGAAGAGGGGAGGTTGTTCCCCTGGTCAAGCTGTGTGGCAGCACCTGTTGCAGACTGAGTCTGCGGTTTCTAGCGTGAGCTAGTGGAAGCCACACTCGGGTTGAGTGTGGGGTGGATGTAGGTCTGGAGGACCGAACCACCTAAAAACCCTTGTGCATTGTGGTTTGGTTTATCTGCTTTTGCTTCCGCTAGATGATTGCATAGGGGCGCTCTAAGCGTTTGACTTCTGGTTGAGCAGAAGAGTGGATTAGTTTTCTTAGAATAGTTTAATCTGTTAAGAGAGCGAAATTCTAGTTGAGCGACTCCTTGTCTAATTCAGCCTAGTTAGCATCCTAGTGATCTCACTGTATGCTTGTTTTGTTCTGCAACTGATTATTAGCTTTTAAGCTTGTCTAGTTTGCGAACTAGTAATTCTAGTGAGCATCATATTTTAACTGGGCGAAAGGTTTTTTAAACGGGTTATATTCATTCACCCCCCTCTGAATACTGCACCGAACCCAACAGCGGCCGCAGTGGAGATCGATCAAGGGAGATCTCTGGTGATTAGTGGAGACGTGTCAGCGTCCCTCTTCTTCCTTTCTTCTTCCTTCTTCACCCAATTGAGGTAGGGAATAACGAGCCCAATATAAAGTGTTATATATGGATGGAATCAGCGTCTAGTCCTCTTTCTTTTGAGCCTAAAAGCCCTAAATTCCATTAGGTATCCTGCGTAAATTTAATGGTTTGGTAGAGGCATGTCAGAATTAGGGCAGAACTTGTTCCCCTTTGATTTCAGTAGCGATTTCAGGCTATAAATCTAAAATTGATTCATGCACCTTGTAGAGTTTTTCATGCTCTTTCTATTGGTAGTAAAAGCCCCAAATTCCATGATGTATACCCTTCGAATTTCGTGTTTTAGTGTGACCCTAGAAACCTCGCCGAAGGCGGGCAAGGGTTGGTTTAATCGAATTTTACCAGACTTGGGCGGTCTTGCGATAGACCACATATCCCCTGACAGGATAGGCGGCCATCCGCATGACCACACATCCTGGGATGGACGGTCATCACCTAGACCACATATCCAGGATGGGCGGCTATCACCTAGACCACACATCCTGGATGGGCGGCCATCACCTAGACCGCCCAACCCTGTATATCCCTGCTAAGAATATAATGAACCACCAGAAACTCCGATTTACGTGACTGAACCACTAGATTATGAGTCATGGATCGAATTGGGCTAAGAGAGGCATGTGCGGCCAGTAGTGGACCACATATCCTTATAGACGGCCCAATAACGACCGCATATACCTGGCTTATGCCATTAAGTGTTGGTCGATTAACCTTGATCAATCTTCGACCAAACCATTAAGCCCTGGACTGACCAATAGACAGTAGACTAGGCCCTGGTTTAGTTTACCCAGTCTTTGGCTGCCCGAAGTCCAATAGGGTGATTTCTCAGCCTTCTAGCTAATCCCGGGTGGTGCGGCTGGAATATGACCATTCAAACCTTATGCAGATTCTATTGGACCGCATATCCTTAATACGGCCCCGTATGGCCCGTACATCATGTTCATGGGTCTTAAGGTCTTCTAGACCTGCGCGGCCAAGAACTTACCGTTCATTCTTAGAGCGGCACACTGTCAGCCGTTCATTCTTGACCTCGTGGGCTGAGTTTCAGTCCAGTTCCTGTAAGTGCGGCCCAGTATTAGCTGCATATATCCTTTGAGCGGCCTCTGTATGACCGTACATCTCTCAGAGACGAGTTTTATCATGTCTTGTGCTCTTGAATCCAAGGACATATTAGTCCTTTAAATCTTGAACTTCTGGACTGTAATTCCTCTAATTATTTGGCCATAAACTTGACTAAATGTCTAGACGGAACTTGGGATCTTGGATCCGATAAATCAATGCCAACGCATCATAAGGGCCCAGTCTGGTCCTGGGGAGAGTGCCCGAAAAGTACTTGTACCCATGGGAGTTTGTAATGACAAGGTGAGGCATTGCACCGAGTGCATGACTAGCGTTATGTCTACGATAGAAATCTCTTGTTATCTCTTGTTACTTGATCGTGCTTGACTTGTTTAAAATACTTGCTGGTGGACGTTTCCTCGTTACAATTTCCTGTTACACTTGTTACATGATATTCTTGTTGAAATCCAGGTATCTTATATTTCCTTGACCTTGCAAGATCTTTATATTACGTTGTTTTTCTTCTGTATCGTCATTTCTTTTCTTATCATTTCATATGAAAATGGAATAATTGGTTAATTACGTAAACTTGCATGTTATTATCTACTGAGCGTTCGCTCATATAGTTGTCTCCCCCCTTTTTTCAGGCAGCTCAGGTGATGATGTGCTTACTGTTGGGGATGGGCAGGAGTGACGATTGGAGTGTACCAGTTCTAGATGTTGAGTTGGCATAGTTATCCTGCTCTTAGTTGTGCCTTAGAGGGTGTTTAGCTACAGTTATGATATTATTGTTAAGTTGATGTTGCCTTAGTTTGTATTAAAGTTGGTTTAAGGATATTGTACTAGATTTGTAATGTTTCATGACCAATAAAGTTATCTCTTTTCATAGCACATGTGTTAATGCTTAGATTAGCTTATCATTATTTCTAGCTATTTTTGACTGTACGTTCTGATATTCCGCGTCGGGGCGTGACAGTTTAGGTGGTATCAGAGCCCGGTTCCACATTCTTAGGTTTTCTAAGGTTCTAGATTTTCTAAGTTCTAGGGGTCTAAGTTATGATATAGGACCCATAACCTTGTTATAAGTCTAAGAACACAACCTGGTGAGATTTGGGTAGAAACTTGGTTTAAGTTAATACCTTAATTGTGATATTATCTATTTTTAATGAACCTAAATAATCTATTCCACGTGTAGGCCTTTACAATGGCAGCTGATCACGCGGAATGGAGGAACTTGCAGCGCACGGTTCAAGGCCTTACTCAGGTTTTGCAACAAGTGGCCCAAGCAGGAGCTGCAAACCATGGCACTGGTGATTTATATCGAAACTTTCGGGGGATGAATCCGTCGAGATTTGGTGGCTCGACTGACCCTGATGAAGCCGAGCACTGGCTAGAAGAAATGGGGAGGATATTTGAAGTAATACAGTGCAGCAATCAAGAACGTGTCCTTCTATCAACCTTTCAACTTGAACGTGATGCAAGAACATGGTGGGATTCAGTGAAGGCTACCCTTGGTGATCAGCAAGTCACATGGGAGGAGTTCAAGGAATTCTTTAATAGCAAATACTTTTCTGATAGAGTGCAAGAGAAGAAGGCAGCGGAGTTCATGGCTTTGAGGCAGCGAAATCTATCTGTGGCAGAATATGAAGCTCAATTTTCTCGGTTATCCTGATATGCTACTCACTTGATATCCACCGAGAAGATGAAAGCTAAGCGCTTTCTTAATGGACTGAAGCTACTATATATCAACCAATTGGCACCAATGGAAATCCCAACTTATTCTGAGATGGTGAGAAAAGCTCAAGTCCTAGAAGATACTCTAGAAATGACGGAGAGAATCCATGGAAAAAGTGCAAGGAAGGAACAACCTACGGGTTCCGGGAATATCAAACCCGGGTATGGCAAGAAGAGGCCCATTAGTGGGTCTGGTTCGTGGAGTGGGTCCGGATCGTGGAAGGGCAAGATGTTGAAACGTGAAGACAAGAAGCCTGGCCCTATTGTTCCATTCAAAGGAGTATGCAAGTATTGTGATCGTCTAGGTCACAAGATGGAGGAGTGCTGGCGCAAGTTGGGCGCCTGTTTGCGATGTGGAAGTAGGGAGCACCGAATCCCTGACTGTCCTCTTTTATCTGAGCAAGCTATGCTGGCAAAATCACAAGGCATCAAGAAACAACAAGGCAAGCTCCAAGCTCTACAAGTAGATGAGGCAGGAACCACTAAGGGTGGTGGACTCGTCGAAGATACTCTTATTATACTCGACAAGCCAGCATTTGTTCTTTTTAATACTGGTGCCACACATTCGTTTATTTCTCTGAGATTTGCTAAGTCTTTAGCTGTGAAGCCTATTTTGATAGATTCTCCGTTAGAGATTTCAACCCCAATTGGTACTAGATCAGCAATTCAGTATTCTATCCTTCTAGTAAGGTTATGATTGATGAATAGAATTTACCAGCTGATTTAGTTTGCATGGACATGAAGGATTATGATGTAATCATAGGAGAAGATTGGTTGGCTAAATATGAGGCAAATGTTCACTGCAGTTCTAGGCACCTGAGACTTTCTCTTGTGGGAGTTAAACACCATAACTCTGTATCACTTATCTCAGCTCTTCGAGCTGATAAGCTGATGAAGCAAAGATGTAAAGCTTTTCTAGCCTTTGTCTATGCGACCCCTGAGCAGCAGATCGAGATTAAGGACATTTCTACTGTCCGAGATTTTCCTGATGTCTTTCCAAAGGAACTGCCAGGACTTCCGCCTGAGCGGGAAGTTATCTTTTCTATTGATCTCATTCCTGGCACATCTCCTATTTCCAAAGCTCCTTATCAAATGTCTCCTGTGGAACTGAGGGAATTAAAGCAGCAGTTGATGGAATTGCTAGAGAAGGGTTTCATTCGTCCAAGTACTTCCCCTTGGGGAGCCCCTGTATTATTCGTCCGGAAGAAAGATGGTTCGATGAGATTGTGCATCGATTATCGGCAATTGAACCAGCTGACTGTCAAGATATCCATTGCCGAGGATTGACGAATTATTTGATCAGATAGCAGGAGCTCATTATTTTTCTAAGATTGATCTTCGATCTGGATATCATCAGTTGCGGATTAAGGAAGAGGATATCTATAGGACAGCTTTCCGCAGTAGGTATGGTCATTTCGAATTTGTCGTTATGCCTTTTGGTCTAACGAATGCACCAGCAGCTTTCATGCAGTTGATGAACAATGTATTTCGGCCCTATCTTGATCAATGGGTCGTGGTATTCATTAATGATATCCTGATTTATTTCAAGAATGAAGAGGAGCATGTTGAACATCTGAGGATGGCATTGCAACTATTGAGAGATCATCAGCTATATGCCAAGTTTAGTAAGTGTGAATTCTGGCTACAAGAGGTGTCCTTTCTCGGACATATCATCACAAAGGAAGGAATTTCTGTTGATCCTTCAAAGGTAGAGGCAGTGAAGAATTGGGATCAGCCTACCAGTGTGACTGAAGTTAGAAGTTTCCTAGGCCTAGCTGGCTACTACCAAAGATTTATCCAGGATTTCTCTAAGATTGCGGTACCTATGACAAGATTAACCCGCAAGGAGAACAAATTTGATTGGTCAGAAGATTGCCAGCAAAGCTTTCAGACTTTGAAGGAATGTTTAACTATTGCACCTGTATTGGCTTTACCTTCTGGTGAAGGAGGTTTTGTCATATACACTGATGCTTCAGTTATTGGTTTAGGTTGTGTACTCATGCAGCATGGGAAAGTGATTGCCTATTCTTCTAGGCAGTTGAGGAAGCATGAAGAGAATTATCCTGTTCATGATTTGGAACTAGCAGCGGTGGTATTCACCTTGAAGATATGGAGGCATTACTTGTATGGAGAAACATTCACAGTGTTTTCAGATCATAAGAGTCTGAAATATTTATTTTCTCAGAAGGAACTCAATATGAGGCAAAGAAGATGGTTGGAGTACTTGAAGGACTTCGACTTCTCGATTGAGTATCATCCTGGAAAAGGAAATGTTGTGGCAGATGCATTAAGCCAGAAGCCTGTAACTAAATTGTCAAGTCTCATGTTACAAGAGTGGAGGCTACTGGAACAATTAGCTAGCCTGGACCTTAATGTTGACAATGATCGGGTTAGGATTGCAAAGATTCTACTTAAGCCCGAATTGTTGATGGAAATCAAGTCTTTGCAAGATAATGATCCCGAGCTGGTAGAGATCAAGGGAAGCTTGAGCAGCAGACCTGACTTCATGATGGCTGACGATGGAAGATTGTTATTCCAGGGAAGAACTTGTGTACCTGATGAAGCTGAAATAAAGAACAAGATTCTTGAGGAAGCTCATAGATCCAGATACACCATTCATCCTGGAGGCACTAAAATGTTCAGAGATTTGAAAAGATCCTTTTGGTGGATGAATATGAAAAGGGAAGTTGCAGACTTCGTGAGTAGATGCTTGGTTTGTCAACAAGTTAAGGCTAAACATTTCAGACCGGCAGAAAAATTGAAACCACTCGACATATCCCAATGGAAGTGAGAAAGTATTAGCATGGACTTCATTATGGGTCTACCTAGGACTCGTGGTAGATTTGATGCAATATGGGTGATTGTCGATCGATTGACATAGTCAGCTCATTTCTTACTCATTAAGTCTAAATGGACAGTTGATATATTGGCTGCTTTGTATTTGATGGAAGTGGTAAGGCTCCATGGCATACCAGTCAGCATTGTGTCTGATAGAGACCCCAGATTTACTTCGCATTTCTGGAAGGGACTGCAAGAGTCTTTGGGTACTCGTCTGAATTTCAGTACTGCTTTTCATCCACAGATAGATGGACAGACTGAAAGAACCAACCAGATAGTGGAAGATATACTTAGAGCATGCATGATTGATTTCGGAGGCAGTTGGAGTGATCACTTGGCATTAATTGAATTCACCTACAATAACAGTTATCAATCCAGCATACAGATGGCTCCTTTTGAAGCATTGTATGGAAGAAGATGTCGTTCCCCGTTATGTTGGGATGAGGTAGGTGAGAAACAATGGCTTGGACCAGATCTTATTTCAGAATCATCACAGAACATCCATATTATCCGAGACCGATTACAAGTAGCCCAATCAAGACAGAAGAGTTATGCCGACAATAGAAGGAGAGCATTGGAGTTTCAGGTTGGCGAGCATGTATTTCTAAAGGTCTCTCCTACAAGAGGGATTCGAAGATTTGGCATTCAGGGCAAGCTAAGTCCGAGATATATTGGTCCATTCGAGATCCTGGATAGAGTGGGAGAGGTTGCTTACAGGCTGGCATTACCGCCTCAGTTGTCTTGCGTACACAATATTTTCCATATGTCTATGTTACGTAAATATGTGTAAGACCCCACTCACATCATTCAGCATGTGGATTTTGAATTGAAAGAAGATTTGACCTATGAAGAAAGACCTGTCAAGATTCTGGACCGGAAACAACAGCAACTCCGGAATCGTTCCATACTGATGGTCAAAATTCAGTGGAGTCGGCGTGGGGCCGAAGAAGCTACTTGGGAGTCTGAAGATACTATGCGGAAGCGGTATCCCAACTTATTCTAGGTCAGCTATCTCATTCCCTATTTTCTGTATTTAGTGCAGTGAATTTGGAGGACCAAATTCCTTAAAGTAGGGGAGGGTGTAATACCCCGGTTTAGAAATTGAAATGAATGAATTTTGGAATTTAATATTTAATTCCTTAGTGAATAGGACAAGTGGAATTTTGACTACCTTATAAAAATTTAGAAAAATGATAAATTGGTAGAGGATAGATTATTTAACAACTTTGTCTTCTGTGGTCAACCCAACAAAAATCCGTAACTAGGTCTAATCAATGGATTGAGCCCAAAGTGCACACTTACCTAACCTTAACTGAAACCACGGAATTAGGGCTTAATACCCCCATCAAATGAGCCCAAATCGGTGGCAAATAAAAGGCCACGATCTATGGATCATTTCCCCTCTACCAATTCACCGAAACCCTAACCCTAAAACTTGTGATCGACCAAGCTTGGGTGAGGTCAACAATTGCGATGACGTTTCAATCACTCCACTTGCTCCAACGAATTCTCCCAGCACAGAAGGATCTAGAAGGTGTATGAGCTATAAAAATAAAGCTCTGCAACCCTAGAATCCTTTGGGAGCAGTGGCGGCCGCAGTGAAGATCGATCAAGGGAGATCTCTGGTGATTAGTGGAGACGTGTTGGCGTCCCTCTTCTTCCTTTCTTCTACCTTCTTCACCCAATTGAGGTAGGTAATAACGAGCCCAATATAAAGTGTTATATATGGTTGTAATCAGCGTCTAGTCCTCTTTCTTTTGAGCCAAAAAGCCCTAAATTCTATTAGGTATCCTGCGCAAATTTAATGGTTTGGTAGAGGCATGTCAGAATTAGGGCAGAACTTGTTCCCCTTTGATTTCAGTAGCGATTTTAGACTATAAATCTAAAATTGATTCATGCACCTTGTAGAGTTTTTCATGCTCTTTCTATTGGTAGTAAAACCCCAAAATTCCATGATGTATACCCTTCGAATTTCATGTTTTAGTGTGACCCTAGAAACCTCGCCGAAGGCGGGCAAGGGTTGGTTTAATCAGATTTTACCAGACTTGGGTGGTCTTGCGATAGACCACATATCCCCTAATAGGATGGGCGGCCATCCGCATGACCACACATCCTGGGATGGACGGTCATCACCTAGACCACATATCCAGGATGGGCGGCCATCACCTAGACCACACATCCTGGATGGGCGGCCATCACCTAGACCGCCCAACCCCTTGGGCGGCCATGCCCTGGCCGCACAAGTACCCTTCAGTCCAGTAGATATAAGGTCCTGTAACGACCGCACATCTATGTAGAAATGCCTTAGTGTGAGCTCAACATGATTCATATTAGTATCCTAATTGATAATTAGTAAATTAGGAACCCATATGATCTTGTAAATTTCTGTAAATGCATGCTTTTTATTCCCACATGATCTTGTTCATTATCATTATCATCTTGATTCATCTTTTTGGCAATTAAATTAATGTAAATCATGATCCTTGATAAATTGACATGAAAATTAGGACTGAAATGAATACTAGGTTGCACGACAGCCATTCTACTCCAGTAGAAATGTTTGACCAATTTACCGACTTTTAATAAGTCATTAGCCCTATTAGTTGTGCTAGCCTTGAACTTACCCCGGACACTCCATCCAGCGGACTTAACATCATCTTGGGATCTCTATATATCCCTGCTAAGAATCTAATGAACCACCAGAAACTCTGATTTACGTGACTGAACCGCTAGATTATGAGTCATGGATCGAATTGGGCTAAGAGAGGCATGTGCGGCCAGTAGTGGACCGCATATCCTTATAGGCGGCCCAATAACGACCGCATATACCTGGCTTATGCCATTAAGTGTTGGTCGATTAACCTTGATCAATCTTCGACCAAACCATTAAGCCATGGACTGACCAATAGACAGTAGACTAGGCCCTAGTTTAGTTTTACCCTGTCTTTGGCAGCCCGGAGTCCAATAGGGTGATTTCTTAGCCTTCTAGCCAAGCTCGGGTGGTGCGGTTGGAATATGACCGTTCAAACCTTATGCAGATTCTATTGGACCACATATCCTTAATACGGCCCCGTATGGCCCACACATCATGTTCATGGGTCTTAAGGTCTTCTGGACCTGCGCGGCCCAGAACATACCGTTCATTTTTAGAGCGGCACACTGTCAGCCGTTCATTCTTGACCTCGTGGATTGAGTTTCAGTCCAGTTCCTGTAAGTGCAGCCTAGTATTAGCCGCATATATCCTTTGAGCGGCCTCTATATGACCGTACATCTCTCAGAGACGAGTTTTATCATGTCTTGTGCTCTTGAATCCAAGGACAGATTAGTCCTTTAAATCTTGAACTTTTGGACATTAATTCCTCTGATTATTTGACCATAAACATGACTAAATGTCTAGACGGAACTTGAGATCTTGGATCCGATAAATCAATGCCAACACATCATATGGGCCCAATCTGGTCCTGGGGAGAGCGCCCGAAAAGTACTTGTACCCATGGGAGTTTGTAATGACAAGGTGAGGCATTACACCGAGTGCATGACTAGCGTGATGTCTACGATAGAAATCTCTTGTTATCTCTTGTTACTTGATCGTGCTTGACTTGTTTAAAATACTTGCTGGTGGCCGTTTCCTCGTTACAATTTCATGTTACACTTGTTACATGATATTCTTGTTGAAATCCAGGTATCTTATATTTCCTTGACCTTGCAAGATCTTTATATTACGTTGTTTTTCTTCTGTATCGTCATTTCTTTTCTTATCATTTCATATGAAAATGGAATAATTGGTTAATTACGTAAACTTACCTATTATTATCTACTGAGCGTTCGCTCATATAGTTGTCTCCCCCCTTTTTCCAGGCGGCTCAGGTGATGATGCGCTTACCGTTGGGGATGGGCAGGAGTGATGATTGGAGTGTACTAGTTCTAGATGTTGAGTTGGCATAGTTATCCTGCTCTTAGTTGTGCCTTAGAGGGTGTTTAGCTACAGTTATGATATTATTGTTAAGTTGATGTTGCCTCAGTTTGTATTAAAGTTGGTTTAAGGATATTATACTAGATTTGTAATGTTTCATGACCAATAAAGTTATCTCTTTTCATAGCACATGTGTTAATGCTTAGATTAGCTTATCATTATTTCTAGCTATTTCTGACTGTACGTTCCGATATTCCGCGTCGGGGTGTGACATATATAAATACATTCAGGTATGCAGGAGTGTATGTGAACACACAATGTTTTAAAAATAAATATATGCAATATGCATGTTAATCTACCCTTGATGCATATGAGTTTCTATAAGTTCAATTCTTATCCTAAGTGCAGACCAATGTATGTATGCTCTCACCCTTGCACATCCCAAGTTCTCTTCTTATCTTGCTAAATTAATCCTGGTTTAGGGGTTTTGTGAAAATATCAGCTAGTTGATTGTGTGTGTTAATGAAATTCAATTCAAAGACCCCTTTTCCTACATGATCCCTCAGAAAATGATGTCGAATGTCAATGTGCTTTGTCCTAGAATGTTGAACAAGATTTTTTGACAAGCTGATTGCACTGGTATTATCACACAAGATTGACAGACATTTCATTTCAACATCCAAATCAAGCAATTGATTTTTTTATCCAAAGTACTTGGGCTCCACAACTTCCGACGGCTACAGATTCAGCCTCGGCCGTTGAGAGTGTTGGATTAAGTGGATGGTCAAACTAGAGGGGGGGGTGAATAGGTTGACCCTTTGAAATCTTTTGCGAAAAATCACAATCAATTTTTAATAACCAGAATACTATTTCAGAATTCAGTAAACAGACGGTGTGGAGATCGAACCTAATCAATCATCTAGCGACACACAGATATAGCAAGAGATAGCAAACCACAGGAGAACACAGATTTTTATGGTGGTTCGGTCTCCCTGTGGAGACCTAAGTCCACCCCTCACTAGATCAGTGAGGATCCCTGTTGAGCCTTACAGCTTTGCTAAACCGAGGAACAATCCCCTCGACAATGCTGACCACTACAGCTTGGTTGACTAGAGGAACATATCCTCTTCACCAGATACCCGCTGACAAACAGCTTGAGGGCATACAAGCCCAGACCCCTTGACCCAAGCACACTCCGCTGGATCAAAACCCCTCCCTCTACTCAACAAGTACAAGGGAGAATTACAATAGTAAAGTTCAAACTGAAATGAAAAATAATAAACGAAATCACTTGAAAATGGAAGAAGGAGCCTTAGATACATGATGGTGCTGATTCACAAATCTCGAACGTAGAGATCGGAGAGGAATGGCTTTGTTGATCAACTGGCCTTCTCCTTCTAGATGGTAGATAATCTTGCAATGATCAACTGCCACTGGGCTTCCTCTGATCTTCAGTGGATGCAATAGCACGCACTCAGCAAGCCGATGATGCAGACCTTCATCTTCTTCTTCTGCAGAACTGATGGGGACATCGCTTACCACTTCCCACTTCTTCACAGGTCCGGATGATTGCCATTATGTTCAGCTTGATTTTCTAAGTTTAGCTATGTATTTTTATATCTTTCTTGAGTCATTTTGATGTAATTTCCCCTTTGTTTTGAGTCATGTCCCTAGGTCATCATGCTATTTACCTATGTTTGTTAGGCTAGGGGGTCATATGGGCCCAATTAAATGGGCCTGGCCCATGGGCGCCCTCTTCCTTCCCCACCCCCTTGCTTATTTGCTTTTAGCACTTTCTCTAGGGACTTTTTGTAAATGTTGGGATTCCTATAAATAGGACCCCAACTCCACTTGAGTTCAGTAATGAAAGTTTGAATGAATTTTGAGCATTAGTGCACCTCTCTCTCTCTTTAGCTCTCTCTACCTCTCTCTCTCTCTAAAGGGGGCGGCCCCCTCTCTCTCTCCTCCCCCTCTCTCTCCAAATTTCGCCCCTCTCTCTCTCTCTTCTCCTTGCCACATCATCCTCCACCTCATCCCAACCCTTCCCCTTCCCAAGGTCCACTTAATTCCTCCCATTACTCACACCATATCCCCAAGCAACCTTTCACCTTCCAAGACAACCTCTCCCTTTCCCAAGCCACCCCTCCATCTCCCAAGGGAGAATCCCACCTCCCCAAGCACCTCTCCACATCCCCAACACACCTCATCCCCTTCCCAAGACCACATTAACCATCCCCACATTAAACCAAGTTCAAATCTCCCTCTCCCTCCAAGCCACTTGCGCCCCCCCCTTTCACCCTCCACCCTTGGCCGCACCCCCCCTTCCCCTCCACCTGCTAGCTGCGACCCAACCTCCTTCTCCAACCTCTCCACCATCTCTACCCACCACCATCCAAGCCCCACAGCCATTAGCCCCCTCCCCATTGCAGTCCCTTCAACCCTTCTCCACCAAATAGCCCCTTTACTCTGTTCAACCCGCAGGTAGCAGATTGGGGCCCGACTTGCAGAGCCGGATCCGGAGTCATAAGACGTCATCTGGAGGTGAATCTTACATCTATGGAAAGGTCTGCGAGTCTTCTTCGCAAGCGAGGTGGAATCGTCTCATTCCGACTTCGCTACAGTTCGTGGTGACCATTCTCCCCCGACTGCGCAGAGCTTCCCCAACAGAGTACCTGAACCAGAAAGGGAGCTGTGCCACGACGAACCACGGAGGAATTAGGCTGAGGACTCTTCTACAAAGTTCTTCCTAGTTCTGTCTGTCTTCAGGATCAAGAAGCGGAACATCGATCGGAGACCGTGGTCCCAAGTTACCATTTTTATCCCTCAGCTACGCGGGTCTGCCTCCCACAGTCTGCAACGACCAACCTCCACTCTTCGGAGTCTCCCCATCCACTCCGGCATCAGATGGCTTCCCCGTCAGTTTTTCTGCAAAGAGGGCTTGTCCACGGTTCCTGAAACTTTGGCGGTTCGTGATTTGGAGTCCGGGAGTGGTCGGGGCAACCTCTCCAAGTTTCTGTCAGAAACAGGAAGCTACTGCATCCAGATTCAGTCACTCTGATCGAAGCTCTTCCCGGACCAGCACCTTCTTCAGAAGAATTCAGCAAAATTCTGAGGCATCCCTGTCCCAGTTACGAAGCGTTCGCCGCTGATCTCGTCATCAGCAAGATTATAGAACAAGATCTACGGCCTCGACCCCGACTGTCAGTCAGCCTTCGCAGCCTGCCGGCAGATTCGGCGTCGGCTTCTCCGCCTGCTCTTCGGCGAATCTCCCCTCCCCGCCTGGCCGGCTCACCGCCCCTCCCTGCATGGAGGTAGTGTTTGCATGTAATACAAATCATCCCCACCCCAAGTCCACCCTCCTGCGTGAGGCGTAGTGAATGTTATTATTAAACAGGGATCAAGCTACACCGGCGCAGTGTGCGGAGAACCCACACTTCCCCGCTCGCCCTCGTCTCCGAACGGGGTTGGTTTCTTCAAACCAACCAGGTGAGCTCTAACCTTTGCTCCATTTCCTTCTGGTGCTTGTTCATTTAATATCCGTAGAATCCGCTCCGTTGAGCAAGCGAGAGAGTGTCCGACCCCATGTGCTCCACTTACGAGCGGTCACCATGGAGTGTGTGAGAGAGGGACCTAGTGCTCCAAGTGGCACCCGGCCAGCCCCTTAATTGTGGGCTTCGTACCTTCGGGAGGGCAACCCTAGCCTTGCTGGCACTCTACCAGCAAGGGTCTTGATCCATCACCTCCCCTTAGCATCATTTAGTCACCCCGGGCTCGTGTGTGTGTGACGGCGAATTGGCCCGATCTGCCAACTGAATTGCTATGTGGTTGTGATTGCGGAATAGGTCCTAAGTTTCTGTTTGCTTGCTGCATACCCCGTGGTCATTTCACATCAAGAACTCTCCTGTTCTTTTTGTTCGACTGCTACTCCTTCTTCTTGTTCTGTTTTCCCGCGCTCTACCTATTCACGTGAATATTCCTTTTTGTGGGTCCCAACCAGATTTTTTGGTTAGCCCAATGATTATTGTCCTAGAGGCTTCTGGAATCGAGAGGTTAAGAGAGCGCATGCTCTTTTAGATGACGTGGCATCTAACGCCACTTACGACTGGGGTCCACCCAATCATCTCTTGATGAAATTCAGATGGCGTCAACTCATTGAGACCATGAGGTTGACACAGCCTTGAAATGCCCCACATGTCTTTGAGTATAAAGCTAGATGCGTGGACGCATGGGGTCACTGCGTCGACCCACTGAACTGACCCAGAGCAATCTTTATATCAGAATGAACTGCTGCATCGACGCTATCATGCTATAGCGTTGACGCACCGGGGTATTTCCAGTGAACAATGATTCTGCCACTTGAACTGTTGCGTCGACGCTGCTGAACTTTAGCGTTGACGCACTGAGCTATGCCAATGATTTGATACTTCTGCCTCTTGTACTGATGCGTAGACGCAATTAGCATCCTGCGTTGGCGCTATCCTTTTATTCAAATCGCTGTGTGGATGCTGTGAGCATCCTGTGTAGACCATGTTTCTTCCTTACATTCAAGAATAAAGTATATACATGCGTTAATGAATCAAGGGTTAATTCATCAGTTCTGTTGAACTCAACACACACACATCTCATGGTTGTCATCATCAAAACCAGGGGCACAACATTCTCTCCCTTTTTGATGATGGCAACTATGAGGTGTATGCCATTGCATCTACATAAAAATGCATTGTTCAGATCAAACAAGTAATTCACTTCAGAGACCAGAACACCAGTTCATTTCATTGATTTCATTTAAGTCCAAGGTTTAACATCAATAAGAGGAACAAAAGAACTTTTCTAACAAAAAGTTGGGCAATCTCACAGAAAATTTCTTTCGAGCATTTCACAAAATATGTAAGCGAAGGAAAATTTCACTCAATCACATTTGATGCAGATGCAATGCAATTCCAGGCTCCAACTTGAGTTCATGTCTCTCCCCCTTTGTCATCATCAGGAAGTGGAGCAGGTGAGGAAGAGTGAGACTGAAGGATGTTTGCAGACATAGTATCCAGTTGTTGCTGAAGCTGAGTCATAGAAGATGCTAAACTGTATAGTCTGTCCGAAAATTACTGATCTCTTTGAAGGATAGACTTATGATAATCCTGTACTTTGGAAGTGATACTATCAAACCAGCTGTGTAAAATGTCAAACAGATAGTCCACTTGAGCTTTCTGCCGAGATCCCCATTCAGGTGCAGAAGAGGAGGCTTCTGTTGGTGGAGGGCAGTACACATCACGCTGATCTTCAATTGTGGGTGGGAAGTTTTCTTTTAGAATATGCAAGACATCCATAACCTCATCACCCACTGAGTGGATCGTTCAAACAGTTTAGCAAGGTCCTTACCAAAAGATGTAATCTTTTCAAACAAGGTCTGAACATGTTCACTGAACACATTATTCTTGTCAATTAGGGTAGAAAATTTTAAATTCAGCTTGGACTGGTTTTCCTTGACATCATAGTTATATGTCTGCACAGCCTTTAGCCTGTTCAGAAATTGGTGATGCAAGTTTGTCAAATTGTGCATTACTGACCCAGCTTTCAGACAAACCTGAAGGAGGGATTCCATGAAGTTATGAAGCTTTTTGTTTGACTTGAATTTGTCTTGCTTGAATTGTTCCCATCTGCTGTCTGATTTCTGCTCAAGATGGGAAATCCTCATTTCCATAGTTGAGCTCAGGTGCATTATGGAAGAATCAATGTTCTTGAATTTCATTTCCAGAAATTGAATCAAGGTGGGATTGATGCCAGAAGTATGATCATGCATGCCAGCATCATGATGAAAATTATCTGGCATTTCTTTCTCAGGAAAGTAGGTAGATTCATGTTCCCTTCGATGAGAGGGTTCCTGAAAGGGACCATGTATGATCATAATATCTCTAGTGACAGCTGGGAAATTTGGAGCAGTATTCGTGACAATATCAGCTTGGACAAGACTGGCTTCTTGTTGGTCTATTCTGGCAGGACTAACCTCTTGTCTGTCTACTCTGGATGGACTGGCCTCTGGGTTTTCTTGTGCTGTTTCTCTCAATTCTACAACAGGGGTCCCAGAGGCAGAGGCATGCTTCTAATTTGGCAGTACTCTGACTGGCTGTCCATTCACAATTTTAAATCCCATGAACTTCTGAATGTATGATAAGGAGTATCTATTCCCTCTCGGAATGTTTAGTTTCTTTTCATTTCCAAAGTTCACTCCAACTTTTCTAAAAATTGCAGTCAATGGAGTAGCATATGGAAGTGTCCTAGATTGTTTCAGACATGTACCCATGGTCTGAATGATAACATCAGTCAAAGAAATCTTGATCTGTTTCAGCATACAGTATAGCAAAAAACTCTTTGCATCTCAGTAACTCGTTCCCTACCACTACTCTGGGGTGTAATGATGGATGTGCAGATATGATGTAGCAGTCTGTTGAAGGGAGGGAACCGATTGGCTTTCAGACTAGATAGATATGTCTGCTTAACAATAGTAGGATCACTAGGCTGTTCAGTCAGAAGAGTATAAGCTTCATGTTCATCAAAGTGAAAACTATGTAGCTGAACCCCATCCATTGGAATTTTCCATGATCTGGCAAACAATTTATTTGTTAACTCAAATCGGACATTTCTGACTGTTGAAGAAACTTTAGGGATATGAGGCTAATATTTCAAATTTTGGTAAACTCTCGAACGAGGGTGGGGTAATATATCTTATGATGTGTGACAAAAGACCACCAACCCTGAAAATCCAAAGTGGGAAATAATTGCGGAAAAACCTCAAGCATCTCAACATCGGTAGCAACAATATATCGTGGAATAAGGACTTTCAGATGTTCTTCTATATTGATGGTGAGAGAGGTATCAGAAGACCTTGCATGGGAGCTGTCCACACCTTGCTTCCCCTTCGCAGCAGCTGAAGATGTAGACTGCTCCTCTGCCCTTGATTTAGAGAGCTTCCTCTTTTTTGACGGCGGGCTCATATGGAGACGACGTTTCCAAAGAGGTAGCTCTATCTCTTTTCCTTTCCGTTTCTTTGGAGCTGAAGAAGATGGTATCTCCTCTGGAGGATCTACCACATGAGCATCATGAGTATCCTTCCGCTTCGTTGCCCTCGATTCTGAGAAATTTATTGGCTTTGCCAGCGAGCTCTTCTCTTGTCCTTTCCATTGTGTTGGAGCTGACTGAGACAGCGTCTCCTCTTGAGCACATTGAAATTTGGTTCAAGGCTCAATCTTGCCCTCAGCATAGATGGGAGCTCTTCTCTTTAAACCCTTCTTGACCTTTTTCTCTTTTGCCGGAGGAGCCATGGTAGCGAGGTGAATCACCCGGCAACAGGGAAGAGAAGTGCCGTGGAAAAGAAGATGAGGGAAGCGGAGAGGTAGGAGCCAACAGGGTTTTTGAAAGAGGCGAGGAGACAGAAGCGTTTACGCAGAGGGGTTTTAAAGAGACAGAACCGGTTCAAAGAGATGAACCGGACTGGGTTGATGGAGCGACCACGCGACTACGTTGACGCATTGGAGGCCTGAGGCGACGCCACCAAAAGGAATATGAAGGTAATATCGATTTAAGAGCCACAGTATTGAGGCATTCAAAAGACACTGAAACATGAAAGATGAGGATTGCATTCAGGGATTTTTAATTGATAAAATTGAAGTTCCCTTATGAGAGATATGATAATAGACCCTAATTCATTTAATGATGTGGAGAAAGACAAACTTATGAGTTTGAGTTAAGCCCATGAACGAGAAGAGTATGTGTATGGAATAAAGATAGAACAGTTTGCACACCAGGAACTTTCTCAAAACTATCCCCTAGATTATTCAATTTCAAGAGACCCTTATAGAAGTGAATTTAACGAGTATTGAAGATGAACTCGGTAGGATTTTATGTGAGCTTAAGAACAACCACACACATATATATATCTATTTATTCATAATTTTTTTTTTAATTTTAATTTTTAATTTTCATTAGCAGTCAAGTGTAACTAACATATTGACACAGGTACACATGTTTATCAGACACTAGAGCCCTCGGTTATTCAGCATAGCTAACTATTCTGCTGCAATGAAACAGAGATGGCAATTCACATCATGACATGCCTCTCAGCACTTCATTGGTGCATGAAGGTAGTTTCTCAGTGAAAGTTTACCATTGCTCTGCAACGAATTATTTTTCTTTGGGAACAGAGATAGGAACTCACATCTTGACATGCTCCTTAGCACTTCCCTGGTGCATAGAGATAGTTTCTCAGTGAGAACTAGCCATTGCTTTGCAATTTATTTCATATATGTATATATATATATATATAGAGTTTATTCCTTCAGCTCTTATTAAACATATTCTGAGTTTAAGGTCAATACAGAGATTAAATTCATTTTGCACAAAGTGGTCTCTTTACTTTTGATCACCATGGTTCTAGAGTGAAAGAGTTCACAGTTTTATTAAATAGTTCTAGCTATTCCATATGCAAAGCACTTTTAAGTTCAAGGATTTGTAACCTTCAAGGATCATAAGATTTATAAGTCTCCAGCCATTAAATTTATATAGAGTCAGTCGGTGAAGACCAAAACCTTTCATAAAGGAATCATCATTTTAACTCCCCCTGAATCAATGGCATCAATTCAAATCCAGAGCTCACGAACCTTACCTCATACTTGAAGATTGATGAGTTCTTCAACAACTAGCTAAAAAGATGAATGGATGAAGTGTGTGAGGAAGAAACGAATTGATGAGAAGTTGACAAGGCTCCAGGCTTCAGACAATCTAAGGTACTGGAAGTGCCATTTCAGAACACATTATCATAGCAGCAGACTTTGAAGCACAGCAGACATTGTGACAGCTTCTTCTCACCAAAAATGTCCACAGTAGGCAGAATTTCCAGATTGCGTTGACTCAACGCCAGTACTGAGTTAACCCCTCTCATGTGAGCAAGCTGACTCCAAAACGGTTTACACCAGGTTTCTGTCGGTGCGTTAACTCAACCACATCACAGCGTTAACTCACTCCATCAATCAGCTGAACTGTCAGCACTGTTTCCAGATTAGTTCTATCAGTGTGTTGACCCAGCCTCATCAATGCGTTAACTCTTACTTCTTCACCAAAAAGCCAGTTCAATCAACTGAGTGAGCCACACTTCAGGTTCACAAAATATTAATCTCAAGGTGGTAACTTGTTCTCCTCAGCAAGAAAAATCTAGTACAAGCTCCCCCTCAGATCATGCATGACAAAAAGTTTTGATGAAAATGTAGTGATTGACATGATGGGCTTTTTATTCATCATATGTTTTTCAAGATAGAGAGTATGACCAAAAACTGAGCTCCCCCTAGATTTGTGACTTATTTAGAAACCAAGCACTTTCAACTCAAGCAAGGCATGTAATCAATTCATTGCTAAGTAAAATTAACCAATCAAATTCCAAAGAATAAACTGAGCTATCAAGTTTGGCAACATGATGAAAATTACATAGTCCAAGCTCTCTCCTAAGACAAGTAAATCTTTCATTACTCAGAGGCTTGGTAAAAATGTCAGCAATTTGATGTTCTGAGTCTACAAAAATCAATTTAAAGCTTCCTCCATTAACTTCATCTCGCAAGAAGTGATGCCTAATTTCTATATGTTTGGTCCTAGAGTGCTGAATTGAATTTTTTGCCAGGTTAATGGCACTTGTGTTATCACATAATATTGGTACACACCCAAGATCAATTTGATAATCTTGGAGTTGGTGTTTGATCCACAACACTTGAGTGCCACAACTCCCTGCAGCGACATATTCTACCTCTGTAGTAGATAGTGCCACTGAGTGTTGTTTCTTGGATGCCGAAGAAACCAAACACCCTCCCAAAAATTGACAATAGCCACTTGTGCTTTTCCTGTCAAGTTTGCAACCAGCATAGTCTGCATCAGAAAAAGATACTAAATTTAGAGTGCAAGATGCAGGATACCAAATCTCTAAATCTCGAGTTCCGGCAAGGTATCGAAAGATACGCTTAACAGAGCTCAAGTGGGATTCTCTAGGATCAGATTGAAATCGAGCACACATGCATACACAAAATTGGATATCTGGCCTAGATGCAGTAAGATAGAGGAGTGATCCGATCATACCTCGATAGGTCTTGGCATCCACTGATTTACCTTTCAGATCTGCATCCAGAGTTGTGTTGGTGCTCATGGGAGTGTTGATTGCTTTAAGAGTCTCCATTTGATATTTCTTCAATAGTTCAGAGATATACTTTGCCTGGTTGATAAAGCATCCTTCTTTGCTTTGGGTGATTTGAAGTCCTAGAAAAAATTACAGCTCACCAATTAGACTCATTTCAAATTCTGTAGTCATCAATTGTGCAAATTCCTCACACATGCTTGGTTTAGTGGATCCAAAGACTATATCATCAACGTAAATTTGAACCAGAACAATGTCATTGTTTCTTACCTTGGTGAATAAAGTTTGGTCCACTTTACCTCTTGAATATCCTTTTTCAGTGAGGTATGAGCTGAGTCGATCGTACCATGCTCGAGGTGCTTGTTTAAGCCCATAGAGAACTTTGTCTAATCTGTAAACATGGTTAGGACTATCTATGCACTCAAAACCAGGGGGTTGTTCAACATACACCTCTTCTTTTATTAGACCATTAAGAAACGCACTTTTTACATCCATTTGTTGTAGTTTTATTCCATGGCAGCAAGCATATGCAAGTAATAATCTAATGGCCTCTAATCTAGCTACTGGAGTAAAGGATTCTTCAAAATCAATGCTGAATTCTTGGTTATATCCTTGTGCTACCAGTCTTGCTTTATTTCTTATCACAATTCCATTTTCATTTTGTTTATTTCTGAAGACCCACTTAGTTCCAATTACAGAATGTTAATTGGGTCTAGGTACAAGGTGCCACACTTTGTTTCTCTTGAATTGATTTAGTTCTGCATGCATTGCATTTATCCAACATTCATCTTTTAGGGCTTCACTTACATTTTTAGGTTCAATTTGAGATACAAGAGCCAAATTATCCATTTCCTCAATCATCCTAAAGTGAGATCTAGTTCTTGTAGGGTCATGCAGATTACCAATAATGCTTGATAAAGGATGATCTCTTAACATTCTAACATTGGTTAGAGAATTACCTTCATTAGCATCTGCATTACCTTGAGTGCTTGATTCTGCCAGACTCTCACCTGGCCTTGACTCTTTCTCCTGAAGATCTTGTTCTTCCTTTACTTCAAGGAACTCCCCATCATCCTTGTCCCTGCAAGATTGTTCATTTTCAGATCTAACATTCATTTCATCAAAGATAATATGTGGAGATTCTTCTACATTTTGAGTTTTGACATTTAGGACTCTATAGGCCCTAGAGTGATTAGAATATCCCAGAAAAATGGCTGGTTCACTCTTAGGTTCAAACTTATCCAAGTCCTGTTTGTCATTATTTTGAACAAAGTATTTTGACATAAAAACTTTGAAGTGAGCAACAGATGGCTTCTTACCTTTCATTAACTCATATGGAGTCTTTTTGGACAGAGGTCTTACCATTGCACGATTTACAATGTAGCACGAGGTGTTTACCGCCTCAGCCCAGAATTTCTTTAGAAGTTGTCCTTCGATCAGCATTGTTCTAGCCATCTCCACAAGAGTTCTATTTCTTCTTTCCACCACTCCATTCTGCTCAGGAGTTCTTGGTGACGAAAATTTGTGTGATATTCCTTTTGCCCTACAAAAGCCATCAAATTCTGAATTTTCAAACTCTCCTCCATGATCTGACAGGATAGATGAAATAGTGTACTTACCATCCTGCTGAACTTTCCTGAAAAATGCCTGAAATTCTTCAAACGCATCATTTTTATGAGATAAAAAGAACACCCAAGTAAACATAGAAAAGTCATCTACCAAAACAAAGCCATATCTATTCCCACTTAAACTTGCTATTCTGGTGGGTCCAAACAGATCCATGTGAATAAGTTCAAGAGGTCTAGAAGACTGGTTTTCTATTCTAGATTTAAATGACTTCCTAGTGTGCTTACCTTGAGTGCATGCATCATAAACTTTGTCATTTTGTTTAAATGAGACATCAGGCAAGCCATTTACCATGCTGAATTTAGCTAACTTATGCATGACACTATAGCAAGCATGTCCTAGTCTACGATGCCATAGCCAAGCCAGCTCACTTTTATTAACGGCAAGATAGAGATTGTTGTGAGCAGGATCATCCAAGTCTACCATGTACATGTTGTTTATTCTTTTTCCAATGAACTTAACATTTTCAGAATGTATTTCAAGAATGGTGCATGCATGAGAATCAAACACAACTTTGTGTCCCCTGTCACACAGTTGGCTTATACTAAGAAGATTGTATTCTAGTCCTTCAACAAGTAGCACAGCATCAATGGAGTTTAAGGGATTTTTGCCAACTTTACCTTTTCCAATAATTTTACCTTTATTGTTACCCCCAAACGTGACATGCCCTCCTTCTTTCTCAACCAAGAAACAGAATTTTGCCTTATCTCCCATCATATGCCTTGAGTAGCCACTGTTAAGATACCATATGTTGTGTATAGCTGCAAGGCACTCCTGCAATTCACATCAAACAAGAGATTTTGGAACCCAAATACACTTGGGTCCCATCACACCATAGGATTGTGTTAAATAAGACAACATGCTTTTGGGAATCCATATTTGTTGTTTTGGAGGTTTTTGATATGTGGAGTTCAAAGGTTTGAGAGTTTTCTGATTGGGTTGAGGTACCCTTTGGAATGACCTTTTTGAATCAGTTCTATTGTTAGAGAAGTATGAAGTTTTATTCTTGTTCCCATTCCAATGATTATTGTGACTCCAAGAAGCACTGGGAATCTAGGATGAGAAGTTCTAGAAGAACACTGAACTCTTGAAGGAATGAAGGTTCGCTGCGTAGACCCTCTCACCTGACTGCGTTGACTCATCCATCTAACCCTTCTGTCATATGGGTTCTGGTGCATAGGATGTGTTGACGCACTGTAGTGGATGCGTCGACTCACTCTAGTATTTCTGAAAGAATACCCATCCAGGAAGGGTGTATGCGTTGACACAATATGGACACTGCGTTGACACGGCCAATGGTTTGTTCTAGCATTATTTCTGTAGAACCCCTGGGACATGGGTTGAGTGGACGCAGGGTACCCAGTGCGTTGACGCAACTGTCTTGTACCAGACCTATGACTCCCTAAATTTCTATAAGTCTGATGCTGGGTTGATGAACTAGGGTCTATAGGCTGACCTGAGGGTTTACTTCTGAGCTTAGGCACATTCTTATGGTGATTGGCATTTAAGGTGACATTCATTTTCTCTTTGCCCTTTTCCTTATTGGTTTCATATGTCTGTTTTACTTCTTCTTGATTTTTCTCATGGGACTTCACTACAGCCATTGGGTTTTGCTCAGATGTGCCCTGTTCTGGAACAAATGTTATTAGCCTTATCCCTAGATTCTTCTTTTTAGTTGGATTATATCCAAGTCCTTCTTTTCCAAAATTACTTTTCATTCCCATAACAGCTTCTAGATTGTTTTTGCCTTATGTAAATTTCTCAAGGGAGACTTGTTTATTTGAGTTTTCAACTTCCAGTCTCTTCAAGTTTTCTTGGAGTTCTAGATTTACTCCTTGAATGGCTTCATATTTTTCTTCAGTAATTTTTACATCACTCTCCAATTTTTGCATTCTGAGTTTCAGGTCATCATGTACTTTCAGTAAAAATTCATTTTCTCTTTTCATCTCTATTAATTGATCTTTATACAGATCACTTTCAGCAAGAGACTCTCTTAGATGAGTAATTTCAGCTTCTAAGCACATGATTTTCTCATTCAAGGAATTATCTTGACTAGTCAAATTTTTCTTCTTCTTCAGTGATTTATTTTCTTTCCTCATATAATCATACTTATCTAGCAATTCATTAAATGCTTCTTCCCAATCACTGCAAGAAAAGTTTTCAAAAGAGGAGGTTACCTCATCCTGATCATCTCCCTTAGCCATAAAGCACAGCTTAATATCACTTTCTTCTTCAGAGGTACTCTCTTCTTCATCTTCATATTTCTCCTCATCACTCCAAGTACTCATCATAGCTTTTGGCTTCTTGTTCTTCCATTTTGGTTGGACTTTCTTCACATTCTCTGGACATTCAGATTTAATATGACCTTGTTTCCTGCATTTGTAACAGACAACCTTGTCAGATTTCCTAGAGTTTTTTGATTTGAATTTTGAACTCTTTCTTACCTCTGGTCTTCTGTTGTTTCTAAATTTACCTTCCTTCCTTAGAAACTTCCTGAATTTCCTGGTGAGCATTGCTATCTCACCTGAGTCATCATCTGAAGTAGATGACTGACTGTCATCTTAACTCTCCTTGCTGCTAGGACCAGCCTTCAAAGCAAGTGGCTTCTTCTTTTTCACATCCTCATCAGTTCTTTTGAAATTCAGCTCATAAGCTATCAGTGATCCAATAAGCTCATCAGGGGTAGTGGTAGGAAGGTTCCTAGATTCCTCAACAACAGTGGCCTTGGTGTGCCAAATTGGAGTTAGGGATCTAAAAATTTTCCTGACCAGTTCATAATCAGTGTAAACCTTTCCCAGACTTCTATAACCATTCACTAATAGGGTTAGTCTAGCATATATTTCAGATATATTTTCCTATGGCTTCATTCTAAAAACTTCATATTCAGAAATTAACATATTAACTTTTGTCTCTCTTACATCTGACGTACCTTCATAGATGACTTGAAGTCTGTCCCACATTTCCTTGGCACTGGCACATGAGGACACTCGTGAAAACTCCTTATGATGCAATGAGCATTGCATGATGTTCATAGCTTGCCAATTGACGTTGGACTTCCGAATCTACTCTTTCACCCACAGTTCTTCATCTCCTTCTAACTGATAGGGTCCTTGCTCACGACTCTCCAAATCTCATGGTCCTGAGCTCTCAGAAATACCTGCATCCGATTTTTCCAATAAGCATAGTTAGTGCCATCAAAGAAGGGTGACCTATTCACTGCATACCCTTCAGGCATGAGCCCCTTGTTTTCCATTCCACTAAATCTCTCTGGGTTGTGAGACCCTTGACAAGAGAGCCAAGCTCTGATACCACGTGTTGGATTAAGTGGATGGTCAAACTAGAGGGGGAGGGGGTGAATAGGTTGACCCTTTGAAATCTTTTGCGAAAAATCACAATCAATTTTTAAGAACCAGAATACTATTTCAGAATTCAGTAAACAGACGGTGTGGAGATCGAACCTAATCAATCATCTAGCGACACACAGATATAGCAAGAGACAGCAAACCACAAGAGAACACAGATTTTTATGGTGGTTCGGTCTCCCTGTGGAGACCTACGTCCACCTCTCACTAGATCAATGAGGATCCCTGTTGAGCCTTACAGCTTTGCTAAACTGAGGAACAATCCCCTCGACAATGCTGACCACTACAGCTTGGTTGACTAGAGGAACATATCCTCTTCACTAGATACCCGCTGAAAAATAGCTTGATGGCATACAAGCCCAGACCCCTTGACCCAAGCACACTCCGCTGGATCAAAACCCCTCCCTCTACTCAACAAGTACAAGGGAGAATTACAGTAGTAAAGTTCAAACTGAAATGAAAAACAATAAATGAAATCACTTGAAAATGGAAGAAGGAGCCTCAGATATATGATGGTGCTGATTCACAAATCTCAAACGTAGAGATCGGAGAGGAACGGCTTCGTCGATCAGCTGGCCTTCTCCTTGTGGATGGTAGATAATCTTGCAATGATCAACTGCCACTGGGCTTCCTCTGATCTTCAGTGGATGCAACATCACGCACTCAGCAAGCCGATGATGCAGACCTTCTTCTTCTTCTTCTGCAGAACTACCCTGTTCTTTTTGTTCGACTGCTACTCCTTCTTCTTCTTCTATTTTCCCGTGCTCTACCTATTCACGTGAATATTCCTTTTTGTGGGTCCCAACCAGATTTTCTGGTTAGCCCAATGATTGTTGTCCTAGAGGCTTCTGGAATCGAGAGGGAAAGAGAGCGCATGCTCTTTTAGATGACGTGGCATCTAACGCCACTTACGACTGGGGTCCACCCAATCATCTCTTGATGAAATTCAGATGGCGTCAGCTCATTGAGACCATGAGGTTGACGCAGCCTTGAAATGCCCCACATGTCTTTGAGTATAAAGCTGGATGCGTTGACGCATGGGGTCACTGCGTCGACCCATTGAACTAACCCAGAGCGATCTTTATCTCAGAATGAACTGCTGCGTCGACGCTATCATGCTGTAGCGTTGATGCACCGGGGTATTTCCAGTGAACAATGATTCTGCCACTTGAACTGCTGCGTCGACGCTACTGAACGGTGGCGTTGATGCACTGAGCTATGCCAGTGATTTGATACTTCTGCCTCTTGTACTGATGCGTAGACGTAATTAGCATCCTGCATTGGCACTGTCCTTTTATTCAAATCACTGCGTGGACGCCGTGAGCATCCTGCGTAGACCCTATTTCTTCCTTGCATTCAAGAATAAAGTATATACATGCATTAATGAATCAAGGGTTAATTCATCAGTTCTGTTGAACTCAACACACACACATCTCATGGTTGTCATCATCAAAACTAGGGGCATAACAGAGAGAGCTACTGAATGTTGTTTCTTGGAGGCCCATGAGACTAGACATCCACCAAGAAACTGACAGTACCCACTAATACTTTTGCGATCTACAATACATCTGGCATAATCCGCATCGGTGTAAGTAATCAAATCAAATGAACTACCAATGGAAAACCACAAGCCAAAATCTATTATGCCAATAAACTATCTAAAGATGCGTTTAACAGCCATTAGATGAGATTCTTTAGGGCATGACTGAAAATGAGCGCATAGACATATACTGAATTGAATATCCGGGTGACATGCTGTGAGATACAGTAGTGATCCGATCATACCTCGAAACAGTGTAGGATCTACTGTTTTACCATTTTTATCTTTGTCTAACTTCGAGGTTGTGGCCATTGGAGTTGACAAAGGTTTTGCTTCAACCATCCCAAATTTCTTTAACAGCTCCAGCGTGTACTTGGCTTGGTTTATGAAGATGCCTTCGGGCGTTTGCTTCACCTGCAATCCAAGAAAGAAATTTAGTTCACCCATTAAGCTCATTTCAAACTCTCCTTGCATGATTTCTACGAATTCATCACATAAGACATTATTAGTAGCTCCAAAGATTATATCATCAACATAAACTTGAGCCACTAATATGTCTTTAACTGATTTCCTCGTGAAGAGTGTTTGATCAACCATACCTCTTTTGAAACCATTCTCAACTAGAAATGATGTGAGCCTTTCATACCATGCCCTTGGTGCTTGCTTCAGTCCGTACAATGTCTTCTGGAGCTTGTACACATGTCATGAATGTTTGGGGTCTTCAAAACCTGGAGGTTGTTCTACAAAGACATCCTCTTTGATATACCCGTTAAGGAATGCATATTTAACATCTATTTGAAATAATTTGAAGTTCAATGAGCAAGCGTAAGACAACAGAATTCGGACTGCTTCTAGTCTAGCAACGGGAGCAAAAGACTCATCAAAATCAATGCCCATCTCCTGGCTATACCGCTTGACTACAAGCCGGGCCTTATTCCTAACAACCAATCCGTGTCATTCAACGTGTTTCTACAAACCCATCGGGTTCCTATGACGGGTTGGCTCCTAGGACGTGGCACTAGAGTCCACACCTCGTTTCTTTCGAACTGGTGCAGCTCTTCATGCAGAGCCTGAATCCATGATTCATTTTGAAGAGCTTCATAAATGTCCTTTGGCTCTTCTTGTGAGATTAGGGCCATCAGATCCTCTTCTACTACTTGCCTTAGTGAAGATCTAGTTCTTACCCCATCTTCAAGATTAACTATGATGTTTTCAGCGGGGTGATCTTTCAGGAATGTGGATGAACTCGGCAAGTCTTGGTGTTGCACTTGTCGTTCTTGAAGTGTTTCAATTGTAGGATCTTCATTCTCTTCACTCTTGTTCGAGATCCCTTCAGTTGGTTCATCCTTTGCCTTGGCATCATTGGAACACTTGGGATCTTCATCTGCATCCATAGTTTGAGTAGATTGGTTTATCAGCTTTAGCTTAGAATCATCAAAAATCACATGAGGACTTTCTTCAACAACCAAAGTCCTCTCGTTAAACAATCTATAAGCTCTAGAGTTAAGTGCATAACCTAGGAAAATTCCTTTATCACTTTTCTCATCAAACTTACCTAGGTTAGACTTACCATTGTTCAGTATAAAATATGGGCATCCGAAAGGTTTACGATGGGAAATGTTTGGTTTCTTACCCTTGTAGAGCTCATAAGGAGTTTTCTTCAAAATGGGCCTTACCATTGCCCTGTTGATGATGTAGCACGTTGTACTTACCGCCTCAGCCCAAAAATATTTTGGTAGAGAATTTTCACTTAGCATGGTCCGTGCCATGGCTATCAAAGTTCTGTTTTTCCTCTCCACCACTCCATTTTGTTGGGGCGTCCTTGGTGATGAGAAGTTATGCGTGTACCCCTACTCTTCACAAAAGTTCCTGAACTCATGGTTTTTGAATTCACCACCATGATCACTTTGGATGGTAGTGATAAGATAGCCTCTATCATTTTGGATTTTCCTGCAAAATTCTTGAAACTCCGTCAAGGCATCACTTTTATTGGCTAAAAATAACACCCATGTAAATCTGGAGTAATCATCAACAATAACAAATCAAAAAGATTTACCCCCTAGGCTGGATGTCCTAGTAGGGCCAAAGAGATCGAGATGCAGCAATTCTAAAGGCCGAGAGGTAGAAACAATGTTCTTATTTTTGAAAGATATGCGTGTTTGCTTACCTTTTGTGCAAGCCTCACAGATTCTATCACTTTCAAATTTTAATTTTGGCAAACCATTTACCAAGTCATGTCTAGACAACTTGGAGATTACTCCAAAACTAGCATGACCTAGTCTTTAGTGCCATAACCATGCATTATGATGATTGTTTGCCACCAAGCACACGTCATCACCGGAAACATCATCAAGATCAATAGTATACACATTGTTGTTCCTTTTACTGATGAATCTGATTTTATTTGAAATTTTATTCATGACAAGGCAGTGAGTTTCATCAAAAATAATTTTAAAACCTTGTCACACAGTTGGCTTATGCTCAGTAGGTTATGACTCAAACCTTTCACTAAAATCAGGGTTTCAGAGTTCTTACCTATGTTCCCAATTCCAATTATTTTACCTTTGTCATTTCCACCAAAAGCAACTGAGCCTCCGTCCTTATCCTGCAGAGTAGAGAACACTTTCTTGTCCCCTGACATATGCCTTGAGCAACCGCTGTCCAGGTACCATTTGCTCTCCTTGTCTTCAAGGCATATCGGCAAGACACAAAATTCTCATCCAATTGATTTTGGTACCCAAACTAGTTTGGATCCGTAAGAGTTAGTCCCATTCTATGCATGTCTTTTCTTGATTCAAAAGGCATGATTTCTTAGTGAGTTTTGTTTGAACCAGTAATTAGCAATAATATGTCCAAATCTACCACAATGAAAACCGTTGACATTTGAAAATCTTTTCTGAAATTGACGTGATTTTGGTTGAACATGTACTGATTTAGAGTGTGAACATGAAACACAATCATTTCCTTTTTCATGCACATAGGATGTAGTGACCTTATGCTCAAAGGATTTTTTGTTTTGGGGACTATATCCTAATCCTTCCTTCTGGAAGTTAACTTTAACTCCCAACAAGTTGTCTAAATTTTGTTTGCCCTTGACAAACTTAGACAAGGTGGACTGAAGTTCAGCCACTTCTTTACCCAAACTCACATTTTTCTTTTCAAGTTCTGAAATGGAGAGTGTCAGAATTTCTTTTCCATTCTTGAGATTTTCACAGACTTTTTCAATTTCAGACATTTTACATGATAGCTCCTTTTTAACATTTTCAAGATCTGAAATCGTTTGAAGCAAAGTTTCTTTTTCTTCTGTTAGCTCAAACCATTCTTGTTCCAGTTTCTCAAATTTAACAACAATATCCTCATGTGATGATTCATCAATTTTCTTTTTGAGATTTTTATTTTCAGATCTGATTTTCTTATATTTCAAATACAACTTTTCATATTTTGACTCCCATTGTTAATTTGAAATAAAGTCAGGGTCAGAGTTTACCTCAGTTGATTCTCTTTCATGTGCCATGAGGCACAGGCTTTCCACAAGCTCTTGTAGCTCCTCATCGGACGGTTCGTCCTCTTCGTCGCTCCAAGTGGCGACCATGGCTTTGGACTTCTTGAACTTGTCCTTCTTGAAATTTTTCTTCAAATCTGGGCATTCTCCCCTCATGTGCCCGGGCTTCTTGCATTCATAACAAATGACATTATTGGGCTTGCTAGGCTCGCCCTTGGTCTGAAAAGACTTCCTTTGCCCCTTTCTGAAATTGCCTTGGAAATTTCTCTTCTTTCTCAAAAATCTCTTTACTTGGCGCGTTATCATGGTCAAGTCTTCTTCTTCATTGCTTCCCTCGTTGGATTCTTCTTCTTGGAAATCATCATTAGATTGATGAGCTTTCAATCCAATTACTTTCTTCTTCTTTGTATCTTCCTTGGCTGTTCTCTTCATATTTATCTCATAGGTCATGAGTGACCCTATGAGTTCGTCCAAGGAAAGTGTGGACAGATTTTTTGAATCTTCAATTATTGTGGCTTTTGTATGCCACGCCGACGGAAGTGATCTCAGAACTTTCCTCACAAGGTCGGAGTTTGTGTACTCCTTCCCGAGACTTTTGAGACCATTTGTGATCTCTGTTAATCTCGCGAACATTTCTGAGATGGTTTCTTCAGGCTTCATCTTGAACAACTCGTAATCTCTAACTAGAAGATTTGCCTTGGTCTCCTTGACCTCGGAGGTTCCATCATATATGAGCCGCAGCTTGTCCCACATCTCCTTGGCTGAGCTGCACATGGATACACGAGAAAACTCGTTAGGATGTATAGCACATTACATAATGTTCATAGCATTAAAATTAACTATGTATTTTTTTATTTCCTCAATTGACCATTTATCCTCTGATGGGAATCAATACCGAGCACTAACTTTTATTTTTGTATTTGTGTCCTTTTAGTTTACATTTATATCCTTGGGAAGTAGGTTTGCAATTGTAAGGCTTTATAAGCCAATTTGTTCTTCCTTAAGGATCTTTGGGTTTTTGTGTAAAAGTTCAGTAGGACCAGCAAGGGGCCCCCATCTCCTTCCCTATTGGTCCACCTAAGCCTTAGGGCCCATGTGGGGCCAATCAAAGGTCCAAGGTGGGCTTCTAGATGGCTTGACCATTCAAGCGGGACAAGTGTTACAAAATGTCAAAGTTGGAACCCCTTGGTCAAGGGGGCGCCCCCCTCCACTATCCCATTTTTTTATTTTATTTTATGTGGTTCCAAACCACATGGGAGAATAAAATATGATCTCTCTTTTTTACCCCTCCCCAAATTTAGATCTGAGGGTAGTTTAGGTCTTTTTACACTTTCTATAAATACCTTGTATTTTGACAATTACTTAGCATTAATAAAGAAATAATTCCAGTTGTGCTCATTTGCCCAAGGGCACCCCTCTCTCCTCCCCTAGAGCTGTAAGGCTCTCCTTCAGATGTGTGACGCATCTCCACCACCACCTCTCTGAGTGCGACGCTCAGCTCCGCCGCCGCCGCCGTTCGTGCCGCCATCGCACCGCCACCACCATCGCCGAAAGTTCTGTCCAAATCAGGACAAAACCATCTTGTCCGAATTTTTAGCTCCCAACTCCGTGATCTTATGGAGCCCAAATTTTGAGGCTAGGTTCCCCACCCAAATATTCTCTCCCAAAACAAATTTCCCATTTTGTAGCCTTCTTTTTCTATTTTTCCAATTTCGTGTTCTTCAGCCTTCCACATCTGTCTGTGTTCTGTCAAGTGTTCTAGCAAGCTAGTTCTTCCATACTTCGACCCCCTTCCCTTTTTATGATTGAGTCCAAATTTGGACTGGGTATTCTTCCCACCAAATCCCATCTCTCATAATTTTTTCTCGAATTTAGAAGTTCTTTTCCCCTTCCAAAAAATTAAAACTCAGTCAAATTTTAGTTCTGTCCTATGCAGTCCAGATCCGACCCACCAGTGTCATAAATTCAGTTTCCACTATTAAACCTCCACTAGAAAATCTACACAAAATACTCCCATCTTGCTCACTTATTCCTCTCCAACTTTCATGAAGAGGTCAACTTCCAGATCTGAGGTTTAAGCCACGATCAACTTCTCTTCTCTGGAAAACCCACCTCTGTCCTGAGTTTTTTAGAGTCTATCAGTCAGCAAATTGCAAATTCGACCAAGGCCATCAAAGGGAGATTCAAAATTCTTTCTCTAGCTGTAGATCGAAGTATTTTAAATTAGCTTTCCAATGGCACCAATTTCGCGTCGATTCGACGTCGGGAGTGATCGTAGCAGCTGATCTCGGCGGGTCGCGCGTTGTAAAAATAGAAATTCAGATCCGTGGACAGCAACTCCAACAAGTGAAGATCGGAGCCGACTCACCTTCCACAAGGTGAACCAGCGTGCCGCTGTCCCAGGGAGTGCCTCTCCTGGAACCACCGTCATAGCGGTACCACTCCGGGCCCACTCGGACCCGCCGACCAGCACGTGGTCCCACAACCAGCAGCTTCCGACTTCCGAACCGCGCCGACGGGGTGATCAAAGTGCTGCCCGTCAACCCAAGATCGGTCCTCCCAGGCCCACTTGCGTAGCCCTTTACCTCCCTGCATGGAGTGGGTGATAATTCACTGCTGTAATTATTGTAATATTTTGTTACCGGGAGTTACCGCACTTGGCCGGGATCGCCTTCCCCACACCCGGAGCGTGGAGGTATCATGTCCTCTTCTTACTCGGCATTTGCTTTATGCGTATTGATTTGTATATGCCGCTGCTAGAGAGCATGATAGGTTAATTAGCTCGCTATTTATTGTTATTCACCGCTGCGAGCGAGAGAGCGAGACCCATCCCGTGACCTGATCCGGGCACGAGAGAGAGCCGACCACCCTAGCTCTTGCCGCTTTCCCAACCGCGCACGGTCCCATGCATCCCTCGATTAGGGACAATCGCGAGCTTGTCTAGAGTCCAAGGATCGCATATCAATGTGGAGTCGAGTCCGCTGTCCATCCCGCATCAATTTGGTATCAGAGCCAGGTTGAGTCTAGGGTAGTATTTGCTTAAAAACACAAAAAAGGAGTCATCTAGAAAGTGTCTAAGTCTAGGTGTCTCATTTACATACCATTAATCGGTATATCGAAAGGTGTTGTCCGAACGTTAGGCTACGCCTATTGGGAAGTCCGCACACTCGCATCGAGGAGACCCTCCGGTCAAACCTCCGTGATGTGACACAACTAAGGGGTATGCAGCAAAATGGACACAGGTCCTTGGACCTATTCCGCAAGCACAAACACAAAACAACAAAGTACTAGATTAGGCCGAATCGCCGTCGCACACACACGAGCCCGGGTGACTTGATGATGCCAAGTGGAGATGATGGATCAAGGCCCTTGCTAGTAGAGTGCCAGCAGGGCTAGGGTTGCCCTCCCGAAGGTACGAGGCCCACACTTAAGGGGCTGGCCGGGTGCCAATTGGGGCACTAGGTCCTTCTCTCACATAGCCCACGGTGACCGCTCGTAAGTGGATCACATGGGGTCGGGCGCTCTCTCTCTTGCTCAACGGAGCAATGCCACGGATATTAGCTGAACAAGTACTATTGTTGGAGCAAAGTTCAGAGCTTACTCTGGTTGGTTTGAAGAAATCAACCCCGTTCGGAGACGAGGGCGAGCGGGGAAGTGTGGGTTCCCAGCACACTGCGCCGATGAAGCTTGAACCCTGTTTAAATTATACAACCACTACACCTCACACAGGAGGGTGGACTTAGGGTGGGGATATCTGTATTAAAATTCAAACACTACCTCCACACAGGGAGGGGCGTTAAGCCAGCCAGGCGGGGAGGGGAGATTCGCTCGAATCGCGCCGATGGATCACCCGACCGAATCTGCCCATGTCTTGGGCAGCAGGACAGGGGATTGATGTTGCTGCCGCTGTGCGCTCCTACGGACTCAGAACTTGATGATACTGGCACTGAAATGACGCTGACAGACCCAGGTATGCTTGTGAATTTTTGTGGGCGGTTCCCGCATCGCCTATGGTCGGAGTGGACCCCGGAGCAGGTGCTCAGAGTTCTGGTTCTGGCTGGTCCAGAGTGTTGCAGCTGCTTGTCGAAGGTGCCACGGTCACTCCCGAAGTCCGAATGATGTGATACCAAGTCAAGGACGTCCATGGATGAGTCTTCTTCTAGAAGAAACTGAGAACAGCACCAGATGATCTCGGGGTGGCGAGGAGGAGCCCGTTGAGTGAGGTGGTTTCGGGGCAGGACCCAAACAGACTGTCTGCGCACCCGGTGGAGAAAATTTGGAAAAGATACTTCCTGATGCCGAACGGGATGCCACTTGTTGGTGGTGGTGGTTGCCTTGTGGTAGAAGCTCTCTGCCAAGTGGCGCCTCCAGAAGTTGAGAGGTGTGGCCGTGGGAGCTTCTGCAAGTCTCTTCTGGCTGCAGACCGGACTGGATCTGCACAGTTGGCGAAGAACAGCTCTCACGGGCAGCTCCGGCCTCAGATTGAGACGAGACCACCTCGCCTGCGAAGAAGACTGGAAGAGCTTTCCGAAGGTGTAGGCCACACCCCTAGGAGCTCTGGGATGTGGTCGCTGGCGGCACTGCAACAGGATGTTGATCTGAAGGGCTTCAGCTGCACACAGATTTGAAGAGAAAGGGGTTGAAGGGGGGGTTTCTTTGGTGGAAGGGTAGGGGAGATGGTTGGTTTGGTGGTGGGGAATGGTTGGGAGGTGGCAAGGGGAGGTGAGGGAGAAACGTAGGGGCGGAGCTAGCAGGGGAGAGGGATGGGTGCGCAAGAGGCCTTGGAGGAGGTGGGGGCGCAAATGAGTTGGGGGAGAGGGGTGGATGTTCCTTTGATTTGGGTGGAGGGTTAATGGTGGTGTTAATGGAGGTCTAGGGAATAGGAAGGGGTTGCTTTGGGGATGGGAAGGGTTGCCTAGGAGAAGGGAGTCTTCCTTGGGAAGGTGGAAGGGTGTATGGGGAATGGGAAGAGTTGCTTGGAGATGTGGAGGAATTAAAGGGAAGTGAAGGCTCTTGGGGAGGTGAAAGGGTGGGAGCTGAGGTGGCGGATGATGTGGCAAGGGGGGGGAAGGTGAAGGGGCAGGTTCGCCCAAGGGAGAGAGAGAGAGAGGAGGGGAGAGAGGGGTTCGCCTGTTGACACCCGGAAAATGAACAAGGGTAGAAGCATAATTGAAAAGAAGATCTGACCAACAGCGAAAGACTAATGATGAAGCTTATCAACCTTTCACCTGGCTAAAGCCCTTGTCGGCCAAAGCTGATGCCCGGTGCCAATGTCACTCAGACGGCAGCACTGATAAAGCAGCAGTCACTCGACTAATGAGATCTTCCAGCCCTTTAAGAAGAGCTGTACTACTGCTTCGTCCAAGAAGTCACGGACGATATGTCAGGGTAAGTCAGATGTCGGCTTACTGACGGAAGTAATATGAGATAAAGATGAAGCCAGCACCGGCAGATGAAGATGGTAAAGGCTCCTGAGAAGATAGAGCAGAAGAAGAGTCGTCTCCACAGATTATGCACCCAGCTGAGGTCTTCCCAGACTAAAGCTGATATCCGAGCTCGTCGCCATTTGAGTGACGATATTGATAAGATGATACCCAGTTTTGTCACCGTTCAGATGACAATCCTGATAAAACCCCTGTCTACGGACTGATAAAATCCCTGTCTACGGACTGATAAAACCCCTGTCTACGGACTGATGAAATCCCTGTCTACGGACTGATGAAACCCCTGTCTACGGACTGATGAAATCCCTGTCTACGGACTGATGAAACCCCTGTCTACGGACTGATGAAATCCCTGTCTACGGATTGATGAAACCCCTGTCTACGGACTGATGAAATCCCTGTCTGCGGATTGATAAAACCCTATCTGCGGACTGACGAAAATTGCAATCACGATTTCGATACAAGATATTTCATAGATGATAGACCCTTTGGGGGTATGATACACTTAAAGAAACCCCAAGTGGGCCTGTATGAAGGTGGCGCCGAAAGCCCGTGTCGAAGCCCAAATACTGGCGCCGAGAGACCAGATTCGAGCGCGCCGGGAAGCTTACCTCAAGCGCGCCGTGAAGGTGCCTGCCGAAAAGAAAAAAGGAAAAGGGTTATAAAACCCCCTCCCTTCGGAGAGAAGAGGTGGAGAAAAGAGGTGGAGAGAAGAGGAGAAAAAGCCAAGCCGGAGAGAAAAAGGGGATCGATAGAAAAAGGGAATCGATCGGAAGAAAGAAAAGGGGGAAAAAGATAGAGCAATAGAAAGATAGAGAGGGAGTCCTGTTCGGAGAGCAAGAGCCACCCCCCTTTCAACCAACAGAGAAGAGAAGAAGAAGGAAGGCTCCAGGTGGGCACTGGGGAGGGAGAGGAGTCAATGCTCCACCCTCCCCTCCTCCATGTTTTCTTTTCTTTGATGTAATATAGCGAGTCTTTTCTCGATTTATCAAATGTAGCCGGAGAGTTCCGGCCTTGATTTTTACCTTTCTATCTTGCATTTCTCTTTCATGATCAGTGTAAGATTTTTTATGCAATGCAATGAAACATCGATATGGCCCGCCTGGGCACTGATTGATCAAGACATCCGATCTCTGTCTCTCTATGTGTATGGTCTTTGTCTGAAAGAAAGTATAGATTAGACTCTTCGAGTTTCAGAGCCGATCGTATGGGTCTGTTCTTCGAAGAGGGACGAGGATAGGACTCCTACCCCTATCTAATGGGTTACTGAGTTTTATTCTCTTCTTCCCTCTCCTATCTCAATGACTGATTCTCTGCATATAATCTGAGTTTTTCTGTCGAGCTCCTTTATGCGGTTTAGGAACCAGAGACATCAATCTCTTGGTTTCCTGGACTGTCTAGCTCTGATAAATGATGATCCGATCCCTGGGTCCTCCATTCTAAGTCTTGAATGCTTAGGGCCTGAAGTTTCTGCGTTGAGAGTCCCCCCTTCGCCGGTTTTCAATGTCACTGGGCTCGCCCGGAGGGGTCAAAGGACAGTCATCTCTTGACTCCCCCAGATGGCCTGCAACAAGCAGATAAAACCCTCCACAGGATCAGGTGATGGTCTGGTTTCTTTCATTGATTCCACCGTCCAATTCCCTTGGCACCCTTCTAATAGAAGCATCCATGAAATTCCCCTTTTGCACTTCTGGCCCGGCATCAATTCGAGCTTGAAATCCAAAAATAAAAAACATCTGAACAGAGCATCGTTATTGAGCTCTGAAACCCTGAAATACTGTAACAATTCCACCTTCTCGGCGTGCAAGTTTCCCCGCCGAAAACCCCTCTGCCGAGAAGTCTGTCCCCTTAGCTAAACGACAAACCAATATGTTAGCTAAACACTTTCCACATGAGTCTCTGTGCAAGGCTCCCGGCGCGGCCAGGAGCGCGCCGGGAAGCCCTCTGGCCGCGTCGGGAAGCCCTCTGCCGAGAGCCCCTCCTCCTTGTCAGCCATTCACCCCCCCCTTTTTTGCCAAACCTGATGCTGGCCCTTCCCGGCGCCACCTTCCCGGCGCGCCCAGGAGCCCGCCGGGAAGCTCCACGCCGAGGGCCTTCCTCCCTCTTTTGGCCGGCTAAGCCCCTAGCCGAGACCCATTTTTTTGGCTGCCGAAAACCCCTGGCCGAGACCCCCTTTTTGGCCGCCGAAAGCCCCTGGCCGGGACCCCCCTTTTTGACCTACTGAACCCCTGGCCGAGACCCTCTTTGGCCGCCGATTGAACCCAGGCCGAGACCCTTTTCCCTTGGCCGATTATGCCCCAGGCCGAGATCCCCTCTTTGGCCAATATTAAAGCCACGCCGAGATCCCTCCTTCAGTCAACGAAATCCACTCCGAGGCCCATCTCTGCACCATCTTTCTTCAAACTTATTAATATCCCCATACATCTGTTTAAGGGGATACTCACAGACCATCACTTGTGTCTTGATGAGATACAATAATGGGGAAGAGCTCCCCTACAGCTCTCGTCCCGAATCCGGATTTCACCGCTGCCTTATGAACCCAAAGAACCATGTCATTACATGTGTTCTGATAGGTTCCAAGGGAATATTGATCAATGATATGAAGGCAAGAGATGTCCCTGGGCCTGGTGCCCATCTTTGTTCGGTCGTTGTCCCGGCTCTCCGTGGATGACGACCTATCCTCCCTTGGCATAATCCAGGTTGAGGGAACATGCTGCCAAAATTTACATATACCCCACCAATCGAGTGTGGTACTCTCTTCTAACCCCGCTGGTCCACGGAGTTATGCCCTTGCGTGATCTCCGATGGTCCTCCGAAAGGGGATATTAATAAGACATCGCACTCGTACCGGGTGTGTTACATCAGGCCGGTCCCCATCCGGATTCCGGGTTATGTGTATATACCTGATCTTTTACGAATCCTACCCTGCCGCTGCATGGGTGGTTTCCTATTCCCCACTTGGCATCATCCAAGATGGTGGGAATATGCCGTCGGGTTTCTCCCGTAATTAACAAACCCCTGCTCTGTTCAAATACATTTAACGTCTTGCAAATAGATGAATTTTGTCTCCTTTGAGCATACGGCTTTACCGCTGTCTTCCTCCTACCTCTAGCGTTTAATCAAGGGTTGTCTTCCTTAGGGAGGACGTAATTAACGTCATAGCGTTCAGGGTATGACGGACTTCTAGTCCAGACACGATCACTCACAATCGACTGACCATGTCAGATCGAGCGCACAATAAGAATCGTCACCACGGTGACTGGCACGCCAATGAACCAATAAATCAATAAATAATAAATCAATCCAATAAATTAAATTAAATAAATAAATAAAGATATCATAAAAAAATCCGCGTCCACAAGTCTGGCACGCCCGGTGGGACAGGAAACTACGATGACAACACAAATCGCGTCTGTATGCTTCGACAAGCAACCGGTGGACATGCACGTCCAGGAGGGGTACCTGGCGGTACCACTGGCGTTCGGTTCGTTTCCCCCAACTGTCGGGCTGCCCAACTGCTTGGGCGTTGTCTACACCGACCTTCTACAGGTCGATAACGAGGAGCAAGGCGCTGTTGCAAACGCCCCAGTGGAGGCCGCTGATCGCAAGGATGGCTTACCGAAGAAAACGGCCCCCACGGCCGTCGCCTGCTACGTCCATCATGTCCAGAAAAGGGACATGGTCCCCACTGCTGCCCAGAAGGGGAAGAAAACCAACCAGAGGAACCGGTCTACTGCTGTTGATCGTCGCCTTTCCAATTCCGGAAAGACGATAATGATGGGTGCTATTAGGGCGAACCTCGACGGTCGCCCCAGGGGAGTCCGGCCGGACAGAATCGTCCCGACCATCCCAACTGACAACAAGTTCCAGGTTTTGGCCGCTAGGAGGGCCAACTGGGAAGCTGCTGAAAAGAAGCCGCTGGCGCCCAAGCCAGCAAAATACAAACAGGTCTGGCGACCGAAGAGGATCCAAAGCTGGGCCCCAGCTGAAGACAGAGAGAACCTCACTGATATCACTGTTGCCCGCCTCAAAGCAGAGGGCAGAAGGGAGATGAAGAAAGATGAAAGAAATGCTACTGCTGCCTACCCCAGGACCCGGGGGAAGAGAGATGAGATTGAGGGTCAAGAAAGAAATATGATTGCTGTTCATCCCATGATGAGGGGCGGAAGATATGAGACCAGGGAAAACTTCACCAACACCCATCCCACGGCCAGGGGCAAGAGATGGGAAGAGAAGATCTACAATGCTGCTGCCAACCGCTGCCAAGTTGGCAATATAAGAAGAAGTGAGCCAGTCACTATGGTTACTGCAAGAAGATCAGGAGCCTGTGCCAGACAGGCTGATATCTTCAAATATCCCAGGGCCGAACATCTGAATGCTCGGGTGACAAGACTGGCCTGGCAGCAAAAGGGCCAGGACAGACTGATGCTCTGGCCTGAGCCGCAAAGGCGCGACCCAGAGGAGACTAAGCAGGTAGTCCAAGACTACTTCCACTACCTAGGGAGCTCTGCCCTAGGCCAGCAAAGACTATCCCGTGCCTTGGGCACCAGGGATGATGAAGAAGAAGAAACCTTCCAAGAAATGATGATCGAAGCCTCTTCCTCCGATTCGAATGACTATGAAGAAGGCCTCAGGGCCGGATATAATGAAGAAGACCTGTACGAGGAAGAAGCCAAAGAAAGAATATCGGTCTTTGACCGGCTCAGATGTCCTAGCCAAATAAAAAGAAAGGTCTACAGGCAGAAAGGAAAGATGCAAATCTTCGCCTACAATATGGCTGGACTGGCCAGGGGGCAAGATATACTACCAACTCAGCCAGATGAATTGCTCAGGCTGGCAACTAGACCTGGTCCTGTCACCAGAAGAGGCCAGGCAGCAAAAGATAAGATGAAAATTGATGATGAAGCCCGCAGGGTTACCACTATGACAGTTAATGTGGTAACAGCGGAAGATGGAGATAACCCCTTCGTTGATGATGCTGAAGGGACTTCTGAAGATATACAAATTCCATCAACCATGGATCCCATGATCCAGATGATGTTCAGAAGATACCAACAGGAGATCAATGCTCTCCGAAGACAGCTCAATGAGAGACAGGAAGCTACATCAGTCTCGAAGCAAGCGGAACCTGCGGGGTAGACATCCAGCTCCACAGAAACAACTATCCTGGCTAATCCTCTCTTAGCTGATAAGGGCAAAGCACCAAGTCAACCTGTTCCACAGCAAACAATAGCTCAGCCCTCTGTGTCTCAGACGCAGCCTACCGCACCCATCTTGCGCGCCACTGTGATGACAACTCCTCACAGCCAGCAACAAGCTCACTTCTTCCCAGAAGAGATAGATCCAGCTGTAGCCCACAAGCAGATGATTGAAAGAATTGTGGAAATGAAGCTGTCAGAAAAGACTGGCGGTGATGCGGGTACTTATGATGTGTACAAGGTACCGTATCCTCCCCAGTATGCTGCCAAGAAACTACCTCCAGGCATCAGCAAGCCGCCAAAGTTTGAGAAATTCAATGGCCAGGGCTCCCCTAGGGAGCATATAGCCTACTATACTACAATCATGGGCGACCTAGCAGTCGATGAAGCCTATCTGCTCAAGTTCTTTGGCTCGTCCCTCACTGGGTTGGCCTTTGAATGGTATTCAAGCTTGTCAGCAGGATCAGTGGTTGATTGGCCCGATATGCAGAGAAAATTCCGCGACAGGTTTCATGTCACGGAGAGGGAAATCACAATAGCAGAACTGTATGCTACCAGGCAGAAACAGGATGAAACTGCACTGGAGTACATCAAAAGATGGAGAAATCTAGCCATGAGATGCAGAAGACCTCCTCATCAGGAGGATGCAGTGCAGATATGCAAGCAGAACCTCAGGAGGGAGGTACTAGAAAAAATGATCGGTGCAGATGTCAAAACATTTGACCGACTGAACAATATAGTGGCGGAGGTCGAGACGTTCTTGTCCAAACGTCCGACCGTCAATGCTCCCGCCATGCCAAAAGGTAAATCCAATGATCGGCGGCCGTCACACTCTGAGGCCAACACCGTCGATTTTAGAACCTTTGAGCAACAAAAAGGGAAGAAAGGGGCAGATGAAGCTCCCCCGATGGCAGATACAGCAGAAAGAAGAGACAAAGTCTCTCTGAGGGACAGGATGAGAAGGGCTTACTCTTTTCCCAAGGATAAGACTGCAGCATTATTTAACTGTGCATATAAGTTCAATAAGGTAACATTGCCTGAACCGAAGAAGCCCGAAGATGCAGAAAAGAAAGATGATCCGATGTTCTGTCCCTTTCACCGGGTGTTGGGGCACGCAATTGAGGACTGTTATGTCTTCAAAGATATCATGGAAGGAATGGTCAAGAAGGGTGAACTGCAGCTAGGAGATTACCAGGTGAAGCCGCCTCGGCCACATGAGCTTCCGCCCTGGAGGGTGGCCGCCAATATGATCTCAATCTATCAACAGCTGCCTAAGGAAGCCATTGAAGAATGCACCAGGCACACCTGTGAAGCCTGCTTCCTCACCCCATTGAAAGATCAGGAAGGATGGCAAATGGTACCCACAAAAAGTAGAAAGAAGACTCCCGCAGCTAAAACCAACGGAGCAGTTATCCGGGGTGTCACCCCAAGGCCGGAGTCGCCTCCAATAAAGCCAATATGGCCTACAGTTGAGACCGGACCAGTCATCCGGATCCATACTCGCAACCGGAGGAGACAAACTCCCCTCCCTGCACATAAAGAAGAAAGTCCTACAACCAGGCGTCTGCAGCAATATATTAATGAGCTTGATGAGTATGAGCAGAAAAAGCCAAAACACCTGTTGGTGAAAGATTGTATACTCTGGGAGCAGCTCGAAGAGTTGAAAATTGAAGAGCAGCCGGAGGCAGAACAAAGAAAAGATGAGACTGAGTCCTTCTGGGGGCAGGAACTAGCAAAGCCAACTTCCCAGAAAAAGAAGAGACGGCCTAAGGCCAAAAAGGGAAAGAAGGTCACGACAGTACAATGCAATACTCTGTCGGTACTCTTTTCTCTGCCCGGGGAGGATGATGAACAAGAAGCATCAGATGCCCCGCTAGAAGCCAATCATGCTGAGGCCTCTACCTCAGCCCATGCAACACGTTCTGGGAGAAAATGGGGGCGTCCGCCACCAGCTAACCATAATATTATGTTCAGAGGGGAGCAACCCTATCAGATCCCGAAACCAGAGGTGCGCGGTGTCCAGGTTCCTCCCCCTGCCAGCTTGTACCAAGGAAAAGATAAAGCAGAAGGAGCCCCTTCATTCCTGGAGTTCCTGTCCAGCTTAGAAAACGAGCAACTGGCTCACACTGCTCCAGCTAAAAGCAATAAGTGCCAGCAGACGGTAGATAGAAAGCAGAAGCAGCATGAAGAAAATGAAGAAAATAGCCCTCTAGCAAAGCCAGGGGCAGTCATTACAGAAGAAGCCCTCCGGGAGACCGATGAAGAAAATGAAACTAGGACTGGGCAGCAAAGGCCACAGGCACCACATGAACCTCGAAGACCCCGGTGGGCAGAGGAGATGAGGCTGTCTAATGTTCGGGTTGGCAGTCGAATCATGAAAATGTTGAAGAAGCTCCCCACCAGATTCTCCATCTGGGAGATACTCTCTCTGAGTGAAGAGGCCCGCCAAGCAATTGTGGATGCCCTACAGTCGCCGGCACAATATGAAGCACTCTTAATGGAAGTGAATTCGGGGCCATCAGTCACGTTCACAGAAGATGATATGCTGATCCCAAATGCCAGTCACAACAGACCGTTGTATATGAGGGGCTCCCTGAACTGTCAGTCGCTGAGCAGGATACTGATAGATCCCGGGGCTGCTGTAAATATTCTCCCGTATCGCATCTATCAGAAATACTACTTTGATCTGTAGCTTACCAAGGTCAGAGACATGAAGATTGCTGGGTTCAACCAGAAATGTGAAACACCTCTCGGGGTGGCTGATTTCAACCTCACATTGGGCGACCTCACTACCGTGGTACGATTCTATGTGATCGACTCCAACACCACGTATAAGGCCCTGTTGGGGAGACCGTGGCTGCATGAATATCAGATAGTGCCATCCACGCTACACCAATGCATAAAATACTGCCATGAAGGAAAGGAAGAAAGGGTGTTTGCAGACCTACATCCCTTTCAAGTGTTCGAATGCCATATGCTCGATGCCTCCTACTACACCGAGGTGTCATAAAAGGATGAAAAGAAAGAGGCTGTGATCAGCCAGAAGAAGCCGGCGACGAAGGCAAAAGCTTGGTCTCCACCGCCACCCAGGGGCTATGTTGAAAAGCATGAAGTAGCTCACATCTCTTATGCTGATGATTTTGCTCGGATCACCCCTCCTAGCATCCATCCAGATAGCACTGATCAAGAAATGAAAGAAAGGTGCATACAGGTGAAGGTCCCACGAGGTTTAATCAAACCCGTCGCCAGCCTAGAATACCAAACAGTGCTGCCACTGAAGACTATGGAAATCCCTCGCTTCTGCGAGCCACCTACCATATTCTACACCGGGGAGGCAGTCGAAGAAGATGATCAAGACTGCATGGTCCCTGAAGAAGCCGCAAACCGGATGGTGCCGATTACAGGCCTGGAGTATACTACCCAGCGGGTTTCGCAGATGTTCTCCAAGATGCAAATGCCATCACTACAATCTGCAGCCCAGAAGAAAGCATTCAGGGAGCTATGGGATCCGCCTCGAGATAATAAGGAACTGAGGAAGATCACACAGCATCCGGGATTGGGTTATACCCTTCAAGAATATTATGAAGCCGAGGTGGATGTCATCTCTACCTTCTACCAGCATGGGGACTCCCCTGGGATAGGATATGATCAATATCCCTTTGAGGATGAAGAGATTATGTATCAAACCATAACAGACAATTAAGCCCAAGATGACCAGCCAGAAGCAGGGATGTCTGATAAAACTAAGAGGGGTCGGTGCTGGAAGGACCCGTCCTGCAAGAAGGATCTATTCCAGGCCGAAGCACAATTTGATACGGGAACCCCGGATGAAGACCAGATGGCCAAAGAACTGAGAGAATGCCTGGAATTTGAGCGCATTCTGGAAGAAGTCCGGGCTCTACAAAAAGATGACCTTTCAGGGGAGCCTGCAACAGAAAGATCCCTAAGAGCGGAAGATTCCACTTTTGAATTCTCTTCTGAACCAGTCTCGTCCTCGGGGCAGACTGAACATAATCCGATGGTATCGGCCTTATATGATAAGCCGACATCCGCTGATGAGCAGGATGACGATACAGAAGAACATGAAACTGAAGAGAATTATATCCCGGGAGGCTTTATTGATTTGCAAGAAGCCCCACCCGAAGTTGAGGATGGAGGCCAGGCCACCGTCGATGAGCTGATAGAAGTGAATCTGGGGTCAGCAGATGAGCCAAGGCCGACATTCCTCAGTGCACTGCTAGAACCAACTGCCAGAGAACAGTACATACAGTTTCTGAAAGAGTTCCAAGACTGCTTTGCATGGACATATGATGAGATGCCGGGACTGAGCTCTGATGTGGCACAGCACCGATTGGCGATAGACCCGGGGGCAAGCCCTGTAAAGCAGCCTTCAAGGAGAATGCGTCCCGAACTGATAAATCAGATCAACAAAGAAGTCGACAAGCTGATCAATGTGGGCTTTGTTGAAGAGAACCAATATACTACATGGCTGGCCAATATAGTGCCCGTGAAGAAGAAAAATGGGCAGATCAGAATATGTGTAGATTTCAGGGACCTGAATAAGGCTTGTCCAAAAGATGATTTCCCAGTGCCAATTACTGAAGTAATGATCGATGCAACCACTGGCCATGAAGCCCTGTCATTCATGGATGGGTCATCCGGATATAACCAGATCTGGATCGCTGAAGAAGACAGAGTGCACACTGCATTCCGCACTCCGAAGGGGATATTCCACTATAAAAGGATGCCGTTCGGCCTCAAGAATGCCGGCGCTACCTATCAAAGAGCTATGACAAAGATCTTTGATGATTTGCTCTTCAAGAAGGTAGAGTGCTACATCGATGACCTGGTGGTGAAAACCAGCAGAAAAGAAGACCATTTGCAGGATCTGAGAGTAGTGTTCCAGAGGCTGCGCAAATATGAGCTCAAAATGAATCCTATGAAATGTGCCTTCGGCGTGTCCAGTGGAAAATTCCTTGGGTTCATTATCCGTCATAGGGGCATTGAGATTGACCCATCCAAGATTAAAGCTATCCAGGAGCTCCCTCCACCAAGGAATCTCCACGAGCTGAGATCTCTACAAGGGCGTTTGGCCTACATCCGACGATTCATATCAAATCTGTCGGGGAGATGCCACCCTTTTCACAAGCTCATGATGAAAGATGTGCCGTTCCTCTGGGACGATGGCTGTGAGGAGGCCTTTGAGAAGCTGAAATAATATCTCAAAACCCCTCCAGTGCTGGGGGCACCTATTAAGGGCAAACCTCTGATACTGTACATTGCAGCCACACACTGTTCCCTGGGGGCAATGCTAGCACAGATAAATGAAGAAGGCAAAGAGCAGGCTCTATACTACCTGAGTAGGAGGCTGATCAGAATAGAAGAAAGCTACAGCTATATAGAAAAGACATGCTTGGCACTAGTCTTTGCCGTTAAAAAGCTCCGGCACTACATGCTGTCACATGAAATCAGATTGATATCTGCAGCAGATCCACTCAAATACATACTGACTCAACCAGTACTGAAAGGCCGGTTGGGCAAATGGGCAGTAATTCTGATGGAATTCGATATCACGTATATACCCCAGAGGGCAATAAAAGGACAGGCTGTGGCCGATTTCTTCTCAGAACATCCTGTGCCAGAGAATGATATGTTGGGGACTGAGTTACCCGATGATGAGACACTAGAAGCCTGCCAAGCTCAGTCAACTATGTGGCAGCTATTCTTTGATGGAGCATCTAGAACAGAGACGGACTCCGATGGAAAGACCAGAATACGGGCCGGAGCCGGTATTGTGCTGAAATCGCCGGAAGGGGAGGTTGTGCATACTTCCTGTTCTATAAACAAGCCCTGCACTAATAATGAAGCCGAGTATGAAGCTCTGATAATCGGACTGCATATAAGCCTCAACATGGGTATCCAGATGCTTCAGGTATTCGGGGATTCAATGTTGATAATAAAGCAAATCCAAGGTGAGTTCGAAGTGCGAAAGCTGGAGTTGAACCCCTACCACCAAAAAGCTGTGCGCCTCATGGCGAAATTCTATCATATTGAGCTCAAGCATGTGGGCCGTGCACATAATGCCCAGGCTGATGCATTGGCAAAACTAGCCAGCTCAATAGCAGTCCCACCGGATGAGACACTGAACATTGTTGTTATAAATCGGCGGCAAGTCCCCAGCATGCTAGAAGGCTACCCCGAAGAAAATGAAGTCTCCATGATCAGTATAGAACAGGCATCCGATTGGAGACAGCACCTGCTACAATGGTTTTTACACCAACAGCTGCCGCAGAAAAGAGAAGAAAAGATGAAACTCCTGCGAATCAAAGATTCTTATGAATTCAGGAATGGGACTCTGTTCCGAATAATGGCAGATGCACGAAAGAAGATTCTGCTCCGCTGCCTGTCCACTGAGGAAGCTTGGCAAGCAATGAAAGAAGTACATGCTGGGACAGCAGGTGCCCACCAGGCTGGCCCCAAGATGAAGATAGAAATCAAGAAGCTGGGCTACTATTGGCCCACTATGTTTGAGGACTGCTGCACATTTGCAAAGTCATGCCAGAAGTGTCAGGAGCATGCTGTTGTGCCTAGAAGGCCACCTACGATTCTGCACCCTACAGTCCCTAGCTGGCCGTTTGCACAATGGGGAACTGATGTAGTCGGTCCACTACCGACTTCCTCGGCCGGGCATAAGTATATACTGGCCATAACAGATTACTTCTCCCGATGGGCAGAGGCTATAGCACTAAGAGAAGTCACTGGTGAGTTGGTCGCTAGATTCATCAAGCAAAACATCATCTTCCGATTTGGGATCCCCGGCCGAATAATATCTGACAATGGGAGTCATTTCAGAAATCAGAAAATCTATCGGCTTGCCGAGAAATATAAGATCGAATGGAGGACTTCCACTCCTTACAATCCACAGGCAAATGGATTGGCAGAAGCTTTCAATAAGACTTTGTGCACCCTGCTGGCCAAAGTCGTCAGTGCCAGTAAGAAGGACTGGGAAGAAAAGATGTATGAAGCTCTGTGGGCGTACCGCACCGTCTTCAAAACACCTACAGGGTGCTCACCATACTCCTTGGTATACGGCTCAGAGGCAGTAGTCCCACTAGAGCTGGAAGTCCCGTCACTCAGAGTGGCAGTCCAATACGACCTAGCCCATGGCGAACAAACCAATGCAGAAAGAAGATTAGAAGAATTGGCTGAATTGGAAGGGAAGCGCCTCCAAGCTCAGAAGAATATCCAAATGTATCAGGTCTGCATGGCCACTGCATTTAACAAACTCGTAAAAGGACGAGAATTTAAGAAAGGTGACCTCGTCATGGTCAAGAAAAAAGAAGTCATGGCGTCCAACCCGAAGGGAAAGCTAAATCCCAATTGGGAGGGTCCATATATGATACAAAGGGTCTACGAAGGAGGGGCCTCCATAGTTGTTAATCATCGAGGGGAGATCCAATTCTCACCACTCAACGGTAAACACCTAAAGTTGTATCATGCTGCACAGCTGATATTCCCCGAGTAATCGGGCAAGAGATACCTTTTTCTTGGTCTAGCGACACTACGCCCTAGCCGAGACACCCTTTCCTTGGCCTAGCGGCACTCCGCCCTAGCCGAGATACCCTCTCCTTGGCTTAGCGGCACTCCGCCCTAGTCAAGATACCCTTTCCTTAGCCTAGCGACACTCCGCCCTAGCCGAGATACCCTTTCCTTGGCCTAGCGGCACTCCGCCCTAGTCAAGATACCTTTTCCTTGGCATAGCGGCACTCCGCCCTAGCCGGGATACCTTTTTCTTGGTTTAGCGGCACTCCGCCCTAGCCGAGCTACCCTTCCTTGGTCTAGTGGCACTCCGCCCTAGCCGAGCTACCCTTCCTTGGTCTAGTGGCATTCCGCCGTAGCCGAGATACCCTTTCCCTGGCCTAGCGGCACTTCGCCCTAGTCAAGATACCTTTTCCTTGGCCTAATGGCACTCCGCCCTAGCCAAGATATCCTTTCCTTGGTATAGTGACACTCCGTCCTAACCAGGCTACCACTTTTCGTGATCTTGTGTCGTCACGGTCTGACACCCTCTAAACAAGAAGGGGGGGATAGAAGAAAATAAAAAAAATATATAAATAAAAATGGGGTTAAAAATAGAGATACCCCGCCAGTCTTGTTCGGACATTCTGAACAAGGGCAAAAATGGCTAAAACCCAACTGTGGTGAAAACCCGAAAGGGCACTGCAGGCAAAATCGGGTACCCCGCCATGCGAAAACCCGAAAGGGCGCACGAGCAAAAGCAAGAGGGGGCTGGCTCTGGTGAAAACCCGAAAGGGCACTTGGGTCGGTAATGTGGTAACCACGAAGAAACCCGCATATCTCTTTACGTCCCGCCGTGATGAAATCCATCCAGTTTAGACCTTACGTCTACCCTGATGAAATTTATGAAATCCTTGCATTGGTATAAACCCAATACCGATGATGAAACCCGTTGCTGATTGATTGGCGCATTGCCCGATCAGCGATGAAACCTGTCCAGTTTAGACCTTACGTCTATCCTGATCAAACCTATAGAAATCCTTGCATTGGTATAAACCCAGTACCGATGATGAAACCCGTTGCTGATTGATTGGCACATTGCCCGATCAGCGATGAAACCTGTCCAGATTAGACCTTACGTCTATCCTGATCAAACCTATAAAAATCCTTGCGTTGGTATAAACCTAATACCGATAATGAAACCCGTTGCTGATTGATTGGCGCATTGCCCGATCAGCGATGAAACCTGTCCAGTTTAGACCTTACGTCTATCCTGATCAAACCTATAAAAATCCTTGCATTGGTATAAACCCAATACCGATGATGAAATCCGTTGCTGATTGATTGGCGCATTGCCCGATCAGCGATGAAACCTGTTCAGTTTAGACCTTACGTCTATCCTGATGAGACCTATGAAACCCTTGCATTGATGTTAGCACCCACATCAATGATGACATATGCACAAACTGCGCCCATCAGTTATAGAATCAAAGTTTCAATAAAAAAAAAAGAGAGAAAGGGAGAAGAAAAGAAGAGACAAAATGGGGTTAAAAATAGAGATACCCCGCCAGTCTTGTTCAGGCATTCTGAACGAGGGCAAAAATGGCTAAAACCCAGCTGTGGTGAAAACCCGAAAGGGCACTGCAGGCAAAATCGGGTACCCCGCCACGTAAAAATCCGAAAGGATGCGTGGGAAAAAGCAAGAGGGGGCTGGCTCTGGTGAAAACCCGAAAGGGCACTTGGGTCAGTAATATGGTAATTCAAAAAGTTCCGTGCCAACCGGCACGATACCTTCATCTGCCTTCATTGGTAAAACCTTCCGTCGGTCATATGGCTCCATGCCCCACTGATGATAAAGCCTTTCTGGGACAGACCTTACGTTTGCCCTGATAAAATCTACATACCCCCATTCGCATGTCCCACCAACAATGAAACCCATCACTGTTCTGATGAAACCTATACATTCTTGGCAAAGTCCCACCTGCGATAAACCCTACTCAGTTTAGACCTTTCGTCTATTCTGAGGAAACTTATAAATCCTTTTCGCATCGATATAAATCCAATATCGATGATGAAATCAACTGTTGATCGATTGGCACCTCGCCCGATCAATGATGAAACCCTACTCAGTTTAGACCTTTCGTCTATTCTGAGGAAACTTATAAATCCTTTTTGCATCGATATAAATCCAATATCGATGATGAAATCAGCTGTTGATCGATTGGCACCTCGCCCGATCAATGATGAAACCCTACTCAGTTTAGACCTTTCGTCTATTCTGAGGAAACTTATAAATCCTTTTTGCATCGATATAAATCCAATATCGATGATGAAATCAGCTGTTGATCGATTGGCACCTCGCCCGATCAATGATGAAACCCTACTCAGTTTAGACCTTTCGTCTATTCTGAGGAAACTTATAAATCCTTTTTGCATCGATATAAATCCAATATCGATGATGAAATCAACTGTTGATCGATTGGCACCTCGTCCGATCAATGATGAAACCCTACTCAGCTTAGACCTCTCGTCTATCCTGAGGAAACTTATAAATCCTTTTTGCATCGATATAAATCCAATATCGATGATGAAATCAACTGTTGATCGATTGGCACCTCGCCCGATCAATGATGAAACCCTACTCAGTGTAGACCTTTCGTCTATTCTGGGGAAACTTATGAACCCTTCTTGCATCGATATAAACCCAATATCGATGATGAAACCAGCTGTTGATCGACTGGCATTTCGCCCGATCAATGATAAAACCCTATTCAGTTCAGACCCTACGTCTGTCTTGATGAAAACCACATATCCTGTAATCGTCCCACCTGCTATAACCTCTACCCAGTCTAGACTTTCCGTCTATTCTGATAAGGCCCTTTCTTTCACATTCCTGCAAATTGTCTCCCTCACAGCACATATTGCCAAGAGGGACGTTTGCCGCTACCAACAGAATCCGGTTTAAGCACCTCTTCGGATGCCGTCACGCGGTGGAGCGAGTTCCCCATCCTTTCTCTGAAGGGGTGGACGCTCTCCTGCCAGATACGAGCCATTCGCATGAGGGGTTGCTAAAACCACTACCCCACTTCCCTGAAGTGATAAAACCACATGGAAAAGAAGGCGAATACACATAAAGCAAAATTTTTCTTTTCATTAAGAAGTGAGTACATAAAGGGCCCCGAGGGGACATTGTATCACAAAAGAGCACCAAAAAAAAGAGAGAAGAAGAAAAGAAAAAGAAAATGATTCATGGCTGCCGGAAGATATCCTCGAATGCCAGAAGACCCACAGAAGGGGCGGCTCCTAGTTCATGAAGCCGAGCCTCCTCTTCCTGCAGTCGAACAGACTGGTCTCGAAAGGATGCCACCTGCCCCTCTAATAAAGCTGCTTCTTCCTCGAGCTGCGGTCGAGAAGTTGTTAGCTGTGGCAGCTCAGCTCAGAGATCAGACAGTTCAGCTTCCAGGATAGTTATCCGGTCGCGCACGAAATGCTCCCGCTCCGCCAAAGACTGCATTTGACGCTGTCACTCCTGAAGGATAGAGTTCATCTTTGCCAGCTCGGACTTGCACTCCATTCTTTGCAACTTCAAGGCTGCCAATCTGTCTGACATGATGTGTGTCAAGAAATCCCGGCGATGAACAAATTTTAACAACAAAAGAACCCGCTGGGCCCATATTTCTGTGGGACATCCCATCGCCTGTAAGCCGGCGGTGAAGCGCCCGGCTATCTCCTTCAACTGTGAATAAGTTAGTCCAGGTTGGGACTCCACCAGTTGACGCAGCATGCCCAGATGTTGCCAGACAAAACTTTCAGGGGAAGTGAAGCCAGGCGAAGGAAGAGGAGCTACTTCAAAAGTTACTTCACTGTCTATATCCGCCCATAGGGTGATATCCGGCTGCGAAGAAGAAGACGGCAGGTCTGCCGAAGCCACCAACTGAGCTCTGCCCGTAACCTCTGACGTGGCCGAGAGATCTTCCACCTCCATCTCCTCGGAGGCGGCCGTCGGAACACTCCCGGATGCAACTTCAGGCATCTCCTCCTCAGATTCTGAAAATACGGAAGCAGATTCCGTGGCCGTTATAGGCGATACTCCCAGTTCTGCAACAGATACCTCTCCTTCTTCCATTTCGGTGCCCAGCCCCTGCAATGTCAAGGCTGCGGGGGCCACGGTCTGAAGAGGCAAAGGTTCGCTCTCCATGACTGATACTATGGGAACTGTTGATTCTGGAGCGATGGTCATCACTGCAGCTGGTATAAAGGCAGAACCCCTGGCTGGGTCCATTTCAGCTCTGAAATCCAAAGCCTTGATGAGAGCCGGGCCTTCCCCTGCATTCCGCAGGTCCAATGATGCTAAGTCTGTGGAGGACTGCACCCTCACGGGCACAGGGCGAATTATCTCAAGAACGGCTGCCGAAGCAGGAACAATAGCCAGGGTGCCAGATAAAGTGGCTTCAACGGCTGCACTCGTAGCCGGGAGGGCAACAGGGGATTCCTGTGAACGAATCAATGCAGTGTCAAGCAGCAGATAAAGATGGGGAAAAGGAAACCATAAAGGGAAAAGACTCACTTCTAAAGTGATGCCAATATCCTCAAAAGACTGCAGGGAAGAAGAAAGCCCCGCTGATGAGACCACAAAAGGAGGAGTTATATCTGCCTCGGTATCCAGAGCGGCGAACTCTTCTGGTAATTCTTCTCCAGAAAATGGCACCAGCAGCTTGGGGGGTGTAAATGATAAAACAATGGCGGTACATACGGATGGGGCCTCTGGTTTGGAGGCACCCTCCGTGTCGCTCCCGCTGAGATCTGTTTCTTCTCCACCTGCCTCAGAAGCGGCCGCAGAGCTACCGGAAGAGATTTCTACTCTGTCCATGGGCGGGGCCATCAATTCTAACATCTGCTTGGAGGAAGACCGGGTAACTATGCGCCTTCCGGGAGCGGGGCCCCATTTCGCCTGGGTCTTGTGACCCTCCCGCGGCTGAGTAATATCGCCAGCCGCTCCTGTAATCTCAGTCTCCTCCCCGGCCATCACTATAAGAAAAGCCTGTGAGAGGGACGATGAAAAGTAGCTGAAATGAACAGAAAAAGATGAAAAGGGCATGCTTACCCTCCGCCTCACTAGTCGGCGTGGGAGAGGGCAACCTGGTCCCCACCTCGGAGGGCGCCGCGACTGGCTCTTGGGCTGTGCAAGAAGGAGTGGTCAGATTTAAACACTCCTCTGAAACCCAGCAAGATAGAATGAAGAATGCAATGGCAGAATATTGATGTTACCCTGAACTGATGCCTGAGCGGCCTCCCTCTGAGTTTCGAACTCATCAAATGAGGGAATGTCAGGGAGAGGGGTCCCGGTGTCCATCACTACCGAAGCCGATTGTTGAGCCTGAGCTTTCTTGGCCTTCCTGGCCTTCCCAACTGCAGCCTTGACTGCAGAAGCCTTCCTCTTCTTGCCAGGAGGCAGGGGAGTAGTGGTCGGTGCTGCAGCAGGAACTTCAAAGTAAGTGGGCTTCTCGGCCTGCGCAATAATCTTCCTGTAGAGCCCCTGCCGCTTTATGTCGGGCCGGTCTGTTAAGAACGGCAGAAAGATGATGGGATCAATAGATGCAAAATTCAGATGCTAAACAGAAAACACTGCAGTCAGAAAGGAAAAGATTATACCTGCTGGTCCATCATAAAATACAGAGAGCGGCCAGTACAGATAAGCCACTTCTTTGGAGCGGGAAGCAGCCTCCTTGATAAGCCAGCAAACATCGCCGAATATCTGGCATTTCTCCACTAAAGCTGCCAGGTCATTATGGCCATGAAAATCAAGGCAGCGAAACAAGTCAAGATGGTCCATGCCCCACCCATCGACATAATGAAATGATATAAACAGCGGCTTGTTCAAAATGCCAGCTATCGGGCTTTCTGCAGATAATCCATGCAAACTCAGCAGAATGAACAGCCAGGACGTTTGCTTATAGTACGTCTGAGTTCTATCTTCCCGGCGTACAAACGTCCTATACGGATGAAATTTATCAACTGGACCCCTCCAATGAGCTACTGCCGGGAGCGGCTCTTCAACAGGAAATGGATACTGTTGTGCCTCCAAGCGATCATCTCCTATATGGCACAGATGTTTCAGGGTCTTTACGAAACTGTCTTCGTTAATAGCGGCAAAGACAGGAGCGGGCGGCTCAGAATTCTTTTCCTTCAGAGCTCGACGCTGGGCCAGATAGTTCTCTGCCTCCCTCGGGTTCTGCGAATAAAGCTTCCTCAGATGGGCCTCGGGGATTTCAAACACCGGCCCAGGCTGCTGTTTCAGGAAAGAACGCTCTGCTACATCCCAGAAAGCACCCCTGCCATCCCTGAAAAAGCCGGTCCGAATGTTCCACCATTTGATATATTCTGATGTTACCCGGGGAACACGGTTGGAGACGGTGGGCACCCTGAAGATTGCGTCGTCCTGACGATGATAGAAATCCCACCACAACCGGCCGTCGCCGACAATGGTGGACCCGTGCTTGGCCCTGCTATCCAGGGGAAATTGAGCAACTGATGTAGGGATGTGCTGGTCATAACCAAAGTTCCGCCCAAATCGGAACGGATAGTATGGCTCCAACAGAAGCAGGCCACCCTTTCTGTAAACCAAAACACTAGGCCGAATTGCCATGGCCCATCTCACCAGCTCCGGTTCCAGGATTGGCCGAGCAGTGTTGACCCCTGAGACAGGGTGGATATATGTCTCTATCTCCTCCAGCTTACACTCTCTTTGAGGATCAATCAAAGGAGCTGAACCTGCGGCCAAGCTCCAGAAATGTATGCTGCCAGGGGCGTCCACTGGTACTTTTATCAGTCGGCCCCTTATTTTAAATAGCTGATCATAAAAGGGACCAGGCTCAGCGCTGGCAAATTCAACCATCCTGGGTGACACTGTATCCGCCTGCAAGGTTCTCGGAGCTAATTCAGGGAATATACTGCAGACCCAGGCATTGAAGAAATGAAAAGGACCCACGGTCCTCAAAGAACGGGGAGTCCGATGCTTGTACAGGTCCCCCAAAGATTTATAGATCAAACACAGGGCCACTGGGCAGAGCGACAGCTTCATCCCCCAGGCCATCTGACAAGCTGGATATATGGCCTCTGGCCGAATGACTGTCTCGTCCCCTTGTGGAAGAGCAAAAGTACACAGCCAGAATGTGAAATAAGCTGCACAGTGTGTGATGGGATCTACCCCTGCCGGGTTGGGACCACCTTTGCCCGCATGGCGCAATGAAGATGGCAGTGCCGATTTATAGCGGGGAGCTCTTATCTGCTTGCTCGCAACAGGACCCATGGAGGGGAAATCTGCATATTTCAGGGGACCGTCGAAGAAGTACTGGAGCCACTGCCCGATCCGGACCCTCAGTTTGCTACCTTTCTCTCGGGGATGATAGCCTTTGGAGGATCCTCTACTATATGCCAGACAGATGGAGCGATAGACCTTCATCAGATATCGGTAAGAGAAGCCAAGGGAATACTTGCCTTCCCCATCAGAGCTGTCTTTCTCGGAGTCTGCCAAGCAGACTTCTTCATACGGTTCACCGTCAATAGGCAGACCGGAGAGCCGTGATAAACTCCAGAGGTCTAGGGATGTCTCACCCTCTGCTGTATAAAAAGTGTTGAACAAAGGACAGAACACTTCAAACATCCCACAGCATAACCCCCTGGAGATGGGATATCGGAATCTGGAAGCAAAAACACTGTGGTATACTCCCGCTCTGATCAGCAGAGGGGCATATTCCGTCAGAACAAACTCGGTAAATTCTACTGCCCCTACTCGGAATAGATGGGAGTCAGTGATCTTGCAGTCTCCGAACCAACCAGCCGACAAATGGTACTTGAACTGAATGGCCGAACAATTTAGCACGAAGGGCTCTTCGCGATATCCCCACTTTATAGGTGCCAAGAACATACCATAGCCGGGCTTCTCCCTATGAACTCGGCCGCCAGCATTGTCCCACCGAGCAGGTGTAAATTCCGGTGCCCGGGTCAGCATCTTTTTCTCCGGTTCTAGCTCCGATATTCCAAGGACTGCATCCCAGTCCCGCTTCTCCCCGGGAAGATATATAGCCTTGCTGCGATACACTGATTCCTTCAGGCTATCCCGCTCGGCAAGGATGGCAGCTTCAACTACGCGAGCTATCCGATAATCTCGCAAGCCACCCACTGTGAAGGTCCGGATGAACGGCATCAAGTGGCGATCCTTCGGGAAGTCTGGCCGGTAGTTATTATCCCGCCTGAAGCATGTCTCGGTCACCGTGGAGTATACCCGGGCCGTCGACACTGTGTCAGTTTCAGAATCAGACGATTCGTCAACTGAAGCTATTCTATCATATCCGAAATCCAAGCTGTGCACGTTCAACCAGTTTACTGTGGCCCGAGATATGTCTGGCTGGGCCGATGAACTAGCTCCAACAGCTCCGGAAGATGCAGCAGCAGAGCCAGAAGCCATTGCTATATCTGTAAACAAAAGGAGAAATGTGGATTAAAAGTCAGTCTTATAAGGATTGCAACATGAGATTCTATAAAAAATTTCGGCAGCATCTCCCCTTATTCGGGATCTGCCCAAAAGAATAGGGAGTCACCAACCAAGAGGGGGTGATCCCGGAAGCAAAGGGATTAAATCCCCAAAAGACGTCGTACCCGGGACGAAGAACTCGCGGCCACCGCCGAGAGGATGAAGACGGCTCGCGCCGAAGAGAAGAAATGGAGAAAAGCTGAAGAAAGAGAAAGACTGATGAAGAATGAGAAAAAAACAAGCCATCGGCGCCCTAAATAGGGGCCCAGGCGACCAGGGTCTCGGCGCGGTGAAATGCGCGCCGAGAACCTCCAGGCCGAGAGCCCCCGGCGGCCAGAAGGCGCGCCGAGAAGCCCCCAGGCCGAGGCCCTCTGCGGCCAGGGCGCGCCGAGAAGGTCCCCAGGCCGAGAACACCCCAGGCCGAGACCCCCCTGCGCCAGGGCGCGCCGAGAAGGTCCAGGTCGAAAGCCCAGCCAACCAGGCCGCGCCGAGAGACCCCCCGCGCCGAGAAGCTTCGCGCCGGGAGGTCCTGCAGGCCGAAAAGCCTCAAATGCTGAAAATAATGATAGAAAATATGAAGAGGAGAAACATCGGTGTGCAGAATACTGTTACAGCGAGATGATCAGGTCTGAGAACTGAATTGAAGACAAATTGAGGAAGATACCCTCGAATGGTGAAAGACACCTGCAACCCCCGTGGCGCTTATTCTGCGCTTACGCCGCCCGCAGGTGGGGGGCATTTCTTGACACCCGGAAAATGAACAAGGGTGGAAGCATAATTGAAAAGAAGATCTGACCAACAGCGAAAGACTAATGATGAAGCTTATCAACCTTTCACCCGGCTAAAGCCCTTGTCGGCCAAAGCTGATGCCCGGTGCCAATGTCACTCAGACGGCAGCACTGATAAAGCAGCAGTCACTCGACTAATGAGATCTTCCAGCCCTTTAAGAAGAGCTGTACTACTGCTTCGTCCAAGAAGTCACGGACGATATGTCAGGGTAAGTCAGATGTCGGCTTACTGACGGAAGTAATATGAGATAAAGATGAAGCCAACACCGGCAGATGAAGATGGTAAAGGCTCCTGAGAAGATAGAGCAGAAGAAGAGTCGTCTCCACAGATTATGCACCCAGCTGAGGTCTTCCCAGACTAAAGCAGATATCCGAGCTCGTCGCCATTTGAGTGACGATATTGATAAGATGATACCCGATTTTGTCACCGTTCAGATGACAATCCTGATAAAACCCCTGTCTACGGACTGATAAAATCCCTGTCTACGGACTGATAAAACCCCTGTCTACGGACTGATGAAATCCCTGTCTACGGACTGATGAAACCCCTATCTACGGACTGATGAAACCCCTGTCTACGGACTGATGAAATCCCTGTCTGCGGACTGATAAAACCCTGTCTGCGGACTGACGAAAATTGCAATCACGATTTCGATACAAGATATTTCATAGATGATAGACCCTTTGGGGGTGATGATACACTTAAAGAAACCCCAAGTGGGCCTGTATGAAGGTGGCGCCGAAAGCCCGTGTCGAAGCCCAAATACTGGCGCCGAGTGACCAGATTCGAGCGCGCCGGGAAGCTTACCTCAAGCGCGCCGTGAAGGTGCCTGCCGAAAAGAAAAAAGGAAAAGGGTTATAAAACCCCCTCCCTTCGGAGAGAAGAGGTGGAGAGAAGAGGAGAAAAAGCCAAGCCGGAGAGAAAAAGGGGATCGATAGAAAAAGGGGATCGATCGGAAGAAAGAAAAGGGGGAAAAAGATAGAGCAATAGAAAGATAGAGAGGGAGTCCTGTTCGGAGAGCAAGAGCCACCCCCCTTTCAACCAACAGAGAAGAGAAGAAGAAGGAAGGCTCCAGGTGGGCACTGGGGAGGGAGAGGAGTCAATGCTCCACCCTCCCCTCCTCCATGTTTTCTTTTCTTTGATGTAATATAGCGAGTCTTTTCTCGATTTATCAAATGTAGCCGGAGAGTTCCGGCCTTGATTTTTACCTTTCTGTCTTGCATTTCTCTTTCATGATCAGTGTAAGATTTTTTATGCAATGCAATGAAACATCGATATGGCCCGCCTGGGCACTGATTGATCAAGACATCCGATCTCTGTCTCTCTATGTGTATGGTCTTTGTCTGAAAGAAAGTATAGATTAGACTCTTCGAGTTTCAGAGCCGATCGTATGGGTCTGTTCTTCGAAGAGGGACGAGGATAGGACTCCTACCCCTATCTAATGGGTTACTGAGTTTTATTCTCTTCTTCCCTCTCCTATCTCAATGACTGATTCTCTGCATATAATCTGAGTTTTTCTGTCGAGCTCCTTTATGCGGTTTAGGAACCAGAGACATCAATCTCTTGGTTTCCTGGACTGTCTAGCTCTGATAAATGATGATCCGATCCCTGGGTCCTCCATTCTAAGTCTTGAATGCTTAGGGCCTGAAGTTTCTGCGTTGAGAGTCCCCCCTTCGCCGGTTTTCAATGTCACTGGGCTCGCCCGGAGGGGTCAGAGGACAGTCATCTCTTGACTCCCCCAGATGGCCTGCAACAAGCAGATAAAACCCTCCACAGGATCAGGTGATGGTCTGGTTTCTTTCATTGATTCCACCGTCCAATTCCCTTGGCACCCTTCTAATAGAAGCATCCATGAAATTCCCCTTTTGCACTTCTGGCCCGGCATCAATTCGAGCTTGAAATCCCAAAAAAAACATCTGAACAGAGCATCGTTATTGAGCTCTGAAACCCTGAAATACTGTAACAATTCCACCTTCTCGGCGTGCAAGTTTCCCCGCCGAAAACCCCTCTGCCGAGAAGTCTGTCCCCTTAGCTAAACGACAAACCAATCTGTTAGCTAAACACTTTCCACATGAGTCTCTGTGCAAGGCTCCCGGCGGCAGACTCCCGGCGCGGCCAGGAGCGCGCCGGGAAGCCCTCTGCCGAGAGCCCCTCCTCCTTGTCAGCCATTCACCCCCCCTTTTTTGCCAAACCTGATGCTGGCCCTTCCCGGCGCCACCTTCCCGGCGCGCCCAGGAGCCCGCCGGGAAGCTCCACGCCGAGGGCCTTCCTCCCTCTTTTGGCCGGCTAAGCCCCTGGCCGAGACCCATTTTTTTGGCCGCCGAAAACCCCTGGCCGAGACCCCCTTTTTGGCCGCCGAAAGCCCCTGGCCGGGACCCCCCTTTTTGACCGGCTGAACCCCTGGCCGAGACCCTCTTTGGCCGCCGATTGAACCCAGGCCGAGACCCTTTTCCCTTGGCCGATTATGCCCCAGGCCGAGATCCCCTCTTTGGCCAATATTAAAGCCACGCCGAGATCCCTCCTTCAGTCAACGAAATCCACTCCGAGGCCCATCTCTGCACCATCTTTCTTCAAACTTCTTAATCTCCCCATACATCTGTTTAAGGGGATACTCACAGACCATCACTTGTGTCTTGATGAGATACAATAATGGGGAAGAGCTCCCCTACAGCTCTCGTCCCGAATCCGGATTTCACCGCTGCCTTATGAACCCAAAGAACCATGTCATTACATGTGTTCTGATGGGTTCCAAGGGAATATTGATCAATGATATGAAGGCAAGAGATGTCCCTGGGCCTGGTGCCCATCTTTGTTCGGTCGTTGTCCCGGCTCTCCGTGGATGACGACCTATCCTCCCTTGGCATAATCCAGGTTGAGGGAACATGCTGCCAAAATTTACATATACCCCACCAATCGAGTGTGGTACTCTCTTCTAACCCCGCTGGCCCACGGAGTTATGCCCTTGCGTGATCTCCGATGGTCCTCCGAAGGGGGATATTAATAAGACATCGCACTCGTACCGGGTGTGTTACATCAGGCCGGTCCCCATCCGGATTCCGGGTTATGTGTATATACCCGATCTTTTACGGATCCTACCCTGCCGCTGCATGGGTGGTTTCCTATTCCCCACTTGGCATCATCCAAGATGGTGGGAATATGCCGTCGGGTTTCTCCCGTAATTAACAAACCCCTGCTCTGTTCAAATACATTTAACGTCTTGCAAATAGATGAATTTTGTCTCCTTTGAGCATACGGCTTTACCGCTGTCTTCCTCCTACCTCTAGCGTTTAATCAAGGGTTATCTTCCTTAGGGAGGACGTAATTAACGTCATAGCGTTCAGGGTATGACGGACTTCTAGTCCAGACACGATCACTCACAATCGACTGACCATGTCAGATCGAGCGCACAATAAGAATCGTCACCACGGTGACTGGCACGCCAATGAACCAATAAATCAATAAATAATAAATCAATCCAATAAATTAAATTAAATAAATAAATAAAGATATCATAAAAAAATCCGCGTCCACATCGCCCCCTATAGAGAGAGAGAGAGAGAGATAGAGAGTGAGAGCTAGAGAGAGAGAGAGGAAGACAATTCAAGTGGCTATAATTTCTTCAATACTTCATTAGTCATCTCAAGTGGAGTTGGGGTCCTATTTATAGGGATCCCAACATTTACAAAAAGTCCCTGAGATAAGTGCTAAAAGCAAATAAGCAAGAGAAATGGGGAAGGGGGAGGGCGCCCCTGGGCCAGGCCCACTTAATTGGGCCCATACAACACACTAGCCCACATGATGACACAACTTAGGTAAATAATAAGATAACCTAGGGACTTGACTCAAAACAAAGGCAAAATACATCAAAATGACTCAAAAACAAAGGCAAAATACATCAAGATGACCCAAATAGTAAGCCCCAATGTCAAAGTGGACCCGCCTAGACGTGGAGCCGCAACCTACCCATCTCCGGGAGGGAGAGAGGTGTCAAGCCAGAGGGATCCATGGGTGATGTCCCCATCAACTCCCCCGGGCTGTGAAGAGCTCGACTCTGTCGAGAAAGGGTCCACTCGGCTGCGATAACGCTCCAGGAGGTCGGGATCTAGCTGCTGAAGATCCTCCCTGCTCACCCATGAATCATCTGAAGGGGGCCGGCCCTTCCACCTGACCAAGTATCGCTCGTATGCTTTGCTCCGGGTGACAGTGACCTGTTCATCCAATATCCACTCTACTTGCTCACGTTGGCCCCTCTGGGCTGGTGGAACTCTCTCATGGGTAGTGGCTCTCTCAAGGGGTGGAACAAGCTCAATTTCCTTACTAGGTGTCACCGTGGGACCCCTATATGGCACCAAGTCAGCCACATTGAATGTGGGACTTACTCCGTACTCCTCGGGGAGGTCCAACACGTAAGCATTTGTGTCGATCCTCCTTAGAACCTGGAAGGTACCTGATCCACGCGATCTCAACTTGGAGACATTCCCAGGGAAAAGTCTCTCAATTCTCACCATCACAAAGTCACCTACACAAAATTCCTGGTGGCGTCGGTGGGAATCGGCCGACTTCTTATACACCTCATTGCTTTTGTTGATGTGTTTGCGGATTTCCTCATGCAATTCTTTCATGTGTTGGGCAAAAGACTCAGCACTAATAGACACCCTAGCATGTGTAGGCAAAGGAATGAGATATGTAGGCTTTCTAGGCTTGTACCCATGCACGGCTTCAAATGGGCTCATCCCTATTGACCTATTCACTGAATTGTTGTATGCAAACTCTACCTGGGGTAGAATAAGATCCCAATTCCCTGGGCGATCCTTAACAAGACACCGAAGGAGATTCCTAAGACTCCGATTGACGACCTCAGTCTGGCCATCTGTTTGAGGGTGATAGGCCGTGGAAAATTTGAGAAGGGTCCCCATTAGGTGCCAGAGGGTCTTCCAGAAATAGCTGGTGATTTTGACATCCCTATCAGAAATGATGGTTTTGGGTAGGCCATGGAGGCGAACTACCTCATCGAAGAATAGGCGGGCCACATGGGAGGCATCAGAGGTTTTAGAACAGGGAATGAAATGGGCCATTTTTGAAAATCTGTCCACTACGACAAAGATGGAGTCATGTTTCTTCTGAGTTCTAGGTAGGCCTAAGACAAAGTCCATGCTTAAATCATGCCATGGACGATCAGGGACAGGGAGTGGGGTCTATAGGCCAGTGTTCTGTTTTATCTGTTTGGCTGAGGCACATATGCGACACTGTCCCACAATTTTGGCTACATCCCTCTTGAGACTTGGCCAGTAGAACTGACCCTCAACCATAGCAATAGTCTTGTGCACCCCAAAATGTCCAGCCAGGCCTCCTGCATGCAACTCCCAGACTAGGAAATCCCGCAGAGAGGTTCTAGGTAAGCAAAGTCTATGGCCTTTGAAGATGAACCCGTCCTCTAGGATGAAACCTTGGTGTTCCCTAGGCGATTGGGTGGTCAGGGCGGTATGGATAGGCCCAAAGTCCGGGCAATCAAGGTACTCATTCTTGACTTTCTCAAACCCTATGACTTCCACCCGAATGGTAGCTAACAAGGAGACCCTCCTGCTGAGTGCCTCTGTGGCACAATTCTCACTCCCAGCCTTATGCTTGATCACAAAAGTGTAGGACTGGATGTATTCGACCCAACGGGCATGTCGGGCATTCAATTTCTGTTGGGAGTTGAGATATTTCAGGGCCTCGTGGTCAGAAAATATGACAAATTCTTTGGGCAAGAGATAATGCCTCCAATGCCGGAGGGATTGGACCACGGCATAAAATTCTTTATCATAGGTTGAGTATTTTACCCTGGCGTCACACAATTTCTCACTAAAGTAGGCCACTGGGTGTCCCTCTTGGCTGAGGATCCCGCCAATCCCTACCCCGGAGGCATCACAAGTCACCTCAAAGACCTTGGAAAAATCGGGGAGGCATAATACCGGGGCTTGGGTCATCCTTTCCTTGAGCTCTTGGAAGGCCCTAGAAGCAGACTTGGTCCACACAAACGTCCCCTTTTTTAGGCAATCTGTGATGGGGGCAGTGACCATGCTGAACCCACGGATAAATCTCCGATAGAAGGTGGCCAACCCATGGAAACTCCGGACCTCGTGGAGAGTGCGGGGCTCTGGCCAGTCAAGGATAGCTTGGACCTTTTCGGGGTCCATGGACACTCCCTTGGTGGAGACCACATACCCAAGGAAAGTGATGGATTCGGTCATGAAATGACCTTTTCCCAAGTTGGCAAAGAGACTCTCTTTTATAAGGGTAGTGCAGATTTGCCTAAGATGGTTGAGGTGGGCTTCCTTGGACTGGCTGTAGATAAGGATATCGTCAAAATAGACCACTAGGAAGACTCCAATGTAGGGTCTAAGGACCTCTGTCATAAGGCGCATAAAGGTGCTTGGGGCATTTGATAGCCCAAAAGGCATCACTAGCCATTCATAGAGTCCATCTTTAGTTTTAAAGGTTGTTTTCCATTCATCTCCTGGTCTTATCCTAACCTGGTGGTAGCCACTTTTAAGATCTATTTTGGAAAAAATGGTGGCTCCGGCTAGCATGTCGAGCATATCGTCAAGCCTAGGTATGGGGAACCTATATTTGACGGTAATCTTGTTGATGGCCCTGCTATCCACACACATTCGCTTGGGTGTGAGAAGGACCGGGACAGCACACGGACTTTTGCTAAGACGGAGAAAGCCTTTCCTAATGAGTTCCTCCACCTGCCTCCTCAATTCAGCATGCTCCGTGGGCGATAGTGGGGAAGGTTTGCGAGGGTGGCTCCGGGGACGAGGTCAATAGCATGTTGAACATCCCTCATGGGTGGTAGTTGATCAGGGAGCTCATCGGGGAACACATCCTTAAATTCTTCCAAGAGAGGGTGTATTTCCACGGGGTGGGGGTTAGAGAGAGTTGGCTCTCCAAGGCATAAGACTACCGCACACAAGGGTGTCCCTTGAGCTACTTCTTCTTCCAGCTCTTTTCTTGTGATGAGATGTAGGCCTTTGGCTTTTCCAGTTGGCTCTTTTTGGGTAGGTTCTTGGAGGGCTGGTTGGGTTGGTGGGGGTGGGGCCTCTGGATTTTGAGGTGACTTAGGTTGAGGTGAAGGGAGAATCCCTTTGGAGGGGGTTTCCTTCCGTGGTGGTGATGGGTGGAGGCGGATGGTTTTCCCCTCATGTTCAAAGGTGCATGTGTTCGTCTTCCCAAAGATGGTTGCATTGACATCATAAATCCAAGGCCTCCCTAGCAGGATGCTCCCTACTTCCATGGGTATAATGTCACACCAAACTTGTCCTTGATAGGATGAGAAGGTGATGGGTACAAGGCAACAAGTGTTGACCGGGATGGAGTGATTGTTAATCCAAGAGACCCAGTATGGTTTGGGGTGGGGTGTGGTAGTAAGCCGAAGAATCTTGACGGTGTCAGGAGACACGGCGTTGACACAACTCCCATTGTCTAGGATTACTTTCCTAACATGACTCCCCATCTTGAGGTAGGTGTGAAAAATGGAGGTCCTACGCCAATCTTCTTCTTGTGGCTTTGTGAGGGTGCACCTAATCACACCTAGGTGGGAGTCGGTGGGAGGAGGGTCGTGATCTAAGCCTGTTTCATAGAGTTGCTCTTCATACTCCTCTTCCCAACCTAAGGCAGCCTCATACTCCTCAACCGTACTCTCTTGCTCTCCTTGGAGCGGGGTAGGCCCTCCTTCAATGATAATGCTGGACAATCCTTTGGATGGACATTGGGAGGCGATGTGGCCATAACCATGACATTGAAAGCAGTTCACCGTGCTACTCCCTAGTGTTGTTCTTTTGGGGGGTTCCTCTCTTCGGGGAGGAGGGTTGGGTGGAGTAGCCCTTGTAGGGGTGGGATTGGTTGGCTGTTGGTAAGGTCGAGAAGGAGTTCCCCCACTGGGGATAGGGGTCTTCAATAGGGGTGGAAGGTTGGGTCGGGGACCCATATTTTTGGATTCAGCTGGGCGGGGAGAGGCAAATTTAGGATTCCTAGAAAATCTCTCCGTGTCACGGGCTATTTGATAAGCCATCTCAAGGGAATCCACATCCCTCATAATTAGCTCTCTCTTGATGTGTGGGTGGAGACCATTCCTAAATCGTGATAGGGTGACGGCCAACTCTTCATGTACTCCACACATTAAAAGGTAGGAGTCAAACAATTCAATGTACTCTACCACGGTTTTTCCCTCTTGGGAGAGGCATTGCCATTCATCTAAGAGAGTTTGGGTGTAGGAATTGGGGAGGTACTTGAATCTAAGTTGGGCTTTCATGTCTTTCCATGTATGAATGGGTTCTTCCCGCCTAATCCTCTTCCTACTTTCCACACTCATCCAGTAGGTTTTCGCTAGTTTGGTAAGGTGCATTTTCGCAAGCCTAACTCTCCTATCTTCCGTCATGGGGTACCAATCAAAGTATTGGTCCATGGCACTCTCCCATTCTAAGTAGACATGTGGGTTATGGGACCCATCAAAGTTTGGAGCCTCTACCTTAATCATCCTTAAGAGGTAATCATCCGGGTCTTCTCGCGGCCGCCTCTCAAAATGTCGGGGTTGGCGGGGCCTCTCATTCTCACGGTAAAAGTCATTCTCTAGGTCCTCCCTATCAAGTTCAACGCGTGGAGGGGGAGCTCTTTGGGCATGGTTCCTAGGTGGGGCCCTAGCTTCCTCGAGTCTCTCCAGACGGATGTTAAAACCATTTAACTGCTCCGTGAGGGTTTGGAGGGCAGCCTCAATTTGTTCCATTAGAGCTTGGGGAACCTCCCTAGGGATGTCTTGGTCGCCTTGGGAATTGGGATTCATAGGGGGAACCGAGGTAGAGGGGTCGGCCCGGTACAAGGCACCACTACGGGTGGACATGCACAAAAAGGAGGTGACCGACACACGGATGAAGATTATGCAAAGACCCTAGGACCTAGGCTTGTAGAGACAAGTCTAAAACTTATTCTGATATCACTTGATGTGACACAACTAAGGGGTATGCAGCAAAATGGACACGGGTCCTTGGACCTATTCCGCAAGCACAAACACAAAGCAACAAAGTACTAGATTGGGCCGAATCGCCGTCGCACACACACGAGCCCGGGTGACTTGATGATGCCAAGTGGAGATGATGGATCAAGGCCCTTGCTGGTAGAGTGCCAGCAGGGCTAGGGTTGCCCTCCCGAAGGTACGAGGCCCACACTTAAGGGGCTGGCCGGGTGCCAATTGGGGCACTAGGTCCCTCTCTCACACAGCCCACGGTGACCGCTCGTAAGTGGATCACACGGGGTCGGGCGCTCTCTCTCTTGCTCAACGGAGCAATGCCACGGATATTAGATGAACAACTACTATTGTTGGAGCAAAGTTCAGAGCTTACCCTGGTTGGTTTGAAGAAACCAACCCCGTTCGGAGACGAGGGCGAGCGGGGAAGTGTGGGTTCCCCGCACACTGCACCGATGAAGCTTGAACCCTATTTAAATTATACAACCACTACGTCTCACACAGGAGGGTGGACTTGGGGTGGGGATATCTGTATTAAAATTCAAACACTACCTCCACACAGGGAGAGGAGTTAAGCCAGCCAGGTGGGGAGGGGAGATTCGCTCGAATCGCGCCGACGGATCACCCGACCGAATCTGCCCGTGTCTTGGGCAGCAGGACAGGGGATCGATGTTGCTGCCGCTGTGCGCTCCTCCGGACTCAGAACTTGATGAGACTGGCACTAAAACGACGCTGACATACCCAGGTACGCTTGAAAATTTTGGTGGGCGGTTCCCGCATCGTCTCTGGTCGGAGTAGACCCCGGAGCAGGTGCTCAGAGTTCTGGTTCAGGCTGGTCTAGAGTGTTGCAGCTGCTTGTCGAAGGTGCCACGGTCACTCCCGAAGTCCGAATGATGTGATACCAAGTCAAGGACGTCCATGGATGAGTCTTATTCTAGAAGAAACTGAGAACAGCACCAGATGATCTCGGGGTGGCGAGGAGGAGCCCGTTGAGTGAGGTGGTTTCGGGGCAGGACCCAAACAGACTGTCTGCGCACCCGGTGGAGAAAATTTGGAAAAGATACTTCCTGATGCCGAACGGGACGCCGCTTGTTGGTGGTGGTGGTCTCCTTGTGGTAGAAGCTCTCGGCCAAGTGGCGCCTCCAGAAGTTGAGAGCTGTGGCCGTGGGAGCTTCTACAAGTCTCTTCTGGCTGCAGACCGGACTGGATCTGCACAGTTGGCGAAGAACAGCTCTCCTGGGCAGCTCCGGCCTCAGATTGAGACGAGACTACCTCGCCTGCGAAGAAGACTGGAAGAGCCTTCCGACGGTGTAGGCCACACTCCTAGGAGCTTCGGGATGTGGTCGCTGGTAGCACTGCAACAGGATGTTGATCTGCAGGGCTTCAGCTGCACACAGATTTGAAGAGAAAGGGGTTGAAGGGGGGGGTTTCTTTGGTGGAAGGGTAGGGGAGATGGTTGCTTTGGTGGTGGGGAATGGTTGGGAGGTGGCAAGGGGAGGTGAGGGAGAAAGGTAGGGGCAGATCTAGCAGGGGAGAGGGATGGGTGCGCAAGAGGCCTTGGAGGAGGTGGGGGCGCAAATGGGTTGGGGGAGAGGGGTGGATGTTCCTTTGATTTGGGTGGAGGGTTAATGGTGGTGTTAATGGAGGTCTAGGGAATAGGAAGGGGTTGCTTTGGGGATGGGAATGGTTGCCTAGGAGAAGGGAGTCTTCCTTGGGAAGGTGGAAGGGTGTATGGGGAATGGGAAGAGTTGCTTGGGGATGTGGAGGAATTAAAGGGAAGTGAAGGCTCTTGGGGAGGTGAAAGGGTGGGAGCTGAGGTGGCGGATGATGTGGCAAGGGGGGGGGAAGGTGAAGGGGCAGGTTCACCCAAGGGAGAGAGAGAGAGAGGGGTTCGCCCCCTATAGAGAGAGAGAGAGAGAGATAGAGAGTGAGAGCTAGAGAGAGAGAGAGAGGAAGACAATTCAAGTGGTTATAATTTCTTCAATACATCATTAGTCATCTCAAGTGGAGTTGAGGTCCTATTTATAGGGATCCCAACATTTACAAAAAGTCCCTGAGATAAGTGCTAAAAGCAAATAAGCAAGAGAAATGGGGAAGGGGGAGGGCGCCCCTGGGCCAGGCCCACTTAACTGGGCCCATACAACACACTAGCCCACATGATGACACAACTTAGGTAAATAACAAGATAACCTAGGGACTTGACTCAAAACAAAGGCAAAATACATCAAAATGACTCAAAAACAAAGGCAAACTACATCAAGATGACCCAAATAGTAAGCCCCAATGTCGAAGTGGACCCGCCTAGACGTGGAGCCGCAACCTACCCATCTCCGGGAGGGAGAGAGGTGTCGAGCCAGAGGGATCCATGGGTGATGTCCCCATCACTCCGCCACGTACCGAATCTTGGTTGTGTCTAGTTTGGTAGTCGAGTCTGCACTCCAACATTACATTAGTGTTTAAGGTCGTGTCTAGTCGGTTTGTCTTGTCTCTTTGTGTCGGCATGTCCATATTGTAGTTCCCAGTTTCCAATGGACTCCCGGTCGCCTAGGCGATATGACCGTTGGCCCACCCATGGGCTTGGCAACCATCCTCTCCACTTCCGTAGGCCCGAAGCCTCAGATTTTTATGGCTCCAATGACTCGGGCGACTACCTCGAGTGGGAGGGCGCCAAGGACACATACTTTGATTGTTATACCATGTCCGAAATTGGGCAATTCTATTTTGCCAAGGAGAGGCTTCTACACGAGGCCGCCAAAAAATGGGACCACATTGAGCGCTTGAGAGAGGTTAGGAGGCAATGGCCCATCGAGTCATGGTGGGACATGAAGAGAGAGCTTAGAAGGGTCTACCTACCCGGACCAGTCCCCTCCAACCCATCCCACCCAATCACCTCCAGCCGACCCCACCAACTCACTTCCAACCAAGTGGGTCATAGTCGGAGGCAACGAGCCCCACACGTAGTAGAGCCTAGACCCAAGCCTAGGCCGGTTGATTACGGGCAAGTCCACCGCGATACCCCTACTCCAACCCACACCGTTGTTGAACTTGTGCAAATGATTTCGGACCGGGTGGATAGGAGGTGTGCTTATTTTGAGTCACTGGTCTCACGTTGCCCACCTCTGAGGCAGGAGGTAGCCATACTCGAGCCTAGGGAGGCCATAGCCCATAGCCCCAACCCGGCCCCACCTACGGCATCCCAGGGGCCTCTTCCCCTCCTAGTTGACAGCCGTTCCCCTAGTGCTCCTTTTCCACCCATTTTCGATCCTCACCCGGAGCCATCTCATTTGGAGCCACCTCAGCCCGAGCCACCCATGTTTCTAACAGGAACGCTTTTCATCACCGAGCCGCTACTTAGCTAGCTCAAGAATGGCTTGGTCCCACCTCCCTACCCATCCATGGACCCTACCCTACCATTAGTGCCGGTCAACTCATTCCATACCACCTTCCGGTCTAGTCACCAGGTGGATACATTGGATGACCTTCTTAAAGGATTAGACCGGCAGTTGACGTTGACGCACTTGTTGGCCCCAGGCTTCGACCGACCTATAGGTCGTAGCTTCACACATCCATCCTTAGGGTCCATTACCTCCGTGTGCACCGTGGATTGTGTCACCATGGAGATTCTTTTATTCCTCCCCCTACCGGCCAAACCTGACTTCATACCCTTTTGCCCGAGGGAGGAACCATATTTCCTACATATGACCACCGTCCCACTGCTCACAATGAATGAAGGTGATCATTTACACCTTCAAGTATTTCAAAATTGGGATAGTGTCATGATAGAACATAGTTCGAGGGGTCACACTTTCTTTGATCCCTTCGACCCCTTCCCTAGTGAGCCTTATGACCCACCTTATCCATTCCACCTTGTTAGGGAAGTCCACTTCCACACCCCTTCCCCACGGGCTAGTCCACCCGCACTCAGCCCGGAGTCCGATCCACGGTCATCATATAGGGGTAAGGAAGGAGATGCATTCGGCACTCCAAGCCCTCTCACACCCAAGTCCCATGAGAATTCAATGGCCATGAGAATTCAATGCATGATTGGTTCATACTTGGAAGGTTAGGAGTCCCCCATGGCGTCAACCTCCGGTTACGTCAAATGCATGCATGGCACACATTCGGGTGTCCTGGTCCACCCTTGCATGTGTATGGGTCGGACTAATAATAGGTTTATCTAGGGTCTTGTGTGTCTGTCCATGCATGTGTCCAGCATAGTCAGTCCTTTGTACGCTCACATTGTCAGTCCCTTTCGAGTGCGAGACTTGTCGGACTTTCGGATCGGTTCTACCTCACATATCGGATCTAGTCACATAAAGGGACCCAGCGGTGATTCCTAGTGAGTCTTCGAGCAACCTTCTCCCTCTTTTGAGAGTGACCCCACCCCAGAGTGTCCACCTCTAGCCTCATTCCCACAGCAGCGTGAGCATATCGAATATATACGGGATGAGCAGGTGTCGATTACTTAGAGTGGAGCGTACTCCGCGCTTTCAGGTTTGGTGACGGATCTGCAAGAGCTACTCGAGCAGCCGCACCCCTTACTCGACGGAGTTAAGTTCTTCCCACCCGGGGAGAATTGATGTGAATCAACACCGGACACTAACTTTTATTTTTGTATTTGTGTTCTTTTATTTTTCATTTATATCCTTGGGAAGTAGGTTTGCAATTGTAAGGCTTTATAAGCCAATTTGTTCTTCCTTAAAGATCTTTGGGTTTTTGTGTAAAAGTTCAGTAGGACCAGCAAGGGGCCCCCATCTCCTTCTCTATTGGTCCACCTAAGCCTTAGGGCCCATGTGGGGCCAGTCAAAGGTCCAAGGTGGGCTTCTAGATGGCTTGACCATTCAAGGGGGACAAGTGTTACAAAATGTCAAAGTTGGAACCCCTTGGTCAAGGGGGCACCCCCCTCCACTATCCCATTTTTTTATTTTGTTTTATGTGGTTCCAAATCACATGGGAGAATAAAATATGATCTCTCCCTTTTACCCCTCCCCAAATTTAGATTTGAGGGTAGTTTAGATCTTTTTACACTTTCTATAAATACCTTGTATTTTGAGAATTACTTAGCATTAATGAACAAATAATTTCATTTGTGCTCATTTGCCCAAGGGCGCCCCTCTCTCCTACCCTAGAGCTGTGAAGGCTCTCCTTCAGATGTGTGACGCATCTCCACCACCACCTCTCTGAGTGCGATGCTCAGCTCCGCCGCCACCGCCGCCATTCGTGCCGCCATCGCACCGCCATCGCCGGAAGTTCTGTCCAAATCAGGACAGAACCATCTTGTCTGAATTTTTAGCTCCCAGCTCCGTGATCTTATTGAGCCCAAATTTTGAGGCTAGGTTCCCCACCCAAATACTCTCTCCCAAAAAAAGTTTCCCATTTTGTAGCCTTCTTTTTCTATTTTTCCAATTTCGTGTTCTTCAGCCTTCCAGATCTGTCTGTGTTCTGTCAAGTGGTCCAGCAAGCTAGTTCTTCCATAGTTCGACGCCCTTCCCTTTTTCTGATTGAGTCCAAATTTAGACCGGGTACTCTTCCCACAAAATCGCATCTCTCATAATTTTTTCTCGAATTTAGAAGTTCTTTTCCCCTTCCAAATAATTAAAACTCAGTCAAATTTCAATTCTGTCCTATGCAGTCCAGATCCGACCCACCAGTGTCATAAATTCCGTTTCCCCTATTAAACCTCCACTAGAAAATCTACAAAAAATAATCCCGTCTTCCTCACTTATTCCTCTCCAACTTTTATGAATAGGTCAACTTCCAGATCTGAGGTTTAAGCCACGGTCAACGTCTGTTCTCTGGAAAACCCACCTCTGTCCTGATTTTTCTGAGTCTGTCAGTCAGTAACTTGTAAATTCGACCAAGGCCATCAAAGGGAGATTCAAAATTCTTTATCGAGCCATAGATCAAATTATTTTGAATTAGCTTTCCAACGGCACCAATTTCGCGTCGATCCGACGTCGGGAGTGATCGCAGCAGCTGATCTCGCCGGGTCGCGCGCTGTAAAAATAGAACTTCAGATCCCTGGGCAACAACTCCAACAAGTGAAGATCGGAGCCGACTCACCTTCCACAAGGCGAACCAGCGTGCCGCCGTCCCAGGGAGCGCCTCTCCTGGAACCACCATCACAGCGGTACCACTCCGGGCCTACTCGGACCCACCGACCAGCACGTGGCCCCACAACCAGCAGCTTGCGCCGTCCGAACCGCGCTGACGGGGTGATCAAAGTGCTGCCCGTCAACCCAAGATTGGTACTCCCGGGCCCACTTGTGTAGCCCTTTACCTCCCTACGTGGAGTGGGCAATAATTCACTGCTGTAATTATTATAATATTTTGTTACCGGGAGTTACCGCACTTGGCCGGGATCGCCTTCCGCACGCCCAGAGCGTGGAGGTATCGTGTCCTCTTCTTCCTCGGCATTTGCTTTACGCGTATTGATTTGTATATGCCGCTACTAGAGAGCATGATAGGTTAATTAGCTCGCTATTTATTGTTATTCACCACTGCGAGCGAGAGAGCGAGACCCATCCCGTGACCCGATCCGGGCATGAGAGAGAGCCAACCACCCTAGCTCTTGCCGGTTTCTCAATCGCACACGGTCCCACGCATCCCTCGATTAGGGACAATCGCGAGCTTGTCTAGAGTCCAAGGGTCGCATATCAATTTGGAGTTGAGTCCGTTGTCCGTCCCGCATCATCCGCATCATCCGAGAGTTTGTAAGGACCCTTGTCCACAACTCTCCAAACTTCGTACTCTTGAACCCGTAGGAAAATATGCATTCTATTTTTCCAGTACGAATAATTGGAACCGTCAAAGAAGGGAGGACGGTTAATGGAGTGACCCTCGGGCATCATACCCTTGTTTACCATTGATCTGGATCTTACTCTAGATCGTTAGATCTGAAGGAAATAGAGCCTTAGCTCTTATACGAACTGAAGTCCCGCGATCAATGACACCCAAGAGGGGGGTGAATTAGGTGATTACAAACTTTTAAAAAATTCTTGGCCAAATGAAACAATTGTGAAGAATAGCCGAAATGAAAATATAGATCTATATGTAAACACTTAGATCTAATAAAATCTATCACACTCAACCGATCTTAGGTACGGTGGCGGAGGTAAAAATCTGAAGATTCAACTCACGCAAGATGTTATTTTCCTGACAAGGTTTGGCTTGCCAATCCGATCCCACCTTTTAATATAGCCGAGATCTAATATGAGAATGATAAATTATGCTAGATCTAACACAAATAACACAACCAAATAAATCTACGTGTGTGCTGCACAGAATGGGGATAGAAGAAAAGAAACAAACCACATAATGGACAAATATTTTTAGGTGGTTCGGATGCAGTAACGGCAACCTACGTCCACCCTCACAATCTGTGAGGATTCCACACTATCTTGTAAGGGATTACAAGATCAAAACACACACACACACACACACACGTGAGAAGTTGGAACTCCCACGAAGGTGCACAAGCGTCGAATCACAAAGATATGTGAAAACTAGAATAAGCACACACACACACACACACACACACACACACACACACACACACACACACACACACACACACACACACACACACACACACGGATCTGCGAAGATCCACACACACATAAGTGTTTAAAAGTACAAGATCACACACTTGAAGCTTGATGAAAAACTAGGGAGAAACACAAAATGAAAATCTCATATTTAAGCTCCCCCTTAATGGATGAAGATGATCTTGGATGAAGCTTCCTCCACAGCTTGATCTTCACTTGAATGACTTGCAAATGATCTTGAAAACTTGAAGATGGATGAAGAAGTTCTTCCCCGAAACACTATTCATCGAGCTACAGTGCCAACACTCTTTCTCCCCTTGATAGCCTCTTTGATCTCCTTCTTGTGATTAGGGTTTTTGACCCCAATATGATGTATTTGTAGATCTTGGATGGCCAAAGGACAAGCCAGGAACCAGATCCAATGAAAGGGCCTTCCTATGTTGAAGAACACAAGTCAACAAAAGTTGCCTCGAAGCTGGCGGTCGACCGGCAGGAGGGGGCGGTCGATCGAAAATTTACAGGCTTTGAACTTTTCAGCACTGGGAAAACCGGTCGACCGGTCTAGGGTGGGCGGTCGACCGAAACCTATAATTCTCCAAAGTTTTCATCTCTGGCAGATTAGGTCGACCGCCAAAGCTGGCCAGGTCGACTAACATCTGAAAAATCTGTAAAACAACATCGTTTAGTGCTTGAATCGTATCTAAACATAGAGGACTTGTGCTTTACAAAAGAGTCCATATTAAATGAGCTGGTTTGAAAACCTTCTGGACAACGTTAAGATGGGTTAAGTTTGAACAGGTGCTTTGATTATTCATTTGGAGATGTCAATTTGAGCTTCATCTTCAATCTCACATTTAAGCTATTCGCATTACACAAGGTGGCCTTAAACACATTCAAAACTTACTCATGATTACTTGGCATGGCATGAGATGAAAAACAGAGTTCAAGGTTTTGTTATCATCAAAATCATCACAATCACGTGGAGAGACTCAACACTAACGCGGTTCACAAGGCAACCGCGATAAAGTCACGGATCTGGACTTTCGCGAACCAACGTGAGAACGTCCGTTCCACGCCCCATTCGAGTCAAACGAAGGGGAAACTACATAATATCGAGTCCTTTGCCTTCCACACATCGAAAGGGCTCAAAAAAACATAAAAAATGAGCAAGGAAATGGGCGATTACATCGATTGCCCTAAAATCATTTACCACATTCCACAACACGCATCTGGCCACGTCTCAGTCTCGAATCACAAGGAAAACACAAATGAACGGAGGGGAATCACATCCCGCCATTCCCACACATCATAAACTCACGATTGAATCAAGAATCACCACCTAGATTGGTGTGAATCGCCACTCAAATCTAGGCATCGAAATTACCCCAAAACTAGCAAAACTCGCTCAATCTCACCCGTATCGGCTCAAAATCGTGGGGAAATCACCAAAACGAGCTAGGGATCCATCCCCCTACCTCATTCGATGCTTTACCACATTAGGGAAGCCGAATCTTTGCGATTCCACCCCATTCTAGCCGCAACATCCATGAACGCCACCACCTCAGGCGCTTCAGCGCCCGCTACGCGCCGTCCACGCCGTCTTCCATGCTCCTCTGCGCCTCCGTGGCCACCGGGGTGAAGGAGAGAGAGGAAGAGAGTGAGAGACGTAGGGGAGAGGGAGGGGAGTCGGGGTTCCACCGTGGGAGAAGAGAAGAACGTGGGGAAGAAGGAGGGGGTTTAGAGTTTTTTAAAAAGAAAAAGAAAAATGGGGTTTCTTCTAAACCCTCAAAGAACCAATATTTTACACATGCCCATTCCTTAACCATTTCCACCATAAATCATTTAATTTTTGTAATAACACATTTAATTTTCATTATAATTTTTGAATCAACTGATCTGAAACCAGGAAAAATATTCTGAAACTCGAAATGGTCAGATCCGCAAACCCGAGTCGCTACATCCCTCCCACCTTAAGGAAATTTCATCCTAAAAAATTTGGGCTCACAAGGGAAGGAGACTCAGCCAGACGACAACACAGCTATCACACATAACCTCGTCTGAAAAACACCACTGCGGATCATAGACACATTAGTTGGAATAAAACACGATTGACGGCCATCTGTGTTACACGTAATAACCGGCACATTACACATATTCCAAAAGTGTATCTAGTGCCACGAATCAATTTCGGGTCTGTAGTGCCCTAGAATTTTTATAAAATATATCTGATATAATTAAGAATTTTCTAGAATTATTAAGGGTCTAAATGAATTAATTAATGAATATTGGGTTAAATAAATCATTATAAGGCCTAATTATGTTAAACAATTAATCCAGCCTTAATAAATAAAGCCCAATAGGTTCAAGGACCAAGCCCATTAAGTTTGACCTATATTCTAGAAGGTTATTTAGCCTATTCATGAATTATAAGGATAAATACCCCTTATATAGATAATTATGTGAATAATTAACAAAAAGTGTTTGAATAAAATTGAATTCTGCGCACAGTGGATGTGGCGGTCTATCGTGCAACTGCCATAGTAATGTAACGCGCCCAGCTTGGACAGTTACACTCTGTCAGTTCCGTGAATGGAAGAAAGAACAAAAAGATTGGATCTTTGGGATCCTTGTTGTGTCCCTGTGATTTTTATGATAGCAAACACTATAAGTCATCATCTGTTTGAATCTGCATAGTCTGCATACTGTCTGAGTCTGCATATAAATCTATTTGTGTTGCATATAAATGTTTCAATGAACATGTGTTGCATATGAATGTTTCAATGAACATCTTATTTGAGTATCATTACATCCAACAGGCTGTGTGCATTGGTGCATTTCATAACTGCCATAAGTCAATGAATGTCTGCATTTGATAACCTTGTTTCTATGAATGTCTAGACTTAGACTCATGCATTTTATATCTGCTCAGGTTAAGTCTGTACAATGGGTGTTGTCTGCATAGCGAGTGTATCACTCTCTCTGCACTGTCTATACATCCTTAGACAGCCTGTCTGAAGCTTGATTGTTGAAGTCTAGAAGTGGGTCGACCCCCTTCCAGATGGGTCGACCCCCCAGATCTCTAAGTCTGTACAGAGTGCCTTGTTCATCTTTGTTCAAAGTCTATACATTGTCTCTTTTACCTACGTTGCTCGAAACAAAGTCTATACACTGCTGGATGATCAAGTCTGCACATTGGCGGCTTTCCCTACGTTCTGGCCAAGTCTATACATTCATACCTTTCCCTACGTTCTGGCCAAGTCTACACATCGTTTGCCTGGCTTCTGCTTCAAAGTCTATACATTCGTTTCCTTTCGCAAGTCTATACAGAGTCTGTATCTTCTAAGTCTATACATCCGTTGTCTTAATAAAGTCTGTACAGACTTTGCTCGTTCAAGACTGTACACGGTTCAGTTGTTTTGGCAAGTCTACACATCATGAAGTCTATACATCCGATTGCCTTTGCATTGCTCAAGTCTGTACAGCCCTTTCGTTGGCAAGTCTATACATCCTCCAGTTGTCTTGGCAAGTCCATACATTGAGAGTCTATACATTGTACAGTAGTGCATTCCTTGAAAGCAAGTCAATACATTGGGGTTGGGCATCCAAGTCTATACATTGATTCACTATTCATGCCTTCGCCCAAAGTCTGTACAGCGAGCAGCGTGTCTCTATCTCAAGCCATTCTCCAAGTATGTACATTACTTGCATCTTCAAAGTCTATACATCCACAGTTGAACCCTAAGTCTATACATTGCAAAGTCTGCACATTGTGCTTTGAAGCTCACCAAGTCTATACATTGATTCACAACACACACGTTCAAAGCCTGAAGCCTATACAGCCTTGGCAAATGCTCCTAAGTCTATACATCACAATGTCTGCACATCGCTGTGTTCAAGCCTTTCAAGTCTATACACTGGTTCAGGGTCTCCAAGTCTATACATCGGCCTCAAGCTTCACAAGTCTACACATTGTCTTCATGGCATCAGAAGTCTATACAGCCTGCATGCCTCATAACGCCAAGTCTATACATCGTGGCCTTCAAGTCTTCAGAGCCTGTACATTCTTCAAGGGCCAAGTGTATACAGTGTCTCGCTCACATCTTCAAGGGTGAAGTCTATACATTGGTTAGGCTTGTTCATGCTAGGCTTGTTCATGCATCGTTCTTCTCAAAGTCTGTACACTGGTGTCTCATGCATTCTAAAGTCCATACACTCCTCCTTGCATAGTCAAGTCTATACAGACTTAACGAAAGCATTCAAGTCTGTACTCTGGTGCCGTCGTCTGCATGGTCAAGTCTATACAGACTTAGCGAAAGCTTAGCTAGTCTGTACTTTGGTCTCTCAGGCATGTAAACACCAAGTCTATACACTCTCACGTTGTACATACTTGCTTATTTGCTGCTTCGAAAGTCTATACACTGCATTATATATGCATATTACAGCATGTGGTAAGAAGTCTGTACACTCATCTTGCCTCACACGATCAACTCTGTACAGCCATCCATGCTTGCCTTGCTTGCTGAATGAAGTCTGAACATTGCCTTAAGCTAATACTGTCTTCGACTGATTAACTGACAGGATTGTTGGATGAGGTTAATGTGTCTGACTGGCACGTGATCCAAGGAGCTGAGATGCTGACACGTGGTAACATCACTTGGGCGGGAGAAGTGAAAAGCACATGCCCTAAGCTGCTGCTATATATATATAAGATGTCTTCCTCAGAAGGCGAATGATAAGAACATAAGAGGGCTGATCGAGACTGTGAGTGAAGAAGAAGAAGTGAGAGCAGAGAGTTATAGAAGAAGAAAACAGAAGCAGAAAGAGTAGTAGAAAGAAAGAAGAGAGCTCGAGAAGGAAAGAGGAAGAGAGATCGTACTGTGAGATTGTGAGAGAGCAGAAGAAGAAAAAGAAAGAGAAAGAGAGATGGAGAGCTCGTGAAGAAGAAGAGAAGTCTTGCTGTCTTCACTGGACCTTGGATCAGATGCAACCCAGTTTGCTCCTGCGAGAGATTTTGTGCATTTCATTTTTCCAGCTTTCTGTTGCTGCATTTTTGTTTTTCCTTTTAACTATTCACTAATTGTTCTTCCGATCCTCTAGTGTGAGGTCGGGTTCCCTCCGGTTTGGAGGAAGAGAGACTTGCATCTCTGGTTGCCTTTGGCTGGGTGTCATTGGTTGTTTCCCTCTGGCTGGGAGGAAGGGAGGTCCGAGACCTCTAGGTTTCAAGTGGCTGGGAGTCACTTGTGGGTTCCCTCCGGTTTGGAGGAAGGGAGGATTGGTCCTCCGGTTCTGGTCGTGTGTGTTGCAAGTCCAGGTATTCCCTCCTGGTATGGAGGAAGAGAGACTGTGTGTCTCTGGTTTCCAAGTGGCTGGGAGTCACTTGGGGTGTCCCTCCGGTTGGGAGGAAGAGGGGAGGTTGTTCCCCTGGTCAAGATGTGTGGCAGCAACTTGTTTGCAGACTGAGTCTGCTTTCTAGCTGATTGCTAGTGGAAGCCTCACTCCGGTTGGGAGTGAGGGGTGGACGTAGGTCTGTGGACCGAACCACCTAAAAAATCTCTTGTGCAGTGGTTTGTTTGATTGCTTGCTTCCACTAGATGCATGCTAGGACCGTGATCTGATTGATTATTCATGTTCTAGAGTTTAATTGGGTTTGCATCTTTTATGTTTGAGCAATTGTCCACTGATCTTGTGCTAATCATTTCATATGAATCTTAAATTGGTCAAAACTCTTTAAAAGATCCATTCACCCCCCCCTCTGGATCTGTGTTTATCTATCGCACCTAACTATCAATTGGTATCAGAGCAGGTTCTCTAACTGTTCAGATCCAACGATCTACAGAGGATCCTGTTGTCTTTGGTGCATTTCTGAATTTTCTCTCTGCTACATTAATCTGCTTGCCGATTTAATCAATGGGTTCTCCACCGGTTTTCAATGGGTCTAATTTTAACTCATGGGTTAGCAGTCTTCATAACTATGTGAATTTGATGGATCCGGATCTGTGGAAGTTAATCTCACATGGTCCTCACAGACTGCCAAAGAAAGAGTCTAAATGGACTAACAGTCACAGATCAAGAAATGGAGAGAATCAGAAAGTTTTGAAATTAATGAAAGAAGCTACTGACAAGGCTCTACATTCTTGTTTTTATGACTGCAGGTCCGCTAAGGACATTCTGGAAAAGCTGAAGCTAACTTAGAGATGATATGAGGACAGCTGCCTGATGGCTGACAAGAGTGACTATGGCAGTGATCAAGATGATTCCGAAGATGCTGAAGAGGTAACCAATCCTTTCTCTAGTTACACTTTAGACGACTGGGAAGATGCCTATGCCAATCTGTTAGAATCCTATGAAAGACTAAAAAAGAAGAATAAAAAATTGATAAAGAAGCTAAAGAAACATGAGGATGCTAAATCTCGAGGTGAAACCCCTGAAATTCTGAAAATTGAAAATGACATATTTAGAAGACAGTTAACAGACTTTGATTCTATTAGTTCAGATTTAGATCATTTGAAATCTGAAAAACAAACTCTTATGAAACAAATTGATTTACACAAAAAGAAGAATAAAGAGCTTGTTTGCGAAATTGTTGAACTAAAGGGGAGACATAGTTTAACTGATGATGATCAGGCTCATAACAATGATGTTGTTCAAAATGAAGAATTGGTGAGAAACTTAGAGCTTGTCAACTCTGAATTGGAAAACATGAAGTCTGAAAATGTAATACTCAAAAATCAGCTCAAGGAATTTGAACACAAATCAATAAATCTTGAAAAAGAAAATAGATTGATTTCTAAAAAATTAGAGGCTGATAGAGTAACAAATTCAGAGATTCAGAAAAATCTTGACAAACTTCAATCTGAAAAATAACAAGAAAAGTTTTATGAATGTCAATTTTCTTTAGATGAATGGGTGCTTGATGATGAACTCTTATAGCAGAACAGTAAACTGAAAGAGGAAATTAATAAGCTGAATCACCTAAACTCAGCAATGTCTGAGAGGCTAATCACTTTAGAAAAAGGAAAGAGTGTAAGCCTGGTGAGCTCTAGTGAGTTGCTGAATGCAGAACATGAAATTATAAATCTAAAAAACATCAACCTAATGTTGAGTGGGAATGTCACTTGCTGTGAACAAAAGATATCTAAATATGAGTTAACAATCACATCCCTTCAACAAGAAGTTGATGATCTTTATAAGTCCCTATCTGAAGCTGACAATGAAATAAAATTAAAACAAGAAGTTGAAAAACTCAAAAATCTGAATGATGCCTTGCATCAACAAGTCATTTCCTGTGAAACAGATCTGTCCGAATATGAATCTAATATTTGTGGCTTAAATTCTGAAATTCAAGATTTGAAAAACTCCTTGTCAAAATTTGTCAAAGGAAAGGACAATCTGAATAAGCTTCTTGAAAATAATGTTAGCGTTCAGAGAGAGGGACTGGGTTACAGTCCGACAAACAAAAGGAGTAATGGGAATAAAACGTCTACTGTTTTTGTCAAAGCTTCTAATCAGAACACAACTACTGCTCCTTCTGTTTTTCAATTTACTGCACAAAAACCCACGGTCAATCCCAAATCTGCAGAACAAATTCAAAAACTGAAAAAGAATAAAAATTCACAGAAAAAGGACAAAGACACTCCTGTTGCTATAAAGAATGATGCACACAATTCACATGATCTCTCACACACTCATATTAAAAAGGGGTCATGTTATTATTGTGGGAAAGGAGGTCACATAATGGAAGATTGCAGATTAATGTTAAAGGATGAGCATGCTAGTGGAACATTACATTCTAGAAAATTTTCTGATAGAAACCATACTACTAGGAAGCCTGATGCTTCATGTTATTATTGTGGTAAGTATGGTCATCTCATGAATGCATGCTTTATCATGAAAGAAGACAATAATTGCATGTCAGGTCTTCCATGAATATTCATGGTCTTTATGGAACTAAACACAAGTCTAGTCAGCACATTGTGTGCTCTAACTGCAATAAGCCTGGGCACAAGGCTGCTAAGTGCTGGTTTGGATCCACTTGGGATAAAAATGGCTTTCATAGAAGAAATTCTTCTACTTGCTCTCATTGTGAGAAAAATGGCCATACAGTCAAGGACTGTTAGCATGTTCAGAAGAAGTTTGTTAACCCCTATGTTGTCAAATTCCCTGCAAAACCATTTGCAAGATTTTCATGCTATAACTGTGGGAAGCAAGGTCACAAATCTTCTGAATGTTGGCTGGTTAGGAATAAGAACCAAACTGTTCATGCATATAACAGAAAATCTTATGATCATGTTTATAAACCTCATGCTGCTGTTACTATGCATCATAAAAACCAGAAACCAGTCACTTCATGTAGATATTGTGGGAAGTTTGGTCACTCTATGGACAATTGCTATCTGATGGATCATGGTGACCATGTTGCTATGAATTTGCTTAGAACACCTGTCAGGGGTAACGCAGGACCCAGAGCTGCTTGGGTCCCTGCAGGATCAAGATGATCAAATACTTTGCAAGTGTGCCTTGGACTGAGGAATAAAGAGGGGTACATTAAACCAAGGCACCCAAGATGATAAAGCCCCATTCAGATAAATTCTGAAAAGTCTGTATTCTGAATTTGTGTGATCTGAATGCACTGCATATCATGATAATTCTTTTGTGCATTATCTAACTGAATCTAATTGAAAAATCTGAAATGCCCATGAAAATGATTGTAGTTTATCTCTGAATGAGCATATATTTTAAAATCATGTTTCAGTGCTTTAATTGCATATCATGCACTTTGTAAGAGGGAGTTTGACTGATGTTTCCATAATCATGATAATCTCAATTGCTAAATTTCTCCAGGAGAGCCTTTAAACATGCATACATGTAGTTAGTTGCATTGCATCTCCTTGCATTGAAAAATCTAAAAAGAAATGACACATTGCATCTAGATAGAGGGAGCATTCCTATTTCATCTCTTCACCTCTTGAACTCCTTCTGTCTAGCAATCTGATCCATTCTTGGCAAATGAGTAGTTCACTTGAATTCCCTGCTATCTACACTTATGTAGCTATTCTGTCTGTACTCCAGACTCCGCTAGTGTCTTCTAAATTGAACTGTTCTAATGTTAAATCCTTGTCTCATCATAATTGCTCTCTGCTACTCTCTCGATAAAAATGCTTTGTTGACTCCACTGATTTGCTAAAATATCATTTATTCATCTGAATGAGGAAAGATTTTAGTCAGTGCACCCTAGACATAAATCAGACACATTCTGAAAAGAAGAATCTTCTATTATACTGGCTTAAGAATGTTTTGATAAATCAAATTGATTTAAGTCTAATGTATTTCTTAAGTTTTGATGTAAAGGACTTGAAAATATCTGATTCATTCTGCTTAATAAATCTTAACTAGTTGTCTTATGAACTTCATGCAAAACCTTCTGAAATCTGAAATTTTAAACGACATGGCTTTCTTTGGTTAAGATACATATAGAAAGTATTGTTCTTAAACATTTCAGTGTACTGAGCATTGTTTGAAAAATCTGAAAACTCTTAAAAATTTAAAGCAAGAGCAATGACTTTGGTCACAGAGAAATTGGGTTCTCTATCAAAGAAATGGATTAAGCCCATGTCATGAAGTGCCATAGTTAACTCTCTTTTCAAAATGTGTGAAAATCTGGCAGAGCAATGGCATGGTTGTGTTGAGTAACTGGGGATTCTGGCCTCTGATCAAGGTGTCTCCTCATGTAAAAAGATACTCCATTGCTAACTCTGTTCTCCTTCAGAGGCAATGTGGTTGTCACACTGAGTAACTGTGTCACTTCACCTAAGACGTGTTGTGCCTCATGTAAAAAGGTGTTGACTGAACCAAACTTGCTCAGGAAAAATGAGTGATGTTCAATAGAAAATTCTGAGAATCTAAAGACAAGTTTAGTCTCATTTATTTCTGTTTAATCTCAATAGTATCTTGTGTAACTTCCATAGGAGTCATTGAATTTACATGAGTAGGATGGAAGGAGGTTCAACATGAATAACAAATGAGTTGATGGTTCATCTTTATTAAAAGATGCTTCAGATATGAGTAATGAATTTTCCTGATAAATCTTAAATACATCACTCTTAAATCATGATGGTAAGTTTAAACTCATTCATAATCTATTATAATTGAAGAATCTGAATTTCGTTTACAAAGATTTACGAATTTGGTGTGCTAATGAAAATCTTGCTTCCTCATTTATTCACTGTGATTACAGACTGTGGTAACTCTTGTATACCCATGTGCTTTGCTGATAGATGCTCATCACTCCTTTCACTCCATCTAATCAGGGGGAGCTTCCATGTCATGCTGAGTGTTTTTCATAAAGGGGGAGATCTAGTCAGCATTTTTGAGTGTCCCTATGCTTTTGTTGATTTTCTCCCTTCATCTCAATTGGTTTCAACCTTCAAAACATTTCTAATCATTATACTCTTCAGGGGGAGCTAATTGTCATTAAAGGGGGAGCTTTTAATTCACTCATTTTATGCAGTCTTATTCTTCCCTCTTCAATTAATATCTTTTTGCTGAAGTCAAATGGGGAGAAATATTTGATCTAACCATACTGACTCATAGTGTTGCCATCATCAAAAAGGGGGAGATTGTTGTGTCCCTGTGATTTTGATGATAGCAAACACTATAAGTCATCATCTGTTTGAATCTGCATAGTCTGAATACTGTCTGAGTCTGCATATAAATCTATTTGTGTTGCATATAAATGTTTTAATGAACATGTGTTGCATATGAATGTTTCAATGAACATCTTATTTGAGTATCATTACATCGAACAGGCTATGTGCATTGGTGCATTTTATAACTGCCATAAGTCAATGAATGTCTGCATTTCATAACCTTGTTTCTATGAATGTCTAGACTTAGACTCATGTATTTCATATCTGCTCAGGTTAAGTCTGTACAATGGGTGTTGTCTGCACAGCGAGTGTATCACTCTCTCTGCACTGTCTATACATCCTTAGACAGCCTGCCTGAAGCTTGATTGTTGAAGTCTAGAAGTGGGTCGACCCCCTTCCAGATGGGTCGACCCCCCAGATCTCTACGTCTGTACAGAGTGCCTTGTTCATCTTTGTTCAAAGTCTATACATTGTCTCTTTCACCTACGTTGCTCGAAACAAAGTCTATACACTGTTGGATGATCAAGTCTGCACATTGGTGGCTTTCCCTACGTTCTGGCCAAGTCTATACATTCATACCTTTCCCTATGTTCTGGCCAAGTCTACACATCGTTTGCCTGGCTTCTGCTTCAAAGTCTATACATTCGTTTCCTTTCGCAAGTCTATACAGAGTCTGTATCTTCTAAGTCTATACATTCGTTGTCTTAATAAAGTCTGTACAGACTTTGCTCGTTCAAGTCTGTACACGGTTCAGTTGTTTTGGCAAATCTATACATCATGAAGTCTATACATCCGATTGCCTTTGCATTGCTCAAGTCTGAACAGCCCTTTCGTTGGCAAGTCTACACATCCTCCAGTTGTCTTGGCAAGTCCATACATTGAGAGTTTATACATTGTACAGCAATGCATTCCTTGAAAGCAAGTCATTACATTGGGGTTGGGCATCCAAGTCTACACATTGATTCACTGTTCATGCCTTCACCCAAAGTCTGTACAGCGAGCAGCGTGTCTCTATCTCAAGCCATTCTCCAAGTATGTACATTACTTGCATCTTCAAAGTCTATACATCCATAGTTGAACCCTAAGTCTATACATCACAAAGTCTGCACATTGTGCTTTGAAGCTCACCAAGTCTATACATTGATTCACAGCACACACGTTCAAAGCCTGAAGCCTGTACAGCCTTGGCAAATGCTCCTAAGTCTATACATCACAATGTCTGCACATCGCTGTGTTCAAGCCTTTCAAGTCTATACACTAGTTCAGGGTCTCCAAGTCTATACATCGGCCTCAAGCTTCACAAGTCTACACATTGTCTTCATGGCATCGGAAGTCTATACAGCCTGCATGCCTCATAACGCCAAGTCTATACATCGTGGCCTTCAAGTCTTCAGAGCATGTACATTCTTCAAGGGCCAAGTGTATACAGTGTCTCGCTCACATCTTCAAGGGTGAAGTCTATACATTGGTTAGGCTTGTTCATGCTAGGCTTGTTCATGCATCATTCTTCTCAAAGTCTGTACACTGGTGTCTCATGCATTCTAAAGTCCATACACTCCTCCTTGCATAGTCAAGTCTATACAGACTTAAACGAGCAAAGTCTGTACAGACTTTATTAAGACAACGGATGTATAGACTTAGAAGATACAGACTCTGTATAGACTTACAAAAGGAAACGAATGTATAGACTTTGAAGCAGAAGCCAGGCAAACGATGTGTAGACTTGGCCAGAACGTAGGGAAAGGTATGAATGTATAGACTTGGCCAGAACGTAGGGAAAGCCGCCAATGTGCAAACTTGATCATCCAGCAGTGTATAGACTTTGTTTCGAGCAACGTAGGTGAAAGAGACAATGTATAGACTTTGAACAAAGATGAACAAGGCACTCTGTATAGACTTAGAGATCTGGGGGGTCGACCCATCTGGAAGGGGGTCGACCCATCTGGAAGGGGGTCGACCCACTTCTAGACTTCAACAATCAAGCTTCAGGCAGGCTGTCTAAGGATGTATAGATAGTGCAGAGAGAGTGATACACTGGCTGTGCAGACAACACCCATTGTACAGACTTAACCTGAGCAGATATGAAATGCATGAGTCTAAGTCTAGACATTCATAGAAACAAGGCTATGAAATACAGACATTCATTGACTTATGGCAGTTATGAAATGCACCAATGCACACATCCTGTTCGATGTAATGATACCCAAATAAGATGTTCATTGAAACATTCATATGCAACACATGTTCATTGAAACATTTATATGCAACATAAATAAATTTATATGCAGACTCAGACAGTATGCAGACTATGCAGATTCAAACAGATGATGACTTATAGTGTTTGCTATCATCAAAATCACAGGGACACAACAATCCTATCTACAAGGGACCTAATTAGAAGAATATGTAAGGTTACTAGGGACTCTTAGGGATCAGGTTTTGCCGACTAAGGACTCTAAAATTGATCTAATCCTCAAACCCTAGTCAAAACCCTATAAATAGAGCCCAGCTCTGAACTGAGCGACCCTTACTTTTGGCTCGTGAAGAAACGAGGTAAGGAGATAGAATCTCGGGTAAGTCCTTTGGAACTTTTTATTTCTAATACTAAGGTCTGACAACTCTCAAAATTTTGTGTTAGGAGGTCGAGTATCCAAGGAGTTAGGATCTTCCAAAGTTGCTGGTTTCATCACGCCAACCCAGGAAACTATACAACAGGGTGCTGAAGATCAGGAAATTAGAGAAGCTAAACTAGGTAATTAGAGTTAGACACTTTAAAACTTTTTGTTCCTCTTAGTTTCATCTTCCTAACCTCCAAATTTCACGTCCTTAGGGCAAGAGACTGAGGAGTTAGAGCGACGTGAAGTTGCTGAAAAATCACAGGAAGAAAAGAACTAGGGCGACTGTTGAAGACTCAAATTAGAAGTTTTAAAGCCAGTAAAGAGGTAGGTTATCTCATGAACGGCAAAAACACATTGTTAGGGATAAAAGCCCTCTAGTTTATTTGGATTTCATGCGTTATACTTCATGAATTTCATATTTTAGGATTAGTCTATACATTCATGCATGCCTTCAACCCTAATTAAAGATAAAAGTTATGTCTTGTAATTTCATTACTACCTATGCATCTAGATGGCCTTTACTTCGTTATCATGGCTAGAATAGTTAGTTATTTTGATTCTTCTTGCATGGACATAGTTCCTTATCTTTATTGTTAGCAGAAGCTCTGACGGATTAAAATAGGACCGTCACATGATTGTAATGGCCTTACGATAAGCCGTCACACCCTCTGTTGTGTTTAAAAATTCTCTGTTGTCTCTGACGCACCATAACTAGAGCGTTACAACATTGTAACGGCCCCATGATAAACCGTCACAGAAAGGTAACGCCCCTATGTTAGACCGCCAGACCACTGTGTTCTGTCAACCCGAGACAGAATGGAAACCAGTCAGATTTACTTATAAATAATCCTAGTTAGCTAAGTTTTAACCTATTTTCATGACCTTGAGATTATAAATTGACTTATGATAGAAATTGCATGTTTAAAAGCATCTCTAGTTATTTCAAGCATATGTTAATTTCATTAAGCTAAACTCTATAGTTTTGTATTTACACTATGATTTTAAATGATGTAATGACGGAGTTTTTATCATGGTTTCACATCGTTACACATTCTTTTCTATAGAGTCAATTTCTTTAAGTACATGGCATATATTCCGGTATATGGCCATTAGTTCACACTTTGCACTATAGGAACATATTCTTGAACATGAGGACCTCTCTATTGGATATTCCTTCCAATGGACTAGGAAATCCTGTTTCAAGGCCTCCGTAATTCTCAGCGAGCCTGGGATTCCCACTAGGACGCCGAGTTGGCTGTACCATGAAAGTCCAATTGTTTGAAAGCACTATCGATGTTTTCGGATTCTGGATATGTAACGGATCTATATTCGACCGTAAGGCACATATAACGGTCCAATATATGACCGTCACATTGTTTGAGTCCATATCTATTTTCTTCTGGATTCAACCTTTCTAACGGCCCAACACTTGACCGTTATGTTCATGTAACGGCCCAGTATTAGACCGTCACAGTTCTAAATCCTTTAACCCGAGGTTTGACCTAAGGGTTGATATTCCAAAGTTCCTAGATGGATTATTGATGGTCTAGGACTAGTCATATTGTTCAAGATACTTAATTTAATTATGAAAAAATAAGGAATGTACCGTTATGCATAACCTTGTTTTAAGTCATTCTTGATCTCTCATGTTCTTAATTGAAGTGTTCATTCATTGAATTATTACTATCATGAACTTATTGAACTTGTTATATTATTGGCCATATTTTATTGCTTGAAACGTGGAAATAGCTTGATTTATACTTGAAGATGCGATCGAGCACTGATTGTGTTCAAGGACTCTATGCTAGTCCCCTCGACTGATTGTTGGAAACATACTATAAACCATGGGGTATGATGCTACTGGCGTCGCATTGCGCTGGGAGTACTTTCTCTATAAATAAGTGAAGATCCACAGGCATCATGCCGATACACGTACATGACTTTCTTGCTTGTTACATGATATTCCACAGAAATTCACCAAATACTTGCTCATAAGCAAAAGATGTTTGGGTGATGAGTATGTGACTTGCTAGTACATTCTTGTTCATGAAAGGCCATTCTTGTTACATTCTTGCTAGTTCATACTTGTTCATTCTATCTTACATGGTCATCTTGTTACTTTGGTTACTTGTGATTTATCGCATTCGCATGATTTTACCTTATTCCTCTAGAGCAAAAATGTTTATTACTTTAATAGTGCCTTCATGTTGATGCGAAGATACCTACTGGGAAAGTGTGCTCATTACCTATTTCCAATCTTTTCAGGAGATGGAAGTGATTCAGGATTGGATTCAGAATATTCAAATAGTGGGTCCGAGAGTGAATGAAGAATGAGTGAAGACTTAGGAAGTCTACATTGTTTAGATTGAGTCTATGTAATTTTCTTATTTCTTGCGTCTAGTATGATGAAGAAAGTTGAAATAGTGATTGTAATTGAGTATTCGATTTGATTATTAATGAAATAAGTTGAAGTTTGAGTAAATATTGTGCAATTACATTTATGTGTGTAATTATCTTGCGCTCTGATCATTCTTGCTTGCAAGAGGCTTATCATGCCGACTGTTCACGTTCCTCGAGCTAGTCTTTCGCTGTAATAAAGGCTCGGGGCGTGACAGTTAAGTTGGTATCAGAGCCTAAGTCTCAGGACTTAGGGAGAAGAATCATGTCATAGGATAAGTCCAAGGTTTAAGGAACCCTACCTGTGAACTAAGGAAGAAATTTCCATACCCACATGAGAATTGGGTAGAGCCCGGGATAAGATAGTTAATTAGCTTTAAGATAAATTTTCTTCCAATTCCACGAGAAATAACAAGTTGTTATATTTCTCTCAGGTACCTTATTTTACAAATGGCTCATCGCGTAGATTGGAATGGCTTGCAACAAACTGTTGCTGCCCTTACTCAGGCATTGCAAACTATGGCCCAAGCAGGCGTAAGGGCAAGGGCTGGTGACTTACATCGTAATTTCCAGAGTTTAAACCCTCCGCATTTCTATGGTTCTTCTAATTTAGACGAAGCAGAGACCTAGATTTACGAGATGAACCGTATATTTGACGTCATCCAATGCACCGATCAAGAGAAGGTGCGTCTTGCAACTTTTCAACTCAACAAGGATGCCCGTACATGGTGGAAGTCGATTCCGACACCTCCGACCGATGCACCTCATACATGGGATGGTTTTCTCACTTTATTCCGTGCTAAGTACTTTTTCGAGCACGTGAAAGAAAGAATGGCTATGGAGTTTGCCTCACTTCGACAAGGAATGATGATAGTTGCGGAATATGAACTTCAATTCTCCAGACTATTACCTTATGCACCGCATTTAATCAGTACCGATCTATTGAAGGCTAATCGGTTTATGGATGGGTTACGACCCGGTTTCATTCAGCAGCTCGGGACCCAAAACATCCATACTTATGCGGAGATGGTACAGCGGGCATACTTATGTGAAAGGACCTTAGAAAAGGTCGAGAAATTGAAAGGAAAAGGAGAAGAGTCTAGTCGACAATCTGATCGGCGTTATAAGAAAGAAAAATTCAGCATCACGGAGCCTCACAAAAGCCGTGATAGTAAGAAACGGTCCAGGAGCAGGAACGGTGGAAGTTCCCGAAAGAACAAGAAGATTAAGGAGGAGGAGCAAGTCGCCACGACTTGCACTTTTTGTGAAAAGTTCGACCACTCGGCTGAAGAGTGCTGGAAGCGCCTTGGTGCTTGTTTACGCTGTGGAAGTAGGGAGCATCGCATGCCGGATTACCCCCTTATAAAGGACCAGTTATCTGGTGGTGGACGCAGGAGGCAGGCTCGCCTCAATGCCGTTCTAGAAGAAGAGGAAGTGCCCAGGGATGGTGGGCTTATGGAAGGTACTCTTCAAATTTGTTCTCGTCCTACACTTGTGCTATTTGATACTGGTGCCTATCATTCTTTTGTCTCCACTACGTTTGCCAAAATATTACCAATTGCATCAGTTCCTCTACCTTCAGATCTTGCTATAACCACACCCCTAGGTTCTGGAGCAAAACTTACTAGATATTACCCTGATAGTGAGGTGATAGTAGAAGGTCACAATCTCCCCGCAAACCTAGTATGCCTTGACATGAAAGGTTATGATGCCATTTTAGGGGTAGATTGGCTTGTAGATCATGATGCTGATATTAACTACCGAAATAGGATTATATCCTTCCAAAAATTAGGTCTTCCAAGATTCTCTTTCCTTGGCATCAAGTATAGGAAACATCCCACTATCATATCTTCTCTTCACGCTTACAAACTCATCTCGCAAGGATGTGAAGCTTTTCTTGCTTCTGTCATTGTTACTGAATCCAAGGAAATCATCCTAGCAAACATTCCTATTATAAATGAGTTCTCAGATGTATTCCCATCCTAATGACCCAATTTACTACCCGAGAAAGAAGTAAACTTCACTATTGAACTCATTCCAGGAGCAGCACCTGTTTCTATAACCCCTTACAGGATGTCTCCCACGGAACTTAAGGAACTAAAGAGACAGTTGCAGGAACTACTAGACAAAGGTTTCATCAGACCTAGCACATCCCCCTGGGGAGCGCCAGTTCTATTTGTCAAAAAGAAGGATGGCTCTCTCAGGCTATGCATAGACTACCGGCGACTAAATCAACTTACTATCAAAAACAAGTATCTGTTGCCGCGTATTGACGAGCTCTTCGATAAGCTTTCAGGAGCAGAGTATTTTTCTAAAATAGACCTCAGATCAGGTTATCATCATCTTAGATTTAAAGAAGAAGACATTTATAAATCGGCTTTTCGAAGTCGTTATGGCCACTATGAATTTGTGGTAATGCCGTTTGAGTTAACAAATGCCCCAGCAGCATTTATGCAACTTATGAACAATATTTTCCAGCCATATCTGGACTAGTTCATTGTCGTCTTCATTGATGATATCTTGATATATTCCAAGACAAAAGAAGAACATGAAGAACATTTGAGGATCGCCTTGCAAACACTTAGAGAACATAAACTTTATGCCAAGCTTAACAAATGTTAATTCTGGATCAAGGAAGTTTCATTCCTAGGCCACATTATTTCAAAGGAAGGTATCGTTGTGGATCCTTCGAAAGTCGAAGCTGTCAGAAATTGGAGCCGGCCAACGACTGTATCAGAAGTAAGAAGCTTTCTGGGTCTAGCTGGTTATTATAGGAGGTTTATTAAAGACTTCTCAAAGATTGTTGTTCCTTTAACTAGACTCACAAGAAAAGAAAATCCTTTTGTCTGGTCAAAGGAGTGTGAGAAGAGTTTCCAAACTCTTAAGAATCATCTTACTACAGCCCCTATTTTAGCACTACCGGTGGAAGGTGGTAGATTCGAAGTATATACGGATGCATCTGGCATTGGCTTAGGATGCGTTCTCATGCAAGATGGAAAAGGAATCTATTATTCTTCAAGACAATTGAAATGTCACGAGGAAAATTATCCCGTGCATGATTTCGAATTGGCAGCCGTTATTTTCACCTTAAAAATTTGGCGTCATTATCTTTATGGAGAAAAGTTCACGGTCTACTCGGACCACAAAAGCTTGAAATACTTATTCTCTCAAAAGGAGCTTAATATGAGGCAGAGGAGATGGTTAGAATATCTCAAGGACTTTGATTTTGCTATTCAATATCATCCTGGCAAGGCTAATGCGGTAGCATATGCACTCAGCAGAAAACCAATGGGTATGCTATCAAGTCTTATGATTAGTATGACTAATCTTATTCCTCAATTTGCTCAGATGAACTTAGATATTGATATAAAGGAAGATGATTGTTTCATGGCTAATATTCGAGCTCAACCTACATTGATAGAGGATCTGGTCAAGTTACAAAATGATGATCCCGTGTTACTGAAAATTAAAGCCAATATTGAACAAAGGCCGGATTTTTCTATTTTAAATGACGGAAGACTGCTATTTAAGGGCCGAGTGTGTGTACCAGATCATGAGGATATGAAGAAATTGATCTTGGATGAAGCACATAATTCCAAGTACACCATTCATCCAGGAGGTACGAAGATGTATCAAGATCTCAAAAGAAACTCCTGGTGGCCAAATATGAAGAGAGAAATATCTGATTTCGTGTCCCGTTGTCTCACCTGCCAACAAGTAAAGGCAGAGCATTTTAGACCCGCAGGTAAATTACATCCCTTGAATATTCCCGAATGGAAATGGGAGAGTATAGGAATGGATTTCATCATGGGTTTACCTAAGACCAGAGGAGGACACGATGGTATATGGGTAATCATGGATCGATTGACTAAGTCTGCACATTTCATACCAATCAAAAGTTGATGGTCAGTGGATATTTTAGCAGCATTATACATAAAAGAAATTGTCAAATTACATGGTGTCCCTGTCACTATCATATCTGATAGAGATCCTAGATTCACATCGCAATTCTGGAAGGGCCTACAACATTCACTAGGGACTAGATTGAATTTTAGCACAATATTTCACCCATAAACTGATGGTCAGACTGAAAGAACAAATCAGGTAGTAGAAAATATGCTCATGGCTTGTGCTATTGATTTTGGAGGAAGTTGGCACGATCACTTGCCTCTGGTATAATTTGCATACAATAACAGTTATCAGGCCAACATACAGATGGCGCCCTTTGAAGCTTTATATGGAAAAAGTTGTAGATCACCAATATGTTGGAATGAAATAGGGGAAAAGTAATTCCTAGGCCCCGACCTTATCAGAGATTCTACAGAGAAGATCAAGCTCATTCAAGAAAGAATGAAGATGGCGCAAGATAGGCAGAAATCTTATGCTGACAATCGAAGACGTGACTTGGAGTTTCAGGTGGGAGATCATGTATATCTGAAAGTTTCTCCAGGCCGTGGTATTCGAAGATTTGGCATTAAAGGAAAACTAACTCCAAGATTCATTGGTCCATTTGAAATTCTTGAAAGGGTCGGTGAAGTGGCTTATAGACTGGCTTTACCTCCATAATTAGCAGGAGTTCACGACGTATTCACGTCTCTATATTGAAGAAATATGTATATGATCCTCATCATGTCATTACTTATGATAATTTGGAGATCCAAAAGGACCTGACATACGAGCAGAAACCGGTCAGGATTCGGGAACGAGAAGTGCGTCAACAAAGGAATAAAACTATTCCTATGGTCCAAGTTCAATGGACGAAGCAATGGCCACACGAAGCAACATGAGAGACGGAAGAATCTATGCGTAGATGATTCCCAGAATTATTCAACTGTAATTACACTCTCCATAAATCCATGAATTGAATTTGGAGACCAAATTCTTCTAAGTGGGGGAGGGTGTAGTGCCCTAGAATTTTTATAAAATATTTCTGATATAATTAAGAATTTTCTAGAATTATTAAGGGTCTAAATGAATTAATTAATGAATATTGGGTTAAATAAATCATTATAAGGCCCAATTATGTTAAACAATTAATCTAGCCTTAATAAATAAAGCCCAATAGGTTCAAGGACCAAGCCCATTAAGTTTGACCCATATTCTAGAAGGTTATTTAGCCTATTCACGAATTATAAGGATAAATACCCCTTATATAGATAATTATGTGGATAATTAACAAAAAGAGTTTGAATAAAATTGAATTCTGTGCACAGTGGATGTGGCGGTCTATCGTGCGACCACCATAGTAATGTAACGCACCCAGCTTGGACCGTTACACTCTGTCAGTTCCGTGAATGGAAGAAAGAACAAAAAGATTGGATCTTTGGGATCCTATCTACAAGAGACCTAATTAGAAGAATATGTAAGGTTACTAGGGACTCTTAGGGATCAGGTTCTAGCCAACTAAGGACTCTAAAATCGATCTAATCCTCAAACCCTAGCCAAAACCCTATAAATAGAGCCCAGTTCTGAACTGAGCGACCCTTACTTTTGGCTCGTGAAGAAACAAGGTAAAGAGATAGAATCTCGGGTAAGTCCTTTGGAACTTTTTGTTTCTAATACTAAGGTCTGACAACTCTCAAAATTTCATGTTAGGAGGTCGAGTATCCAAGGAGTTAGGATCTTCCAAAGTTGCTGGTTTCATCACACCAACCCAGGAAACTGTACAACAGGGTGCTGAAGATCAGGAAATTAGAGAAGCTAAACTAGGTAATTAGAGTTAGATGCTTTAGAACTGTTTGTTCCTCTTAGTTTCATCTTACTAACCTCTAAAGTTCACGTCCTTAGGGCAAGAGACTGAGGAGTTAGAGCGACGTGAAGTTGTTGAAAAACCACAGGAAGAAAAGAACTAGGGCGACCGTTGAAGACTCAAATTAGAAGTTTTAAAGCCAGTAAAGAGGTAGGTTATCTCATGAACGGTAAAAACACATTGTTAGGGATAAAGCCCTCTAGTTTATTTGGATTTCATGCATTATACTTCATGAATTTTATGTTTTAGGATTAGTCTATACATTCATGCATGCCTTCAACCTTAATTAAAGATAAAAGTTATCTCTTGTTATTTCATTACTACCTATGCATCTAGATGGCCTTTACTTCGTTATCATGGCCATAATAGTTAGTTATTTTGATTCTTCTTGCATGGACATAGTTCCTTATCTTTATTGTCAGCAGAAGCTCTGACGGATTAAAATAGGACCGTCACATGATTGTAATGGCCTTACGATAAGTCGTCACACCCTCTGTTATGTTTAAAAATTCTCTGTTGTCTCTGACGCACCATAACTGGAGCGTTACAACATTGTAACGGCCCCATGATAAACTGTCACAGAAAGGTAACTCCCCTATGTTAGACTGTCAGACCACTGTGTTCTGTCAACCCGAGACAGAATGGAAACCAGTCAGATTTACTTATAAATAATCCTAGTTAGCTAAGTTTTAACCTATTTTCATGACCTTGAGATTATAAATTGACTTATGATAGAAATTGCATGTTTAAAAGCATCTCTAGTTATTTCAAGCATATGTTAATTTCATTAAGCTAAACTCTATAGTTTTGTATTTACACTATGATTTTAAATGATGTAATGACGGAGTTTTTATCATGGTTTCACATCGTTACACATTCTTTTCTATAGAGTCAATTTCTTTAAGTACATGGCATATATTCCGGTATATGGCCATTAGTTCACACTTTGCACTATAGGAACATATTCTTGAACATGAGGACCTCTCTATTGGATATTCCTTCCAATGGACTAGGAAATCTTGTTTCAAGGCCTCCGTAATTCTCTGCGAGCCTGGGATTCCCACTAGGACGCCGAGTTGGTTGTACCATGAAAGTCCAATTGTTAGAAAGCACTATCGATGTTTTCGGATTCTGGATATGTAACGGATCTATATTCAACCGTTAGGCACATATAATGGTCCAATATATGACTGTCACACTGTTTGAGTCCATATCTATTTTCTTTTGGATTCAACCTTTCTAACGGCCCAATACTCGACCGTTATGTTCATGTAACGGCCCAGTATTAGACCGTCACAGTTCTAAATCCTTTAACCCGAGGTTTGACCTAAGGGTTGATATTCCAAAGTTCCTAGATGGATTATTGATGGTCTAAGACTAGTCATATTGTTCAAGATACTTAATTTAATTATGAAAAAATAAAGAATGTACCGTTATGCATAACCTTGTTTTAAGTCATTCTTGATCTCTCATGTTCTTAATTGAAGCGTTCATTCATTGAATTATTGTTATCATGAACTTATTGAACTTGTTATATTACTGGCCATATTTTATTGCTTGAAACGTGGAAATAGCTTGATTTATACTTGAAGATGCGATCGAGCACTGATTGTGTTCAAGGGCTCTATGCTAGTCCCCTCGGCTGATTATCGAAAATATACTGTAAACCATGGGGTATGATGCTACTGGCGTCGCATTGTGCTAGGAGTACTTTCTCTATAAATAAGTGAAGATCCACGGGCATCATGACGATAACGTACATGACTTTCTTGCTTGTTACATGATATTCCATATAAATTCACCAAATACTTGCTCATAAGCAAAAGATATTTGGGTGATGAGTATGTGACTTGCTAGTACATTCTTGTTCATGAAAGGCTATTCTTGTTACATTCTTGCTAGTTCATACTTGTTCATTTTCTCTTACATGGTCATCTTGTTACTTTGGTTACTTGTGATTTATCGCATTCGCATGATTTTACCTTATTCCTCTAGAGCAAAAATGTTAATTACTTTAATAGTGCCTTCATGTTGATGCGAAGATACCTACTGGGCAAGTGTGCTCATTACCTATTTCCACTCTTTTCAGGAGATGGAAGTGAGTCAGGATCGGATTCGGAATATTCAAATAGCGGGTCCTAGAGTGAATGAAGAATGAGTGAAGACTTAGGAAGTCTAAATTATTTAGATTGAGTCTACGTAATTTTCTTATTTCTTGAGTTTAGTATGATGAAGAAAGTTGAAATAGTGATTGTAATTGAGTATTCGATTTGATTATTAATGAAATAAGTTGAAGTTTGAGTAAATATTGTGCAATTACATTTATGTGTGTAATTGTCTTGCGCTCTGATCATTCTTGCTTGCAAGAGACTTACCATGCTAGCTGTTCACATTCCTTGAGCTAGTCTTCCGCTGTAATAAAGGCTCGGGGCGTGACAGGGTCAATCTCATTCCTTCACTAGGAACATCACCCACTAGCTTAAGTAGTTGGCCAAACACATGGCACATTGCTTACCGCAAACTGGCCACACTACCAATTCTATCGCGCGCCCTACAGAATCGATTAAATAACCTCGATTCATACGCACCACCTTACATTCCTTCGTGAATCTCTTCCCAACATCACTGCCACTCAACCGAGCTCCCTCGCACTCTACTGTCTGTAGCCGGGAGAAGAGAGAAGAACAACGGGGAGGTCAAGTGAGAAGGAAGGAAGAATGAATGAGAAAAAAAGCAATTAACGTGACGTAAACATCACATGAACTATTCTCACAGTCAAAACCATAAAACATCTCACATTAATTACCATGATCCTGGAGCCTATGGGTTATGGGCCCACACACTTCAGCTGCACAACTCTGATTGAGCAGCCCAAATTACACAACCATTACAAGAAACAACTAGTAACAACTCTATCCCAGCTTCAACTATCAAGGCACCATGATAGAACACAAAATCATAAGCATCATTACAGTAATTACATGCATTTTTTTGCACAAAACACGCCAGGCTACATGGTTATCAAGCACTCGGGCAACATACCACTATGCCCTTACACAATAAGGAAAAGCACAAATGCCTAAAAGCGGGTCCACCGCCAACACACAAGGCATTCTCACAAAAGACAACCACTACAACTGCTAAAATTAGTGCAACGCCGAAGAGCACTCACGAGCAATGTGTCTCACTTGGCTGCTTCTAAAACACACTAACTCGGCCACAACCACCGTACATGGCATACCAACGTGGAAATCACCACATCTTAGACACTGCCCTGGCCGCTCAGACATGTTATGTCGTATCGGTCGAACTAGTAGCTGTTGCATAACTGCCGATAGAATCGTCTCCTCTCGCTCTCGATATCGTCTAGTGCACTTATTTCTCCCAATTAACCGGTCCATACGCCTAGACATCGATCCCGATGAGGATCCACCTTCATGGGATACGAAAGATGGCATTCCTGGCTGGCTTGGAGACTGCTGAATCACCTCCATCTGTTGATGAGGAATCCTCTGCTGAACAACATCTTGGTGAACATATCTCATTATCGATCCTCGAGTCCTCAAAATATCTTCTTCAAGAGCCGCTGCAATCTGATATGCCACATCCACATCTGATACACGAGCAATAATCAGTGCCTGTTGAAGCTTAGTTCGTAAACCTCTAATAAAATGTTGAGTCCTCAAGGCCTCATCTGCCATCACATGCGGGGCATAACGACCTAGCTCCACAAATCGGGCATGATACTAACCCATTGTCATATCACCCTTCACCAAATTCATGAACTGGAACATTCTTTCCGTTCGCAAGCATGCAGGGTTAAATGCTCGATCAAACACTCTAACGAACTCTTGCCACGAAATCTGCCAGAGGGGTCGGGACTGAAAGGTCATTTCCCATTCCGTAGTCCACCACAAGAGAGCAGATCCTTGCAACTGATAACTCACTAACAAGACTCTCTCATCCTCGGCACATTCCATTGGCCTGAACACTCGTTCCATGGCCTCTATCCATGCTCTTGCCGCATCAGGATCCAACTGGCCCACAAACTAAGGTGGTTGGAATTGCAGAAATTCTTGCATAATTCGCCCACGACTACCTTGCCATGAGCCAACCTCACCAGTCTCCTGACCTCGGCGCTGCTGACTCATACCAGCAAAGAAATCCACCAGATTCCGCGCACTCAAGGCAGCCACCACACGGGGAGATGACTCTCTACTCCGCCGTCCTTGGGCCTCTTCCAACGAGTCAGAAAATCACACTCGCCTTCTCGATGCCATCTATACACTACTGGCACAAACACAAGGCTCTTCACACAAAAACAAGAGGGTAAGCAACACAACATATCTTAATCCAGTTGCCAACTGTAGCGGACTTTAAGGACTCTCCTTAGAAGGGAAACATATATCTCAAATTCCCATGCTTAGCCACAACCTTGCTCTGATACCACTTATCACGACCCAAGATCTGAGCACTGGTAAACCGATAACCCGAACCTTGAACCGTTACCCACGAGTGGAAAACTCTTAAGGGAAACAATTTTGGTGTTGTGGGGGTGCATGACAATTAGAAATAAAGGCATAAATTAAATTCACATGATTTAAACATTTAATAACAGAAATAAATAAACATTTTACAGGAATTTCACATTTTAATATCGAGTCCAAGTCCACACAGTACAGCTAACAGAAAGAAGTACGTACACTGAATGAGCCTACATAGGCCTTGGCAACTGGCAGCTACACAGCACAAGCGCAACCCTTGCCCTAATCCACATGGCAAAGCACCAGACCTGAAAAGAAAAGGGGTGAGCCTCATCTCATTGGCTCAGTAGGGGTCCGGCGGAGCCCTACCTCAACACAAACATAGTAACAAAAGCCACAATAATCACAATTAATATAAAATGTAACAAGACTAGAAGCTAGGCTACAACAAAAGCGACAATAGTCTACGCAGCTGGGAAAACACGGTGAGGGCAAAGACAACACAGCCTACAGTGGAATCACAACTTTCACAGCTACTCCGTGAACACTGTGAACGGAGGTCAAACCCTCGAACATAGGAATAAACATAGCTACGCTAAAGAGAATCCATGACTACTCAGTTGCGCACATCCATCCACACTGATGGAAGCTCCGAGCTAAGACTACACAGTCACTAGCATAACATCTATCACAAAAGTACCCTGACCTCAAGTCGGAAACCTCAAATCAGAAACCTCGTTCACAACCTAGGAGGGAGCCACGACCTCGCCACCATGTCAGCTCTACCTTAAAGCCAGGAGGCCTCATCAACACTGTCGGTAACGTCAACCTCACCCGAGGGCCACGACAACGCAGTTGCCTCAACCGCCACTCAGCCTCTCACGTCTCTTGTACGTAGCCCACACCACGAGTAGGGATCATGTATGCAGCCACACCCTAACCTCGAGTGGGTAGAGACACACACACACACACACCACTCCCTCGGACTGGCTAGGATCCACACCACTGTAACCCACAGTATGGCCGTGTCCTACTCCGTGACACGGGGTACGCGCCACTGCACCCGTCAGCAACGTACTCTTGTCCTAACCAAGGCACTACACGCTCTAGGCTGTCCTCACCTTTGCTGCAAGAGCGTCGCGCACACAGGGCTATCCTCACTCAGTTCATCCATGGTACATAGGCTGCTCACGCCTGCTCCTACCGAAAACACACGTATCCCTCGCTCAGGCACGGTCACAGTCAGCTAGGCAACACAAGCCTACAAGCCGTACACCAAGAACCACATCGGCAGTCTGAAACAGAAGCGAACGCACGAGTCGCCAGAAACACGAGAGCTCCACTCAAGGGCAACACGCGGTGCATTCGTCACAAAGACCACACTACACAAGCCATACGACTATCCACATCGAGAAATAGACGTCGTACAATCAATCAGAACTACAAAACTCACGTAGTTCTGGTAATCCAGGTTAACGAACTATTTCAAACCCAGGCCCGGTTACATAACCACACTGGCCCATCAGCACATACACAAGTGACCCTCACACTGTCACACAACCCTGACTCTCATACGGTCACACAATACCACACGAGAATAACCTTCCATGGGTAACTCGCTATGAATCACATAGCAACACTCAACATATAAGGCATTAAGCGTGCATTCGCCACTTAAGGGAATACGGCCTCAAGCCATGAAACGACCTTAACAAAGACCACGGCCCTAAGCCGAAACACGACCACGGCCTTAAACCGGAACATGAACTCACGCATTCCCAATCCCTACGACTCACGTTTACAGGTGGGATTCACACACAATACAACTACAGGGACTGGCCTCCTATGATCACTCATAGAGCCCACATCCTATGATCTCACATCGGGCAACCATTGCCCACGTAGGGTAGAAACGACCCAATCTGACAGCATTTAGATTCTCCGGGGTGAAAACCCAATCCCAAACGCATACCGAGCTATCTAAGCCCCTAATCGGTCTATCTAGACCGACTAACTCTCAAGAATAGTGAGGATATACGTGGTTTAGGGTCACTCCGCATTAGCATGGTCGCGGTTTATCACAGAACCACATCCAACAGAGTCGTAGTCTGGGCCAAGCCACGTTAATGATGATGGCGGTTGGAAGCCCTGCCGCATTAAGGATGGTCACGGTCTCCTTGGGGCCGCGACTTGATAGACGCTGTAAGGGAGGAGACCGTGTCTCTAACTGCCTTACCCGATCCTACACAAGTCTAGACACAGTCTCTAGGTATCACATTAACAATCCAGAGGCTTGATGCGGTTCACAAGGTGACCGCGATAACGTCACAAATCTAGACTTCCGTGAACCAGCGCGAGAACGTCTGTTCCACTCCCCGCTCGTGTCAAACGAAGGGGAAACTACATAATACCGAGTCCTTTGCCTTTCACACATCGGAAGGGCTAAAAAAAACACAAAAAATCAGCAAGGAAATGGGCGATTACATCGATTGCCCTAAAATCATTCACCACATTCCACAACGCGCATCCGCCCACATCTCGGCCTCGAATCGCAAGGAAAACACAAATGAACGGAGGGGAATCACATCCCTCCGTTCCCACTCATCATAAACTCGTGATTGAATCAAGAATCACCACCTAGATTGGAGGAAATCACCACTCAAACCCCAACATGGAAATTACCCAAAACTAGCAGAACTCGCTCAATCTCGCCCGTATCGGCTCAAAATCACGGGGAAATCACCACAACGAGCAAGGGATCCATCCCCCTACCTCATTCGACTCTTTATCACATTTGGGAAGCCGAATCTTTGCAATTCCACCCTGTTCTAGCAGCGAAATCCATGAACGCCACCACCTCACGCGCTCCCGTGCCCGCCACGCACCGTCCATGCCATCTTCTGTGCTCCTCTGTGGCCACCGGAGTGAAGGAGAGAGAGGAAGAGAGGGAGAGACGTAGGGGAGAGAGAGGGGAGTGGGGGTTCCACCATGGGAGAAGAGAAGAACGTGGGGAAGAAGGAGGGGTTTAGGGTTTTTTTTTAAAAAAGAAAAATGGGGTTTCTTCTAAACCCTCAAAGAACCACTATTTCACACATGCCCATTCTTTAACCATTTCCACTATAAATCATTTAATTTTCGCAATAACACATTTAATTTTCATTATAATTTCTGAATCAACCGATCCTAAACCCGCAGAAATATTCCGAAACCTAAAATAGTCGGATCCACAAACCCGAGTCGCTACAATCAATATCATCGATCAAAGAATTCATCTAGCCAGATTAAGATGACATATCAGTACATGTTATCAAGATATACTCTCTGATCATGTTAGAGATATGGAGATAACAATAGTTTCAAGGAATCAAGAAGACATGAATCATGAGATGAACTTATGAGATTAATCTCATTTCATGAATTACCTAAGTATTTTAATTGGTTTGAACGACATATTTATGAATCAAAACATGATTTCAGACTATAACATGCTGGAATGAAACAAGAGTTCCTGGAAACTCGTGACAAAATGCGGTCTTACCAGAGACCACGTTCAAAATGCGGTCTGGAGGAGAGCCGCGATCGGACTGTAAATAGTAGTCAAGGCGCGAAACATTTGAATGTCAATCGGTGTAGCCCGTAAACACGTCACATGTGATGGACGTGTCTATAAAGATGCGTCCCCTATTTAAGCATGTTGATGATATGCTTATTAAATAAAAAAATAACAAAGATGGGTCACAGTCTGTCATGGCACCACGTTCAAAATGCGGTATCTGTGATGGCCGCGATCTAAGACAGAACCTCGTTTCTGGCATAAAAATGATACCTCATGCATGGATTTCAAAATACGACAAAACGAGACGAGAGAAATTGGGCAAAAACACTCTACTAACATTTATACATGCATATAAACACGATCTCATGCAAAAATTTAATTAGGCATGAGAGATAACAACATTTTAGTAGAACTAAGAAGCGAAAGAAGAAAACCCGAAGAACCCTAGCGATCCTCGCCTTCCTTCTCCAAATCCTTCCTCGAACCCTAGCGTAGCCGCCCTCCAAAGTGATTAGGGATTACTATAAGGTCGTGGCAACTTTCTTATAGACCTAGGGCACCCCAAGGATGCTTAAATCGTTCAAGAATCCAAGGGAGAAAAATCCGCCAAAATTTTGGCGCTATCCTTATCTAACGCCGCCGCCACCAATTACACCTCTCTAGGGTTAGGGTTTCGAGGGAAAATTGATCTCCTTAAGTGGATTAGTGTTTAGGCTAGGGATTAGGCCCACTAAGCTCTAAATTTAAGCCTATTAAGCTCTTTTAGATTGGGGTTTGATTCAACTCTAAGTTTTAGCTTCTTTTAGCTCAATTTGGTCCATTCTCAGCCTATTTTTCTCTAAAATTTCTTTTAGGGTTCTTCTTTAGGTAATTATTATTGTTATTATTATTTTCCTCATCTAAATTAAGTAATTTCTTCTATTTAGCCCATTTGTTTAATATTTTATTATCATGTTGCTACATCCTCCTCCACTTAAAGAAATTTGGTCCTCCAAATTCACTGCATGCACTTACAGAATCCAGATGGGGCTACAAGTACTAACCTAAGAACAGTTTCAGATACTTTTCCTTGATTGCATCAACTCCCAAGTAGCTTCCTCGAGTCCTCATCTGCTCCACTGGACTTTCATCATTGGTATGGCTCGATTTCTTAATTGATGCAACTTTTGGTCCAATATCTTGATGGGTCTTTTCACATAAGATAAGTCCTTTTGCAGCACCAAATCATTAAACTAGATTACATGCGAAGGGTCATACACGTACTTTCTCAGCATTGATATATGGAAGACGTCGTGAACACCAGCTAGTTGCGAAGGTAATGCCAGTTGGTAAGCCACTTCTCTGACCCTTTCTAAAATCTCAAAGGGACTAATAAATCTTGGGCTTAATTTTCCTCTAACATCGAACCTTTGGATCCCTCGAGTAGGTGAGACTTTCAAAAAGGCATGCTCCCCAACTTGAAATTCTGGATCTCTCCTTCTATTGTCTGTATAGGTTTTCCGTCAAGACTGTGCAACCTTTAATTCATCCATGATAATCTGAATGTGTTTAGCTATGTCATAGACAAGGTCCGAGCCTAACAATTGTTTTTCTCTAACCTCATTCCAACACAAAGGTTATCGGCAGCTTCTACCAAACAATACCTTGATGGTATAGATTACGGGATGTTACACAATGGTATAGAGTCGCGGTCTATCGCGGCACCACATTCAGAACGCGATATCTGCAATGGTCGCGATCTCAGATAGAACCATGTTTCCAGCAGAAAAACAATACCTCATGCATAGATTTCAAAATACGACCAAAAGAGACAAGAAAAATTGGGTAAAAACACTCTACTGACATCTATACATGCATATAAACAATCTCATGTAGAAATTTATTTAGGCCTATGATATAACCTACCTTTGAGTTGAACTAAGAAGGGGAAGAAGAAAACCCAAAGAACCCTAGTGATCCTCGCCTTCCTCCTCCAAATCCTACCTCGAGCCCTAGTGCAGCCTACCTCCAAAGTGATTAGGGCTTACTAGAAGGTCGTGGCAACTTATTTATAGACCTAGGGCACCCCAAGGACCCCTAAATCGTTCCAGAAAATCCAAGGGAGAAAAATCCACCAAAATTTTGGAGCTATCCTTATCTAGTGCCACCACCGTAAATTACACCTCTCTAGGGGTTAGGGTTTCGAGGGAAAATTGATCTTCTTAAGTGAATTAGGGTTTAGGCTAGGGATTAGGCCCACTAAGCTCTGAATTTAAGCATATTAAACTCTTTTAGATTGGGGTTTGGTTCAACTCTGAGTTTCAGCCTCTTTTAGCCCAATTCGGTCCATTCTCAACCTATTTTTCTGTAAAATTTCTTTTCAGGTTCTTGTTTAGGTAAATATTATTTTTATTATTTTCTCGTCTAAATTAAGTACTTTCTTCTATTTAGACTATTTGTTTAATATTTTATTGTCGGGTTGATACATCCTCCCCCACTTAAAGGAATTTGGTCCTCCAAATTCACAGTATGCACTTATAGAATCTAGATGGAGCTACGAGTACTGACCTGAGAATAATTCTAGATACTTTTCCTTGATTACATCCTCTGAATCCCAAGTACCTTCCTCAAGTCCTCATCTGCTCCACTAGACTTTGATCATTGATTTAGTTCGAATTCTTAATTGATGTAACTTCTGGTCCAATATCTTGATGGGTCTTTCTCATAAGAGAAGTCTTTTTACAGCACCAAATCATTACACTGGATTACATGGGAAGGGTTGTACACGAACTTTCTCACATTGATATATGGAAGATATCATGAACACCAGCCAGTTGCAGAGGTAATGCAAGTTTGTTAAGTGTTGTACCCAGACTTTTTCCCCTGAAAAAAGGTAAGGAATAAGGGTTCAGGAATTTTCCCAAACACCTTCCGAGCGTTAGTTATTCGAGATTTTTACAACATGTCGGGTCCGATCGAGGGTCCTATCCGACTTGCCATGACTCATGGTGATACCCACAACTAGTGGGGACCACCCTCAACCACCCAGTATGCGACGTTACCCACCTTCAACTTGGCCACCCGTGCCAACCCGAGGGCACCCCAGTAACAAGTCACGCCATGCGACACCCAGCAACGAGGTCGAGAATCGCTTCCAAAATGCCTCCCTCTAGAATTCTAAAGTTAAAGGATTACCTCCCTCAGCCAATTGTCAGCTCCGGGGGACATTAACTCACTTGTACGGCCCGTAGTTACACATTGGGAATTTCCCCGAACACCTAATGGGCGAACGTTTACCAACGATTCTACAACAAGTCAGGGCCAACCCACGGCTTGGACACACTTGTCGCGTCATGCAGCAACCCTACAATAGGTTGGGGTCATCCTCGACCCACAGACATGCGGCAACGAGCCGCTTACTTTCAGCCACCGGGCCAACACGGGGTCACACGCCAACCCGCCACGCGACGTGGCATATCTTGTTAAGGTCAGGCCCTTACAACCAAAACACCTTAACATGACCCCTACAAGCTACTATCCCCACCCCTGGGTGAGATATAAACCAAAGAAGCCCGGTATCCGAGTCGTTTAGCAACACGATGTATGCTGGAAATTTTCCTGAACACCTTATGGGCGACAACAACAACACCTTGCAATTCGCCCCCAAGGGTCAACACCAGCGTCCCGGGAATGCAACCCCATCAAAGGACATCCACAGACGACGAGAAATAACTCCTGGGGCATCCCCCTCTGTGGTAGCCCACCCCGGGGGGTAGTTCACCCTAAGCACGCCCGCCCCGAGGTGGGGGCGAATTCCCCATGGTTCTCTTCGCCCAGCCACACTCGTCCCAGTCCCAGCCAAATCCTAATCCTACTCCAGTCTTGCCTCAGTTCCATTCTACGTACCAGTCTGGGAAGCGTTCGTAAAGAGAAAGTTCAGAGCTCGGAGCCTCGTGTAATGAATCGACCAGTCAACTTCGTTCTACGTGCCCCAGTTAGTCAATCCGTATCTCGTATCCTTCTTGCGTTTACACTAGGTCAAGTGGGGCCCAAAAGGACAAAACAATGGGATTTTATAGATTTTCCCCATCTCCCTCTCTTGGACCCCCAAGTGGGTCCGCGTAAACCCCCCCGGGGGGTTTACATGGACCAGGCTAGCCCCCCTGATAAGGTAGGTGATGAGGATGATCTAGAGGGGGGTGAATAGATCAACCCTAATTTTCACCCTACAACAGTAAAATAAATTGAGGAATAGAAATTTGTTGTGATGACGCTATTAAAATGATTTTAACTAAAGAAGTAAGAGTTAGACTATGCGAGCACAAGCAATCACACACGATGCAAAGAGACTTTTAAGGTTGTTCGATCTCAACCCTGAGATCTACGTCCACCCCTCACTCAATCGAGTGAGGGTTCCACTGAAAATAGCTTAAGTCCACTGATTACACAGCTTATACACCGCTGAGCATCACAGCTTGCTCCGCTGCCTCACAACTTGGATTCGCTGATACACAGCTTTACAATGATTCAAGGGAAAGTAAAAGAATCAACAAAAACAACGACAGAATTTGAAAACACTGTAGCTCTATTGAGCATATGACTCTGGATTTGATCTAGAAGTCAGAACTCCAACAGCTCTATGATGAATCTCCAGCTTCACTCACTTTCTTCTCTCACGATCTTCTCTCAGATCACTCTCTCCTTCTTTCTCGTCTACTCTCTCTCTCCTCACAGAAGCCTTTCTCCGATACTTTATTTTCCAGCTCTCTTTCACACCTCTGCAAATCTACTTCTCACGCTCTATGCTTCTCCTCCTCTCTTGTCTGCTCTCAAGCTCTTCTATGTCCAATTCTTCTGGCTATCCTCTTCTCTATGTTCTCTATCTACCTTCAGTCCTGTTCTCATGAAGTCTTTTATCCCTACGAGCTTGATTCTTGTGGACCCACAAGATTCCCTTGGCGTATGGAGGGAACACTCCCACCAAAAAGAATTTCTGAAAAGTGCTGATTCGTGGGTCCACGTGTCTGATGAAAAAGTAAACGTTTTCTTAAGTTGTAGCCACATGGCAGATTCTTCTGTTGGAATCTTCGTAAATCGGCCCATCCACCTTATATCATGTGCCAAGAAAAATCAGCTTCGACTCACGTGACTATCTTAAGTCTTCACTTGACCAGCTACTTTTTATACTCAATCCATAGCAGAAGGGCTGTTCAATACTCAGAAGTCTTCTCTTGATTGAAGTTGACTTGGCTTGTTCATACCGTGAATTTTTCACCATGAGTGTTCAAACATGTTATAGAACATTTTGGATGCTCTCATCTTGATATTCCTTTCAAACCATAATATAGAAATTCATCATCAACCTTATCATCATATAGCTCATGAGACATTGTAATAAGTACTTCAAAACTGCAGAGTCATGAATTTATGAAGACAAGCAAAACACAAGAAATTGTACTAATGTGTCGATGCATGAGCTAAGTGCATCGACCTGATTAACAGACACTTTGGTCTGAGGCATCAAGGCAACAACAACAACATTGACCTGTCAAGCCAGAGCTAGTACTGCAGCATCGACCTGTCAAAGCAAAATCTAGTACTGCTGGTACTGCTGCATCGATGCACCGACATAGTGCATCGACCAGACTTAGCAAATATATGATCTGTAGCACCGACGCATGCCTGAGTGTATCGACCTATCTATGCAGTGTTTTGTTCTGCTGCATCGACGCACCGTCATAGTAAATCGACCTGTTTGGCAATAAGCAAGCACCAAAGGCATGGTGAAGCAAACGTTTGAAGGCATTTTCATAGATTAAGCCAAGTACACCTTTGAGCTGTTAAAGAAATATGGGATGGCAGAAGCAAAACTCATGTCAACTCCGATGGCCATAACCACGAAGTTAGATAAAGATGAAAAGGGTAAAATAATATATCCTACACTGTTTCGAGGTATGATCGGATCACTATTGTACTTAACACCAAGCCATCCTGACATTCAATACAGCGTATGTCTATGTGCTCATTTTCAGTCATGTCCTAAAGAATCTCATTTATTAGCTGTTAAATGGATTTTTTTGATATTTAATTGGCACAATAGACTTTGCATTGTGGTTTCCCATCGGTACCTCATTTGATTTGATTGCATATATCGATGTAGATTATGCTGGATGCATTGTTGATCGTAAAAGTACTAGTGGGCACTGTCAGTTAATTGGTGGGTGTCTAGTTTCATGGGCTTCCAAGAAACAACATTCAATAGCTCTCTCAACGGCCAAGGCTAAATATGTAGCCGCCAGAAGTTGTGGAACCCAAGTACTTTGGATCAAAAATCAATTGCTTGATTTGAATGTTGAAATGAAATGTGTTCTAATTTTGTGTGACAATACCAGTGTAATTAACTTGTCTAAAATCATGTACAACTGTCTAGAACAAAGCACATTGACATTTAGCATCATTTTCTGAGAGATCATGTAAGAAAAGGGATCTTTGAATAGGAATTCATTGACACACACAACTAGTTAGTTGATATCTTCACAAATCCCCTAAACTAGGAACAATTCAGCAAAAGAAGAAGAGAACTCGGCATGTGCAAGGGTTAGAGCATACATACCTAGGTTTGCACTTAGGTTAAGTGTTGCACATGTAGAAAAAATCATTTGCATAAGGGGTAGGTTGCATTAAATACACGCATATTTTGTGTGACTTTTTCAGTTCGTGTATGTTGAACTATCACCTTGCATGCTTGAATGTAATTATACATACAGCCCCTCCTTGAAATTTTCTAAGGCCAAATATTCCTTGATTAAATAACTGTGGACCCAGTGACCTCGGGATCTGAGGCATTTTCTGAGGGGAAGAGTCAGAGGATTTTCTCAATGCCCCATCACCTCCTAGTTCAAGTCATTCCCTCTCAACTACACGAAGGTGAAGGTTCTAACAACAAAAAAATAATGGGGGTTGAAGGAGTTATAAAAAAAAAGAAAAGCATTAAAGGAGATAAAAAAAAGGAAAAGCATTGAAGGAGTTATAAAAAAAAGAAAAGCATTGAAGGAGTTATACAAAAAAAACCAAAAAAAAATAAAAAAATGATGAAAATTAGGGCTAGGCCGACCATTTCGGTCGATCGACGCCCCGAGTTCGGTCGACCGAACCCGCGTCCGAACCCTTTTATAAGGGGTTTTCTCACCCCATCTCCTCATTCCAAGCACCCCATTGATAGCCACTAAACCCGTCGTTGAAAAGCCGTGCCACAATTTAAAAATAACCGCACTCACTCACTTAAAAAGATTGGAATTAGAGTAAAGTGGTAAGAACGGGTCGATCCCATGGAGAAGAAATATTTTCAATTAAGCATGATGAAAAATTCATATATTTGAAAGATCCAAATTTTGAGTGAGCCTAAACTAATGAAAAGGAAAATTGCATGAAATGAAAACTTATCTAAAGAAGATGAGAGGGTTAAAGAAGAGAATTTGGAAGGAGAGAGAAAGAGAAAATAAAAGAATAATTACACAAAATCAACTTTTATTGCTAAGGAAAGAGTACAATATCTTATGAAAACTAAAAATTACAACTTGAGTAAACTAAGGGAAAAAGGAAGAAATAGAGCCAAGATAGTGAAGAATAGCGCCGCCGTCTCCTTGCCAAGTCTTTGAGGAGACCGTCCCGCTGTGGAGATAGACGTCACCGAGAGGACCAAAGGAAGAAGATCCACCAAAGGGATGTGGGAAGAAATATGAAAGAGGAGGAGGATAGAAGAAGAAAGAGAATTTTAAAATAAAAGCATGTGTGCGAAGTACGTTGAAAATAGATGAAAGAGAGAGATTGAAGGAGGCTTCGATGGGTGTAGTGAATGAAGAAAGTGTTAAAAATAGAGCAGAAGAAAGATGAGAATAACATAAAAATAGGGAATAATTAGGGGATGCGGTAGAAGAGAAAATCAGAGAGCTAGAGGAGATGAAGAAGATTGATGAAGACAGTAACAAGAGAAAACGTAAGGAAGAGGGTGAAGTAGGAGGAAGAAGAAGACTGTGAAAAAAAATGTATGTGAATAGTAAAATCATGAGACAGAACTTTAGAGAAAAAAAATAACATGAAAATGAGGGAGAATTAGGAGAAGAGGAAGAAGAAAAACTTAAAGAATTTTTTAAAACGAAGAGATTTGCTGAAGAAAGAAATTTGAAAGGACGAACAAAAGTGCATGAAAAATAGGCTAAAAGACTAACTCCTTCCCACGGTTGCTCTCGGTGGCCTTTTATACTATGCAAAAGCTTTCACGATCGTGGCTTATTGGATCAAATCAAAATCCGATTTCCCAGCATCAAGGATTGATCAAACTAGGTCTCTTGTCATGTTTAGAGTCCTCCTTTCCTCAAACAAGAGGAGATATGCCCAAAAATTAGAAGATAACTGCGATTGGGGCGAGCCGTTTCCGTTTCAAACTCTTCTGAAAATGGCGACGGGGGTAGTGGGCACAAATTAAAATAGCGTCTGGTCAAGCAGTCGCCCAATCTTTATTTCCTCTTTTTGACATTTTTCTTTTTTTCATAAATCTAGGAAATGACGATTGTGCAAACAATCACTTATTCTTTTTCCATTTTCTTTGATTTTCTCTGATTTTCCATATAAATGAATGAGCGGCTGCTTGAACGGTCGCACTTTCTTTTCCAATGAAATAGCGCCCTCTTGGACTGTCGCACATTCCTCTTTATTTTCCAACTTTTCTCTTTTTTGGATCTTCATAAAATGAATGTGCGCCTGTATACACAGTCGCTAATTCTTATTTTCTTATTTTCTTTTTTTCCAGTCAAATAAATGGGCGCCCGTTTGCTCAATCGCTAATTCTTATTTTCATAAAAATCTTCAAAAATGGCATCTGACCCCCCAGTCGCTATTTCCTGAAAATTCAAAAAATTTAAATTATCAACATATTTCATCCCAAAATGGCTTTTAAATAATTGTGTAAATTTTTGAATATTTCTCACATGGTCATTTTGGTTAAAAAGATGATAAAATATGTGCAGACTCAAGTTAATGGTAAGAATGAGATTTATCCATATTAATGCACAATTATGCTCATTAAATGCTCAAAAATGATGAATGTGATGCAACTTATGATATGAAGTATAGCACTTATCACACCCCTAACTTACTCATTACTAGTCCCTTAGCAATACAAATAAATTAAAATTTAGGACTATCAAGAGTTTACAAAGTTCACACTTTCATATCCGGCTTTTCCTTCACAGAATCAACTAAAGATTAGGAATCCAGAAGCATTAATACACATACTAGCCTTAAGTTTGGAAATTAAGGTATATAATCAAGAATTCAAATCAAAATTCAATAGCACTTGTGCATATATAATACTAAATCCATAGTCTAGACAATTGCATCCCCCATTTGCTATTCCAAGTAAGTGCCTTTGAACCCGGCACCTCCTAGATCAGAGCATTAAGCATACTGGCTTTTTATCTGCCTTATTTCATTGTCCCTTTGGGATCTTTATATATTTTTTTTCTACACACATGATGCTGCACTACCCTTCACTGTTTAACACGAACCTCGACTCTTGTCTTAGGAGAAGTAGGCCCAGTTACATAGATCAAGGTTCCCTTTTTTCATTTGACGCGAACCTCAACACTTATGAGGTGAAGCATGCCCGGTTACTAAGATTCGGGACATTTTTCATGATATTTTTTCTCTTTTATTTTTCATTGTGCTATTTACACTAACTTAATAGATAACTTGGCAGAAAGCTATATATTAAAAAGATCTCTTCCTTAAGAAGCATAGAGTATCAGACAACATACCTAAAATAGCAGAAGACTTATCCTGTTTGTTTCATTAGTGTGCATAGTGATTCTTATTTTTTAAAGTGCACATGAACTTTAAAGAGATTCTTATATCAATTTTCTATGGCTAAATTGAATAAATTTTTCATCATCCTTTTCCCTAGCCTTTTCTATTCTAGAATCACTTTCAATAAAAACATGAATCAATAAAACTCATTTTTGGGGATTTCATTTTTTTCAATTTATGCAAAAAATGCAGGACATTATGATCGTGCAAGAATTTTCATCAGGTTGTACTATATACATCATGAAAATTTTCTCTCCCCCCCAACTTAAATGACATTGTCCTCAATGGCATAAAGAATTAAAAGTAAAAGAACAACGTAACAATAAATACTTCTGAGTAGGAAAGAGACAACCTGATATGCGGGACGAAATCTCCATCAATGTTATGGTTGGTGACGACTTCCTCTTCTTGGCCTTAACCTGACTACTGAAACATACTTAAAAAAAAAGATCAGACAACAAAAACCTTGGGTTGCCTCCCAGAAGTGATAAGTTTTTCGTCTTCAGTCAGACGCATGAAAGCTCTCAAAGATTTTATTCCTGATCACTTAGAACAATGGATTCTTTTTGCAATTGATCACTTTCCAAACAAGGTTTCAATCTTTGACCGTTGACAGTGAAAATGTGACCATTTTTAGGATTCAAAATTTTGACAGCACCATGGTCAAAAGCTTTAACAACCATAAACAGTCCGTCCCATCTGGATTTTAACTTACCGGGGAACAAGTGCAGCCTAGAATTAAAAAGCTAAATCTTTTGATTAACAAAAAAAGTTTTCCTGTGAATATGCTTATCGTGGAATGCCTTGGTTTTAGCTTTATAAATCTTGAAATTTTCATAGGCTTCATTTCTTTGTTCCTCTAGTTCATTAAGTTATAGAGCTCTTTGGGACTCAACTTGAGTGAGATCGAAGTTGACTTGTTTAATGACCCAATATGCTCTATGTTCAAGTTCTACGGGCAAGTGACAGACTTTTACAAAAATGAGACGGTAAGGTGACATGCTAATGGGAGTCTTAAATGCAGTTCTGTAGGCCCATAATGCATCATCTAGTCTCTCAGACCAGTCTTTCCTATCCGGCCTAAGTGTCTTATGCAAAATGGTCTTGATTTCCCTATTGGACACTTCAACCTGGCCACTAGTTTGGGGATAGTAGGGGGTAGCGAGCTTGTGAGTGATGCCATATTTGCAAAGCAGAGCTCGGAATTAAAAATTCGTGAAGTGAGAACCCTCATCACTAATCATAGCTCTAGGACAACCAAATCTAGAAAAGATGTTCTTATTCATAAACTTCATCACTACCTTATGATCATTGGTCCTAGTAGCAACAACTTCAATCCATTTAAAAACATAGTCCACCGCCACTAAAATATATTCATTGCCAAATGAAGGTGGAAATGGTCCCATAAAATCTATTCTCCAAACATCAAAAACTTCGACAACCAGAATGGGATTAAGCGGCATCATATCTCTCTTTCAATTGTTATCCATTGCTTGACACCTCAAACATGTTTTGGAGAATTCATAAGCATCCTTAAACAATGTGGGCCAATAAAATCCACTTTGTAATACTTTAGCCACAGTCTTCTTTCCAAAGAAATTTCCCCCACAAGCAAGATTATGGCAAAAGTTCAAGACAGATTGATGTTCTACTTCAGGGACACATCTTCTGATAATCTGATCAGGACCCATATGAAACAGCTCCGGGTCCTCCCAAAAATAGTGTTTAACCTTTAAAAAGAACTGATCCTTCTCGGGCCTAGACCACCCTCCCGAAATTTGTCCTACCGCCAAGTAATTGACAATGTGAGCGTACCAGGGGGTTGAAGAGTGAGCAATAGAAAGAATTTGTTCATCGAAAAAAGAATCAGACATAGGAGCACTCTCAGGTATCACTATCCTTGATAGATGATCAGCTACAATATTCTCCAACCCCTTCTGTCTCTTATCTCTAAATCAAACTCTTGTAGCAATAAAATCCACCGAATAAGACAGGGTTTAGCATCCTTCTTGGAAAGTAAATATCTCAAAGCAGAGTGATCAGAATAAACAATAACCTTAGCTCCTAACAGATATGATTTAAATTTCTATAGGGTAAAAACTATAGCAAGCAATTCTTTCTCCGTGGTGGTGTAGTTCAACTGCGCATCAGCGAGGGTGCGGCTTGCATAGTAGATCACCACAGGCTTCTTATCGACTCTTTGACTTAGGATAGCTCCAACAGCATAGTTTGAAGCATCACACATGATTTCAAAAGGGAGCGACCGATTTGGGGATTGAAGAATTGGGGCTTGAGTGAGGGCCGCTTAAAGGAAATAAATGCCTCAAGATAGGAATCATTTAAGTTAAAGGGAGCGTCCTTGGCTAGGAATTGAGTGTGAGGAGGAGCGATGGTGGAAAAGTTTTGAATGAATCTGCGATAGAATCCAGTATGGCCAAGAAAAGATCGAATCTGTTTGACAGAAGAAGGAGGAGGAAGGTTGGAAATCAAATCAACCTTGGCCTTATCAACCTATATTCCTCTCTCTGAAATAATATGGCCTAAAAATATTCATTCTCTCACCATAAAATGGCTCTTCTGCCAGCTTAACACAAGATTTGATTCAATGCACCTCTTTAGCACTTGAGTTAAATTCTCCGAGCAATTTTCAAAAGAAGTACCAAACACTAAAAAGTCGTCCATAAAAACTTCCAAAAATTCACCCACCGTTTCAGAAAAGATTGACATCATGCACCGCTGAAAGGTGGTTGGGGCATTGCACAGCCCAAACGACATTCGTCTAAAAGCAAACGTGCCATAGGGGCATGTGAACGTTGTCTTTTCTTGATATTCCGAGTAAATTACGACCTGGTTGTACCCGGAGTTGCCATCTTTGCCCAGCCGGTTTCTCCAAAATTTGATCTACAAACGGGAGTGGGAAATGATCTTGCTTTGTTATAGAATTAAATTTTCTATAATCTATACAAACTCTCCACCCCGTCTTTAATCGCATGGGCACTTCTTCTCCTTTCTCATTGGTCACGACAGTTAGTCTTGATTTCTTCAGCACAACTTGCATCGGGCTGACCCACTTACTATCCGAAATGATATATATAATCCCTCCATCCAGGCACTTTACTACCTCCTTCTTGACCACCTCTTTCATGTTGGGATTTAGTCGGCGTTGCATCTCTCTGCTCGGCTTGGCATTATCCTCTAAATAGATATAATGCATGCAAACATCCGGACTAATGCCCTTTAAATCTACCACATACCAACCTATCGCCCCCTTGTGCTCCTGAAGGACGTCTAGGAGTTGGGATTCCTGAGCAGAAGTGAGGTTGGAAGCAATGATTACGGGCAAAGTGTGGTCGAGGCCCAGATAAGCGTACTTAAGAGAATCTAGCAAAGGTTTCAATTCCAGAAGGGGCGGCTGATCCAAAGATGGAAGAATAGGTTCAGCTTGAAATGGAGGGAGTGGCTTTATCCTAGAGTAGGGCACACAAGAAAGAGGGGAATCCTGAAGCATGCTACCCTCTTCTAGACATTCCTCATTAACTTCCGGACGTTCTTCAATCAATTCCTCAATGACATCAATGACGTTACATTCCTCCTCATGGTCTGGATACTGGGATGCCTTAAACACATTTAAATAAACCTTCTCACCTCTGAAAGAAATATCCATCATTCCCATGGCACAGTTTATATTGGCATTTGCCATAGCTAGAAAAGGTTGTCCCAAAATAATTGGAGTGTGCTTTAATTCCTGAGACGAGGCCATATCCAAAATAAGGAAATCCACTGTAAAATAACATTCATGGACTTTTACAATCACATCTTTTAATAGACCCCTCGGAGTCTTCACGGACCGATCCGCCAATTGAAGGATTATAGATGTGTGCTTCAGCTCCCCCAGATCAAATTGCTCATATATAAAGGTGGGTAATAAATTTACACTGGCTCCAAGGTCCAGTAATGCTTTATCAAATAGAACTCCACCTATATCACACGAAATTTGAGGAGCTCCGGGGTCCTTCAACTTCTTAGGTAAATGGTTCATCATGACAGCACTGACATCTTCAGATAGACAGACCTTTTAAGTTATCACCTTGGGTTCCCTTTTTGGAGTGCACAGCTCTTTCAGAAATTTTGCATATGCTGGCACATGTTTGATCGCGTCCGAAAGTGGAATATTGATAGTCAGCTGTTTAAACAATTCCACTAATTCCTCTTGGTGTACCAGCTTTTTCTTTTGAGCCTTCGACTTTAGAGAATTGAGAAAAGGGATCTTAGGAACATACTTTTGGGGACCTTCTTCATCAACCTTTATTTTTCCTTTATCCAGCTTGTTCTCCCCCCCTTCCGGCTTCTTCTTCTCTTGCACAATCGCAGGCTCCTCATCTTCACTATCACTCTCCACATGGGATTCTTGGCCCGAATTGCTACCAATTCTCCTAGCATGATAAGGGTCATCTAAAATCTTCCCGCTCCTAAGTGTAGATATAGCCTTGGCATTCTGAAATTGAGGACCTACAGGAGGGGGAGTGATGGGAATCAACTCCGAGCATGTACATTTTATTTTTGGTATTTGTGTCCTTTTATTTATTTTTCATTCTGGGGAAAGTAGATACGCAATTGTACGGCTTTATGAGCCAAGTTGTTATTCCCTTAGGATGTTTGGGTTTTTATGCAAATTGGTAGTAGGTCCAGCTAGGGCCCCCCCAACCCTTCCCCATTGGTCCACCTAAGCCATGTGAGGCTGGTCAAAGTCCTAGGTGGCCTTGTAGATGGATTGACTAGTCAATTAGACACATGGGGGGACAAATGGGTTGAAATGTCAAAGGTAGGCCACCTACCTTGTCCATGGTCAAGGGGGCGCCCCCCCCCCCCTTTATATGTATTTTTTATTTTTGTTAAAAAAACCTATTAGAATTAATTAGTTCTATACCTTGTATACCCCTCCCAATTCTAGATCTGAGGGCATTTTGAGTCATTTTCCATTTATTATATAAGGCATGTATTTCCATTTTTGTGAAATAATGAGAAGAAAAAATTGAATGTGCATTGGAGTAGATTTGCGCCCCCCCCTCTCTCTCCTATGGTTCCTTCCTCTTCCTTCAAGAGTTCAGGGTGGAAACCCCTTCTATCTCAGCCCCTCTATCTCTAGATTCATCTCTGGTGCCGCCGCCGCCGTTCGTGCCGCCATCGAGCCGCCGCGAAGCCGATTCTGAAGTGTTGTCCAAGGTTCTATTTTACTGGACATGGGTTCACTCCGGGAATTTTAGCTCTCAACTCTGACATCATCTGGAGCTGAGATTTTCAGAGTTGGTTCCTCTCTTGATTCCCAACCTCCCACAACATTATCCCATCATTGCACCTTCTTTTTATATTTTTATATTTTCGTGTCTTTCTATCTTTCAGATCTGTCCCTTTTCAGATCTGTGTAGCAGAAGCTTAGTTCTTCCCCATTTCGACCCCCTTTTTGATTTTTGTTTGAATCCCCAAATTTATTGGAGGTTCCGTCCTCCATCCCCATCCTCCAAAAAGTTTCGTCGAATTTCAAAAGCCCTTTACCTATTTTTAGAAATTGTGTCTTTTTCATAAATTCAGTTCTATCTCTGCTGTCCAGATCCGACCCCGAGTCAGTATAAAATCCCCAACAAATTGAAACTTCTACCAAACCTTTCATAATATACATCCCCATTTTCCTATCTTCGGCCTCTACAACTTTCATGAAGGGATCAAAAGCTGAATCGAAGGTCTACATCACGGTCAATGCCAACTCTCAGGAAAACTTAAATCTGCCCTGAGTTTTCAGATCTTGTGAGTCAGCAGCTTAAAAATTTGACAAAGGCCATCAACGGGAAACTCAAATTTCTTTCTCTGGCCATATATCGAAGTATTTAAAGTCAGCTTTCCATCGGTACCTCTTGTACGTCGATCCGACGTCGGGAGTGACCGCAGCAGAGGATTTTGTCGGGACGCGCGGGTCTGAAACAGCAGTTCAGATCCGTGGGCAGTAACTCCGACGAGTGAAGATCGGAGCCGCCCGGCCTCCGACCGGTGAACCAGCGTACCACAGTCTCAGGGAGCACCCCTCCAGGCGTCCCCACCATAGTGGTGCCACCCCGGTCCCACGCGGCCCCATTGACCAGCACGTGGGTCCCACGGTCGTCAGTACGCGTGCCGCCGAAGCTCCACAAGAAGCTGCCCGTCAACCCGAATCCGCTACTCCCGGGCCCCATTGTGTCGCCCTTTACCTCCCTGCATGGAGTGGGAATTCATATTCATTGCTGTAATATTTGTGTAGTAATTGTTCCGGGAGTATTAGTTCGGCCGGGGTCATCTTCCCCACGCCGAGAGCGTGGAGGTATCGTGTTCGCTCCTTACTTGGCACTTTGCTTAGTTCGTATATGCTTTATATGCCACTGCTAGAGAGCATGATAGGGTAACTTAGCTCGCTATTTATTGTTATTCACTGCTGCGAGCGAGAGAGAGATACCATCCCGTGACCCGATCCGGGCACGAAAAGAGAGCCGACCACCCTAGCTCACTGCCGGTTTTTCAACCGTGCACGTCCGACGTTTCCCTCGCTAAGGGTCGATTGCGAGTTTGCTTAGAGTCCTAGGATCGCATATCCATTTGGAGTCGAGTCGCGTGTCTGTCCCGCATCAGGGAGGCTGAGGTTGGTTTGGTTAGGGAAGAATTGGAGGAGCTCTCTGAGGGAAGCCCGGGGGTTGATTTCTGGGGTTAGCCACTGGTTGGCTAGGAAGCTGGCCGACCTCCCTCCTCATGCTATTCGCAACCGGTTGCCCTATTTAGTTCTCTAACTTGGAAATCGACTGATGCTGAGTAAGGATAAGTTGTTGGAGTTGTTCGAATTTGTCATCAAAATTGGGCTGAGTAGGAGGTGGCTGATATGGAGGTTGATGAAAATGATTAGAAGGATATTGATTATATGGGACCTGAGCAAATTGAGCTTTATGGAATGGAGATTGAGGATATTGATGTTGAGCTTGTTGAAAAAGAGATGGAAAATTTTGGTGAGACTGACTTGGCACTTGAAAGGATTATTTTTGAACGACCTGGTTCGAGGGATTAGCTTGCATAGGTGGACCTTGTTGAGACTTCCAAGAAAATTTGGGGTGGTTTCTCCAACCTGGATTATAGGTGTGAGAATAAGGATCGTAAGCAGGTTTGGACACACCTTGAGTAGCAAAGATCTGTTCTTGGATGAACGGGGGAAGCTGGGCCGCCGTAGGACAATCAGTGACAGCATGGTTCGGGCTAGAACAAAGAGCACAAATTTCTTCATGGTTGGGAGCTAAGAACAGTTGAGGTTGAGTGGCAGAAAAAGAAGAAGAAGGTTCTTGCCTAGATAATAACTGATCTAACTTCTGGGCTACCAAATCAACATTTTCCATCTTCTGCGCCAACAAATCTAGTTTGTTTAATTTCTGAGTTATGGCATTGATATTCATCTTATTCTCAAACTCCCCTTGGTTCTTAACTTCATACAGCCCTACCCTCTTAGATGGCCCAATCATTCTTACATAAGATGATAACGAGGCATGACTAATAGACTTTTCACTAAACATTTCAAATAAATCATAGCCCTCATCCTCGCTCTTACTCATAAATGCTCCTCCACATGAAGCATCCACCATGTGTCCGTAATTTTATGTCAAACCTTCATAGAATGCCTGGACAATTTACCATCTTGATAATCCATGGTGGGGACATTTCCTTCAATCTATCCCGCGCCTCATGGATTTGTTCTCCAGGGTTTTGTGTGAATCCAGTTATAGCTCTTCTCATGGTATTGGTTCTCCCTATGGGATAGAATTTCTTCAAAAATTCCTTTTACATTTTCGCCCATGTATCTATGGATCTACCCAAGGCACCTAACCAATATTTGGCTTTATCTTTCAGTGAGAAAGAAAAGAGTGTCAATTTGAGAGCATCATCTGAAAAGTTTTAGATTTTCACAGTTGAGCAAATCTGGAGGAATTCATCAAAATGTTTATAGGGATCTTCATTGGTATTGCCATAGAAGGATGGCAACATTTGAATGGTACTTGATTTGATCTCATACTGAACCGCCTGGTTCGGGGTGCTTGGACATAGAAGGACAGTTGGTATTGGTTAGGCATGAAATAGTCCTTCATCTGCTTGGGGACTTGTTGTGAGTTTTGGTCCGCCATGAGGCTAGGTTATGGATGATTTCTAGAATGCACTAACCTCTTAATCTAACTAATGGGCCCTAACAAATGTGGATGTAGGGATCTCCTACATTGCATGCAATGTAAAGGGTCTAAAGAGTGATGCTTTCTTTTCTCTCTTTTTTTCTTTCTTTTTTTTATGCAAATGAGTTTGAAAAATAATACAATGAATCAAACACTATATGAATGTAAAATAATGGTGAATTTTTTTCATTTTTTTTGAAAATATGAATTAGTACTCACTATTAAATTGGTCAACCAGCTAAGTAAGAGGTGGAGTTGTAGGAGGCTCCCCCTACTTTCGCAGGGACCTAATTAAATAACCACAATCTCACTTAGGCGTTTGCCACTCAACCTCAAGCCTTAGACACCAATTTTCTAAAATAGTAATAAATTTTAAAACTCTTTTTTTAATGTGAAACCCTCTAAGGGCAATCTACCTTCAAGGTACTTTTTGGTACAACTGGCCCGACGTCTGTGAGGGAATCCACGGGTGTGGGGACTTATGGAGGTCTTGGAAAAGAAAATTTTAATCTAAAGAGACGGAGTTCTCAATAGAGGGTCATTCCAATTCCAAGAAGGGTGTAAGGAACCTAACTTGCTCTTGAGAAGGGGAAATAGAAGAGAAGAGAAAGATTTTTTTTTCAAATGATGATGTAATTAAATAAGAAATCAAGTAAAATGCACAATACATGAAAGGGATGCAACTAAGATGAGAGCATGATAACATGGTGAGATTTTTTTTTATTTTTTTATTTTTTTGATTTTTCTCAGAGAATTTTTTTTCCAAAAAGAGATATGGATAAAAGATAACTATCAACTAAAAAAACACCAAACAATATGTAAAACTACTGCAAATTATGACTTAAAATCATGTTTTTGAAGTTTTCTGGTTTTTTATTTTTTTTAGATTTTTCACGATTTTTCAGATTTTTTTAGAACTTTTCAAAAATTTTCAAAACATGATCTTTTTCTACGTTTACTGACCTTTTAGCGACGCTTGAATTTCCTGGATTTCTTGATTTTCTTCTTTCTGTGATAGTTTCAGGCTTTAGCAATGCTTCCTATGATAGTTTATTTCCTTGACTTTTCAGGTCCGAATTTTTGTAGATTTTCTGATTTTTTTGATTTTCCCTGTAAAATAAAAATAGAAAAATTAGTATTCACGTATATACATCAAACACAAGAAATTCCAACCATTAAAAATAATTTTCTCCCCGACAATGGCGCCAAAAATTGATGGCCACTAAATCCATCGTTGAAAAACCATGCCGCAATTTAAAAATAACTGCACTCACTCACTTAAAAAGATTAGAATTAGAGTAAAGTGGTAAGAACGGGTCGATCTCACGGAGAAGAAATATTTTCAATTAAGCATGATGAAAAAAATTTATATTTGAAAGATCTAAAATTTTGAGTGAGCCTAAACTAATGAAAAAAAAAATTGCATGAAATTAAAACTTATCTAAAGAAGATGAGAGGGTTAAAGAAGAGAATTTGGAAGGAGATATAAAGAGAAAATAAAAGAATAATTACACAAAATCAACTTTCATTGCTAAGGAAAGAGTATAATGTCTTATGAAAACTAAAAATTACAACTTGAGTAAACTAAGAGAAAAAGGAAGAAATAGAGCTAAGATAGTGAAGAATAGCGCCGCCATCTCCTTGGCAAGTCTTTGAGTAGACCGCCCCGCCGTGGAGATAGACGCCGCCGAGAGGACCAAAGGAAGAAGATCCGCCAAAGGGATGTGGGAAGAAATATGGAAGAGGAGGAGGATAGAGAAGAAAGAGAGTTTTAAAATAAAAGCATGTGTGCGAAGTGCGTTGAAAATAGATGAAAGAGAGAGATTGAAGGAGGCTTCGGTGGGTGTAGTGAATGAAGAAATGGTTAAAAATAGAACAGAAGAAAGATGAGAATAACATAAAAATAGGGAATGATTAGGGGATGTGGTAGAAGAAAAAATTAGAGAGCTAGAGGAGATGAAGAAGATTGATGAAGACAGCAACAAGAGAAAACGTAAGGAAGAGGGTGAAGTAGGAGGAAGAAGAAGACTGTGAAAAAAAAATGTAGGTGAACAGTAAAATCATGAGACAAAACTTTAGAAATAAAATAATATGAAAACGAGAGAGAATTAGGAGAAGAGGAAGAAGAAGAACTTAAATAACTTTTGAAAATGGAGAGATTTGCTGAAGAAAGAAATTTGAAAGGATGAACAGAAGAGCATGAAAAATAGGCTAAAAGGCTAACTCCTTCCCACGGTTGCTCTCGGTGGCCTTTTATACTATGCAGAAGCTTTGACAATCGTGGCTTATTGGATCAAATCAAAATCTGATTTCCCAGCATCAAGGATTGATCAAACTAGGTCTCTTATCATGTTTAGAGTCCTCCTTTCCTCAAACAAGAGGAGATAAGCCCAAAAATTAGAAGATAACTACGATCGGGGCGAGCCATTTCTCTTTGAAACTCTTCTGAAAATGGCGACGGGGGTAGTGGGCGCAAATTAAAATAGCGTCTGGTCAAGCAGTCGCCCAATCTTTATTTCCTCTTTTTGACATTTTTCTTTTTTTCATAAATCCAGGAAATGACGATTGTGCAAACAGTCGCTTATTCTTTTTCCATTTTTCTTTGATTTTCTCTGATTTTCCATATAAATGAATGAGCGGCTGCTTGAATGGTCGCACTTTCTTTTCCAATGAAATAGCGCCCTCTTGGACTGTCGCACATTCCTCTTTATTTTTCAACTTTTCTCTTTTTTGGATCTTCATAAAATGAATGTGCATCTGTATACACAGTCGCTAATTCCTATTTTCTTATTTTCTTTTATTCCAGTCAAATAAATGGGCACCTATTTGCTCAATCGTTAATTCTTATTTTCATAAAAATCTTTAAAAGTGGTGTCGACCCTCCGGTTGCTATTTCTTGAAATTTTAAAAAATTTAAATTATCAACATATTTCATCCCAAAATAGCTTTTAATAATTGTGTAAATTCTTGAATATTTCTCACATGGTCATTTTGGCTAAAAAGATGATAAAATACGTACAGACTCAAGTGAATGGTGAGAATGAGATTTGTCCATATTAATGCACAACTATGCTCATTAAATGCTCAAAAATGATGAATGTGATGCAACTTATGATATGAAATATAGCACTTATCACCCATTCACTCTCGAACCTTCTTCCCTAACCCTAGAACACCAAAACTTCACTTCTCAAGCCCAAAAATCTCCTCTTTCTTCCATCTGCACAAGCTCCAGCTTGTTTGTCATTATTTCAGGATGAAATATCCACAGCGGTCTGTGCATCCTTGAAGCCATTCCTAGGGTTCTAGATTGTGGAGAAGAGGTTTCCACTAACATTTGGTGTGTCATCCGGTCTACATCATCATCCCAAGGGCAGAGTTTTCAAGTCTAGGATGGCGCCTCGAAGAAGTTCTCGGCGTCCTACCCAGGGGGAGTCACGTGCCAGGGGAGGTGAGGCTCCAGCTCCTCCACCACAGTGGGCTCTCGCACCTCCACGTCCACTGCCACAATGCCCGCGGCCCATACTCGACCCCCGTTTGGTCAATTTTGGTGAGATGCATGAGTTCTTTCCAGATCTAAGTGCTATTTTTGAGGTTCATAATGGTTGGAGTGATTTTGTCACAAGGTATACCAAATATTATCCCAATCTTGTACAATAGTTCTATGGAAATCTAACCATGAGAAATAAGGTTCTGTACACTATTGTCAAAGAAGTTCAAATTCCTGTTGATCCAGAATTATTTGAGCGGGCCCTTGGAGTTTCAGCTAGGGGTGCAGATATGGTATTTGGCCATGGTCTCGTTGAGGATACCTTTATGCTAATGACCTGTAGTGAGTATGTGCATGGGGTTAGTAACTTGTTCACCACCCTCCACTGCAGCGCATTCTGCATCACATGTTCACCACCCTCATTTATCCCAAGGGTGGAAGTAGAAATGAAGTCACTAAAGTGCATCAGTTCCTATTCTATCATGTGATGAATGGGGTGATCATCAACATGGGTCGCCTTATGACGAGTTTAGTTGGGTCCTGACGTACCAAAGGAGGCGATCTCTACCTTATGCATCACAACTGATTGGGGTTTTTATTTATGCTGGGATTAGATTGGCCGATGAAGTTTTCATTCTTGTGCGCCAAGATGATGTTTACAACAAACACAAAATGTTCGCAGATTTTGGCTACTATTGGGGTCCTGATGGCGAGCTCCACAGACATGTGCGGGTTTATGGGGAAGAGTCTGAAAATGATGAAGAAGAAGAGGAAGGCCAGTAGGAAGCTCAAGGGCAAGTCCCACCTCCAGTTCAGCCCGAGGAGCAGCCACCTTCTCCTCCACATGCAGATCCAGAGATGCCTCCTCCACCTCAATTCTTTCACGGGGAGTCCTCTACTCAGGGAGCTGGATATCCTTCTAGGGTAGACTCCGAGACTTTTGACAGGCATTTTTATGGACTAGAAACTCACGTGGATACCTTTGGGGAGCAAATCTCTAACTTTGGGAGTAACATTGACACCATGGGCGATATGCTTGAGTCCATGTCTGACCGGGTTGATTCCTTCTCCACTATTTTGGATAACCTGTCCACTCAAATGACAACCTTGTCCACTCACATGACCACCCTCACCGCTAGCCATGAAGACTCCCGCTAGGATTTTCACATCATGAACAACACTCTTCTTGACATGCAGCGCCATGATCTGGCTTATGACAACACCCTTGCCAATGTTCTACACCGTCTTCAGTTTCAAGATCACAATCTAGATGATATCCGATGCCGTCTTGGATATCATCTGCCTCCAGCTGAGCCTTCTCATGATGATGGTGCCCCAGAGGACTCTGCTCCCCCTCCTTAGTTGTTGCCTCCATGGTCTCCAGTCTCACCATGGTCTACTTTTTATTGTATCCCCTTCCCCCTTTTGATGATGCCAAAGGGGGAGAAGTAGCTAGTTTAGGTTTATATAAGTTATGCATGCATGTCCCTCTGCTTGTATGAATGAATGACAATTTGCATTTGTGAGTGTCACTTGCATTAGTTGAGTCTCTTGCATTAGTTGAGTCTTTTGCATTGTGAGTCAGTGTCCATGTACTATGTAATGGCAATTGGAATTAATGAAATGCACTTGTTATTGAACACACATGTTGGTTCTTGCCTTCTTCTCAATTTCAATTTGACAAATATGATTGAATGATTTGTGTTGGCTTGAATGGTTTGAATGATGCGGATTATTGATTTATTAATGCTCCATGGGTTCTATGTATATCAAATGGTGTTGGATAAAAGGCAGGCCATCCCATCTAAAATCCCTCTCTATGCATGAGTGTAAACTCTGCCACGAACAAGAACCATGTGGGAGCTTGCAAGCATATAATGTGTTGATTTCAGGGTTCCAAATTTGTTTTAAGGCACACTAATGTTTTTTATGATCTAGAGTTTTGTCATCATCAAAAAGGGGGAGATTGTTGAGTCTCTCCAAGTGATTTTGATGATAACAAAACCCCAGATGTTCCATGCATATTTGATCAAGAGCGAACTCAGAATGTATTTGAGGCTTTGGAGCGTCAATGTTTTTGGTAATAATAAAACTCTTTTAGTTGAGGTTGATGATATCAAAACCTTGGAATGGCCAATGACTTAGCACCATTTAATTAAAAAAGTGCAAGCACATGTACGCTCTTAAAGCCATTTCCATCACAAGCTAATGCACAAACAAATCATGTCTCACAATGCCCATAACAAGTCAAATAAACTCAAATTGAATGGAACAAAATGAGGACACAAAGTATTTTGTATGTGGATATGATTTATGGTGTAAACAAATCTATTTTGTAGGAATTCTAGAGTTCGGTCGACCAACTTGGTTGGTTCAGTCGACCAATCCTTCCAGCACCCAGGACTCTGTAAAATTACGGAGTTCGCTCGACCGACTGCCCAAGATCGGTCGACCGAACTTCCCAGCGATGAAAGGTTCAAGAAGTTATAGAGTTCAGTCGACCGACCAGACATTTCAGTCGACTAAACCCTTCAAGGTAACTTTTGTTGACTTTGTTTCTTCAACGTGTTCAAAGCCTCTCTTTTAGACTTTTGGGTTCTAAAGCCACCAGACACGCCTAAATTCGTGGATCTATGTTTTGGCATGTCCCTTGACCAACCCAAGACTTATAAAAACATCTCTTAGGGGAAAGAAACCCTAATGATCCAAGGACTTAAGGAATCAAAGGGAGGCTGCCAAGGGGAGAAAGAGAGCTACTACAAGCACTGCGTGATCAGTGATTCGTCCAAGGATTCTTCATCCACCTCCAAGCTTTTTAAGTTCAATCTGAAGTCAATCAACCTCGAATCAAGTGAAGAAGCAAGCCTTGTTCAAGATCTACATCATATACTCAAGGGGGGCCTAAATCAATAGTCTTTCTTTGTGTTTCATTCTCTAAAGTGTTTTGTGCTTCAAAGTTGTGTTCCTTGTAATCCGTAAACATCCGTGTGTGTGTGGATTGACTCAGATCCATGGTTGTGTGTGTTGTTCCGTTCAGATCCGTGTGTGTGCGTGGATTCATTCAGATCTATGTGTGGATCTATCCAGATCCAGGTGTTCGTGTGTGTAAAGTGCTGCATCTGTTGTAGTGTGTGTGTGTTGTTGATCCGGTCGTCGGATCGTGTTGGAAACTCTGTTTCCATGTGTGTGTGTGTTAGGGTTTGTTCCCCGTGTGTGTGCAAGCATCGACCTGTGTGTGATTGGAGTTTTGACTCCGTGTTGGGGATTTATCCTCGTGCTGGTTTTCCAACAGTGAAGCCTCACCGAGTTTTGGTGAGGGGTGGACGTAGGTTGCCGTCGTTGCATCCGAACCACCTTAAAATTCCTTGTGCCTTGTGGTTTGAGCTATGTGGTTTGATCCATTTCTCCTACCTCCTTTCTGTGTGATTGTTCATGCATATTGTTCCTCCGCGTTTGTCTCTTCAGATCTAGCATACATCGATCTTTTCTATAAGTAGATCTTTGGTATATCGAAAGGTGTTTCTGAATTGACAAGGCCAGTCTTGTCAGGACGATAGCATCTTGCGTGAGCAGAATCCTTGGATTCTTACTTCCGTCTAGTACCGAAGAACTATCGTAGCGATAGTTTTTGATAGATCTAATATGAGATTTATCAGACCTGAATTTCTAATTTCTACTTTATCACATCTGTTTTAAATCGGGTCAAAGTTTCTTAAAATATTGAATCACCCAATTCACCCCCCCCCTCTTGGGTGTCATTGATCGTGGGACTTCACTATCAAGGTACCATCTATTATGAGTGGCTACCAGGCATTCCTGCAAAAATAATCAGGCAAAAATTCTTAGAACCCAAAACTATTTGGGCCCCATAACACTAGTTAAATCATTCAAGCAAGATAGTAGGTGTTTAGGTATCGACATATGTCTCTGTGATTTCACTTGTGTTGTGGATTTTACACTTTTCTGTTTATTCTACTTTTTATGCTCAGCCTGAGATTTTGTTGACTTTAGATCTTGTGCATCATGCAGTTTTTTAAACACATGAGACTTTTCGTGCCAGTTGCTGAACCAAGGAGCATTAGGATTTGTGGGTGCCCTAGAGAACCTAGGTTGGACAAACCTGAGATGAAAAAATCCATAAGAGTTCTGATTATTAAATGACCTGAACCTAGATTGTGTTGATGCGATCCTAGCGTAGCGTCAATGCCTCTAGTGTGGATAAGAATTCTGAAATTCATGTTGCGTCGACCTCACTGAGTGACTGCCTCGACCTATCCAACCCTCGTTGACATGTGAAGGGTTCCTGAATGGTGAACGAGTCGATGCACCGTAGTTGCTGCATCGGCCTAACATGTACCGGCTCTTACTTTGTTTCTAAAGGGTTGAAACCCAGATGAAGAATGCATCGAAGCAGTGTGGTAGACACGTCGACCTGACTGATTTGACTGGGTTGATTTGGTCTTGGAGCTTCCTTGGACTTGGGAACTTATAGGTTGACTCGAATCTTGACCCTTGGACTTATGTGTAGTAATGTGTCTACTGGGTTCCCTAGTCATATCCACCTTCCCTTTGCCCTTATGCTTGATTTCAGCCTGTTTTGCATAAGGTTGAGCATTATTGTTCTTTTCATTCTCTTCTAAACAATTCCAATTTATTAATGGTTTGAATTGTGCTTTTCCTTTTTCAGCAACAAATGAAATGGTCTTAACATCAAAACTCTTCTTATTAGTCGGATTGAAACCCAACTCTTCTCTTCTGAAAGTTATTTTTTTTCCAAGTATTGCATTCAGATTTTCTTTTCCTTAAGTCATAGCTTCAAGGGAATTCTGTTTGTCATTAGTTTCTTTCTCCAAATTTTTAATGGTTCTTTTCAATTCATCATTTACTCCTTTAACAACTTCATATTTCTCCAAAGCAGTGTTAGTCCCTTCTTCAAACTTTTGCATTCTTATCTTCAGTTCATCAATGACATTTTTTAGATTATCATTTTCACATCTTATTCCATTCATCACAACTTTATATTGATCAGTTTCAGCTAGATATTTCTTTAGTTCAGAATTTTCAGTTTCTAGACATGCAATCCTATCATTCAAAGAAATCATGAACTAAAGAATTTATTTTCTTTTTCAAATGTCTATTTTCTCTGCGAACATCATCATACTTATCTAAAATTTCAGCATATGCATCTTCCCAATCATTATGAGAGTAGTGTTCAAATGGGGAAGTTACCTCATCATCTTTTTCTTCATCTTCCCTTCTCGCCATTAGACATATCTTCTCATCACTTTCATCTTCGGTTGAACTTTCTTTAGTTTCATCATCTTCTTCATCACTCCAGGTGCTGACCATAGCCTTGGCATTCTTATTCTTCCACCTGGGTTGCTTTTCTTTTTGAAGTTTTGGACATTCAGCTTTCACGTGCCCTGATTTCCTGTAGTTATAACATACAACACTGTCAGACTTTTTGGCATTTTCAGATTTAAATTTTGAATGTCTTTTACCTGAAGAATAATTCCGTCTGAAATTCGTACCTTCCTTCTTTAAAAAAATCTTATACTTTCTGGTCAACATTGCAAACTCGCCTGAGTCTTCTTCTGAACTAGATGAACTATGCTCACTAGATGACCATTTGCTGCTAGAACTTACTTTAAGAGCCAGGGACTTCTTCTTCCTCTCATTGTCTTTGACTCTCTTTAGGTTCATATCGTATGTCATTAGAGAGCCAACGAGTTCATCAACAGTGGTAGTGGCTAGGTTCCTGGACTCCTCCACTACGGTAGCCTTGGCATGCCAGATTGGAGTCAAAGATATGAGTATCTTCCTGCAAATGGGCGAGGCTCCATCAGTATGTGGAGTTGCGTAGCTGGTTGGTGATGTAAATAGGAGAATTTCTGGCATTGGGGGCACCTCCGGACGTACTCGAGGTAATATTTTTGCAGAGTAGGCCACCAGTACCCTTGCCGGATCAGTGTCTGCGCGAGTGCTCGCCCCCCCACGTGGCTTCCGCAGATCCCTTCGTGAACCTCCTAAATCGCTTGGTTGGTTTCTGTGGGGAACAGGCATTTCAGGAGTGGGGCTGAGAGGGACCGACGGTACAATTGATTATTTACCACCGTGAAGTGGGCCGCTCATGCCCGAGTGCAGTGGGCTTCGGCACGGTCGCTTGGGAGCCGTTGTCGTAGGAGAAAGTCCAATAGGGAATCCATCTAGGATGGCTCGTAATCGATGGCGTTTACCTAAGGCGTTGGTTCTTCTATGCTCGGTGCTGCTAGCTTCTCTATCAAGATTAATCTGGAGCCAGAAACCGCAGTGACAGACGCCAAACGAGACAGGGTGTCTGCTCGGACGTTCTCTTCCCTGGGGATATGGATTACTTCAAAGTAGGAGAACTCTTTAGCCGCAGCCTTGGCTTTCTCCAGATACCTGATCATGGATGCTTTGCGTGCCTCAAACTCTCCCTGAATTTGACTAGTGACGAGCATGGAGTCGTTGTATGCCCTCACACTGGTTACTCCCAAGTGTTTGGCCATTCGCAACCCTAAGAGTAATGCTTCATACTCGGCCACATTATTCGTGGTCGGGAAGTTGAAGCGGAGGGCATATTGGAGCTCTATTCCTTCTACTGACAATAAGACCAGTCATGCTCCGCTACCGGCTACGCAAGATGATCCATCGACATACAGTTCCCATGTAGGTCTCGAGGACTGCTCGGGCAAGCCTTCGGCAGGTATCATACATTCGGCGATGAAGTCGGCGAGGGCCTAGGCTTTGATCGCTGTCCTCGGATGGAACTTGATGTCGAACTCACCTAGCTCGATCGCCCACTTGACCAACCTCCCTGAAGCATCAGGGTTTTAGAGGATTTGTCGTAGCGGTTGGTCAGTGAGGACGACGATTGGGTGAGCCAAGAAATATGGTCGCAGCTTCCGAGCGGCCATAACTAGGGCTAAGGCAAACTTTTTGGTTCGTGAGTACCAGAATTCCGGCCCTTATAATGCTCGACTAACGTAGTAGACGGGCTTCATCACCCCAACTTCTTCTCGAGTGAGCATGGCACTCATGGTGCTCGGCATCACTGACAAATATAGAAGCAGTTATTCTCCCTTTTGCGGCTTGGAGAGCATGGGAGGAGTGGCCAGGTAGCGTTTTAACTCTTCAAACGCTTGCTCGCACTCCTGGTCCCAATCGATCTGTCCTTTCCTTTTGGGTGCCTGGTTGGCCTACTTTATGAGTCGAAAGAAACAGAGACACCTCTCGACTGCTCGGGATAGAAATCGAGTCAACGCGGTGACGCGTCCGGTGAGGCACTGCACCTCCTTTACTCGTCCTGGCCGCTTCATTTCTAGCACCGCCCAGATTTGATCGGGATTGGTCTCAATTCCCCAATGGATGATTAGGAAACCAAGAAACTTCCCTGATTTTACTTTGAACGTGCATTTAGCTGGGTTAAGCTTCATGTTGTACCTTCGGAGTGTGGCAAAGGTCTCTACCAAGTCTCCCAAGTGCTGCTTGGCTTGGAGGCTTTTTACGAGCATGTCGTCGATGTAGACCTCCATGTTGCGGCCGATCTGTGAGTCGAACATATGGTTGACGAGGCACTGATATGTTGCACTAGCGTTTTTCAACCCGAACGGCATACGAGTGTAGCAATACAGGCCGTGGTCGGTGACGAACGCTGTCTTGTCCTGGTCGGGCTTGTGCATGCTGATTTGGTGGTACCCATAGTAGGCATCCAGGAAGCTCAGCATTTCGTGCCCGGCCGTGGCGTCAAGTTGTTGGTCGATTCCTGGCATGGGGAAGCTATCCTTAGGCGTAGCCTCTTTGAGGTCAATATAGTCTACGTACATTCGCCACTTCCCATTGCTCTTAGGAACCAGGATCACATTGGCCACCCAATCTGGATACCGGGTAGGCCTAAGTAGCCCTAAGCGCAGTTCTCGCTCACTTGTTCTCTGATGATGGCTTGTCGCTCAGGGTTGCAACGTCTTCGGCGTTGCTGAACCGAGCGGCAGGTTGAGTCCAACCTTACTTGGTGCGTGATCACCTCTGGGGGAATTCCTGGTTAGCTATGAGTAAGCTTGCGTAAGATTCTTTGTCGTGGTCGGATAGAGTAGCCCCGATCCGTAGTGTTTTTCTCGGATCTTCCTCTACTTGGATGAGGTATAAATCTTTTGTGGGAGTGCTCGTGCTTGGACCTGGGTCTTCGGTCCTCGCTTTCTTCTCTGGTGGCGTCTCCTCGGGTTGCCAGTCGCGTGTTGAGATGAGGTAGCACCTCCTGGACTCCCTTTGATCTCCTCGGACTTCTCCTACTCCTCCTGGAGTGGGGAACATGAGCTTTTGGTGGTAGGAGGAGGGGATGCCACGGAGCATGCCGAGGATCCCTCGTCCGATGATGGCATTATACCTGGTCATTGTGTGGACGACCGTGAAGTTTGCGAGGAAGGTTACCTCCCTCGGTGCAGTCCCGAATGTAATCGGGAGCGATATTCGCCATTCCGGGCGGACAATAGTGCCCGAGAATCCATACAATGGTGTGTGCAATGGCGCAAGTCTAGACACATCCACACCCATGAGCATAAGACAGACGTACGCAATGACATCAGGGCCACTTCCATTATCCACTAAAATGCGACGCACGGTACACTGATTAATGGTGGCCGAGACCACCAATGCATCTGAGTGTGGGGTGGTCACCCCATCTAGGTCATCATCCGAGAAGACAATAGGGTCCCTCAGATGCCCTGGGGCAGTGGGCTCTAGTGGGGTATCGCCATCTTGTTCCTCGGTGCGGTTGGCTGAGGCGTATCGTCGCCACCTGCTCACGCTATCTCCACCCACGGCTGGCCCCCCAGAGATCATCATGATCTCCTTTCCGTTGGGCCGATTATCGATGGGCGGAGGTGTCCACTGTCACTTCTCCACGGCCTTGGCGAGGAATTTATCAAGGAGTCCTCTGCGGACCAGGTCCTCGATGGCATCCCTCAGGTTGATGCATTCGACAATGTCGTGGCCGTGGTCGCGGTGGTAGTGGCAGTACTTCTTCTTTGCTCCTCGAGCTCGGGTCCGATTTCATCCAAGGAGGCCATTTAAGAAATGGTTCCTCGCGGATCTCCATCAGGATCTGGTCGAGCGGAGCCGTCAGGGGTGTGTAGTTGCGATAGCAGCCCCTTTCCATTTCTGGGCAGTCGCGACGGTCTCCGTCATGCCGCTCCCGCTTATTCCGCCCTTTTTGTGGCAAGTCGGCAATTCTCTTCCGGTCGGATCGATTGGCTCCTACCGCACGGCCCAAGGCCGCAATGTTCTCCTCGTAGTGCGTGCTTCCGTGCTAGGGTGAGGAGGTCTGGAAAGGTCGCTGGGGCCTCAACTCTGAGCGCCCGTCGGAGGATGTGGTCCTGGGTCCCTTGGGTGAGTACGGTAGCCGCGATGTCGACGCCGAGGTGTGGGATCCGGAGTGCCACCGCGCGGAAGCAGGAGACGAAGTCCCACAGCGTCTCTTCTTTCCCCTGCCTGAGAGCGAGCAGGGTTACTGCAGACTTAGCCACCTTTCGGTAGCCAACGAAGTTCTCCTTGAACAGCTTCTTGAGCTATTGGAAGGAGGAATTGGTCCCGGTTGGTAGGGACTCGAACCAAGCCTGGGCGTTCTCCCGAAGGGTCGTAACGAACTCCAGGCACTTCACAGTATCCGAGGCCCGGTGGAACACCAGGTGGGACTCGAAGCTGTGCATGTGGTCGGTCGGGTCGGCGGTGCCGCCGTAAGAGGTGAACGATGGCAGTTGGAGCTTCGGATACTGTGCATGTGGTCGACCTCTTTATCAAAAATACACTAAAGTGCATCGACCTGATGACCATGACAATTATGGATGCATCGACTTGATTGACCTTAAAATGTACAAATGAATCAACCTAATAACCATGAATGAGTTTGCTGCATCGACCTTTTTATGCATAATGTAGTTTGGAAACAAAGACTTATACTGACTTGGGAAATGACAATACAACACACAGTTTTGCCAATCATCAAAACAATTTTTTTCAGCATCAAAACTTAGGGAGAACACAACATCCTCCCCCTTTTTGATGATGGCAACACTATGAGTCAGAAAGTGCAAATGACACACAAATGTGAGCAAGTGAGTCATCAATTTCTCTCTTGACTCATGGATTTCTCTCCCCCTCAGATAACACCCTCAGAAAACTCTAACTCAGATAACTCTAACTCCCTCAGATAGCTCTTGACTCACTCAAGAAATTCTCTCTCCCTTTGACATCAGCAAAACACAAAGATTAGAATGAATCCGACATGAGGAACAATGCAGAAAGGAACGACAGTTAGGAGTTTAAGGGCAATTTAGTAGAGTGTGAGCAGATATGAACAATCCACAAAGAGCACACAATTGAAAGAATTCACAATCTGAAACAACCTTCATTAATTAAGCGTTCAATTTTCAGATTCTTCAGTCATAAGACTTATGATAATGCAACCCTTATAAAGTTTGGTTTAAGAATGATGAATCTTGGGTTTATCAATGAAATTCTTTGAATAAGTTGGCACGTACACTTAATAGCAATAAACCAAGACTACATGATGATGGCTAGTTTAATCTCACTTCATCTTACTCAATCAAAATCAATAATGCTCTTAGAAGTGACCAGGGACATGTATTGAGATTAAACATATTTTGACAATTCTGATTATTCACCTCAGAATTATAGCATTTTTTTTTCTTTGGTCATATTTTTTGAATTTTTCTTGTGGCTCATATTTTTTCATAACAATCAGGTATAATTCACACCTTTTTACATAAGAGTACACGTTGATTAGACGCCAGTACCCTTAGTTACTCAGTGAAATTAACCATCATATTTCATTTTTGAATAGAGATAGCAGAGACACTTCATGACATAAGTTCACTTCATTTCTTTAATGAAGAACTCAGTTTCTTGGTGATATCTAGCCATTGTTCTACCAATTGAGCTTTGAAACACAGTTTTGATAATTTGTTGCTTGGTGATATTTTCAGATAATTTTATGTTTAAGAATAATACATGATCCAAGTTTCTCAACCAAGTTTACCATGAACTTTAAATTTTCAAAGTCTGGGAGACTGCACAAGACATACCATGTGAGAGATGGTTGAGACCTCTTAAGTGTAGAATACACCATTTTTCATTGAAATCAATCTTTAAACATCTTTAATTCATTAGACTTAAACCATCAGTTTACTCATACTACATCACAGATTCTTATAAGAAAAGATTCCTTGATCTAAAAGCTCAGGTTAATGAATTGAGGATCGGATTGCAATTATTTCAAGTTCAATGAAGTGCAAGAATTTAGCAAGAGTCAATAGAGATAGATATTTCTCAGAACTTTTCATGAAATAGATATGAAGATTAGCACATTCAGAATAAGTCCAGTAAGTGATATGAAAGAGATACCATGTGATAAGACACAAATGGCAAGAATTTATTGAATTGCTTGCATAACAAAATGAAGTCGACTCAAGGAAGCTTTAAGTCAACATGAAGTTATTCAAACAAGAAGCAATTAAGATTTCGGTTGACCGAAAAGAGTAGTTCAGTCGATCCATATGGACAGAATCAAAACCAGAGACACAAAGAAAATTACATTGACTCAAACATGCAATGTTTGACATGAGCTCCCACTAGATGCAAGCTATGCATGAGATAGATGCTTACGTATGCATTTGACACAATATAACCTTGTCTAACTCCCCCTATCTACATGCATTGTATGACTGAGCTTTAAATGTAACATATGCACGAAATTAGAATGACATGATTCAAAAACAATATGCAAGACCTGAGACACACAATTGACCCATGGTACACAGTGGAGGACAGTCCTCTACACATGGCGTGGGTTTCTAGACAGAAGAGATCTGCCATTCTCCCAACATACCATTTGATATACCGATGAGGTCAAATGCTTATTGAATGCAACACACTGTATGCAATGACAACCAACATCACATGCAACAGCAGTTGTCAACCTTGAACACATGCATTTCAATGACACTAATAAGGCACATATTTCATACAATGAGCCTCAAGCAATCAATCATCATGCTGAAATTTACATAGACCAAGTTCTCTTCTTAAGAATTTGAATCTTTCATTGCAAAGAGGCTTGTTAAAAATATCAGCAATTTTTTTTCTGATTCAATGAAATTCAGTTCAATTTCCTTTTTATTTACCTCATCTCTTTAGAAATGGTGTCTTATTTCTATGTGCTTAATCCTAGAATGATGGACAGGATTCTTAGTTAAAGAAATAGCACTTGTGTTATCACATAATATAGGGATGCAACCATGATTTATGTGATAGTCAAGAAGTTGGTGTTTAATCTAGAGTATTTGGGCTGCACAATTCCCTGCTGTAACATACTCTACTTCAGTAGTGAAAAGAGCAACAATGTGTTGCTTCTTATATGCCCAAGACACTAGACAACCCCCTAAGTATTGACAATATTCACTAGTGTTTTTTCTATCTAATCTACATCCTACATAATCTGCATCAGTGTAAGCTACAAGATTTAACTCACACTTAGTAGGATACTATAAACCCAGATCAAGAGTACCGGAAAGGTATCTGAAAATTCTTTTTATAGCACACATGTGAGATTCCCTAGGACTAGCCTGAAATCTAGCACAGAGACACACACAAAACTATATATCAAGATGAGAGGCAGTGAGGTAAAGTAAGGATCCAATCATACCTCAAAATATTTTGGGATCCAATTTACCTTTCGGGTCAGCATCAAGACTTGTTGTTGTACCCATTGGTGCTAAAATTGCCTTGAGGTTTTCCAATTTTTATTTCTTCAAAAGATCCTTGATATATTTTGCTTGAGTAATGAAACTCCCTTCTGAAGTTTGATAAATCTACAATCCAAGAAAAAATTTCAATTCTCCCATTAAACTCATCTCAAATTCATTAGTCATCAGATTAGAAAACTCCTCACACATAGATGGTTTTGTTGACCCAAAGACTATATCATCTACATATATTTGAACAATAAAAATATCTTTGTTATCAACTTTAGTGAATAGAGTTTGGTCAACCTAACCTCTTGAAAAGCCTTTACATGTGAGGAATGTACTCAATCTGTCATACCAGGCCCTGGGAGCTTGCTTCAGTCCATAGAAGGCCTTGTCTAGCTTATACACAAGATCAGGAAAGTCAACGCGTTCAAATCCTGGTGGTTGCTTAACAAAGACATCCTCTTTTATTAGACCATTTAAAAATACACTCTTAACATCCATTTGCTAGAGTTTTATTCCTGAGCTACATGCAAACGCAAGTAAGATTCTAATGGCTTCAAGCTAGCCTGGCCACAGGGGCAAAAGATTTTTCAAAGTCTACACCAAATTCCTGGTTATAGCCCTGTGCCACTAGCCTAGCCTTATTCCTAACAATTTTTCCTTCTTCATTAGTTTTATTTTTGAAAATCCATTTTGTGCCTATGACTGAACCATGAGTTGGTCTGGGAACTAGGTGCCATACCTGGTTCCTCTCAAATTGATGCAGTTCATCATGCATTGCATTAATCCAATGTTCATCTGTTAAGACACATTCAATATTCTTAGGTTCTATTTGTGAAACAAGAGCAAAAGAATTAAGTTCTTCATCTAGTCTGAAATGAGACCGGGTTCTAGGGGGTTCATGTAGATTACCAATTATGTTTTTTGTTGGCCCAGATAGAAGGCACACGGGGACAAGAAGGGGGGTTGAATTGTCCCCTCTAAAATGTGATGGTAAATTTTAAGCCTACTAAATTAATTTCAGCAGAATTAAAATAACTACGTTAGTTAAACCAAACTGAGGTGAGATTTAAGTTCTCTCAATCTTTCCGATCTCACACGAATAGCCTATCCAAAGATCGATTGAACCTTCACTAAACAAAGATAGCAGAAGAAGCGATGTGTGATGATGCAGTGAATAAAAATCTCTAAAATAACCTCTGAACAGAGATACGAGAAATGGACAATCACATAGGCACACCACAAGGAACACGAACATTTTAGGTGGTTCGGCCGGACCTACCCATTCGCCTACGTCCACCCCTCACCAAACCTGGTGAGGCTTCACTAACACGCTACAAACCGTAGCAACTACAGGGACGAACCCCAACACCACACACATGCTACTTCTGCAGCAATCCACACACATGGGGCCTGGCCCCAGAACGCTGCCACTGCAGCACACACACACACACTAGGGGAACTCACCCCGCACTAAAACCACACACAGAGACGCAACTCTACACACCCACGTACGATCGCACACCGGCGATCAGCCAATCAATATTTTAATGTTCAAAATAAAAGATAAAACCTAAATGACATCCAAACCAAGGATAGAACATGGAGAACGTCTCAAATAAACTAGAAACAAATGTAGAAATTTTCCCCCTTTGCACTCCTTAAATCTCCAAGTCGATGTCAACGGTTGCTCACGATATTGACATCATCAGATTCCTCTCTTCATTCCACTTGTTGTCTTCTTCATCAACGAGCTCCAAATCTCGACAAAAGTAGATCAAATCTGGCGTTGAAGTCCTCTCAAGCTCCTCTCTTTCTCTCCTGCACAAAATAGCACGATATTAGCCAAAGGAGATATTCTGAAACCACAAATTCGCAGCTCATATATAGCAGAAGATTAGATGGACAAAAGGACCATAAAGCCCATGCAATAACTATAAAAACCCCTCACAAACATGTATGAGAACCCTATGGGTAAATGGTTCAAGTTGGAGGGCAATCGGACTGGGTTTAGTGGGTTTTGAATGGGTTACGAAACCCCCGTTCCGGACCACCCAGAAGAAGTGTCGACTCTTAGAGTCGACACTTTTTGCAACATGTTCTATCCAGGCTGAAAAAAAGAAGCAGACATAAAAGAGTCGACTCCTAGAGTCGACTCTTGCTGTCTACACTTCTGGACAGACTCTAGGGCACAGCAAGAGTCGACTCTAGGAGTCGACTCTTGCCTGTTCATGGACCAATTGTCCAAGGCAGACCAAGCAAGATTAAAACCATTAAAAAAACTTTCAGCCCCATTGAAAAACTCTATAATTCACAACCATGAATTAAAATATGTCAACCATGCATCCATGCTTAGAATGAGAATAATTCATACTAATACACATGAATGATATGCAAGAAACCCCATTCAAGATTTCAACAAAACCAAGTTTCTTCAATCCAACATTCAAAGGCAACATTCCTCAATCCAAGGTTCAAGAATAATATGCATACACTTAACCAAAGTTTTAAAGTTATGTGAAAACCATTCAAACATTCATATGCAAGTTTTGTGTTAATAGGCTTTGTAGAGACATAAAACTGGTTTCTATGCCACGTACCACCTTCTCTATTTATTGAACGGGGAAGTCATCTCGCACCCGAGGAGGCCTGCAAGCACTAGGAAATAAGGGGCGTCAGAAGGAGTCCCGAGTGTTACCCCAAGGACAACCCTCCGATGCTTAAGTCAGTAATGGACTAATGAAGAGCAGAGAAGAGCAAGTGAGAGAGAGACAGTTATAGGAGGTCGAGGAGGCACGTAGATCCTCCAGACGAGTGCTCGCTGCTCCCAGTGTTCCCTCAGTGAGTGCTCGCTGGGTGGTAAGATCATCGGGAGGGACCTTCCTTCAAGTCGGGACTGCTGTTGATGCTTTCTCTGTGTGTAGCAGGGGTTAGCTGTTGAGTCTCTTCAGATGATTTTGATGATAACAAAACCCCGGTATTACAACCTAAGTAATAACTTGCTTAAACTACCTTCAAAGCCTTCCTTAATCATGCAAATGTCTAAATCTACCATGTAATGTCCTGGATAAGTTCAAGCAATTCATAGTGATTGGAACAAGATATGGTCATACGATAATTTGCTCACAGATTATGATTCATTGGCTAACTCCATTGAAATTTCAGGTTCTCCAGGTAGCGGTCGACCACTGGTCAGGGGCCGGTCGACCGGTTTTCCCAGTGTTGAAAGCCTCATTCCTGCAAAATTCCGGTCGACCGCCCCATGTAGTCCGGTCGACCGCCAGCTTCGAGGCAGCAATTGTTGACTTGTGTTCTTCAATGTAGGAAGCCCCTTTCATTGGGTTTGTTTAATCCCAAAGTCACCAGACATGCCATGATTTGTGGATCTGGTTCCTAGCTTATCCCTTGACCATCCAAGATCTATAAAAACATCACTTTGGGGTCAAAAACCCTAATCACTCAAGGAGGCTATCAAGGGAAGAGAGAGGAGTGCCACTGTAGCTCCGTGAACAGTGATGCGTCCAAGAGTTCTTCATCCAAGAGCAAGGTTTTCAAGATAATCTGTAGACCATTCAAGTGAAGATCTAGCTGAGGAGGAAGCTTCAACCAATATCATCTTCATCCACTAAGGGGGAGCTTAAATCTGAGTTTTTCATTTTGTGTTTCTACCTTGTTTTTCATCAAGCTTCAAGTGTGTGATCTTGAACATTTAAACACTTGTGTGTGTGTGGATCTATGCAGATCCGTGTGTGTGTGTGTGTGTGTGTGTGTGTGTGTGTGTGTTTCTTTTAGTCTTCACATACCTTTGTGATTCGGTGTTTGTGCACTATCGTGGGAGTTCCGAACTCCTGACGTGTGTATGTGTGTGTGTGTGTTTTGATCTTGTAATCCTTTACAAGATAGTGTGGGAATCCTCACAGATCGTGAGGGGTGGACGTAGGTTGCCGTTGTTGCATCTGAACCACCTAAAAATCACTGTCCGTTGTGTGGTTTGTTCCTTTTCTTCTATCCCCATTCTATGCAGCACACACGTAGATTAATCTGGTTGTATTGTTTGAGTTAGATCTAGCATAATTTATCATTCTCATATTAGATCTTGGGTATATTAAAAGGTGGGTTCGGATCGGCAAGGCAAACCTTGTCAGGAAGATAGCGTCTTGCGTGAGTAGAATCTCTAGATTCCCACCTCCGTCATCGTACCTAAGATCGGTTGAGTGCGATAGATTCTATTAGATCTGAGTGTTTTCATATAGTTCAAAAATTAATTACGGCCATTATTCACACTTGTTTGAATTGGGCTAGATTTTTTTTAAAGTTTGTAAACACCCAATTCACCCCCGTCTTGGGTGTCATTGATCGAGAGACTTCAATTGGTATCAGAGCTAAGGCTCTATTTCTTTCAGATCTAACGATCTAGAGTAAGATCCAGATCAATGGCAAACAAGGGTATGATGCCTGAGGGTCATTCCATCCTTCATCCTCCGTACTTCGATGGCTCAAATTACTCCTATTGGAAAAATAGAATGCATGTCTTTCTGAGAGCTCAAGAGTATGAGATCTGGAGGGTTATGGACAAGGGTCTGTATAAACTCTCAGATGACGAAGAAAAATGGACACCCGAGGAAATTAAGAAATGCACTGTAAATTGTAATGCTATGAACATTATGCAATGTGCTATACATCCTAATGAGTTTTCTCGTGTATCCATGTGCAGTTCAGCAAAGGAGATGTGGGACAAATTACGGCTTATCTATGAAGGAACCTCCGAGGTCAAGGAGACTAAGGCCAACCTACTCGTCAGAGACTACGAGCTATTCAAGATGAAACCTGAAAAATCTATCTCTGAGATGTTCGCAAGGTTAACTGAGATTACTAATGGTCTCAAGAGTCTCGGAAAAGAATACACCAATTCCGAGCTCGTAAGGAAAGTGTTGAGATCTCTCCCATCCGCGTGGCACACCAAAGCTACTATCATTGAAGATTCAAAGAATCTGTCCACACTCTCTCTAGACGAGCTCATAGGGTCGCTCATGACCTATGAGATAAACATCAAAAGAACTGCTGAGGAGGAAACCAAGAAGAAGAAAATGGTGGCACTGAGAGCCCACCAATCTGATGATGATTCCCAAGAAGAGGAATCCAGCAAAGGGAGCAATGAAGAAGAAGACCTTGCCATGCTGACCCGTCAAGTGAAGAAATTTTTGAGAAGAAAGAATAACTTCCAAGGAAACTTCAGAAAAGGGCAAAGAAAGCCTGTTCAAACCAAGGGCGAGCCAAGCAAGCCCAACAACGTCATTTGCTATGAATGCAAGAAACCTGGACACATGAGAGGAGAGTGTCCAGATCTGAAGAAGAAGTTCAAGAAGGAAAAATTTAGGAAGCCAAAAGCAATGGTCGCTACATGGAGCGACGAAGAGGACGAACCGTCCGATGAGGAGCTGCAAGAGCTAGTGGAGAGCCTGTGCCTTATGGCACACGAGGATGACACAACAGAGGTAAATTCTGATCCTGATTTTATTTCCAATGAATAATGGGAGTCAGAATATGAAAAGCTGTATACAAAATACAAAAAAATCAGATCTGAAAATAAAAATCTCAAAAAGAAAACTGATGATGTACCACATGAGGATATTTTTGTTAAATTTGAGAAACTGGAACAAGAATGGTTTGAGTTAACAGAAGAAGAAGAAACTTTGCTTCAAACGATTTCAGATCTTGAAAAGGCCAAAGAGGAGCTATCATGTAAAATGTCTGAAATTGAAAAAGTCTATGAAAAGCTCAAGAATGAAAAAGAAATGCTGACATCCTCCATTTCAGAAATTGAAAATAAAAATGTGAGCTTGAATAAAGAGGTGACTGACTTGCAGTTCACTCTCTCCAGAACAAGAAATCTTTTGAGCACAAGATTATTACATCTTACGTGCATGAAAAAGGAAATGATTGTGCTTCATGTTCACACTCTAAGTCAGTACACGTTCAACCAAAACCACGCCAATTCCCAAGAAAGTCCTCAAATGTCAATTGCGTTCATTATGGTCGTTTTGGTCATGTTATTGCTCATTGTTGGTTTAGACAAAACTCACATAGAAATCATGCTGCCTGGACAAAGAAATCATATATGCAGAATTGGACTAACTTCAATGGACCCAAATTCGTTTGGTACCAAAAATAATTGCATGAGAATGTTATTTCTTGCAGATATGTCTTAAAGCTAGGGGGAACAAATGGTACTTGGATAGCGACTGTTCAAGGCATATGACAGGGGACAAGAAGGTGTTCTCTACACCGCAAGATAAAGATGGAGGGTCAGTTCCCTTTGGTGAAAAGGACAAAGGTAAAATAATTGGAATTGGCAACATAGGTAAGAATTCTGAAACCTTGATTGAAAATATCATTTTAGTGAAAGGCTTAAATCACAACCTGTTGAGCATAAGATAATTGTGTGACAAGGGCTTTAAAATTATTTTTGATGAAACCCACTGCCTTGTCATAAATAAAACCTCCAATGAAATCAGATTCATCGGTAAGAGAAATAACACTGTCTATACTGTTGATCTAGATGATGTTTCTGGTGATGATGTGTGCTTGGTAGCAAACAATCATGATAATGCATGGCTATGGCATCGAAGACTAGGCCATGCTAGTTTTGGATTAATCTCCAAGTTGTCTAAACATGACTTGGTGAATGGTTTGCTAAAATTAAAATTTGAAAGTGAGAAAATATGTTAGGCTTGCACAAAAGACAAGCAAACACGCATATCTTTCAAAAATAAGAACATTATTTCTACCTCCCGGCCTTTAGAATTGTTGCATCTTGATCTTTTTGGCCCTACTAGGACATCCAGCCTAGGAGGTAAATCTTTTGGATTTGTTATTGTTGATGATTACTCCAGATTTACATGAGTATTATTTTTAGCCAATAAAAGTGATGTCTTGACGGAGTTTGAAGTGTTTTGTAGGAAAATCCAAAATGATAGAGGCTACCTTATCACTATCATCCAAAGTGATCATGGTGGTGAATTTGAAAATCACAAGTTCAACAATTTTTGTGAAGAGCAGGGGTACACGCACAACTTCTCATCACCAAGAACGCCCCAACAAAATGGAGTAGTGGAAAGGAAAAATAGAACATTGATAGACATGACGCGGACCATGTTAAGTGAAAATTCTCTACCAAAATATTTTTGGGCTGAGGCGGTAAGTACAACGTGTTACATCATCAACAGGGCGATGGTAAGGCCCATTTTGAAGAAAACTCCTTATGAGCTCTACAAGGGTAAGAAACCAAATATTTCCCATCTTAAACCTTTTGGATGCCCATGTTTCATCCTGAACAATGGTAAGTCCAACCTAGGTAAGTTTGGTGAGAAAAGTGACAAAGGAATTTTCCTAGGTTATGCACTTAACTCTAGAGATTATCGATTGTTTAATAAAAAGACCTTGGTTGTTGAAGAAAGTCCTCATGTTATTTTTGATGAATTTGAATTAAAGTTGACCAACCAATTTATTCCAATTGTGGATGCAGATGAAGATCCCAAATGTTCAAATGATGCTAAGGCCAAGAACGAACCAACTGAAGGGATCCCAAGCAAGAGTGAAGAGGATGAAGATCCTTCAATTAAAACGCTCCAAGAACAACAAGTGCAGCACCCCGACTTGCCCAACTCTTCTACATTCTTGAAAGATCACCCAGCTGAAAACATCATAGGTAATCCTCAAGATGGGGTAAGAACTAGATCGTCACTAAGGCTAGTGGAAGAAGAAGATTTGATGGCCTTAATCTCTCAAGAAGAGCCTAAGGATATTCATGAAGCTCTTCAAAATGAATCCTGGATTCAGGCTATGCATGAAGAGCTACACCAGTTCGAAAGGAATGTGGTGTGGACTCTTGTGCCGCGTCCTAAGAATCAACCCGTAATAGGAACCCGTTGGATTTTCCAGAACAAACTAAATGATACGGGACTAGTTGTTAGAAACAAGGTCCGGCTTGTAACCAAGGGGTATAGCCAGGAGATGGGTATTGATTTTGATGAGTCCTTTGCACCGGTTGCTAGACTAGAAGTAGTCTGGATTTTACTGTCCTATGCTTGCTCTTTGAACTTCAAACTATTTCAAATGGATGTTAAATCTGCATTTCTTAACGGTTACATCAAGGAGGATGTTTTTGTAGAGATACCTCTAGGTTTTGAAGATTCAAAGCATCCAAAGCATGTGTACAAGTTGCAGAAGGCCTTATATAGGTTAAAGCAAGCACTAAGGGCATGGTATGAAAGACTCACTTCATTCCTCATGAAAAATGGGTTCAAAAGAGGTAAGGTTGACCAAACACTCTTCACGAGAAAATCAGGTAAAGACATATTAGTAGTTCAAGTATATGTGGATGACATTATTTTTGGAGCCACTAACAATGTCTTATGTGAAGAATTTGCAGAAATCATGCAAGGAGAATTTGAGGTGAGTTTAATGGGTGAACTGAACTTCTTTCTTGGATTGCAGGTGAAGCAAACACCCGAGGACATTTTCATTAATCAAGCTAAGTACACACTGGAGCTGTTAAAGAAATTTGGGATGGCTGAAGCAAAACCTTTGTCAACTCCGATGGCTACAACCATGAAGTTAGACAAAGATGAAAATGGTAAAACAGTAGATCACACACTGTTTCGAGGTATGATCGGATCACTACTGTATCTCACAGCTTTCTGCCCTGACATTCAATTCAGTGTATGTCTATGTGCTCGTTTTCAGCCATGTCCTAAAGAGTCTCATTTAATGGCTGTTAAACGCATTTTTCGATACTTAATTGGCACCATAGACTTTGGCTTGTGATTTCCCATCGGTAGTTCATTTGATTTGATTGCATACACCGATGCGGATTATGCCGGATGTATTGTAGATCACAAAAGTACTAGTGGATAGTGTCAGTTTCTTGGTGGGTGCCTAGTCTCATGGGCCTCCAAGAAATAACATTCAGTAGCTCTCTCAACGGCCGAGGCTGAATATGTAGCCGCCGGAAGTTGCGGAGCCCAAGTACTTTGGATCAAAAATCAATTGCTTGATTTGGATGTTGAAATAAAATGTGTGCCAATCTTGTGTGATAATACCAGTGTAATCAGCTTGTTAAAAAACCTTGTTCAACATTCTAGGACAAAGCACATTGACATTCGACATCATTTTCTGAGAGATCATGTAGGAAAAGAGGTCTTTGAATTGAATTTCATTGACACACACAATCAACTAGCTGATATTTTCACAAAACCCCTAAACCAGGATCAATTTAGCAAGATAAGAAGAGAACTTGGGATGTGCAAGGGTGAGAGCACACATACATAGGTCTGCACTTAGGATAAGAATTGCACTTGTAGAAACTCATATGCATCAAGAGTAGATTAACATGCATATTGTATAATACCTAGTGTGTGTTCATATATACTGCTGCATGCTTGAATGTATTTATACATATAGACCTCCTCGAAAAATATTTCTAAGGCCAGATATTCCTTGGTTAAATAAATGTGGACCCAGTGATGTCGAACCTACGGCAACTCCTGAGGGGGAGTTAGAGAACTTTCCTCAAATCTCCATCTCTTCTCTTTCTCTCCACTTCATGATGTTGGCTCTAATCATAAGGTCGGATGATGTTCCCCATATTTAAAAAAAAAAGTAAAGAAAGGAAAAAGAAACAAAACAAACATATACAAAAATGGGGATTTTTGGGCTAGCGGTCGACCCCCGCTCCCACACCGGTTGACCGGTGGCGGCGAATCGGCCCGGCCGACCCTCAACCGAGCCATCTTATAAGGGGTCCTAACACCCCATTCTCTCATTCGAACACCCCCACTCTCTCTCATGTCCCATTTCCTAACCCTAGAACCACATATCTCCAACTCCCAAGCCCTAAACCTCATCATTCCTCCACCCGCACAAGATCCGACGTGTTCGTCACGGTTTCGAGACGAACTCCATTCGATTGTTCGTGCGAGTGTGAAGCTTTTCCCAGGGTTCCAAGTTGTGGAGAAGGCTTTTTCAAGCCCTTGGAGTGTCATTTGCTTCAACTTCCTCCCCCAGGACGAGAATCATCCTTCAAGGGTTTTCATCGGGTTTTCTAGTTCGGGATGCCGCCTAAACAGAGCTCTCAGCGTTCTGCCCAAGGGGAAGCTAATGGTCAGAGACGAGAGGTCCTGGCTCCTCCACCTCAGCGAGCTCATGCACCACCTTGAGCACCTCGCTTGCCTCCACAGCCTATTATCGACCCTCGACTGGTCGACTTTAATGAGGTGAATGAGCTTCTACCTGATTTATGTGCTCTTTTTGAGATTCAAGATGGTTGGACAGATTTTGTCACTAGGTATACTAGATACTATCCCAATCTAGTGCAGCAATTTTATGGAAATCTGGTTGAGAGAAATGAAGAGCTATATACAATTGTTCAAGGAGTTGAGTTACATATTACACCCGATCTTTTTCGATGAGCCTTAGGAGTCTCAGCTTGGGGTGCTGACCGGACTTTTGATCATGGTGAAGTTGAGGCTACTTTCCTTGTCATGACAAACTGTGATTATGTGCGTGGTGTGAGTGATTTAATAACATTGAATGCAAATTATTTTCCACCACTGCAAAGGATTTTGCACCATATGTTCACTTTACTCATCTATCCCAAGGTTGGCAGTCAAAATGAAGTAACAGAGGTTCAGAGGTTTCTGTTTTACTATGTCATAAATGGGATTACAATCAACATGGGTCGGCTCATGATAGAACTGATTGGGACTTGCCGTACCTATCTCCGGCGATCCTTCCCATATGCTTCACAGTTGACAGGCGTCTTCATATATGCTGGGATCAATTTGGCAAATGAGTAGTTCATTCATGTTAGACAAGATGATATATATAATAAGCATAAGATCTTTACAGATTTTGGGTATTACTATGGTCCCGATGGCGAGCCATGCCGAGATATACCAATTTATTGGGAAGAAGCTGACAGTTAGGAAGAACAAGAACAAGAGTAGCAACAAGGTCAAGGGGATGTCCTCCCTCCAGTTAAGGCTGAGGAGCAACCTCCTCCACCTTCACCTCATCATATGGATCCTGAGGTGCCTCCTCCACCACAGTTCTATCATGGAGAGTCTTCCACTCAGGGGGCCGGACAGCAGTCTTGGGTAGACAATGAGACTTTTGACAGGCATCTTACTGGGCTAGAAACTCAGGTGGATACTTTTGGGGATCGTCTCTCTACTTTTGGGGAGCGCATTGACACTATGAGAAATGTGATTGACACCATGTCAACTCGCAACAATTCCTTCTCCACGGTCTTGGACACTCTCTCCATTCAGATGACCACACTCTCTGCCCATATGCAAACTCTCACCGCCAGTCATGATGACTCTAGTGTTGGCACTCAAAATATATTCAACGACGATCAAGCCTCAAAGATGAATGATGCGGCCTACTGAAGCACAGAAACCGAAAGAGATCAATACACTGAAGCCTTCTCAAGCTGCTAGAGCCTCAGGTCACCCAGTATGAACACCGGGGACTTCACCTCAGGAGAATCGAGACGAATTCACAACCAACCGGCAGTGTGATCAAGCCTGCCCAATGAATCGGCATCGACTCAATCGTGCCGCATCAACCAAGGACAAGGGTATACCCAGTGGCCCGCCACTTGAATGAAAGATCCTCCCGAGGTGAAAGAATGTCCTTGGCCCTTTAGAATAAGGGACCGAAGGCTCTGTCAGTAGAAGACCCCGATTACTCGGCACGGGTACGGTTCTCAGCATATTACGTCCGTTAGCGACCGAATGACCGCCCAGTCAAGGCGAAAGCACCCCAGGTAGTATCCCACTCCTCGAGAAAACTACCAATGCAGGTTAAGTCGAGCCAGTAGTACAAGCCACTGTGCCGAAGGCCACGTCAGCGGAAAACCTGGGTGTCCGAGCCGAAGACGCACGAGGTTCTGAAAGCAGCCATTCAGTGGCCTGAGAGCTTTGTCAACACTACCCGCCATGGTTTTGCAAGACCAGGGCGAGATGAAGGATCACAGTAACTCCCAGAGCCTGTCCGGGGCCCACTGTATGCCTCGTGTCAAACAAACACGATGAATGGGCTTATCCGGCGCTCCCTTTCACCGACGCGCCCCCTATTCCCAGCACCCTATTACCCGGTGCGCTAAATGGTCAAGGGAGCTTATCCGGCGCGCTCGCTTCACGCCGTATTATGCCATCTCTATATAAATACACTTGGTTTGACCGAGTATAAAAAAAAGAGAGAGACCAATTGGGGAGAACAATCCGAAGAGAGAGGGGCAGAGTCTGAGAGCCAATCAGAGCATGTTCATCTAAGAGAGAGAGGAGCCTTGGGGAAGAAGCAGGGTTTCCACCGGGAGGGTTCTCGCCACCGTCTTCCCTTGTCTTGTCTGAATAGCTTCGGAGCCGGAGAAGAGACGCTGGAATACGATACTCTATTTTGGAGAAGAAGTTTAGGTGGGTTTCGCAGTTTTCTTCCAACGACTCTCGCTGATTTCTCTCTTCCGATATAATGTAAGTGAGGAGGGAGGGGCGATGATATGAGCCCATTTCCCCCTCTCACCATCTCTTCACTCCTTCTTCCTTTGTGATCTCTCTCTGCAACTAATGAAACGACCGCCGAGCAACGATGCCGGGCCGCGCCGAATGATTGTGATAATCTATGTAGTTACTTTCGCATTGATGGAATGAATAATCTGCACTATTGTGTATGCTTCTTCTACTCTTCCCTCGATTTGCATGCTCAGTCGCCTCATGTATGAAAGTTGTGTTTCATCTCGTGATACCGACCATGCCCTGGAGCCATACAGGCTACATTGATGTCACCCCCTCCCCGGGGCTCCTCCCTTCCAACACAATGGCCATGCCTTGATGTATATGTGCTGTGAGTTTTGTGGTTAGAGACACACTCGTGTGTGCATCTCTGTCCATTCCGGTTTGAGAATGATCCCCCTCAACACCCTCTGTGCTTCTCCATAGCCCAGAGGGAACGGGGTCACTTCTATAACCTGCTTATCCATTCTATGCAAATGGTTCAAATGGATGTTCTCTGCATATGATCATTTTCATTCACAGTCTAACCCATTAACCTTTTGTGAATGTTGGTCTACTAACCCCCTTAATCTGCATACTAACTATCTTCCTCCGTGAGTGCTAACCCCTTTGCACCGTGAGCATTAACATGCTAACCCTGTGAGCTCTGATTCGCCAACTCATTGACCATTGTGATATGATGTTGTATCCTTCCTATTCCGCATGTGATTTAGAATCGCCGAGCTTTGTTATTTCTAATAACTTTAGCTTTAATATTCTGGGGAGGGGGACATACCCCATTGATATCTCAGATACGCCATTTGGTCAAAGGGTTCCATCTGTGAGTGATGAGTATCCCTATGGGCCATAAGGTGAACATTAATAGGGCTTCACCCTAACATCAAATCCACTATCCCTAGGGGTATTGTGGTGACCATGGGTTGTGTGCCCCTCGTAGGCTAGCCCTCGGGGTTTCCTTTCTTATTGGTCATCCCTTTTCGGATCTAGATTTGACCACGGATCGTGTGCCCCTCGTAAGCTAGCCCTCGGGGTCTTCACTTCCTTCATTGGTCACCTTATCCGATCACATCTCAACCCACGGAACCATGGTGCCCCTGGTAGGCTAGTCCCCGGGGTTTCTTATCCATTTGGGTTCGCCGGACGCCGTTGTGCCACCCGGTATTAAGGAGCTTACTCCATCCTTGGGTATGCCTCCGCTTTCCCCCTGCAACTCTCTGGAGAGGGGGAGATGCTGCCAAAATTTCTCCATAACTTATTGACCAATTGCCCCCATAGTTTGGGCTTAATAAGATGTATTTTCAAAACAATAAACTTCCATGCTCGAGTATGAACCTCGCACGAGTCTCAGCCCTGTCTCAAGGGCATCATGGACCTCAATTCACTCATCAATCAACTCAATGCATCTTAATAAACTAAATAAACTCAAAAATACTCAAAAATACCTTAAAAATCAATTAACCCGAAGCGGTCCTAATCCAGTGCTCCCTAATATGGTGCGGTACCCCCCCCCCCCGCGTCGGATTAACGGTAGACTTATAACTTCTATTTTTTACTTGGCCGACACCCGGCGCGCCATAATCCGGCGTGCCCTGGGCGGGGCACGCCGGTTAAGGTCTTCTCCCCATGGCCGCGCTGATTTAGCATATTCCTACGCTACCCCGCGCCGTATAACCCTTATACCTACACTACGCCACGTCGGTTTTGAATAAAAGTGCGTTCATCGTGCCGTTTTAATTCCTCTCTCATTCTCGAACCAACCCTCACCTTCCACGGCTTGTGTCGGTCAACGTAATTAACCATAAATCAAATAAAAAGCAACCCTTCAAGTTGAAATCATCTGTCATCATGCATTCTCCCAATCTAGGCATTAGACATAGATATGCATCCTTATGTGCCTCATTAATGCATGCTTGCTTGAACGAGACCTCGGTATATCAAATGGCCTCGATGGAAGGCCGAGTCACGCTCGGCCGGAAGTCTTGGCTATGCACGATGGTGGTCTCCGGACCTACGTCCTCCACCCTGTATCGAAGGCTCGCACTTAATGAACCATGCCTGCCCTGCATGATTAAGAAAATAACCAATGAATCATTCCATGTGGCCTTAAAGGCTTCATCATCACATGCATTTTCTTGCATTCTATTTCAACCTCAAACGGCTCGTTATCTCTGTAATTAATCAGAGGTTTCCTTTCTTATTGGAGGATGTAATTAACGTCATAGCCGTTATGGTATGGCGGACTTTCGGTCCCGACACGAACTTCACTCTCGCCCGACTCGGGTCAGATTGAGCGCATAATAAACTCGTCACCTAGTGACTGGCATGCCCTACGTAAATAACAACGAATGGTTTAGTTCGAACATAATAAACAATAAAAAAGATAGAGAAACATCTCATCCCTCACATAGCTTTGCACGCCTGGTGGGACTGAGTTCTCCTCTCATCTCTTTGTCGAGATAAACGGGCCCCGAGGCCCCCCCCAAAGAATGCTGATCGTTTGCTTATTTTGTTTTTGCAGTGAAAGTGGCGATGGCTGCTAGACTCACTACGCTAGCCTTTGGCCCCGAGATCGTGGCCAACCATGCTGCTGATGGGTACCTGGCGGTGCCAACAATCTTCGGTTCATTCCCATCGGTGGTTGGCTTCCCCAACTTCCTGGGGGTGGCCTTCACTGACATACTAGAGGTCGAGCCTGCAGAGCCGATCAAGCAAGAAGCTGCCGTGAAGACAAGGGCCCACGACGCCCGAAGCTGCAAGAGTCTGGCGACAGAGCAGACTCAGTTGATTAGTTGCATGGTGCAACATGTGGCCCAAGGGGCTCACCCCACTTACTGCTTCAAACCCCGGAGTCTCCGCCAGGGGAGTTCCCGCCGAAGAGCTGCTGTTCCTATGATCGAATGATCTTCAGTGTCTGGGAAATCTATCCTGATTGGGGGCGTTCGATCTTTCTAGACGGACTCGAAGCCCGAGCAATTCCAGACCGGGTGGTTGCTGCTATGCCAACCCGCAACTCCTTCCAGGCTCTTTCCGGGAGGAGGGTTGAGAAAGAAGAAGAAGGCCGTCAAAGCCAGGGAGAGCTGGCCCCAAGGCCCAAACTGTTTAAACAAGTTTGGGTCCCTAAGAGGATTGAACCTGCTCGCCGTAAGGCACCTGTCTACTACCACTCCAAGCCCGTCCAGGCGAAAGAAAAGAATGAGAGGGCTTTGGCCCCCAGAAGAGAAGAGACTGTTGCGGAGCCTCCTCACCGCACAAGTTTTAGGGCGTGTGCCTGACAAGCTGATATCCCTGCAGCAGGGAGAAGATTTAAACAACATGCTGAAAGAGCTCGGCTGGCTTATATCCCTCCGATCGAAGGTCGACAGTCATCCCCAGTCCTACATCAGGGACTAGGGCAGGAAGAAATGAACAGTATGGTCAGAAATTACTTCAGGGGTATGGGCAACCCCTCATTGGGCCAACAACGGCTGTTACAAGCAGCCATGGTAAGAGAAGACTACTATCCACCAGTGGCAGTCGAAGAAGAAGAAGAAAGAGGAATGACATCATCAGTTGATGACAATGGGTATGAAGACAGCTTAAAGATCAAAGCCGATAAAGCCACTCCTCATCAGCGGGAGGAAAGAAGAGTCTCCATCTTCGAGAGACTGACCTTCCCTCAACATCCAAAGAGGAGGGTCTATCGCCAAAAGAAAGGAATGCAAGTCTTTACTTGCAATATGGCTGGAGTGCCCGGCCGATATGGAAGACTGCCTGATGAACCTCAGGAGCTGGCTCGATTGGCCGAAAGGCTAGGACCGATAACCCGAAGAATAGAAGCCACAAGAGAGATGCTAGATACTGCAAAAGGAAAGCAAGTCCTGACTGACGGATCCACCATTTTAACTGCAAATGTGGTGACCGCAGAAGAAGAGGACGTGCTGATAGACACCCCACCTGAAGGTGCATCGGGGGAAACAATAGAAGCTATCCCCACCACGGCCGCCATGGACCCGTCGGTGCTAGTGATACTCCAAAGATCCCAGCAGGAGATAGAGCTTCTGAAGAAGCAACTGATGGAGAAATCGGAGCAAGCCTCGGCCTCTAAGCAGCCTGAGATGCAGGCCGAAACGTCACGGGGAGCCTTCAACCCAAGCGACTTCCCGCCACTTTATACCTTGCCTCAGCCAGCAGAACCCAGCTTGGCGACCACTCAGCAGCGCCCACCACAGCCTCTAATGCCGCCAATACTGCCACAAGTGCACCAAGCACCTCCATTGTTGTGCCCTCCTCCGCAGGCAACCACCTTGGTAACTCCCTTTCTACAGCCTGCGCACTTCTACCCAGAGTCGGTGGATCCGACCGCCGTGAACAAGCTAATGGTGGAAATGATGATTGAGCTGAAGCTCGCCGAGCGAAGTGAAGGCGAATACGTCGCATTTGATGCCTATCGGGTGCCATACCCACCACATCATGCTGCTAAGCGACTCCCTCCTAGTGTTAACAAGCCACCTACATTCGACAAGTTCAACGGCAAGGGATCCCCGAAAGAACATGTCGCTTACTACATGACCGTCATGGGTGATCTGGCCACGGACGAGTCATATTTGCTAAAAAAATTTGGGTCCTCGCTGACGGGGCTCGCTTTTTAATGGTACTCCAGCCTCCTGGCCGGGTCGATCAGCGACTGGCCGGATATGTAGAAGAAATTCAGAGAAAGATTCCATGTCACTGAGAGGGAGGCCACAGTGGCCGAGCTCTACTCAACAAAATAGAGGGCAGATGAGACAGCCCTTGATTATATTAAGAGGTGGAGGAACCTCGGGATGAGATGCAAGCGGCCCTCGCATCAGGAGAATGCTGTACAAATATGTAAACAGAACCTCAGGAGAGAGGTCCTAGAAAAAATGATAGGAATGGAAATCCGGTCATTCGACCGATTAAACAACATTTTGGCCGAGGTAGAAGCCTTACTGGCCAGACCTGCCCCTGTATCGGCTGCCGCCGCAACACAGAAAGCAAAAACGGCGGAGCGATGCTTAATGCCTAAAGAAGCAAACACTCTTGACATTAAGGGGTTTGAACAACAAAAAGACAAAGGCAAGAAGGCGGCTGCTCCTCAGCCTGTTGAAGCCGGAGATGGCAAAGAGGGTCCCTCACTGCGGGATAAAATGAAGAAGGCCTACTCTTTTCCAAAGGAGAAGACCAGAATTCTATTCGACTGGGTAACCCAGTATGACAAGGTCACCCTGCCTGAGCCAAAGAGGCCAGAGGACCTAAAAAGAAAGGACAGTCCAAGATTCTGCCCCTATCACCAGATGCTGGGGCATCCAATTGAAGACTGCTACGTCTTCAAAGATATTATTGAAGACATGGTAAAGAAAGATGAGATTGATTTGGGGGAGCACAGGGTCGACCCTCCACAGCCTCATGAAGCTCCTCTGAGGAGGGCTGCAGTCAATAAGGTCTCTATATACCAGGCCTTGCCTGAAGAGATCTCTGAAGCCAGCACTCGGCACACTTATGAAGCCTGCTTCCTGACACCAATAAAAGAACAACAGGGATGGCAGCAAGTCCCTGCAAAGAACAAGAAAAAGAAAGCACCTCACCCAAAAGTGGGGGCATATGTTCGTGGCATCACACCACGACCTACTCCGCCGGTGGCAGTACCTATGTGGATCAACCCATCTGCAGTCATCAGAATACCTACACACTACTAGAGGAGACAAACTCCGCTACCAGTAGCCAAGGAGGTAAGCCTTGAAGTCTAGAAACTACAAAACTATATAGATGGGCTAGATGAATATGTACAGCCCGAACTGAAGCCTCAGCAAATGCGAGAGCACGTCCCATGGCAAGAGCTAGAGCAGCTTTCACTCAGGCAGGAGGAAGAAGCTGACGCAGCATCTGAAAAGGATGGCAGCCTGTTCTGAGGGCAGGCACCAACTAAAGAAAAAGAAACAAAAGAAGAAAAGAAAGGCCGCCAAGGTCAACGAAGAACAGGTTATATCCTATAATACCCTCTCAGGTCTCTTCAACTTGCCTAGTGAAGAAGATGAGGAAGAAATATGCTTCACACTTGCTGCCGAGGGGAGCAAGGCCAAAGCTGTAACTGCTGCTCACGCAACCCGGTAAGCCGAGAAATGGGGGCGCCAGCCGCCCGCTAATCATAATATCATATTCAGGGGAGAGCAACCCTATAAGATACCTCCCCTAGAGGTCAAGGGAGTCCAAATCCCTCCTCCGTCAGGCCTTTATAACTAGAATGGGGGCAGCACTACTACCCATTCCTTCTTGGAATTTCTGAAGATGTCCAAGGGAAAGCAGTCGTGTCAGGATGCCGACCCTACAATCGGGAGTACTCACCCACAGCCCCTGCAGTCTTCCGAAGCTTCGGATGCAGATGAAGCTTGCCTAACAGTAGCCGATGAAGGGCAACAAGAACATGGCACCAAGCAAAAGGGTGCAGAATCTGAGCCCGATGGGGCAGGTCCGTCAGGGACCACAGTCCAAGACTCTTCCAAGCCTAGATGGGCAGATGAAATGAAGCTGTCCAATGTCCGAGCAGGAAGCCGGGTAGTCAAGTTATTGAAAAAGCTCCTAACAAGATTCACTGTTTGGGAAATCCTCTCCCTGAGTGAAGAGACCCGACAGGCGATCATCACTGCTTTGCAGACGCCTGCCCAATATGAAGCATGTTTGGCTGAAGCACTGCCAGAAGCCAATGTGACCTTCACTCAGGAGGACATGCTACTCCCCACTACCAGCCACAACAGGCAGCTGTACATGAGAGGACAGCTGAATGACTGGAAACTGAGAAGAATCCTGATAGATCCCGGATCGGCTGTCAACATCCTGCCCTACAGAATATATCAGAGGTATCACTTCAATGTGCACCTTGACAAAGTCGGAGATATGCGTATCGCCGGCTTCAACCAAAAATGTGAAGTGCCGATGGGGGTAGCGGAATTCACACTCACTCTGGCAGATCTTACTACGAGGGTGCGGTTCCATGTCATTGACTCCCACACCTCGTACAAGGCGTTGCTTGGCCGCCCCTGGCTACATGAGAACATGGTGGTGCCCTCCACACTACACCAGTGCCTCAAATACACCCAGGAAGGGAAGGAAGGGAGGATACCTCCACCCGTTTGAAGTATTCGAGTGTCACCTGTTGGATGCTCCTGTGTATGTAGAACGGTCACAGAAGACCTCTGAAGCCAAGACCCCTGCTAGGGTAGCAAGAAGTAGTTCCGGCGATGACTGGTTCCCGCCACTGCCGCCCGGGTATATCAATCCCAAGATGGTCTCACATATTGCCGTCACTGGGGATGTGGGCAGAACCTCACCTCATGCCACCTATCCTCAAGTCAATGAAACCAAGGTCAACCAGTAGCACGACCACATCACGGTCCCGGAAGGCCTCACCAAGCCAATTCTTGGCCTCGATAATGCCACTATCGAGCCTTTCAAAGCTTGGGAGGTAGCGCAGATAGATGGCCTCGATAGCTTGTTTTATACAGCTGAAGAGCACCCTACCCAGGAAAACACTGATTGTCATTTACCCGAAGACACAGAGAGCCTGTTAGTTCCCGTCTAGGCTATGGCATTCATGACAAGTCGGATGGCCAGGATGTTCCAGAACAGGCACATCCCCTCTGACCAGTCGCGCAAGTATAAAGAAGCATTCCAGAAGATGTGGTATCCCGTAAGCCTGGACAAAGAACTGAGACGTGTCTCTCAGCATCCAAGGTTGTGCTTCACCCTTGAAGAGTATTATTACAGTGGGCGCTATGAGGTGGACACCATCTCCGCTTTCTACCCTGCTGGAGACGACTCGCTGGGGGCAACTTTCGATGAATACCCAGCAGAAGCTGAATATGCCGAACCGGCTCGACCAAGAGACTCGGAAACAGAGACCATGACTCCTTGCCGATGCTGGGAGCAAGCCAGATTTGACATGGCCAGTAATAGCGAAGCCGAAGATGTTGAAGACACAGGGACGTCTCCCTCCGGTGGACCTCCGTTAATGATGATCTCAGCACCTCTCCTGCCAATCGGGGAAGCTTCTGTCGACACCGATCAAGAGATACATGCTGCTAAAAAGGAAAAGGCCACCTCCACTGAGGACATGGCGATCCAAGAGGGCGAGACATTCTCACCTTCTGCTACAAAGTTGCAATGCTGCTCCAGCCCAGCAGTAAACAACCACCAGTCTTACATGACTGTAAACCTATATGTAGGGGATGAAGCTGTCAACTCACCCCTCAGAACTACAATGGCGGTGGATTTACTGATAGGACAATTCACGCAGCCGCTACTAGCCGGGGTGGAGATCCCTCCTGAAGCCCAAATGAAACCAAATGAAGAGATTTAGGTTCTTGACCTCGAAGATGATATTCCGGACTTTGTCGACCTTCAGCTAGCGCCCCTGGAAATAGAAGATGGAGGCCAAGCTACAGTCGATGAACTGATAGAAGTTAATCTGGGAAACGAGGATGACCCTAGGCCGACCTTCCTCAGTGCCCAGCTATCTGCTGAAGAATAGAAGCTGTATATTCAGCTACTGCAAGAATACCGGGATTGCTTTGCCTGGACCTACAAGGAAATGCCAGGACTGAGCTCCGCAGTCTCACAACATGAGCTAGCAATAAGCCCTGAAGCCGAGCCGGTCAAGCAACCGCCACGGCGCATGAGGCCAGAGCTCATCACTCAGATATGCAAAGAAGTAGACAAACTTATTGATGTGGGTTTTGTCGAAGAAAACCAATATACCATGTGGCTGGCTAATATTGTGCCCGTGAAGAAGAAGAATGGACAGATCCGGATATGTGTTGATTTCCGAGATCTGAATAAAGTATGTCCCAAGGATGACTTTCCGGTGCCAATCACAGAAGTCACGATTGATGCCACAACCAGCCACGAGACCCTATCGTTTATGGACGGGTCCTCCGACTACAACCAAATATGGATCACGGAACATGACCGGGTCCACACTGCCTTCCGAACTCCCAAAGGCATTTACCACTACAAGAGGATGCCGTTCGGACTGAAGAACACCGGTGCAACTTATCAGTGGATGATGACCAGAATATTTGATGAGCTACTCTACCACAAGGTCGAGTGCTACATAGATGACCTGGTGATCAAGACCAGAAGAAAAGAAGACCATCTGCAAGACCTCAGAATTATATTTCAGATACTCAGGTAATATGAACTGAAAATGAACTCTATGAAATGTGCGTTTGGAGTGTCGAGCGGGAAATTCCTGGGTTTCATCGTCAGATATCGGGGGATTGAAATAGACCCCATGAAGATCAAGGCGATCCAGGACCTACCTCCACCAAGGAACCTCTCTGAGCTGAGATCCTTGCAAGGCCGCCTGGCATACATCCGGCGATTTTTATCCAACTTGTCGGGGTGATGTCACCCCTTTCATAAGTTGATGATGAAAGATGTTCCCTTTTATTGGGAAGAAGACTGTCAGACAGCCTTTGACAAGCTGAAAGACTATCTGAAGACTCCTCCAATGTTGGGCGCACCGGTGAAAGGATGGCCACAGATACTGTATATAGCAGCCACATACAATTCCCTGGGACAATGCTCGCCCAGAACAATGAAGAAGGGAAGGAACAAGCCCTCTACTACCTCAGCCGAAGATTGGTCAGAATTGAGGAGAAATACACCTATATTGAGAAGATCTGCTTGGCGTTGGTCTTTGCAGTCAAAAAGCTCCGACCCTATATGTTGTCGCACGAAATCAGGCTGCTCTCCAAGGCAAATCCGCTAAAATATATCATGTCCCAACTGGCACTCAAAGGTCGCCTGGGCAAATGGGCGGTGATCCTTATGGAGTTCGATATCTCCTATGTGCCGCAAAAGGCCGTCAAAGGCCAAGCTATTGAAGACTTCTTTGCTGAGCATTCAGTGCCTGAAGACTGCCCGCTGGAACCAGAACTTCCTGAAGATGAAACCCTAGAAGTCGGCCAGGTGCAACCCTCCCTATGGCAGCTGTATTTTGACGATGCTTCCAGAATTGACACCTCAGCTACTGGGTCAGCCAGGGTCAGAGCAGGGGCAGTGTTGGGGACATCAGAGCAAGACCACTAACTTTTATTTTTGCATTTGTGTCCTTTTAGTTTGCTTTTATATCCTTGGGAAAACTTATGCGCAATTGTAAGGCTTTCTAAGCCAAACTGTGGGTCTTTAGGTTATAGTGGATTTTTGTGCAAAAGTTCATGTAGGCCCTGGAGGACCCTCCACCCCTTGCTCATTGGTCCATGTGGCATCTTGGGGGTCCATGTGGGGCTGGTCAAAGTCCTAGGTGGGCTTCTAGATGGTTTGACATTCAAAGGGCACAAGTGGAGCAAAATGTCCAAGATGCCTCCCTTATAGTCAAGGGGGCGCCCCCATTAATTAATTGTTTAATGTGGTTCCAAACCACATGAGAGAAATACTTATGATCTCCCCCATTTACCCCTCCCCAATTTAGATCTGAGGTTAATTAGGGTCATTTTGCATTTCATACAAATAGATTGTAATTCACATTTTAGTAGAATTAATGATGAAAATTTGGTGAAAATATTGGAGCTCCTTGAAGGGTGCGCCCCTCTCTCCTCTCTCTTTGCTGTGCTTCTTCCTCCTCCAGCCTTCAAGGGTGTGAGACCCATTCTATCTCTCTCTCTTATCCTCTGATTTCTGTTTCTGCCGCCGCCGCCATCGCACCGCCATCGCGCCGCCGTCACCATCGCCGGAGTTCGGTCCAAATCAGGATAGAACCTCAACTCCGGAATTTTATCTTTTGTTATTGTTGTCTGATCGAGTCCAAACATTGAGGGCTTGTTCAACCTGTCTCCCCTAGTTTCTAGTTTAAATTTCGCGCCATTTGGACATCGTTTAGTATTTTCCCCATATTTCTTGTTCCCCCCTGTAATCTACCATTCTACAGATCCACGGGACAGTGTTCCCTTTTCGTATTTTTCCCACCCCCTTATCAATTTTCCGAAAATCCATAAAACTTCTCAAGTGTTCCTAACATCCACCCCTTCCACCAGTATTTTTCGCAGCACCCATAAAATTCTCCTACCCACCAGTCAAAGGTCAGTTTCAGGCAGATCCCTTTCTATCCTGAGTGTCAATAATCAGATCAACAAAAAAATACAGTATTAGAGACCCTCCCATTTCTCATCCCTTTGTTGGATCGACCTACAAAAATCATATGTTGTAGATCTGGGAGTCCACTTTCCAACGCCACTGGTCTCGCCTCGATCCGATTTCGGATATGAGAGAATTAATTCTTGCTGCCGAGATGCGCAGATATGTTCCGTGTGCAGGTCAGAAATAGCAGTCCGGGAGAAATTCAAAAATAAATACCAAAAGTCAACTTCCACGACTGCCGCTCCCAGGAGTCGACCAGGGACGTCCTGCCAGCGTTCCAACCAAGCGACGCCTTCCGAAGATCTCAGGAAGGTGACGTTCCTTTGGAAGTCGCTCCTTGCTGTCCAGCGAGTCAGAACCAAGTCGACGCAGCACCGAGTCGGCGCAGCACCGAGTCGGACCAGCAGGCCGAGTTCGCCCCGAGAGCGCTTCCAGTTTGCTATCCGTCAACCCAGGGTCAGTCCTCCCGGGCCCACTTTTAGCCTGTTACCTCCCTGCGTGGAGTGGGCAATAAAATTCACTGTTGTAATTAAGTTTTTACCATTGTACCGGGAGTTACCGTAACTGGCCGGGGTCATCTTCCCCACGCCCGGAGCGTGGAGGTATCGTGTTCACTCTCTTACTCGGTGTTTGCTTTACTCGTATTTATTCGTATATGTCGCTGCATGTGATAGGTAACTAGCTCGATATCTATTTTTATCACCGCTGCGAGAGAGTGAGTGTGACCCGTCCCGTGACTTAATCCGAGTACACGCAGAAGCCGATACCCGAGACTCACTGCCGGTTTGTCACCCGCGCACGGTCCCACGTCTTCCCTCGCATAGGGACGATCGCGAGCTAGAGTCCCAGGTCGCGTGTCCATCCCGCATCAGTTTGGTATCAGAGCGCCAGTTGAGTCTAGGGTAGTTATTAGTCATTGCTTAACAAAAACATAAAAAAAAGTGTCTAAGTCTAGGTGTCTCATTTGCATACCATTGTTCGGTATATCAAAAGGTGTCGTCCGACCGTTAGGTTACGCCAATCGGAGAGGTGATTCACTCGCATGAGGAGTTCTTCGGATCGAACCTCCGCCTTCTACCGGATCTTGGTTGTGTCTAGGTTGGTAGTCGAGTCTCATTCCAACTTTGCATTAGTTAGGGTTGTGTCTAGTGTTTTGTCCGAGTGTCGGCATGGCCATCCACTAGCTTCCTCGTGTCCCATGGATTACCAAGGGCCCGCATCTTATGCATGGTGGCGATACTATCTAAGATGGGAGAAACACCCGGACCACCCCCGTAGACCCGTATCCCGGGACTTCTATGGCTCTCAAAACCCGAGTGACTACCTAGAGTGAGAAGCCATTACGGACGACTACTTTGAGGTGTACATTATGTCCGGTCCCATGCAAGTTGACTTTGCAAAAAGGTGACTTTTCTATGAAGCCGCCGAAACATAGAGGGACATCAAATACTTCCAGGAAGATAGGAGGCTAAGGCCCATCGAGTCATGGTGGGATATGAAGAGAGTGCTTAGGAGGGTCTACCTTCCCCTCCCACCTACCTCTACCCACTTGCCAACCCCACCAACTCACCCCCAATCAAGTGGGCCACACCTCCAACCAACCCCGCCCCGTCACCTCCATCCAAGCCCACCAAAGCACTCCCAATCAAGTGGCCCACCCAGTCGCCTCCAACCAACCTCCCCTTGGCACCTCCGTCCCATCCCAGCCAAGCACCTTCAACCAAGTGGAAGCCCCACTTATAGCCGAGCATAGGTCCACACCCGGGCCTCGAGACGAAGAGCGAGTCCACCACGAGGCCCTTACTCCAACCCGCAGCTTTGTCGAACTCTTGAAAATGTTTACAGACTGATTGGATAGGATTGAAAGGACACATGCTCCTTCACCACCCGTGAGTGCTCCATTGCTACCCTCCACTTCCGACCCTCATCTAGAGCCATCATATTTGGAGCCACCAAAGCCCGAGCTACCTGTATTTCTAACGGGTACGCTTTTCATCGCCGAGCCGCTTCTTAGTTGGCTCAAGGATGGCTTGGTCCCACCTCCTTACCCATCCATGGACCCCACCCTACCACTAGTGCCAGTCAACTCCTACCACATGACATTCCAATCTAGTCACCATGTTGATACCTTGGGTGACCTTATTATGGGTTTACACCGACAATGGACGTTGACGCACTTTTTGGCCCGAGACTTCGACCAACCCACTAGTCGTAGCTTCACTCATCTGGCCTTAGGGTCCATTACCTCCATGTGCACCATGGGTTGTGTCACCACGGAGATCCTCCTATTCCTCCCCATGTCGGCCGAACCCGACTTCATACCCTTTTGCCTGAGGGAGGAACCATACATCCTACATATGATCACCGTCCCACCTACCACAATGCATGAGGGTGACCATCCACACCTTCAAGACTCCTACACGTGGGACCATGACTTGTGGGAACCCACCACAAGGGGTCATACCTTCTTTGATCCCTTTGCCCCATTCCCTAGTGGACCCCGTGACCCACCATATATACTTCACTTCTTCAAGGGAGTCCACTACCACACCACTTCCCCACGGGCCGGGTCGTCTACACCGACCAAGCCCGTTCACTTGCGAGATACACCATCATCTAGGGGAAAGGAAGAAGATGCATTTGGTACTCCTGGCCCTCACACATCCAAGTCCCATGTGCATGCATGGTCTACTTTAGGAGGTCTAGGAATTCCCCATTCGCCAACCACCGGTTACGTCAAATGCATGCATGGCACACATTCGGGTGTCCTGGTCCACCATCACCTATGCGTAGGTTGGACTAACATGAGGTGTGTCTATGGTATTGTGTGTCTGTTCATACATCGAGTCGAGTCGGTTTTGTACGCTCGCGTTGTTAGTCCCTTTCTAGTATGAGACTTGTCAGACTTTGGGATCGGTTCTACTTCACATACCGGATCTAGTCACATAAGGGACAAGCGGTGATTCCTAGTGAGCCTTTGAGCCGCCTCCCTTCATTTGAGAGTGACCCCACCCTGGAGTGTCCACCTTTAGCCTCCTCCCCAACAGCGTGTGCATATCGAATCTATACGGGATGAGCAGGTGTCGATTACTTGGAGTGGAGTGTACCCCGCACTTCCAGGTTGGGTGACGCATCCGCCGGAGCTACTCGAGTAGCCGCACCCCTTACTCGACGGGGTCGAGTTCTTCCCACCAGGGGAGAATTGATGGGGACATCAGAGCAAGACCACTAACTTTTATTTTTACATTTGTGTCATTTTAGTTTACTTTTATATCCTTGGTAAAACTTATGTGCAATTGTAAGGCTTTCTAAGCCAAACTGTGGGTCTTTAGGTTTTAGTGGTATGCAAAAGTTCATGTAGGCCCTGCAGGACCCTCCACCCCTTGCTCATTGGTCCATGTGGCATCTTGGGGGTCCATGTGGGGCTGGTCAAAGTCCTAGGTGGGCTTCTAGATTGTTTGACATTCAAAGGGGACAAGTGGAACAAAATGTCCAAGATGCCTCCCTTATAGTCAAGGGGGCGCCCCCCTTAATTAATTGTTTAATGTGGTTCCAAACCACATGGGAGAAATACTTATGATCTCCCACATTTACCCCTCCCTAATTTAGATCTGAGGTTAATTAGAGTCATTTTGCATTTCATACAAATAGATTGTAATTCATATTTTAGTAGAATTAATGATGAAAATTTGGTGAAAATATTGGAGCTCCTTGAAGGGTGCGCCCCTCTCTCCTCTCTCTCTGCTGTGCTTCTTCCTCCTCCAGCCTTCCAGGGTGTGAGACCCATTCTATCTCTCCCTCTTATCCTCTGATTTCTGTTTCTGCCGCCGCCATCGCACCGCCATCGCGCCGCCGCCTCCATCGCCGGAGTTCTGTCCAAATCAGGACAGAACCTCAACTCCGAAATTTTATCTTTCGTAATTGTTGTCTAATCAATCCCAAACTTTGAGGGCTTATTCTACCTGTCTCTCCTAGTTTTCAGTTTAAATTTCGTGCCATTTGGACATCGTTAGTATTTTCCCCATATTTCTTGTTCCCCCCTGTAATCTGCCATTCTACAGATCCACGGGACAATGTTCCCTTTTTGTATTTTTCCCACCCCCTTATCAATTTTCCAAAAATCCATAAAACTTCTCAGGTGTTCCTAACATCCACCCCTTCCACCAGTAATTTTCGCAGTACCCATAAAATTCCCCTACCCACCGGTCAAAGGTCAGTTTCAGGCAGATCCCTTTCTGTCCTGAGTGTCAGTAATCAGATCCACAAAAAAATACAGTATTACAGACCCTCCCATTTCTCATCCCTTTGTTGGATCGACCTACAAAAATTATATGTTGTATATCTGAGAGTCCTCTTTCCAACACCACTGGTCTCGCCTCGATCCGATTTCGGATCTGAGAGAATTAATTCTTGCTACCGAAATGCGCAGATCTGCTCCCTGTGCAGGTCAGAAATAGCAGTCTGGGTGAAATTCAAAAATAAATACCAAAAGTCAACTTCCACGACCGCCGCTCCTAGGAGTCGACCAGGGACATCCTGCCAACGTTCCAGCCAAGCAGTGCCTTCTGAAGATAGCAGGAAGGTGACGTTCCTTTGGAAGCAGCGCCTTGCTGTCCAGCGAGTCAGAACCGAGTCAGCGCAGCACCGAGTCGGACCAACATGCCGAGTTCGCCCCGAGAGCGCTTCCATTTTGTTGCCCGACAACCCAGGGTCGGTCCTCCCTGGCCCACTTGTAGCCCTTTACCTCCCTGCGTGGAGTGGGCAATAAAATTCACTGTTGTAATTAAGTTTTTACTATTGTACCGGGAGTTACCGTAACTGGCCGGGGTCGTCTTCCCCACGCCCGGAGCGTGGAGGTATCGTGTTCGCTCTCTTACTCAGCGTTTCTTCACTCATATTTATTCGTATATGCCGCTGCATGTGATAGGTAACTAGCTCGATATCTATTTTTATCACCGCTGCGAGAGAGTGAGTGTGCCCCGTCCCGTGACTCGATCCGAGTACACGCGGAAGCCGATACCCGAGACTCACTGCCGGTTTCTCATCCGTGCACGGGCCCACGTCTTCCCTCGCATAGGGACGATCGCGCGCTAGAGTCCCAGGTCACGTGTCCATCCCGCATCAGTTTGGTATCAGAGCGCCAGTTGAGTCTAGGGTAGTTATTAGTCATTGCTTAACAAAAACATAAAAAAAAAGTGTCTAAATCTAGGTGTCTCATTTGCATACCATTGTTCGGTATATCAAAAGGTGTCGCCCGACCGTTAGATTACGCCTATCGGAGAGGTGATTCACTCGCGTGAGGAGTTCTTCGGATCGAACCTCCGCCTTGTACCGGATCTTGGTTGTGTCTAGGTTGGTAGTCGAGTCTCATTCCAACTTTGCATTAGTTAGGGTCGTGTCTAGTGTTTTGTCCGAGTGTCGGCAAGGCCATTCACTAGCTTCCCTGTGTCCCATGGATTACCAAGGGCCCGCATCTTATGCATGGTGGCGATACTATCTAAGATGGGAGAACCACCCGGACCACCCCCGTAGACCCATAGCCCGGGACTTCTATGGCTCCCAAAACCCGAGTGACTACCTAGAGTGGGAAGCCATTATGGATGACTACTTTAAGGTGTGCATTATGTCCGGTCCCATGCAAGTCGACTTTGCCAAAAGGTGACTTTTCTATGAAGCCGTCGAAACATGGAGGGACATCAAATACTTCCGGGAAGATAGAAGGCTAAGGCTCATCGAGTCATGGTGGGATATGAAGAGAGTGCTTAGGAGGGTCTACCTTCCCCGCCCACCTACCTCCAACCACGGGGGTCATACCACTAGCCAACCCCACCAACTCACCCCCAATCAAGTGGGCCACACCTCCAACCAACCCCGCCCCGTCACCTCCATCCAAGCCCACCAAAGCACTCCCAATCAAATGGCCTGCCCAGTCGCCCCCAACCAACCTCCCCTTGGCACCTCCATCCCATCCCACCCAAGCACCTCCAACCAAGTGGAAGCCCCACTTATAGCCGAGCCTAGGTCCACACCCGGGCCGAGAGACGAAGAGAGAGTCCACCACGAGGCCCTTACTCCAACCCGCAGCTTTGACAAACTCTTAAAAATGTTTACGGACCGGTTGGATAGGATTGAAAGGACACGTGCTCCTTCACCACCCGTGAGTGCTCCATTACTACCCTCCACTTCTGACCCTCATCCGGAGCCATCATATTTGGAGCCACCAAAGCCCGAGCTACCCGTATTTCTAACGGGTACGCTTTTCTTCGCTGAGCTGCTTCTTAGTTGGCTCAAGGATGGCTTGGTCCCACCTCCTTACCCATCCATGGACCCCACCCTACCACTAGTGCCAGTCAACGCCTACCACACGACATTCCGGTCTAGTCACCATGTTGATACCTTGGGTGACCTTATTATGGGTTTACACCGGCAATGGACGTTGACGCACTTTTTGGCCCGAGACTTCGACCAACCCACTAGTCGTAGCTTCACTCATCTGGCCTTAGGGTCCATTACCTCCGTGTGCACCGTGGGTTGTGTCACCACAGAGATCCTCCTATTCCTCCCCATGTCGACCGAACCCGACTTCATACCCTTTTGCCCGAGGGAGGAACCATACATCCTACATATGATCACCGTCCCACCTACCACAATGCATGAGGCTGACCATCCACACCTTTAAGACTTCTACACGTGGGACCGTGACTTGTGGGAAACCACCACAAGGGGTCATACCTTCTTTGATCCCTTTGCCCCATTCCCTAGTGGACCCCGTGACCCACCATATATACTTCACTTCTTCAAGGGAGTCCACTACCACACCCCTTCCCCACGGGCCGAGTCGTCTACACCGACCAAGCCCGTTCACTTGCAAGATACACCATCATCTAGGGGAAAGGAAGAAGATGCATTTGGTACTCCTGGCCCTCACACATCCAAGTCCCATGTGCATGCATGGTCTACTTTAGGAGGTCTAGGAATTCCCCATTCCGCCAACCACCAGTTACGTCAAATGCATGCATGGCACACATTCGGGTGTCCTGGTCCACCATCACCTATGCGTAGGTCAGACTAACATTAGGTGTGTCTAGGGTCTTGTGTGTCTGTGCATACATCGAGTCGAGTCGGTTTTGTACGCTCGCGTTGTTAGTCCCTTTCGAGTATGAGACTTGTCGGACTTTGGGATCGGTTCTACTTCACATATCGGATCTAGTCACATAAGGGACAAGCGGTGATTCCTAGTGAGCCTTTAAGCCGCCTCCCTTCATTTGAGAGTGACCCCACCCTGGAGTGTCCACCTCTAGCCTCCTCCCCAACAGCGTGTGCATATCGAATCTATACGAGATGAGCAGGTGTCGATTACTTGGAGTGGAGTGTACCCCACGCTTCTAGGTTCGGTGACGCATCCGTCGGAGCTACTCGACCAGCCGCACCCCTTACTCGACGGGGTCGAGTTCTTCCCCCCCGGGGAGAATTGATGGGGACATCAGAGCAAGACCACTAACTTTTATGTTCACATTTGTGTCCTTTTAGTTTGCTTTTATATCCTTGGGAAAACTTATGCGCAATTGTAAGGCTTTCTAAGCCAAACTGTGGGTCTTTAGGTTTTAGTGGGTTTTTGTGCAAAAGTTCATGTAGGCCCTGCAAGACCCTCCACCCCTTGCTCATTGGTCCATGTGGCATCTTGGGGGTCCATGTGGGGCTGGTCAAATTCCTAGGTGGGCTTCTAGATGGTTTGACATTCAAAGGGGACAAGTGGAACAAAATGTCTAAGATGCCTCCCTTATAATCAAGGGGGCGCCCCCCTTAATTAATTGTTTAATGTGGTTCCAAACCAAATGGGAGAAATACTTATGATCTCCCCCATTTACCGCTCCCCAATTTAGATCTGAGGTTAGTTAGAGTCATTTTGCATTTCATACAAATAGATTATAATTCAAATTTTAGTAGAATTAATGATAAAAATTTGGTGAAAATATTGGAGCGCCTTGAAGGGTGTGCCCCTCTCTCCTCTCTCTCTGCTGTGCTTCTACTTCCTCCAGCCTTCCAGGGTGTGAGACCCATTCTATATCTCCCTCTTATCCTCTGATTTCTATTTTTGCCGCCGCCGCCATCGCGCCGCCGCCACCATTGCCGGAGTTCTGTCCAAATTAGGACAGAACCTCAACTCCGGAATTTTATCTTTTGTTATTGTTGTCTGATGGAGCCCAAACTTTGAGGGATTATTCTACCTGTCTCTCCTAGTTTTTAGTTTAAATTTTGTGCCATTTGGATATCGTTTGGTATTTTCCCCATATTTCTTGTTCCCCTATGTAATCTACCGTTTTACAGATCCACGGGACAGTGTTCCCTTTTTGTATTTTTCCCACCCCCTTATCAATTTTCCAAAAATCCATAAAACTTCTAAGGTGTTCCTAACATCCACCCCTTCCACCAGTAATTTTCGCAGCACCCATAAAATTCTCCTACCCACCGGTCAAAGGTCAGTTTCAGGCAGATCCCTTTCTGTCCTGAGTGTTAGTAATCAGATCCACAGAAAAAATACAGTGTTGCATAGCCTCCCATTTCTCATCCCTTCATTGGATCGACCTACACAAATTATATGTTGTAGATATGGGAGTCCTTTTTCCAACACCACTGGTCTCGCCTCGATCCGATTTCGCATCTGAGAGAATTAATTCTTGCTGCCGAGGCGCGCATATGTGTTCCATTTGCAGGTCCGAAATAGCAGTCCGGGAGAAATTCACAAATAAATGTCGAAAGTCAACATCCGCAACAGCCACTCCCAGGAGTCGACCAGGGACGTCTTGCCAATGTTCCAGCCAAGCGGCGCCTTCCGAAGATCTCAGGAAGGTGATGTTCCTTTTGGAAGCTGCGCCTTGCTGTCCAGCGAGTCATAATCGAGTCGGCGCAGCACCGAGTTGGACCAGCAGGCCGAGTTCACCCCGAGAGCGCTTCCAGTTTGCTACCCGTCAACCCACGGTCGGTCCTCCCGGACCCACTTGTAGCCCTTTACCTCCTTGCGTGGAGTGGGCAATAAAATTCACTGTTGTAATTAAGTTTTTACCATTGTATCGGGAGTTACCGTAACTGGCCGGGGTCGTCTTCCCCACACCCGGAGCGTGGAGGTATCGTGTTCGCTCTCTTACTCGGCGCTTGCTTTACTCGTATTTATTCCTATATGCCGCTGCATATGATAGGTAACTAGCTCAGTATCTATTTTTATCACCGCTGCGAGAGAGTGAGTGTGACCTGTCCCTTGACTCGATCTGAGTACACGCGGAAGCCGATACCCAAGACTCACTGCCGGTTTGTCAACCGCGCACGGTCCCACGTCTTCCCTCGCATAGGGACGATCGCGAGCTAGAGTCCCAGGTCGCGTGTCCGTCCCGCATCAGGTAGGCATAGTTCTGAAGTCTCCAGAAGGAGAAGTCATACATACATCTTGTTTGATAAACAAGCCATGCACAAATAATGAAGCAGAATATGAAGCCCTCATAATCGGGTTGCAGATTGCTTTGTCCATGTAGATCCAGATGTTGGAAGCATTCGGGGATTCCATACTGGTTATAAAACAGCTGGAAGGAGAGTTCGATGTGCGGAAGCAAGAACTCCTCCCCTATCATTGTTGGGTCTCCTTGAGTGATTTTGATGATAACAAAACTCTGAGTGGAGGATTTATCTCGGCCCATGTCTTAAGACTCTATATACGAGCTAATGGGGTTCAAGTTTATACCTATCAATTCTGTGAAAAACTCATAAGTTTTATTTGAATCATGTGTTTCAAATTTTGTTAACCTTGTTTAAACAAACCCCAAAATTCATGATACAATCATTCACTTAAAGCCCTTGTTACTTGATCAATTTCTCCGGGCTAACAACTCAGTTTTACAGGTCCAGGCTATTCCGGTCGACCAGGACCATAGGCCCGGTCGACCAGTTTTTCCAGAGACGAAGGGTGGCAAGTTTTACAGGTTTCGGTCGACCTGGACCCCAGAACTGGTCGATCGGTTCTTCTAGAAACCAAAAACTCTGGAAGTTAGACGTTTCAGTCTACCGCCCCTGGAATTCTAGTCGACCGGAATTCTAGAAGCCCTCTTTTGTTTACTTTTGGTCCAAGCTCGAAAAGAGGGAGTTTCTCCCAATTGTTTAAACCCTTTGGTCTCAGTCTTGGAGTGAATTGTGGATCTAGTCTGGGGACTTGTCTCCTGACCTTCCAAGATCTATAAAAGATCTCTTTGGGCTCATAAACCCTAAGGCTTTTCAAGAGAATAAGAAGGAGAGGCTGTCAAGGAGAGAGGGTGCTGGTACTGTTCACGTGAACAGTGATCCGAGAGAAATTCTTCATCCAGGAGCTGAAACTTTCAAGAGCAAATCTGCATCCAAATCAAGTGAAGATCAAGCCAAGAGCAAGCTTCATTCAATACTATCTTCATCCACTAAGGGGGAGCCTGATCTATGTTTTCACTTCTTGTTTTTGTTCCTTCCATTCATGTTTGAGCTGATTCGTGCTTCCCTTGTCACATTCTAGCACTCGCGTGTGTGGATCTAGACAGATCCGTGTGTGTGTGTGTACTTCGTTGTCCATCATTGTTCTTGTGTGTCCGTGCTCTAGCACTTTCGTGGGAGTTCCATACTCCTCACGTGTGTGTGTGTGGTTGGTGTTCGTCTTGTAATCTTCTACAAGATAGTGTGTGAATCCTCACAGTGTGTGAGGGGTGGACGTAGGTTGCTGTTGTTGCAGCCGAACCACCTAAAAATCGCTGTCTTCTGAATGGTTTGATCCAGTTCTTCTACCTCCATTCTCTTTAGCTTAGTTTTATATCGCACTATCCAGCTTTAGTTCATTAAGTTTTAATACCCAATTCACCCCCCCCCTCTTGGGTGCCATTTAATCTCGGGACTTCAATTGGTATCAGAGCTAAGGCTCTTTCTTTCACAGATCTAACGATCTAGAGTAAGATCCGGTTAAATGACAAACAAGGGTATGATACCCGAGGGTCACTCCATCAACCGTCCTCCCTTCTTTGACGGTTCAAACTACTCGTACTGGAAAAATAGAATGCATGTTTTTCTGAGGGCTCAAGAGTATGAAGTTTGGAGAGTTGTGGACAAGGGTCCTCATAAACTCGGGGCTGATGAAGAAAAATGGACACCCGAGGAAATTAAGAAATGCACTGATAATTTCAATGCCATGAATATTATGCAATGTGTGATACACCCTAATGAATTCTCTCGTGTTTCTATGTGCAGCTCAACCAAAGAAATGTGGGACAAGCTGCGACTCATATACGAGGGAACTTTAGAGGTCAAGGAAACCAAGGCAAATCTCCTAGTCACTGACTATGAGCTATTTAAGATGAAACCTGAAGAAACCATCTCCGAGATGTTTGCAAGGTTAATAGAGATCACAAATGGTCTCAAAAGTCTCGGGAAGGAATACTCAAATTTCGACCTTGTGAGGAAGGTGTTAAGGTCCCTACCGTCGGCTTGGCACACAAAGATCACGATAATTGAAGACTCAAAGAACCTGTCAACTCTCACCTTGGACGAACTCATAGGGTCACTCATGACCTATGAGATAAATATAAAGAGCACAGTTGACGAAGACATCAAGAAGAAAAAGGTCATTGGATTGAAAGCTCATCACTCCGATGATGAATTTCAAGAAGGTGAATCAAGTGACGGAAGCAATGAAGAGGAAGAATTGGCGATGATAACTCGCCAAGTGAGGAAATTTCTAAGGAAGAAGAGAAAATTTCAGGGAAACTTCAGAAAGGGGCAAAGAAGGCCCACGCAAACCAAAGGCGAATTGAGCAAGCCAAGTAGCATCATATGCTACAAATGCAAGAAGCCTGGGCACATGAGAGATGAATGTCCAGATCTGAAAAAGAAATTCAAGAAGGATAATTTCAAGAAACCCAAAGCCATGGTCGCCACTTGGAGCGACGAAGAAGATGAACCATCTGATGAAGAGATTCAAGAACTTGTGGAAAGCTTGTGCCACATGGCACATGAAGATGAATCTATGGAGATAAATTCTGACCCTGATTTCATTTCCAATGAACAATGGGAATCTGAGTATGAAAAGTTGTACACTAAATACAAGAAAATCAGATCTGAAAATAAAACTCTCAAAAAGAAACTTGATGACTTGTCACGTGAAGATATCTTTGTCAAATTTGAGAAACTGGAACAGGAATGGTTTGAGGCTACGGAAGAAAAAGAAAGTCTTTTGCAAATAATTTTAGACTGTGATAAAACCAAAGAGGAACTATCGTACAAAATAGTTGAAATGGAGGATGCATGTGAAAAGATCAAAATTGAAGAACAAATTCTGAAATCCACAAACTCAGAACTTAAAGAAAAGGCTATGAGTTTAGAAAAAGAAGTGGTTGATCTTCAGTTCACACTATCAAGATTTGTTAAGGGCAAACAAAATCTAGATAATATGTTGGGAGTTAAAGTCAATTTTCAAAAAGAAGGTCTCGGATACACTCCTCAAAACCAAAAATTGATTGAGCATAAGATCACCACATCCTTTGTTCATGAAAAAGAAAAAAACCCTGCTTCATGTTCCAAGCCTGAACCAAAACATGCTCAACCCAAACCACGATAGTTTCAAAGAAAGTTTGCACCTATTAACTGTTATCATTGTGGTAGATTTGGTCATGCTATTGTAAATTGCTGGTTCAGACAAAACCCACCTAGAAATCATGTTTTTTGGACCAAGAAGAGATATACTCAGAACTGGACTAACTCCTACGGACCCAAACTAGTTTGGGTATCAAAAGCAATTGCATGGGAATTCTTCTTCTTACAGATATGTCTTGAAGCCAGGGAGAGCAAATGGTACTTGGACAACGACTGTTCAAGGCATATGACAGGGGACAAGAAAGTGTTCTCTACACTGTAAGACAAGGATGGACGTTCAGTTGTCTTTGGAGGTCAAGACAAAGGTAAAATAGTTAGGATTGGCAACATTGGTAAGAATTCTAAAATTTTTATTGAGGATGTGCTTTTGGTGAAAGGTCTGAATCACAATCTGCTAAACATAAGCCAATTGTGCGATAAGGGTTTTAAAGTTGTTTTTGATGAAACCCACTGCATTGTCTTGAATAAAAACACAAATGAGATCAAATTTCTTGGAAAAAGAAATAACAATGTCTATACTGTTGATATTGATAATGTTTCTTGTGATGATCTCTTCTTGGTTGCGAACAATCATGAAAATGCATGGTTATGGCACCGTAGGTTGGGTCATGCTAGTTTTGGACTAATCTCCAAGTTGTCTAGACATGATTTGGTGAATGGACTGTCAAAATTGAAATTTGAAAGTGATAAAATTTGTGAAGCTTGCATAAAAGGCAAGCAAACACGAACTTCTTTCAAAAACAAAAACATTGTTTCATCCGCTAGGCCATTGGAATTACTGCATCTTGATCTTTTTGGTCCTACTAGAACCTCTAGCCTAGGAGGAAAATCCTATGGCTTTGTGATTGTTGATGACTTTTCAAGATTTACATGGGTGCTCTTCTTAGCAAATAAAAATGATGTCGTGACGGAATTTCAAGTTTTCTACAGGAAAGTTCAGAATGATAAAGGCTATCTCATCACCACCATTCAAAGTGATCACGGTGGAGAATTTGAGAATCATGACTTCAGCAAACTTTGTGAAGAACAAGGATACAGCCATAACTTTTCATCACCACGGACGCCTCAACAAAATGGAGTAGTGGAAAGGAAAAATAGAACCTTGATAGACATGGCGCGGACCATGTTAAGTGAGAACTCCTTGCCCAAGTATTTCTGGGCCGAGGCGGTAAGACATCATGTTACATCATCAACAGGGCAATGGTAAGGCCCATCTTAAAGAAAACTCCTTATGAGCTGTACAAGGGTAAGAAACTAAACATCTCTCATCTCAAACCCTTTGGATGCTCATGTTTTATCTTGAACAATGGTAAGTCTAATCTAGGAAAGTTTGACGAGAAAACTGACAAAGGAATTTTCCTAGGCTATGCACTCAACTCTAGAGCCTACCGATTGTTAAATTAGAGAACCTTGGTTGTAGAAGAAAGTCCTCATGTAATTTTTAATGAATCTGAATTAAAACTAACAAATTAGTATGTTTAAATTGTGGATGCAGATGAGGATTCCAAAGGTTGGGATAATGTCAAGGCCAAGAATGAGCCAACTGAAGGTGGATCAAGCAAAAGTGAAGAAGATGAGGATCCCTCAATTGAAACACTTCAAAAGCAGCAAGTGCAACACCCATATTTGCCAAGACCACCCACTCTTCTGAAAGATCACCCCGCTGTAAACATAATAGGTAATCCTGAAGACGGGGTAAGAACTAGATCCTCTTTAAGGTAAGTAGAAGAGGAGGACTTGGTTGCTTTAATTTCTCAAGAAGAGCCTAAGGACATTCATGATGCTTTGCAAAATGACTCTTGGATCCAGGCTATGTATGAAGAGTTGCACCAGTTTGAAAGAAGCAAAGTGTGGACTCTTGTGCCACGTCCTAGAAAGCAGCCCGTAATACGAACCCGTTGGGTCTTTAGAAATAAGCTGAATGACATGGGTATGGTCGTTAGGAATAAGGCCTGGCTTGTAGCCAAAGGGTATAGCCAGGAGATGGGGATTGATTTTGATGAATCTTTTGCCCCGGTCGCTAGGCTAGAAGCAGTCCGAATTTTATTATCTTTTGCTTGCTCACTGAACTTCAAACTGTTTCAAATGGATGTCAAATCTGCTTTTCTTAACGGGTATATCAAAGAGGATGTTTTTGTAGAACAACCTCCAGGCTTTGAAGATTCCAAGCACCCACGACATGTGTACAAGCACCAAAAGGCGTTGTACGGGCTTAAGCAGGCACCAAGGGCATGGTACGAAAGGCTTACTTCTTTTCTGACTGAAAATGGGTTCAAAAGAGATAAGGTTGATCAAACACTCTTTACAAGAAAATCAGGTAAAGAGATACTGGTAGTTCAAGTGTATGTTGATGACATAATCTTTGGAGCTACCAACAATGCCCTACGTGATGAATTTGCAAGAATAATGCAAGGAGAGTTTGAAATGAGCTTAATGGGTGAACTAACCTTCTTTCTTGGTTTGCAGATAAAACAAACGCTCGAAGGCATCTTCATAAACCAAGCCAAGTATACAATGGAGCTGTTGAAAAAATATGGGGTGGCAGAAGCAAAACCCATATCGACTCCGATGGCCACAACCACGAAGTTGGACAAAAATGAAAATGGTAAAACAGTAGATCCTACACTGTTTCAAGGTATCATCGGATCACTACTGTATTTAACAGCATGTCACCCTGACATTCAGTATAGTGTGTGTCTGTGTGCTCGCTTTCAATCATGTCCAAAAGAATCACATCTAATGGCTGTTAAACGGATTTTTTGATACTTGATTGGAACACTAGACTTTGGTTTGTGGTTTCCTATCGGCAGTTCTTTTGATTTGATTGCATATGCCGATGCCGATTATGCTGGTTGCATTGTTGATCGAAAAAGTACTAGTGGGTACTGTCAGTTTCTTGGTGGTTGCCTAGTTTCATGGGCCTCCAAGAAACAACATTCGGTATCTCTCTCAATGGCCGAGGCTGAGTATGTAGCCGCCGGAAGTTGTGGAGCCCAAGTACTTTGGATCAAAAATCAATTGCTTGACTTGGATATTGAAATAAACTGTGTTCCAATTTTATGTGACAACACAAGTGCAATCAGTCTATCAAAAAACTCTGTTCAGCATTCTAGGACTAAGCATATAGACATTTGACACCATTTCTTGAGAGATCATGTAGGCAAAGGGGTTTTTGAGCTGCATTTCATTGATACTCTCAATCAGCTGGCCGATATCTTCACCAAGCCCTTAAACCAGGAGCAATTCAACAAGATTAGAAGGGAACTTGGTATGTGCAAGGGTGAGGGCATTCGCTTAGGTTTGCATTAAGTCGCGTGATGCGCATTTCAGAAGCATTAAGGGTAGTTAGTGTGACATGCATCACCATGTTGTATGTTTCACTTCTCTATGTTTGATACCATCATGCATGTGTGATTATATTATTTTATATTTATACCACTCCTTGAAAATTTCTAAAACCCTATACTCCTTGACAAATAAATGTGGACAATTGACCTAGAGATACTAGACAGTCACTGAGGGGGAGCCTTCAGAAAAACCTTGCTGGTTGATTCTTCGGATATGTTCCTTACTTAAATTCTCCCCAAAAGAAAAGAAAGAAAAAGAAAGAAAACAAAAAAAGAAAAAGGAGAAAAATTATAGAGGGATGAATACCACTTAGTGAAGGGAGCTCAAGAGGACAGGAGATATGGAGGCCTTCTTTACCTATAACAAAACCAACACAAAAAAAATTTAGCTGTTGACCTTTTTCGATCGACCGGACAACCCGACCCGGTCGACCGAAAACGGTGGCCGGCCCAACCGAGACCCGACCGCCCCCCTTTTTAAGGGGTTTTCATCCCCTCTTAGTTCATTCTTCTCCACTCATTCTCTCTCCCACACACTCTCAAAACCCTAGAACACCAACCTTCCACCTCTCAAGCCTTCAAACCTCTTCATTCCGCCATCCGCACAATCTCTGTCGGATTCGTCACCACTCCGGGACGCGATCTCCTCGGGTGTTCGTGCTACCACCCATCTACCTCCTCGATTCCAGAGCGTGGGGAACGATCTTCCAGGGCTCTATAAGTGCTCCTTGGTCCACTACAACCTCAGGGGTAGAGTCCCTTAACCTCGAAGGCTTTCACAGTCGGTTTCCTCGTCTAAGATGCCGCCTAGACGGAGCTCTCGGCGTTCCACTCAAGGGGAAGCCAACGGTCAGAGACGAGAGGCCCCGGCTCATCCACAGCAGGCACCGGAACCTCGTCGTGCACCCCGTCTACCTCTACGACCCATCATCAACCCTCGCCTGGTTGATTTTCAAGAGGTGAATGACATATTGCCAGATTTGTTTGCACTCTTTGCAATTCAAGACGGGTGGAATGATTTTGTCTCCAGATACACTAGGTATTCTCCAAAACTAGTACAGCAATTTTATGGGAATCTCATTGAGAGAAATGGAAACTTATTCACAGTTGTTCAAGACATTGAGATACATATTGGACCCGATCTTTTCTGGCGTGCATTAGGAGTTTCAGCCTGGGGTGTCGATATGACGTTTGGACATGGTGAAATGCCAGACACATTCCTTACTATGACGGGTTGTGACTATGTTCAGGGAGTTAGTAATCTTATTCAGTTGAATGCCAATCATTTTCCACCTCTGCAACGTGTTCTACATCATATGTTCACTACCTTGATTTATCCAAAAGGCGGTAGTAGAAATGAAGTGACGGCAGTTCATCGGTTCTTATTTTACCATGTTATGAATGGGAACACTGTAAATATGGGTCGGCTCATGACCACCTTGATTGATTCATGCCGCACCAACTTGGGACGATCCTTACCTTATGCATCCCAGTTGACAGGAGTGTTTATCTATGCTGGGGTTGATTTGGGTGAAGAAAGATCACTTTCAATTCGCCAGGATGATGTTTACAACGAACACAAGATCTTCCTCAATCTTGGTTATTATTGGGGTGAAGATGGTGAGCTTACAAGGGATATCCCCACTTATGTAGAACTGCTTGCAAATGAGGAAGAACTGCAGCAACCACAGGATAATGGGGATGCACCCCCACCAGTTCAGGCGGAGGATCAGCCTCCCCCACCTTCTCCACACCATATGGATGAGGAGTTGCCTCCACCTCCATAGTTTGCTCACGGGGAGTCCTCTACTCAGGGTGCTGGTCAACCTTCTTGGGAGGACTATGAGGCTCTTGATAGACGCGTATTAGGCATGGAAACCTGGCTCTACTCATCTCTTGACAGGCTGGACACCTTCATGGACAGCATGACTGGCCGAATGGATTCTTTCTCCCATGCTCTGGATGACCTTTCCACCCACATGGCCACACTTTATGCCAGCCACGAAGACAACCGTGAAGCCTTCCGGATTACCAATCACTCCCTTCTTACCATCCAACACCAGCTTCTTCATAATGATGAAATTTTGCATACCATTGAAGACCGTCTCCCTCCTGCTCCTGCTCCTCCTACTGCCGGTGCTTCTGGTGATGATGCTCGCGAGGGGACTCCGGATCACTCTGCTCATTAGCTGTCCCTGTGTCTATGTAGTGTCTTTTCTGTCCACTTTCCTGTAACCCTATCCCCATTTTGATGCTGCCAAAAGGGGAGAAGTAGCTATGTCAGGTCCTATCTATATGTATTTTGGGTGTTTGCTTCTCTGCATGCTTGAGTCTTTGTGAGTCAAGTTGCATCATGTTAGCTTGCATCTTCTGTATTGCATTTTGTGCGTCTTGTTGGTTTGGAACTCCTTGCACTATATCAATCTTGTATCAGCAATCCTCGATCTGTAATGATATGATGTAATGCACTTGGTTTTAGCCACTTAATGGATTCACTTGTTCTACTTCATATCAATATCTGGGCATATATGAATGTTTCCATTATTTGAGTTCTTGGTTGACTCGTCTTCGCTCTCTCCACTTGTGTTTTGGTATCATCAAAAAGGGGGAGATTGTTGAGTCTCCTTGAGTGATTTTGATGATAACAAAACTCTGAGTGGAGGATTTATCTCGGCCCGTGTCGTAAGACTCTATATACGAGCTAATGGGGTTCAAGTTTATACCTATCAATTCTGTGAAAAACTCATAAGTTTTATTTGAATCATGTGTTTCAAATTGAGTTAACCTTGTTTAAACAAACCCCAAAATTCATGATACAATCATTCACTTAAAGTCCTTGTTACCTTGATCAATTTCTCCGGGCTAACAACTCAGTTTTGCAGGTCCAGGCTATTCCGGTCGACCAGGACCATAGGCCCGGTCGACCAGTTTTTCCAGAGACAAAGGGTGGTAAGTTTTACAGGTTTCGATCGACCTGGACCCCAGAACCGGTCAACCGGTTCTTCCAGAAACCAAAAACTCTAGAAGTTACAGGTTTCAGTCGACCGCCCCTGGAATTCCAGTCGACTGGAATTCCCGAAGCCCTCTTTTGCTGACTTTTGGTCCAAGCTCGAAAAGAGGGAGTTTCTCCCAATTGTTTAAACCCTTTGGTCTCAGTCTTGGAGTGAATTGTGGATCTGGTCTGGGGACTTATCTCCTGACCTTCTAAGATCTATAAAAGATCTCTTTGGGGTCATAAACCCTAAGGCTTTTCAAGAGAAGAAGAAGGAGAGGCTGTCATGGAGAGGGTGCTGGTACTGTTCACGTGAACAGTGATCCGAGAGAAATTCTTCATCCAGGAGCTGAAGCTTTCAAGAGCAAATCTACATCCAAATCAAGTGAAGATCAAGCCAAGAGAAAGCTTCATTCAATATTATCTTCATCCACTAAGGGGGAGCCTGATCTATGTTTTCACTTCTTATTTTTGTTCCTTCCATTCATGTTTGAGCTGATTCGTGCTTCCCTTGTAACATTCAAGCACTCGTGTGTGTGGATCTAGACAGATCCGTGTGTGTGTGTGTGTGTACTTCGTTGTCCATCATTGTTCTTGTGTGTCCGTGCTCTAGCACTTTCGTGGGAGTTCTATACTCCTCACGTGTGTGTGCGTGTGATTGGTGTTCGTCTTGTAATCTTCTACAAGATAGTGTGTGAATCCTCACAGTGTGTGAGGGGTGGACGTAGGTTGCTGTTGTTGCAGCCGAACCACCTAAAAATCGCTATCTACTGAATGGTTTGATCCAGTTCTTCTACCTCCATTCTCTTTAGCTTAGTTTTATATCACATTATCCAGCTTTAGTTCATTAATTTTTAATACCCAATTCACCCCCCCTCTTGGGTGCCATTTAATCTCGAGACTTCAATCATCAGCTGGCGATTCGCTTGATGGCGAGGTTCTACTTCATGAAAGTCAAGCACATCAATCGAGGACAAAATGCCCAGGCAGATGCCCTCGCAAAGCTGGCTAGTTCTTTGGCAATCCCACCAGATACAAGCCTGAATATAGCAGTAATGAACCGTCGACAGGTCCCCAGTGTAACAGAGGTTCTGGTCGATGAACAAGAGAATGAAGCGGCAACTGTGGAAGAAATTCAGCAGCCCGATTGGCGGGAAAATCTCCTACATTAGTTCCAGCACCAACAGCTCCCGAAAGAAAAAGAACAATGAATGAAGCTCCTGAGGGTCAAAGACTCTTACGAGATGAGAAGCGGAACCTTGTTTCGAATAATGGCAGATGCCCGAAGGAAAATTTTGCTCTGTTGCTTGTCATCAGTAGAAGCTAGGCAGGTGATGCAAGAAGTTCATGCCGAGTCAGCTGGAGCACACCAGGCTGGTCCAAAAATGAAGATTGAAATAAAGAAATTGGGCTATTATTGGCCCTCCATGTTTAATGATTGTTGCAAGTTTGCCAAAGCTTGTCAAAAATGTCAAGAGCACGCCAACGTGTCTAGAAGACCGTCGATGCCGCTACATCCCACCATACCAAGTTGGTCGTTCGCTTAATGGGGCACGGACGTGGTAGGGTCGCTACCAGCATCTTCATCGGGGTGCAAATATATGTTAGCAGCTACAGATTACTTTTTCAGATGGGCAGAAGCAATAGCACTAAGAGAAGTGACGGGAGAGTTGGTTGCAAGATTCTTCCAGCATAATATAATATTCCGGTTCGGGGTTCCCAGCCGAATTATCTCTGATAATGGCAGCCATTTCAGGAACCAGAAGGTCTATCCTCTGGCTGATAAATATAAGATTAATTGGAGGACGTCGTCCCCCTACAACCCTCAAGCCAATGGGCTCGCAGAGGCCTTCAACAAAACACTATGCACTTTGCTGGCAAAGACTGTTAAGTCCAACAAAAAGGATTGGGAGGAAAGGATGTACGAAGCACTTTGGACCTATCGTACAGTCTATAAAACTCCAACTGGCTGCTCACCATTCTCCCTTATATATGGGTCAGAGACAGTAGTGCCAATTGAGCTGGAAGTCCCGTCGCTTCGAGTTGCCGTTCAGTATGGGTTGGCTAGCAGCGAACAAACCAATATAGAAAGAAGATTGGAAGAGCTCTCCGAGCTCGAAGGAAAGCGTCTCAGAGCGCAACAAAATATCCAGCTCTATCAAGCTCGCATGGCCCGTGCTTTCGATAAGCTGGTCAAAGGGTGAGAATTCAAGAAAGGAGACCTGGTAATGGTCAAAAGAAGAGAAGTGATGGCCTCCAACCTCAAAGGGAAGTTGGTTGAAAATTAGGTCGGACCGTATGTCATCCGCCGAGTATATGAAGGGGGTGCCTACATTCTTGTAGATCACAAGGGAGTAGTTCAGTTCTCCCCACTTAATGGAAAGCATATGAAATTGTACCACGCAGTCCCACCGGCATTCCCAGAATGACCGAAACCTACCTTGGTCTAATGGCACTCCGCCCTGACCGAGCTCTACCCAACCTTGGTCTAATGGCACTCCGCCCTGGTCGAGCTCTAACCACCTTGGTCTAATGGCACTCTGCCCTGGCCGAGCTCTACCCACCTTGGTCTAATGGGACTCTGCCCTGGCCTAGCTCTACCCACCTTGGTCTAGTGGCACTCCGCCCTAGCTGAGCTCTACCCACCTTGGTCTAATGGCACTCCGCCCTGGCCGAGCTCTAACCACCTTGGTCTAATAGCACTCCGCCCTGGCCGAGCTTTACCCACCTTGGTCTAATGGCACTCCGCCCTGGCCGAGCTCTACCCACCTTGTCTAGTGGCATTTTGCTCTGGCCGAGCTCTTCCTACCTTGGTCTAGTTTTAATTAAATTATAATATATCGATATATATTATATATATTGTAGACGAAAATTTGTGACGGACATTTGTGACGGAAATTTCAGTCTGAAATTTGTGACGGATTAGTTTCCGTCTGAAATACTGTTCGAAATATGCAATTACACACGGCATTTCAGACGGTACTTCACACGGAAAATATTCCGTGTGAAATTTCACATGGCATTTGTGACGGATTATTAAACTATTCAAAATTTGTGACCAAGAATATGTGACGGCCGACTCCGTCTGAAATCCATCTAAAATCCATTACAAAGGTGTTTTGTGACGGATTTTCAGACGGATATCAGACGGATGTGGCCGTCTGAAATCCCGCCTTTTCTTGTAGTCTAGTGGCACTCCGCCCTGGCCAAGCTCTTCCTACCTTGAAGAGTGGCACTCCGCTCCGGTCGAGCTCTAAAAAATGCAATGTTGCCATTACGGGCCTTACGCCCGAATCAGCATAAAGTCCATCCTTTACGTTAGCATTATCTTCTTGCTAACGAATAAACTCCTCTTTCGGCGTAGGACTTCGTGTCCCGGCCAACTATCCAACAACATTACCACTACGGGCCTTACGCTCGAATCGGCATGAAGTCTATCCTTTGCGTTAGCATTAGCTTCTTGCTAATGAATAAACCCCTTTGGCAGCGCAAGACTTCGTGTCTCAGTCGGCTATCTTACGACATTGCCATTACGGGCCTTACGCCCAAATCGGCATGAAGTCTACCCTTTGTGTTAGCATTTCCTCTTGCTAACGAATTAACCCATTTTCCATCGAAAGACTTCGTGTCCTAGCCAACCCTCACACCATACCGCCATTATGGGCCTTGCACCTGAATCGGCGCAGAAACTCATCCCTTGCGTTGGTATTTATCCTTACCAATGAATAAACCCCATCATCGGTGTAAGGCTGCATGCCCTAGCCGATTTCACACAATATTGCCATTATGGGCCTTACGCCCGAATCGGCGCAGAAACTCATCCCTTGCGTTGGTATCTCTCCTTACCAACGAATAAACCCCTTTTTTGGCGCAAGGCTGCGTGCCCTAGCCAACTATCATATGCTACTGCATAGGGTCAAACATCACGTGATTGACCCATCCTCATTTTCTCACTCTATGTTCAAAAGTCATGAATGAAATGATAAAAGTTATATAAAAAAATGGGGCTTAAAATAGAGGTGCCCCGCCGGTCTCGTTCCTACACCAGGGCGAGGGCAAAAATGGCTATAACCCAGCTGCGATGAAAATTCGAAAGGGCACTGCAGGCAAAATCGGGTACCCCGCCACGTGAAAACCCGAAAGGGTGCGTGGGCAAAAGTAAGAGGGGGCTAGCTTCGGTGAAAACCCGAAAGGGCGCTTAAGCCAGTAATGTGGTAATCTAAAGTTCCTCTTCACCCTCATCCAAATGAAACTCCGAAAAGGACAATCACCATGAGTCCCGCCGAAGATCTTTTCTCTCTACAAATCGTTATTGACCCTTGTCATCATCGGCAAGACCGGTCAATCTTCCCCTTAACTTGGACCTTTTGTCCTTGTTAATGAATGAACCTATCTTTGCTTCGACATTTAACCAATGTCGATGAACAAACCCGTGTTCGACCCTTGTCATCATCGGTAAGATCGGTCGACGCCTCCCTTAACTTGGACCTTTCGTCCTTGTTAATGAATTAACCTATCTTCGCTTCAACATTTAACCAATGTTGATGAACAAACCCGTGTTCGACCCTTGTCACCATCGGCAAGATCGATCGACGCCTCCCTTAACTTGGACCTTCCGTCCTTGTTAATGAATATACCTTTGCTTTGACATTTAACCAATGTCGATGAACAAACCCGTGTTCGACCCTTGTCACCATCGGCAAGATCGGTCGACACCTCCACTAACTTGGACCTTTCGTCCTTGTTAATGAATGAACCTAGCTTTGCTTCGACATTTAACCAATGTCGATAAACAAACCCATGTTCGACCATTGTCACCATCGGCAAGATCGATCGACGCCTCCCTTAACTTAGACCTCCCGTCCTTGTTAATGAATATACCTTTGCTTCGGCATTCAACCAATGTCGATGAACAAACCCATGTCCGACCCTTGTCATCATCGGCAAGATCGGTCGATGCCTCCCTTAACTCGAATCTTTCGTCCTTGTTAATAAAGAAACTATCTTTGCTTCGACATTTAACCAATGTCGATGAACAAACTGTTATTGACCCTTGTCATCATCGGCAATACCGGTCAATCTTCCCCTTAACTCGGACATTTCATCCTTGTTAATGAACAAACTATCTTTGCTTCGATATTTAACTAATGTCGATGAACAAACCATTTTTGACCCTTGTCATCATCAGCAATATCGGTCAACACCTCCCTTAACTTGGACCTTCCGTCCTTGTTAATGAACATACCTTTTGCTTCGACACTTAACCAGTGTCGATGAACAAGCTAGTCCTGACCCTTGTCACCATCGGCAAGACCGGTCAACCTTCCCTTGACTTGGACCTTCTGTCCTCGTTAGTGAATGAACATACCTTTTGCTTCGACACTTAACCAATGTCGATGAATAAGCCCGTCCTGACCCTTCTCATCATCTGCAAGATCGGTCAGCAATCCCTTGACTTGGACCTTCCATTCTCGTTAATGAATGAACATACCGTTTGCTTTGACACTTAACCAATGTCGATGAACAAGCCAGTCCTGACGCTTGTCATCATCGGCAAGATCGGTCAGCATTCCCTTGACTTGGACCTTCCATCCTAGTTAATGAACGAACATACTTTTTGCTTCGGCATCTAACCAATATCAATGAACAAACCCGTGTTCGACCCTTGTCATCATCGGTAAGATCGGCCAGCATTCCCTTAACTTGGACCTTCCATCCCCATTAATAAATAAACCTCCTTTGCTTCGACATTCAACCCATGTCAATGAATAAACCCTACCTCCATTTTTCGTTACCATCGGCGAAATCAACAAACAAACCATTGATCCGGATCTTCCATCCGCATCAATGAATAAGCTTGTTCTTGACTTTCTTCATTATTAGGGGAAACTAGCAAACCTACCCCTCACTTGGGTTCTCCGCCCTTGTCGAGGGATGAATACACCCTTGGTCTCTTGGCATCTTCGTCACCATCGGCAAAGCCTACTAATTGACCTCTTGACCTTACCCTTTGATTCGAGTGGCCGCTACGCCTACGCCCTCAAGCACTCACCATGTATTAGCCAAGTTAGGCCCTGAGAATAGTTACACTATGGTGGAGCGAACCCCTCACCCCTTCACTGAAGGCGTGAGCGCTCTCCTGCCCTAGTAACTCAGATATACGGGCTAAGACAGCTGGCTAAGAAGAAAAAAGAAAGGAGATGAAGTCGTGACTTAAACGGAAAATAGAGGCATTTCATTTCTATGAAGTGACAAAATACATGTTACTCGGGGCATCCCCCGAAGTACAAAGAGATTCACCAAAAAAAAGAAGAAAACAGAGAAGGGGCTACTGCAGCGGGTGTTGAAAGATGTCTTCGAGCTCCAAAATCCCCAGGGTGGGATAACGGGTTAGTTCCTACAGGCGAGACTCAGTAGTTCCCAACTGCACTAGCTTCTCTTCAAGTGAGGCGGCCCGTCCTTTGGCCAACTCCGCTTCCTCCACACTCTGCACTTCTTACTGTTTGGCTTCCCGCAGCTCAGCCTCAGCCCTGGAAAGCTCAGCACGAAGTTCAGCTATCCTGGTTGCTAAAGAAATCCGAAGCTGTGAAGAGATGTTGGCCACATCTCACATTGACTGTGATGTCTCTCTTAAGGACGCAAAAGAAGCCCGGCACTCTGTCTGATCAAGCTTCAGGGCCGCCAGCTGGTCAGCTATTTCTCGGCCAAGGAACTCCCTCCTATTCACATACTTGAGCAGCAAGATCACCCGTGGCGTCCAATCATCCATGGGGCAGCCAAAAGCAAGCAGCAAGCGGGAGAGGTGCTCTACCAAGCCCCTCAGTTGCACATAAGTTAAATCCTGGCTGGCTGTTACGGTCTATTACAGGGTTCCCAAGAACTACCACACCAGGTCGTTCGATGACTGTAGGCCAAGTGGTGACGTGTCAGGAAGCTGAAAATTGACTCTACTGTCAACAGCAGCCCAGATGTCGTCGCTCAGTTCGGAAGATGACGACGGCAAAGCTTGCAAGGCGCCCACACTGAAGTCGACCCCTGCAACTAACATAGTGGAGGAAGTTTCGATAATAGCAACCTCCCTGCCAGCATCTTGTGACGCGGTAGCATCAAGAATCTCAACAGCTGAGGATGCTTGTTCTTCGTGCCCAGCCTGATCGGCGTCGACCGGGGCCGATTCTGTAACAATGGCTAAAGCCCTAGGAGCTCCAACTCCCTCTTCAATAATTTCTCCCGCTTCTATTTCGGGAAGACTCTTCTCCCCCAGGAGCAGTCCTCTGCTGGCAATGGGCGGATGGGATTCCGCAGCTTCAGCCGAGTCAGCGACACCCATAAGTGCCCTTGAAATCTCCAAGCTTGTTGTTGCAGCGTAATCCTTGGGATATCGTAAAGCGATGGGCCGCAAGACTGGGGGGAATGTCGGTTTACCCAGAGTAGGGGGAGGTATTTGCACAGTCATAGTTGGCAATACCACATCGGCCTGCACCATGGATACAACATGCGTTAGACACCTGATGCAAAGATAATGAGAAGAGCTGTGAAGTGGAAGCAGCAGAGGATCCCCTACCTCAACCGGCACTAAGCTCAAACCTGCGGTAGTGGAAATCATGGCCTTCATAGGCCCAGCCCCCTCGCTTACAAGTGGACGAGATGGCCCAAGGCCGCTCCATGCTAATAGGGGCGGACTGAAGGTTGTATAGTCACTTTTGTAAGTTGAAGACACCCCAGCATCCTCCGTTTCTATCTCCACAGGCGGGAACTCCCCGTCACTGGAATTGCCACCATAGTCAACCTGCTCCGAAGAAGATGAACTCTTTGCTGGTTCCTGATGCTCGTCCGTCGGAAGGAGCACTTCTCCAGCCTCGAGACCCACAAGGGGAGCATCGCCCTCAAAGAAAGCTTGCTCGGCCAATTCTACGGCAAGAGCACCATTCAAATGAATTTCGGGGGTAGCCTCGCTCCCCGTAACATCTTTCTCCCCAGCAAAAACCTCCTCGGTAATCCCAACAGCAGGAAGCAAGGGCAGTTGCATCTCAACTGAAATTCAAATGAAAAATAGCCAAGCAGACTGAAGACATAATGGTTCATAAGATCCTATAAATAAACTGTAAAATACCTCTCGTCTCATGGATGAGTGTTGGAGAAGGCAGGTCCCCCTCCACAGGGGCCATGGGCACGTCCCCTTCTACCTCTCCGACGGCGGCAGCGGTCATAGCTTCTTGCGCAACTATGGTAGCAGGAGTCGCGGTAACTGCAAAGAAGACATCAGCCGATGTGGCCAGAGTAGAGAATAGAATGCAAAGAAAGAGGGGTATAACCTCATCTTCAGGCCCCTGCACATGAGAGGCCTCGAATTCTTCAAATGATACTGCCAATCGAGGAGCGACTACTGGTTCCTGCCCCGCAGCCTGCCTCCGGCAAGCCCGCATCATCCGCGTGACCGCCACCTTGGCCTTACCAATAGCCTCCCTCACCTGAGACCTTTCTCGCTTACGCGAATCACCAGGAGGTAATAGCGCTGTGGTCGGGGCCGGCTCGGGAGTTTCGAAGTATGTCGACTTCTGAGCTTTTATTATCAACTCCTTGAAGTTCCGGGTCTCCTCTGAAGTGAGTCGAACTGCACAAGCACAAGGGTGAGAATGGCACATACTACAACAAAGAAAGGAAACAGGCCGAGAGGCTGGAATGAAGAAATGAAAGATACTTGTCGATCCTGTATAGAAGGGAGAGAGGGGCCAATAAAACATCGAGGGCACTTTGTCTCTTGAGTCCGCCTCACGAACAAGCCAACATACATCTCCTATCTTCTCGCTTTGCTCGACCAGCGATGCCAAGTCCACATGGCCACAAGAAGACAAGTGATAATACAAGCCCAGGTGGTCCAGCCCCACCCGTCAGCATACTTGAAGGAAATAAAAAGAGGATGATCCAGAATAGCCTCGCTCGGGCCACCCACTGAAAGCTTATGGGAGTGAAGCAGTGCAAACAACCAAGGGGTGTTATTGTACAGTGCGTCCCGCCTGTCTGCCCCTCTAATGAAAGTTTGATAAGGGTGCAAGCTGTCGCTGTGGACGTCAAAAAATGATGATGATGATCCTGCGGCACTCACGTCTACGCATCCAAGAGCAAGTCGAAGACGGGAAGGCCGAATAAACCCATACCTCGCCCGATCAGGATGAGAACTCGCTTGGTGGTCCGCTACCCAATAAGGAAGCCCCTCAAGCAGAAGATATGGCCACAACCCTCCAACTGGCTATGCTAAAGCCTGAATCGAGAGAAAACCTAGGAATTCGGACACGGGTTCAGCACGTGCTGGGAATCACTCGAATTCCTAAACTGGGGCTTGGAGGCTTCAAACCAAACACCTCAGAGGCAGTGCATTACAACTGAAGCAGCACGAGAGGGCAAGCGTCCGTCCGAATCGCCACTAAGCTAGAAAGAAGCCATCGACGCTTAAACCGGCACGGCCATACTTCTAGCATCTTAAACTGGCACGCCCCCTTAAATCGGCGTGCCCCCCACTTCTTGGTGGCAAACCAGTGCGCCCCCCCTTCTTGGCTGCAAACCGGCGCGCCTCTTTGAATGTTGTTAATCCGGCGCGCACAACACCGCACCGGTTTAACTCAAATGCCATCCCATCCGAGCTCCGGTACTCTGTTCTCCTGTCGGCTTCGAGCGCAGACTCAACAGGGCATAGCATTCAATGCTACCAAGCCGTGTCTCCGCCTCCATTCGATAGCGCAGTGGCATCAACAGCGGAGGCAAGCATCCATGGTGGAGAAGCAACAGAAGATCTCCCGGCAAACCCGCGAACGTCCTGTCCTCGGACGAACGACAAGGTACGGCACCAACCACCGAATGCCACCGCAGACGAACGAAATGGTGGGAGTTCCTTCCGTTCGAGAAAGAAAGGGCAACCCATTCTATATATATTTTACCACATTCGACGAAGCATCTCTCTCGAACCCCCGGCTAGCGATTGAAAAAAAAAAGAAGGGGAGTTGTTGGCAACAGAAAAGAAAAGACAGGCTCGCCGAAGAAGAAGAAGGGGGCCATCCGAAGAGGAGAGAGACTGGTCCCCCCCTACGCCAGAAAGGTGAAGAGAAAGGGAGAGTCTGAGAGAAGAGAGAGGTGAGCCCGGGGGAAGAGCTTGTTCTCTGTTCCCCCTCCGTCGTGCATGTATCTCTTCCCTTTCTCCCGCAGTGTATTCCCTTCTTCTTTGGGATGAATCCTCATGTATCTCATTTCCCCCCTTTTCCCTTGAGGATGAATATAAAGAATGATTTCTATGGGCATGAGTAGTGTTCTACTACTTTGATTTCCTCCCCTCTCTCCCGATTTTCTTTCCATCCAGGGTGCCTCAAAGTCTGCTTCTCCATAGCATGGCCTTTGAATGAACCCATCGAATGGATGAACATATATGGCCTCCCATGGTACACATTTGTCCCGTTCCATGAAATCATCACCCGTCACTTGTGGGAGGTCTTGAAGGCTAGTCCTCGAGCTTCCTGCACTCACGAATGGGTTGTCAGACCGCCGTGAGGCCACTCCGAATTCTGAGGATCACCCCGGAGCAATCTGTTTGGTGGTCTTCCATTATCTCTGGCAAGTCTCAGTCCGGGGGAGATGCTGCCCAATTTTTGTTAGGAACAAGAACATACAAGAACGAATGAACAAACTACTCTCTGAGGACAAGAACAACATATGTTTGAAGCCTCTAAATCAAACTAAACCTCCAAGTTCCTGCATAACAAACCCCTCTCAACAAAACACTTGAACATCTGAACAAGACATTCAAATCCCCATGTTAATTTGCCTTAAAAAATGATTAAACGCTTAAACCTCCTCTCCACAAATCTAATCCACCAATTGGGTGAGCAAACCAATCACCAAATTAACTTGCAGGTGAAAGAAAGAATAAAAAGAAGCCAGAAGAATGAACCAAAACCCCTAAGAAGCTAGCCCGGCACGCCCCTAATCTAGTGCAGGCTAATCCGGCATGGTACCCCCCCGCGCTGGATTAGCCCCACACTCAAAACTCCTCAAATTTTATTGGTTTATACCCAGCACACCCCTCTCACTATTCACCCCACATAACTGGCGCGCACCTCTCTCATTTACCCGTAAACCGGCGCACCCCATGGCCCTTACTGAAACTGACACACCCCTCTCTCATTTGCCCTTAAATCGGCGCACCCCATTGCACTCATTAAACCGGCGCCCCCCTTGTAATATGCTATCCGGCGTGCCCTTCGCTACCCATGGCACCTTACTTAAACCGGCGTACCTCATAAAAGAAAACATAAATTAACCAAATAAAAGAAAAGGCTTGAAATTAATGAATAAAACAAAAGAAGAGACTGAAACTAATCAATAAAAGAATGTGAAACACCTATCGGTGAATAAACAAAAAAATCTAACAATCGGAACGGGTACGATCAACAAATTCAGGGTACAAAAGATAATATTGCCCCTGCTATAATCAAATTTTTCTTCCGGGGGCTCCGCCCCCGGAAACCCCAGCAAGGGGCGCTGCCCCCTTGACCCCCGCAACCTGACCGCGTAGGTCGATCCGTGTGCGAGGGCGCACGATGGCGAGTTCGGGCTCCACACTTAACAATTCGCTCCCCTGGACTGTGTGTGAAGAGAAAATCAACGATGCCCCATGGTATCGGACGTGGGCCCCAGAATCCCCGACATGGCCATAGTCCGAAACCACCTCGGGCCAATAGATCATCGGCTTGACCCGCTTCTACCGGGATCCAATCCCGCATCCACATTAAACTTGCCATACCTACGGCAGACATTTACACGATTCAATCGTCGTCTTCGACGCTACTAATATGGACTTTTGTCCGAATAAAGAATGGTCCGTGAGTGACCGACATGCATGTATCTATGAACGTTTACGCCCCAATGCGCGGTTTATTTAAACGCAATCCTAGATTCTGCTCTCGCTTTCATTATTATGAACTCCAGGCCATCGGGCCCCTTTTCCTAGCAATCAATCAAGGGTTTTCCCCTCTCCGAGGGGATGTAATTAACATCGTAGCCTTTATGGTATGACGGGTTCTCAGTCCAAACACGATACACACAATCGTCTGATTAGTCAGATCGAGCACACCACGGGCTTCTTTAGGCCCGCATAAATCGTCACCTCGGTGACTGGCATGCCCTCGCACTAATAAACCGAACGAATGAATTAAAAGATGAATAAACTAACAAAAGAAGAAAGTGAATTATAAGTGCATCCACAGTCGCGTGCAGGCCGCTAGTCGGCCACGGACGGAATAGGCTCCTCCACTGGTAAAGGGATCTCCTGAAGAACCACCATCTCGCTACTTATACGGCATAGCCCCTGAAGTGTCTTTACAAAGTCATCCCTGCAGATCTCGGGCAACTTTGGCTCAACCCTAGGAGAGTGGCGTTTCACGGCCTTTTGGGCTTCCAAATAAACCATTACCTCTGTATTGGTCCATGACCGCAACTTCTTCAAATAAGAAGGATCAATGTCCAAGACCGGCTCTGGTTGGGAGTCCAGAAATCTGTGCTCTGCAACAGCCCAGCTGTCTTGACGGGAGCTCCTATAAAATCCCGTCCGCGCGTTCCACCACTTGATATATTATGAGGTGACGCGGGGGAAGCGAGCAGGGGCCGGAACTCTGAACGAAACCTCTTCTCGACGGTGGAAGTAATCCCACCATATTCGAGCATCATCATTTGTCACCTGGCCGGCTCTATGTCTGTTCGGCAATGCAAACTACGAAGAAGAAGGAAGAATGTGTTGATCGTAGCAAAAATTCTGACTAAATCGGAATGGGTAATATGGCTCCAGCCACAGAATGTTGCTCTTCCGAAAGATGAGGATGCTTGGTCTGATAGCCAACGCCCAGTCAACCAACTCTGGCTCCAAGATTGCCCGTGTACACTTAGCACCGGAGATCGGATGGATGAACTCCTCCACCTCGAAGAGACTGCACTGCTGTGTCGGGTTTACCAGTGGACAAGAATGGGCAGCCAGGCTCCAAAAGTGCAGGACCCCAGGTGCATCCGTGAGGACCTTAGTCAATTTCTCCCGAATGGCGAAGAGTTGTTCTACTATCAATGACGGTTCAGCACTAGCAAACTATATCATCCTCGGAACAAGGCGTGCAAACTGTAGCCCCCGAGGAGTAGCTTCTGAAAATAGGGTGCAGACCCATGCATTAAAAAAGTGTATCAGACCAATAGTCTGCAAATTCTTGGGGAGACGGTTCCGGTGCAAGTCCCCCAGCATCTTGTAAATGAGGCATAAAGCCACTGTGCAGAGGGACAACTTCGTGCCCCAAGCCATCAGACAAGCAGGGTAGATGGCTTCTGCCCTGATCACGCTCTCATCACCTTGCGGGAGAGTGAATGAACAAATCCAATAAGTCAAATATGCAGCACAATGTGTGACTGCATCAACACCAGCGGGGTTTGGGCCTCCATGCTGCCCTTCTCTCAAGACAGGCGGGAAAGCGACTTATCGCCGGAATCTCTTCTTCCGCTTCAAAGCAGTAGGTGCTACCGTGGGGAAGTCCTCGTATTTGTGCTCCCCGCTGAAGAAATACTGAAGCCAAGCGCCCATTCACACGCGCCTTTTCTCCCCAGGCTTGCGTCCCTCCCTGGCATCATATGATGAGCGGCAAAGCATGCGGTATGCCTTCATCAGGTACCAATAGGCAAAGCCCGCTAGATATCGACCCTCACCATCAGTCTTGTTGTGCCCCTTAGGCACAAGCATGTGCTATGTTGATTTGATGATAGCAATGCTGTTTTGTTTTGATGATTGCAACACAGTGAGTGCTTTATGAGATTGTGCTTTGATGATAGCAACATAACTTGTTTTGTGGAGAATGCATGTGTATGACTAATATAGTGCTTGATTTCTGCTATGTGCGTTGCTTTTCTATCTGCATGTAGTTTGATGACTAGCAAGTCTATACACTGCAGAGTAAAGCATTTCATTAGTCTATACACTCTTCATGCATATGCATAGTCTATACATTGTGCATTTCGTTGACAAGTTTGCACATTCATGAAGTCTGCACACTGGCCTGTTCATGCATCACAAGTGTGTACAATGCATCTCTATTCATGAAGTCTGTACAGCCATCCACTTGAAGCATTTCTCAAAGTCCATACAATGCATCTTCTTAGCATCTCATTTAGAGTCTAAGGCATTGTCTATACACTGGACTTAAAGTGTGTACAGCGTCCGTCTCAGCCACTGTCTCATTCAGCATTTTAGGCTTGCAAAGTCTACACATTGGTCGGTGGAAAGTCTATACATTCGTTACAGTGCACACACCGTCTCAACTTGCGTCTCATGCATATAGTAAGTCTCTATATTGCTACAGTAACGCAAGTCTATACATCGTCCGTCTCATGCATTTTCTTAGGCTAAGTCTGTACAGCCTACCGTCTCATTCATCGTCTCACTTGATGTTCAAGTCTGTACATTGGCATTGTAGCATGCATTCATGAAGTCCATACATTCACTGAAGCTTGCTTAGCTGAAGTGTGTACATTGCATTGCATGACTTGAAGTCTGTACATCGCATGTGTGCTTCATGCTAAGTCTATACAGGCTAAGTCTGTCGGTCTTGTGACTCATGCATTCATTGTTAAAGTCTATACAGACTTCAGTGCATTCTCTGTGTCTCACATGTCAAAGTCTATACAGTTGATGTTTTCCATTGCTTCAAGTCTATACAGCCGTTCTTTTAGAAAGTTTATACATCGGTCTTCACCTCAAGTCTGTACAATCATTTGTGGACAAGTCTTCACATCGTGAAGTCTATACACTCAACTCCTTCACATCTTGCAAAGTCTGTACATTGCATCCATCGGTCGTGCATTCAAGTCTTTCACAAGTCTGTACATCAGACGTGCATGCTCGCCTGTCCCTCCGGATGCTCTCCTGGGATCGAGTATGCTCTCCAGTGACTGTTAATGCTCCGATTGGCCAGCGTCTCTCTTGATCAAGTCTATACACTCATTCACTGTTCATGCATTCACAGTGAAGTCTGTACATCCGTTTGGCTATGCATCACTATCCACCAAGTCTATACATTGGTAGAGTCTGTACATCAGACGTGCATGCTCGCCTGTCCCCCCGGATGCTCTCCTAGGACCGAGTATGCCCTCCAGTGACTGCTAATGCTTCCCTAACTTTGAGGATGCTCCCCTGGAGCAGCGATTGCTCCCCAGAGACAGCTTGTGCTCCACATGCTCCCCTGACGTTGGTGATGCTGTCCAGAGGCCATAGATGCTCCCCTGAGACTTCATATGTTCCCGTGCGAGAACGCACTAGTCTCTGGGTATTTAAAAGAATTGTATTACATGCATTCCCTTTCACTAAGTCTGTACAATGCATGCGCTTTCACATGTCTATACACTGTATTTTACAGTATGAGTTATAAAGTCTATACACTGTCTTCAGTTGATTTTGTTAATCGACTGAACTCCTCATTTGTCTTGCAGGTGTCTGGCACGTGATCCAAGGAGCTGAGATGCTGACACGTGACAGAGTCGATTGGGCGGGAAATGTGGAGGTCACATGCTGCTGATGCTGCTATATATATGAGCCTTCTTCCACAGAAGAAGACAGATCGAATTGGCGAGAGGTGAAGTCCATACAGAGAGCCACGATCTAGACAGAGAAGAGAGATCGAAGTGGAGAAAGAAAAAGCAGAAGTGCAGAGATTTCGATCCAGCAGAAGAGAAGAAGAAGAGTGAAGAGAGCAGAAGAAGAAAGAAGAGAGAAGAGAAGAGAAAGAGAAGAAGAGTAGAAGATAAAGAAGAGAAAGAGAGAGACAGAGAGCTCGAGTTGAGAAAGAGAGAGAGGTTGAGGTTGTCTGGCTTTTGGATCAAATCCAAGCCAGAACTGCTCCTTTGAGAGCTATATTTGTGCTTCATTATTTCAGCTTTTCGTTGCTATTTTGTCTATCTTTTGTTTTATCTTTTATCATTTCTTCAAGCTGTTAGTCAGCGGATGCAGTGGAGGTCTCCACTGGACAGGTAAAGCTGTAATCCTCAGCTGGAGAGACTTGGTCTCGGACGGGTTAAGCTGTAATCCCCAGCGGGTTCAAGCTGTGAGTCAGCGATGGCTAAGCTGTATTGCCCAGCGGAAGCAAGCTGTGATGCTTAGCGGATGGCAAGCTGTGAGGCCCAGGTGATGTATGGCAAGCTGTGATGCCCAGCTGTTCAAGCTGTGAGTCAGCAGGAAGCCACACTCGGGTTGAGTGTGGGGTGGATGTAGGTCTGCTGGACCGAACCACCTAAAAACCTCTGTGCAGTGGTTTGATTTCTTCATATGTTTTATTGCTTCTGCTAGATGCTTGCTTAGGGGCGCTTTGGTTTGATGTTCTATAAGTGTTCCTCTATTTGTTGCGCACACTATATGTTTGACTGTGGTTTGATTTCTTTTATCTGAATTCGCTAGATGAATGCTAGGAGCGCCTCAATTGGTTTTTCCATCTGAATGCTTTAAGGCACAAGCTCCTTTGATTTGATACAGTCTACAGTTTAGACTTGCTTAGGTTCGCTCTATATATCTGTAATTGTTTTTAATTCCGCATCTCTGATTGCTTAAGATTTAGTTTGAGCGAAAATTTTAAAGGACATATTCATTCACCCCCCCCCCCTCTGAATACTTACACCGAACCCAACAAGTCTGATCCTTCAGCCAATCTGGCCAGCAGACTTCTTCATATGGCTCACCGTCAATCGGCAAGCTGCTGAGCTGTGAAAGACTCCAAAGGTCCAAAGAGGTCTCTCCCTCTAAAGTGTAGGAGGTGTTATACTCCAGACAGAATACCTCGATCATACCGCAGCATAAACCCCTAGAGATAGGGTGGCGATACCATGAGGCGTACACGCTATGATATACGCCAGCCTTGACCAGAATGGGAGCGTAATGTTGAAGGACGTAGTCCGTGAACTCCACTGCCCCGAGTCTGAATGCATGGGCATCAGTGACCTTCAACTCGGCAAACCAACCTACCGAGATCTGATGCTTGAAATGGACTGCCAGACGGTAAAGCAGGAAAGATTCCTCTCTATATCCCCATTTCAGTGGGGCAAGAAACAAACCGAATATGGGCTTCTCTCAATCAACGCAACCCGCATTCTCATTCCAGCGAGCCGGTACAAACTCGGGTGCCCTGTTCAGCAACCCATCTTCCGAAACCAGGTCCTGTAGTCCAAGTATAACACTCCATCTCTGGGGTTCACCATGCAAATAAATAGGCCTTCCCCGCACTACAAAGTCAGTCAGACTGTCTCTTTCAACAAGCAATGCCTGCTCAACTTTTCGAACAATGAACAAGTCCCTCTTTCCTTGAAGATTAAACCGCCTGAGGAAGGACATTAAGTGCTTATCCTTGGGGTGATCCCTCCTGACAGCATCACCGTGGCCATACTTAAAGGAATCGCCCATGATGATGAGAAGGCGGCTAGTGTCCATTGTGTCGGTCTCTGAGTCCGAGGCTTCCGCGACCACAGCAAGCTGTTCATGCCCCCGGTCCAGAGAGTTCACATTCTCCCATGTCACAACGGCACGGGAAGCAGAAGAAGAAGAAGAACCGGATGCCATCTTATCTGCAAAAAGCACGACAAGAAGAATAAACAAAGTCAGGAACAGTTGATGAGAAACAAGATTTTTGACAAAATTTTGGCAGAGTCTCCCCAGCCCGGGAGATTGCCAGAGAGAAGCGGAACACGTCCATCAAGAGACGGTCCTAAAAACAGGTCGTGGGTATCGCACCGAGGCTGAAACGGAACACCCAGAGGAATATCTCTGAGGGCAAGCCCTACTAGGAGCCTCCTGGGGCCCGGAAACTAGGATTTGAATCCTGAATAAACAATAGTCTCTCACCCGCTCGAAGGACTCGGTCGCGCCCTCTCAAACTCGCTCGGCACCGTGGAGAGGAGAAGGAGGAGGAGAGAGAAAAGTTTTTTGTAAATGAGTTGGCTTGAAAGAAAACTAAAGGAAGAAGGGTTTATATAGGGAGTTACCTCCCTTGGTTGATCCGGCGCGCTATTTAGCACATCATATTAACCCCTTTAACCAAAAGGCGCGCCGGCCATGGCTGCACCGTATTAACCACCTCCCCATTCCAAAAGGGCGCGTCGGGAATGGCCGCGTCGGATTAACTACCCATTGGCCGCGCCGTTTTAGCAACCACGCCTTATTAACATCCTATGGCCGCACCGTTTTAGCATCTGCACCTGTTTAAGGGCCCATTCCAAGCTTCTGTCATCCAGGCGGAAGTTCTACCCAGACGGAGCTCATCCGCTGGTCCAGCTTCGCTCGTGCCTTCCTCGCAGCACCCGCGGCTGGGCGGGCATTTGTTGGCACTCAAAATATATTCAACGGCGATCAAGCCTCAAAGATGAATGATGCGGCCTACTGAAGCACAGAAGCCGAAATAGATCAATACACTGAAGCCTTCTCAAGCTGCCATAGCCTCAGGTCACCCAGTATGAACACCGGGGACTTCACCTCAGGAGAATCGAGACGAATTCACAACCAACCGGCAGTGTGATCAAGCCTGCCCAATGAATTCACAACCAAGGACAAGGGTATACCCGGTGGCCCGCCACCTGAATGAAAGATCCTGCCGAGGTGAAAGAATGCTCTTGGCCTATCAGAACAAGGGACCGAAGGCTCTGTCAGTAGAAGACCCCGATTACCCGGCACGGGTACGGCTTCTTAGCATATTAGGTCCGTTAGTGACCGAATGACCGCCCAGTCGAGGCGAAAGCACCGCGGGAAGTATCCCACTCCCCGAGAAAACTACCAATGCAAGTTAAGTCGAGCCAGCAGCACAAGCCACTGTGTCGAAGCCCACGTCAGTGGAAAACCCGCGTGTCCGAGCCGAAGACGCACGAGGTTCCGAAAGCAGCCGTTCAGTGGCCTGAGAGCTTTGTCAACACTATCCGCCATGGTTTTGCAAGACTAGGGCCAGATGAAGGATCACAGTAACTCCCGGAGCCTGTCTGGGGCCCACTGTTTGCCTTGTGTCAAACAAACATGATGAATGGGCTTATCCGGCGCACCCTTTCACCGGCGCCCAGATATTCCCAGCGCCCTATTACCCGGCACGCTAAATGGTCGAGGGACCTTATCTGGCGCGCTCACTTCACACCGTATTATGCCATCTCTATATAAATACACTTTGTTTGACCAAGTATAAAAAAAGAGACCAATTGGGGAGAATGATCCGAAGAGAGAGGGGCAGAGTCTGAGAGCCAATCAGAGCATGTTCGTCCGAGAGAGAGAGGAGCCTTGCGAAAGAAGCAGGGTTTCCATCGAGAGGGTTCTCACCGCCGTCTTCCCCTTTCTTGCGTGAATAGCTTCGGAGCTGGAGAAGAGACGCCGAAATCCGATACTCTATTTTGGAGAAGAAGTTTAGGTGGGTTTCGCGGTTTTCTTCTAACGACTCTCGCTAATTTCTCTCTTCTGATATAATGTAAGTGAGGGGGGAGGGGCGATGATATGAGCCCATCTCCACCCCTCGCCATCTCTTCACTCCTTCTTCCTCTGTGATCACTCTCTGCAACTAATGAAACGGCCACCGAGCAACGATGCCGGGCCGTGCCGAATGATTGTGATAATCTATGTAGTTACTTTCCCGTTGATGGAATGAATAATCTGCACTATTGTGTATGCTTCTTCTACTCTTCCCTCAATTTGCATGTTCAATCGCCTCGTGTATGAACGTTGTGTTTCATCTCGTGATACCGACCATGCCCTGGAGCCATACGGGCTACATTGATGTCACCCCCTCCCCGGGGCTCCTCCCTTCCAATGCAATGGCCATGCCTTGATGTATATGTGCTGTGCGTTTTGTGGTTAGAGACACACTCGTGTGTGCATCTCTGTCCATTCTGGTTTGAGATCGATCCCCCTCAACACCCTCTGTGCTTCTCCATAGCCCAGAGGGAACGGGGTCACTTCTATAACCTGCTTATCCATTCTATGCAAATGGTTCGAATGGCTGTTCTCTGCATCTGATCATTTTCGTTCACAGGCTAACCCATTAACCCTTTGTGAATGTTGGTCTGCTAACCCCCTTAATATGCATACTAACTATCTACCTCCGTGAGTGCTAACCCCTTTGCCCCGTGAGCATTAACATGCTAACCATGTGAGCGTCGATTCACCAACTCATTGACCATTGTGATATGATGTTGTATCCTTCCTATTCCGCATGTAATTTAGAATTGTCGAGCTTTATTATTTCTAATAACTTTACCTTTAATATTCCGGGGAGGGGGACATACCCCATTGATATCTCAGAACCGCCATTTGGTCAAAGGGTTCCATCTGTGAGTGATGAGTATCCCTATGGGCCATAAGGTGAACATTAACAAGGCTTCGCCCTAACATCAAATCCACTATCCCCAGGTGTATTGTGGTGACCATGGGTTGTGTGCCCCTCGTAGGCTAGCCCTCAGGGTTTCCTTCCTTATTGGTCATCCCTTTTCGGATCTAGATTTGACAACAGATCGTGTGCCCGTCATAGGCTAGCCCTCGGGTCTTCACTTCCTTCATTGGTCACCTTATACGATCACACTCAACCCACAGAACCATGGTGCCCCTGGTATGCTAGTCCTTGGGGTTTCCTATCCGTTTGGGTCCGCTGGCCACCGTTGTGCCACCTGGTATTAAGGAGCTTACTCCATCCGTGGGTATGCCTTTGCTTTCCCCCTGCAACTCTCTAGAGAGGGGGAGATGCTGCCAAAATTTCTCCAGCACTTATTGACCAATTGCCCCCACAATTTGGGCTTAATAAGATGTATTTTCAAAACAATAAACTTTTGTGCTCGAGTATGAACCTCGCACGAGTCTCACCCCTGTCTCAAGGGCATCCTAGACCTCAATTCACTCATCAATCAACTCAATGCATCTAAATAAACTCAAAAATACTCAAAAATACCTAAAAAATCAATTAAATCGGCATGGTCCTAATCCAGCGCGCCCTAATACGGCACGGTACCCCCCCGCACCGGATTAATGATAGACTCGTAACTTCTATTTTTTACTTGGCCGACACCCGACGCGCCGTAATTCGGCGCGCCCTGGGCGAGGCGCGCCGGTTAAGCTCTTCTACCCATGGCCGCGCCGGTTTAGCCTATTCCTACGCTACCCCGCGCCGTATAACCCTTATACCTACGCTACCCCGCGCCAGTTTTGAATAAAAGTGTGTTCGTCACGCCATTTTAATTCCTCTCTCATTCTCGAACCAACCCTCGCCTTCCACGGCTTGTGTCGATTGACGTAATTAACCATAAATCAAATAAAAAGAAACCCTTCAAGTTGAAACCATCTGTCATTATGCATTCCCCCAATTCATGCATTAGACATAGATATGAATCTTTATGTGTCTCATTAATGCATGCTTGCTTGAACGAGACCTCGGTATATCAAATGGCCTCGATGGAAGGCTGGGTCACGCTCGGCCGGAAGTCTTGGCTATGCGCCATGGTGGTCTCCGGACCTACGTCCTCCGCCCTGTATCGAAGGCTCGAACTTAACGAACCATGCCTACCTTGCATGATTAAGAAAATAACCAATGAATAATTCCATGCGGCCTTAAAGGCTTCATCATCACATGCATTTTCTTGCATTCTATTTCAGACTCGAATGGCTCGTTATCTCGATAATTAATCAGAGGTTTTCCTTCTTATTGGAGGATGTAATTAGCGTCATAGCCTTTATGGTATGGCAGACTATTGGTCCCGACACGAACTTCACTCTCGCCCGACTCAGGTCAGATTGAGCGCATAATAAACTCCTCACCTAGTGACTGGCACGCCCTACGCAAATAACAACGAATGGTCTAGTTCGAACATAATAAATAATAAAAAAGATAGAGAAACATCTCATCCCCCACATCTGGCCAGGCCTTCCATCTCATGAACCTCACCCTCCTTGGCATGCAGCGCCGTGATACGGCCCGTGACGTCTCCATTGGCAAAATTCAGGATCATCTTCAGGTTCAAGATCATTCTCTTGAGGACATCCGCTGCCACCTTGGATATCATCCTCCTCCTCCAGGGGATCAACCTCCTACAGATGTCCCATGAGGATTTTTCTTTTGCTTCCTCCCTCCATGCTGTTGTACTTCTATCGTGTGTCTTTTGGGTTCATCTTTCGTCTATCCTATCCCCTTTTGATGATGTCAAAGGGGGAGAAGTAGTAGCAGTGCAGGTCTTATATATATATATATATATATATATATATGTCGGTATGTTCGTATGTATATGTCAGTATGTTCGTATGTTTGTATGCATGATCATTGGTGAGGATCATTGTGTCAGTTCTGCATTTGTTTTGTCGCATGGTCTAGAGTCTTGCATTCTATCTCTCAAGCATCAATGTACCTTGTAATGAAATGATGAAATGAATGCACTTGGTTTTTGATATATTGTGATTGGCTCTTGGCTCTTATTTCTCATTTCCCGTACTTCTTGGCAAACAAAATGTTGAATGGCTTGCATATATGGCATGGTTTGCGCTGCCTTGTACGATGAAGAATCTTTGGTTTGATGCACTACCCGTACGCAATGTGGTTTTCAAAGCATGCCATTACTCTTGTAATCTAGAGTTTTGTCATCATCAAAAAAAGGGAGAGTGTTGAGTCTCTCCAGATGATTTTGATGATAACAAAACCTCAGTATTACAACCTAAGTAATAACTTGCTTAAACTACCTTCAAAGTCTTCCTTAATCATGCAAATGCCTAAATCTACCATGTAATGCCCTGGATAAGTTAAGCACTTCACAGTGATTGGAACAAGATATGGCCATACGATAATTTGCTCACGGATTATGATTCATTGGCTAACTCCATTGGAATTGCAAGTTTTCCAGGTAGCGGTTGACCGCCGGTCAGGGACCGGTCGACCGATTTTCCCAGCGTTGAAAGCCTCATTCCTGTAAAATTCCGGTCGACCGCCCCATGTAGTCCGGTCGACCGCCAGCTTCGAGGCAGCAATTGTTGACTTGTGTTCTTCAACGTAGGAGCAGTTGTTCTCCCTTTTGCAGCTTAGAGAGCATGGGAGGAGTGGCCAGGTAGCTTTTTAACTCTTCAAATGCTTGCTCACACTCCTGATCCCAGTCGATCTGTCCTTTCCTTTCGGGTGCCAGGTTGGCCTACTTGATGAGTCGAAAGAAACGGAGACACCTCTCGGCGGCTCAAGACATAAATCGAGTCAACGCAGCGATGCATCCGGTGAGGCACTGCACCTCCCTTACTCGTCCTAGCCGCTTCATTTCTAGCACCACCCGGATTTGATCGGGATTGGCCTCGATTCCCCGAAGGGTGATGAGGAAACCAAGAAACTTCCTTGATTTTACTTCGATCATGCATTTAGCTGCGTTAAGCTTCATGTTGTACCTTTGGAGTGTGGTGAAGGTCTCTGCCAAGTCTCCTAAGTGCTGCTCAGCTTGGAGGCTTTTTACGAGCATGTCGTCGATGTAGACCTCCATGTTGCAGCCAATCTGTGAGTCAAACATATGGTTGACGAGGCGCTGATAAGTTGCACCGGTGTTTTTCAACCCGAACGGCATACGAGTGTAGCAATATAGGCCGTGGTCGGTGACGAACACTGTCTTGTCCTGGTCGGGCTTGTGCATGTTGATTTGGTGGTACACAGAGTAGGCATCAAGGAAGCTCAGCATTTCATGCCCGGCCATGGTGTCAACTAGTTGGTCGATTCGTGGCATGGGGAAGCTATCCTTAGGCGTAGCCTTGTTGAGGTCGGTATAGTCTATGCACATTCGCCACTTCCCTTTGCTTTTAGGAACCAGGACCACATTGGCCACCCAATCTGGATACCTGGTAGGCCTAGGTAGCCCTAAGCGCAGTTCTCGCTCACTTGTTCTTTGATGATGTCTTGTCATTCAGGGTTGCAACGTCTTCGGCGTTGCTGAACTGGGCGGCAGGTTGAGTCCAACCTTAGTTGGTGCGTGATCAACTCTGGGGGAATTCCGCGGAGTTCATCCTCGGACCAAGCGAACACGTCCTGGTTAACTGTGAGGAAGCTTGCATAAGCTTCTTTGTCGTGGTCGGATAGAGTAGCCCCGATCCTCAGTGTTCTACTCGGATCTTCCTCTACTTGGATGAGGTATAAATCTTCTGCTGGAGTGCTCGCGCTTGGACCTGGGTCTTCGGTCCTCGCTTTCTTCTCTGGTGGTGTCTCCTCGGGTTGCCAGTCGCGTGTTGAGATGAGGTAGCACCTCCTGGACTCCCTTTGATCTCCTTGGACTTCCCCTACTCCTCGTGGTGTGGGGAACTTGTGCTTTTGGTGGTAGGAGGAGGGGACACCGTGGAGAGTGTCGAGGATCCCTAGTCCGATGATGGCATTATACCTGGTCATTGTGTCACGCCCCGAACCGATAGCAGTGGGAAGCAGCGTTCGGAACGTACAGTGAAACAGTCATGATAACAAGAGCAAAATAAATAAACACAAATAGACACATGGAGGCCATACAATTTGATAAAAATATATTTTTAGTGATGATTGAAATTTGAATTTACAATTTGGACTCAATAAAGACAAAAAGAAGAGAAAATGACAAGACTCACTATACTATCTAGACTCAATAAAATAGAAAAAAAATAGACTCCGGTCTCTAAAGCTCCAAGTTCACTCGATCACGCTGTCTCGATCCCAATTGCAAGCGTTCTGTCTACCGCGTTACCTGAAAAGGGTTGGAAAGTAGGGGTGAGCAAGAAGCTCAGTAGGAATTACACTCTATCATCAGACATAGTTTAAGTAATTAACCATTTCATGAATGCATGAATAGCGTAGGAAAATAATTAAGCATGATAACAAGATAACTAGCACGATAAAGATTGCAAGTCACGATAGCAAGAGCAAGTAATCAGAACTTCAAGTGAATGATCATATATCAAGTCAAGTTAAGTCGAGTCATGCAAGCAAGTACTTCATACTTTCAAGCATGAATAGCAAGTTCACGAGAATGTGGAATGTCATAGACCCAACACGCTAGATACTACTCGGTGCCAAATGCCACACCTAGTCATTCACCTCCCCGGGGATCAAGTACTTTTCGGGTGCGTCTCCTATGACCAGACTAGGCCCTTAAATATGATTGCCTTGGCATTGATTTGTTTGGATCATAGATCCCACGAAATCTAGACATCCACGAATAATGGCCAAGAGTTCCAAGATCAAGTTCATGTAATCAAGGTAAAGTGCATAAGAGTATTGATTTTCTTGAGATTCCAAACAATAAGCTCCTTAATCGAGAGGAATTAGTCATTTAAAGAAATGACTCTAGAAATGGATACATGTTTACAATAGATCTAACAATAGGTCAAAACTCGAGGTACCATAGCCTGGATAGACTAAGCAACTCACACACATCAAAACCATGAAAACGTCAATTTCGGAAAACTGGAAGGTACACAGTCATTTCTGGTCCGCTTAACACATAAACAGTCCATCCTGGGTCGTGCAAGGATGACTGCCCGAAGAACAGCCTAGCCGAAGCTAAGGATAAACGGACCATTCTGGGCCGCTCTTAGAGAAGAACGGTCAGAAATGGGCCTTTCAACTAGTATACACGGTCAAGAATGGGTCCCACATGGCCAGAAGGGTTGGAAGCCCAAGAACAAGATAAACGGGCATTATGGGGCCGCTCGAGGGATGAACGGTCCAATAAGATTTGCTCGAGTACATGAACGGGCCTAATCAGTCTGTTCAACTGGGCTTAACTTAGTAAACTAGAAATCTACCCAAATGGGCTCCAGGCTACCATAAGTGGCACAGAACTGAACCAGGGTCCAGCCCACTATCCACTGGTCAGCCTAGGGCTTATTGGGTCGATCAAACATGATTTGGTCGAAGATGGAACAAGGTTAATCGAGCAATAGGAAATGGCATTTAGCCAGGGATGCACGGTTCCTAATGGGCCGCCCACTGAGGTAAACAGTATGATTCCGGCCGTTCAAGACTCAGTTGGTCCAAATTGAGCCGTGACTCACAACACAGCAATCCAAGCGATTCGATCACGTGACAGGCTCAGGTCTTGGTGGTACAACCTGCCCGGCGTCGTAGTGGGAATCCCAGGCTCGCGGGGGCTTACGGAGGTCCTGTAATGAAGGTCCTAGTCCGACGGAAGGAGTATCCAGCGGAGAGTCCCAACCATTACAAGGAATAGAGGCTAGTAAAACATCAGAAACCAATGTAGCGGTCAGTCAATCCTACCGGAGTAGAACGACCGTCAAAATAGTCCTAATATCATGGTTCATATGATCATGTTTGAAATTAACTTTATTGAGATAATAAACCAATGTCATGATAAAAATGCACAAAAATTATAATTTTAATCTCTCATATGTTCCATTTACTTGTTGGTTGCAAGCCTATCATTAAGACTAGAGATGAAGACATGCTAGATTTTGAAATTAACACAATTCTAGGAAGATGAACGGTTCGTCCAGAACCTTTCAAAGGCTTGTGCGGTCGTTACAGAGGCCGTTCATGCAGGAGATGAGCGGTTTATGGATAGCCGCATGAGTCTTTGAGCGGTTCTGATCTAGCTGTTCGTCTTATGAAAATATAATAACGCAAATAATATAGGCGGTCAGACGTTGGCCGTGCATATAGACAAGCGGTCTATCGCATGGCCGCTCATCCCAGAACAATCTCGCCTACCGTCGCCTTGCCCGCCTCCGGCGAGTTTGGCTAGGGTTAGCTACTATAACTAAATACACACTATAGAGAGCATGAAAATTGGGGCTTTTATAACCAATAGAACGAGCACAAAATTTTATACAATATGGCATGATCAATTGAATGTTTAGCGCCGAAAATCCCTACTTAAACCAAGGTGGAACATAGTTAACCCTAATTATGACATGCTTCTACTAAAATTGAAAATTCTCGCAGGATACTACACGAAATTTAGGGCTTTTAGTATCAAATGAAAGAGAGCTTATAGATGCACAAAATGATATATTTTACTTAACTTTAGCCCGAGAGAAACCTACCTTATTCGAAGAAGGAGGAGGAAGACGCCCGAAACCCTAATCCGCGAACACGCCTCCGATCCTCGCCCACATTCGCTCTCGATCGGCCACCCTAGGTCACGCCACCGGCTGGGGAGACAAATAAGGTTCCGGGGGGTCAAAAGCCCTCTACTTATAGGGTATAAGAAGGTTCCTACATATCGAATTAGCCTAAAGAGTCCAAGAGTTTAAACTCGGCGAAAATTTCAGGGATACCACCTAATCCACGCCGCCGCCGCCGCCAATAAAAGGCTCTAGAGGCTAGGGTTTCAGAAAAGAAACGATCTACTATGGTTTATCTATCAAATGGGCTTAGTTTGGGCTCGAATGGTTGAGAAATGGGCTCGAATTTGATCTTTTAGGATTGATGTGGTTTGAGTTATTAAAACAACGATTTTAACCATTAATTCCTTAATTCAGTCTAATCCAATTTTTATTAGGGGTCGGCGCAGTTGATAATATTGTTTAACTTTTTGTTCTCTACAAGAATATAATGTTTTTCATATTTTTAAAAATTAGTCAAACTTTGGCCTACGGTTGAAATTCAATTAATTTAATCTATATACATATAAAATTCAGATAATCGTGAAAATTTTGATTATCTCTTGAAATATGAAATTTCTTTTATGGTAATTATAGAAAAATAATTATTCTTTTTTATTGATATAATTTAGTCACTTTCAAAATAAATAATATTCATTAATTAAGAGATACCATTGAAGTCATTAAATAGCAAGTAAACAGCTTTAATTTCAATATATATATATATATATTTTTAAAATTTTACCTTTACATTTTATTATTTAACTGGGGTGTTACAGATTGCGCGGACGACCGTGAAGTCTGCGAGGAAGGTTACCTCCCTCGGTGGGGTCCCGAATGTAATCGGGAGCGATATTCGCCCTTCTGGGCGGACAGTAGTGCCCGAGAATCCATACAATGGTGTGTGCAACGACGCGAGTCTAGACACATCCACACCCATGAGCACAAGACAGTCGTACGCAATGACATCAGGGCCGCTTCCAGTATCCACTAAAATGCGACGCACGGTACACTGATTAATGGTGGCCGAGACCACCAATGCATCTGAGTGTGGGGTGGTCACCCCATCTAGGTCATCGTCCGAGAAGACAATAGGGTCCCTCAGGTGCCCCGGGGCGGAGGCCTCTAGTGGGGTATCGCCATCTTGTTCCTCAGCGGGGATGGCTGAGGCGTATCGTCGCCGCCTGCTCACGCTATCTCCGCCCACGGCTGCCCCCCCAGAGATCATCATGATCTCCTTTCCGTTGGGCCGATTGTCGATGGGCAGAGGTGTCCGTTGCTGCTTCTTCGTGGTCTTGGCAAGGAATTTATCAAGGTGTCCTCTACGGACCAGGTCCTCAATGGCATCCCTTAGGTTGATGTATTCGACGGTGTCGTGGCCGTGGTTGCGGTGGTAGTGACAGTACTTCTTCTTGCACCTCGAGCTCGGGTCCGATTTCATCCGGGGAGGCCATTTGAGAAATGGTTCCTCGCAGATCTCCATCAGGATCTGGTCAAGCGGAGCCGTCAGGGGTGTGTAGTTGCGATAGCAGCCCCTTTCCATTTCTGGGCGGTCGTGACGGTCTCCTTCATGCCGCTCCCGCTTATTTCGCACTTTCCGTGGCGAGTCGGTAGTTCTCTTCTAGTCGGATCGATCAGCTCCTGCCGCGTAGCCCAAGGCCGCAGTGTTCTCCTCGCAGCGCGCGTGCTTCTGTGCTAGGGCAACGAGGTCGGGAACGGTCGTCGAGGCCTCAACTCCGAGTGCCCGTCGGAGGATGTGGTCCCGGGTTCCTTGGGTGAGTGCGGTAGCCGCGATGCCGACATCGAGGTGTGGGATCCGGAGCACCTCCACGCGGAAGTGCGACACGAAGTCCCACAGCATCTCTTCTTTCCCCTGCCTGAGAGCGAGTAGGGTTACTGCAGACTTAGCCACCTTTCGGCAGCCAACGAAGTTCTCCTTGAACAGCTTCTTGAGCTGCTGGGAGGAGGAAATGGTCCTGACCGGTAGAGACTCGAACCAGGCCCGGGCATTCTTTCGAGGGGTCATAACGAATGCCAGGCACTTCACAGTATCCGAGGCCCAGTGGAACACCAGGTGGGACTCGAAGCTGTGCATGTGGTCGGCCGGGTGGCGGTGCCGCCGTAGGAGGTGAACGACGGCAGTTGGAGCTTCAGCGGGATGGGGGCTTCCATGATCTTCCTAGAGAAGGGGGCATAAAAGTCTTGGTCGTCGTCGATTAGGCCATCATTTCTGGCGGCCAGGAGGACATCGTGCAAATACCAGACTTTATCCTCTATTTCATCGATGCGCTGGAGCCAGCGATCCATCTTCGAGTGGGAGTACAGTGGGCTGCGTACCTTTGATGTGGGCGTGCCATGCGATCGTCGAGTCCTTGTGATGTGGCACAGCCCAAGGTTGACTAAGTATGAATTGAAGATCCTAGGACCTAGACCCGCAAGCATACAAGCACTCCAATGATTCTCACAATAGCGGCTTATTCTCACGGCACACGCGATCACCCGGAGGGACCGGGGGATGATGGCGAGGGTCCGAAGTGAGACCCAATGACTCTAAGTGACTTAGTGGGCTTTGGCTGACCCCTAAAGATCTAGGTTACCCAACTTCGTGGGCGGCTGGCTCGCAGGGCGGGGTTTGGGTGGCACTCACTCCCGGTCCGCGGTGGTCACACCCAAAGTAGCTTACAAGATCGGGCTCTCTTCTCACCGTCTGACGGGCATACAAAGCAATACTAAATTATCAGAAATGAGGCAATCAAGGATGGTATCAGATGCTCACCTGATCGGTGTGTAAACACCGATCCCGCTCGGAGACGAGGGCGCGCCGGGAGGTGAGGGTATACACCTGATCGCCATGGCGGTGTCGCTTGACCTGAAAGTGAAAGGAGTACAGCACTACGCCTCTCGCAGGAGGGGTGATCTTGGGGTGGGGATTAAGCTTATTAAATCCAAAATTACCTCCACACAGGGAGGGGCCTTCAGCCGGCCAAGCGGGGTGGGGAATTATGCAAAGGAAACCCGACTTTCCGAACTCCACCGGTTCTGCCAACCTTCAGGTTCGCTGGATAGGGTGTCAATGATGACGCTGCCACGGACTCCAAAGAACTCCAAACTTGACGAAACGGGTGCCAAAAGTTTTCCAACTGACAGATGATGATGTCTAAATTTTTGGGGAAGCTCTGAAACTCGGGGCTGACCGGACCGGTGACTGGAGCAGGACAGCAACGTTCTGCCTCTGACTGGTGCAGGACTGGTGCAGCAAATTGCAGAAAGCACTACGGACGCTCTCAAACTCCAATTGGAACGAAACTGCTGGTGACGCGATCGTGGACGGGGTAGCTTCGAGTATAAATTGACGGGACCACAATCCGAGGTCGGGGAAGAGAGTGGTGGCCGGAGAAGTGGAGACTGGTAAAACCTGGAACCACAGAGAGCAGTCTGCACACTTTGGCGAAGAAAATCAGAACTGATAGCTCCGGTGGCCGATTGAGGTCCTTCTTCTTGGAGATGAAAGCTAACGGGATGTAGTTCCTGCCCTCCGAAAATGGGGCTCAGATCGTTCCCGTACGGACCGTGGTGGCTTCTGCTTTCAGCTTCAGGTCTTCAGACAGGGACAGAAAACGCAGTCGGACGAGATCTGCTCCTACGAACATCTCGACCTCGGAAGCCGGAGAGACCACCACCGTTGGAATGCTAACTCGCAGACGATTCCAGCAATATAGGCCTTGACATCTGAATCTTTGAGAGCCAGTCGTGGTTGCCTCTGCAAGTCACTACAACCCTGCTGCCTGAAACAGGGACAGAATGAGGAGAAGATGAGGGTGTGGGGAAGGGGATGGCCAAGAGAGTAAGAGGTGGGAGGTGTGTCTAATGGCTATGGGAGGGAGCTGTGGGGTGTTAGGGGTTGTGAAGGCTAGGGAGAAGAAGGTGGGGAGGGCGAAAATGGGCTGGAGAGAGGGCTGGAGCTGCAAGAGGTGGTGGTGGGAAGATGGGGGGCACAAGAGAGAAGGTGAGTGGGAGAGGAGGTGGGGGGCGAAGTTGGCTGTTGGGAGGGAGATGGAGTTCGACCTAGGGTGGTTTGGGGGAAGGGAGATGGGAGGGAAGTTCAAAATGGGCCTAGGGAGGAGGGCCTTCAGCCTTGGGGAGGTGGGGAGGTGCTTAGGGAAGTGGAGAGGGTAGGTGGTGGTTGGGAAGTAGGGCTTAGATTGGTGGAGGGTTATTGGGACTAGATGTGGAGTAAAGAGGGGTTATGGGAAGTTGTGGGGAGTTAATGGAGATAGGTTGGGGTTGGAAGTGGTTGGGAGGGGGAGGAGAGAGAGAGGGGTTCGCCCCCTTCTTGAAGAAAGAGAGAGAGAGAGATGATGAGAGAGATAATGAGAGGGAGGTGGAAAATGCTATTACAATATTCATCAAAAGTTGAGTACATGAGGAGAGATGGGCCTATATATAGGCAACCATTCTTTACATGATCAAAATATCCCTGACAATAAGACAAAAGACCGAGCATATCCTAGACTCAATCCTATGGGCCCATAACTAAGGTAATAAGGCCCAATTAAGCATAACAAGGGAAATGGACTAGAACCACATGACTCAATAAAGGGAAATACAAAAGATAGGACTCAATAAAAGGAAAATACATAAAATGAAACTAAGGAAATGAAGATAACAAGTGTAGATCATAGTCAGTCCACATCAAGAGTGTGCAGGCGACCCGAGCTAGAGGGAGTGTCGTGAGATGCCCTCATCAAATCCCCCAGGGTGGGGAGAACTCGACCCCGTCGAGTATGGGTCCGCCTGGCTGTTGTAATGCTCCAGCATGTCGGGGTCCAAGCGCAGCAGATCCTCCCGACTCACCCACGTATCCTCTATCGGGGGACGGTTCTTCCACCTAACCAGGTAGCGCTGATACACCTTGTGCCTAGTAATGATACTCTGCTCATCCAGTATTGCATCTATCTGCTCTCATCGGTCTCTCAAGCTAGAAAGTGGAGTCCCTCCGGGAGTGTCTCTCTCAAGGCGGGGTAAAGGCTCAAGCTCCTCACTGGGTTCCACCGTGGGGCCCTTGTAGGGTACCAGGTCCGCCACATTGAAAGTAGGGTGTACCCCAAAACCCTCAGGTAGGTCGAGCTCATAAGCCTTACTGCCAAGTCATCTCAGAACTCGAAAGGGTCCCGAACCCCGTGCCCTCAACTTGGAGGCAGGCCCTGGAAGCAGCCGCTCCGTCCTCACCATCACCGAATCTCCCACTTGGAACTCGCAGTGGCGCCGATGAGCATCTGCCCGCCTTTTGTAAGCCTCATTGCTCTTTCCTTTATGCTTGCGGATGTCATCATGCAACTCTTTGATATGCTGTGCAAAGGACTCAGCTGAGACTGACACTCTAGCATGTGGGGGAAGGGGAATAAGATCAGAAGGTTTTCTAGGCCTATAACCATGTACAACCTCAAATGGACTCTTGCCTATGGACCTATTGATAGAATCATTGTAGGTAAACTCGGCCTGAGATAAAAGGAGATCCCAATTCCCAGGGTGGTCCCTACAAGGCAACGGAGCAAGTTCCCAAGGCTTCGGTTGATGACCTCAGTCTGGCCATCGGTTTGAGGATGGTAAGCAGTGGAGAATTTGAGGAGGGTTCCCATCAGGTGCCAAAGAGTCTTCCAAAAATAACTGGTGAATTTCACATCCCGATCAGACACAATAGTCTTAGGTAATCCATGGAGTCGGACCACCTCATCAAAGAATAATCGGGCGACCCTAGAAGCATTGGAGGTCTTGGAACATGGGATAAAGTGGGCCATTTTAGAGAACCTGTCCACCACTACAAAGATGGAATCTTGTTTGCACAAGGTCTTAGGTAGGCCAAGGATGAAGTCCATGCTCAAATCCTCCCAAGGTCGGTCTGGTATGGGTAGGGGTGTGTAAAGCCCAGTATTTTGCTTCACTTGTTTGGCTGAGGCACAAATGCGACATTGTCCCACAATGTGGGCCACATCCTTCTTGAGACTAGGCCAATGGAATTGCCTCTCAACTAACTCTATGGTCTTTTGGACTCCAAAGTGACCAGCTAGGCCACCACTGTGTAACTCCCAAACTAAGAAGTCCCGAAGTGAAGTCCGGGGTATGCAAAGCCTAGCTCCCTTGAATAGATACCCTTCTTGAAGTATGAACCCTTCATGTTCCTTGTGGGGCTGAGTGGAAAGGGTGTTGTAGTGAGTCCCAAAGTCAGGGCAATTTGCATATTCCCCTTTGATTCTCTCAAACCCGGTTACTTCCACCTGGATGGTGGAGAGTAAGGCTACCCGCCTACTTAGCGCATCGACGGCGCGGTTCTCACTACCCATCTTGTACTTGAGGACAAAGGTGTAAGCTTAAATGTATTCTACCCATCGGGCATGGCGGGCATTGAGCTTTTGTTGGGTGTTGAGGTACTTCAAAGCCTCATGGTCCGAGAAGATCACAAACTCCTTGGGTAGGAGATAGTGCCTCCAATGCTGAAGGGATTGAACCACGGCATAAAGCTCTTTGTCATATGTGGAGTACCTAGTCCTAGCCTCACAAAGTTTCTCACTAAAATAGGCTACCGGGTGACCTTCTTGGCTGAGGATGCCCCCAATCCCTACCCCGGATGCATCACAAGTGACCTCGAAGACTTTCGAGAAGTCAGGTAGGCAAAGGACCGGGGCTTGGGTCATCTTTTCCTTGAGCTCTAGGAATGCTTTGGAGGCTGCCCTAGTCCACACAAAGGTGCCTTTCTTGAGGCAATCCATGATAGGAGCGGTGATTGTGCTAAACCCACGGATGAATCTCTTATAGAAGGTAGCTAGCCCGTGAAAGCTTCTGGCCTCATGAAGGGTCTTGGGCTCGGGCCACTCAAGAATAGCTTGGACCTTTTTGGGGTCCATGGATACCCCTTGGGATGAGACAATAAATCCTAGGAAGGCTAGTTGATTGGTCAAGAAATGACACTTCCCGGGGTTAGCAAAGAGACTCTCCTTCCTAAGAATGGTGCACACTTGTTTGAGGTGATCGAGGTGGGCTTCCTTGGATTGGCTATATATGAGGATGTCGTCAAAGTAGACAACTAGAAAGATGCCAATGAAGGGCCGGAGGACCTCGGACATGAGGCGCATGAAGGTGCTTGGCGCATTAGAAAGGCCAAAAGGCATGACAAGCCATTCATAGAGACCGTCCTTAGTCTTAAAGGCGGTTTTCCACTTGTCCCCGGGCCTAATGCGAACTTGATGGTAGCCACTCTTGAGGTCAATTTTGGAGAAGATGGTGGCTCCAGCTAGCATGTCTAACATATCATCTAACCGAGGGATGGGGAACCTATACTTGACCGTTATCTTGTTGATGGCTCAGCTATCCACACACATGCCCCAAGTTCCGTCCTTTTTGGGTGTGAGAAGAGCTGGGACGGCACAAGGGCTTTTGCTAATCCGGAGGAAGCCCTTCTTGATGAGCTCCTCAATTTGCCTCCTGAGCTCGGCATGCTCAGTGGGGTTGAGGCAGTAGTGTGGGAGGTTAGGCAAGGTGGCCCCGGGTACGAGGTCGATGGCATGTTGCACAGCGTGCATGGGTGGTAGTTTGTCCGGAAGTTCCTCGGGAAACACATCATGGAAGTCCTCAAGGAGTTGTTGAATTTATATTGGGTGTGGGTTGGTTGGGGTGGATTCCCCGAGGCAAATGACAATGGCACACACTTGTTCTCCGTGGTTGACTTCTTCCTCAAGCTCTTTCCTAGTGATGAGGTGTAGGCTCCTAGGAGGCTCATTTATGGTACTAGGATTAAGGCTTGATGGGGTGGGGTTTGGTGGGTTTGGAATAGTGGGAGGGGTAGGGGATCCCTCAAGTTTCTTGGGAAGGGTGCGGGGTGGAGAAGGGTTGAGTTGGATTTTCTTTCCCTCATGAGTGAAGATGCAAGTGTTTGTCCTTCCAAGGAAGGTGGCATCTACATCGTAGATCCAAGGCCGCCCTAGGAGTATACTCCCAACTTCCATTGGTAGGATGTCACACCATACTTGGCCTTGATAGGATTGGAATGTAATGGGGACAAGGCAACGAGCACTAACGGGTATGGAGGTGGCATCAATCCATGCTACCCGATATGGGTGTGGATGTAGGGAGGTGGTAAGGCCCAAAAGTTTGACGGTGTCGGGTGACACCACATTCACACTACTTCCATTGTCCAAGATGACCTTTCTAACATGGCTCCCTATCCGGATGTAGGTATGGAATATGGTGTTTCTTTTCCAATCATGCTCTTGGGTTTGAGTGAGGGTGCACCTAACCACTCCGAGATGGGAGTCGGTGGATGGAGGGAGTTGTTCTTGGTTGGTCTCTATGTAGTGGTTCTCATACTCCTCCTCCCATTCAAGAGAGGGTTCATATATCTCAACTTCCCCTTCAAATTCAGCTTGGGGTTGGGGGTTGGACTCCTCTATGAGCAAGTTAGATGCTCCCTTGGTGGGGCATTGATTGGCAAAGTGTCCATACCCATAGCACCTAAAGCATTGCTGCCCACTTTGATGGTTTGGGGTCATCTTAGTGTGAGGGGGAGTGGGTGTCGGATTGGGCCTATTGGGAGTTGTGTTTAGGGGCCCACTTGTGGGGCGGGGTGGTGGAGTGCCACTAGGAGGGGTGACCCGGGTGGGAGGAGCTCCCATGGGTGTGGGAAGGAGACCTCTTTGGGGAGGTGGAGGGTTGGCCCGAGGTGCCATGGCTTTGGGGTCCATCCCCCGAGGGGGAACCATTCGTGTATACCGAGAGAATTTCTCGGCATCCCGAGCTACTTGGTAGGCTTGCTCTAAAGTGGCTACTTGACGCATGAATAATTCCTTTTTTATATGGAATTGAAGTCCATTCCTAAAGCGGGAGAGTGTGACGGTGGGGTCCTCTTGGACTCCACACTTGAGAAGGTAGTAGTCAAACTTCTCAATGTACTCCATAACGGTCTTTCCCTCTTGGGTCAAGGCTTGCCACTCATCTAGGAGATTTTGATGGTAGGAGGGTGGGACATATTTGAGTTTGAGTTGGTCTTTCATGGCCCCCCATGTGGTGATGGGAGCTTCCCTCCTAACTATCCTTAATGCCTCAACATTCATCCAATGAGTCTTGGCTAGTTTGGTTAATTGCATCTTTGCAAGCCGGACTCTCCTATCCTCGGTCATTGGGTACCAATCAAAATATTGGTCCATGGCTGCCGCCCAATCTAAATAGATGCTCGGATGATGAGACCCATCAAAGGTGGGTGCATCGACTTTCACAAGTCTCATTAGTTGGTCATCCGGGTTGTCCCAGGGGAGTCTCTCATTCCTTCTAGGAGGTGGGTCCCTTTCCGGTTCGGGAGGGTGGTCAAGGTTGAGCTCTCCTATGGCTTGCTCCACATGTGGAGGTGGTTCCCTCCTATCTCCTACCCTTGGGGCAGGCCTATTTTCCTCAATTTGTTCAAGCCGGGCCGTTATATCATCAAGCCGTCCCATAATGTTAGTCATGCCTTCCACAAGAAACCTCATGTGGTCAGGAAGCTCGTGCTCGTTGTGAGCGGGATTCCCTTGGGGATTGAGATTCATAGTGTTATTGGAAGAGGATGGATTGACTTGATAATGAGTTCCACTACGAGTGGTCATGCAAAGTTGGGTGGGCTATGCAAGGGTGTGCGGATGCACCTATGAAGGACTTAGTGTAACCCAAGACTAGACTTGTAAGGACAAGCCTATGACTACTCTGATACCACTTGATGTGGCACAGCCCAAGGTTGACTAAGTATGAATTGAAGATCCTAGGACCTAGACCCGCAAGCATACAAGCACTCCAATGATTCTCACAATAGCGGCTTACTCTCACGGCACACGCGATCACCCGGAGGGGCCGGGGGATGATGGCGAGGGTCCGAGGTGAGACCCAATGACTCTAAGTGACTTAGTGGGCTTTGGCTGACCCCTAAGGATCTGGGTTACCCAACTTCGTGGGCGGCTGGCTCGCAGGGCGGGGTTTGGGTGGCACTCACTCCCGGTCCGCGGTGGTCACACCCAAAGTAGCTTACAAGATCGGGCTCTCTTCTCACCGTCCGACGGGCATACAAAGCAATACTAAATTTGCAGAAATGAGGCAATCAAGGATGGAATCAGATGCTCATCTGATCGGTGTGTAAACACCGATCCCGCTCGGAGACGAGGGCGCGCCGGGTGGCGAGGGTATACACCCGATCGCCGCGGCGGTGTCGCTTGACCTGAAAGTGAAAGGAGTACATCACTACGCCTCTCGCAGGAGGGGTGATCTTGGGGTGGGGATTAAGCTTATTACATCCAAAACTACCTCCACGCAGGGAGGGGCCTTCAGCCGGCCAAGCGGGGTGGGGAATTATGCAAAGGAAACCCGACTTTCCGAACTCCGCCGGTTCTGCCAACCTTCAGGTTCGCTGGACAGGGTGTCGATGATGACGCTGCCACGGACTCCACGGAACTCCAAACTTGACGAAACTGGTGCCAAAAGTTTCCCAACTAAAATATGATGGTGTCTAAAGTTTTGGGGAAGCTCTGAAACTCGGGGCTGACCGGACTGGCGACTGGAGCAGGATAGCAACGTTCTACCTCTGACTGGTGCAGGACTGGTGTAGCAAATTACAGAAAGCACTGCGGATGCTCTCAAACTCCAATTAGAACGAAGCTAGTGGTGACGCGATTGTGGTCAGGGTAGCTTCGAGCAGAAATTGACGGGGCCACAATCCGAGGTCGGGGAAGAGAGTGGTGGCCGGAAAAGTGGGGACTGGTCGAACTTGGAACCACAGAGAGCAGTCTGCACTATTCGGCGAAGAAAATCAGAACTGATAGCTCCGGTGGCCGATTGAGGTCATTCTTCTTGGAGATGAAAGCTAACTAGACGTAGTTCCTGACTTCCGAAAATGGCGCTCAGATCGTTCCCGTACAGACTGTGGTGGCTTCTGCTTTCAGCTTCAGGTATTCAGACAGGGACAGCAAATGCAGTCGGACGAGATCTGCTCCTACGAACAGCTCCGACCTCAGAAGCCAGAAAGACCACCACCGTTGGAAAGCTAACTCGCAGACGATTCCAGCAATATAGACCTTGACACCTGAATCTTTGAGAGCCGGTCGTGGTTGCCTCTGCAAGTCACTGCAACCCTGCTGCCTAAAACAGGGACAAAATGAGGAGAAGATGAGGGTGTGGGGAAGGGGATGGCCAAGAGAGTAAGAGGTGGGAGGTGTATCTAATGGCTATGGGAGGGAGCTGTGGGGTGTTAGGGGTTGTGAAGGCTAGGGAGAAGAAGGTGGGGAAGGCGAAAATGGGCTGGAGAGAGGGCTGGAGCTGCAAGAGGTGGTGGTGGGAAGATGGGGGGCACAAGAGAGAAGGTGAGTGGGAGAGGAGGTGGGGGGCGAAGTTGGCTGTTGGGAGGGAGATGGAGTTCGACCTAGGGTGGTTTGGGGGAAGGGAGATGGGAGGGAAGTTCAAAATGGGCCTAGGGAGGAGGGCCTTCAGCCTTGGGGAGGTGGGGAGGTGCTTAGGGAAGTGGAGAGGGTAGGTGGTGGTTGGGAAGTAGGGCTTAGATTGGTGGAGGGTTATTGGGACTAGATGTGGAGTAAAGAGGGGTTATGGGAAGTTGTGGGGAGTTAATGGAGATAGGTGGGGGTTGGAAGTGGTTGGGAGGGGGAGGAGAGAGAGAGGGGTTCGCCCCCTTCTTGAAGAAAGAGAGAGAGAGATGATGAGAGAGATAATGAGAGGGAGGTGGCAAATGCTATTGTAATATTCATCAAAAGTTGAGTACATGAGGAGAGATGGGCCTATATATAGGCAACCATTCTTTACATGACCAAACTGTCCCTGACAATAAGACAAAAGACCGAGCATATCCTAGACTCAATCCTATGGGCCCATAACTAAGGTAATAAGGCCCAATTAAGCATAACAAGGGAAATGGACTAGAACCACATGACTCAATAAAGGGAAATACAAAAGATAGGACTCAATAAAAGGAAAATACATAAAATGAAACTAAGGAAATGAAGATAACAAGTGTAGATCATAGTCAGTCCACATCAAGAGTGTACAGGCGACCCGAGCTAGAGGGAGTGTCGTGAGATGCCCTCATCACCTTGTGACCGAGGCATGGGAAGCTTCCCGTACCTGGCGAGGATTTTCTCCAGTCTGGGACCTCTCGTCTTGCCGTCGCTCAGGCAGGATGGGTTGGGGTCCCATCAGCCGGTTCGTAAGCTCCCGGTAGAGTCCGATCAGGGCCCGGATCTCCTGTCGGAGTTCATCTAGGTCACCCGACGTGACCTCTTCTCGAGGATGGGTGGAAGAGGCTTCCTGCGACCCCCGACGAGAGTTGGGTCGCTGATGGGAACCGCACCCCCCATGGCTGGCGTTGCGAAGGCTTCCACGGGGTGCCATAGCTTTTCGTACGGTTTCCCATAGACGGCACCAAGAAGTGTAGAGGCAGAAAACTGGTTTCTATGCCACATACCACCTTCTCTATTTATTGAATGGGGAAGTCATCTCGCACCCGTGGAGGCCTGCAAGCACCAGGAAACAAGAGTCGTCAGAAGGAGTCCCGGGTGTTATCCTAGGGGACAACTCTCTGATGCTTAAGTCAGTAATGGACTAATGAAGAGCAGAGAAGAGCAATTGAAAGAGAGATAGTTATATGAGGTCGAGGAGGCACGTAGATCCTCCAGACGAGTGCTCGCCGCTCCCAGTGTTCACTTAGTGAGTGCTCGCTGGGTGGGAACATCTCCGGGAGGGACCTTCCTTTGAGTCGGGACTGCTGTTGTGTAGCAAGGGTTAGCGGCTCTATTCTCTAGGGTAGCGATTTGGCAGAAGGATCCACCGTGTCTCTCTTCTCTGTCGTCATCCTTCTTATAGGGGTTGTCCTGGAGTGAGGATCCTTATCCCTCGATGGGGAAAGGCGTTAGTAGTGGAGTAACGCTTCCCTGCTATAGCAGTGGGAGCTTTCCGTTGGAGGGCGATTGTCTCGGCGTCGGCTGGTCTCGGGGCGTGTCTTACGGTGCTCGTGGGATGTGCTCGCCCATTATGGGATGGAGGCCGACGTTGTAGGGAGTAACGGTCGGTCGCCGGAGGGTCTTCTGGTGATCCCTACGCTTGGGCCGTAGCCTCTATGCACTGTAGAATCCGATGTCGGACTAAATTGGGCCGTACCTTGGTGGGCCGTGGCTGCCGGGCGCCTCCTGGGTGCGCTTGTAGAGGCGGGATCGGACTGAGCCCATCATTATTGGGCCGGTCTTAGGCCAAGCTGAATTTACCCTCCTTAGGCTTAACTACAAACTAACTCAAAAGCTCAAGAGGAAAAAGAGCATGACTACCCATTCAAGATTTATCAAATTTCTGCCTTAACTACAATTGACAGTTTAGTTAAACAACCCATCCATCCAAGCAATATGAGAATTACCATTCAAGTGAAATCTACCAAGGCCTGATGTGAAATGATTAACCAAAATGCAAGTCCAAAGAACTCATATGTAAAACCCATGAAAACACATTCAAGACATTAAGAAGTCAAGAGAAATATGCATGAAAGCACTGCACTGCACTGGACAGAGTTCTGTCCAGCAGGGGTCGATGCCATGCACGTGATGCATCGAGACAATGGAAGAAGCCTGCTTAGATGTGGTTGACGCACTGTCAATGTGCATCGACGCAGTCTTCTATCAAACGAGGATTTGGGAATTTTTAGTCTTACCAATTCTTTTACCATGATCAACAAAAACTTCCAAGTCATTTTGAAACCTTAAAGACCCATGAAGAGAATACATAAAACACAAATGGGTTGACACACCATCTTACCCAAAAGTCATCAATTGAAGGATTTGAGAGACTAAAACCTTACCAATGTTTCTTGAGGAATAAAAATGTGATTTTCACCTGTATTGAATCAAGAACACCAAAATACTCATTCAAGCACACATTTGTGTCCCACAAGTTGTCCACCATAGATTTGTTCATGTAATGTAAGATTATCAAAATATGAGCTCCTTACGCATCAATGGACAATTTCCACAAACACATGCACACACGATTTGTCATCATTAAAACTTAAACTCCAAAATCAACTTGGGGATCCAACATTTTCTAAAGGGTGATCCTTAAGCACTCGAATATTGGTAAGAGGATTACCTGAATTGATGTTTACCTCCCCCTAAACTCTTGACCCTTCAATCTCACTTTCAATCCTTGGTTCTGCACTTTGACCTCTTTGCTTTTCTTTATTTTCTAGAAATTCTCCTACATTGATGTCCCTGCAAAAATTATTTTCAAACTTGTCAGATGACTCATCACATGTGACATGTGGAGATTCTTTAACAGTTTCATTTTTCAGATTATAAACTCTATAGGCTCGAGAAGTTTTAAAATAGCCGAGAAAAATTCCTGGTTCACTTTTAGCTTCAAACTTATCAAGATCTCTTTTATAACTTACATGAATAAAGCACTTTATACCAAAGACTTTAAAGTATGCAAGTGAAAGTTTCTCACCTTTCATTATTTCATATGGAGTCTTTTGAGTATAAGGTCTTACCATAGCTCTATTAATGACGTAGCCAGAGGTGTTTACAGCTTCAGCCCAAAACCTTCTAGGTAAGTTGCTCTCCACTAGCATTGTTCGAGCCATCTCCACCAAGGTTCTATTTCTTCTCTCAACTACTTCGTTTTATTCTGGAGTTCTTGGTTGAAGAGTATCTGTGATTTATGCCATTATCCCTGCAAAAATCATCAAACTGTGAATTCTCAAATTCACCACCATGGTCTGATAGAATATTGGAAATAGAGAACTTACAATCCTATTTTATCTTTTTGAAGAATACCTGAAATTCACTAAAGGCATCATTTTTGTGAGTCAAGAAAAATACCCAAGTGTATCTAGAGTAGTCATCTACTAGAATATGTCAATATCTTCTACCAGTTAAGCTAGCTGATCTAGTGGGTCCAAACAGATCCATATAGATTAAATCAAAAGGTTTTGAAGACATATTTTCAGTTCTGGATTTAAATGACTTTCTGGTTGATAGTTAAAATGCATGCCGCTAATACATCCACTACCAAATTTAATTATCGACCCACAAATTAATTATAAGAAAATAGTTAAGCGGTGAGTCCGAGTCGAGTCCACAGGGAAATTTAGATTTTAAGATAGAAAATCTTGAGTTTTATAATTAACAATTCATGAGCAAATGGACATTAAAATAAAAGTTGATGAATTTGAAATCAACTAATCTAAATGAATGAACATAAAGAACTACGACACCAACTAATTTAAATGAGAGCACAGAAGATATCAGACAGACTACACTTAGAGAAGAGGGAGTGTGAGATGAAGATAATAAACAAAAGTTACACACATTTAGTTAACATTAAGGACAGGTTATACTTAAGACTTATTTATCGAGTCTAAAAAAATTGCAAAATCCAAGGATTAACTAGATTATACTATGAAGCAAAACAACACTTTGAACATATAATGAAGCTAAAGGGAAATGACAGTAGACAGCACAGATGACAGAATGCAACTCGGAAGGAGCCTTTGCTCTCTGCTTCTCTTCATCTTGTCACTGCAGAAGAGGTACAGACGCGGCAGAGGAGGGTGTGGCGAGCTGCATGGACTGGCGAACAGAAACTGCACGAACTAGGACTCAAGCTGGGCCTGCACGGATCGCAGCCTGCTCTTCACGCCAAGGAGGCTCGCGACGCCCACTACTGCTCTCCTCGACTGTCACGGACGGCACGTCGTGACTGAGAGGCACCCACACGCTGCAGCAGCCAAGGAGGCTCGCTACCAAGAACTTCCAAAGAAGACCAACAACCCAAAGAGAGAACCAAAAAGCAAAACCCGAACCCCCCTGCGGCAACGCCTGAACTTCGGAAGAACACTGTGAAAAGCCAAATCTAAGAAAACAGAGACTAGAACCCAAAAGCCAGTTCAAAAAAATGAAGACCCCCTCCCGCGTCCCCTAAACCTCCCATTTATAAAAACATGCCTCGCAAAGAACTCCACAGAACCACCTCCATGATTCTCGCCATCGCCGCTGTCATCCATATTTCTTCGCTCCATCAGCTCCGTATGTCGTTGGATGCGAACAGAGCTCGCAAGGGATCCTCCTGCACCGTTGCACTCTGTTCGGATGGGTTCCGCGATCTCGCCAACGTCCCTCTCTTTATCCCATGCTAGCATCTTGCCACAAGCGAACCACCCACCGTTCATGCTACCGCTAACGTCACCCACGGAGCGAACGGTTGCCAGTCTTTGAGCGGATGGCCTCCGCTTTTCATGCCACCATCTTTATCCTCCGCCGGTGTCATCCTTGGCTGGATCTACCTTATCTCGTCGATGACATGCACAAAGAAATTCAATCGCTTTTGACGTGAGTGCCACCCGTGTGGCTAACCCATCTTTCGCATGCAAGTGGCCACCTTCTCACGTTCGTTGCACACCATCATCGCATGCCAAGCACGTGATGACCTTCTTATGTGCCTCATGCAACCCACTTGTTTCTCTTCATGAAGGAGACCTCACCCTCTAGCTACGTTAGTAGCAAAGCCATGCATGTGTTATTGATATTCAAATTAAGCCCAAGGTCTTGCCAATGTTGCATCTTGCTGCCACTCATATATATATACACGTGATATCCACAGCCACCTTGATTAATTCATGCAACTCTCATGGCCATCTTACGTGAAGGAAGTGCACCACCATGCATGTGTTTCATGCATGCAAGCTTTAGACCCATCAATTTTCCAGCCTTTGCCCTACAACGAGAATAGATATTAAAGGCCCTTAACACATAGAAGATTAATGCAAATCTTATTCACGATGCACTCAAGTTTATGATTGTTATTATTTACAAATTACTTCCCAATAATAGTTGTTTTCCATGAAAACTCATAATTTAACAAGAATCAATTTTTGTGAACTTTTTCCACCTAGTCAATCAATTTACTAAGAATTATCTCTCAAACGTACAAAAATAATATGTGAAAATATGAAGTTATCACACCCCCCAACTTACTCATTGCTAGCCCCTTAGCAATGCAAATACTTATGAATTTAGGACTAACAAGAGTTCATAAACCACGTTTCATGACAAGAATGTGAGCATCATGATTTAAACTATAGAATACTGCAAGTTCAAGCAATGTATGCCAGGAATAAACTTCGTCAATCCATGTAATTAGACACTTCCTCAGGTTACACTCATAAATTTTTGTATCTCTTTGTGTAAGTGCTCTAATTTGATTAGTGGACATCAGACAACTGGATGCATGAGCTTTCTAATTATCACTTTAACGATGATTTCCAATTCTACCTATTGCAAATCAGACTCTCGAATTACAGGCAGCTTCACTCTGCCTTATTTCATCATCATTTTTTTTCTCATATATATTTTTTTCTATCATGGTGCTGCACATTCCTTCACCGTTTGACGCGAACCTCAACTCTTGCCTTAGGAGAAGCAGGCCCGGTTACTAGGATCAGGAGCATTTTCCATGATTTTTTTCTTTTTCATACACATTTTTTTTTCTTTTGGTGCTTTGCACTTATTCGTAGGCAGGTAGCTCTTTCCCCACGATTGATCTTCAATGACTAGGCAGAATTTTCAATCATCACCTAAGTATTAAGCAAAAATCTCATCATCCTTATGTTTAATACCCACTATTCTCATTAGTGTGCAAATGTGTGCGAGTTCAAGAATCTGAGTGTGTTCCGAGGAAGATGCTAAAAACATAGTAAACTAATTCACCCCTTAACTCACTGCTGTCACAAGTGGATATTCTAAGCCTTATCATTTTGACAAGTTTCTTATCATGAAAAATGATCCTGAAGCACTTGTTAGGGGTGTCATGAAGGATTACAACATTTTGATGAAAATTTAAGCTTAACCTACCCCCCAACTTAAGTGACATTGTCCTCAATGATATGATTAAAATAGAAAACTAGGACAATATGGAGTGAATGCATTGAGAGGGAAAGGTACAACCTGGGCGGGAAGAAGTCTGTTGGTAGGGACATGCTGCTCCATGCTCCTTGTTCCTAAAAAGAAAAATCAATCATCATTTATTTATTTTTAGAAGAAAGAATTGGGTTGCCTCCCAATTAGCGCTAAGTTTAATGTCTTCAGCCAGACATCAGCGAATTCAACTTGGTTCAATTAATGCAATTTCTTCCACAATCAGTTCATTTGAGACTCCTTCAATGAAGGGTTTGAGTCTCTGGCCATTGACTTTGAATGTGTTGCCACTTTTGGGGTCATAGATCTCAACAGCACCATGGGGAAATGAATTAACTACAATGTATGGCCCATCCCATCTAGATCTAAGCTTCCCAGGGAAAAGTTTCAATCTAGAATTGAACAACCAGACCTTTTGATTAGGTTCAAATGTTTTCCTGGAGATGTGTTTGTCATGAAAAGTTTTCATCTTGGCCTTATAGATTTTGGAGTTCTCATAGGATTCCTCACGAAGCTCCTCTAACTCACTTAATTGCAAGGCCCTGTGTGATCCAGCTTGGGTCAAATCCAGGTTAAATTTTTTGATTGCCCAATAAGCCTTGTGTTCCAGCTCCACTGGGAGGTGGCAGGCTTTTCCATAAATCAATCTGAAGGGTGACATCCCAATAGGGGTCTTATATGCTGTTCTGTAGGCCCACAAAGCATCACCCAATCTCTCAGCCCAGTCTTTCCTATCAGTCCTCACAGTCTTTTGCAAAATGTTCTTGATTTCTCGATTTGAAATTTCTACCTGCCCACTTGTTTGGGGATGATATGGAGTGGCCACTTTGTGAGTGATCCCATACTTTTTCAGCAAACTCTTGAATTGATAGTTAGTGAAGTGACTACCTCCATCACTAATTATAGCCCTTGGGAATCCAAATCTAGAGAAAATGTTCTTTTGCACAAATTTCATGACCACCTTGTGGTCATTGGTTCTAGTTGCTACAGCTTCAATCCATTTGGAAACATAGTCAACAGCCACTAGAATATACTCATGCCCATAAGATGGTGGAAATGGTCCCATGAAATCAATTCCCATACATCAAAAATTTTGACCACAAGAATGGGGTTCAAGGGCATCATGTCTCTTCGACATATATTCCCCATGGTTTGACATTTTGGGCAAGATTGACTAAAAGCATGGGCATCCTTAAAGAGAGTGGGCCAATAATAACCACTCTGGAGGACTTTCGCAGCAGTTTTCTTTCCAGAAAAATGACCTCCGCAAGCAAGAGTGTGGCAGAAGGTGAGAATTCTTTGATGCTCATTTTCAGGGACACACCTTCGAATGACATTATCCGCACAGATACGGAATAATTATGGATCCTCCCAAAAATAGTGTCTTATCTGAGCATAGAATCTATCCTTCTCATTCTTAGACCAACCTTCAGGGGTCAATCCAACAGCCAGATAATTGACAATATTGGCATACCAAGGGGGTTGGATGTGGCTAATGGACAAGAGTTGTTCATCAGGAAAAAAGTCTCTTATGGGCTCCTTTTCTTGCACAAGAATTATAGAGAGATGATCAGCCACCACATTCTCAGACCCCTTTTTATCCCGAATTTCAATATCAAATTCTTGCAAGAGTAAGATCCATCTAATCAAACGGGGCTTGGCTTCTTTCTTGGACATGAGGTATATCAAGGCTGAGTGATCAGAGTAGATGATGACCTTGGATCCTAAGAGATATGATCTGAATTTTTCAAGGGCGAACACCACAGCCAAGAGTTCTTTTTCAGTGGTGGTGTAATTCAGTTGAGCATCACCCATAGTGCGACTAGCATAATAAATCACCACAGGGCGTTTGTCAATCCTCTGCTCTAAGATTGCTCCTATAGCAAAATCTGAAGCATCACACATGATTTCGAAGGGAAGGGACCAATCAGGTGGTTGAAGGATTGGAGCTTTGGTCAGAGCTTCCTTCAAAATATTGAATGCTTGTAAACATTGTTCATCAAGATTGAATGGGATATCCTTGGCTAGGAGAAGGGTTAAAGGTCGGGCAATTTGAGAGAAATTTTGGATAAACCGGCGATAGAAGCCGGCATGGCCAAGGAAAGACCGAATTTGCTTAACTGAGGTGGGTGGAGGAAGATTAGAAATGAGGTCAATTTTGGCCTTGTCCACCTCTATACCCCGCTCAGATACTATGTGGCCCAACACTATGCCCTCCTTTACCATGAAGTGACTCTTCTCCCAGCTTAGAATCAACATCTTTTCTATGCACCTCTCCAAAATTTTTGTCAAATTATCTAGGCACACTTCAAAAGAATCTCCAAAGACTGAGAAATCATCCATAAAAATTTCTAAGAAGTTCCCCACCATATCTGAAAAAATGGCCATCATGCATCTCTGAAAAGTGGCTGGAGCATTACATAACCCAAAGGGCATTCTCCTAAATGCAAATGTCCCATAAGGACATGTGAATGTGGTCTTTTCTTGATCCTCTAGATAAATGGCCACTTGGTTATATCCTGAATAACCATCCAAGAAATAGAAATATTGTTGGCCAGCTAATTTCTCCAAGATTTGGTCAATGAATGGTAGGGGAAAATGGTCCTTCTTAGTGGCCTCATTCAATTTCCTATAATCTATGCATACTATCCATCCTGTGGGTAATCTAGTGGGTACTAATTCTCCTTTGTCATTGCTCACCACAGTGAGCCCAGCTTTCTTAGGTACCACTTGAGTTGGACTAACCCATGGGCTGTCAGAGATTGGGTATATGATTCGTGCATCAAGCCATTTGACTACTTCTTTCTTAACCACTTCTTTCATGTGAGGGTTCAGCCTTCTTTGCATCTCCCTAGATGGCTTTGCATTGTCTTCCAGATAAATGTGATGCATGCATACTGATGGACATATTCCCTTAAGATCGGCCACAGACCAACCTATGGCTTCCTTATGTCTTTTGAGGACATCAATCAGTTGGTCCTCCTGAGTGGGTGTCAGATCAGATGCTATTATGATAGGCAAAGTCCTCTCATCTCCTAAGAAGGCATATTTCAGGGAATCGGGTAGGGGTTTCAATTCTAGGTGTGGTGGGGCATGGATGGAGGGAAGTGAAGGTTCATGTTTCACATCAGACAAATGTTCAAACTGATGAAGAGCATTGACCTCTGAAATGGGCTCTTTGTCTTCAGCTTTGTCAAAGTTTTCTATTCTGGTCAAGGGAGGGTCATTTTCTACCATCTCATCAATCACATCAATGATGTAACAATCTTCTTCCTCCCTTATTTGTTTAGACGCCTTGAAGACATTTAGTGTCATCTTCTGATCTCCAAAAGAGATGTCCATAAGCCCATACTTACAATTGATGTTGGCATTGGCTGTGGCTAAGAAGGGACGGCCCAATATAATTGGGCTTTGGGCTAAGTCTGATTTAGACTCCATGTCAAGGATTAGAAAATCAACTGGAAAATAGCAAGAGTCTATCCTGACAAGGACATCTTCTACCAACCCCCTAGGTGTCTTAACAGATCTATCAGCCAGTTGGAGAATGACAGGGGTTGATTTGAGTTCTCCCATACCAAACTTTTGGTACACAGATGTTGGGAGGAGATTGACACTTGCTCCTAAGTCCAACAGAGCATTTTCAAAGGTGACCCCCCCAATGACACAAGATATGAGTGGGGTGCCAGGATCTTTCATTTTTTGGGGGAGTTGATTTAGTAGGACAGAACTAACATCCTCCGACAATAGAATTCTTTCCAGATTCACCTTTGGTTCCCTCTTTTGAGTGCACATTTCCTTGAGAAATTTAGCATATGCAGGTACATGTTGGATTGCATCTAAGAGGGGAATGTTGATGTGGACTTGTTTGAACAATTTCATCAATTCTTCATTCTGAGCTTGATTGTTCTTCTTTTTCTTTTCTTTCCTAGCGTCCAAGGCATTAGGGAAGGGAATCTTAGGTTTGTAGCTTTCAGGTGATTCATCTATCTTTGCCTTCCCTTTCTCTTTGTTGATTGCATCACTATCCACTATAGGAATGGAAATGAGTTCTTCTTCTTCTTGGGTTTGACTAGATGAGGCTTGATTGGATTCATCAATTTGGTATGGGTCTGATAAGATTTTACCACTTCTTAAGGCCGAAATGGCCTTAGCATTCTCAAATTGTGGGCCCTTTGGAGGATTTGGGCCTTGTTGGAATTGCCCTTGAGGGGCGAGTGGAAGGGGCTGCTGAAAACCAGGAGGATAATTTCTAGGGTTGGGAATGGGTTGACTTGGAAGTTGACCTAGATCTCTCCTTACATTGGTTTCCAAGAGTTGGCCAATCTTGGCCTTCATTTCAGCCATTTGGGTTTGGAAAGATTGGTTTTGGGCCAAAATGAGTTGTTGTAATTGATTGATTTTGTCATCATTTTGGGCAATTGGTGGAGGTTGCATAGGTGGTTGGTAAATTGGAGGAGGATGTGAAGATTGCCCATATGCGGGCTGAGCAAATGAGGGTTGGCCATAAGATGGTTGGCCATAAGGGAATTGAGGGTGATTGGGTAACTGTTGTGACAATTGGTCCCTATGGAAAGTTTGATTTTGAAACTGGGCTTGAGGTTGGGGCTTGGGTGAGAAATTTTGGGTCTGCTGGGGCTTCCAAGAGAAATTTGGGTGATTTCTCCAGCCCGGGTTGTAAGTGTTTGAAAATGGGTCATTGTTGGGCTTAGACAATCCTTGAGCTGCATAGACTTGCTCTTGGATGGCCGGGGGTAATTGAGCTGCTGCAGGGCATTCATCCACTTGATGGGCTGGGCTTTCACAAAGCACACATGCCTCATGGACTTGGTGTTGGCGAGAGTGGAAAGATGGTTGTGATTGAGTATTGAGCGATTGTTTATTCAATTTAATGAGTTCGCCAACTTGTTGAGTCAGCAGGTCAACTTTCTCCAATTTTTGGGTCAAGGCATTCACATCTAATCTAGGCTCAAATTCTCCCCTCTCTTTGACCTCATATATCCCAGCTTTTCTAGATGGCCCTACTGATTTTTCATATGAAGAAAGAGAGGCATGGTTGATGGAGTTCTCACTTAACATTTCAAAGAGGGCATATGCTTCTTCTTCACTCTTACTCATGAAAGCACCTCCACAAGAGGCATCAACCATTTACCTATAAGGTTCAGTCAATCCTTCATAAAAAGCTTGTACAATTTGCTATTTTGATAGCCCATGATGTGGGCATTTTCTTAATAACTCCTTCATTCTTTCCCAAGACTCATGGATCAATTCTCCGGGGGTTTGAGCAAAACCCGTGATAGCTCTTCTCATTGTATTGGTCCGACCTATAGGATAGAATTTTTTCAAAAATTCTTTTTGCATTTCCTCCCATGACCGAATGGGTCTTCCTAAGGTCCCTAACCAATATTTGGCTTTGTCTTTCAAAGAAAAGGGAAAGAGAGTTAGCCTCAGGGCATCATCTGTGAAATTCTGAATTTTCACAGTGGAACATATCTCTAGAAACTCATCTAGGTGCTTATATGGGTCTTCATTTGTAAGCCCATGGAATGAAGGGAGCATCTGGATAGTGCTGGATTTTATCTCATATTGGGCCGCTGGCACTTCCGGAAGATGGATACATGTGGAAGGTTGATAGCTAGAAGGAATGAAATATTCCGTCATCTGCTTGGGTAATTCACCTTGATTAGCCATTTGTTGAATTGGATTTTGGGCTTGATGGATCTCCCTCTCAATTTCTTGGATAGGTTCAACTAAATGCGGATGTTGGGATCTTCTCCCCTGCATGAACTCCAAGAAATTAATTAATTATTTTTTGTTTTTATTTTTTTTTGTTTTTATATTTTTATATGTAATTGCAAACACTTGTTCAACAAATTAACCTACAAAACCTAGGGCTCCTTGGACTTAAAAGCACAAATAGTGAGTATTCCCCAAAGTTCAATTGCAATATTGCATACGCCGACCTTCAAGTTGGCCAGGTAAGAGGTAGGATCGTGGGAGGTTCCCCTTACTTTCGCAAGCTCCTAATTAATGAACCACGAATCCACTTAGGCGTAGCCTTTTAACCTCTTGCCTAGACACCAACCTCAGATGGTGATACAAGCACAATCTCCCTTAGGTTCCAACCACTAAGTGGGCTTAATGTTAGCTTTCTCACAAATCAACTTAAATCCAACCCAAGCCCGCTACCAAATTTGTCCACTAGCCAGGAAAGAGGTGGGGTTGTGGGAGGCTCCCCCTACTGATGTAGGGTCCTAATTAATAAACCACAATCTCACTTAAGGCGTTTGCCATTGGACCTCTTTCCTAGACACTAGTTTTCAAATTGATAATGGACCTAAGTGGACCCAAATCTCAATGTGAACCTTAGGGCCAATGTCTACTGAATTTTATTAGGCTTAGGAAATGCAAAATGAAGAGTTGTGGTTTGTGGGCCAAGGAAGGGTGATCAAATCCCCACCTTATGTGATTATGGGTTTTGCCCTTAAGATAGTTTAAAATGAAAGGCAACACCACATAGTCAAACAAGGGGTTCTATGCAAATTTGAATGTCATGTGATTAAGAAAAAGATAGAAGAACTCACCTTGCCCCCGCAATCTTCAATGATGCATTTAACAAAATTAAATAACAAAAAAAATTCTAACCTATATGATGCATGACCTAAGACATGAAAATGTGGTTGCTAATCTTGAGATGATGATTTTTATTAAAGCTCAAGTGAAATTTTTTTTTTAATTAATTATCCTATCTAACCACAAGATATGAAAAATAAAGAAAATAAACTCAAATGAAGGAGAGAAATGTGAGTACTTACTTGAAAAAGCGTTCCCTCATTTTTTTTTTGAAATAAATGACAAAGAAAACTTACCACTTTTTTTTTGATTTTCCTACAAAAATAAGAAAAAGAGAAATTATTAGTGTCAATTTATGTACAAAAATACAAGATTAACGACCTAAAAATCATAAACTTCCCCGGCAACGGCGCCAAAAATTGATAGTTAAAATGCATGCCGCTAATACATCCACTACCAAATTTAATTATCGACCCACAAATTAATTATAAGAAAATAGTTAAGCGGTGAGTCCGAGTCGAGTCCATAGGGAAATTTAGATTTTAAGATAGAAAATCTTGAGTTTTATAATTAACAATTCATGAGCAAATGGACATTAAAATAAAAGTTGATGAATTTGAAATCAACTAATCTAAATGAATGAACATAAAGAACTACGACACCAACTAATTTAAACGAGAGCACAGAAAATATCAGACATACTACACTTAGAGAAGAGGGAGTGTGAGATGAAGATAATAAATAAAAGTTACACACATTTAGTTAACATTAAGGATAGGTTATACTTAAGACTTATTTATCGAGTCTAAAAAAATTACAAAATCCAAGGATTAACTAGATTATACTATGAAGCAAAACAACACTTTGAACATATAATGAAGCTAAAGGGAAATGACAGTAGACAGCACAGATGACAGAATGCAGCTCGGAAGGAGCCTTTGCTCTCTGCTTCTCTTCATCTTGTCACTGCAGAAGAGGTACAGACGCGGCAGAGGAGGGTGTGGCGAGCTGCACGGACTGGCGAACAGAAACTGCACGAACTAGGACTCAAGCTGGGCCTGCACGGACCGCAGCCTGCTCTTCACGCCAAGGAGGCTCGCGACGCCCACTACTGCTCTCCTCGATTGTCACGGACGGCACGTCGTGACTGAGAGGCACCCACACGCTGCAGCAGCCAAGGAGGCTCGCTACCAAGAACTTCAAAGAAGACCAACAACCCAAAGAGAGAACCAAAAAGCAAAACCCGAACCCCCCTGCGGCAACGCCTGAACTTCGGAAGAACACTGTGAAAAGCCAAATCTAAGAAAACAGAGACTAGAACCCAAAAGCCAGTTCAAAAAAATGAAGACCCCTCCCGCATCCCCTAAACCTCCCATTTATAGAAACATGCCTCGCAAAGAACTCCACGGAACCACCTCCGTGATTCTCGCCATCGCCGCTGTCATCCATATTTCTTCGCTCCATCAGCTCCGTATGTCGTTGGATGCGAACATAGCTCGCAAGGGATCCTCCCGCACCGTTGCACTCTGTTCGGATGGGTTCCGCGATCTCGCCAACGTCCCTCTCTTTATCCCATGCTAGCATCTTGCCACAAGCGAACCACCCACCGTTCATGCTACCGCTAACGTCACCCACGGAGCGAACGGTTGCCAGTCTTTGAGCGGATGGCCTCCGCTTTTCATGCCACCATCTTTATCCTCCGCCGGTGTCATCCTTGGCTGGATCTACCTTATCTCGTCGACGACATGCACAAAGAAATTCAATCGCTTTTGACGTGAGCGCCACCCGTGTGGCTAACCCATCTTTCGCATGCAAGTGGCCACCTTCTCACGTTCGTTGCACACCATCATCGCATGCCAAGCACGTGATGACCTTCTTATGTGCCTCATGCAACCCACTTGTTTCTCTTCATGAAGGAGACCTCACCCTCTAGCTACGTTAGTAGCAGAGCCATGCATGTGTTATTGATATTCAAATTAAGCCCAAGGTCTTGCCAATGTTGCATCTTGCTGCCACTCATATATATATACACGTGATATCCACAGCCACCTTGATTAATTCATGCAACTCTCATGGCCATCTTACGTGAAGGAAGTGCACCACCATGCATGTGTTTCATGCATGCAAGCTTTAGACCCATCAATTTTCCAGCCTTTGCCCTACAACGAGAATAGATATTAAAGGCCCTTAACACATAGAAGATTAATGCAAATCTTATTCACGATGCACTCAAGTTTATGATTGTTATTATTTACAAATTACTTCCCAATAATAGTTGTTTTCCATGAAAACTCATAATTTAACAAGAATCAATTTTTGTGAACTTTTTCCACCTAGTCAATCAATTTACTAAGAATTATCTCTCAAACGTACAAAAATAATATGTGAAATTATGAAGTTATCACTGGTCTATTTGCCTTGAGCACAAGCCTCACAAATTTTATTGTTTCTTTTGAACGAAATTTCAGGTAGACCTTTGACCAAGCTGAATTTAGTCAATTTATGCAACACCTTATGACTGGCATGACCTAACCTACGATGCCAAAGACAAGCTAAGTCATCTTTATTTACAGTAAAATACAAATTAATATGGGTTGCATCATCTAAATCTACCATGTAGATGTTATTGACCCCTTTTCTAATGAATTTCACAATTTCTGAATTTGGTTCAAATATAGTGCATGCATGAGAGTCAAAAACAACTCTATGGCCCTTATCACATAGCTGACTAATACTTAGAAGATTATATGCTAAACCCTCTACAAGCAGAACATCTTCAATGCAACATGACAAACACTGACCAACCTTACCTGATCCAACAATTTTGCCTTTGGTGTTTCCTCCAAAAGTAACATGACCTACATCCTTTTCAACCAACATGTAGGATTTATCTTTATCTTGTTGGGACGCTAAAGGGTGATCTAAAGGGGGGTGAATAGATCAATCACCCGTTAAAAAATTACTGCAGCAGAATCAAATGCGGAATGAAAACTTCTACTAAACAGATAGTGGGCACAATGCGAATGCCACCCAGAACAGATGAAGAACCGTCCTAAGCATACATCTACTGTGCGAAGATAGAAATATAGAAGCTAGGCAAACCACAAAATAATCACACAGTAGACAAAGGCTTTTAGGTGGTTCGGTCCTCCAGACCTACATCCACCCCACACTCAACCCGAGTGTGGCTTACTGCTGACTCACAGCTTGAACCGCTGGGCATCACAGCTTGCCATACAATCCGCTGGGCAACACAGCTTGCCGTCCGAGGAATCCTCCTCGCCCCGCTGAGCAACACAGCTTGCTGTCCGAGGAATCCTCCTCGCCCCGCTGAGCAACACAGCTTGCTGTCCAGTGGAATCCTCCACTGCAATCCGCTGGGCAATACAGCTTAGCCGTCCAGAGGCAACACCTCTGCAATCCGCTGACTAACAGCTTGAAGAAGATGAAAAGTAGAAAATAGAAAATGGAAATAAAAAGCAATCTGAAAGCTGTAAACAATGAAGCACAATGTGGCTCTTAAAGAGCTGGATGGCCTGGATTTGATCCACGGTCCATCAAGAACAGATCTCCCTCGATCTCACTCTCTTTCTTCACTCTCTCTCTTTTTCTTTCTTCTCTGCTGCACTTCTCTTCTTCCCTCGATCTCTATTCTCCTTTTCTCTCTTTCTCTTTTTTCTTTTCTTCTGCTGGATCGTGGAAGCTCTCCCTTCTTTTTCCCTTTTCTTCTCTCAACTTCTGCTCTCTGGCTTCGATCACGATCAACCTCCATCTGAAGACAAAGGCTCTATTATATACCAGCAGCAGCAGCAGCAGCAGCAGCAGCAGCAGCAACAGCAGCAGCAGGGCGTGTGTGGCTTCCACAGTTCCCGCCCTAAGAATTCGGACCACGTGGCAGCATCTAGCAGGCTGTCAGTACACGTGTCCTCATCTGGGCACTCTCCTTATCCTCGGATCACGTGCCCAGCACCAGTACGCTCAGCAACTGGAGTTAGATGGCGTCAACCCACTTGCTCCAAGGAGTTGACGCAGCCTTCAGAGATACTTTATCAGCAAAGCTCAAGTCTGCTGCGTTGACGCTTCCAACCCGCAGCGTTGACGCATCAGAGTAATCCAGTAAGCTTCTTTCTTGATTGTTTGAACTACAGCGTCCACGCCACTTGATCAAGGCGTTGACGCATTGGTGTCTAGTGATCAATGTCTTCAGTATATAGGCGTGCTGCGTCGACGCTGCTAGCCCATAGCGTTGACGCAGTGGTGTTCCAGCAGCTAATACTTTAGCTTGTTTGCTTGCTGCGTGGACGCTACCAGGCCGTGGCGTTGACGCAGTGATGTGTTCCAGCAGCTAATACTTCTACTAGTATACTTGCTGCGTGGACACTGTGGTCATTCTGCGTTAACCCTGCACACACAAAAATCTTATAATCATATCATAGAACAAGTGGTTATTTAAATCATATAACACTGAGTGTATATATTCTGAAACAGCAAATGGGCAAGTATGTACACTGAGAGAGTGTAGAGACTTGGAAGTCTTCTTGTGAGCTCAGTGTATATACTTCCCAATGACTAGACTTCAGGAGATGAAGACCAAAGTGCAGACATCACGCTAGTACAGACTTGATCAAGAAACTGGCTGTACAGACTTCAACATAGCTGCGATGTACAGGCTTTGACAAAGCAGCATTGTACATACTTGAAAGTTCAAGGCCACGATGTATAGACTTTCAATGAGGAAGCATTGTGTAGACTTGAGAGGTCTAAGCCAGTGTACAGACTCTACCTCAACAATGAAAGGGCAACACGGATGTACAGAGTTGGCCAAACACTTGAAGATAGGCTGTACAGACTTGAAACTTAATGCAAAGGCCAATGTACAGACTTCTAAATGCTGATGCGTTGTATAGACGTTCATGAGATGCTAACAGAGACGGACGGATGCATATACTTGAACTTGAATGCATGAACAGTCTGTATAGACTTCACCCAGACACTGCATAACACTATGATGCAATGTACAGACTTAACTGAACAGGATGTGCAGACTATGGCTGTACAGACTTTGAAAGCTTGGCGGAGGATGTACAGACTTGAAGTGTGAAGACCATTGTTTAGAGTTGGTGAAATGAAGTCCAGTGTACAGACTTGCAGATACGAAGTCAATGTACAGACTTACACAAGCGAGCTACAGTGCCAATGTGTAGACTTCACGCTGTACAGACTTTCCAAAGAGAACTTAACGCTGTACAGACTTGAGGCTTTGAACGTTGAAGGCACAAGACAATGTACAGACTCAGATACTAGACCAATGTATGAAGCAAAGCAAGAGCTCTTTCAAAGCGATTCCAATGCGTCAACGCATTGAGTCCACTGCGTCGACGCACCAGTTGACACATCTTATAGACCAGCTCTGGGACAGACCAGTGAGTTGACGCAATGATCCCATGCGTCAACGCATCATGCAATACTCATGCAAACTCATGCATTCAATGCTGTATATCAGACACAGTCCTATGCAATCATATCAGCAGCCATATTCAAAACATAATATCATAATGCACTGACTGTGTTGCAATCATCAAAACAAAATCAGCATGCTATCATCAAAACACAATGCACATGCTTGTGCCTAAGAGGCACAACATTCTCCCCCTTTTTGATGATGGCAACACAATGTGACAGTGAGTCACACACAAGATTTTCTCCCCCTTTGACATGATCAAAAAGAGAAAAACAGTAAAAGCAAGAGTGCAAAGTGCATTATGCATGCAAATTCCTCTAGAACATTCTCCCCTGAATGTAAGACTCCCCTGAATTATTTCTCCCCCTAAATAATAGCTCCCCCTTTGAGAAGGAATATGAACATATAAACAAGGAAGAGAAGGTAGAAGGGTCACTTGACAACAGCTGAATCATAGGTTCAGAAGGGAAGCATGATTATAAATAACTGTTAAAGTATAAGAATCAGCAACATACAATTTTGATAAAAATTCAGGTTTAACAGTGATAAATCTAGAGTAAAACATTTGACCCCTGAACAAGAGTTTATAGATTCCATTTATAGCAATGAATCTAGGGCACATGGTATTAATAGATAAGTCAGAAATAATACCCTTTTGTGATTAAACAAGGAAATTCAAGAGAGGCATGATGAGGGCATCTCACGACACTCCCTCTAGTTTGGTCGTCTGCACACTCTTGATATGGTCTGATCATGGTCTCCACTTGTTATCTTCATTTTCCCAGTGTCATTTATGTATTTTCCTTTTATTGAGTCCTATCTTATGTATTTTCCTTTATTGAGTCATGTGGTTCTAGCCCATTTCCCTTATTTTGCTTAAACTAGGCCTTATGTCCTTAGTTATGGGCCCATAGGATTGAGTCTAGGATATGCTCGGTCTTTTGTCCTATTGTCAAGGACATTTTGGTCATGAAAAGAGTGGTTGCCTATAAATAGGCCCCATCTCTCCACTTGTAGTCACTCTTGATGAATATTGAAAAAAACCACCTCTTATTATCTCTCAACTCTCTCTCTTACTCACTATATCTCTCAATCTCTCTCTCATTCTCTCTCTCCCCAAGGGGAGTTCGACCCTCCCTCTCTCTCCTCTTCCCCCCTCACTTACTCCAACCCCCAACCACCTCCACTACCTCACCCACCTCCATTAAGGCTCTCCCCTTCCCCATAGCCCTTCATTTACTTCCCCTCCTTGTCCCAAAGCAACTCTTCCACCTCCCAACACAATTCCCCCACTTCCCCACACAAATCCCACCACTTCCAAGGCCAATTTCGAATTTGAACCTTCCCTCCCATAGCCATTAGAATCATCTTGCCCCTTCTTCTCTCTTGGCCACCCCCTTCCCCACCTCATCTTCTTCTTCACATTCTTACCCTGCTTCAGGAAACAGAATTACAGCAACTTGCAGAGGAGGCCACGGTCACCCATCAACGACTCAGGGAGCAAGGCCTACATTTCCAGAATCATCTGCAAGTCAGCTTTCAAGGCGAGGTGGTTTCGTCGGCATCCGAGTTCGGTGCTGTCCGCAATCACCATTCTTCTCCGACTGCGCCGAACCTCTCAGATCCGGAGCCAGAGCTGCAGAGACGACTCGCCCACGGCTAACCTTGAAGGAACCAGTTTTCAAGGTCTTCTACAAAGTTCTTCCTCCCTCTGTCAGCGTCCAGGAACAGAAGGCGGAACCCCGTTCGGCATCCGAAAACCAGAGTTACTATTTTTCTACCACAACCACGCCGGTCTGCCTCCTCACTGTCTGCACCGACCTCCGTCCACTTCTCTGGACACCCAGTTCATCTCCGACATCAGAAGACGTCCCTGTTTGTTTTGTTGCAAAGAAGACTCCTCCAAGATTCCAAAGAGTCCAGCGGTGCCAGGTTCGGAGCTCCGGAGCGATCGTGGTACCTTCTGCAACCTGCTGTTGCAGACAGAGCTCGACCAGCAACCAGAGCTGCATCCACCTTCCAGCGACCGGTGCTGTCAGCCCTGAGAATCATAGCTTCCCCAAAAATTCAAGCTTCATCCCCTATCAGTTGGCAAACGTTTGGCGTTGGTTTCGTCGCAATCCAAGCTTCGTGGAATTTTTAGCTGCCACAACACCGATCCACTGTCCAGAAAACCTGCAGGTGGGCAGAACCGGCGAAGCTCGGAATCTCGATCTCCTTTGCATTTCTCCCCACCCCGCTTGGCCGGCTGAAGGCCCCTCCCTGCGTGGAGGTAGTTTTGAATGTACTAAGTGTAACCCCCACCCCAAGATCACCCCTCCTGCGAGAGGAGTAGTGTTGTACCCTTTACATTTTCAGGTCAAGCTACACCGCCGCGGCGATCGGGTGCATACCCTCGCCTCCCGGCGCGCCCTCGTCTCCGAACGGGATCGGTGTCTTCACACCGATCAGGTGAGCTTCTGGTACTACCCTTTGTAGCCTTATTCCTGCTAGCTTAGTATTGCTTTGATTGCTCGTCGGCGGTGAGAAGAGAGTTCGAATTTGCATGCTAGTTTGTTAGTGTCCACCGCGGACCGTGAGAGAGTGTCACCCAAACCCCGCCTTGCGGGCCAGCCACCCACGAAGTTGGGTATCCTAGACTCTTTGGAGTCAGCCGTAGCATTGTAAGTCCATTAGAACAATTGGGTCCCATCCCGGACCCTCATCATTATCCCCCGGACCCACCGGATGAGCGTGTGAACCGTGTGAGCAAAAATCGTCGATTGTGAGAATCATTGAGTGCTTGTATGCTTGCGGGTCTAAGTCCTAGGGTCATATCATCCTCTTTAGTGGTCTTTGGGCTGTGCCACATCAAGTGGTATCAGAGCGGTCATAGGCTTGTCCTTACAAGTCTAGTCTTGGGTCACACTAAGTCTTTCTTAGGTGCATTCGCACACCCTTGCATAGCCCACCCAACCTTGCATGACCACCCGTAGTGGAACTCATTATCAAGGCAATCCATCTTCTTCCAATAACACCATGAATCCCAATCCCCAAGGAAATCCCCCTCACAATGAGCATGAGCTTCCCGACCAAATGAGGTTTCTTGTGGACTACATGACCGAAATTATGGGAAGGCTTGACGGTATTACGGCCCGGCTTGAACAACTTGAGGAAAATAGACCTATTCCAAGGGAAGGAGATAGGAGAGATCCCCCTCCACATGTGGAGCCAGCCATAGGAGGACTCAACCTTGACCCCCCTCCCGAACCGGAAAGGGACCCACCCCCTAGAAGGAATGAGAGGCCTCCCCGGGACAACCCGGATGACCAACTAATGAGACTTGTGAAAGTCGATGCTCCCACTTTTGATGGATCTCATCATCCGAGCATCTACTTAGATTGGGAGGCAGCCATGGATCAATATTTTGATTGGTACCCAATGACCGAGGATAGGAAAGTCCGACTTGCAAAGATGCAATTAACCAAACTTGCCAAGACTCATTGGATGAATGTTGAAGCCTTAAGGATAGTTAGGAGGGAAGTTCCAATCACCACATGGGGGGCCATGAAAGACCAACTCAAACTCAAATATGTCCCACCCTCCTACCATCAAAACCTCTTAGATGAATGGCAAGCCTTGACTCAAGAAGGAAAGACCGTTATGGAATACATTGAAAAGTTTGACTACTACCTCCTCAAATGTGGAGTCCAAGAGGACCCCTCCGTCACACTCTCCCGCTTTAGGAATGGGCTTCAATTCCATATCAAAAAGGAACTATTCATGCGTCAAGTAACAACTTTAGAGCAAGCCTACCAAGTAGCTCGGGATGCCGAGAAATTCTCTCGGTACACGCGAATGGTTCCCCCTCGGGGAATGGACCCTAGAGCCATGGCACCTCGGGCCAACCCTCCACCACCCCAAAGAGGTCTCCTTCCTACACCCATGGGAACTCCTCCCACACGGGTCACCCCTCCTAATGCCAATCCACCATTCCGCCCCGCAAGTGGGCCCCTAAACACAACTCCCAATAGGCCCAATTCGACACCCACTCTCCCTCACACTAAGGTGACCCCAAACCATCAAAGTGGGCAGCAATGCTTTAGGTGTTATGGGTATGGACACTTTGCCAATCAATGCCCCACCAAGGGAGCATCAAACTTACTCATAGAGGAGACCAACCCCCAACCCCAAGCTGAATTTGAAGGAGAGATTGAGGTATATGAACCCTCTCTTGAATGGGAGGAGGAGTATGAGAACCACTACATGGAAAGCAACCAAGAACAACCTCCTCCACCCACCGACTCCCACCTAGGAGTGGTTAGATGCACCCTCACCCAAAACCAAGAGCATGATTGGAGGAGAAACACCATATTCTATACCTACATAAGGATGGGGAGCCATGTTAGGAAGGTCATCTTGGATAATGGAAGTAGTGTGAATGTGGTGTCACCCGACACCGTCAAACTTTTGGGCCTTACCACCTCCCCACATCCCCACCCATATAGGGTAGCATGGATTGATACCACCTCCATACCCGTTAGTGCCCGTTGCCTTGTCCCAATTACATTCCAATCCTATCAAGGCCAAGTGTGGTGTGATATCCTTCCAATGGAAGTTGGGAGTATCCTTTTAGGACGGCCTTGGATCTACGATGTAGATGCCACCTTCTTAGGAAGAACCAACGCTTGCATCTTCATTCATGAGGGGAAGAAGATCCAACTCAACCCATCTCCACCCCGCACTCTACCTAAGAAGGCCTCTCCCTCCCTTGAGGGACCCACTACCCTTCCCCCCATCCCAACACCAACAAACCCCACCCCATCAAGTCCTAGTCCTAGTAACATCAAAGAGCCTCCTAGGAGCCTACACCTTGTCACTAGGAAAGAGTTTGAGGAAGAAGTCAACCAAGGGGATCAAGTATGTGCCATTGTCATTTGTCTAGGGGAATCCACCCCAACCGACCCACACCCCCTAGAAATTCATCAACTCCTTAAGGACTTCCATGATGTATTTCCCGAGGAGCTTCCGGACAAACTACCACCTATGAGAGATGTGCAACATGCCATCGACCTCGTGCCCGGGGCTACCTTGCCCAACCTCCCACACTACCGACTCAACCCCACCGAGCATGCCGAGCTTCGGAGGCAGATTGAAGAACTCATCAAGAAGGGCTTCCTCCGAATTAGCAAAAGCCCTTGTGCCGTCCCGGCTCTTCTTACACCCAAAAAGGATGGGACTTGGCGCATGTGTGTAGATAGCCGAGCCGTCAACAAGATAACGGTCAAATATAGGTTCCCCATCCCTCGGCTTGATGACATGCTAGACATGCTAGCGGGAGCCACCATCTTCTCCAAAATTGATCTCAAAAGTGGCTACCACCAAGTCCGCATTAGGCCCGGGGACGAGTGGAAAACCGCCTTTAAAACTAAAGACGGTCTCTATGAATGGCTTGTTATGCCTTTCGGCCTTTCTAATGCACCAAGTACCTTCATGCGTCTCATGACCGAGGTCCTCCGGCCCTTCATTGGCATCTTTCTAGTTGTCTACTTTGATGACATCCTCATATATAGCCAATCCAAGGAAGCCCACCTCGATCACCTCAAACAAGTGTGCACCATCCTTAGGAAAGAGAGTCTCTTTGCCAATCCCGGGAAGTGTCATTTCTTGACCAATCAACTAGCCTTCCTAGGATTTATTGTCTCATCCCAAGGAGTATCCATGGACCCCAAAAAGGTCCAAGCTATTCTTGAGTGGCCCGAGCCCAAAACCATTCATGACGCCCGAAGCTTCCATGGGCTAGCCACCTTCTATAGGAGATTCATCCGGGGGTTTAGCACTATCACCACTCCTATCACGGATTGCCTCAAGAAAGGCACATTTGTTTGGACTAGGGCAGCCTCCAAAGCCTTCCTAGAGCTTAAAGAGAAAATGACCCAAGCCCCGGTCCTTTGCCTACCCGACTTTTCAAAGGTCTTTGAGGTCACATGTGATGCTTCCGGGGTAGGGATTGGAGGTATCCTTAGCCAAGAGGGTCACCCGGTGGCCTATTTTAGTGAAAAACTTTGTGAGGCTAGGACGAGATACTCCACATATGACAAAGAGCTTTATGCCGTGGTTCAATCCCTTCGGCATTGGAGGCACTATCTCCTACCCAAAGAATTTGTGATCTTCTCGGACCATGAGGCTTTGAAATACCTCAACACTCAACAAAAGCTCAATGCCCGCCATGCTCGATGGGTAGAATACATTCAAGCCTACACCTTTGTCCTCAAGTATAAGATGGGTAGTGAGAATCGCGCCGCCGATGCACTGAGTAGGCGGGTAGCCTTACTCTCCACTGTCCAAGTGGAAGTAACCGGATTTGAGAGGATCAAAGGAGAATACCCACATTGCCCCGACTTTGGGACCCACTACAACACCCTTTCTACCCAACCACTCAAGGAGTATAAGGGGTTCATACTTCAAGATGGATATCTGTTCAAAGGGGATAGACTTTGCATACCTAGGACTTCACTTAGGGACTTCCTAGTTTGGGAGTTACATAGTGGCGGCCTAGCTGGTCACTTTGGGGTCCACAAAACTATAGAGTTGGTTGAGAGGCAATTCCACTGGCCCAGTCTCAAGAAGGATGCGGCCCACATTGTGGGACAATGCCGCATATGTGCATCCGCCAAGCAAGTAAGACAAAACACCGGGCTTTACACACCTCTACCCATACCCGATAGACCATGGGAAGATTTGAGTATGGATTTCATTCTTGGCCTACCAAAGACCTTGCGCAAACATGATTCCATCTTTGTAGTGGTTGACAGGTTCTCAAAAATGGCCCACTTTATCCCCTGTTCCAAGACCTCTGATGCCTCTAAGGTCGCCCGGTTATTCTTCGATGAGGTAGTCCGACTCCATGGGTTACCTAAGACTATTGTGTCCGATAGAGATGTGAAATTCACTAGTTATTTTTGGAAGACTCTATGGCACTTGATGGGGACCCTCCTCAAATTCTCCATTGCCTATCATCCTCAAACCGATGGCCAAACTGAGGTTGTCAACCGAAGCCTTGGGAACTTACTCCGATGCCTTGTAGGGGACCACCCTGGGAATTGGGATCTCCTCTTATCTCAAGCCGAGTTTGCCTACAATGATTCTGTCAATAGGTCCATAGGCAAGAGTCCATTTGAGGTAGTACATGGGTTTAGGCCTAGAAAACCCTCAGATCTCATTCCCCTCCCCTCACATGCTAGAGTGTCAGTCTCAGCTGAGTCCTTTGCACAGCATATCAAAGAATTGCATGATGATATCCGCAAGCATATAGGGAAAAACAATGAGGCTTACAAAAGACGGGTCGATGCTCACCGGCGCCACTATGAATTCCAAGTGGGAGATCCGGTGATGGTGAGGACGGAGCGGCTCCTTCCCGGGCCTGCCTCCAAGTTGAGGGCACGAGGGTCGGGACCCTTTCGAGTTCTACGACGACTTGGCAGCAATGCCTATGAGCTTGACTTACCAGAGAGCTATGGGGTACACCCTACCTTCAACGTGGCGGACCTGGTACCCTACAAAGGCCCCGCGGTGGAACCCAGTCAGGAGCTTGAGCCTTTACCCCCCCTTATGAGAGACACCCCCGGAGGGACTCCACTTTCTAGCCTGAGAGACCGACAAGAGCAGGTAGAGGCAATACTGGATGAGCAGAGTATCATTACAAGGCACAGGGTGTATCAGCGCTATCTGGTTAGGTGGAAGAACCGTCCCCCGATCGAGGATGCATGGGTGAGTCGAGAGGATTTGATGCGCCTGGACCCCGGCATGTTGGAGCAGTACGACAGCCAGGCAGACCCATACTCGACAGGGTCGAGTTCTCCCCACCCCGGGGGATTTGATGAGGGCATCTCACGACACTCCCTCTAGTTTGGTCGTCTGCACACTCTTGATATGGTCTGATCATGGTCTCCACTTGTTATCTTCATTTTCCCAATGTCATTTATGTATTTTCCTTTTATTGAGTCCTATCTTATGTATTTTCCTTTATTGAGTCATGTGGTTCTAGCCCATTTCCCTTATTTTGCTTAAACTGGGCCTTATGTCCTTAGTTATGGGCCCATAGGATTGAGTCTAGGATATGCTCGGTCTTTTGTCCTATTGTCAAGGACATTTTGGTCATGAAAAGAGTGGTTGCCTATAAATAGGCCCCATCTCTCCACTTGTAGTCACTCTTGATGAATATTGAAAAAAACCACCTCTTATTATCTCTCAACTCTCTCTCTTACTCACTATATCTCTCAATCTCTCTCTCATTCTCTCTCTCCCCAAGGGGAGTTCGACCCTCCCTCTCTCTCCTCTTCCCCCCTCACTTACTCCAACCACCTCCACTACCTCACCCACCTCCATTAAGGCTCTCCCCTTCCCCATAGCCCTTCATTTACTTCCCCTCCTTGTCCCAAAGCAACTCTTCCACCTCCCAACACAATTCCCCCACTTCCCCACACAAATCCCACCACTTCCAAGGCCAATTTCGAATTTGAACCTTCCCTCCCATAGCCATTAGAATCATCTTGCCCCTTCTTCTCTCTTGGCCACCCCCTTCCCCACCTCATCTTCTTCTTCACATTCTTACCCTGCTTCAGGAAACAGAATTACAGCAACTTGCAGAGGAGGCCACGGTCACCCATCAACGACTCAGGGAGCAAGGCCTACATTTCCAGAATCATCTGCAAGTCAGCTTTCAAGGCGAGGTGGTTTCGTCGGCATCCGAGTTCGGTGCTGTCCGCAATCACCATTCTTCTCCGACTGCGCCGAACCTCTCAGATCCGGAGCCAGAGCTGCAGAGACGACTCGCCCACGGCTAACCTTGAAGGAACCAGTTTTCAAGGTCTTCTACAAAGTTCTTCCTCCCTCTGTCAGCGTCCAGGAACAGAAGGCGGAACCCCGTTCGGCATCCGAAAACCAGAGTTACTATTTTTCTACCACAACCACGCCGGTCTGCCTCCTCACTGTCTGCACCGACCTCCGTCCACTTCTCTGGACACCCAGTTCATCTCCGACATCAGAAGACGTCCCCGTTTATTTTGTTGCAAAGAAGACTCCTCCACTATTCCAAAGAGTCCAGCGGTGCCAGGTTCGGAGCTCCGGAGCGATCGTGGTACCTTCTGCAACCTGCTGTTGCAGACAGAGCTCGACCAGCAACCAGAGCTGCATCCACCTTCCAGCCACCGGTGCGGTCAGCCCTGAGAATCATAGCTTCCCCAAAAATTCAAGCTTCATCCCCTATCAGTTGGCAAACGTTTGGCGTTGGTTTCGTCGCAATCCAAGCTTCGTGGAATTTTTAGCTGCCACAACACCGATCCACTGTCCAGAAAACCTGTAGGTGGGCAGAACCGGCGAAGCTCGGAATCTCGATCTCCTTTGCATTTCTCCCCACCCCGCTTGGCCGGCTGAAGGCCCCTCCCTGCGTGGAGGTAGTTTTGAATGTACTAAGTGTAACCCCCACCCCAAGATCACCCCTCCTGCGAGAGGAGTAGTGTTGTACCCTTTACATTTTCAGGTCAAGCTACACCGCCGCGGCGATCGGGTGCATACCCTCGCCTCCCGGCGTGCCCTCGTCTCCGAACGGGATCGGTGTCTTCACACCGATCAGGTGAGCTTCTGGTACTACCCTTTGTAGCCTTATTCCTGCTAGCTTAGTATTTCTTTGATTGCTCGTCGGCGGTGAGAAGAGAGTTCGAATTTGCATGCTAGTTTGTTAGTGTCCACCGCGGACCGTGAGAGAGTGTCACCCAAACCCCGCCTTGCGGGCCAGCCACCCACGAAGTTGGGTATCCTAGACTCTTTGGAGTCAGCCGTAGCATTGTAAGTCCATTAGAACAATTGGGTCCCATCCCGGACCCTCATCATTATCCCCCGGACCCACCGGATGAGCGTGTGAACCGTGTGAGCAAAAATCGTCGATTGTGAGAATCATTGAGTGCTTGTATGCTTGCGGGTCTAAGTCCTAGGGTCATATCATCCTCTTTAGTGGTCTTTGGGCTGTGCCACATCAAGGCAACTTGAACATGTATTGATAAAAACAATTTTCACTCATTGACTTTTGATTTTTTGAAAGGTTACAGCAGTTTGATTTTCATTTTTGAATTTCAGAACCTGAACTAAGTAAATAGATCAGTGGCATTTATGCTGTTGACATTAGGTGTACACCTTGATCAGAGGCAGGTACCCCCAGTTACTAGGCATAAACTACTAGACCTATTTCAGATCAAAACCTACAAAGAGTAGTCTTCACTTTTGACATTAAGGATACACCTTGATTAGAGGCCAGTACCCTCAGTTACTTGGTGAGGACTCCCCCTATAGATTTGACCCTTTGAACAGAAACATTCTGAAGCACTTCATGACTATGAGTTCTCCTGCTTCATTGGAGGAGATCACAATTTCTCAGTGCAATTCAGCCATTGCTCTGTCACTATGTTCAGTTCATAGCATTTATGATCTTATTTACTGCTGCCCTTATCTCTTTTAGAGTGATTGAAAAAAAATCAGTACACACTCTTATTAGCCTGTTCTAGACATATCCAGTTCAACACATTTAGGCATTACAAAAAAATTTTCTATTTTAGCATGAGACAAAGATTAAGAGCTATAAAAGTTTTTCTTTTATCTCAGATTTTGAAGGCAGACATTTGACTCTTCAATTTATAAAGGTTAAACCTTTAGTTCTTTTCAATTTGTGAGAGTGATTCTTATAAAAGAGCAGTTGAAATAATCACAACTCAATGTACTAAACCAGAAACAGAACTGTTGTTCAGTGAAGGTTAGGGAAATGATAGCAATAGACATTGAGTTCCAGGAGCATTTGATGTCAAAGGATATGAAAGAACTAAATGGGGACAGTGAGAAGTAGCAAGGATTCAATGAATTGACCAGAAAAACTCTCAGCTCCCCCTGACACCATGATGCAAGGATTATGCTATGCAACACACTGTTCTACATGCAGACTATGCATTAATGATATATGAGGCAAGTATGTACTCAATTCAAATTTATGCATCCAAATTCAGTTCAACATATAGCAAGAGAAGAGCATCAGATATGCAGACTGATCAGCTAGATAAGAATAGAATATCAGACATCAAACAATCAAATCAACATGACTTTCTCAATTCAGTTCTGAAGGTAAATCACTTACCTGCTTTACCAGATTGATTTATTTTTACCCTTGGTGTTGCACCAGATATTTTGACAAGGCCTCCAATTTCTTTCAGCTCTTAGGATTTTGGCCCTGTCTCTTGTCATATGCCTGAAGTAGCTTTTTCTGTTTCATCAGTTTGTTCCCGGCTACCAGACATACCTGCAAACACACTTAGGGAGCAGGTTTTGGAACCCAAGATATTTTGGGCTCCAAGACAGAACCAGATACTTGAGAGTGAAAACAAGACAACAGCTGTTTAGGGATCCATGTTTGTGTAAAGATGGAAGGTTTAGTGGATTCTACAGCTTGAGAGTTCTTTTGGTTATTTTTCATTTTCTCAGCACCAACAGGTTTAGTTTTCTTTTTCTGGTGCTTTGATGGTTGTTGTGTAGTCCTGGCATTCATTTTATTAAAAACGTTTTTGTTTTTCTGCCAGTGCCTTGGCCAATGAATGTACTGAAGGTTATGGCCCAAATTGGTCCTAGGCTGACCAAAAAACCTTTGGTGACTAGGACTCCATGTCCTAAACTGACTATCCCATCTCCTAGCTGGCTGAGGTCTATATGGCTGATACCAAGTGGGGAAATTCTGATACCCGAACCTCATGTGTACAGGGTTCCACCCAAACCTATTAAGTGGTTGAGGATGAAAGTTATGATAGACTTGGGCTCTAGGGAAATAGGGATGAGCAAATGGGTTCCTAGCAGCACTTGGTCTCCCTGCCACCTTTGATCCTCTAGGTTTCTGAACTGACTTATATTGGGTCTTTTTCTGAGCAGTTGATGGTGAAGAAGACTTAGTAGCCTTGGGCTGGGGTTTTGATGTGCTAGCTGGCTGACCCCTAGCCTTGGACTTATCCTTGGAAGAAGAGCATGAAACTCTAGACTCTACAACTTTCTGCTTTCCCTTGTCCTTAGCACTGGACACTTTTGATTTAGCATTATTGAAGGCAAATTTTTCATTGACCATTTTTATGAGTGGTCCGCTATTCTTTTCTCTCACACATGAAATGATTTTCAATTCAAAGCTCTTTTTAGCTGAGGGATTAAAACCAAGACCCTCCTTTCTGAAATTAACTTTTGACCCTAGCAAGGCATTTAGATTTTCAGTTCCTTGGGTCATGCTTTCAATGATTTTCATTTTGTCAGAGTTTTCATTTTCCAGATTTTCAATAGTTTTCTTTAATTCAGCATTCACTGACAAAACAGCTTCATATTTTTCATTTGAAGTCTTTATTTCATTTTCAGACTTCTGAATTTTCAATTTCAACTCATCAACAACATTTTTCAGTAAATTATTTTCTTTCCTACAATCAATCACAACATGCTTTAATTCATCAAAATCAGAACATGCATTTTTCAATTTGTCATTCTCTGATTGTAAGCATGCAACTATATCAGAGAGAGATTTATCATTAACCAGAGAGTTCATTTTCTTCTTTAAGAGTCTGTTTTCCTTCTTAATATCATTAGCTTTATCTAACAGGTCTCCATAAGCATCTGCCCAATCAGAAATAGTGTAATGTTCGAAAAGGGATGACACCTGATCAGACTCTTCTTCTTCATCTCCATTTCTAGCCATCAAGCAGATGTCCTTTTCTGATTTTCCACTATCTGAGGAAGTGCTCAGCGTGCCTTCTTCCTCATCACTCCATGTACTGACCATGGCCTTTCCCTTTGACGACTTCTTCCATGGTCTTCCTTTCATTTTCTGTAACTCTGGACAATCAGCCTTCATATGACCTGTCTTCCTGCAATGATAACAAGCATTAACATCAGATTTTTCAGCAGGGTTAAATTTATACATGTTTTGCTTCCTGTTGTGGTATTTTCTATTGAGATTCTTCCCTTCTCTTCTAAGAAATCTACTGAACTCTTTTGTGATCATAGCTATTTCATCCTTTTCAAGATCTGATCCAGATGAATTCCGATCACTGGATGATCCAATGCTGCTGGACTGTTTTGAGCAGCCATGCTTGGCCTTCAGAGCAATAGGCTTCCTGTTTTCAAGCTCTTCAGCTTGTAGTAAATTCATCTCGTACGCCATCAAGGAACCTATCAGCTCATTGGGTTTCATCTTTTGTAGATCTTTTGACTCCTCAACCACAGTTGCTTTGGTATGCCATATAGGAGTCAACGATCGAAGGATCTTCCTTACAACTTCATGATCAGTATAACTCTTTCCCAGATTTCTTAGACCATTTGTGATGATGGTCAGACGAGCATACATTTCGATCACTGTCTCACCAGGCTTCATCTGAAATGCTTCATACTTTGACACTAGCATATTTGCCCTCATCTCTCTCACTTCAGATGTTCCCTCATAGATAACTTCGAGGGTATCCCACATCTCCTTCGCTGTCTTGCAGGATGACACTCTGTCAAATTCAGTGGGATGGAGTGCACACTGAATGGTGTTGATAGCGCTCCAATTCAGAGTAGATTTTCGGACTTCTTCTCTTGTCCATAATTTCTCATTCTCATGTAGCTCATAAGGACCTTTGCTCACAATTTTCCATACCTCGTAATCTTTGGCTCTGAGGAAGACCTGCATCCGGTTCTTCCAATATGGGAAGTTGGAACCATCGAAGAATGGTGGCTTCGTAGTGGACTGACCCTCTGCTGTTAGCCCTCTAGCATCCATGGCCGATCCTCTTTAGGATGTTAGTCCTGAACAAAGAGTTAGGCTCTGATACCAATTGTTGGGACGCTAAAGGGTGATCTAGAGGGGGGTGAATAGATCAATCACCCGTTAAAAAATTACTGCAGCAGAATCAAATGCGGAATGAAAACTTCTACTAAACAGATAGTGGGCACAATGCGAATGCCACCCGAAACAGATGAAGAACCGTCCTAAGCATACATCTACTGTGCGAAGATAGAAATATAGAAGCTAGGCAAACCACAAAACAATCACACAGTAGACAAAGGCTTTTAGGTGGTTCGGTCCTCCAGACCTACATCCACCCCACACTCAACCCGAGTGTGGCTTACTGCTGACTCACAGCTTGAACCACTGGGCATCACAACTTGCCATACAATCCGCTGGGCAACACAGCTTGCCGTCTGAGGAATCCTCCTTGCCCCGCTGAGCAACACAGCTTGCTGTCCGAGGAATCCTCCTCGCCCCGCTGAGCAACACAGCTTGCTGTCCAGTGGAATCCTCCACTGCAATCCGCTGGGCAATACAGCTTAGCCGTCTAGAGGCAACACCTCTGCAATCCGCTGACTAACAGCTTGAAGAAGATGAAAAGTAGAAAATAGAAAATGGAAATAAACAGCAATCTGAAAGCTGTAAACAATGAAGCACAATGTGGCTCTTAAAGAGTTGGATGGCCTGGATTTGATCCACGGTCCATCAAGAACAGATCTCCCTCGATCTCACTCTCTTTCTTCACTCTCTCTCTTTTTCTTTCTTCTCTGCTGCACTTCTCTTCTTCCCTCGATCTCTATTCTCCTTTTCTCTCTTTCTCTTTTTTCTTTTCTTCTGCTGGATCGTTGAAGCTCTCTCTTCTTTTTCCCTTTTCTTCTCTCAGCTTCTGCTCTCTGGCTTCGATCATGATCAACCTCCATCTGAAGACAAAGGCTCTATTATATACCAGCAGCAGCAGCAGGGCGCGTGTGGCTTCCACAGTTCCCGCCCTAAGAATTCGGACCACGTGGCAGCATCCAGCAGGCTGTCAGTACACGTGTCCTCATCTGGGCACTCTCCTTATCCTCGGATCACGTGCCCAGCACCAGTACGCTCAGCAACTGGAGTTAGATGGCGTCAACCCACTTGCTCCAAGGAGTTGACGCAGCCTTCAGAGATACTTTATCAGCAAAGCTCAAGTCTGCTGCGTTGACGCTTCCAACCCGCAGCGTTGACGCATCAGAGTAATCCAGTAAGCTTCTTTCTTGATTGTTTGAACTACAGCGTCCACGCCACTTGATCAAGGCGTTGACGCATTGGTGTCCAGTGATCAATGTCTTCAGTATATAGGCGTGCTGCGTCGACGCTGCTAGCCCATAGCGTTGACGCAGTGGTGTTCTAGCAGCTAATACTTTAGCTTGTTTGCTTGCTGCGTGGATGCTACCAGGCCGTGGCGTTGACGCAGTGATGTGTTCCAGTAGCTAATACTTCTACTAGTATACTTGCTGCGTGGACGCTGTGGTCATTCTGCGTTAACCCTGCACACACAAAAATCTTATAATCATATCATAGAACAAGTGGTTATTTAAATCATATAACACTGAGTGTATATATTCTGAAACAGCAAATGGGCAAGTATGTACACTGAGAGAGTGTAGAGACTTGGAAGTCTTCTTGTGAGCTCAGTGTATATACTTCCCAATGACTAGACTTCAGGAGATGAAGACCAAAGTGCAGACATCACGCTAGTACAGACTTGATCAAGAAACTGGTTGTACAGACTTCAACATAGCTGTGATGTACAGGCTTTGACAAAGCAGCATTGTACATACTTGAAAGTTCAAGGCCACGATGTATAGACTTTCAATGAGGAAGTATTGTGTAGACTTGAGAGGTCTAAGCCAGTGTACAGACTCTGCCTCAACAATGAAAGGGCAACACGGATGTACAGAGTTGGCCAAACACTTGAAGATAGGCTGTACAGACTTGAAACTTAATGCAAAGGCCAATGTACAGACTTCTAAATGCTGATGCGTTGTATAGACGTTCATGAGACGCTAACAGAGACGGACGGATGCATATACTTGAACTTGAATGCATGAACAGTCTGTATAGACTTCACCCAGACACTGCATAACACTATGATGCAATGTACAGACTTAACTGAACAGGATGTGCAGACTATGGCTGTACAGACTTTGAAAGCTTGGCGGAGGATGTACAGACTTGAAGTGTGAAGACCATTGTTTAGAGTTGGTGAAATGAAGTCCAGTGTACAGACTTGCAGATACGAAATCAATGTACAGACTTACACAAGCGAGCTACAGTGCCAATGTGTAGACTTCACGCTGTACAGAGTTTCCAAAGAGAACTTAACGCTGTACAGACTTGAGGCTTTGAACGTTGAAGGCACAAGACAATGTACAGACTTAGATACTAGACCAATGTATGAAGCAAAGCAAGAGCTCTTTCAAAGCGATTCCAATGCGTCAACGCATTGAGTCCACTGCGTCGACGCACCAGTTGACACATCTTATAGACCAGCTCTGGGACAGACCAGTGAGTTGACGCAATGATCCCATGCGTCAACGCATCATGCAATACTCATGCAAACTCATGCATTCAATGCTGTATATCAGACACAGTCCTATGCAATCATATCAGCAGCCATATTCAAAACACAATATCATAATGCACTGACTGTGTTGCAATCATCAAAACAAAATCAGCATGCTATCATCAAAACACAATGCACATGCTTGTGCCTAAGAGGCACAACATATCTCCGGTCATGTGCCTTGAGCATCCACTATCTGTTGAGTCTTTCCAAGTGATTTTAATGATAACAAAACCCCGGATGTTCCGTGCATATTTGATCAAGAGCGAACTCAGAATGTATTTGAGGCTTTGGTGCATCAGTGTTTTTGGTAATAACAAAACTCTCTTTTAGTTGAGGTTGCTGATATCAAAACATTGGAATGGCTAATGGCTTAGCACCGTTTAATTACAAAAGTGCAAGCACATGTACGCTCTCAAAGCCATTTCCATCACTAGCTAATGCACAAACAAATCATGTCTCACAATGCCCAGAACAAGTTAAATAAACTCAAATTGAATGGAACAAAATGAGGACACAAAGTATTTTGTATGTGGATATGATTTATGGTCTAAACGAATCTTTTTTGCAAGAATTCCAGAGTTTGGTCGACCAACTTGGTTGGTTCGGTCAACCAATCCTTCCAGCACCCAGGACTCTGTAAACTTACAGAGTTCGCTAGACCGACGGCCCAGAATCGGTCGACCGAACTTCCCAGCACTGAGAGGTTCAGGAAGTTACAGAGTTCGATCGACCGATAGGACATTTCGGTCGATTGAACCCTTCGAGGCAGCTTTTGTTGACTTTGTTTCTTGAACGTGTTCAAAGCCTCTCTCTTGGACTTTTGCGTTCTAAAGCCACCTGACATGCCTAAATTCGTAGATCTATGTTTTGGCATGTCCCTTGACCAACCCAAGACTTATAAAAACATCTCTTAGGGGAAAGAAACCCTAATGATCCAAGGACTTAAGAAATCAAAGGGAGGCTGTGTAATGCCTCGGGTTTTTTGGATCCTTCTTCTCGAGTCCCGGATCTGCGTTTCTGGTATATCTGGCTCCGTTGTGTCCGAAATGATGTTTCGGACATCTTTCGAGTTCGAATCGGTGCGATCCGGAGTTGTTTCAGAGGCCCGAAAGAGCTCCGCGATTTTTTCGCGTGTGTTTTCTGATTCCCGGTGTGTGTTTCGGTAATTCCTTCGGAACCTCGTTGCGGGTGAACCGGGCCGTTCACCTAGGCGAGTGTGGTACCATTGTGATCTGTGCTGGAGAGGGGGATTTCCGCAGCCCACCACAAAGGCAGCCCAACAAGACCCACAAGGTCCAACCCGGCGAGCCCACCCGAGTGATAGCCCACAGGGCCCACTTAGGGAGAAAAGCCCAATAAATAAGACTCGAGGAACTAACTCTCCCCAGCGGCCTTCTAGGCTCGGAGGGCCCGAGACAACGGTCAGGTCCCAAGGAAGGTCCGGCCTAAAGCCCTCTCCCCGTCCGAGAGAGATAGGCTCCAGCCGACCTATCCGACCCCACCCTCGCCGGGCCATGCCTATCGCTCGGACATGAGCTAGCATCCCCGAGGCTCGGTAAGGCCGGTTGATTATCTGCAGGTGCAGCCGTTCAGAGTCCTCCGCCAGCGGGAGAGTCAGGGGAGCCGCCGGACTCCAAGGGGATAACGTTCCCACGATCAGGCCATGAAAGCCCCCGTTAAAGACGTAACTCCCGCCGGGAACCCCTCAGCTTACAGGACTCCTGAAGGCGGCGCACTATTTAAGCAAGGGATACCCTCCGGAAGATGGTAAGATGAACTAAGCATTCACACACCCTAAGCTCCTGAGCACGACTCGCTTCACCCTTTGGTGGAGAGGATTCTCGCGCATCAGCTCTCTCCTCCCCCCATTATCGCTTCCACCATAGCTCTACTGACTTAGCCATCGGAGGGTTTTGCCCCAGGGAGATCCCCTGGGCCCTCTGATACGTTTCCCTATCTTACAGATTCATCTTCTGGTGATCCATAGCCCGCTCAGGATCTAGCGCGAGATCTCGCCTCTTCATCTGGCGCCGTCTGTGGGAAACGCACGAAAAGTCGAGATGGTGAGAAGAAGCTCAGGGAGGAGATCCGCCGGTGGGGCAGGTAAGGCTATGGCGGCGGCGGGAGGCGCCCCCTCTAGGGTCTCGCAGAGCCCCCCCTCCAACGCTAGCATCCCCACCAACAGGCCACCACCCCCCCGGCGGAGACAGGGGCACCCCTCGACGGTGGCGCCAACGCCTTCCAGGCCCTCAACGAAAAGATGGACGTCCTCGTGGAGCTCATGAGGGCCTAGGGGGCCAGGGACGCAAGGTCCCACGCCCCGTCAGGAAGTCCCCCTCAAAGGAGTGCAACGCAGCACACCGCTGGAGGCCGCTTCACCCTCCGCGGCCGACAGCTCCTCCGCAACGACGTCGGAGGACCCTCGCATGCTCTGCCTGCGGAGCAAGAGGCTTCCTCCATGCCGTGGAGAGGGAAGCAGGGGGCGAGGCCACCACGCCCGGGCACTAGTGCCCCGGGAGATCGCCAAGACGCCCCCCCCAGCCCCACGGTGCGACTGCAGCCAGAGCTGTCCCTCCGGCTGCGAGATTTCGAGAGACGGTTCGCAGAGCAAGAGCGCGCCTTCCACGCCCTGCAGAAGACCTCTCTCCCGGAGGACGAGGAGAAATCCCCTTTCTCCGAGTACATCTTGAAGGCAGAGGTCTCTCCCAGAGCCTCCATTCCAACCTGCAAGCTCTACGACGGCCAGGGGGACCCAGCCGATCACTACGATAGCTTCGACGCCCTGGTGACCCTTCATGGAACGCCGGATCCCATCAAATGCCGAGCCTTCGCGGCCACCCTGGTCCAAGGTGCTCAGGCATGGTTCCGGGCCCTCGCCCCTGGGTCCATTCGAGACTTCAGGCAATTCGGGCGAATTTTCAAGGAGAGTTTCGCCGGTAGCGCCCCCCCAAGGTCAGTAGCGGGGCTCCTGGCTCTCAAACAGGCGAAAGGGGAGAGGCTCCGGACTTACGTCCACCGATTTAAATCGGAAGCCCTCAGGATCCCCCGCCTGGATGTGGCCTCAGCCACAACCGCACTGACCGGGGGCACCAGGGACGAGAACCTCCGCCGCGAGCTTGTCCTCCACCCTCCCTCGACCCTTGCCGAGCTAGTGACTCTGGCACTGCGCCACGCCGAGTGCGAAGAAGTACTCAGCGCCTGCCGAGACGCAACCGGCTCGGGTCGAGAGGGGGACAAGAAGCGGACCTCCGAGCCAAACCCTGGCTCGGGTAAGAAGCGCGATCGAGAAGGAGAGCGCAAAAGAAAGTACGAGCGGTACACCCCATTGATCGCGCCAGTCTACGAGATCTATGAAGACATCAAAGACTCGGGACTTCTCCGCCAGCCCAAGCCAATGAGGTCGAAGAACCGCAAGCTGGACAGGCATTGCCTGTTCCACGGCGACCACGGGCACCACACCGGAGATTGCCATCAGCTCCAGGATGAGATCGAGCGCCTCATCCGTCTGGGGCACCTAGCCCGGTTCACGACCGGGCACAAGGAAGACCGAGACGCCGTAGAGGAGATCAACAACGCCCCCCGAGGGGTCCACATCAACGTCATCTCCGGAGGAGCGACATCGGGCAGCGACACCAGCCGAGGGAGGAAACGTCATGCCGAGCGAGCCAGCCGAGCCTTAGAGCCCCCCAGAGGCCCGTCGATGGAGCCCCAAGTCATAGTCTTCTCCGACCAAGACCTGGAAGGGCTGAGCACCCAGCATGACGATGCCCTCGTTATCTCGGCCACGATAAATCACTGTAATGTAGACAGGATTTTGGTTGATAATGGGAGCACCCCCGATGTATTATCTTATGACTATTTTCTCAAGATGGGGGAAGACCCATCCAAACTCCGCCCGATCCGAACGCCCCTTTGCAGGTTTAATGGCCTGGCCACCTACCCCGAGGGAGCCCTAAGCCTGCCAGTCACTATCGGCACCCCACCCAAAACCGTTACGGTCATAGTGGACTTCATAGTGATTAAAGGTATGATAGCGTACAACGCCATTTTCGGCCGAAAAATTCTCAGCCGAATAAAGGCCGTACCATCTACCTATCACCAAAAAATGAAGTTTCCCACCAAAAATGGGTTGGGGGAAGTCCGAGGTAACCAGGCCACGGCTAGAAGGTGCTACAACATCTCGGTGGAAGCCTCAAGGCCGGACGGGAAGGATAAGGGCCCCAGGGGAGTCGAAGGAAGAGCCGTGACCACCGAGCCCGGTGGCGAGTTATTAACGATATTCCTGAACGACGACCCGGCCCTAGGAGTAAGGATCGGCGCCGACCTACCACCAGAGGAACAGCAGCAATACAAGGAATTTCTTTCTGAGTATGTTCGGGTCTTCGCTTGGTCCGATGATCAACTCCCTGGTATACCAGAGGAAACTATGATGCACAAGCTCAACCTCGATACCACCGTGAGACCCGTACAACAGCGGAGAAGGAAGCATGCGCCCGAGAAATAGGCGATCATCAAGGCGCAGGTCACCAAGGGACAGGAAACTGGTCTTTTCAGACCGGTCCTGTACCCAACGTGGCTAGCCAACGTCGTCCTGGTGCCGAAGACTACAGGCAAGTGGCGAATGTGCATAGACTTCACCGATCTGAACAAGGCCACCCCCAAGGACTGCTATCCGCTACCGAGCATCGACCAATTGGTTGACTCAACCTTGGGCAATGAGATACTCAGTTTCCTGGATGCCTATTCGGGTTATCATCAGATCTGAATGAGCCCTGAAGATGTCGAGAAGACCGCCTTCATCACCGACTACGGCGTGTACAGCTACACCCGGATGCCCTTCGGATTGAAGAATGCTGGAGCCACATACCAGCGACTGGTCAACCACATGTTCGAGGGACAGTTAGGTTGGAACGTCGAGGCCTACATCGACGACATGCTCGTGAAGACCCCGAGGGCCCAAGACCACTTCACCGACCTCGCCGAGACTTTCGGCACCCTCCTGAAGTACAGCATGAAGCTCAACCCCGCCAAGTGCGCCTTTGGAGTGAGATCCGGGAAGTTCCTGGGTTTCCTGGTCACTCAGCGAGGGATCGAAGCCAACCCCCACAAGGTCCAGGCCATCCTGGACATGCGCCCGCCCACATGCATTAAAGACGTCCAGCGTCTGACGGGGCGTGTCGCTGCTCTCAGTCGTTTCCTGTCCCGTGCCGCCGAACGATGCTTGCCCTTCTTCAAGCTGATGAGGGGGCCCAAGATAGCATCTGCTACGTTCGCATGGGATGGGGAATGCCAAACAGCGTTCGCCGAGCTCAAAGAGTTCCTGGTTTCGCCCCCGGTGCTTTCCAAGCCCGTCCCGGGCGAGGTCTTGTTGCTCTATCTCTCGGCGACGCCATCAACGGTCAGCTCGGTCCTAGTCTGAAATGACTCGGGAGTCGAGAGGCCGGTCTACTACACCAGCAAGGTGCTCGGCGAGGCCGAGCGGTGGTACCCCGCAACCGAGAAACTCGTGCTAGCGTTGGTTACCTCCGCAAAGCACCTCCGACCCTACTTCCAGGGGCATCCCATCACCGTGCTAACCGGCGAGCCACTGAAGAAGATTCTGGCCCATCCCGAAGCCTCGGGGCGACTCGTCAAATGGGCCATCATGCTCGGGGCCTACGACATCTCGTATCGGCCGCGATCAGCTATCAAAGGACAAGCACTCGCCGACTTCATCGCCGAGAGCACCATTCCGGTCGAGGACAGGCCTCCGACAGCAACCGGGCCAACCTGGGAGCTGTTCATCGATGGATCGTCCAACTCGGTCGGTAGCGGCGCAGGGATCCTCCTAAGGTCCCCCGAAGGAATAGAGTTGCAATACGCCCTAAAGTTCAACTTTCTGGCGTCCAACAATGCTTCCGAGTACGAGGCCCTTATCTCGGGAGCCCGCATGGCCCGACGGTTGGGGGCCGAGCGAGTCAGGATCCACACCGACTCCCAGCTAGTTGCAAGCCAGGTCAGTGGCGAGTACGAAGCTCGGGAGGTACCTATGATCAAATACCTACAGTTGGTCCGGAGCCTGGCCCAGCAGTTCGAGGAGTTCGAGGTAGTCCGAATAGCTCGAGAGCAAAACTCTCGGGCGGACGCTCTCTCCCGATTGGCCTCCTCCCTAGACCCGGAAGGTACACGATCGGTCCTCCTAGAAGAGCTCGAGCGCCCGAGCATAGAGTTGGAGCTCCTCGCCATTGACTCGGCCACTCCCGACGACTGGCGCTCCCCCTACCTGTCCTGGCTACGGGACTCCCGGGAGCCCTCCGACCCTCGGGAAGTCCGCCGAATGAAGTACCAAGCCCGACGCTTCGTCATCCTCGACAACGCTCTCTACCGAAGATCGTTCTCCGAGCCCCTTCTGAAGTGTCTCAGTCCCGACGAAGCAAGCCAAGCTGTTGAAGAGATTCATCAAGGCCTGTGCGGAGCACATTCAGGAGGTCGGTCGCTGGCCAGAATCCTACTAAGACAGGGGTACTGGTGGCCGACCCTGCAGCGCGACTGCACGGCCTACGCACAACATTGCGACCGTTGCCAGCGGTTCGACCATTTGGTCCACCAGCCGGCCACGGAACTTATCACCCTTACCGAGCCCTACCCTTTCGCTCGGTGGGGGATCGACATCCTTGGGCCATTCCCAACGGTTCAATCCCAGAAGAAGTTCATCATCGTCGCCATCGACTACTTCACCAAGTGGATCGAGGCTGAAGCAGCAGCTAGGATCACCGAGACAGTCGTATGGGGTTTCGTATAGAAATCGATCATCTGTCACTTTGGCATCCCCCGAGTGATAGTGAGCGATAACGGGCGGCAATTTGACTCTCGATACTTCCGAGACAGATGCGCCGACCTAAATATCCGCAACCACTTCACTTCGGTCTCCCACCCTCAGGCCAACGGGCTGGTTGAAAATGCCAACAAGACCATCTTGAAGGGCATAAAAACCAGACTCGGCAAGGCTAAGGGTAGCTGGCTCGAGGAACTGCCTAGCGTACTATGGTCGCACCGAACGACCCCCAGGACGGCAACCGGTGAGACCCCTTTTCAGCTGGTATATGGCACCGAAGCCGTCGTTCCGTTAGAGATCGCCAATCCGTCTCTCCGAGTGATCAGCTTTTCGCCCGAGGCAAACGAGCAGAAGTTGCTCGAGAACCTCGACCTGGCAGATGAACTCCGAGAGATCGCGAACGTCTGAGCTACGGAATACCAGCGCCGCCTCACTCGGTACTACAACACCAAGGTCCGAGGCAGACAATTCCAACCAGGGGACTTCGTCCTTAGGAAAACTGAAGCCTCTCGACCACTAGAGGCGGCGGGCAAGCTATCCCCCAACTGGGAAGGCCCCTACCGAGTGATCGAGACGCTCGGGAAAGGTGCGTACAGGTTAGCCACAATGGAAGGGGAGCCCATTCCCCGGACATGGAACGCAACCACACTACGCAGATTTTATTTCTGAAAACTGTATCGACAAATCGGGTAAAATAAACCCCCTTTTTTGCATTCATTCAAGATAACTGTTGGTACATCAGAAAGGCAACTGCCAGTACATTACATAGTGAAAAGCAAAAATCCATCTAGCACCGCGGCAAACGGCCATCGCCCGACCGACCCGGTCTTGACCTTCTCGCACCCAGCCACTGACTCTGTCTCGCGTAGAAACTGGCTCGGACAAGAGATGGTCGACCCAGTTGGCTCGGGTGGACCGTGACAAAGGTGACAGAGGGATAGCAAGGAGAAGGCCACCTTTCACGCGAGGAAGGCTACCTTCCAAGTTGGCAACAACCTGGAAAAAGGAGCGCCGTGAAGGTCTCCTCTCTGCCAAACTACCAACTCTTTGGAGGCGAACAGAAAGCAAGCAGCCCCCGAAGAGTGAAAGAAATGAAGAACAAAAGAGAGAGAAAGAGGCTGCGGACAGAGGTGAGGAAGGAACTGGAGCCGCCTCCTCCCCTCCCATGGAGGGGAATGGCGGCCGGCATCCCTAACTCTCCCATCCGCCCTCCATCTCGGCGTCCACCCGGAAGCCTCGCCGGAGCTAAGAGGAGGCAAACGGCGTACCCCCGCACGTCGAAGCCCTCTCCAGATCCGCGCGGCGACCGTCGGACCCGTCTCATGCACGCGCGGTGACCGTGGGACCCGACCGATATTCCAGGACAGCTGGAACCGGCCGCTCCCCGTCGTCTGCGGCGTCATCTTCTGAAGGGTCCTCCATGCTCCGATCGCGGCGGCGCAACGTAGAGCGAAAACGAGGGAACAAGAGCAGACCGCCGGCGAGAGTCCTAAGTGTTAAGAGGGAAGGAGCACCCTTCGGTCCTTTTTATTGGCCAAGGGAGGCCACGCGCCTTAAATGACTCCCCCCTCGAAAACACGCTATAGGACCTCCCTTGGAAGGTCACCTCCAAATCCTCGGCCCCCGCCCTAGCGGGATTCGCGAAGCGCCTCGACTTTCAAAGCATGGTGGAATGAAAGGACGCCCCGCCAGAAGTCTCCCGAATCGGCATGCGAGAACGGTGCAGAGAATATCGGCACCTTCCATCTGCCCCCGATACGCCAGCCAAATCACGGCAAAGATAACGATCAAACGAAGTAAGTCCTTTATTGCCTCCCATAAAGAAATCCTCTTACAAAAGGAAGAACAGACAAAAAGGGGAAGGGGCAAAATAAATCATAATACATCAGGCCTCGGGTCCACTTTGAAGCTCGGGAACAGTAGTAGGGGACGCGTCACCCCCGGTGCCTTCGGTGACGGCCGGCCCGGACACTGACCTCGCCTGTGCGAGAACTGTCCCGGTCGTGAGCCCTCCTGGAGCCTCCGGAGTTGGTGACCCCGCTGGAGGTGACTCCTCCGGTTCTTCCCCGGCCGAGGATGAGGAGCTGGAAACTGACTCATCCGAGTCATAACTCTGGCCGTAAGGAAAATCACCCCCGGTAAGGTGCTCATTGGCATAGCTCATCGCCCGGCAATAGCCCTGCCTGAATCCCTTTCGGGCACCCCGGCGGAGCGCTACCTCGTAGTAGGGTAGGGCAGCTTCAATCAGGTCGGCCGAGTAAGCTTCCGAGCCTTTGTAGCGCTCGATCGCCTCCGCCTCGACCTGCCCGTCCCGAGCCCGCTCCGCCTCGGCCGCACGCTCTTCCGCCCTCGGCAGACGCTCCTCTAGCTTGGTCATCCTCCGCTCAGCTTCGATCGTCCGACCCTCCGCCCGGGCTCGGTCCGCCTCGGCCTCAGCGCGAAGGCGCTCCGCGTCCTCCGCCCGATCCTGCAGCTCACCGCGCTCAAGCTCCCAGAGGCCGTCCAGCTCGATGTGACGTTGACGCTTGTCTTCTAGACGTTTGCTCTTCCTCTCGAGCGATTCTTGGGCCCTTGCTAGCTGCTCGGCCAGCGCCTCGGCTTCCCATCGGCTCGACTGTGCCAACTCCCTGAATGCGAGGAACTCCCGCCGGAGCCCCTCATGCTCCCCCTCGAGCCGGGATAGTTTCCCCTCGCACCCACCAAGGGTCCAGGCGAGCCTCGACCGCTCCGCCTACGTCCGGGCGTGCGCCTCCGCCATCACGGCCGCTGTCCGAGCTATGACCAGGCCACCCTCCATCAGGATATCAAGGACCCCGGCGGGAGTGCTGCGCCTTTCTCCCCCCCTCGTCCTCTCGGCGATCGACCGACAGAACCGGTACAAGTCGCCCGAGATACCAAGCCTGACCAGAGGTTCCGGCAAAGGGGACTGCTCCACTCTGGGCACCCCGCCAGAAAACCATGTTCGGGCAGCGAAGCTGACCGCCCTGCGCGCCACGGTCGGTTGGGGTTGCAACGCCTCTCCGGGCGAACCCCCACCCTCGACCGGCGCCGCGGGATCAACCGCACCAGCAACTGCCGGCACATGGGGTTGCGACGCCCTCACGGGCGAACCCCCATCCACACCGACCAATCCCTCGGTCCCAGCGTCGGCCACACCGGCACCGGCCCCCTCTGCCCCCACAGAGGGGAGAGCCGACCCATCACCTCCCTCTGCGGGGCCCCTGGTCTCCTCGGCCCCCTCTCGCCCGGCGGATGGGAGAGCCAGCCCGGAGGGGTCGGCCCCATCCTGCCCCCGAGGGGGGAGCGCCGCCGAGCCAGAATCGCCCCCTACGGCGATAGGAAAACCGGCTTTCTTGGCCCTTTTCCTGGCCTTCGCGGCCTCCCGCAACTTCCCCGCCAGGGGATCCTTGCGCTTCAGGCCGGTCGATCGAGAAGTCCCCTCGGGGGCCGCCCCCTTGCCCTTATCTCGGGCATGGACGCGACCCACCGGGGCATCAGGCTCATCGGCTGCCGAGTCATCTCCCAGATCGATGACCTCGGCCGCCTCCTCCAGAGGCTCCCGCCTCACGTCTGCAACAAGAAGAAGCCCCGGTCAGGAGGAGGAAAAGAGCTACCACCCCCAAAAAAGAGCCTCAAGAGTTGTACCTGTCGACGTCAACCGCGAGAGAAGACACCGTTCGATGTTCTCCGGCGTCACCAGCTCCTCGGTCGATTGACCGTTCTCCAGCAGACTGGCAGCCTGCTGCTCCACGTGGGGGGGGGGGAACTCCTCCTGACGAGGGGGCAGATTCGGGTGAAAGTTGGGCGAGGTCCGGCATCTCCAGATCTCGTCCGTCGCCACCGCCTTCACCCAGAAGAATTGGCTCTTCCACCCCTTGTGCGAGGAGTCCTTCGCCGCAAGCGAGATGCAGCTCCTATTCCGCCGTGCCTGGATGAAGTAGAAGCCTTTCCCCGCCGACTGGTGCGCTTTCAACTCAAAAAAGAAGTGGAAGAGGTCCAAAGAAGGAAAAATTTCATGCTGACGACAAAGAATCCGGAAGGCCGAGAGCAACAGATATGAATTGGCCACCAACTGAATAGGCGCCAACCGGAAAAAATTAAGAAGCTGCAGCACGAAAGAGTCGAAAGGGAGCCGAAATCCACTCTTCCAAGCCAAGAGGAAGGTGCAAATGAGCTCATCACGATCATCCAGACTCGTCTCGTACGGAGTGGCGACAACAAAGCTGTATCTGAGAGGCAGGCGGAAATGATGCTCCAGCCTCCGCACCTCCGCTTCCCCCAACTCACTACAGTTGGGGACGGGTTCCCGCCTCACCGGCACAAGCTCCGGACTCTGATCCACCATCGAGTCGGGAGGAGATCCCTCATACGAGTTCGAAGACTCCGGGGGAGAAGGAAGTTGCCTGACCGCCTCTGCGGTTATCCTCGCCAACTCCTCGAACGCCGCCGCAAGGCTCCGTGTCTCCGCTGTGCTCTCACGGCGCATCAAGAAGCAAGGAAAGCCTAAAACCCTGGAAGCCTAGAACGATGAGCAGTGCCCCCTAAAAACCCCTGAGGGTGGCGGCGCGCCGTTCCGTGCTCTGAGAAAAAGGGGGGCCCCTTCGTTTCGAATCCGTCAGGATCATCATTACGGGCCTCGGCGACCGCTATAAGCGGCTCCATAACGCCAACGGAATTCCACCCACCTGAGCCACGCCGGTCCAAAGCCTCGAAAAAATACTCATCCGAGCCTCCTTGGCTCGGGAGTAGGAGGGGGACAAGTGGAGAGGGGGATTTCCGCAGCCCACCACAAAGGCAGCCCAACAAGACCCACAAGGTCCAACCCGGCGAGCCCACCCGAGTGATAGCCCACAGGGCCCACTTAGGGAGAAAAGCCCAATAAATAAGACTCGAGGAACTAACTCTCCCCGGCGGCCTTCTAGGCTCGGAGGGCCCGAGACAACGGTCAGGTCCCAAGGAAGGTCCGGCCTAAAGCCCTCTCCCCGTCCGAGAGAGATAGGCTCCAGCCAACCTATCCGACCCCACCCTCGCCGGGCCATGCCTATCGCTTGGACATGAGCTAGCATCCCCGAGGCTCGGTAAGGCCGGTTGATTATCTGCAGGTGCAGCCGTTCAGAGTCCTCCGCCAGCGGGAGAGTCAGGGGAGCCGCCGGACTCCAAGGGGATAACGTTCCCACGATCAGGCCATGAAAGCCCCCGTTAAAGACGTAACTCCCGCCGAGAACCCCTCAGCTTACAGGACTCCTGAAGGCGGCGCACTATTTAAGCAAGGGATACCCTCCAGAAGATGGTAAGATGAACTAAGCATTCACACACCCTAAGCTCCTGAGCACGATTCGCTTCACCCTTTGGTGGAGAGGATTCTCGCGCATCAGCTCTCTCCTCCCCCCATTATTGCTTCCACCATAGCTCTACTGACTTAGCCATCGGAGGGTTTTGCCCCAGGGAGATCCCCTGGGCCCTCTGATACGTTTCCCTATCTTGCAGATTCATCTTCTGGTGATCCATAGCCCGCTCAGGATCCAGCGTGAGATCTTGCCTCTTCAGGTGCGTTCTGAGGATCGCGAGGGGGTGATTTTCTATTTTTTTAGATTTTTCCAAAATTCCAGATTTTCCTATATATAACCCTTATCTCTCTCCCCCCTCTCATTTCTCTCTTCTCTCCCTCTCTCTTCTCACGCTCTCTCCTCTCACTCTCTCCTCTCCGGCGGCCGACGGGGTGGAGCGTGGGCGAGGTGGGGACGGCGCGGGCGAGGTACGGGTGAGGATGGATGAGGATCGAGGCGGTGGAGGCGCGGTGAAGCTCGGCTGTGGGTTCGTGGAATGGCGAGGCTATAACGGCATTTTCTTCGTGGATCGACGTCCACAGTGCGCAAAATCTTTGGTGGAGGTAGGGAGATGGACCCCCAGCTCGTGCGCTTCATTTCCCGCGAGTTTTGTAGGCCGTGGTGAGCCGAGCGGGTCGTTTGGGGCGTTTTGGGGAAAATCATGTTTTAGGGGAGTGATCACTCGATCTAGCGTTTCGTTGCGTTTTAGGCCGATCCGAGGCCATAGATGCATGCTAGGGACTACTGGGGAGCTTCCCCCATGTTTTCCCCCTCATCCGTGGATGTTTGGGGGCGTGGCGTGGATTTTTGGGCGTTTTCCTGCCGTTCTCGGTTTTTCGAACTGGTCGTGGTCTACCAGTAACCGCTTTCATTGGTCGCGGTCTTAGGAGAACCGCGTTTGCCCAAGAGCATCGGCAAGCGTCGCGGTCGTACGATAGACCGTTTTCATCTGGTCGCGGTCATGAGGTGACTGTGACTGTGTGGTCGCGGTCCTTGGGCGACCGCTACCATCGGGTTTGCGCGTGGCTTGTTGCGGTCGTGAGGTGACCGTGACTGCGTAGTCGCGGTCCTCAGTTGACCACTACTGTGTGGTCGCGGTCCCCAGTCGACCGTGACTATGGTCGCGGTCCCCAGGTGACCGTGACTACGTTGCGGTTCCCGTTTGCGTTGTTTTGACCTCCGGTCGACCCGGTTGTGACCCAGTGGTTGACTTTAGGTCTTGTGAATGTCCCGGACACCCCGTAGAGTTCCGTGACCGTGTCTTTGGGTGTCCGAAGGTTCCATTTACCTCGATTAGCATGCCCGTAGGTATAGTGGGACCGGGTGACCTCATGTGTTCCGGGCTTTCATGTTACACTCGATCGAGTCACCGTGTATCGGTGTGTATGCGGTGGGGTCTCCCCCGCATGTCGTGGGTTTCTTTGGAAGGCGATTCCCGTGTGGGCCATGTGTTTGGCCTTGGACTGCAAGTCCAGTTATCCGGCCTGGGGCTGGAGGTTTCCCGCTTGCCCTGGGATGGGAAATCGACGAGGCGGCTTGTGTGCTGCCCTGGGAATCGCGCTTCTGTGTTTTCCGTATGGGCCGTGTGGGTGGCTTTAGTCCTTTGCGTTCCCTTCCGGAGGGAGTGGTCTTGGCGGCTCGTGAGTTGTCTCGGTACTCCTGCTACCGTGGTTTTAGACCTAGAGATTGGACTAGATTGACGGCCTTGTGCTGTTGCGTACAATGGTCTTGACCCCGAGTCTTGTGACTCAAGGACCGTTGGCTGTAGTGCATCTAGAGGATTGTCCAGAGTCCAGTGGCTTAGCGCCACTTGAGTTTTCTCGACTCTCGCACAGGGTGCGTGCGTGACCGTGGACTGCGAGTCCTGTTTCTTCTCCGACTGTGGTCGCCGTGCGACGGTGCTGGTACGTGGGATGGTCCCCGTACTTCGTCAGGTTCAGACGTTGTTTTCTCTTGTCTTGAGAGTCTACTCCTTCAGTGACCCTCCACTAGTCGTAGCCTACCAGTACACGGTACCGGTCGCACCAGGGAGAGGTGTACGGGCTTACCCTGAGGATGGTTTTAGACTGGTTTCCGTCGGGCCCCTCGTCGTAAGCCAGAGTCCGGCTACGGGGGAAAACCGGTCAGAGGGCCAGACCTAGGACGCGTGGTCTGTGTGTGCACACATGGTTGAGGGCGGTTGGACGTACGTCAACGGGCGTGACCCCAGCTAGTCACTTGTTTGTGATTACTTGTACGGTGTTCGTGCCTTTGGTAGGCGCTACCACGTCAGGCAGTTCACCTGCGGTGCGGTGTAAGTCGTCAGGGGACGCTACCGACTGTGCTTCTAGTGGGAGGTACTCCTGTCGAGTCTAGAGTGACATACTGTTAGTTTCCGTGACTTTGACCTTCGGGTTTCGGTCGTGTCGACCGTTGAGTTTCGGTTGTTTCACCGTGGCACGTGTGTTGGTTTTCGTGCTGTGAGACTAGTGCTAGTGACTTTACCGAGGTTACGTCTTGTTGTGCGGTACCCGTGACCAGGTGTCAGGGTTGCACTTTGGACAGCGTGTCCAGTTTGGCCGTGTTTTGGGAGACAGGCCTCTACGGCATGGTTGCCGTGGGTTTTTACTTCGGTAAGCGGTACTAGTGTAGTTCGGTAGCCTCGACTGTGAGTTCGGGGTGTGTTTTTGGTACAGTAGGAGTAGTTGTAGTGCCGAGTTTCGACCAGCCATCGGGTTTACTGTTCCTGCTGTTGCGGTTGCTCTTGTAGCCTTCCTTTCCGCTACCGCCGTTGTTTCCGGTTGGGGTTCCGCGGGATCCCTGCTGAGTCTCTATTTTGGAGACTCATTCCCTGCTTTTCAGGTGTGGCGGTTCTTCCTCGAGGTCCGAGGGTGCGGAGCGGAGGTTCTCAGTTGCCAGCTTGCCGAGCTGAGTGTTCACTTGGCATGTGGTACGCTTTACTGCTTTAGACTGTACTTCCTATTGAACTGGACTCTGTTATAGCTGTAGTTGTTTATTTATTTCTGTTAATTGTTATCCTACTTTATTTCCTATTTCTTTGTGCCTCCACACTCCTTTTAGCCCTTCCGAGCCCTCCCGGCTCGTGGGCGGCGGTTCGAGTCTCGGGTTATCGGGCCTTCCCGGTAATCGGATTCTCGGGTCGTTACAGATGGTATCAGAGCGGTGGTTGTGGACGTACATAGGAATTCAAAATATTACAGTGATCAGAGTCCATAAGGTCTAATACACTCGGCAGCTGGCTTAGGGTTTTGTGCTTATTTTTCCGCTTTATTTCTCGCTTGAGAGCTTGAGTGCGCTGTGCGGCGCTGTGAAGGTGGTTGCTGTCCGCGGCTTTCGTGCCAGCATGGGGTCTAAGGATCGAGGTTGAGAGCCTTCTCCCTCATCGGTGGTGGCCCTGGTTGTGTTGTGTTGGGCATAGGTTGCTGGCAGGTGCGAGCTCGCGATGCTGCGTTCGAGGAATCTGCGACATGGTCAGGTGGCTGGAAAGGATTGTTCGTGGTTAAGTGGCCATGAGCGTGCTCTGAGGGAGCTGCTGTCGGTTTGGCCACTCCAGCTTGAGGTTTGTCCAGCTCTTGAGGTGTTCTGATCGAGAAGTGTGCTCGGGTGAGCGGAATATCTTCTCGGCGAGCTTCTGTTTTGTCGATCCTAGTGTTCTTGTCGTGCTCTGTTGCGTCAAAAATGACATGTCGGTCCCGGTTGTTTTGTGGATTTCGAGGTAGGATTGGGCTGTGGTGTCCCAGTAAGTCTTTGATCCTGCGTTTCTGTCAGTGGATGGGTTGTGTTCGCCCTGGAGTTGGCTTGAGATGTGAAGGCTCCACGGTGAGTTCGGGACTCGAGGACGAGCGTCGGTGGTTGTCGTTATGGCTCGTGTTGCGGCTCTTGGCGTGGTGTGTTGCAGTTCAGGGAATTGCAACGGTGGTGCATCGAGAGATGTTGTGATTGTGGTCCGACATGACACTCGCCGAGTGTGTCGGAGGCGCTGACCTGATGAAAACGATGGTTTTCCTTGGTGCTGGATGGTGCTATTTCAGGCATGCGCGGGGTTCGAGGTCAGGTCGAGCGTGGAGTTCTTCCGTTGGTCGGAAGTGCACTGGTTTCTCCTTTGGTTGGAGAGATTGCGTTGGGCTAGGGTTCGTCGTCTTGCATGGCGTGTTCGGATTAGTTGGCCTTGTGTGCCATGAAGTCCGTGCGAGGGGTGCTCCTTATCTTGGCAAGGTGGTTGCCTGTGAGAAGTCGCGCCCATTCTCTTGTCGTGTAAGGGTGCTGGCGCTGTTCCGGAAGGACGATGTCGGATTGTGACGGTGAGATGTATAATCGATCGGGACCCAGGGTGCTTTGGTCGTGGTGTCGACAACCAGGTCGCCGTGAGCATTGTTCAGGTGGTGTCCTGTGGCTCTGTGGTAAGGGCAGAATCAGGATTGGCAGGTGTCCACTTGGATTGATCGAAGGATTTGAGGAGACCAGATGGAAGAGTGACGCCTTTGGGCGGAGGCCTTTTTGTGAGATTGGCGTCGGTTTGGTGGTCCTTGATAGGACGTCGGTGTCGCGATGGTTATCCCTGGTTTGGTGACTAGCATGGGGTGGTTCCCCTGTGAGTCTGAGTCGAGTGAGGTGATGACTGAAGACACCTAGATCTCATCAATTGGTTTCATCGTGCTCCCCGAGAGGGTCGAGTTGGCACGATGATCGAGATCGGGAGCGGTGTCTGAGAGGAGTGCAGCTCGAGATGTGGCATCAGTCTGTGTGGGAGTCGACGGAGGGCTTCCCGAGGTTTGGAATGTTTCCTTCGGACCAGTGAAGGACCAGGAAAGAAGGAAGAACCTGAACGAGCAGTTGGTGGTCATCGTCGTGTGGTCATTTCACAGACAGAAGATGCTGGTGGTTGGGGATCGAGCGTGGCAAGAGCCATGTGCCAACGAGACCTTTGGTGGTCGTTTCTGTGATGTGCCTTTCCGGATCGGATCTGGGCTTTGTCGAAGTTTATCTTCTGACAAGAGTTGGCATAGTGTTATGTTTGTCTTTCAGCTTGCCATATGTGAGGTGATTCTTGGTGCTGAGCCGATGTCCTGGTTGCGGTCTGTCGAGATGGTTGCGTGAGCCGATGGGGGCTCTGTGTTGGTTGTTCCCTTGCGAAGGGTGTGCGACCTGTCAGCTGGTTGTGAAGCTGATGTATGTTTTGTCTACCGACCATAGGATGGATCGGTGGCTATTTTCTCGTGCGAGGGTTGTGATTCCTCGGTGAGCACGATGGTGGCAGCGGTGCCTTGATTGGTTTCCGTGATGTCTGAGGTGATGCCGGACTGTGTCCTTTGGTATATGCCTGCTCTATTGGCCAGTGTGCTCGGCGCGAGGAGCGAGGTGTTGTTTGTGATTGTAAGTCTGGCTGTGTCCCTCAGGATCAGTGTTTTCATGAGAATCGAGATTTTCTGTACTAGGGCTCTGACAGCGTGTCAGTTGATTCAGTGTTCTTCCCCTGTGACTTCGTGCTAGGCCCTGAATTTCAAGGACGAAATTCCTTTAAGGGGGGAGGGCTGTAATGCCCCGGGTTTTTCGGATCATTCTTCTCGAGTCCCGGATATGCGTTTCCGGTATATCTGGCTCCGTTGTGTCCCAAATGATGTTTCGAACATCTTTCGGGTTCGGATCGGCGCGATCCGGAGTTATTTCGGAGGCCCGGAAGAGCTCTGCGCTTTTTTTGCGTGTATTTTCCAATTCCCGGTGTGTGTTTCGGTAATTCCTTCGGAACCTCGTTGCGGGTGAACCGGGCCGTTCACCTAGGCGAGTGTGGTACCGTTGTGATCGGTGCGTTCCGAGGATCGCGAGGGGGTGATTTTCTATTTTTTGGGATTTTTCTGAAATTCCAGATTTTCCTATATATAACCCTTTTCTCTCTCTCCCCTCTCATTTCTCTCTTCTCTCCCTCTCTCTTCTCACGCTCTCTCCTCTCCAGCGGCCGACGGGGTGGAGCGTGGGCAAGGTGGGGACGGCGCGGGCGAGGTACGGGCGAGGATGGATGAGGATCGAGGCGGTGGAGGCGCGGTGAAGCTTGGCCGTGGGTTCGTGGAACGGCGAGGCTGTAATGGTGTTTTCTTTGTGGATCGGCGTCCACGGTGCGTGAAATCTTCGGTGGAGGTAGGGAGATGGACCCCCAGCTTGTGCGCTTCATTTCCCGCGAGTTTTGTAGGCCGTGGTGAGCCGAGCGGGTCGTTTGGGGCGTTTTGGGGAAAATCATGTTTTGGGGGAGTGATCGCTCGATCTAGCGTTTCGTTGCATTTTAGGCCGATCCGAGGCCATAGATGCATGCTAGGGACTACTGGGGAGCTTCCCCCATGTTTTCTTCCTCATCCGTGGATGTTTGGGGGCGTGGCGTGGATTTTTGGGCATTTTCCCGCCGTTCTTGATTTTCCGAACTGGTCGCGGTCTACCAGTAACCGCTTTCATTAGTCGCAGTCTTAGGAGAACCGCGTTTGCCCAAGAGCGTCGGCAAGCGTCGTTGTCGTGCGATAGACCATTTTCGTCTGGTCGCGGTCATGAGGTGACCGTGACTGTGTGGTCGCGGTCCTTGGGCGACCACTACCATCGGGTTTACGCGTGGCTAGTTGCGGTCGTGAGGTGACCGTGACTGCGTAGTCGCGGTCCTCGGTTGACCACTACTGTGTGGTCACGGTCCCCAGTCGATCGTGACTATGGTCGCGGTCCCCAGGTGACCGTGACTACGTTGCGGTTCCCGTTTACGTTGTTTTGACCTCCGGTCGACCCGGTTGTGACCCAGTGGTTGACTTTAGGTCTTGTGAATGTCCCGGAGACCCCGTGGAGTTACGTGACCGTGTCTTTGGGTGTCCGGAGGTTCCATTTACCTCGATTAGTGTGCCCGTAGGTATAGTGGGTCCGGGTGACCTCACGTGTTCCGGGCTTTCGTGTTACGCTCGATCGAGTCACCGTGTATCGGTGTGTGTACGGTGGGGTCTCCCCCGCATGTCGTGGGTTTCTTTGGAAGGTGATTCCCATGTGGGCCATGTGTTTGGCCTTGGACTGCAAGTCCAATTATCCAGCCTGGGGCTGGAGGTTTTCCGCTTGCCCTGGGATGGTAAATCGACAAGGCGGCTTGTGTGCTACCCTGGGAATCGTGCTTCTGTGTTTTCCGTGTGGCCCGTGTGGGTGGCTTTAGTCCTTTGCGTTCCCTTCCCGAGGGAGTGGTCTTGGCGGCTCGTGAGTTGTCTCGGTACTTCTGCTACCGTGGTTTTAGACCTAGAGATTGGACTAGATTGACGGCCTTGTGCTGTTGCGTACAACGGTCTTGATCCTGAGTCTTGTGACTCAAGGACCGTTGGCTGTAGTGCGTCTAGAGGATTGTCCAGAGTCCAATGGCTTAGCGCCACTTGAGTTTTCTCGACTCTCGCGCAGGGTGCGTGCGTGCCCGTGGATTGCGAGTCATGTTTCTTCTCCGACTGTGGTCATCGTGCGACGGTGCTGGTACGTGGGATGGTCCCCGTACTTCGTCGGGTTCGGACGTTATTTTCAGTTGTCTTGAGAGTCTACTCCTTCAGTGACCCTCCACTAGTCGTAGCCTACCAGTACGTGGTACCGTTCGCACCAGGGAGTGGTGTACGGGCTTACCCTAAGGATGGTTTTAGACTGGTTTCCGTCGGGCCCCTCATCGTAAGTCAGAGTCCTGCTGCGGGAGAAAACCGGTCAGAGGGCCAGACCTAGGACGCGTGGTCTGTGTGTGAACACATGGTTGGGGGCGGTTGGACGCACGTCGACGGGCGTGACCCTAGCTAGTCACTTGTTTGTGATTACTTGTACGGTGTTCGTGCCTTTGGTAGGCGCTACCACGTCAGGCAGTTCACCTGCGGTGCGGTGTAAGTCATCAGGGGACGCTACCGACTATGCTTCTAGTGGGAGGTACTCCTGTCAAGTCGGGAGTGACATACTGTTAGTTTCCGTGACTTTGACCTTCGGGTTTCGGTCGTGTCGACCATTGAGTTTCGGTTGTTTCGCCGTGGCGCATGTGTTGGTTTTCACGCCGTGAGACTAGTGCTAGTGGCTTTACCGAGGTTGCATCTTGTCATGCGGTACCCGTGACCAGGTGTCAGGGTTGCACTTTGGACAGCGTGTCCAAGTTGGCCGTGTTTTGGGAGACAGGCCTCTACGGCATGGTTGCCGTGGGTTTTTACTTCGGTAAGCGGTACTAGTGTAGTTCGGTAGCCTCGACTGTGAGTTCGGGGCGTGTTTTTGGTACAGTAGGAGTAGTTGTAGTACCGAGTTTCGATCGGCCACCTGGTTTACTGTTCCTGCCGTTGCGGTTGCTCTTGTAGCCTTCCTTTCCGCTACCGTCGTTGTTTCCGGTTGGGGTTCCGCGGGATCCCTGCTGAGTCTCTATTTTGGAGACTCATTCCCTACTTTTCAGGTGTGGCGGTTCTTCCTCGAGGTCCGAGGGTGCGGAGCGGAGGTTCTCAGTTGCCAACTTGCCGGGCCGAGTGTTCACTTGGCATGTGATACGCTTTACTGCTTTAGACTGTACTTTCTGTTGGACTGGACTCTGTTATAGCTATAGTTGTTTATTTATTTCTGTTAATTATTGTCCTACTTTATTTCCTATTTCTTTGTGCCTCCACACTCCTTTTAGCCCTTCCGAGCCCTCCCGACTCGTGGGCGGCAGTTCGAGTCTTGGGTTATCAGGCCTTCCCGGTAATCGGATTCTCGGGTCGTTACAGGCTGCCAAGGGGAGAAAGAGAGTTGCAGCAAGCACTCCGTGAACAGTGATTCATCCAAGGATTCTTTATCCATCTCCAAGCTTTTCAAGATCAATCTGAAGCCCATCAACCTCAAATCAAGTGAAGAAGCAATCCTTGTTCAAGATCTGCATCATATACTCAGGGGGAGCCTAAATCAGAAGTCTTTCTTTGTGTTTCATTCTCTAAAGTGTTTTGTGCTTCAAAGTTGTGTTCCTTGTAATCTGTAAACATCCGTGTGTGTATGGATCGACTCATATCCATGGTTGTGTGTGTTTTTCTGTTCAGATTCGTGTGTGTGCATGGATTTCTTCAGATCTGCGTGTGTGTGTGTGGATCTATCCAGATTCGGGTGTTCGTGAGTGTAAAGTGCTGCATCTGTTGTAGTGTGTGTGTGTGTGTGTGTGTGTGTGTGTGTGTGTGTGTGTGTTGTTGATCCGGTCGTCGGATCGTGTTGGAAACTCTGTTTCTGTGTGTATGTGTGTTGGGGTTTGTTCCCCATGTGTGTGCAGGGGTCGACCTACGTATGGTTGGAGTTTTGACTCCGTGTTGGGGATTTATCCCGGTGCTGGTTTTTCAGCAGTGAAACCTCACCGGGTTTTGGTGAGGGGTGGACGTAGGTTGCCGTCGTTGCATCCGAACCACCTTAAAATTCCTTGTGCCTTGTGGTTTGTGCTATGTGGTTTGATCCATTTCTCCTACCTCCTTTCTGTGTGATTGTTCATGCATATTGTTCTTCTACGTTTGTCTCTTCAGATCTAGCATAAATCGATCTTTTCTATAAGTAGATCTTTGGTATATCGAAAGGTGTTTTTGAATTGACAAGGCCAGTCTTGTCAGGACGATAGTATCTTGCGTGAGCAGAATCCTTGGATTCATACCTCCGTCTAGTACCAAAGAACTATCGTAGCGATAGTTTTTGATAGATCTAATCTGAGATTTATCATATCTGAATTTCTAATTGCTACTTTAACACATCTATTTTAAATCGGGTCAAAGTTTCTTAAAATATTGAATCACCTAATTCACCCCCCCTCTTGGGTGTCATTGATCGCGGGACTTCAATTGGTATCAGAGGTAAGGCTCTATTTTTCATAGATCTAACGATCTATAGAAAGATCCAGATCAATGGCTACTACTATGTTCACCATGAACTCTCCACCTGTGTTTGACTGCTCTAACTTTGATTTGTGGTTGGGAAGAATATGTAGTCTAGTCAACTCATACGAACCTAAGCTATGGAAGCTTATATCTCATGGTCCTTTTGAGTTGCCTGAAGACAAATCAGTCTGGACTGCAGATTTTGAGTTCAAACATGATCAAAATTGCTTGGTTCTATGTTTGCTCACTGCCACAGTTAATGCTAATAGTTTTCCTTTTGTTTCCAGCTGTAGCTCCGCAAAGACATACTGGATGGCTTAGCCGGCTTCCATGAAGAGAATGAGGACAAATGTCTTATGGCAGGTATCAGTGATCACGGTAGTGATCAGCAGAATAGATCACCCATGGAGGTAAATTCATATTCTGAAAATATATCTCTTGATAATCTATTGTATGCATATAGTGAGCTTGCAAGTAAACATAAGAAGCTAAAATCTGAGAATAAAAAATTGAAAAAGAAGGTTGAACAAAACAACTGTGATTCCTCTTGTAAAAAATGCTCACATTTAGAGGAATTGATTGAGGCTCATGTGTTCGACATTGAATTTCATAAAGATCAAATTTGCTCCTTAAGAAATGAAAATAAAGAGCTCAAAGAAAAAATAAACTCAATGGTCAATGATCAAACCTCGATAAATGAACTCATTCGTGATGAGAAGCTTATGAAAGAAAATGAGAACCTGAAGGAACTAAACACGGCCATATCGACAAGATTGTTGACTTTAGAAAAAGGAAAATATGTGGCTGTAAGTGAATGTGAAAATGTGGATGAATTAAAACAAGAAGTTGAATGCCTTAAGACTACCAATGCAGTATTAAATGTCAGCCTTGCTACTTGTGAAAAAGAACTTTCTGATACTGAATTACATATCACATCTTTAGAAAGTGAAATCCAAGACTTTCATAATTCATTATCTAGATTCGTGGATGGACAAGATAATCTGGATAAACTTTTGGGCATGAAAGTTAATTTTCAAAGGGAAGGGCTTGGCTATAATCCTGTAAAGAAGAAGTCCTTTCAGAGTAAGGTATCTACTTCCTTTGTTCAAAGTTCAAATATAGCCAGTACCTCAACTTCACCCCCAAAGTAGTCTTCTGTACAAAAGATTCAAAAAGAAAATAAAAATCAAAAAATCAATCTGCAACAAAAAATAAAAAATGCTACTAGCACCACTATGCATGTTAAACATACTTTCTGCCACACACACACATCCACCTAGAAAGAAAATCTCATGCTTTTATTGTGGAAGATATGGACATATCATGCATGATTGTTTTACGATGAAGAATGATGATTTAGAAGCATGTAGGAATAGAATGAACAATGAAAAAGGCAAAGGTAGGTCGATGCACCCCATGGCTAAACAACACTACATGAGGGAAAAGGATTGGGCAGGTCGACACTACCAACCTATGGTGTCAACACATCCTGTGTTCTGGACCCATTATCTTAGCCAAATCCAAGGGCAGATCGACCTAGGATCTCTAATGTGTTCAACACACCCCCTGCCAATTGGAAACAACATTGGAGCAAAAAGTCACATGCTTCAAATAATCTTCACGCTTCTAAGTATTCAAAGTCATGCTGTAATTATTGTGATAAATTTGGGCTTATCATGCATGATTATTTTCTGATAAAAAATGATGATTTGAATGTTGTCAAAAAGTGAAAACCACGTGCCAAGAGTGCTGCTAACCCACAAGGACCCAAGATGGCTTGGGTACCTAAGAATGTAAAATGAGAAATCTATTTTGTAGGTGTGCCTTGAGAATATGAAGCATGAAATATGTTTTCAGTCAAGAAGGTAAGGCACACGGGCCAAGCGGCATAAGTCAGGTTAAAAGAAAAACCAAAAAATTAAAATCTGAATGCTCAGGTGATATCCCTCTCACTCTCTCTAGTAAATGTGCTATGTCTTGATTTACTTTGTGCTGACTTGATTTACTTTGTGCTGAATAGTTATGTGATCATGCATATGTCTGTACATGCATTTCATCCACAGTTGGTTGCATATCTATGTGCATATCACTTGTCATATAGCATATTGTTGAAGGGGAGTTTGAAAATTTTCAAATTAAAAAAAAATTCACTGCATACATTGAGTTTCCATATGCTTTCACATTCTGTCATGCAAAAGTTGAACATTGTGAATTCATGTCATAATGATGACTACATGGTATATTAAATGGTGACATGTGAAAGGGCAGGTTAACCCTGTCTGAAAACTATCACTACGCGTGAGGTGATCTTTATATCTCAGTTCTCTGCCATGGTACTATGAGTCAATTTTTCATAGGCAACATATGGCATTAAAACCTCACTGAACTTTGTAGATTCTTGCACACATTAAGGGAGAGTTGCTAGATTCGTCATGTGAACTTAATGCCTAAGCTCATTCCTAAGTTAGGCATTTAAGTCTAGAGTTTTTAGAATGTTCAATAACAGGACTTTAGTTGCTAAAGAAACTCTTCATGTTATTGTTGATAAATCTTAATCGAGATTGACCAATCAAATCATTTCAACTTTGGATGCAGTTTACACTCTCAAAAATCCAAGTGATGTTGGGCCAACTATGGCCAAGTTTGAATCAACTGAAAGAATATCTTGTGAGGATGGAGATGATGATAATTCCCTCATTTGCTACCAGGAGATGGGTAGTGATTTTGATGAGTCTCCTGTACCGGTTGCTAGATTAGAAGTAGTCCAGTCTCTCCTGTCCTATGCTTGCTCTCTTAACTTTAGATTATTTCAAATGGATGTTAAATCTACTTTTCTTAATGGGTATATCAAATAGGATGTTTTTGTAGAACAACCTCTAGGTTTCAATGACCCAAAACATCCACAACATGTGTACAAGCTACAGAAGGCCTTGAACGGATTGAAGAAAGCACCAAGGGCATGGTGAAGCCAACGTCTGAAGGCATTTTCATAGATCAAGTCAAGTACACCTTTGAGCTGTTAAAGAAATCTGGGATGACATAAGCAAAACCCAATTCAACTCCTATGGCCACAACCACGAAGTTAGATAAAGAAGAAAAGAGTAAAACAATAGATCCTACATTGTTTCGAGGTATGATCGGATCACTATTGTACTTAACAGCATGCCATCCTGACATTCAATACAGCATATGTCTATGTGCTCATTTTATTCAGGTTTCCCATCGGTACCTCATTTGATTTGATTGCATATACCGATGCGGATTATGCTGGATGCATTGTTGACCGTAAAAGTACTAGTGGGTATTGTCAGTTTCTTGGTGGGTGCCTAGTTTCATTGGCTTCCAAGAAACAACATTCAGTAGCTCTCTCAACGGCCAAGACTGAATATATAGATGCAGAAAGTTGTGGAGCCCAAGTACTTTGGATCAAAAATTAATTGCTTGATTTAAATGTTGAAATGAAATGTGTTCCAATTTTATGTGACAATACCAGTGCAATTAACTTATCTAAAATCCTATACAACCGTCTAGAACAAAGCACATTGACATTCAACATCATTTTCTGAGAGATCGTGTAGGAAAAGGGGTCTTTGAATTAGAATTCATTGACACACACAACCAGTTAGCTGATATCTTCACAAATCTCCTAAACTAGGAACAATTTAGCAAAATAAGAAGATAACTCGACATGTGCAAGGGTGATAGCATACATACCTAGGTTTGCACTTAGGTTAAGTGTTGCACATATAGAAAAAATCATTTGCATAAGGGGTAGGTTGCATTAAATACATGCATATTTTGTGTGACTTTTTCAATTCGTGTATGTTGAAATATCACCTTGCATGCTTGAATGTAATTATACATACGTCCCCTCCTTGAAATTTTTCTAAGGCCAAATATTCCTTGATTGAATAACTGTGGACCCAGTGACCTCGGGATCTGAGGCATTTTCTGAGGGGAAGAGTCAGAGGATTTTCTCAATGCCCCATCACCTCCTACTTCAAGTCATTCCCTCTCAACTACACCAAGGTGAAGGTTCAAACCACAAAAAAATAAAGGGGGTTGAAGGAGTTATAAAAAAAAAGGAAAAGCATTGAAAGAGTTATAAAAAATAAGGAAAATCATTGAAGGAGTTATACAAAAATAAAAATAAAAAAATGATGAAAATTAGGGCTAGGACGACCATTTCGGTCGACCGACACCCCGAGTTCGGTCGACCGAATCCGACGAACCGGACCGACAGAACCCGCGTCCGAACCCTTTTATAAGGGGTTTTCTCACCCCATCCCATCATTCCAAGCACCCCATTCACTCTCCAACATTCTTCCCTAACCCTAGAACACCAAAACTCTACTTCTCAAGCCCAAAAACCTCCTCTTTCTTCCATCCGCACAAGATCCGACTTGTTCGTCATCATTTCGGGATGAAATCTTCTTAGCGGTTTGTGCGTCCTTGAAGCCATTCCTAGGGTTCTAGATTGTGGAGAAGAGGTTTCCACTGCAATTTTGTGTGTCATCTGGACTACATCTTCATCCCAAGGGTAGAGGCTAGCAATCTAAAGGTTTCCACCGAAGTTTTCAAGTCTAGGATGGCGCCTCGAAGAAGTTCTCGGCGTCCTACCCAAGAGGAGTCACATGCCAGGGGAGGTGAGGCTCCATCTCCTCCACCATAGCGTATGGATGGCATAGGAACGCGTCTAGAAGGGCGGATGAAAGCCCTCGAGGATCGGGTCGAGAGTTCGGATCAGTCCATCCAGGGCTTAGTTGGGAGGATTGCCATCCTCGAGAGGGGCCCAGTAGCGGCACAACCCGCGCCGACGAACGACCAACAGGAGTCGGTTCAGCAACCTGCTGTACCAAGAGCTCAGGCGGAGAATGTTGGGGTTCAACAGGTGCATGTGGTGGATGATTATGCATCCGATAATGATCAAGGGGGTAACGGTCGCCGTCATCAATGACGGAATCGTGATGACGAGGAGGACGACCACATTCTTAGGGGCGTGCGCGTGGACCCTCCCACTTTTAGTGGGTCCTTGGACCCTCGGGTGTATTTAGATTGGGAGGCCAGCATGGACCGGTACTTCGAGTGGTTTGAGATGACGGACCACCGAAGAGTCCGATACGCAAAGATGAAGCTGCAAGGGTAGGCTCAAACTTATTGGATCAATGTGGAGAGCCTGCTCAACCAGTGACGTCAACCCCAGATCGGTACTTGGGATGATATGAAAACCAAGTTGAGGGAGAAGTACCTTCCCGCCTCATATCGCCAACATCTCATAGACAAGTGGCAAAGCATCTCCCAAGGGAACTGATCCGTGACCGAGTACACCGCCGAGTTCGATGAGTATTACTTACGGTGTGGGGTCACGGAAGAGAGCACTATGACCATATCCCGGTTTCGAAGAGGTTTGCGGCCCAATTATCAATATGAACTCTTTCGCCACAATGCAACCACTTTGGAGCAGGCATATCAGATAGCTCTCGAATTGGAGCAATTCGAGGCCGAGTTCGAGTCACCCCACCGGTTGGGCTCTTTTCCCCTTCGTAGTGTCGAGCCCCGTAGCTCTTCTGGCACGTATCCGAGGGCCCCCATGGCTCGACCTCAGGAGCCCGCTCGACCCGAGCCGTTTGCTCCTAGGCCTCATCCTCCACCCTCGAGGGACCTCCCTCGTCCCCAGCATCTTACGGCCCCACCCACAGCCCGTCCACCGGCACCCGCACCTCCTGCACGTCCTTTGTTGCCTACGCCTCCTATCCGTCGGGAGGATAAAGGTAAAGGACCTATGATTGGGGAGCCTAGTGGATCACGGCAGCAGTGTTATCGCTGCAATGGGTTTGGCCATTTTGCCAACCAGTGTCCCACCCGCCCATCTCTTCACATTGGGGACACACAGGCTGAGGATACCACCCCTACGGGCCTCGAGTTAGTCAGCTATGAGGCCGATGAAGAGCTAGCTGATGAGTACTATGAGATGGGAGGTGGGGCCCAAAATGCCCAGCATTCGGACGATACCCACGTGGGGGTCGTCAGATGTATCCTCACCCAGCCACAGGTCAGTGATGACTGGCGACGGATTACTATCCTTCATGTATTCTGTAGGCTGGGAAAGCAAATTTGCAAGGTGGTCATCGATAGCGGGAGTTGTATCAATGCAATCTCCACGAACGCTGTCACTCATTTTGGTCTCACACCCGTAGACCACCCTTGCCCCTATCAGGTATCATGGGTGGATACCACTTCCATTTCGGTCAGGCTGCAGTGCTTGGTCCCGCTGCAGCTCCACTCCTACCATGACGAGATCTGGTGTGATGTTCTCCCCATGGAAGTGGGCAGTATCATTCTTGGTAGGCCGTGGTTATTCGACCGGGATGCCACGCTCCATGGCCGGTCGAACACCTGTACCTTTGACCACGCTGGCCAGCGGGTCACCCTCCAACCTGTTCGGCCCAGGAGCCCATCAGTCAGGGGTCCTACTAGCCCTAGTACTCCGAAGCCTTCCATTCCCGGGCCTAGTACCCCATCCCCAGCTCGGGCTATGGCCATTACCTCTGGCCCAGGAGAGCCCTCGACGAGGAGACTGATGATGATTAGCTCCCGGGAGATGGAGCAGGAGCTTAGTCAGGGCTGTCCGGTGTTTGCCATTACGGTCCAAGAGGTGGAGCGAGACTCCGAGGGTGAGCTCCCACTCGAGGTTGTTCCCATTCTGCAGGAGTATGCTGATGTCTTTCCCGATGAGCTTCCCGAGGGACTCCCACCTATGCGGGATATTCAACATGCCATCGACCTTGTTCCGGGCTCTTCCTTGCCCAACCTTCCACATTATCGCATGAGTCCCACGGAGCATGCCGAGCTTAAACGGCAGGGCGATGAGTTAGTGTAGAGCGGGTCTGTTCGGGATAGCATGAGTCCATGTGTTGTACCCACGTTACTCACCCCGAAGAAGGATGGCACGTGGAGAATGTGCATTGATAGTCGTGCCATCAACAAAATCACCGTGAAGTACAGGTTCCCTATTCCCCGCCTGGATGACATGCTAGACATGATGGCAGGTGCCACTATCTTTTCGAAGATCGATCTTAAGAGTGGCTACCATCAGGTGAGGATTAGGCCAGGTGATGAGTGGAAGACCGCATTTAAGACCAAGGACGGTCTATATGAGTGGTTGGTCATGCCTTTTGGGTTGACCAATGCCCCTAGCACTTTCATGCGACTCATGACTCAGGTCCTTCGACCTTTCATTGGAGTCTTTGTAGTGGTGTATTTTGATGATATCCTTATCTATAGCCGCACCACAGGGGACCACTTAGACCACCTTCGGCAGGTCTATCTACTTCTTCGGCGAGAGCAGCTGTTTGCGAACCCACAGAAGTGTGCCTTCAAGACACCTCAACTTACCTTCTTGGGTTTCATTGTGTCTAGTACGGGGGTCTCCGCCGATCCGGAGAAGGTCCGGGCCATTGTTGAGTGGCCGAAACCCCGTACCGTTCATGATGTCTGCAGCTTTCATGGTCTTGCGACGTTCTATCGTCGCTTCATCCGCGGATTTAGCTCCGTCACCGCCCCGATCACGGATTGCATCCGGAAGGGCACATTTGTATGGACGAAGGCCGCATCTGCCGCCTTCAAGGACATCATGGAGCGCATGACCCAGACACCTATCCTTCGATTGCCTGATTTCTCGAAGGTGTTTGAGGTCTCTTGTGATGCGTCGGGTGTTGGGATTGGAGGAGTTTTGAGTCAGGAGTCCCACCCGATCGCATATTTCAGCGAGAAGCTGAATGATGCGAAACTGCGATATTCCACGTATGATAAAGAATTCTACGCAGTTGTTCAGGCTCTTAGGCATTGGAGGCACTATCTTTTACATCAGGAGTTTATCTTATACTCCGACCACGAGGCATTGAGGTACCTCCATTCGCAAAAGAAGCTTAACTCGCGTCATAGTCGTTGGGTCGAGTATCTCCAACAGTTCACCTTTGTGCTGAAACATAAGGTTGGAGTGGAGAACAAGGTGGCTGATGTCTTGAGTCGGCGAACATGTTTGCTTACCACCATGAGTGCCGAGGTCATAGGGTTAGAGAAGATGAAGGAGGCCTATGTTGATTGTCCTGACTTCGGTCAGATTTTTACCACTCTCTAGGCCGAACCCTCGAGAGACCTTGATGAGTATGTGCTTCAGGAGGGTTACCTCTTTCGAGGTAGCAGGCTATGTGTTCCCCGAACTTCGGTTCGAGATTTCTTAGTGTGGGAACTACATGCGGGAGGTCTAGCCGGCCACTTTGGTCGAAACAAGACTATCGAGGCAGTAGAGCATCGATTTTATTGGCCGAGCTTGAAGCGCGATGTTGCTAACATCATGGCTCAGTGCCGTACATGTGCTACGGCCAAGATGAAGAAGCAAAGCTCGGGCCTTTATACGCCTCTTCCCGTGCCTGATGCCTCGTGGCAAGATGTTAGCATGGACTTTGTTTTGGGATTGCCACGTACCTCCAGGAAGCATGATTCGGTCTATGTGGTGGTTGACCATTTCTCAAAGATGGCCCTCTTTATTCCTTGCTCGAAGACTTCGGATGCTTCGAGGGTAGCCCGCCTTTTCCTTACGCATGTGGTGTGCAAGTTCGGGTTGCCTCGCACTATAGTGTCTGACCGTGATGTTAGATTCACTTCCTATTTTTGGAAGACACTATGGCATATGATGGGTACTCACCTCAAGTTTTCTACTGCATATCACCCCCAGACAGATGGCCAGACCGAGGTAGTCAATAAGAGTCTGGGAGATCTTTTGAGGTGTCTAGTCAGGGACCGCATTGGGGATTGGGATCTCATTTTACTCATGGCTGAGTTTGCATACAATGATTCGGTGAATAGGTATACCGGCATGAGTCCATTTGAGATTGTCACAGGTCGTAGGCCTAGGAAACCCGTTGACCTTGTCCCCATGCCTATCCATGCTAGAGTGTCGGAGTCGGCCGAGTCGTTTGCTAGGCATGTTAGGAGTTTGCATGACGACATCTGTCGTCACATTGAGGCCAGCAATGCGCGGTACAAGGAGTTAGCCGATGCCCACCGACACCACCGAGAGTTCCAAGAGGGCGAATATGTCATGATCAGGGTAAGACCTGAACGGTTTCCCTCTGGAACCGTTAAGAAGTTGCAAGCTCGCGGAGCCGGTCCCTTTAGAGTGTTGAAACGTGTTGGATCCAATGCGTATGTTGTGGACCTGCCCGAGGAATATGGTATAAGCTCTACCTTCAATGTATCGGATCTTGTTGCATATAGGGACCCAGCGGTGATCCCTAGTGAGCCTTTTGAGCCATCTCCTCCCCTTGAGAGTGATCCCACACCTGAGTGTCCACTTCCACCTCCAGCCCCTTTTTTACGGCAGCGTGAGCATATAGATCGTATACTGGACGAGCAAGTGACAGTTACCAGGAGTGGATCTTACCCGCGCTACCTAGTGCGATGGAGAGGACGGCCCGCTACTGAGGACACATGGATCACACATGGAGAGTTGCAGTGGATTGATCCGGATCTTCTGGAGCGATACCGGAGCGATGCAGACCCTTACTCGACAGGGTCGAGTTTCTCCCACCCGGGGAGAATTGGTGCGGACACCCGAGCGCATGCGAGACACGAGCCGGCGAGCCACCGGTACCGTACGAGGAGCATGACTCGAGCCACCTCAGCATCCCTATGGCTCGGAGACAGTCTGGAGGTTCCCCACTGAGTCATAGCATTTATCATATTTTTTGGGGATTTTTATTTGTGTGTAATGTATTTTATTTTCTTTTCGTCTGTGTGTAATTTAGATAGTTTGAGGGGCTTATGTGCAAAATGGGGATCCCTGGGTCCCAAGGGCCCCCACTCCACTCCCATTGGGCCACCTCAGCTCTAGGGCCCCTGTGGGGTCAGTCAACCCTCCATGGAGGCTTCTAGAAGGGTGGGCCAAGGGAGGGGCACAATGGACTTGAAAAGTCCACATGGGAGGCCACCAACCCCACCTACCATGTCCCCCCCTTGACCCTCCTTGGTCAAGGTGCGCCCCCCTCCCCTTTTTGTTTAATATTTTGTTGTATTTTGATCAAACTCCATCCTAGCCATCCATCCCCAACCCCTAGATCCAACGGTGGAGGATGAGTTTGGTGGGAGTCATATATAAGGCATGTAATTACCATTTTCTTGAATTAATGCCATTTGAATCAAACAAATTCTAAGAGCAAGGGTTGGTGCGCCCCCCTCCTCTCTCCTCCCTCTCCCCCTTGAAGCTGTGAAGGCTTCCATTCTGAGGTGTGACGCCTCGTGTATCGGTTCCGACGATCGCCGCCGCCGCCACGAGCCGCCACCGCACCGCCATCGCCATCAACGGAGTTCTACCTACGCAGTACCACAGCAGCTTGTTTGAAATTCACAGGTCTTCCCCGAGCTCATTTGGCTACCAAATTTAGAGGAGTTGTTCCTGGGATGTTCCTCTCCACCCACAAAAATCAGGCCAGCATTCAGATTACGTTTCATATTTTTTGATTTTCATCCACTCTTCCATTTCGGTTCTGCCAGAGTTCTGTCCAGGTTCACCTCCGTCCTGCGTTTCATGTCTTAGATCCGCTTTTGATTTTTGTTAGTTCGTCCAATTTTACTGGGGGTTCCATCCATCCACCCCTTCATCCACAATTTTTCTCAATTTTTGATTCGCCCATCTCATATTTTCTAAAAATCGTTCTCAGACCCATCTACAGTTCTGTCCACCTGTTCCCAGATCCGACCACCCTCCAGTAAACAAATCATAACAACTCACAGCCACCTTCAATCAGTCCACAAGAAATATCCCCGTCTTCCTTGTCCAAAATCCCATAACTTTGATGAAGATCTCAAGAGCTGAATCGGAGGTTTACTAGGCGGTCAACGGTGGTTCTGAGACAAGTGCCCTGCAGATATGAGATTTCAGTTACTGTACAACAGGGACTTGTAAATTCAATAAAGTTCTGATCCGACCAGATCCAGCAGATCTCTCTGGGTCTAGATTGAAGCATTTGAAGAGAGCTTTCCAACGATAGCTCATGCGTCCGGATCCGACGTCGGGACTGATCGCAGCGGCCGTTTTCGCCGAAGCGCGCGCCGGAAGACAGCAACCAAAATCCGTGGGTTATTAGTTCAAGAGTTGGGAATCGGGGCCGATCGACCCCCGATCGGTGTTCCCGGCCGACCGCCGTCCGTGGAGGCGCGCCACCAGAGGTCCCCATCATAGTGGGTCCCCCCCCCCCCCCGCAGATCCAGAGGACAGCGCCGTCCGTGGGCCCCGCGGGCCCGTAGAAGCTGCCGTTCGGAAAGCACGAAACGCGGAGTTCAGCACCGCCGGGCGACATCAAGATGCTTCCCGTCAACCCGAGTTGCGTGATTCCCAGACCACACATGTGACCTTTTACCTCCCTGCGTGGAGTGGGTCAACTTAGTGTATTGCTGTAATCATTGTTAACCGGGAGTCCGTAATTCGGCCGGGGTTGTCTTCGCCACGCCGGGTGCGTGGAGGTAATGGTCTTAACCTCTTGGCGTTCATTTGCTTAGCTAGTATATGGTCTTTTGCCGCTGCCGAGAGCGATAGGTACTAGCCCGTATGTCCATGTCACCGCTGTGAGTGTGAGAGTGACCCGTCCCGCGACTCGATCCGAGTCCGGAAGTGAGTCTGACTACCTTGAACTCTGCCGGTTCTTCAACTGCGCACGATCCGCGTTTCCCTCGCTTGGGACGACGAGTGAGCTTGCGTTCTGTTAGCGACGTATAGCCCATAGGAGCTCTCTGTGTCGGGCCTAATGTCTCTCCCATCATGTGTTGTTGGTCGTATCCGCATCTAGAGTCCGAGGTCCATACCACGTAGAGTCGGTCCCCGTGTCCGTCCCGCATCATAAACCCATGCATTTTCATGTCGTGGTATGATGTTATCATACCATATATACCTTTTACCATGTTTTATTATGCATTTACTAGCCGTAGAATTGGACATATTTTCATTTAATTGCTATTTTCAGTAAACAGATAGAAACGATCATTACTTAGACCGCCAAATTTCCATAGCGGCCCAACGATAGACCGCTGAGCCACGAAAAATGGTTCTTCAAATGACCGCTTACGTTCTGAGTTCTGTGTAATGTCAACCAGAGATAAAATGCAGAATGACCCTATTTGTGTTAAGATATGCCTAGTTAAATAGGTCTTAATCCTATCTTAAGCATTGTTTTCATGTACTTGGTTATATTAGCTATCCATTCGGGTAGATTTCATGTTCTTTATGCATCTAGAACCTATTTTAAACTTATGTTAATTTCATGCCAAAAAATTATACTCTTGTAATTAAATTGGGTTTTATATGATTCATGGACTTGTCTAGGGATTTGATCGCTGTTTTATCATGATTTTCTCTTCTCTATGAGTCATTTTCTTAAGTACATAGCACATATCCCGGTATGATGTCATTAGTTACACTTTGCACATTAAGCTGATGGGGACATCACCCACGATTCTCTCTGGCTCGGGACTTCACTTCCTCCTCGAGAGGAATAGGATCGAGCTCCATGTCAAGCAGGGCCCCCTCGACTCTTTGCTTTTCTACTTGGATCATTTTGATGTATTTCTTACTTTTGTCTGAGTCATTTTGATGTAATGTTTCCCATTATTTGAGTCAGCATCCTAGGTTCTAAGTCATTTCCCTATGTTTTAGTCTTCATCTACCCCTTGGTTGTTTTTTGGACAGCTTGGTCATTATGTGTAAAGCCAGGGGTAGTCTTGTCATGTAAAAGTTTGGGTCCCTATAAATAGGACCCCAAACCCCCCTTGGTGAAGTAATGAAGGAATGAAGAATTTGAATTAAGCATTCCACAAAGCCATTGTGAGAATCCCCCTCTCTCTCTCTACCTCTCATTCTCTCTCTCTAGCTCTCTCTCTCCCCCTCTCTCTCTAAAGGGGCGACCCCCTCTCTCTCTCCTCCCTCTCTCTCTCTAGGGCGCACTTGCCCCTTCACCTTCCCCCCTGCCACCTCATCACCACCTCCCCCACTCTCCACTTGCCACATCACCAAGCCCCTTCACCTCCCAAGAAGCATTAATTTCCCCCATCAATTCCCTCCCCCTTCCTAGGTGACCCTTGCCATTCCCCATACACCCCTTCCTTTCCCCAAGGGAGAACCCCATCTCCCAAGCACCCATTCACATCCCCAAGACACCCCTTCCCCTTCCCTAGACCAAAATTAAACTCTCCATTAAACCCATTCCAAATCTAGGGAGGGAACCCCCTCCCTCCAAGCCCATTTGCGCCCCCCTCCTATCCTCCACCAAAGCCACCAGCACCCCACCTCTCCCCCTTGCTAGCACCGCCCCCCTGCCATCTTCCCCACTTCCCCTTCCCACCTTCCAACCCTCCCCCACCATCAACACCTCCATATCCTATACCTCTCCACCAAAGAAACCACCCCTTTCACCCATTCTTTCTATTGATCTGTGTGCAGCTGAAGATCTATTGATCAACATCCTGTTGTAGCGCCGGCCCCAACCACATCCCGGAGCTCCTGGAGGTGTACCATACATTTCCGGAAAGCACTTCCAGTCGGCTTCGCAGGCGAGGTGATCCCCCCTCAATCCGATTTCAGAGCTGCCCGGAAGAGCCGATCTTCACCGACTGCATAGATCAGGCCGGCCAGCGACCTGAAGCGACTTCCCGGAGCCTCCACGGCCACATCCCTCATCTTCTAGAGGTGCCACTTGGTCGAGATCTCCTACCACAACGCTTCCACCATCACCAAAAATCGGCGTCCCATTCGGCACTCGGAGGAGCATTTTCTGAATTTTCTCCCCCAGGTGCTCCGTTCCATCCGTTCCTGGACTGAACAGACACATGTTCACTTCTCAGACTGCTCCAGTCTGCTCCGACCTCCGCCAGTGCTCCCGCAAGTGCCATTTCGAAGAGGACCTGTCGACGGTTCCAACGACTCCAGCTAAGTTTAAATCAGAGTTCGGGAGCATTCATGATGACCACTTCTTTCTTCTGCTGAGATACCCCCGCTGTCAGCACTAGGAATCAGGGGCCCTGTTGGCGACCCATCCACGGTCAGCACAAGCACTTTGGGAATTCAATAAAATTCAGGAGTCATCTCGGGTCAGTCAGTGAACATTTGGCGCTGTTTTCGTCAACTTCTGAGTTCGGGAGAGTCCTCGGCAGCGCCAACAGTAAGCATCTATCAGGCAGGCAGACAGGCGGGCAGAACCACGAAGGGCCTTCCAGCTTCTCCTATTAGCCTCACTCCCCTCCCCGCCTGGCCGGCTTACCACCCCTCCCTGTGTGGAGGTAGTGTTTGCTTGTACCCCTATTCTCCCCACCCTAAGTTCCTCCTCCTGCGTGAGGAGTAGTGCATGTAAATATTTACACAGGGTGAAGCTTCGTCGACGTAGTGTGCGGGGAACCCACACTTCCCCGCTCGCCCACGTCTCCGAACGGGGTTGGTTTCTTCAAACCTACCAGGTAAACTCTATTCCTTGCTCTCATTTCAGTATTTGTTCATTTAATATCCATGGAATGGCTCCGCTGGACGGTGAGAGAGAGCCCGACCCCGAAGCTTCCAGTTTGTGTGCAATCACCGTGGACTTGTGCGAGAGAGTGACCCGGTGCCCTTAGGTACCTAGCCAGCCCCTTGATTGTGGGCACTGTACCCTTTGGAGGGCAACCATAACCCTGCTGGCCCTCTACCAGCAAGGGCCTTGTTCCACTACCTCCACTCGGCATCACCGAGTCACCCCGGGAAGCGTGTGCGCACGGTGGTTTGGCGATTTCCAAAAATCTCAACTCTTGCAATTGTGTTTGCGATATACGTCCAAGGGATCACAGCTAGCTACTGCATTCCCAATAGCTTGTGTCACATCAATTTGGTATCAGAGCAAGTTCTAGACTTGTCTCTACGAGTCTAGTCCTAGGGCATTGGCATTTGGGTCTCCCTTGCATCGTGTTTTCCATCGCTCCTTTGCATGACCACCCTAGGGAGACACCCCAACTACCCATGGACCGATTTGACTCTGCCATCAACAACCTTCTTGATCAACTAAATACCATCACCAACCGACTTGACCGGGTTGAAGCAAAATGGAACCACGGCCCTAGAGCTCGGTCACCATGGGATGAATTTGGATGGGAAGACAATAAACCACCACCTAGGAACCATGGCCTCAGAGCTCGATCTCCATGGGAAGGGTTTGATACGGACGAAATGGACTATGATCCTTATTATGACTATGAGAGGCCCCGACATTACGGGCATGAGGGAAGGCATCCCCGGGATAACTTGGATAACCATCCCTTAAGAATGATGCGGTTCTCTAGACCTCCTAGGTTCACTCCACGACCGGATGATCCCAAAGACATGGGACCCCGTCCCAACCCAGCCCCTCTCATGAAGACCCCCACGCCATGTCCAAGTGAAGGTACCCCATTTCGGCCCACTAATCTTCCTCCCACCCCTCATCCGACAAGAATCACCCCTAGTCAACCCATACCCCGGCAAGAAGGGAGTTCCAATGGACCAAGTGTGGGTGGTACCACTCCGGGAAATAGACAACAATACTTTAAGTGTGAAGACTTTGGACACTTCATCAATCAATGCCCTTCACGAGAAATGTCCAACATACTGATTGGAGAAATAGCTACCCCTACCCAAGGGGAACTTTAGGAGGTGACCAAAGTCCATGAGGCTCCCCTAGATTGGGAAGAGGAATATGAAGCCCAATGCCAAGAGTTGGGTCAAGAGAACTCATCCCTACCCAAAGAAAACCCATTGAGCCTAACTGGGTGCACCCTCCCCCGAGAGTTACAAGATGACCAACCAAGTACCCCCACCCCTCCCTCCATGAGAATTGTGATTTTAGGGGAACCCCTCATTGAGTGGCTAAAGCAAAATCTCCTCCTCCACGTCACGCGCCCCTCCATGGATAACCACAACCCAATCGTGCCCACCCCACCATTCCACACAACCTACCATTCGTTCTGCTTTGTAGGAACCCTGAGGGACTTGATTAAGGGTATACTAAGGCAAACAGAGGTGACAAACATACTGGCCTTAGGAGCAAGCGACATGGGGTACCTTAGTTTCTCACACCCCTCTATCGGGTCCATCACCTCCATTTACACCAAGGGTCCTTGCACGAGTGAGCTCTTATTGTTTCTACCCGAGCCCGATGAGTTTTACACCACCCCCCTACCACAAGGAAAGGGCACTCCACCTAGGGAATCCACTTTGGTACTTACCCCATTAAGAGACGAGTGCCTAGGCCACACTAGGGAGTGTATGCTTTGGAGTGCTCGAGGTCTAGGATGGGAAGAAGCCTCATTCCCCTCAACCCAAGTCCTCCTAGATCTGCATGATCCCTTCCCGCTAGCCCCTCATTGCCAACCCACCTCCTTGCCCTCCTACACCTTTTCCTACCCCTCGCCCCTTTGCAAGGAGCATTACGTTAGGTCCCATCGGGTTCATGATTTCCACTTCCCCACGTGCGCTAGGGACCCCAGATCTATCTCTTGGATTGAGGCCCACCTCCACTTCACCCACCCCTCGACCCATCTTGATCCTTTTGACCCCTTCCAATGGGCTTCCGAGTACTCATGTGACCAACCTGCATCACTCACCACCCACTCCTTCCTACCCTCACCTACCTTATTGGACCACGCCCACTCCACTTTCCTAGACCCCTTCGACCCCTATAAGTGGAAACTCCCACACCAAGCCATACACATAGAAGATGCCATTTGGATGGAAATGCATGTGTCACTACATTTTGCATCATTTGGTAGGGCTAGTAAGTCAAGTCATCTCATTTGTGTCACACACACACTAGGTCCAGTGCACGACAGGTTTACATTTGGATATGCAGGTCCTCCCCCACTCATCATCCATCTTATGCATGATAGGAGTATACATGGAAGTCCGGGTCCTCCAGCACTCACTGCACCCATACCTGATAGAACCATTTATGGATGCCCTAGTCCTCCTAAGTCCGTCAAAACCAATATAACACTTGATAGGGCTGAATTTGGTTGTCCAGGCCCTCCCTTCATCTCTAGAGGATCATCATTCATGACACTGCATGGCACCATTCGCAAACAAATCAACAAGAGCAATGAGGTATACAAGAAATTAGCCGATTCCCACCGCCGCCACCAAGAGTTCCGTGTAGGTGATTTGGTGATGGTGAGGACTGAGAGACTATTCCCTAGAAATGTCTCAAAGTTGAGGACTCGTGGAGCAGGCCCCTTCCAGGTTTTGAGGTGCGTTGGCACTAATGCTTATGTGTTAGACCTCCCTGAGGAATACGGAGTAAGTCCCACTTTCAACGTGGCTGACCTGGTACCATACAAGGGTCCCACGGTGACACCCAGTGAGGACATCCAGCCTGTTCCATCTCTTGAGAGAGCCCCTACCCAAAAGAGAGCTCCACCCGGCCCAAGGAACCAACGTGAGCAAGTGGAGCGGATATTAGATGAACAGATCACTACTACTCGGAGCAAGGCATATGAGCGATATCTAGTTAGGTGGAAGGGACGACCACCTTCGGATGATGCCTGGGTGAGTTGGGAGGATCTCTAGCAGCTGGACCCTGACATATTGGAGCAGTATCACAGCAGGGCGGGCCCCTACTCGATAGAGTCGAGCTTTTTGCAACTCGGGGGAATTGATGGGGACATCACCCACGATTCTCTCTGGCTCGGGACTTCACTTCCTCCTGGAGAGGAATAGGATCGAGCTCCATGTCAAGCAGGGCCCCCTCGACTCTTTGCTTTTCTACTTGGATCATTTTGATGTATTTCTTACTTTTGTCTGAGTCATTTTGATGTAATGTTCCCCTTTATTTGAGTCATCATCCTCGGTCCTAAGTCATTTCCCTATGTTTTAGTATTCATCTACCCCTTGGTTGTTTTTTGGATAGCTTGGTCATTATGTGTAAAGCCAGGGGTAGTCTTGTCATGTAAAAGTTTGAATCCCTATAAATAAAACCCTAAACCCCCCTTGGTGAAGTAATGAAGGAATGAAGAATTTGAATTAAGCATTCCACAAAGCCATTGTGAGAATCCCCCTCTCTCTCTACCTCTCATTCTCTCTCTGGCACTCTCTCTCCCCCTCTCTCTCTAAAGGGGCGACCCCCTCTCTCTCCCCTCCCTCTCTCTCTCTAGGGCGCACTTGCCCCTTCACCTTCCCCCCTGCCACCTCATCACCACCTCCCCCACTCTCCACTTGCCACATCACCAAGCCCCTTCACCTCCCAAGAAGCATTAATTTCCCCCATCAATTCCCTCCCCCTTCCTAGGTGACCCTTGCCATTCCCCATACACCCTTTCCTTTCCCCAAGGGAGAACCCCATCTCCCAAGCACCCATTCACATCCCCAAGACACCCCTTCCCCTTCCCTAGACCAAAATTAAACTCTCCATTAATCACATTCCAAATCTAGGGAGGGAACCCCCCTCCCTCCAAGCCCATTTGCGCCCCCCTCCTATCCTCCACCAAAGCCACCAGCGCCCCACCTCTCCCCCTTGCTAGCACCGCCCCCCTGCCATCTTCCCCACTTTCCCTTCCCACCTTCCAACCCTCCCCCACCATCAACACCTCCATATCCTATACCCCTCCACCAAAGAAACCACCCCTTTCACCCATTCTTTCTACTGATCTGTGTGCAGCTGAAGATCTGCTGATCAACAGCCTGTTGTAGCGCCGGCCCCAACCACATCCTGGAGCTCCTGGAGGCGTACCATACATTTTCGGAAAGATCTTCTAGTCAGCTTCGCAGGCGAGGTGATCCCGCCTCAATCCGAGTTCGCAGCTGCCCGGAAGAGCCGATCTTCACCGACTGCGTAGATCAGGCCGGCCAGCAACCTGAAGCGACTTCCCGGAGCCTCCACGGCCACATCCCTCATCTTCTAAAGGTGCCACTTGGCCGAGATCTCCTACCACAAGGCTTCCACCATCCCCAAAAACCGGCGTCCCATTCGGCACCCGGAGGAGCATTTTCTGAATTTTCTCCCCCAGGTGCTCCGTTCCATCCGTTCCTGGACTAAACAGACACCTGTTCACTTCTCAGACTGCTCCAGTCTGCTCCGACCTCCGCCAGTGCTCCCGTAGGTGCCGTTTCGAAGAGGACCTATAGACGGTTCCAACGACTCCAGCTAAGTTTAAATCAGAGTTCGGGAGCATTCATGATGACCACTCCTTTCTTCTATTGAGATACCCCCGCTGTCAGAACCAGGAATCAGGGGCCCTGTTGGCGACCCATCCACGGTCAGCACCGGCACTTTTGGAATTCAAAAAAATTCAGGAGTCATCCCAGGCCAGTCAGTGAACATTTGGCGCTGGTTTCGTCGACTTCTGAGTTCGGGAGAGTCCTCGGCAGCGCCAACAGAAAGCATCTATCAGGCAGGCAGATAGGCGGGCAGAACCACGAAGGGCCTTCCGGCTTCTCCTATTAGCCTCACTCCCCTCCCCGCTTGGCCGGCTTACCACCCCTCCCTATGTGGAGGTAGTATTTGCTTGTACCCCTATTCTCCCCACCCCGAGTTCCCCCTCCTGCGTGATGAGTAGTGCATGTAAATATTTACACAGGGTGAAGCTTCGTCGACGTAGTGTGCGGGGAACCCACATTTCCCCGCTCGCCCACGTCTCCGAACGGGGTTGGTTTCTTCAAACCGACCGGGTAAACTCTATCCCTTGCTCTCATTTCAGTATTTGTTCATTTAATATCCATGGAATTGCTCCGCTGGACGGTGAGAGAGAGCCCGACCCCGAAGCTTCCAGTTTGCGTGCGATCACCGTGAACTTGTGCGAGAGAGTGAGCCGGTGCCCTTAGGCACCTAGCCAGCCCCTTGATTGTGGGCACCGTACCCTTTGGAGGGCAACCATAACCCTGTTGGCCCTCTACCAGCAAGGGCCTTGTTCCACTACCTCCACTCGGCATCACCGAGTCACCCCGGGAAGCGTGTGCGCACGGTGGTTTGGCGATTTCCAAAAATCTCAACTCTTGCGATTGTGTTTGCGATATAGGTCCAAGGGATCACAGCTAGCTGCTGCATTCCCAATAGCTTGTGTCACATCATAAGCACACTATCCTGGACTTGTGACCCTCTCCGCTAGATATTCCTCCTCCGTAAGTCTCCGTGAGCCTGCGATTCTCACTAGGACACCGAGATGGTTGTACCCTTAAAACCTAATTGTCTAGAAAGCACTCACATTAATAAGAGTTTTCAGATTTCTGAGTTTCCAAATGGTCTTCTATACGACCGCTAAGGGTTACCAAACGATCGAATAAGTGACTGCACACTGTTGGCAAACGGTCAGCCCATGACCGCATGTCATTCTGGGTCAAGTTTTCTTCGTTCTGGCTATGACCCGTCACAAACGGTCTAAGACTAGACCGCTTGGCTTATGAAACGGTCCAGTAAACGACCGCTTGATTCCTAACTGATTCTAACCCGAGGTTTGATCTTTGGGGTTGGTTTTCTTGAGTTCCTTGATGATCGTAGGATTATCTGGAGGCTAAACCTATGGTTAACATACTAATGCTAAGTTATAGAATTTAATGAATGTACCATTATGCTGCCAGAATGCTGCCGTAGCATAATATTCTTTTAATTCTTCTTTGACATCTCATATCAATTTTGGTACATTCTATACCTTGGTTACTTGTCATGAAATCTGTTATTTGGAATTGAATTATTGGCCGACATTATTGTTATATCTCATGGAAGTAGCTGGATTTATAACTTGAAGATGCAAGACCGGGCACGGATTGTGTCCAAGGGATCATTGCTAGTCCCCTCGATAAATTGTCGAAAACGCGCTATAAAATATGGGGTACGATGATACTGGCGTCGCATTGCGCTGGGAGTACTTTCTCTTATAAATGTGTGAAAATCACGAGGCGATCTTGTGAAATTATATGCTTGCTAGTACAATCTCGTTACATGACTTTCTAGGGCAAAGCCTTTTCAAGGTTGTGTAAAGTACTTTCTAGTTACATGCTCGTACATTCTTATTCATGAAAGACCAAAACTATATCTACATGATCAATCTTGCTTGTTCATGATATATCATCAATCTTGTCTATTTCTTCAAATTGTCTTACGATTCTATGTTCTTGGTTACTTGGTTTATACCGCTTGTTTATCGCATTACTCATTTTTTACCTTATGATCTAGAGCTAAAGCGTTAATCATTTAAACATTGCCTTCATGTTGATGCGAAGATACCTATTGGACATGTGTGCTCATACCTACTTTCTCAATTTTCCAGAAAGTATTGATAGATCAGGAATGTACAAGTAGCGGGTCCGAGAGTGAATGAAGGTCAAATGGATCAAGAGAAGACCTAGTTGTCAAGTGTCTAGTCAAGTCTTATTGTAATTCTCTATTTTTTTGAGTCTATGGTGTAAGAATGTTAAGAGTCAAGAATCTTGTATACTTTACGATTATTGATGTAAAGTTTAAGATTTTGAGAAAAATTACTTATGCAATTACTTTGTGTGATTATCTTGCGCTCTGATTCTTACTTGCGATAGACTTACCATGCCTACTGTTCGCGTTCCCGATGTTCCTTCTGCTGTATAAAATGAAGTCCCGCGATCAATGACACCCAAGAGGGGGGTAAATTGGGTGTTTACAAATTTTAAGGAAACTTTTGGCCTTTTTAAAATATGTGATAGAATGCTAGTTAAGAGATTCAAAACTATTTGAATACAAATTGGATTAATCAAACTTTGTATGATGAGATATAGAATATGCAAGATATACGTAGATAAATCCGTAACAACAATTAACACATACACTCACTTAGAATGGAGGTAGAAGAAAAGGACCAAACCACACAAATCAAACCATAGTGCACAGCGGTTTTTAAGGTGGTTCGGATGCAACTATGGTAATCCTACGTCCACCCCTCACCAAGCCCGGTGAGGCTTCACTCGGGGATAAATCCCCAAACAGAGACGACGCTCCAACCACACACGCAGGACGACACCTGCCCACACACACGGGGACGTGCCCCAACACACACACACACACACACACGGAGACGAGGTCTCCAACACGATCCAACAAGCGGATCACCAACACAAACACCCGCTACCACAAGTGCAGCAATCCATACACACGAGACAGAACGGATCTAAAAGACCCACACACACACAAACGTAGATCTAGGAAGATCCACGCATACACAGAAATCAAATACGACACACACACATACGACCACGGATCCAACAACGATCCACATACACATACAAGTTCTTACAGTTTATGATGAACACAATTACAACATCCAAAACATAAAGATGATGAGGCTTACTTTAGAAAACTCCTGATTTGGGTTCCCTTTGAATGCATGCTGCAGGGTTGAGAATGGATGAAGAACACTTGCTGCACGGAGTACAATTCACGGCTACAATACCCTTCTTTTTCACTTGGACAATCTTCCTTTGATCTCTTCTTGAAAACCTTGCTTGCTTCTTGATAGCCTTCCCCTTGATCTCTCTTTGTTGGTTGCTTGCTTCTTCACTTCATAGATGCTTGTTGGCTTCAGAAGTACCTTGAATGTGTTGGAGATAGATAAAGAACTTGCTGCACGAGGTACTGTTCACGGAGCTACATTACCCTCTTCTTCCTCCTTGGACAGCCTCCACTTTGGATCTCTTGGATAATTAGGGTTATGACTCTAATAGGATGTTTTATAACCCTTGGAAGGTCTATGGACAAGCCCTAGACCAGATCCATAAATTCTGGAGGGTTTGGTGGCTTTGGGATTAAACAATAGCAAGAGGAGATGCTTCTTTCGAGATGGACAAAAGTCAATATTTTTGGCTTATCGGGGCTGGCGGTCGACCTGCAGAGGCTGGCAGTCGACCGCTACTCAGAGAACTGCTGGCCGTTGGTTTCTGGGAATTCTGGTCGACCGCTACTAGGCTGGCGGTCGACCGCCACAGTGAATCCCTGTAGGCGGTGAGCTGCTGGCAGGGGCAGTCGACCGCCCCTGAGCTGGCGGTCGACCCCCAGCTGGGCAGACCCCGGGTTTTCCCGGGTCGGTCCGTTAACCTCTTCAGCTCCGTCACTTAAGTCTTTTAGCAACCCGTTCATGTCTGTGGCATCACCCTTGACAGTTTAGAAGGTGTCAACTAAGTATTTGACCTTGTGGATTTTTACTGAGTGTTTTGACCTGCAAAAGCATACATAATTGATTAGAACTATAGCTCAACCATCCATATGATAAATGCATGAAGTTCATGCAAACCATTTGAGCATTAATCAAAATTTTGTTCCGGGGGCTCCGCCCCCGGAAACCCCCGCAAGGGGCGCTGCGCGGGCGAGGGCGCACGATGGCCAGAAGGGTTTCATGTTTTAATGTGCATGAATGAGGTGTATGAAAGAGAGGTATATGAGATACACATGGTGAGATCGATGCTAAGACAAGGTAAGAGTCTCACCAATGGTTCTTGACAGTAAAATGACATATACCACCTGTTTTAGATTGTAGAGGAGCATGGTGCTTATCCACACGTTTGGTTCACCAGGTGACTGCCATGTGTTTGATCCTGTTTTGGATTGTAGAGGAGCAGGGTGCTTATCCACACATTTGGTTCACTAGGTGACTGCCATGTGTTTGATCCTGCAAGCAAGATAGTCAAGGTTAATACCATGTTTGTTCCCGTTGAAGAGGTTATGAAACCTCTTGCCTCTTGTAAAACCAACATATGCAAACCAAAGATCAAGACCATGTAACTGTTCCCATTTTTCATCTCAACCATACATAGATAACAAGAGCATGAGCAATCAACCACAAGTTTAGTTATCATCACTTAATCACACATTAAGTTTAGTTGTCATCAAAACCATAACTTAACAATCACAACAATCATCAAAACCATAACTCAACATAAAAAGCTCAGGGCGTGACAGTAGTAATGTGTCTATTGGGTTCCCTAGTCACGTCCACCTTCCCTTTGCCCTTATGCTTGATTTTAGCCTGTTTTACAGAAGGTTGAGCATTATTGTTCTTTTCATTCTCTTCTAAACAATTCAGATTTATTAATGGTTTGAATTTTACTTTTTCTTTTTCAGCAACAAATGAAATGATCTTAACGTCAAAACTCTTCTTATTAGTCGGATTGAAACCCAACCCTTTTCTTCTAAAATTTATTTTTGTTCCAAGTATTGCATTCAGATTTTCTTTTCCTTGAGTCATAGCTTCAAAGGAATTCTGTTTGTCATTAGTTTCTTTCTCCTAATTTTCAATGGTTCTTTTCAGTTCATCATTTACTCCTTTAATAGCTTCATATTTCTCCAAAGCAGTTTTAGTCTCTTCTTCAAACTTTTGCATTCTTATCTTCAATTCATCAATGTCATTTTTTAGATTATCATTTTCACATCTTATTTCATTCATCACAACTTTATATTGATCAGTTTCAGCTAGAGATTTCTTTAGTTCAAAATTTTCTGTTTCTAGACATGCAATCCTATCATTCAAAGAAGTATCATGAACTAGAGAATTTATTTTCTTTTTCAAATGTCTATTTTCTCTGCGAACATCATCATACTTATCTAAATTTTCAGCATATGTCTCTTCCCAATCATTATGAGAGTAGTGTTCAAATTGGGAAGGTACCTCATCATCTTTTTCTTCATCTTCCCTTCTGGCCATTGACATATCTTCTCATGACTTTCATCTTCGGTTGAACTTTCTTCAGCTTCATCATCTTCTTCATCACTCCAGAAGCTGACCATAGCCTTGGCCTTCTTATTCTTCCACCTGGGTTGCTTTTCTTTTTGAAGTTCTGGATATTCAGCTTTCACATGCCCTGATTTTCTATAGTTATAGCATACAACGCTGTTAGACTTTTTGACATTTTCAGATTTAAATTTTGAATGTCTTTTACTAGAAGAATAAGTCTGTCTGAAATTCTTACCTTCCTTCTTTAAAAAATTCTTAAACTTTCTGGTCAACATTGAAAACTCACCTGAGTCTTCTTTTGAACAAGATGAACTATGCTCACTAGATGACCATTTGCTGCTATAACTTACTTTAAGAGCCAGGGGCTTCTTCTTCTTCTCATTGTCTTCAATTCTCTTTAGGTTCAACTCGTATGTCATTAGAGTGCCAATGAGTTCATCAACAGTGGTAGTCGCTAGGTTCCTGGACTCCACTACGGTAGCCTTGGCATGCCAGATTGGAGTCAATGATCTGAGTATCTTCCTGACCAGCTCGTATTCGCTGTATACTTTCCCTAGACTTTTCAAGTTGTTAGTGAGTTGCATCAACCTAGCATACATCTCAGAAATGCTTTCATCAGACCTCATTTTAAATGCTTCGTACTTAGAAATCATCATATTAGCTTTGGTTTCTCTTACCTCCAATGTTCCCTCATATATTACTGTAGTCGATCCCACATTTCCTTCGCTGTGGAGCAAGAGGAAACTCTGGAGAACTTGGTGGGATGCAAAGCGCACTACGTAATATTCATCACATTCCAATTCATATTAGATCTTTTAAGTTGCTCTCGAGTCCAGTTGTCTTCATCTTTTGGAAGCTGGAAGAGACCTTGACTCACCACCTTCCAGATCTCATGATCCTGAGCTCTTAGGAACACCTGCATTCAATTCTTCCAATATGCATAGTCAGTTCTGTTAAAGAATGGAGGCTTATTAATAGCATGACCTTCAGCTATGTAACCTATAGTATCCATTTCAGCAGACTCTCCAGGATGTTAAGCCCTTACAAGAGAGTACTAGCTCTGATGCCACGTGATAAGGTAGGTGATGAAGATGATCTAGAGGGGGGGTGAATAGATCAACCCCAATTTTTGCCCTACAGTAATAAAATAAATTACGGAATAGAAATTTATTGTAATGGACGCTAATAAAATGATTTTAACTAAAGAAGTAACAGTTAGACTATGCAAGCACAAGCAATCACACATGATGCAAAGAGACTTTTAAGGTAGTTCGATCTCAACCCTGAGATCTACGTCCACCCCTCACTCGATTGAGTGAGGGTTCCGTTGAAAACAGCTTAACTCCACTGATTACACAGCTTATACACCGCTGAGCATCACAGCTTGCTCCGCTGCCTCACAGCTTCGATTCACCGATACACAGCTTTACAATGATTCAAAGGAAAGTAAAAGAATCAACAAAAACAACGATAGAATTTGAAAACACTATAGCTATGTTGAGCATATGACTCTGGATTTGATCCAGAAGTCAGAACTCCAACAGCTCTGTGATGAATCTCCGGCTTCACTCACTTTCTTCTCTCACGGTCTTCTCTCAAATCACTCTCTCCTTCTTTCTCGTATACTCTCTTTGTGCTCACAGAAGCCTTTCTCCGATACTCTATTTTCCAGCTCTCTTTCACACCTCTGCAAATCTACTTCTCACGCTCTGTGCTTCTCCTCTCTTCTCTGCTCTCAAGGTCTTCTGTGTCCGATTCTTCTAGCTATCCTCTTCTCTCTATTCTCTATCTACCTTCAGTCCCGTTCGCATGAAGTCTTTTATCCCTACGAGCTTGATTCTTGTGGACCCTACAAGATTCCTTGGCGTGTGGAGGGAACACTCTCGCTAAAAAGAATTTCTGGAAAGTGCTGATTCGTGAGTCCACGTGTGAGATGAAAAGGCAGATGTTTTCTTAAGTAGTAGCCACGTGGTGGATTCTTCTGTTGGAATCTTCATAAATCGGCCCATCCACCTTGGATCACGTGCCAAGAAGAATCAACTTCGACTCATGTGACTATCTTAAGTCTTCACTCGACCAGCTATTTTTTATACTTAATCCGTAGCAGAAGGGCTATTCAATACTCAAAAGTCTTCTCCTGATTGAAGTTGACTTGGCTTGTTCATACCATGAATTTTTCACTATGAGTGTTCAAACATGTTACATAATATTTTAGATGCTCTCATCATGATATTCTTGCCAAACCATAATATAGAAATTCATCATCAACCTTATCATCATATTGCTCATGAGACATTGTAATAAGTACTTCAAAACTGCAGAGTCATGAAATTATGAAGACAAGCAAAACACAAGAGATTGTACTGATGTGTCGATGCATGAGCTGAGTGCATCGACCTGATTAATTGACACTTTGGTCTGAGACATCAAGGCAACAACAACAACATCGACCTGTCAAGCCAGATCTAGTACTGCAACATTGACATGTCAAAGCAAAATCTAGTATTGCTGGTACTGCTGCATCGATGCACCGACATAATGCATCGACCTGACTTAGTAAATATATGATCTGTAGCACCGATGCATGCCTGAGTGTATCGACCTGTCTATGCAGTGATTTGTTCTGCTACATCGACACACCATCATAGTGCATCGACCTGTTCGGCAATAAATCATAAAGGCATGTAGAAGTGTCGAGGCAAGACATTGCTGCTTCAACCTCTTTATCAAAAATACACTAAAGTGCATCGACCCGATGACCATGACAATTATGGATGCATCGACCTGATTGACCTTAAATGATGCGGGACGAACCCGATCGGAGACTAAGACCTAAAGCCAGCAAATTTGTAGAGCACTTACGCTTAGATGGAAGGACAACCACACACGCGAGAGGCGAACTCCTCAAGGGTAACAAAGTGATAGCTGGGTGAGCAGCGGCTTGAGGGGCGTCAGACACGGTCCGGATGGTGAGGAGGGTAAAGAAGACCACCCAGGGAAGAAGGGAGGGGCACCGGATGCAATCGGGCAGACCGGCATCGAGGGGATCGGATCAAGTGTGCACTCTTCTCACTGGCAGCAAGTTCACTCAGTTTTAGGGGATCAATTGGGAACGAGCACTTGTCTCACCAGTGCGAAATAAGAAGTAATACTAGAAAAGTAAGAGAGGAGTGGCAACCTAACGTACCTAGCCGTCCGAAGGATCGGCTCCGATCGGAGACGTGGGTGCGTCGGGGAGCGTGCGCATCCGGTAAACATGCTGCATCGATGAAGCTCCCGGTCGAGTCTACTAGTACAACCAAATGAAATAACCTCCACGCAGGGAGGGGGAGCTCGGGGATGGGCACACAGTACAACACTACCCTCGCACAGGAGGGGGGAGCACAGGGGTGGGGATACGCAAACAAATGCTGCATGCTGCCCTGTTGGACAAAACTGAGAGGCTCTGACTCATACGCCACGAACGGGACTCCGAATGTGAGTCCGTTGGTGCCAAAACGTTGCTGGAGAAGTGAAGCAGTGCTTTGCCAAGGTCAGCGAAGATTAGAGGTCGCTAGTGAGCGGGGCGAGGCAGACAAGCCAACCTGCGCAAATCGGCCACGCAGAATAGACTGGCGCAGTCACCGTGCCGGAGATAGAACTCTCATTGTGGACCTCCGAACGAGGCGAGATCAGCGTGGTTGGATGGAGGACTGGGAGATATATGTACCATTAAAATTTGAGGACCATCGGAGCACGAATCCCGTCGTGGTTGTCTCTATGGTGAGCTTCAATATTCTGGGCGAGCAGACATACAGGGGTGGGATGGCCGGGGTGGTACACTCAGCATGGAGATCGGAACGTGACAAAACCACCTGGGTTGGTTTCAGGACACCGAGAGGTACAACTCCGAGGAAGAAAGATCGGCCAGAAGACCAACAGGGAAGGCGTGGCATGATCTACAAGCCTGCTGCACACCCTGGGCGGACTGGTTCGCACAAGCTCTGCGCAGTCGCACGAGATCGGGTGCCACGACCTGTGCTGAAGTCGAAATGACACGAGACCACCTCTGGAGCGAACAGGACTTGGATAAGAACAAACCCACAGAAGAGGGTTTTTGCTGATTCGCGCCGAGGATGTCGGTGTAGACTCTGCAAACCAAGCCTCAGAATCTACCTCCGAACTGCAAGCAGCAGATCAATGATTCCACTGACACCGAGGGGTGGGCGATGTCGGGGGAACTCCGGGCCGCTGTGGACGAACTTGGGAGAGGGAGGGGGCATGGGTAGCAGTGGGGGAGAGGTGGCTGGAGGCTGGGGGCATGGGAGGCTGGGCTGGGGGAGAATAGGGTTAGGGTTTTTTTGGGGGGGCACAAGGATTATGGAGAAAGGAGGGGGGCAGCCTAATTTAGTGGAGGGGATAACATGGGATTTGGGTAATTTCCTGAATAGGAGGAGGAGTTTTAGGAGGGATGGGATATTGGGAAGGATTTGGAGGGTTGGGATTTGATTTGGAGAGGGATTAAAAAAGAGATGAGGAGAGGAGGAAGGTGGGGTGCGCAGGTTTCCTTGAGAGGGGGAAGAGATAAGAGAATGAGGGAGGGATAATTGGAAGGAGGGAGAGATAATAGGGGGGAAGGTTGATGATGTGGCAAGGGAGGTGGGGAGGGGGTGTGGGCCGCGGCCAAGGGAGGGAGGAGAGAGAGAGAGAAGATAGAGAGAGGGGGGTGCGCAAGTAGGAGGGAGGAAGAGAGAGGGGGGTTCACACAACTTCTTTCTCAACTCAATTTCAAATTCTTCATTAGCTAAAATTAAAGCCCTTGGACCCCTATTTATAGGAGAGATAAGGGATGACAAAAGCCCATAAATGCCCTTTACAAACACAAAATGACCATATTATCCTATGTGGTGAAATTAAGCAACTCATGACCACTAACTGAACTAGACTCTAACAGGCCCCTTTTTGGGCTTTATAAGACCAGCCCATTAGGGATTACAACTCATAAATGGACTCCTAATTGACTCAATTGACACTAATAAGAAGGAAAAATGAACAAGTAAATGGATAAATACTCCTCAGTGTCTCGCGAGGTCTAGTCGGGGTCTCTTCTTGCCTGATGTCCCCATCAATTACCCCCAGCAAGGAAAGAACTCAACTCCGTCGAGTGGGTCACTGCGCTCCTTACCGGGGTTGCTCTCTCTCCAGCACGGACCGACAATCTCGTACTCGGAAGCGTAGCCTTAAGACAAGCCAAGTGTGAACAGTGCCGATTCCTTGATGTTTGCTTGCCCAGTATGAATCCTTTATGCCTGCGCCGCTCTCGGGAATGTTGTAGTCTCTCATGGTGAGGGTCCTGCTCCAAGGAATGCTCTGGGTCAAAGCGCTCACATGCTCTTGCTGCCGCTTCGTCGTATGATACTAAGTCAGCCCGATTGAACACGGGACCTAACTCATAAGCCCTAGGAATCTCTACCACATAGGCATCGGAGCCTATTCTCCTCAAAACCTAGAAAGGACCTATCCCCTCAACATCCGCTTGTGGAGGGATCCGACATGGGAGCCTCTCTACCTGAACCACTACTTGCGACCCTATCTTGAGTTTGTATGGTCGCTCCCACCGCCTAGAACGCTTTGTGCTCACTGGTGCTAGCCTAGACTTGAGTTTGTTAGTAGGGGTGGGGGTGATAGACTCATTATCGGCCGGGGAACTATGACTTGGACGGATGGGTGTCGGGATGAATTTGGAAAATATTGGAAGAGGGGATAAAGGATGATGTTGGTTAGCTTCCCGTTGAATGATAGCCGAGGCGGGAGGAGGGAGGGCTTGGATGACAATAGTTTCCCCTTTATGCTTGAAAGTGCATAGATTGGCGCGACCAAAGTATTGGATATCCACGTCATACATCCAGGGTCGACCAAGGAGAATATCACGGTTGTCCATGGAGAGCATGTCACACCAGACGATCTCGTTGTATCCACTGAACTGATGGGGGACTGGGCAAATCATGTCAACAGATCGGGTTGTGTCATCGACCCAGCTGACTTCATAAGGCTGTTGGTGAAAATAGACTGGAAGCCTTGCACGGTCAACGCAATCAGATGAGACAAGATTGACCGCACTGTCGGAATCAAGGAGGACTACATATGGCTGACCCCTAATCATAGTCACGGTGTTGCAAAGGCCATTCCGACGCCAATCCGATGATGTAGTAGATGGTGGGTGGATAACGCCATGGGGTATTACAGCCCCGACGGAGACGGGCGGATGAGGAGGCCCATCTTCAAGAGTGGTGGTCCCCTCGAACTGATCAATCAATGACTGCTCCGGTGTGCACTCGATAGTCTCTTCTCCCACCGACTCCTAGGGTGGGGCCTCATCTTGCTCCTCAATAATAAGGCTAGAGAGGCCACGAGTAGGACAATGGCTAGCAAAATGACCGAGCCCTCCACATTGATAGCAAGAGTTTCTAGCGGCCTGTGTCGAAGGAGGAGGGGAACTTCCGACAACACTCTTACCTTTGTCGTCCCATCTGAAAGGTGGGGCCATGGGGGATTGTTGCGGGACAGGGTTCCCAGTCAGACGGGGAGGTGGGGGCCGGGTGGGAGTAGAGAGGGAACTACCGGGGGCGGGGTAGGCCTCAAGGTGGGGTGGCCGGTGTGCCCAGATCGAGTGATAGGGAGCCGGGGGTCGGCCGGCCATGGAGATGAGACACGGGGAATGAAATGGAACCTCTCGGTGTCGCGAGCTACTTGATATGCATGTTCTAGTGTAGTAACCTCACGCAAATGTAACTCCTGCCTAATATAAGGGGTCAATCCCTTGCGGAATCAGGATAGGGTGACCGCGGTATCTTCCTGGACGCCACATCGAAGAAGGTAGCTGTTGAAAGCTCGGCGACAGTTTTCCCATCTTGAGTTAAGCTGTGCCACTCATCTAGGAGATCCTGATAGTATGTCGACGGAATATACTTTTGATGGAGAGCAACCTTCATTTGATTCCATGTTGCTATAGGGTTCTCTCTCCGTAGGTTCCTAAGACTCTCAACGTTAAGCCAGTACGTTTTAGCGAGACCTTGTAGCTTGTACTTGGCATAACGTACTTTCTTCTCCTCGGGCATCGGATACCACTCAAAATATTGGTCAAGAGACGTCTCCCAATCAAGATAGTCTTGGGGCTTGTGGGACCCCTCAAAGGTGGGAGCATCCAGCTTGATCAGCCGGTGAAGTGGGTCCTCTAGGAGACCTCGTGGATGCCAATCTAGACCCTCAATGGGAGGCCGCCCTCTAGGAGCTTGATGGGGGTAATCCTCCTTGTCCTCACCTTTGGGGTATAGGTGTTGTTGGGGGTACCCCTCCGGTTGAACTCCCTCAATTCGGGCCAATCGAGTGTCATGGCGATCCAGGCGGGTAGCGATGGCATCCATTCATCCCCCTAGTTGCCGAAATTGATCAAGGAGGGTATTCAGTAGGGATGAGTCTCCTCCATTGGTAGGAGGGTTGGGTCGTGATTACTGCCCCAAAAGAGACTCACTGGGGGGATGAGCAGTTTGGCCTTGTCCGAAACGTGGGAGCTGTCCCAAAAGATACTCACCGGGGGGAAGGGGAGGCAGGCTTTGGCCAGCCATGGCTTGCTGCCCGGATGGTTGGTAGGGGGAGCTGCTTCGGGTGGACATGAAGGGACATCGGTCCAAGGGAAAGGCCAACGATGAGGGACAGGCTGAGGCCTAGGACTCGACAAGCAAGGGCAAGTCGAAGAACTTGCTCTGATACCAAATCTGATGTGGGACGAACCCAGTCGGAGACTAAGACCTAAAGCCAGCAAATTTGTAGAGCACTTACGCTTAGACGGAAGAACAACCACACACGCGAGAGGCGAACTCCTTAAGGGTAACGAAGTGATAGCTGGGTGAGCAGTCGCTCGAGGGGCGTCAGACATGGTCCGGACAACGAGGAGGGTGAAGGAGACCACCCAGGGAAGTAAGGAGGGGCACCGGATGCAACTGGGCAGACCGGCACCGAGGGGACCGGATCAAGTGTGCACTCTTCTCACCGGCAGCAAGTTCACAAAATTTTGGGGGATCAATTGGGAATGAGAACTCGTCTCATCGGCACGACATAAGAACTAATAGTAGAAAAGCAGGAGAGGAGTGGCAACCAAACGTACCTAGCCGTCTGAAGGATCGGCTCCGATCGGAGACATGGGCGCACTGGGGAGCGTGCGCACCTGGCAAACACGCTGCGTCGATGAAGCTTCCGGTCGAGCCTACTAGTACAACCAAATGAAATAACCTCCACGCAGGGAGGGGGAGCTCGGGGATGGGCACATAGTACAACACTACCCTCACGCATGAGGGGGGAGCACGGGGGTGGGGATACGCAAACAAATGCTGCACGCTGCCCTGCTGGATAGAACTGAGGGGCTCTGACTGGTACGTCACGCACGGGACTCCAAATGTGAGGCTGTTGGCACCAAAACGTTTCTGGAGAAGTGAAGCAGTGCTTTGCCAAGTTCGGTGAAGATTAGAGGTCGCTAGTGAGCGGGGCGAGGCAGACAAGCCAACCTACGCAAATAGGCCATGCAGAATAGACTGGCGCAGTAACCGTTCCGGAGATAGAACTCTCACTGTGGACCTCCGAACGAGGCGGGATAAGCGTGGTTGGATGAAGGACTGGGAGATATATGTACCATTAAAATTTGAGGACCATCGGAGCATGGAGCCCATCGTGGTTGTCTCTATGGTGAGCTTCAATATTCTGGGCGAGCAGATAGATAGGGGTGGGATGGCTGGGGTGGTACGCTCAGCACGAAGATCGGAACGTGACGAAACCACCTGAGTTGGTTTCAGGACGCCGAGAGGTACAACTCCAAAGAAGAAAGCTTGGCCAGACGACCGACATGGAAGGCGTGGCACGATCAACAAGCCTGCTGCACACCATGGGCGGACTGGTTCGCACAAGCTCTGCGCAGTCGCACGAGAACGGGTGCCACGACCTGTGCTGAAGCCGAAATGACGCGAGACCGCCTCTGCAGCGAAGAGGACTCGGAGAAGAACAAATCCACAGATGAGGGTTTGTGCTGATTCGCGCCGTGGACGTCAGTTTAGACTCTGCAAACCAAGCCTCAGAATCTGCCTCCGAACTGCAAGCAGCAGATCAATGATTCCACTGACACCGAGGGGTGGGCGACGTCGGGGGAACTCCGGGCCGCTGTGGATGAACTTGGGAGAGGGAGGGGGCGTGGGTAGCAGTGAGGGAGAGGTGGCTGGAGGCTGGGGGCATGGGAGGCTGGGCTGGGGGTGAATAGGGTTAGGGTTTTTGGGGGGGCACATGGATTAGGGAGAAAGGAGGGGGGCACAACCTAATTTGGTGGAGGGGATAATATGGGATTTGGGTAATTTCCTGAATAGGAGGAGGAGTTTTAGGAGGGATGAGATATTGGGGAAGGGATATTGGGAAGGATTTGGAGGGTTGGGATTTGATTTGAAGAGGGATTAGGAAAGAGATGAGGAGAGGAGGAAGGTGAGGTGCACATATTTCCTTTTGAGGGGGAAGAGATAAGAGGATGAGGGAGGGATAATTGGAAGGAGGGAGAGATAATAGGGGGGAGGGTTGATGATGTGGCAAGGGAGGTGGGGAGGGGGTGTGGGCCACGGCCAAGGGAGGGAGGAGAGAGAGAGAAGATAGAGAGAGGGGGGGTGCGCAAGTAGGAGGCTGGAAGAGAGAGGGGGGTTCACACAACTTTTTTCTCAACTCAATTTCAAATTCTTCATTAGCTAAAATTAAAGCTCTTGGACCCCTATTTATAGGAGAGACCAGGGATGACAAAAGTCCATAAATGCCATTTACAAACACAAAATGACCATATTATCCTATGTGGTAAAATTAAGCAACTCATGACCACTAACTGAACTAGACTCTAACATGCCCCTTTTGGGGCTTTATAAGTCCAGCCCATTAGGGATTACAACTCATAAATGGACTCCTAATTGAGTCAATTGACACTAATAAGAAGGAAAAATGAACAAGTAAATGGATAAATACTCCTCAGTGTCTCGCGAGGTCCAGCCGGGGTCTCTTCTAGCCTGATGTCCCCATCATTAAAATGTACAAATGCATCAACCTGATTACCATGAATGAGTTTGCTGCATCGACCTGCTTGTGCATAATGCAGTTTAAAAACAAAGACTTATACTGACTTGAAGAAATGACAATACAACACACAGTTTTGCCAATCATCAAAACCAATTTTTCCAGCATCAAAACCTAGGGAGGACACAACACCCCCCCAGTCTGGTTCGCGTAAATCCCATTTTCCAATAAGAAAAAAAATTTAAAAAAAAAGGTAACGCAGCCCGTGTTAACCCCCCCTAGGGAGCCTGGTCTGCGTAAATCTCTTTCTCTCTCCACAAACAAAGGCCTAGCCCACGTAAAGGGGAGTTGGCCAGCCTGGTCCGCATAAACCCCCTCCCTCTCTTACAAAAAAAAACCAACCTAGTCCGCATAAAGGGGAGATTTACGCGGACCAAGTTGCCCCTGCCATCCCAGCCCGGGTAAACCCCCTGACCCTTCGCATGCCTCTATAAATTTTCCTCCCTTAGAATCTCAAGGGGCATGATGCACGCATCAAATCGATCTCCAACACTCCAGCCGCACAAGGAGCAAGGTGCGCGGCGAAGGCGTTGGTTGGTTGGGTTGTTCGGCTTAACACATGCCGAGGGTATGTGAAACGAACACCCTTCACATGGCGTCTAGCCGGTTCACTCAAGCCTCCCTCACTGTGTATGGGGCATTATGGTAATGGCAATCACGCCCGCATAACAGGTTCACTTGCGTATGGCACGTTATGATAACGACGCGGACGCCATCATGTCGGAATCTTCTTTGCCATGGGACCATGTGCCTATCGCTCTCCCTGAGTCGACCACCGACTGTCTCGACCGTTGACTCGAGTTAGCCAGACCCTGGCCTATAAGTAACACTCCCGAGACCGTACCTAACTCTGCGGCATGCTGAAACTTGGCCTCTGGGGCCAGTGCCTAACTGCTCACCTCGAGCCGTGCCCGGCCTCCCTCACGTGCCAGTCAATGTCAGTCCCTGCCATCATGTCCAGCCATGGCCGCTCTGCTGTGCATGTAGTTCCCTTTGGGGACCCTCTGTAAAAGAATATATGGACATCCGCTTTATCCTGTAATGACCCGAGGGCCGATACGTATGTCGGGATTGTCCCGTGACTTGCACCAGATGTACTTAGGCCTTCAACGCTTACCTGTAAAGCCTTTACGACATCTATAAGGAAAGAATAGTCAGAAATCCAGTCTTTTCCACGCATTAGCGCCATTGTTTCCTTACGACTTTCATTTCGATCTATGTCTCACCCAGTCACCTGGAATCCAATATTGTCAAAGCTATCTATCGAAATTGACGGTCATAGTCTAGCTACAGTGCGTACCCTGTCCTCTACCTACGTTATGGCTTCTAAGGCATACTGGTCCTCCTTTAGCAAAGAAACAAAGGTGTTTAGATTCAATCTGATGTAAAATAAATGTCAATTGCTTGTGGTCGGTGGAGAAGACATCCTATACACAAATCCCCACAATTGTCTACACTCGTACCAGCGGAGCCTCCTCCTCTCCACGTATCGCCTAATATTCCGTGCCCACGTGTCGTGTCTTGGTTGCACTTCCCAAGTTAAAAACTTGGTTCTGCAGGTGATTGTCAAGAAATTGATTGGCACGCCCACATTTTACCTAGTCGTTCATGTCCCGGTTGTCTAGAACGATTAACTATACCCTACCCTTTCCTATGCATTTATATTGTTCTTTGCATTTTCCTATAAATACCCCTAGAATCCTCACATGCCAAGTCGACCCATCTCGACCTTCCAAAAGGTGAGTGAATGTCACGCCACTGAGAAAAAAATTAGGAATTCCGATGTGCGCCGAACAGTAAGCCACTTCTCCGATCCTTTCTAAAATCTCAAAGGGACCAATGAATCTTAGACTTAATTTTCCTATAACACCGAACCTTTGGATCGCTCGAGTGGGTGAGATTTTTAAAAATATATGCTCCCCGACTTGAAATTCTAGATCTGTCCTTCTATTATCTACGTAGCTTTTTTGTCGGGACTGAGCAACCTTCAATCAATCCCTGATAATCTGAATGCGCTTAGCTGTGTCATAGACAAGGTCTGCGCCTAACAATTACTTTTCTTCAACCTCATTCCAACAGAAAGGTGATCAACAGCTTCTACCAGGCAATACCTCGATGGCACAGAGTACGGGATGTTACACGATGGTATATAGTCGCGGTCTATCACGGCACCACGTTCAGAGCGCGGTATTTGCGACGGCCACGATCTCAAATAGAACCTTGTTTCTGGCAGAAAAATGATACCTCATGCATGGATTTCAAAATACAACCAAAAGAGACATGAAAAAATTGGGCAAAAACATTCTACTGACATCTATACATGCATATAAACACGATCTCATGCAAAAAATTAATTAGGCCTAAGAGATAACCTACCTTTGAGTCGAACTAAGAAGGGGAAGAAGAAAACCCAAAGAACCCTAGCAATCCTCGCCTTCCCCCTCCAAATCCTTCCTCGAGCCCTAGCGCAACCACCCTCCAGAGTGATTAGGGTTTACTAGAAGGTCGTGGCAACTTATTTATAGACCTAATAGGGTGTTTGGGAATAGTTTTTTTTTAAAACTATTTCTATCTAAAAAATTATGTCAACACAATTTTTGACTTAAAATTTAAAATTGATGAAAGCTGACACTTCCTGTTTGGCAGCAACGTCATAAATTTTAAAATTTGTATAGACCTGTTTGGCAGACAACTCTCTATAAATTAAAAATTATTAAAGTAACATTTCAATAGAGATTACTATCATTAAAAAATAACAATAAAAACTATAACATGAGATTTCAAATATGATGTTTACAAAATTATAATCATCAACATCAGTGCCTTTTGTTCACATAATCCTCCCACATTTCCAATGCTATTCTATTCCGAAGTTGTTTACCAAGATGCCGTTGTGTATTTTGTGTTGTCAAACTCTGTTGTTCTTCAAATCTGATTCTTTCTTGACGTCTTCGTTCTACTTCTCTATCAATATCTGCACCATGTTCTCTTTCAATTTGCATCCAGGTTTCATCTTTTCCTCCTTTATGGTCACGAATGAAATTATGCAAGGTACATGTAGCAATAACTATCTTCGTTTGTACATCGAGAGGATATTCCAATGGTTGGCAAAAAATGTGAAATCTTTCTTTTAACACCCCAAACATACGTTCAATAACATTTCGTAATGAAGCATGTCGCAAACTGAATAACTCTTTTGGGTTCTGTGGAGCGGAGTGATTTGGACAAAATTCCTTTAAATGATATCTTACTCCTCGATATGGCGCTATAAATTGTGGTGTATTTGCATAACCTGCATCAACGAGATAATATTTACCAATTCATGAAAATAAATGTCACTACATATATAAATAAATATAATTTAAATGAAAATATTTACCTTCTGGGACATAAAATCCTGATGTTATAGCACTTTCTAAAACAGTAGCATCAGCAGCAGAACCTTCGTACCCAGCATTAACAAAAAGAAAACGCATATCAAATGAGCATACGGCCATAACATTTTGAGATGTTTGCCCCTTTCGGTTGCGATAGCGTATTCTATCATCGGCTGGAATCTCAGCTAATATATGTGTTCCATCTATAGCTCCAATACAATCCTACAACAATATAAATATAAAATTAATGTAAAGAATGCTTAAATTGACATTAATCACTATAAGCATACCTAAAAAAATTGAAAATATTGTCTATCAAGGATGTATTGCGGAGTCTCTGCTGGAGGAAGAGAAATATACTTCGCTAAACTCACAAGAGCATCAATTACTTCATTAAATCGATGACTTCTTATTTCACCAGAATGTTGAAATCTATCTTGGACAGATCGGTTACTTGCACCTTTTGCCAAAATATAAATACACATCATTACCATCTCCTCTGTGTCAACTCTAGTACTCTCTTTTAACTGATGTAAATCTTTTATCTCGTTGCACAATAAAGAAAAGATATATTTATTCATACGACATATCTCACGGAATTGAATTTCAGCCCCTTTCAATAACTCTTGCATGTATGCTCTGCTAGTAAGAATTGATGTTCTTATGCGCTTCGTCGAATTATCCCTTTGTTGATCATGAGCAATCTTCACTAATGTCAACATAGTGAGAAAAAAATGACGACGAAGTGTTATAAATCTTTCCTCTTCCTCACTAACATCATCATATTTTTCGACTATGTCCATGTACCTGTAATTAGAGAACCAAATTTATAGATTTCTAATATCACATACATCACATCTCAGAATAATAACACATACAATCAATCAACAATGTACCTGCAATTAGAGAACCATATTTATAGAATGCTAATATCACATTCATCACATCACATAATAATAACGCATATAATCAACCAACTCTTACAAAACTAGAACATCTTGTATTCAAAGACAATAAACTATAATAAACCAAACATGCGATAGTGCATAAAAATACTAGAAAAGTAATTAATTGTCTTATACTTGCTACACAAATCCCATTAGTTATCCCCAAGATGCAACTTCAACCATTCTAAACGAGTTGCATCATCAAACTTTAAGAACACAAGATAAGCATTGTCTCTCCTAATCAAATCAACTGCTCTAGCTTTCTCAGAAATAGTGAGATTCATTGTCATGATTAATTCCACACATTGCTGAATCATTTCATGGGAAGAAGGTATTGATGACTTTTTGAACTCTTGAGTTGCCTCTATCATTACTGCAGCTAAAGATGTTGTGTCTTTCGACTTCCTTCTTTTTGACTTTTCATTTGAAATAATAGATTCTTTACCCTGACTGCGTTTTTCAATACTCGCACAAGCTTAAAATCAGGACTTGATGCTGAACTATCTTCATCTTTTGTCAAATCAACACGTGTTTCATGAGGTGTCATGTATGGATCGGCAGCTTGAGATGTTTCCATACGTGGAAGTGTATTTTGCTGCATTCTTCCATCTGCTTTAGTACCTATAATTTTAAAAAATAAATATTTATATATATAATAAAATTTAAATATGAATATTTAATAAATAAAAGGGAGAGAAATAATACCATCAAATATTTCATACCACTCATTATATAGTGGTATAGTGACTCGTCTCCAAACCATTGCTTCAGGATGTTTCTGAAATATACCAAAATAATTTTTAAATATGTTTCAATTAATACATAAAATAAAATATTTTATCATAGAATTATTTTTTACATGACTATAAGCATCCCAAACTTCATCAGTAGCCATAAATGTATTCAATACCGGGTTGAAACCAAAGCCACTTGCATTGAGTATATTCTTTATTACAACATAATCATTCTTCATCACCTGGACTCGAGCTTTCAATTATTTTGTAGTAGCATTCAGTCCAAACCTATTGTTAAATTCTGATCGCATTGCTTCCCATGCTTCGGGCTTCCAACTCGTTGATGCCCTTTTCCCAGCTCGATGATATTCTACTAACATTTTAGTTAGATAAGATGAACGAGTTTCATCCCACCTCAACCTTTCATTAGGAGCATTTGTCGAAGATACTTGTGTTTCAGACATCATATCTGTCGTTTGTTAAAATATAGGAACTTGTGAAGATTTGTAGCCTATCTATAATTATCAGGAATGATAGCAAAGGAAAATCAATTTTCCAGTAGACTAAATTATCATGCAGATTATTTTGGTGACATGTCAATATCTGCGAGAGAGATAAATATGTGAGTTGCTTAATACACCACATATCTGGTTAGACGAAGTGAAGTATTCATCAGATGCCTAGTTTAATTAAGCAACTGCGATTGAACAGAGGACAAAATATACAAGTATGTACCTAGTAATTGTGCAGCTTTATGAGGTCATGGCCACGAGGACTAAGATCTACTTTGTCATGGAATATGTGAAGGGGGGTGAACTCTTCAACAAGGTGGCCAAAGGCAGACTCAAGGAAGATGTTGCTCGAAAATACTTTCAGCAGCTAGTCAATGCAGTGGACTTCTGCCATAATAGGGGTGTTTACCATCGTGACCTGAAACCCGAAAATTTGTTATTGGATGAGAATGGGAACCTGAAGATTTCTGATTTTGGTTTGAGTGCACTTGCCGAATCCAAGAGATAAGATGGCTTACTTCACACCACTTGTGGCACTCCAGCTTATGTTGCCCCTGAAGTGCTCAGCAGAAAAGGATATGATGGTGCAAAAGCTGATATTTGGTTGTGTGGGGTGATTTTATTTGTTATGCTGGCAGGTTATCTTCCCTTTCACGATTCTAATTTGATGGAAATGTACAGGAAGATCGGGAAAGCAGAGTTTAAATTCCCCAGTTGGTTCTCCTCTGATGTACGCAAGCTATTATTAAGGATCTTGGACCCAAACCCTGCTACTATGATATCTGCGAAGAAGATTATGGAAAATTCCTGGTTTAGAAAGGGCTTTGATGACAAGACGATGGTAAAAGATGCAGGGACATGCAAAACTGTTCCAATGGATGCTAGTACAGTAATCAGCTCTTTTGACAGCAATATTGTCGAGGGGAAGCAAGAGTCTGTGAAGCCTACACATTTGAATGCTTTTGACATCATCTCTCTGTCCACAGGATTCGATCTATCGGGCTTGTTTGAGGAGGCCGACCATAAGAGAGAAGCACGTTTCACTTCTACGCAGCCTGCATCAACCATCATCTCGAAACTGGAGGACATAGCCAAGACATTGAAGTTGAAAGTGATGAAGAAGGATGGTGGTATTATGAAACTGGAGATTTCTCGTGGCCATGACTCCTCAGACCAGTTGATCGAGAGGAACAAACTACCCAACGCACTGAGAAGAACCAAAACCCATCAACCTCCACGATAGCAATACATACACCACTTCTCTATACATCACTCGTTCCAGACCTCTCGCGGGCGGGTGTCATCCACATGCAGGAAGGCTAGAGGGATACCGGAGGGGAAGAAGAGAGGTGCAAGCCCGCCAGAAAGAGGAGAGGAGAGGGCGGTGCGTCGGGTTTACATACCTTGCACCGGGTGAGGAAGACGTCACCGCCGGGTGAGGAAGACCGCCAGTGAGGAAGACGCTGCTGCCGGGTGAGGAAGACGTCACCGCCGGTGAGGAAGATGCCGCCGCCCAGAGAGAAAGATCACCGTTGAGGAAGACTACACCGCCCAGAGAGAAAGATCGCCTGCAAGGAGGGGAGATGGATGGTCGCGGCCTGCGGGTTGCGTGAAAGCAAGGCGCGCGGCTTCCTAAAAAAAAAATTAGTGTGGGCTTGTTTTTTTTTAGAAAGAGACTTTAATAGAGTAGGACACTTCCCTAAAAATTAGGGAAGTTACCACCAAATGTTGTTAGTGGATTCTCTACTTCTTTTTTTAATTTTAAGAGAGAAAAATAAGGAAAAAATGTTCCCAAACACCCTATAAGGCACCCCAAGAACCCTTAAATTGTTCAAGAAAATCCAAGGGAGAAAATTCCACCAATATTTTGGAGTTATCCTTATCTAGCGCCACCGCCACCAATTACACCTCTCTAGGGTTAGGGTTTTGAGGGAAAATCGATCTCCTTAAGTGGATTGGTATTTAGGCTAGGGATTAGGCCACTGAGCTCTGAATTTAAGCCTATTAAACTCTTTTAGAATGGGGTTTGGTTCAACTCTGTGGTTTAGCATCTTTTAGCCCAATTTGGTCCATTCTCAGCCTATTTTTCTCTAAAATTTCTTTTCGGGTTCATGTTTAGGTAATTAATATTGTTATTATCACTTTTCTCATCTAAATTAAGAAATTTCTTCCATTTAGTCCATTTGTTTAATATTTTTTTGTTGGGTTGCTACATCTTCCCCCACTTAAAGAAATTTGGTCCTCCAAATCCACAGCATGCACTTACAAAATCCAAATGGGGGTACGAGTACTGACCTGAGTACAGTTCTAAATACTTTTCCTTGATTGCATCTTCTAACTCCTAAGTAGCTTCTTCAAGTCCTCGTCTGCTCCACTGGACTTTGATCATTGGTATGGCTTGATTTCTTAATTGATATAACTTCCAGTCCAATATCTTGATGGGTCTTTCATCATAAGATATGTTCTTTTGCAACACCAAATCATTACACTGGATTTTATGCAAAGGGTCATACACGTACTTTCTCAGCATTGATATATGGAAGACGTCATAAACTCCAGCCAGTTGCGGAGGTAATGCCAGTTGATAAGTCACTTCTCCGACCCTTTCTAAAATCTCAAAGGGACCAATGAATCTTAGACTTAATATCCCTTTGACATCGAACCTTTGGATCTCTCGAGTGGGTGAGACATTCAAAAAGACATGCCCCCTGACTCGAAATTCCATATCTCTCCTTCTATTGTCTACATAGCTTTTTTGTTGGGACTGAGCAATCTTCAATCGATCCCAAATAATCTGAATGTGCTTAGCTATGTCATAGACAAGGTACGGGCTTAACAATTGCTTTTCTTCAACCTTATTCCAGCACAAAGGTGATTGGTAACTTCTATCAGACCATACCTCGACGGTATAGAGTATGGGGCGTAACACGATAGTATAGAGTCGCGGTGTGTCGCGGCACCGCATTCAGAATGCGATATCTGCAACGGTCGTGGTCTCATATAGAACCCCATTTCTGGTAGAAAAATGATACCTCATGCATGGATTTCGTAATACGACTAAAAGAGATGAGAAAAATTGGGCAAAGACACTCTACTGACATCTATACATGCATATAAACATGATCTCATGCAAATTTTTAATCAGGCCGGAGAGAGAAGCTATCTTTGAGTCGAACTAAGAAGGGGAAGATGAAAACCCGAAGAACCCTAGCGACCCTCGCCTTCCTCATCCAGATCCTTCCTCAAGCCCTAGCACAGTCACCCACTAGAGTGATTAGGGTTTACTAGAAGGTCGTGGCAACATATTTATAGACCTAGGGCACCCCAAGGACCCCTAAATCGTTCAAGAAAATCTAAGGGAGAAAAATCTGCCAAAATTTCAGAGATATCCTTATTTAGCACTACCACCGCCAATTACACCTCTCTAGGGTTAGGGTTTCGGGGAAAATCGATCTCCTTAAGTGGATTAGGGTTTAGGTTAGGAATTAGGCCTGCCAAGCTCTGAATTTAAGCCTATTAAGCTCTTTTAGATTGGGGTTTGGTTCAACTCTGAGTTTTAGCCTCTTTTAGCCCAATTTGGTCCATTCTCAACCTATTTTTCTCTAAAATTTCTTTTCGAGTTCTTGTTTACATAATTATTTTCGTTATTACGATTTCCTCAGCTAAATTAAGAAATTTCTTCTATTTAGATCATTTATTTAATATTTTATTGTCGGGTTGCTATAGGTTTGATTATTGTTTTAGTTTTTTTCCTAGAAGTAAAGTATGAATTATAGAGTTTAGGTTTCAAGTTTAAAACGTTCGAGTTTCAATGATTAAAAGTTTAGGTTTTTGCAGGGATTAAAGAGTTCAAGTTTTCAATATTACAAGCTCAAATTTCAGATATGAAAACTCAATTTCTCACATATTAGAATTAGGGTTTGCAGGGATAAAAACAAGGTCTTTGTAGAGGTTAAAACAACAAGTTTAAAAACCAGGTTTCGCAGAGTTTAAAATCAACATGTTTTCAAGTTTAAAAATCAAGTTTTGTAAAGTCTAAAATCAACACGTTTGCAAGTTTAATGTCACGTCTTGAACCGATACCAGCACAAACTATTCGAAGCGTAGCAATGAATAGTCGTGAACAATCAGAGCAAATCACAAGAGACATAAAAAGGTCAGAAAATGACAAAAAACTATACTTTTATTAATATCAAAATGTCATTATTACACTTTATTGACTCAACTTACATTAACATAAAAGAAAGAAAAGACTCAAAAAAACAGGACTACACTCAAGAAATGAAAAGACAAATGCACCAATCTTCTACAACGCTCATCACTCTGGCCCTTCCTCGTCTGTTTGAACATCTTCATCATTATTACCTGAAAATTGTTAAAAGAAACTGAGTAAACAAAAACACCCAACATGAATTACATCTCTATTGTCAGGCAAAATATAAGTGACTAACCAATTAAACAATATTCAATAAAATGCTATGCCGTGAACGATATAAAACAATAATCAATCTTAAATGTAATCTATCGATCAGAGGAGACAGTCAATAATGAATTTCAATGTCAAGGACAGATATGAAGCTCAAAAGAAAGTGAACAATCCCAATACTGAACCAAAGAGAAGATAACAATATGAAGCAATGAACATATGATCCAGATGAACATAACACATAGAATTGGCCAGAATATATCAGAACTCCAATAATATTAAAATAGGGTAGTAGAATAACATATTAGCAGAATATCAATTAACATAATGTCAGAAAAACATAATATTAGAATAACAGAATAACAGAGGTTAGTGCAATGACACATCCAAAATTTTCCCATGGTATATAGAATGAACTTTCGTCCTACCTGACATTGGTTGTTAGCAGACTCGCAGCCCTTAATAAATTCATAATTTCGGATATGACCAACGTGGAGTCAAGGAGTTATGTTTCAGAAAATATCACGAATTAAATTCCAAAGTGAAATATAATGGCACAAGGAATACGGTTGACATTCATGAGGAATATCAAGTCAACAGTACCTTAGATAATCAATTATCATACTTATAAACCACATTCAAATCGAAGAAAACAAGCTCATGAAATAGGGTTAAACGTGGCCAAGAACAATGTCGCGATCAATATGAACGCGGTTGGTTGTAAGGTTGTGACCAAAGATAGACGATCGAGGCAGGGGCCTCTTCACAGAACACGGTCATGGGGTGAGCCGCGATCAGAAGATTGAATGCAGTTCCTGAATAGGCCGCATTCAGAACAGATCAGATAGAACCCAAACAGAAGCTCATTCTATGGGTCAAAGGTCGGTTGAACCCTATCCTACATAATAGGATGAGGATTCCAATAGTTTATAGAGTTTTTATGGTACAACCAGCTCGGTATCCTTGTAGGAATCTAAGGCTCACGAAGACTTATGGAGGCCTTGATGAAAAAAGTTCTAGTCCGACAGAAGGAATATCCGACGGAGGGTTCTAACTTCACCAAGAATTAGGGTTCCTATCACACTACCAGAAATCAAATAATAAGCGAAAGGTTAATATCACCGTAGTGACAAAACCTTTAAAACAATTATACATGCTATATCATATGATAAAATCATAAAATCTCTTAATCGATATAACTAACATGTAAGAACATTTAAATCGTGCTATGATGAGCCAATTTTAAGTTAACAGGAAGTTATCTACTCTTTTAATCACGCTAAGAACAATATAGGTAAGATGAGAACATGGAATCAAAAGGAAAGATGATCATAGATCGTGAAGACTTATGAAAATTAAAGTTTAGACATGTTTCCTAATTACATTAGTTGGTTCAGATGGCATGCAGATGTGAAAACATGCATTTAAACTCAATAGCACAAACTTATCCTGGAAAAGGCACTAGGGTTCCTGGGAACCCGAGCCTGAATGCGATCAAGGGAGGGGTCACGTTCATCAAAACGCGATCCTCAAGCAAGCTACGTTCAAGATAATTAATATACATTTATTATATATATATATATATAAATAATTCATAGATGCGATCTATCGGGCGGACGCGTTCAGAGACGCGGTCCCTATTAGCACCGCGATCATAAACAGAATCTCGTTTCCGATGGGAAAACCCTAAACAACGATATCCAATCCATGATCTTCAACATATGTGCAGTATAGTGCATGAAAATTAGGGGAAATGATGCAGGAAGAGAGTGGACATGCATATGAACGTGTTTAATCCATCAATTTGATATTTAGCCACAAAGACCACCTACCTTGAGTTGATTAAGGAAGAAGAGGAAGAACGACGACTCCACAAAACTCGAAGAAAGCCCACGATTTCCTCCTCCTAGCACAAACGTCTCACGCCCAGAAACCTTATGCCACGAGCTAAAGTCAACTAGGAAGGCTATGGGGTCCTATTTATAGGATTTCTACCTCCTAGAGTCCTAATTTAGGTTAAGGAACCTTAGATAGAGAAAACCTCCAAAAAATCGATTTTTATTTTTATCTAGGCCATCTAGCACGAGATATGTTGAGTCTCTCTGAATGATTTTGATGATAACAAAACCCCGAATTGAATTTCTATCTCGGGCCGTGTCAATGTAGTCAAAATGCGGATTAAATGTGCTCAAGTGTTAGTTTAAGAAAATCTTGTGTAAAGCTCAATTCGCAAAATGGTTCAATATTTCCAATCGAATAAATAGAATCAAAACAAATCCCAGAATGCATGAAAAATGTAAGGACATTAAGCCATTGTCATATGGATATGTTTTATCGGGCTAACACTTCATTTTTGCAGGTCTGGGACATTTCGATCGACCAATGGACAATGGTCGGTCCACCAGAATATGCAGAACTGAAAAATCTACAGTCTTTCTCAAAACGGTCGATCGATGGGTAGTGGTCGGTCGACCGATTTTTCCAAAATGCAAAAGTCTTCACCTTGCAGAATTTCGGTCGACCGACCGCATGTCTATGATCGACCGAACCCCCCGAGGTAGCTCTTTTTGACTTTCTGGTTTAAGCACGGGGAGAGGCCTTATCTCTCTTTTGTTTAAACCCAATGCCCTCAATCAAGCCATGATTTGTGGATCTGGTCTGGGACATGTCTCTTTACCACCCAAGATCTATAAATAATCTCATTGGGGTCAAAAACCCTAAGAAGGATTCAAGGAAGAAGGGAGGCTATCAAAGGAGAAGAAAGGGGTGACATTGTAGCTCCGTGAACAGTGTTCCGTGCAAGAAGCTCTTCATCCATCCTCAAGCTTCTCAAGTAAGATCTGAGGCAAACCAACCCAAGTCAAGTGGAGATCAAGCTGCATCCAAAATCTTCTTCGTCCATTCAGGGGGAGCTTAAATCTGCAACTCTTTTCTTGTGCTTCCTATTCCAAAATCTCTTGAGCTTCAAGTGTTGTCTCTTGTAATCTTTAAACACTCCAGTGTGTGTGTGGATCTTCCTAGATCCGTGTGTGTGGTTGATTTCTGTTAGAATCTTGTGTGTTTAGGTGTATTTACACCTTCGTGGGAGTCTCCATCTTCCTACGTGTGTGTGTGTGTGTGTTTTGATCTTGTAATCCTTTACAAGATAGTGTGGGATTCCTCATAGATCGTGAGAGGTGGACGTAGGTTGCCATTGCTGGAACCGAACCATCTAAAAATCACTGTCCATTGTGTGGTTTGCTCCATTTCTTCTATCCACATTCTGTGCAGCATACACTCAGATTAATTTGGCTGAATTAATTGAGTTAGATCTAGAATAATTTATCATCCTCGTATTAGATCTCGGGCATATCAAAAGGCGTATTCAGATCGACAAGGCAAACCTTGTCAGAAAGATTACCTCTTGCGTGAGTAAAATCTTCGAATTTCCACCTCCGCCATCGTACCTAAGATCGGTTGAGTGTGATAAATTCTATTAGATCTAAAAATTTACATATAGATATAAATCTCATTGTGGTTGTTTTTCATATTCTTTTAAATTGATCAAGATTTCTTAAAAAGTTTGAAAACACCCAATTCACCCCCCTCTTGGGTGTCATTGATCGCGGGACTTCAAGATAAACCCTAATTAGACTAAGGTTTATATAGATAACGACCTAATCCTTATTGGGTTTGATTTAATTTCGATTTAAGACCTATTAGGATAAGTTTGATCTTACTTAACCTATTTAGAATTTAAGATTTTTAATAACTCTGAATTAAATAATACTTTTAAGCCCATTAAGACTTTTAATATTAGCCTAACACTTAATTACAATTTCAAATTCATTTATGTAGCTCATTATATTTATATAGAATTTATTCTTATTTTATTTAAAAATATTTTTTAATTAATAATTATTTTTAAATTTAGATCACTACGTTTAAAAACCAATTTTTGCAAAGTCTAAAATCAACACGTTTGCGTGGTTAGAAGTCAGGTTTTTAAAACAGTGAACAGTGTTAATATAATTAAGAGAATCGGGGAACACGATTTTGAAATCTAATACATGGTTTAAAAATAAATCTCAGGTCATGTTTAAGAAAATCTAGAGTACAAGATCACGGAAAGACAGGTTAACAATATGAGAAAAGGTTTTTAAAGTTGAGAACAAGTTTAAGAAGGAATCAAAGAATTAGTTTAGAAAAACGTAAGAGTCTGGTTTAAGGAAATTGAGAACGGTCTTTATAAAAATCTGAGAGTGGTTTTAAACATATCTAAATTTTCAGGTCTAATAAATTTGAGAACAGACAAGTTTAGCTAATATGGGAACAAGATTATGATAACCTGAGAGTAGGGTTAAAAGGATCAAAAATCAGGTTTAACAGAGATCAACACATAAGTTTCAAAAAAAAAAGGATTAAAACACAGGTTTGAAGGGGATTAAAATTGCTTGTTTAAAAAGGATTACAACGGAGGTTCAATCACAGGTTTAAACATCTAAATGTACAGTTTTAAATCTCAAATTCGCAGGTTCTGAAAGGATTAAAAATGTAGGTCCAACTAGTGGTTTAAAGGACGCATCAACTAGGTTTAGCAGGGATCAAAACGCAGGTTTAAAGTTGATAGATTGCAGGAAACAGATACTTTTTTTTGCTGTGTTTCAAGTCTTCATGTTTGCAGGTTCTAAAGGACCTATTAACTGGGAATTAAAGACTCATGTTTGCTTGATTTTAAACTTCAATTTCCCAGGTTTAAAAGGACTGATTAGCAGAGTTAAAGAGTCCTATTATAATTTGTTGGGTTTTAAACTTCAACTTTGCAGGTTCTAAAGAACCAATTTGCAGGGGATTGAGGAGTCATGCTTCGATGGGAAATAGGTATTAGAATTGTAGGAAAATTAATCATTTTTGCAAGAAAAAAGGCGATCCAATTTGTAAGAATAAAAATCATTTTACAGAGATTAAAATTTATTTTTTTATACTTAGAACCCAAGCTAGAAAACCTATCTTAAGATCGAAGAACGCTCCCATGATCTTACACCTTGCGAATACTTCTCTCACGAACAAAAGCTTCTAGGCCCGGTTTGATATCGGAATAGCGTCGTGCAGATTGCCCATCCGAGGAGAGAGAAATATGGGGGGCCCACACTCTCTTCACACACACATAACTTTTATCCGGGGTCGGACACCGTGTTCGACCCTCTGGGGTTTGATATCGGAATAGCGCCGTGCAGATTGCCCATCCGAGGAGAGAGAAATATGGGGGGCCCACACTCTCTCCTCACACACATAACTTTTATCCGGGGTCAGACACCGTGTTCGACCCAGAGGGTCGAACACGGTAACCCCGTTCGAAAAATAAATCGACCCCTAAAGAATAATACTTTATTCTCTCCTTCAAATCGTAGTCACTCACGAATACAATGAACCAGCCTTCAATTCCTCGCTCACGAAGGGATTTGCTAAGTTTTGGTTTTAGGTTTAAAAGGGATTGAAAAAGGGTGAAAGGGTTATATATATAATAGTTTAACCCTAATAGAATCCTACTTGCCCAAGGCAAGTTGGGATATCACCCAACTTCACGCACGACACCACCGCCACCGTCTCATCTTTTAACCCTCTTTTTTTATTTAGTTTAGGGTTTAACTTTATTTAGAATCGATAACCCCACGCGGCCACGCCAATACACACGAGTCATTTCCCATTTACTAATTCTACTCGATACTTTTATCCCAAGAGATTATATATGATTGATTCAAATTCTAATTTTTATCTCTTAACAAATTAAATAAGAAACTATATTTAATTATTTAATATTATCTTGTCTCAATTATTTTATTTAGATTAAGACTCTTAAAATAATAATGATTTAGTTAAATAATTATTTAACTTATCTCGATTTACTTTCAACCTGACTCTAACCAACTCAAAGTGGACTTTTCTAGAAACTGGAGTCTTAATGGACCTAATCTAATTAGCCTAAAATTTATAATTCATAGACCCATTTAACCAAGAGATTTAAATAAAATAAAATCACACTTTAATTTATTTGTTAACATTATTACAAGCATAAAAAATAATTTATTCATTTTTAACATTAATAAATGTGTGCGTATGTTATCTATTATTATTATTTTTTTAACATATAACCTATTTGTATTTCTATAACTCTTCGTTAGCAATTAAATAAGGTTCATTTAAGATCTTATTATATTTTTATCCTAAAAGAGTCGCGTGATACAAAAGACACATTTTAATTATTAACAAATATATAACCCACTAATATTATTTTATAAATCTTTGTTTCTTTATTTTTATAAATATCTTTAAAAGTTTATCAATTAAATGAACACTCGCCTTTCTTAACTTTACGAGTTTTACCGTTATTTACTTTCTTAAATATTTTTAAGACAAATACACTTAAATGTTATCTCGCACTTTACAAGTCTTATCTTTATTTACCTTAATTATACTAACTCGTTATTTCTCATTTATTAATTTTATCTTTATTTATTTTCATAAATATACTTGAGTGCCCTCTTAAACTAAAGGCATCAATAATAATAATGTCTTTTGGCAAAACATTATTAAGTCACTAATTAAACTTTAAATGTGATAATTATTACACTTCATCTTTAGAGTATTTTTCTTTTAATTTAAATATATATTTCAAAAATCTATTTAAGAGATTTTATAAATTAAATGTATCCTTAAACATCTCATTAATTAAATTAATGAAGATGTGATAATATTATTTTACAATGTTATCCCTTTTTTTAAAAATGTTCTTTTATTATTATCTTATAATATTTCCAAGAGGTTCCGTATATTAAACGTGTTCTCAAGATAAAATGTTTGATAACAATATTATTAATTAACTAATTTAAATGTGGGAATTCACATGGTAATACTACTAAAACTTTTATTTATGTATTTTATTTTAGATCTTTTTAAGAAGATAAGATGTCATTAAAATAATAATATTTTTAATCGACATTAAAATATTCTAAATACCACATTGAGTTTATATTAAGAATGTGAATATTATATTTAAATGAAGAGAAATTTCATGATTATCTTTTTATTTCTCATTCTTATTAAAAATTATATATATGTATTTCTTGTAATTAGTTGGGATGCTACACCCTCTCCCACTAAAAAGGAATTTGGTCTCCCAAATTCACATAATGTTAAATAATTATGGTAATGATATTAGATAATTAAAACAAAGAGAAGTATCAGAGTACTAATCTGATACTGCTTTACTTATTTTTTCAAACTTCCAAATACCTTTCTCTTGTCTACATCTGCACCATAGAAATTATAGTATAATTCTAAAATAAACTATAATAATTAATTATCTTACTTTTTGAAAATATGGCTATATTATCACATAACCCAAGGCTCTACCCAATCTAACTGATCAACTATAAGAAACTTACATCTAGAGCACCAATTTTGAACACCTATAACACTTATCCGGGACGCCCTAACTATCTATATAGGTATGCTATAAGTCCTAATAGCCATGAAAATCTAAAAACATAGGGTCTAAATAACCTGGCTCTAATACTACAACTGTCACGTCCCAACGCGGAATATCGGAATGCGACAGGAGAAAACTACACACTCAATCAACACTAGAAATTCTAATTACATCACTTGATATAAAAATCTCAACTATAAAAATTTAATTTTTCAAAACTCTCTAATTAAACAATAGACAATTCAATAACACTAACTCTTCATAATTACAAGACATCTCTCACAACAAATGACTCTCAATTCTAAGTTAAGAAATAGAAAGACCACTAAGACAGTTTGGTGCACTCCACACTTGTGCCCTTCCGGCTAGCATCGAAGCAACTTGAAAACTAATATCTAATATTGTATGAGTATAAATTAAGCTCAGTAAGAATTACATCTCAACACAAGCAATTGATTAATGTCTATTATAATTAACATTCTATTTAAGGCAGGAAAGAGATAGAATAAGAATCAGTACAAAAATGTAATCATGAGAACAATAGATGCCAAAAGGTATAACATAGAGTTCAATTTCAAAGAGATATAGCAAGAACGTCAATTTCAAAGGACTAGCATCGAGAGAATCTAGAGATGGCTCATGCAGATTTAAGAGGTGACTCCAACTATGTAGCATTTTATTCTATTACGGACTCAAGAGATGGCTCCCATAGAGTAGCACTTTGTCCCGCATGGCCCAATGAACAATAACAAGAAAGGTACGTATAACAAATGAAGAATATGTACAAGTGAACATAACTATAGATTGGCGATTGTTCACGCTCGTGGGAATTTCGAGTTCCCGCGACAATGACACACAATCGCCTTTCGGAAGGTCGAGAGAGGTCGATTTGGCACGCGTTCTTCCAGGGGTAATGACGGGAAAATACAAAGAAAGAAATATGACTGGGTCAGGGGGTAGCTGGACGGAATGCGGACGTGCCTGTTGATTTCTCAATGATCACCTACGAAACTGAATTTTGACTGGGGAACTGCCACCAAGGCACTGCACATGGCCACAGGATGTCGAGCGACACATGGAGAGAAGAAGGTTCTGCTGGTATGAGTGGAGGATTGTGGGGATTCGTGTACATGACATCTTCCCCACCGACTGCAAGCGATCGGTATTTATTTTACATCGGATTGAATCCAAGCACCTTTGTTTCTTCTACTGAAGCAGGACTGGGGTACCCTAGAAGTCTTAGTGTTAAAGGGGACATGGTTCGCACTGTAGCTAGAATTCGACCGCTAGTTCCAACATACTGGGTTGGAGACATTGGGTTCTAGATTGATTGAGTGAGACATAATCCGAAGTGCGGGCTGTGGACACTAGCTCAGCAAGGAGCAGATAGGTACTGTCCCAAGATATGGATAGCACTGGGAGCTGGCAGGCAGAGACTTTAAAGTGTGCCAAGAGAGGTGAAGAATCAGGTTTTTCGAGGACACTTCACTATAATGAGCCATAACAAGCATTACAGAGAGGCGCTAAAAGGCCTTATTACATGGTCACGGGGCAATTCCGTCTCGAAGATCGATTCATGGGTCATTGCACAATAGAGCGGAATTTCTGCTATCTTACAGGGGATCTCCGAGGGACTACAAGCGCTACGGAGCGAGCACGACCGAACTGGGTATTGGGACATTGGTGCTAACTGGAGGGAGTATGGGTTGGGCGTCAATGTGTCCAGGAGTTAGGACCGGGCCTCAGAAATGATACTTCCGGGCTATGGTCGAGCTAATTCGGGTCGGCAAGCGAGACAGTCAGTCACCAACTCAGAGAGAGCGGTCGGTGACTGACCCCGTGATGCTGGAGGTCCCAGCATGAGGGCATCGATATCGTTACCATGACGCGATATTCGCAAATGAACCCAGTGCACGGGTGTTCCCGCTGTTACCATGGCACCCCATACACAGAGGAGAATGTTCGTGTGTATTGATTAAACACCATGTGAGGGGTGTTGATGTGACATACCCTTGGTGTCTATTTAGCCAAACACGAACAACCACATCAGGTTACTCTCCTTGCAGTGCTCCAAGTGCCGGATCGATTGAATACTCGATCAGTTGGATGCTCAATCTCTTCAATCTTCTTTGACCCTTGGCCTTCCAGGTGAATTTATAGGCAAAGGGGATGGCTGGGTGTGAAACTACGCCCTAAAGGGGGTAAGCATGCGTAAAGGGTAGGCTTAAGGGGGTTTGAGGCATTTTTCCACATAAAGGGAGGAATTAGGTGGGCTAACTGAAGAGAGGGAAATGGATGTTGGGTGTGGTGGCTGGCCGGTGGTTTTGCCCCTGTAAAGGGGAGGTTTCAAGTGAGAAAAATAGGAGAGAGAATGGTTGTGTTTGGGGGGATAGATGAGGAGAGAGAGGGTGGCACTGGATCCCACATGGGGGTTTGCGGGGGCTAGGAGCAAAGAGAGAAAGTGGCGTTGGGGGCTAGTGTTTTGCCCACCTAAAGGGGGGTTTAGGGGGAATTGTGCAAGAGAGAGAGAACTGGGCCCGGGTGTGTTTTGGCCCCCCTAAAGGGGGTGTTTAGGGAGGATTTGCGCAAGAGAGAAGAGTGGGCCCGGGTGTGTTTTTGCCTCCTTAAAGGGGGTTTAGGGAACATTTTCTTCTCCTCTCTCTTCCCTCTTTCTTTTTCTTTTTCTTTTTTTTTTGGTTGGGTGGGGTTTGGCCCGCCTAAACCCCCCTAAGGGGGTTTACACGGGCAGGGAGACCAGCGCGCCCTGTCCCGCATAAACACCTCCTTTAGGGGGGCTTGGGTGCAAGTTTGAAGAGAGAGGGAGAGAAAAATTATTTAAAATTGGGCCCCCCTTCTCTAGCCCCCACGTGGTTGAATTTTAACTGGGTTTTAGCGCATTTGGACTAGGTTTTGGACGGGTTTGAACCCCAGGAAGATCGGGTTGTTGGATTGCTCGAGCTCGCTCCTTGGGCTGCATACTTCATCTTGGACGCTTCGCGTACACTCCATGTGGTGAGTTGACTTTCCTCGATCCGGGATTGGGCCGGAGTGGTGACTGGCAGGGACTCGAAGGGCACACCCCTAGGACTGGGGCGTCCCCGACGTGGAGAACGCCCCTGGCCGTGGGGTTCAAGGGGAGGCCCCGGGGTGGTCCCCTTTGTCTTTCTTTCTTCTTTTGCAGACTGGGAGAGGGATGGCTGGCTCGATCCGTGACTTGTGTGTTGGTCCGAGCCTCAAGACGAGGTTGATGCGAGATCACCTTCAAGGTGTTCGGGGTAATTCCCCGACCTTGTTGACGTACTGTATAGGCTAGGTAGAGGCCCATATGGCCTACTAGGATTTGAAATTTCCGCTTAGCATAGCTAGGACAGTGGGAAGAAGGCGTTGTGGCATGGGATCCCAACCTTAATAAGAACATGCCGTGCTATACGGTGAGCTGGTGCATAGCCTAGGGTTGGCCCGACGGCTATAAAGTAAGTGGCCCATCACCGCATGTCTAGGAGTCGGGGGCTGTCCCCCTACTTTGTAGTGTCACCGCATGGCTCGGCGAGCATTCCCGAGTCATGGGTCAGCCCCAGCTCATGGTATAGTGGCTGGAGATCAATGCGAGCACCCGCAAGGTGATCGGGATAATTCCTGACTACCATCTACAGGCTGTATGGGCTAGCTAGTGACTCCCGGGGTGTCACGCCCCGAGATATAAGCATAGCGGAAGATATTCAGGAATGTGAACAGTCGGCTAGTACGCCGCAAGCGAGCAATGTAATCAGAGCGCTAACACATCCACACATAAGAATGAATGCACAATAATTGGACAAAACCTTTGCTTTTATTGAATAATAATGATAAGTTTACAAAGTGATGACTCTGGACTCTTTTCATTTCTAGACTCAATAAAAAGAGAAATTCACATGACATGATCAACTTCACCGCCTATTACAGTGAATGAATTTTATTACTAATGACTCATGACTATGTCTTCTCTCGATCTTTAATCACTCTCGGACTCGTCACTTGAGTAGTCCGAATCCCCACTAGAATTTCTTGAAAAGATGGAAAAAACGTAGGGAATGAGCACACTTGTCCAGTAGGTATCTTCGTATCAACATGAAGACAATGTTTAAATAATTAGCATTTTAGCTCTAGGAAGTAAAATAAATGCACACGACGAAAACATGCGAATAAAAATCAAAGTAATATCACAAGTAGCAAGATGTAGATCATAGAGATATGAGTGTTCATATAGAATGATAGCAAGATCAAGCAAGAATATAAAGTAGAGTGGCCTTTGATATAACGAGAATGTACTTGCATGTAACGAGAATGTACTTTTCATAACCTCGTCAAGGCTATGCACTAGAAAGAATATAAAGTAGAGTGACCTTTGATATAACGAGAATGTACTTGCATGTAATGAGAATGTACTTTTCATAACCTCATGAAGGCTATGCACTAGAAAGTCACTTAACACGCAAGAATGTAATTTCACTAGATTGCCTCGTGATTTTCACTGTTTATAAAAATAAGTACTCCCAGCGCAATGCGACGCCAATATCATCGTACCCCATGGTTTTCAGCACGTTTTCGACAATCAGCCGAGCGGGCTAGCATGGAGCCCTTGGACACAATCAGTGCCCGATCCGTATCTTCAAGTTATAAATCAAGCTACTTCCACGAGAAATAACAATAAAGTAGGCCAATAATGTATAATTCAACAATAAACTTATGATAATCAATACCAAGGTAAGAATGCACCAATTTAGAACATGTGAGTTCAAGGAATACATTAATGACAAGATCATGCTACGGGAGGAATCTGGAAGCATAACGGTACATTCATTAACTTTCATAATTTATTAATAACTTATTGAACAAGGTTTTAAGTTCTAGATATTCCATAGACCATGTAGGAACATAGAAAAATCAACCCATGGGTCAAACCTCGGGTTAAACATAGCTGAGATAAAAACGGTCATGCCTAGGCCGTTTTATTGAACTAGCGGTCATCTGCTTGGCCGCAACCTGATGATGGCGGTCTTCGGATGGCCACAATTTAGACAGAGTCGACGCATGAAGAAAGAAGAGTCGACGTAGTGAAACTTCTGGGATATAGCGGTCGTGCAAAGGCCGCTGCTTGACAGTTGCGGTCTCTTTTCTGGCCGCTACTAGTCAAGACTCAGAAAAACACCGGTCATGTGAGTGCTTTCTAGATAAATGGGCTTTGAGGGTAAAACCAGCTCGACGTCCTAGTGGGAATCCTAGGCTCGCGGAGACTTACAGAGGCCTTGAAACAAGATCACCTAGTCCAGGGGAAGGAATATCTAACGGAGAGCATCACAAGTCCAAGATTGTGTGCCTAATATGTGCAAAGTGTAACTGTAATGACCCAAGATCCGGATACCGGGAAGACCCGATACCATTCAAATCCTGAACCGCCGCCCACGAGCCGGAGGGCTCGGAAGGGATAAAGAGATAGGTGTGGTGTACATGTGGTGTACATAGAAATAAAAAATAAAGCACGACAATTCAACAATTAACAGAAATAAACAACAACTACAACAGAGTCCAGTCCAACGAAAGTACAGTTTAAGGCAGAGAACATACCCAACATCGAGTGAACACTCGGCCCGACGAGTTGACAGCTAAGAACCTCTACGCAACGCCCTCGAACCCCGAGAAAGAACCTCTGCAACTGAAAATCAGGGTTAAGCCTCCTATCACTGGCTCAGTAGGGTCTCGCGGAACCCCAACCGAAAATAACGGCGGCACGGAAAGCAGCAACTATAACTAGAACAACAACAACAACAGCAGGAGTAGCTACAACAACAATGACGTGAAGCACAACTGTACATGAATCCCCAAAATAGGACATCCGAAGAAAATACAGCCCTGCAACTACTCCTACCGAAACAAAACTCAACACCCCGATCCCACAGTCGGGGGACCACTAGAACACGAACCACCAGACTACGACTGCCCTAGTCACGCTACCATGAAAATGACACGATGCCATTGTTGTGGACTCAACGCTGTCTAGGGGAAAGCCCTAGGTGACGCTCACCAGAACCCCTAGACCTCAGCATCGGGAAAACACCCAGAACTCCACGCAAAACCACGTCTCGCAGACGTGAAGCGGAAGTCGACTCATGAGAAACCCAAGTCACGTGATGGGAGTACCTGTCCACCTGAAGTAAGTCCGGATGCGTCCACTGACGACTTAGTCCACAGCCTCAGGTGTCTATCTGCGACGCCCCAAGCAGAGACAGAGACACCGTACAGTAACCAGGAACACAAAACAAGGACTAGCAGGGGTCGCGCTCGTCAATGCGGGTCTGACACTCCCAGCCACGTGTGCATATACAGACCATGTGCCCTTGGTTTGACCCTCTAGCTGGTTCTTCCCCTGAAGCCCGGACTCGGCTTCGCGTGGGGGCCCTACGGTAACCAGCCTAAAAACTGTCTCTCTTGAGTCACGCTCTCCACCACTCCGAAGTGGGTTCGCACACGCGTGCATAGGAAAGCTACGACTAGTACGGGCTCGTAAAACGTGAACACTAAAAATCACTCATGCACCCATCGCGAGTAACGCGGAGTAACAGGTGGCTCGAAACCACCCGACTCTGGACAGCCCACTAGACCTACTAAACCCAATGGTCCTTGAGTCGTGAGACTCAGGTCAAGACCGTCGTACACGATAGCACAACGCCGTCAATCTGGTCAAATCCCTAGGTCTGAAACCACGGTGACACGATTCCCAAGGTAGCTCATAAGCCGCCGAGTTAATCCCTCATGCAAGGCACACACGGGAAACCTCCAGCCCCAGGCTGGTTGACTAGACTCACAGTCCAAGGCCACACACATGGACCGCTCGGAAGCCACCTTCCGGAGAAACTCACATCGTGCGGGGAAGACCCTCCTCACACAAGCCGACTCACGACGACTTGCTTAAGCCTAACACAGAAACTCAGAAGGCACATAGGGTCACCTGGACCCTCTAAACATATGAGCACGCTAATCGAGATAACACGGTATCTCCTAACACCCAAAAATATGGTCACGGAACCCCGGGGGGTGTCCGGGACACTAACGAGACCGAAGGTTGACCACTGGGTCACAACCGGTTCGATAGGGGCCCAAGACAGCTCGAAATAAACACGAGAAATGGGGAGTGAGAACGCGCCCACTCCAGGTATCGCGATCATTAACGCGCCCTCACTAAAGGTCACTGATGGGGACATCCCCGACCACTCCACATTTTTTTTCGAGGATCATGTTGCTCACCAGCAGTGCTTCATCACGTTTGTCGTTTATTTTCGAGTCTTAGCATGTAATTTTTATTTACTTGGAGTCATATCTATGTAATCTTTCTTTATTTGAGTCAGTTACCTAGGTAAATAGGTCATTAGAGTGGCTAATGTGTCAATTAGGCCCAATTAAGTGGGCTAGGCCGAGGGGCACCCCTCTCTCTTTGGTTAGTCTGGTCATTAGTCCAAAAGTTAGGGACTTTATGTAAAATGTGGGATGCCTATAAATAAGACCCCATTTCCTCCATTTGAAGCTAATGAATAGTGGAAGAATTTCCAGAAATCCAGTTTAAATTTCCTAGGGTGAGAAGCCCATATCTTTCCCCCCCCTCTCTCTCTCTCTCTCTCTCTCTCTCTAGGGGGCGAACCCCTTCTCTCTCCTCCCCTTTCTCTATCATAAAAGCTGCGCCCCTTTCTCTCTCCTCCCCCCTCCACATCACCCTCCACCTCATCCCTAACCCTCCACCTCATCTAGTGTCCTTTCAACTCCCTAGGGAACAATAACCCCCATTAATCCCACCCATCCTCCAAGGCACCCTTCCATTCTCCCACACACCTCTTCACCAACCCCAAGTGCCTCTTCAATCTCCCAAGCACCCTTCCACCTCCCCAAGGCAACCCTTGACTCTCCCAAGGCCTCCCATCAACGAGAGAACCCCATCCCAAGGCTAGGTGCGCACCCCACCCTCTCTCCCATTCCCCCTCCTTGCTGCTTACCGCACTCACCCCTCACCCCACCCCCTCTCTTCCCCCAGCGCACCAGCCACCCTAGCCTGGCTAGCTCTGCCCCTTCCCTCCTCCCCAGCCATCCAGCAACCCCCATCCACCTTCCAGCTACCTCCTACAATCATTCCACCCCCTCTCTTGCAGCCCTTTATCCAGTCCACCTTGTTCAAACCTACCCTCCACCATTAAACCCTGTTCAGGTGGATCACCAGCAGATGACCAGCAAGTTGCAGAAGCAGCCACAGCGTTCCTCCAAGGCTTCAGGAGACCTAGCATATACCGTTGGATTTGTCGTCCAGATAGCTTCGCAGCTGAGGTGGTCCCGCCATAATCCGACTTCGGAGCAGACTGGAGAAGCTGATTTTGCCAGACCGCGCACTCTGTCTCTGGCAGACAGCCAGAGGCGGCTTGCAGAAGCTCTCACGGCCAGCTCGGTGAAGTTTCTAGCGCATCCTTCAGATGAGAACATCTTCTACAAGTTCACTACCAGACCCAATAAGAAGGGAGCCATTTGACTCCCGGAGCACCGCGTTCCGACAGTTTTCCCCAATGTGCGCAGGTCAGTTCCCTAGAACTGGGTCAGACCTCCCTCCACTCCTCAATCTCCAGCGCCCTGTCCCTACCTCTTCTGGGAGCCCCTACAGTGCCAGCTTGTAGCTGACCCTCCCACGATCGTTTCTACACCAGTCTCGCCTCCATCAGAGTCCGGGAGAGCTCGTGGTGGCCCCATCTTCAGGTTGCTGCAAATCTGGACAGATAGAGTCAATCCCGAACAGTCCAAGTCCCGGAGCAGTAGCGCCCCCATTCGGTCTCCGCTCGGTCTACCAGCTTGACGGCATGATCCAGGTCCATCTACGGCCAATTTGGTGATGGTTCCATCTCCAACAGCGACCGGAGGAGATTGCGGTGACTTCATCTTCAGCTTGCTATCCCAGCCGAGCTAGCACAGGGACAAAACGGTCTTGACTTATTCCTCTCCCTCGCCTGGCCGACTTAGCGCCCCTCCCTGCGTGGAGGTAGTGTTTGAATGTATCAGAACATACCCACCCCTTGTCCACCTCTCCTGCGAGAGGCATAGTGCTGTATTCTATTAATTTTCAGGACAAAGCTACACCGTTGTGGCTTGCAGGCGCGAACCCACGCCTCCTTGCTTGCCCTCATCTCCGACCGGGATCGGTGCCTTCACACTGATCAGTTGAGCATCCGGACCTCCCCTTTGCGGGTTCTTACTTTGCGGTTTAGTGTTGTTTCTTGTGCCGTTGGACGGTGAGTCGAGTGCCCGATCTCGTTTTCAATCATATTGAGCGCCCACCGCGGAGCGAGTTGTGAGAGAGACCCTACAACCCATGCCCATGGCGTGCTGACCGCCCGCAAAGTTGGGCATCCCAGGCCCTTAGGGGTTCAGCCCCAAGCCAGCCAAACCCCCGGAGGATCAAGGTTCTGCCCCGGACCCTCTCCACCATCGCCGAGTTGCCTACGGGCACTAGTGTGTGCTACGCGAGTGAGCCCGCTAGAGTGAGTCTGCCTGTTCGTTGGTTGCTTGCGAGTCATAGGTCTTAGGTGCATCGGTCTAGCGACGATCACCCATGTGGCCGTGTCATGTCAAATTGGTATCCGAGCAAGTTTTAGACTTGGCTCTACTAAGTCTAGTCCTAGGGCCATTACATCATCCTTGTCTACTATCATGCCCACCTCATACTTGACATATTCGTCACACTTAGACCCATTAAAGGCCTTTGTGTTTGACGGATCCTGCCCTAGTACATATCTAGAGTGGGGAGCTCCATAGATCAACACTTTGCGAGGTTCACCCTATCAGGGCCTATGCAAGTCAACTATGCCAAGAGTTTGCTCTAGTGGCAAGCTAGGGATGAATGGCAGAACATTGTAGGTTTGAGAGAAGTCAGAAAGCAAGAGCCCATCGACTCTTGGGTCGAAATGAAGGCCAAGCTTAGGAAGGTCTATGCACCTCAACCCTCCCCCTCCTGCCCGGATAGCCATAGCCCGAGGAGAACTACCACTCCTCCATTCCCATCCGGCCAGCCTAAGACCACCTTGATAGCCCAACCACCACAGCTCCTCACTAGCCCTACCCCGACCCCCACCTCCACCCCTCCACCTGCCCCAGTGAAAGGTACACACCCCACACCCATGGTTCCTAAGACCAACCCAACACCTCCCCTCAAGGCAATCATACCGAATTCCAACGGGGTCACACCTTCACGAAATATCCCACCTCCCACCACCACTCCTACAAGATTCACTCCTACCACCATCACACCTCAAAGTGAAGAGAGCTCGCACCCATCCCATCTTCCACTCTCTACCCCAACCCAACCTCACCCGGCCCATCTACCCCTCCCCACCCGGGAGAAGACCCAAGCTCACACCGGTAGGGAGGAGGAGCCACAAATCTCACCCACCCCTCATAGTCCGGATCCTCAAGAGCCACACACCCTCACACATGGCACCCTCACCATATATGAGTCCATACTCCAATTGTCACGCCCCGAGCGCGGAAGGAACCCGGGGAGAGACGTGACAAGTTTATATCAATCACGTCAATCAGAGCAAGTAGAACTTTGACATCAACATAGAGTGCGCAACAAGACAAGAATCTAAAACATAACCAAAGATTGATACCACTGATATAACCAATCCATTTAAACCAAGTCACATACTTCAAGACTTAACATCACAGATCAGGCCCGCAAGCCTTAAATATTACAACCCTTGCAATAACATAAGTTCTAATGACAAGACTCAAGGAATAAACTAAGGATGACATGACACGATAGAGTTCAACAGCATGACGCTTGCTGGTTCTACGCTCGTCACTCTCGCTTCTGCCCATCCGAGTCCGAGTCAGGGTCCGTATTACCTGAAAAGGTTGGGGAAAAGAACTTGATGAGCGAACGCTCAGTCGGAATTATATCTCAAGAACTAGTAATTTGGTTTAAATAATTACCTCTTCCAATAAAAATGCAAGTTTAGCATGTACAGTATAAAAAAATAGAATGCTATGGAATTGAACATGATAACAAGAGGAAATAACATGTACTGTTGATCCAAGATAGGGAATTTCAAGTATTCAAGATTTCCAAGTTTTTGAACGAGTACTAAGTATATCAATAAAGTCTTTCATGTCATGAGATAATGGCTATTAGCAAGTAAGTACTTTGCCCATTCCGGGCCACACAAGTCATGTCAAGTCAATCAAGTCAAGCACACGAGAGAGAGGGATAGAGATATAGTGGAGTGTCGTAGATTCAAGCAAGTACTTCGGTGCAATGCCACACCGTGATCAATATAACTCCCATGGGCACAAGTACTTTTGGGTGCTCCTCCCAGGACCAGATCGGGCCCTAAATGCGCGGACATTGTTACATGTAATATCTAGACAACCACTTTAGTGATAGCCATGGATTTCCAAGAACAAACTCATGTAGGATATCAAGGTAGATTCGTGGATAGGTTCCACGGAATTCAAGGAAGAACATTAGATGGACAATGATAAAACCAACGAAAATCATGACGTGTCGATAACCTGGGTAGAGATGGTACCTTAGCTAGGTAGCCGAGATAACTTGAGTGGATGACTAGACCTGTCACCAATCAAGGGACATGAATCAAGCTGATTGACCCCATCTATAAGGGACTCAATCCAAGATATCGCCTAGTGGAATATCATCATTCCATTGGCAAAGATTATTCTCTCATGGACCAAGATGGCGACATGAGAGGGCCGGTTTACCACAAGTCGTGGCAATCAAAAGGGTACATGGTGTTTAAGGTACAACCAGCTCAGTAGGTCTTGAGGGAATTCAAGGCTACGAGGAGACTTACGGAGGTCCCAATGACTAACTTGCCGGTCCAAAGGAACGGAATGTCCAATGGAGGGCTTGTATGTCACCGAGAGTTAGTGGGTAATGCGATAAATCATCATAAAACATGGGACTATACTCACGAAATAGAATACAGTGCCTATATACATATATACATATATATACATATATATATAAAACCCTCGGTTCACAGAAAATAGTAAAAAAATAATCACGCAGGAAATTAGCGACTTATGTCAAGTCATTAATTTGTAAATTCTCGCCCTTTTCTCGGTCATTTCTTTACTATTTGACGGCTATAGGAACAATCGTCCATTATAAAATTCTATTTTTACTAAAATTTTCTAAATTCTGAATTTTCAATAAAACGCGCCTTAGTCAGGGGCGTTATTTCAAAAATAAATGACATAGGTTATGTCGTTAATTATTATTATAGCAGAAGTTATTATCTTCCAGTAATTTAAGGAAAATCACGACAATCACGACCTAATCAAAGTCACTAATTTTAAAATAGTGCCCTTGTGTGGGGCGTCTCTTTTACAAAAGATGACCTTCTAGAGGTCGTTAATTCACATTGGATTCCAGGAATATGAACAATAACGGTTTTTCATGATAAATAATTTTCAGGAAACACATATAGGAACTGGACAAGAAAAATAGCAGGATTCTGGGTATATGATCATGCATTACATCAAATTCATGGTTTCATAGATATTAAATTTTAAACGTGTATATTTATTAATTTTCTTGAAATTGACGACTCTTAGTTCGGGCATCAGTTCATGAATTAGCGCCCTGACCTGGGTCTCCTCTTTCCAAAATTTCATAGAAAACTTCTAAATCATAGTAAAACTATATGCATGAATTACATATGATATTATCATAAATTTTTATGCTAGTTTGGGCTATAATCCTTGAGAAAACCTACCTCTTGTTGAAGATTAAACGGTGAAAACGATACTTTGTTTAAAACAGAGTATGTCATCTGCTTGCCGGATGAAGATGGAGGAAGATGATGGAGGCTCCCACGTCCGCCAACAAGATGAAGAAGAGGAAGAATGAGAGGACGCTCTCCTTCTTGCTCAGCAGGATGAAGAACGGGGGAAGAAGCTTCACACTTCACGCATCCGACCGGCAGGGAGAAGGAGGAAGAAGCTTTCTGTAACCACAGCAGGATGAAGATAGGATGCAGAGTGTTGCAGGATGTAGCAGGACCTCCTTCGAAGCAGCAGTTACTTAGAAAAATCAGCCCGTTCGAGGGGGTGTGGTATTTATAAGACTCTCAACGATCTGGAGGGTTCTATTGTTGGATTATGGAAGGATTTTACGATCAAGATTGGTAAGTTTTTAAACCTACTATGCATGGTCCTCACCCTTCTAGGATAGTAGCCGCATGCTCCCATTTGCATAGGGAGAACCCTAATACAGGCCATGCAGCGAACGAGCATGCCTTAATTTAATTCCCAGGGAAAAAGACGTCTGACACTGGGGCGCCTTAACAGGGGGCGTGTTTTCATTAAATAATGCCTTCACAAAGGGCGTCTTTTACGTTTCTATATTTTGGGCGCTCTATTCCCAATTTCCTTGGTAAGAATTGACGACCGTTTTGATGGGCGTCAAGAAAAGAATTAACGCCCATGATAAGGGCGTTATTACTTTAATTAGCGCCTTAAGGAAGGGCGTTATTTTATTTTGGCCCATTAGTTATACATACTTTAGGTGTAAAGCCCATTTATCGGTTTAAGCTATTTCTACCAATCGAATCTTTTTGTTTTAATTTAGAATCTATGTTATTCTCTTTAAAATTTCCAGGGGTGCTACACCCTCCCCCACTTAAAAGAATTTGGTCCCCAAATTCAATTGCGTGAAATGGAGACATGGAAGGTATAGAGTACTTACGATTTAGAACAATTCTGGATATCTCCTTCGCATAGATTCCTCAGTTTCCCATGTAGCTTCTTGTTCCAAGCATTTGTTCCACTGCACCTTTACCATGGGAATGGTCTTATTTCTTAAGACTCGGACCTCTCGATCAAGAATCTTCATTGGCTTCTGTTTGTATGTGAGGTCCCTCTGAATTACTAAATTACTATGATCAATGACGTGGAAAGGGTCGTGCACATATTTCTTCAGCATGGAAATGTGGAACACGTTGTACACTTCCGACAATTGAGGAGGCAAAGCAAGACGATAGGCTACTTCACCAACTCTTTCCAATATTTCGAATGGTCCAATGAATCTTGGTGTAAGCTTGCCTTTAACTCCAAACCTTCTTATTCCTCGACCGGGTGAGACCTTGAGGTAAACATGGTCTCCAACTTGGAACTCTAGTTCCCTTCTTCTATTATATGCATAAGATTTCTGCCTGGATTGTGCTACTTTGAGTCTCTCACGGATAAGTTCAACCTTCTCGGTGGTGTTTCTTACCATATCTGGCCCTAGTAGTTGCTTCTCGCCAACCTCATCCCAGCATATAGGAGATCGGCAACTCCTACCGTACAAGGCTTCAAATGGAGCCATCTGTATACTGGCTTGATAACTATTGTTGTATGCAAACTCGGCTAGGGGCAAATGATCATGCCAACCTCCGCCAAAGTCAATAATGCAAGCTCATAACATGTCTTCAACTATTTGGTTTGTTCTCTCGGTCTGACCGTCGGTCTGGGGATGAAAAGCAGTACTGTAGTTAAGCTTTGTCCCCAAAGAGTGTTGTAGACCCTTCCAGAAATGAGAAGTGAAGCGAGGGTCTCGGTCAGACACGATTGACATTGGGACTCCATGCAATCTCACAATCTCCTTAATATACAATGCGGCCAAAACATCAACCGACCATCGATTTTTAATTGGCAAGAAATGCGCTGACTTGGTCAGTCGGTCGATGATTACCCAAATACCATCATGTCCGCCTCTAGACTTAGGCAATCCCATGATGAAATCCATACCAATTCCTTCCCATTTCCATTTAGGAATATCCAGGGGGTGTAACTTTCCGGCGGGTCTTTGATGTTCCGCTTTAACTTGTTGGCACGTGAGACAGCGAGATACAAAGTCCGCTACCTCCCTCTTCATGTTCGACCACCAAAAGGTCCTTTTTAAGTCTTTGTACATCTTAGTTGCTCCAGGATGAATGGTATACCTAGAGCGGTGAGCTTCATCTAGAATCTTCCTTTTCAACTCAGGACAGTCCGGGACACATGTCCTTTCCTGAAACATTAGTCTTCCATCAACTGCCAGCTTGAATTCGGTCCTTTGATCTAGTTTCTCCCTGATTTCAATCATTCCAGGATCTTCATCTTGTAGCTTTTTGATTTCGGATAGCAAGTCTGGATGCACACTCATGTGAGAGAGAGTAATACACCCATCTTTCTGGTCCGTGCTTATATTTAATCTGGAGAATTCCTCTAATAATTTCCATTCCCGTATCATACAGCTGGCCATAAGGGCTCTCGGCTTCCGACTCAAGGCATCGGCTACCGAATTCCCTTTTCCGGGGTGATACTGAATAGTGAAATCAAAATCTTTTAAATATTCCAGCCATCGACGTTGCCTCATATTAAGTTCCTTCTGAGAGAATAGGTATTTGAGGCTTTTATGATCGGAGAATACTGTGAATTGTTCTCCGTAGAGATAGTGTCTCCAGATCTTTAGGGCAAATACCACCGTGGCCAACTCCAAGTCATGCACCGGGTAGTTTTCCTCATGTTTCTTTAACTGCCTAGAAGAGTATGCAATAACTCTTCCCTATTGCATTAATACACAACCGAGGCCAATGCCAGAAGCATCGATATATACCTCGTACTTCTCCCCTTCAATAGGAAGGGCCAAGACAGGAGCAGTGGTCAAACGGTCCTTCAATGTTTGGAAGCTTTGTTCACATTCCTCATTCCACTCATACGGCACTTCCTTGCGGGTCAGCCTGGTGAGTGGTACTGCAATCTTCGAGAAGTTTTTAATAAAACGCCGGTAATAACCAGCAAGACCAAGGAAACTCCTGATTTCTGTTGTATTTGTCGGTTGTTCCCAGTTCTTTACTGCCTCTACCTTTGCGGGGTCTACTGAGATTCCATCCTTTGAAATTACGTGTCCTAAGAAGGACACTTCTTCCAGACAAAACTCACATTTGCTAAATTTTGCATATAATTGATTGTCCCTCAATATTTGTAGTGCTATCCTCAAGTGCACTTCATGCTCCTCTTTAGACTTTGAATATATCAGGATATCGTCGATAAAAACCACAATAAATTTGTCCAGATGCGGTCTAAAGATGCTATTCATAAGCTGCATAAAAGCTGCATGGGCATTTGTTAGTCCAAAAGGCATAACAGTAAATTCATAATGCCCGTACCTGCTTCGAAATGCACTTTTGTCAATATCCTCGTCCTTGATCCTCAATTGGTGATAACCCGATCGAAGATCAATTTTTGAGAAATATTTTGCTCCCGAAATCTGATCGAAGAGTTCATCAATCCTCGGCAGTGGGTATTTATTTTTGATAGTGAGGTTGTTCAGCTGCCGATAATCGATGCACAACCTCAATGATCCATCCTTCTTCTTGACGAACAGCACTGGTGCTCCCCATGGGGAAGTACTTGGTCTGATAAATCCTTTCATCAATAGCTCCATAAGCTGCTCCTTCAACTCCTTCAATTCTGCGGGGGACATCCTGTAGGGTGCTTTGGAAACAGGTCCGGCACCCGGAACAAGGTCTATAATGAATGAGACTTCTCTCTCTGGTGGTAGACCAGGTAAGTCCTCAGGGAAAACATCGGGAAACTCCCGAACCACTTGAATGTCTTCCAGTCTAGCTACCTTAGCCTCTGTGGCAGTTACAAATGCTAAGAATGCCTCACATCCTTTGTTGATAAGTTTATGGGCTCGAAGAGCAGAGATGACTGGTGATCTCTTCCAGGGAGTAATGTACGTTAACTCCGGAAAATCCACAAAAGTTACTTTTTCATTTCGACAGTCTACAGTTGCCCGATGGGTGGATAGCCAATCGGCTCCTAAAATTACATCATACTCCTTCAAGTCTAAGCATATTAAATCTGCAGGTAAGTTGTGGCCCTTAACTACAACCTTGCAGTTTGGGTAATGGAAGGTGACATCAGACTCATTCCCTAACGGGGTAGAAATCACTAAGTTTATCCATTCAGGTTCCTTAGAGAATGAAGCAGCAAATTCCTTTGAAACAAAAGAATGTGTGGCGCCAGTATCAAACAGTACTTGAGCAGACTTAGAGCAGATAGACAAAATACCTTCCACCAACCAACCCTCGGTTGGTTCCGTCTCTTGGAGAGCTTGTAAACATCCTTGCTTCTTTGCCGAACGCTTTTCTTCCTTTGTCTCCGGCTCACTCTGCTCATTCATCATTGGACAGTCGGGAATACGGTGTTCTTTACTCCCACAACGAAGGCATGCTCCGAGCCTTCTCCAGCATTCCGCAGCTTGGTGACCCGGCTTGTCGCAATATTTACAATTCTCCTTTGGCGGTGCCGTGATGGAGAAAGGTTTGTTATTGGCCTTCTTGAATTTCTTTTCCTTGGAGGGTTCACCTCCATTATTGGTCCGCTTCTTGAAAGATGGTTTAAAAGTGTTGGGGCTTGTAACATTCTCCCTTTTATCCTTACCACGGATTTTGTCAGACAGTTCCGTGGCATCTTCTAGCAACTGGGTACGATGCACCATCTCTGAGTACACTTGAATATCCAAGGGAGCGAGCTGGGTGATATACTGGGGTCGTAACCCATTCAAGAACCTTCTTGCCTTCATCTTTTCAGTGCAAACTAAATGTGGTGCATATCTAGATAACAGGGAGAACTGGGCTTCATAGTCAGCTACTGACAGGGATCGTTGCTTCAAGCCAGCAAATTCCGCGGCCTTTTTCTCCTGAACACGGTCTGAGAAGTATTTGCTATTGAAGTGCTCGACAAATTCGGCCCACGTGACATGATTTTCAAGCAAGGTGGCCTCGACGGACTCCCACCAAGCACGGGCATCCCGTTCCAGTTGGAACGTAGCCAGAAGCACCTTTTCACCATGCGCATTGCATGACGCGGAAAATCCGCTCGGTCTCTTTTATCCAGTTCTCTGCATCCTCGGGATTTGATGAACCTGAGAATCTCATAGGGTTGAGATTCCTAAAACTCCGATGGAGGTCGCCGGCTCCATGGTGTGCCCCACCTTGGGCCACTTGTTGTAAGGCCTGGGTCAAGCCTTGAACAGTTCGTTGCATCTCACGCCATTGTGCACGTTCAGCAGCCATAGTCCTACAAGGAGTTAATCTTCATTAGTTTCATGTTGGAATTTGTAGTTGGAAGCCCTACAAGGACTTATACCCACGGCACTACCCGTCCTCACCGTTTTAGGGATAGAACTATCCTTGGACTTGGGCTTCCTAGGAATTGAAATCCTAGGCTCTGATACCACAAAAACTGTCACGTCCCGAGCGCGGAAGGAACCCGGGGAGAGACGTGACGAGTTTATATCAATCACATCAATCAGAGCAAGTACAATTTCGACATCAACATAGAGTGCGCAACAAGACAAGAATCTAAAACATAACCAAAGACTGATACCACTGATATAACCAATCCATTTAAACCAAGTCACATACTTCAAGACTTAACATCACAGATCAGGCCCACAAGCCTTAAATATTACAACCCTTGCAATAATATAAGTTCTAATGACAAGACTCAAGGAATAAACTAAGGACGACATGACACGATAGAGTTCAACAGCATGACGTTTGTAGGTTCTACGCTCGTCACTCTCGCTTCTGCCCATCCGAGTCCGAGTCAGGGTCCGTATTACCTGAAAAGGTTGGGGAAAAGAACTTGATGAGCGAACTCTCAGTAGGAATTATATCTCAAGAACTAGCAATTTGGTTTAAATAATTACCTCTTCCTATAAAAATGCAAGTTTAGCATGTACAGTATAAAAAAATAGAATGCTATGGAATTGAACATGATAACAAGAGGAAATAACATGTATTGTTGATCCAAGATAGGGAATTTCAAGTATTCAAGATTTCCAAGTTTTTGAACGAGTACCAAGTATATCAATAAAGTCTTTCATGTCATGAGATAATGGCTATTAGCAAGCAAGTACTTTGCCCATTCCGGGCCACGCAAGTCATGTCAAGTCAATCAAGTCAAGCACGCGAGAGAGAGGGATAGAGATATAGTGGAGTGTCGTAGATTCAAGCAAGTACTTCGGTGCAATGCCACACCGTGATCAATATAACTCCCATGGGCACAAGTACTTTCGGGTGCTCCTCCCAGGACCAGATCGGGCCCTAAATGCGCGGACATTGTTACATGTAATATCTAGACAACCACTTTAGTGATAGCCATGGATTTCCAAGAACAAACTCATGTAGGATATCAAGGTAGATTCGTGGATAGGTTCCACGGAATTCAAGGAAGAACATTAGATGGACAATGATAAAACCAACGAGAATCATGACGTGTCGATAACCTGGGTAGAGACGGTACCTTAGCTAGGTAGCCGAGATAACTTGAGTGGATGACTAGACCTGTCACCAATCAAGGGACATGAATCAAGCTGATTGACCCCATCTATAAGGGACTCAATCCAAGATTGACCCCATCTATAAGGGACTCAATCCAAGATATCGCCTAGTGGAATATCATCATTCCATTGGCAAAGATTATTCTCTCATGGACCAAGATGGCGACATGAGAGGGCCGATTTACCACAAGTCGTGGCAATCAAAAGGGTACAAGGTGTTTAAGGTACAACCAGCTCAGTCGGCCTTGAGGGAATCCAAGGCTACGATGAGACTTACGGAGGTCCCAATGACTAACTTGCCGGTCCAAAGGAACGAAATGTCCAATGGAGGGCTTGTATGTCACCGAGAGTTAGTGGGTAATGCGATAAATCATCATAAAACATGGGACTATACTCACGGAATGGAATACAGTGCCTATATACATATATACATATATATACATATATATATATAACCCTCGGTTCACAGAAAACAGTAAAAAAATAATCACGCAGGAAATTGGCGACTTATGTCAAGTCATTAATTTGTAAATTCACGCCCTTTCCTCAGTCGTTTCTTTACTATTTGACGGCTATAGGAACAGTCGTCCATTATACAATTCTATTTTTACTGAAATTTTCTAAATTCTGAATTTTCAATAAAACGCGCCTTAGTCAGGGGCGTTATTTCAAAAATAAACGACATAGGTTATGTCGTTAATTATTATTATAGCAGAAGTTATTATCTTCCAGTAATTTAAGGAAAATCACGACAATCACGACCTAATCAAAGTCACTAATTTTAAAATAGCGCCCTTGTGTGGGGCGTCTCTTTTACAAAAGACGACCTTCTAGAGGTCGTTAATTCACATTGGCTTCCAGGAATAAGAACAATAATGGTTTTTCATGATAAATAATTTTCAGGAAACACATATAGGAACTGGACAAGAAAAATAGCAGGATTCTGGGTATATGATCATGCATTACATCAAATTCATGGTTTCATAGATATTAAATTTTAAACGTGTATATTTATTAATTTTCTTGAAATTGACGACTCTTAGTTCGGGCGTCAGTTCATGAATTAGCGCCCTGACCTGGGTCGCCTGTTTCCAAAATTTCATAGAAAACTTCTAAATCGCAGTAAAACTATATGCATGAATTACATATGATATTATCATAAATTTGTATGCTAGTTTGGGCTACAATCCTTGAGAAAACCTACCTCTTGTTGAAGATTAAACGGCGAAAATGATACTCTGTTTAAAACAGAGTATGTCGTCTGCTTGCAGGATGAAGATGGAGGAAGATGATGGAGGCTCCCACGCCCGCCAACAAGATGAAGAAGAGGAAGAATGAGAGGATGCTCTCCTTCTTGCTCAGCAGGATGAAGAACGGAGGAAGAAGCTTCACACTTCACGCGTCCGACCGGCAGGGAGAAGGAGGAAGAAGCTTTATGTAACCACAGCAGGATGAAGATAGGATGCAGAGTGTTGCAGGATGTAGCAGGACCTCCTTCGAAGCAGCAGTTACTTAGAAAAATCAGCCCGTTCGAGGGGCTGTGGCATTTATAAGACTCTCAACGATCTGGAGGGTTCTATTGTTGGATTATGGAAGGGTTTTACGATCAAGATTGGTAAGTTTTTAAACCTACTATGCATGGTCCTCACCCTTCCAAGATAGCAGCCGCATGCTCCCATTTGCATAGGGAGAACCCTAATACAGGCCATGCAGCGAACGAGCATGTCTTAATTTAATTCCCAGGGAAAAAGACTTCTGAGACTGCGGCGCCTTAACAGGGGGCGTGTTTTCATTAAATAACGCCTTCACAAAGGGCGTCTTTTACGTTTCTATATTTTGGGCGCTCTATTCCCAATTTCCTTGGTAAGAATTGACGACCGTTTTGATGGGCGTCAAGAAAAGAATTAACGCCCATGATAAGGGCGTTATTACTTTAATTAGCGCCTTAAGGAAGGGCGTTATTTTATTTTGGCCCATTAGTTATACATACTTTAGGTGTAAAGCCCATTTATCGGTTTAAGCTATTTCTACCAATCGAATCTTTTTGTTTTAATTTAGAATCTATTTTATTCTCTTTAAAATTTCCAGGGGTGCTACACCAATGGCCCAAGCGAGGTCCCACGCTTTCTAGCTCACCACCATACCACTCATCTCTTGACCACTGGTCCCAAATTGTGTCCATTCGGCCTCCCCACATCACTTATCAAACCTCTTATTTTGTGGAGGATCTGGAAGATTTGGTGGATTGTTTACATTGGAAAGTCCACTTGACCGGTCTGCTAGCCATGGGACCATCGGAGCCTTACACCCTTAGCTTCGCTTACCCTACCATAGGCTCCATTACTTCCACCTACACGAGTGGTCATTGTACAAGTGAGATCTTCCTATCCCTCCCCATGGAAGAAGAGCCCATCCCGGTCCACTCCCCATCCATCTTGATCCCTAGTGCCTTGATCGACCACTCCGCCTAAGACATCGGCCCAATTATTCTACTAGAGGAGGATGACTGGTCACCTTTTGAGGACCTCGAGGACATAAAGTACCTCTCTCTAGGTGACCCTTACCATGATCCCTTCCATCCCTTCCTATGAGAGTCGGGATACTCATGTGACCCAACCGCCTTACCCACCACCCACCTTTCCCTACCCCAACCCACCATGTTTGACCTAACCCACCACTTCCTAGACTCGGGTCACACCATGGGAGCCATGACATTGGGCCACATACCCCTAGGTAATGAGGTAGTGTCCCACTCCATGCTATCCACCTTCCTAGACCCCTTCGACCCTTATGGGTGGAAGCTCAAAGGCCATCTCCTACCCCCACACATGGTGGTCATCTCTGGGTTAAAGATACGTGTGTCATGGCATATCACATCTTCCGGCATGGTTAATAGGTCAAGTCATCTCACTTGTGTCACACACATGTTAGGTCCAAAGCATGACTGGCTCACATTCGGCTGTACTGGTCCTCCCCCGTCCATCACCACCAAAATGGATATTACGCACGATAGGAGCATCCATAGATGTCCAAGTGGCGGTATTTACCACCCCCATGCATGATTGGTTCACCTACAGATGCCCTGGTCCCCCAGCATTTGCCACATTCACACATAATAGTTTCACCTATGGATGCCCCGGCCCACCCAAGTCTGTCAGAGTCATTGTAAAACCAACACATGATAGGTCCACATTCGGTTGTCCTGGTCCACCCTTGCACATTCTAGTTTTCACATATACACTACATCATAATGCATGGCATACGCATTCAAGCAAGCATCTAGCAACGAGCAGTGAGGTTCACGGGTAGCAGACAAAAGCTCGCGAGCGCCACTTGGGATTCCAAGTAGACAACCTGGTGATGGTGAGATTGGAGTGGCTCTACCCTAGGGTCACCTCCAAATTGAGGGCACGAGGACTTGGACCTTCTCAAGTTCCGAGTGGCTTTGGCAACACGGCTTACAGGTTGGACTTACCGATGGATTTTGGGATACACCTGACTTCTCGTGTGGTGGACCTAGCACCCTATGAGGGCCCCGCAGTGGAACCCAATGAGCACCTCGAGCCTACCCCCACCTTTGTGAGAGACACCATCGGAGAGCTTCCACATATCAGCCTGAGATCCCGACGTGAGCACATGGAGACAATACTGGGCAAGTAAGGTACCGTCACTAGGAAGAGGGTATGCCAGCGCCATCTTGTGAGGTTGAAGAGCTGTCCCCCGACTACGGACGTGATGATGAGCTAGGAGGACGTGCTTCACCCAATTCTGTTGATGTTTTAGTGTGTCGCCACCCCGGAGGACCCATACTCGACGGAGTCGAGTTCTCCCCACTCCGGGGGTATGATGGGGACATCCCCGACCACTCCACATTTTTTTTCGAGGATCATGTTGCTCACCAGCAGTGCTTCATCACGTTCGTCGTTTGTTTTTGAGTCTTAGCATGTGATTTTTATTTTTTTGGAGTCATATCTATGTAATCTTTCTTTATTTGAGTCAGTTACCTAGGTAAATAGGTCATTAGAGTGGCTAATGTGTCAATTGGGCCCAATTAAGTGGGCTAGGCCCAGGGGCACCCCTCTCTCTTTGGTTAGTCTGGTCATTAGTCCAAAAGTCAGGGACTTTATGTAAAATATGGGATGGCTATAAATAGGACCCCATTTCCTCCATTTGAAGCTAATGAATAGTGGAAGAATTATTAGAAATCCAGTTTAAATTTCCTAGGGTGAGAAGCCCATCTCCTTCCACCCCCCCTCTCTCTCTCTCTCAAGGGGGCGAACCCCTTCTCTCTCCTCCCCTTTCTCTCTCTAAAAGTTGCGTCCCTTTCTCTCTCCTCCCCCCTCCACATCACCCTCCACCTCATCCCTAACCCTTCACATGATCTAGTGTCCTTTCAATTCCCTAGGGAATAATAACCCCCATTAATCTCACCCATCCTCCAAGGCACCCTTCCATTCTCCCACACACCTCTTCACCAACCCCAAGTGCCTCTTCACTCTCCCAAGCACCCTTCCACCTCCCCAAGGCAACCCTTGACTCTCCCAGGGCCTCCCATCAAGGAGAGAACCCCAACCCAAGGCTAGGTGTGCACCCCACCCTCTCTCCCATTCCCCCTCCTTGCTGCTTGCGCACTCACCCCTCACCCCACCCCCCGCTCCTCTCCCATCGCACCAACCACCCTAGCCCTGCTACCTCTGCCCCTCCCCTCCTCCCCAGCCCTCCATCAACCCCCATCCACCTCCCAGCTACCTCCCACAGCCATCCCACCCCCTCCCTTGCAGCCTTTTATCCAGTCCACCTTGTTCAAACCTGCCCTCCACCATTAAACCCTACTCAGGTGGATCAGCAGCAGACGACCAGCAAGTTGCAGAAGCAGCCATGGTGTTCCTCCAAGGCTTCAGGTGACCTAGCATATACCGGTGGATTCGTCATCCAGATAGCTTCGCAGCCGAGGTGGTACCGCCATCATCCGACTTCAGAGCAGACTGGAGGAGCTGATTTCGCCAGACCGCACACTCTGTCTCTGACAGATAGCCAGAGGCGGCTTGCAGAAGCTCTCACGGCCAGCTCGGTGAAGTTCCTGGTGCGTCCTTCGTATGAGAACATCTTCTGCAAGCCCACTACCAAACTCGAGAAGAAGGGAGCCGTTTGAGTCCCGGAGCATCGTGTTCGGGCAGTTTTCCCCAGCGTGTGCAGGTCAGTCCCCCAGAATTGGGTCAGACGTCCCTTCACTCCTCAATCTCCAGCACCCTATCCCGACCTCTTCTAGGAGCCCCGTCAGTGCCAGCTTGTAGCTGACCCTCCAATGATCGTTTCTACACCGGTCTCGCCTCCATCGGAGTCCGGGAAAGCTCGTGGTGGCCCCATCTTCAAGTTGTTGCAAATCTGGACAGACAGAGTCAATCTAGAAAAGTCCAAGTCCCGGAGCGGTAGCGCCCCCATTCGGTATTCGATCAGTCTACCAGCCTGAAGGTGTGATCCAGGTCCATCTACGGCCAATTTGGCGCTGGTTCCATCCCCAAAAGCGATCGTAGGAGATCACAGTGACTTCATCTTCAGCTTGTTGTCCCAGCCGAGCTAGCACAGGGACAGAATAGTCTCGACTTATTCCCCTCCCTCGCCTGGCCAGCTTAGCGCCCCTCCCTGCGTCGAGGTAGTGTTTGAATGTATATGAACATCCCCACCCCTTGTCCACCCCTCCTACGAGAGACGTAGTGCTGTATTCTATTAATTTTCAGGTCAAAGCTACACCGTCGCGGCTTGCGGGCGCGAACCCACGCCTCCTCGGTTGCCCTCGTCTCCGGCCAGGATCAGTGTCTTCACACCGATCAGGTGAGCATATGGACCTCCCCTTTGCTGGTTCTTACTTTGCGGTTTAGTATTGTTTCTTGTGCCATCGGACGGTGAGTCGAGTGCCCGATCTAGTTTTCAATCATATTGGGCGCCCACCGCAGAGCGAGTTGTGAGAGAGACCTTACAACCCACACCTATGGCGTGCTGGGTGCCTGCGAAGTTGGGCATCCCAGGCCCTTAGGGGTTCAGACCCAAGCCAGCCAAACACTCGGAGCATCAAGGTCCCACCCTGGACCCTCTCCACCATCGCCGAGTTGCCTACGGGCACTAGTATGTGCTACGCGAGTGAGCCCGCTAGGGGAGTCCGCTTGTTCATTGGTTGCTTGTGAGTCATAGGTCTTAGGTGCATCGGTCTAGCAACGATCACCCCCGTGGCCGTGTCACGTCAAATTGGTATCAGAGAAAGTTTTAGACTTGTCTCTACTAAGTCTAGTCCTAGGGCCATTGCATCATCCTTGTCTACTATCATGCCCACCTCATACTTGGCATATTCATCACACTTAGACCCATTAGAGGCCTTTGTGTTTGACGGATCCCGCCCTAGTACATATCTATAGTGAGACAGCTCCATAGATCGACACATTGCGAGGTTCACCCTATCAGGGCCTATGCAAGTCAACTATGCCAAGAGTTTGCTCTGGTGCCAAGCTAGGGATGAATGGAAGAACATTGTAGGTTTGATAGAAGTCAGAAGGCAAGAGCCCATCGACTCTTGGGTCAAAATGAAGGCCGACCTTAGGAAGGTCTATGCACCTCGACCCTCTCCCTCCTACCCGGATAGCCATAGCCCGAGAAGCACTACCACTCCTCCATCGCCATCCGGCCAGCCTAAGACCACCTTGATAGCCCAACCACCATAGCTCCTTACTAGCCCTACCCCGACCCCCACCTGTACCCCTCCACCTGCCCCAGTGACAGGTACACACCCCACACCCATGGTTCCTTGGACCAACCCAACACCTCCCCTCAAGGCAATCATACCGAATTCCAACGGGGTCACACCTTCTTGGACTATCCCACCTCCCACCACAACTCCTACAAGATTCACTCCTACCACCATCACACCTCAAAGTGAAGAGAGCTCGCACCCATCCCATCTTCCACTCTTTACCCGAACCCAACCTCACCTGGCCCATCTACCCCTCCCCACCCTGGAGGAGACCCAAGCTCACACCGGTAGGGAGGAGGAGCCACAAATCTCACCCATGGCACCCTCACCATAGATGGGTCCATACTCCAATGGCTCAAGTGAGGCCCCACCCTTTCTAGCTCACCACCATACCACTCATCTCTTGACCACCGGTCCCAAATTGTGTCCATTCGGCCTCCCCACATCACTTATCAAACCTCCTATTTTGTGGAGGATCTGGAAGATTTGGTGGATTGTCTACATTGGCAAGTCCACATGACCAGCCTGCTAGCCATGGGACCATCGGAGCCTTGCACCCTTAGCTTCGCTTACCTGTCATAGGCTCCATTACTTCCATCTACACGAGTGGTCATTGTACAAGTGAGATCTTCCTATCTCTCCCCATGGAAAAAGAGCCCATCCCGGTCCACTCCCCATTCATCGTGAGCCCTAGTGCCTTGATCGACCACCCCACCCAAGACACCGGCCCAATTATTCTACTAGAGGAGGATGACTCATCACCTTTTGAGGACCTCGAGGACATAAAGTATCTCTCTCTAGGTGACCCTTACCATGATCCCTTCCATCCCATCCTATGGGAGCCGGGATACCCATGTGACCCAACCGCCTTACCCATAACCCACCTTTCCTTACCCCAATCCACCATGTTTGACCTAACCCACCACTTTCTAGACTCGGGTCACACCATGGGAGCCATGACCTTGGGCCACATACCCCTAGGTAATGAGGTAGTGTCCCACTCCATGCTATCCACCTTCCTAGACCCCTTCGACCCTTATGGGTGGAAGCTCAAAGGCCATCCCCTACCCCCACACATGGTGGTCATCTCTGGGTTAAAGATACGTGTGTCATGGCATATCACGTCTTCCTGCATGGTTAATAGGTCAAGTCATCTCACTTGTGTCACACACGTTAGGTCCAAAGCATGACTAGCTCACATTCGGATGTGCTGGTCCTCCCCCATCCATCAACACCAAAATGGATATTACGCACGATAGGAACATCCATAGATGTCCAGGTCCCCCGGTATTTACCACTCCCGTGCATGATTGGTTCACCTACGGATGCCCTGGTCCCCCAGCATTTGCCACATTCACACATAATAGTTTCACCTATGGATGCCCCGGCCCACCCAAGTCTGTCAGAGTCATTGTAAAATCAACACATGATAGGTCCACATTCGGTTGTCCTGGTCCACCCTTGCACATTCTAGTTTTCACATATACACTGCATCATAATGCATGGCATACGCATTCAAGCAAGCATCTAGCAACGAGCGGTGAGGTTCACGAGTAGCAGACAAAAGCTCACGAGCGCCACTTGGGATTCCAAGTAGACAACCTGGTGATGGTGAGATTGGAGTGGCTCTACCCTAGGGTCACCTCCAAATTGAGGGCACGAGGACTTGGACCTTCTCAAGTTCCGAGTGGCTTTGGCAACACGGCTTACAGGTTGGACTTACCGATGGATTTTGGGATACACCCGACTTCTCGTGTAGTGGACCTAGCACCCTATGAGGGCCCCGCAGTGGAACCCAGTGAGCACCTCGAGCCTACCCCCACCTTTGTGAGTGACACCATCGGAGAGCCTCCACATATCAGCCTGAGATCCCGACGTGAGCACATGGAGACAATACTGGGCAAGTAAGGTACCGTCACTAGGAAGTGGGTGTGCCAGCGCCATCTTGTGAGGTTGAAGAGCCGTCCCCCGACTACGGACGTGATGATGAGCTGGGAGGACGTGCTTCACCTAGTTCTGTTGCTGTTTTAGTGTGTCGCCACCCCGGAGGACCCATACTCGATGGAGTCGAGTTCTCCCCACTCCGGGGGTATGATGGGGACATCCCTGACCACTCCACATTTTTTTTCGAGGATCATGTTGCTCACCAGTTGTGCTTCATCACGTTCGTCGTTTATTTTCGAGTCTTAGCATGTGATTTTTATTTCCTTGGAGTCATATCTATGTAATCTTTCTTTATTTGAGTCAGTTACCTAGGTAAATAGGTCATTAGAGTGGCTAATGTGTCAATTGGGCCCAATTAAGTGGGCTAGGCCCAGGGGCACCCCTCTCTCTTTGGTTAGTCTGGTCATTAGTCCAAAAGTCAGGGACTTTATGTAAAATATGGGATGCCTATAAATAGGACCCCATTTCCTCCATTTAAAGCTAATGAATAGTGGAAGAATTTTTAGAAATCCAGTTTAAATTTCCTAGGGTGAGAAGCCCATCTCCTTCCACCCCCCCTCTCTCTCTCTCTCTCTCTCAAGGGGGCGAACCCCTTCTCTCTCCTCCCCTTTCTCTCTCTAAAAGTTGCGCCCCTTTCTCTCTCCTCCCCCCTCCACATCACCCTCCACCTTATCTAGTGTCCTTTCAACTCCCTAGGGAACAGTAACCCCCATTAATCCCACCCCTCCTCCAAGGCACCCTTCCATTCTCCCACACACCTCTTCACCAACCCCAAGTGCCTCTTCACTCTCCCAAGCACCCTTCCACCTCCCCAAGGCAACCCTTGACTCTCCCAAGACCTCCCATCAAAGAGAGAACCCCAGCCCAAGGCTAGGTGCGCACCCCACCCTCTCTCCCATTCCCCCTCCTTGCTGCTTGCACACTCACCCCACCCCCTCTCTTCTCCCAGCGCACTAGCCACCCTAGCCCTGCTAGCTCCGCCCCTCCCCTCCTCCCCAGCCCTCCATCAACCCCCATCTACCTCCCAGCTACCTCCCACAGCCATTCCACTCCTTCCCTTGCAGCCTTTTATCCAGTCCACCTCGTTCAAACCTGCCCTCCACCATTAAACCATGTTCAGCTCGATCAACAGCAGACAACCATAAAGTTACAGAGGTTGCCACAGCCTTCCTCCAAGGCTTCAGGCGACCTAGCATATACCGGTGGATTCATCGTCCAGATAGCTTCGCAGCCGAGGTGGTCCCGCCATCATCTGACTTTGGAGCAGACTGGAGGAGCTAATTTTGCAATACCGAACACTCTATCTCTGGTAGACAGCCAGAGGCGACTTGCAAAAGTTCTCACGGCCAGCTCGGTGAAGTTCCTGGTGTGTCCTTCGGAGGCGAACATCTTCTGCAAGTCCTCTACCAGACCCAAGAAGAAGGGAGCCGTTTAAGTCCCATAGCACTATGTTCCGGCAGTTTTCCCCTACGTGCGCAGGTCAGTCCCCCAGAACTAGGTCAGACCTCCCTCCACTCCTCAATCTCCAGTGCCCTGTCCCAACCTCTTCTGGGATCCCCATCAGTGCCAGCTTGTAGCTGACCCTCCCACGATCGTTTCGACACCAGTCTTGCCTCCATCGGACCCTGGGAGAGCTCGTGGTGGCCCCATCTTTAGGTTGCTACAAATCTGGGAAAGACAGAGTCAATCCCGAATAGTCCAAGTCCTAGAGCGGTAGCACCCCCATTCAGTCTCTGCTCGGTCTACCAGCCTGACGGCGTGATCCAGGTGCATCTATGCCCAAATTGGCGCTGGTTCCATCCCCAACAGTGACCGGAGGAGATTGCGATGACTTTATCTTCAGCTTGTTGTCCCATCCGAGCTAGCACCGGGACAGACCGATCTCGACTTATTCCCGTCCCTCGCCTGGCCGGCTTATCACCCCTCCCTGCGTGGAGGTAGTGTTTGAATGTATCTGAACATCCCCACCCCTTGTCCACCCCTCCTGTGAGAGGCATAGTGCTATATTATATTAATTTTTTGGTCAAAGTTACACCGTCGCGGCGTGCAGGCGCCAACCCATGCCTCCTCGATCGCCCTCGTCTCCAACCGGGACCGGCGTCTTCACACCGATTAGGTGAGCGTTTGGACCTCCCCTTTGTTGGTTCTTACTTTGCGGTTTAGTATTGTTTCTTATGCCGTCAGACGATGAGTCGAGTGCTCGATCTCGTTTTCAATCATATTGAGCGCCCACCACGGAGCGAGTTGTGAGAGAGACCCGACAACCCACGCCCTTAGCGTGCTGGCCGCCCGCGAAGTTGGGCATCCCAGGCCCTTAGGGCTTCATCCCCAAACCCCCAGAGCATCAAGGTCTCGCCCCGGACTCTCTCCACCATCGCCGACTTGCCTACGGACACTAGTGTGTGCTATGCGAGTGAGCCCACTAGAGTGAGTCCGCTTGTTCATTGGTTGCTTGCGAGTCATAGGTCTTAGGTGCATCGGCCTAGCAGCAATCACCCCCGTGGCCGTGTCAGGTCAGTCATGATCAGATCAAAATGCACCTGACACATGGGTCGTGTCAACTCATTGATGCGAACTCCACCAGGGTCACAATCATAATGCGCCCAATACCCTGGTCACGATCTGATCAGAACACGACTCCTAAGAGTACCGCAACTCCAAATAACGCGACGGGTCCCCTGGGCGCGTCAACATGCTGAACACACTAGGGATGACTGGCGCAACCCAGTCGCGGTTGGTCTCACCATCGTGACCCTAATCGCCATACTGTTAATCTATCTCGATGAACGTGACCCCCCGATGCGGCGCCTTCTTGAAGAACGCGACCACCTTGATGGTCGTGTTCTCAGTCTGCACCCAAAAATGATGAAACCGCAGGAAAAACCCAGTCCACGCCTCAATAACCCCCATGTGACGGGTAAAATAAGGGGAAACCCTTCCCCAATCTCTCTAGCACCGAGAGGACCCCTTTAAATCCCAAAAATGCCATCAAAACACGAAATCCGACTCACACCCCAAAAATATGCATTTTCCCCAAAACGTGAAAATAAACCCGCTCGGCTCACCACGGCCTACAAAACTCACGGGAAAGGAAGTACGCGGGTTAGGGAACCATCCCCCTACCTCCACCGAAGATTCGACACGTCGTGGCCGATCCACGAAGAAAACACCGTGAAACCCTCGCCGGGCACCCGAACGCGCGTCCGAGCTCGCCGCGCCTCCACCGCCTCGATCCTTGACCCATCCTCGCGCTCCTCGGCCTCACGCTGTCCCTGCCTCGCCAACCATCACCTCCATTGGCCGCCCGGAGGAGAGGGGGAGAGAAATAAAAGAGAGAGAGTGAGAAAGAGAGAAAGAGAGGGGGTGGGGGGGTTATCAATAGAAAAACCCAAAAATTCAAAAAATTCAAAAAAATATGAAAAAATTACCTCCGTGATCCTTGGGAAGAGCACAACGCACCTGTACTGTCTCGGAGTCAGATAATGCAACGGTTCACCCTGCACAGAGTTCCGAAGGCACATTAAGGAAAATCACGCGTAAAGCACAAAACACACTCCGGGACCGACGAAAGCGATCCAAAACCAATGAATCAAGACCTAATAAATAATCCAAAAAACCCGGGGCATTACAGTAACTAATAGCCACGCACCGGAGTATGCACTATGTACTTATGAAAGAATCAAGGTAAGAGTTAAATCGTGATAAACAACGATCGAATATCATCAATGAAACAAGTCTCATAAGCACATGAACTTTAGCTTTAATACAAGAGTATATGGTTTTGGCATGAAATTAGCATCAGTTTAAAATAAGCATTTAAAACATGTAAGACATGCAATCTATCAAGGATGATGCACAATATAATCATTAATATGAATCCAGGGTCAAACTAGGAATAAGACCTAATTAACTAGGCTTAACATATGATAAATACGGCAAATCTGTAATCTGCTTGAGTTAACAAAGTGCAGAAAACAGAAACCAAATAGCGGTCAGGTGAGGACCGCATGCAGGTTTTAGCAATCTATCTAATGGCCGCTAGCTAAATATGGCGGTCTTACAGAGACCGTTTCTGGTCTGCTGTAAACAGAAATTAGAACCGAAGTATATGCTTAATCTTAGAGTAATAAATGCATGAAAAACATGCTAATCAAGTTGGTAAGGCATGATAGATCAAACATACATCATGGGGATGCATGGGTTACATGGATTAAACCAAAATCATCATCTTTTCTATTAAGGGTAGAAATCATGCACGTAGGAATAACCTAGATACGCAATGATAGTAAAACATGAAATACTCCGTGTATAAAGCATGAAATCACAAGGAAACAGGGGGCTTTTACTCTTATCTTGATGTTTAAGCCTTTTCATGAGATAACCTATCTTTGATTCGATCCTTGGACTTCAAACTTCTGACTGGAAGTCGATGCAGGTTCTGGCGCGTCTTGCGTCAAACCAACGACTTCACGGCTTTCTAACTCTTCAACCCTTTGTCCTAAATTCGTGAAATTTGGGGGGTAAGTAGATAATATAAAGGAGAGTAACTTCTTCTAAAGGATGAACACGATATTACCTCAATTAGGGCTTCTAATCCACAGATCTTCCTTGGGAAATCTCACTTGTTCCTGCGCACCTTGCAGCGAACCAGCGACTTCTGAGGCTCCTAACTCCAAATCTCCTAACGTGAAATTTGGAGAGGAGTTAGTCAATAGTAAAAGAAACAAATAGTTCTAAAGGACCAGTGTAAAATAATGTCTACTTACCGTCAAACCAGGCAAGCCAAAAGTAAGGTTCGCGCAGGTCGAGGTTTAGGCCTATTTATAGGGTTTGCCTAGAGTTTGAAGGATTTAATCGATCTAGGAGTCCTAATTTGGGGTAGGATCAATCCTCAATAGTCCTAGACATCTTTACATGTCCACACACTTCGATCCATGGGGATTAGCATGGCAAAGATCTAAGTTTTTCACATTTCTTCCACTCACGGAATCGGAAGGAAGTAGCAGTCAGGTCTGGACCGCTCTCATGAGGTGGCAGTCTTGCGATAGACCGCCATTTGACATTTATTCTAAAATTTTTGGATTTTCTTAATATTCCCCTATTTATCCCGTTAATTGGCTTATTTATCCTATTTAAATTCATAAATTATCCAAATTACGTTTCTAATAATGGGCTTGGGTCAAAAGGCCATAGAATTAGATTTTGGGGCCTATTTGAATTGGACTTAGTCCTTTGGTTAATATAGGGCCTTTAAATTAATTTAATTAACCCTTAATTTATTTAACTAGCCCATAAGCCTTTTTAAATGCTTAATAGTCATATTTGTTTTCAAAAAATTCCTAAAAAATTCCCAGACGTTACACCCTCTCCCACTTAAAAGAATTTCGTCCCCAAATTCAATGCATGGGGTCTTTAAGGAGAGTGTGCTTACATTCAAATATCTCTGAAAATCTTTTACGTATAGCTTCTTCCGTTTCCCATATCGCCTCATGTGGTCAAGATTTGTTCCATTGGACTTTGACTATGGGAATAGTTTTATTCCGAAGTTGACATACTTTTTGCTCGATTATTTTGATTGGCTTTTGCTCGTACGTCAAATCCTTTTGAACCTCCAAGTTGTCATAACTTATAACATGGAATGTGTAGCAGCAGGAAAATGGTTCCTAGACCACGTACCACCTTCTCTATTTATTTGTTAGGGAAGTCGTCTCGCGCCTGTGGATGCCTGCACACACCAAGAAAGCAGAAGGGCGTCAGAAGGAGTCCCGGGTGTTACCCCAGAGGACAACCCTCCGATACTTAAGTCAGCTAGGGATTAATGAGCAAATAGAGAGTAGCAAGATGAGAGAAAAGTAGGGGCTATAGTCGTCGATCCAAGAGGCGTGTAGATCCTCTGCACGCGTGCTCGCCGTTCCCAGTGGGCTCTCGGAGAGTGCTCGTTGGGCGGTAAGGCCGCATAGGAGGAAGAAGCTCTCTCGATGTAGCGGACGTCCCTCTCATCGTGGTAGCTATTCGAGTTGCTCTCTTCTTAGTAGGAAGCTCTGGGGCAGGAGTATGCTCTTGCATAGTAGCGTAGGATTTTTTTAGTAGAAGAATCTACCGTGCTCTTCTCTTCTGTCAATGTCCCTTTTATATGGGTTGTCTTGGAGAGAGGGCCTCATCCCTTGATAGGGAAGGGTCTGTTTAGTAGAGTAACGTTCCTCCGCTATGTTGGCGGGAGTTTCCCATTGGAGGGCGATAGCCCCGGCGTCGGCCGTTCCCTGGGCGAGTTTTACGGCACTCATGGCGTGTGCTCGCCCGTTACGGGGTCAAGGCCGGCGTCGTGGGGGGCAATGATCGGTCGTCAGAGTGTCCTCCGGTGAGAACTGCACTTGGGCCGGCCTCATCAGCATCATGGAATCCGATGTCTTGTTGGGCCGGTCATCTTCTTATTGGGCTGAACACGTATGTTTGTTCCTTGCTTGGGCCTAGCGCATCCAAACCTCAATGGGCTGCACGTGCGTGGGCCGCTTCTGGGTCAAACCAGATTTACCCTCCTCACTTCCCCCTACTCTTAGTTGCCGAGTACTCGCAGGGGACTGAGAGTAGCCCAAGAGAAGGTTCCTCTGGAGGGTGTGATCCGAAGATGATTTCCTCGTACGGTGGGAGTTGGTAGCTTCGAGGGCTGCTTGTCGCGCAAGGTGCCTCTGGCGGTGGCAAAAGCCACGCTGGCAATGATGACGCTAGGTCTTGTCCTGTTATGGGGATGTGGGCTCAGAACGGTCGCCTGGCTTTGGTAGCCGTACCGCCGCAGCAGTCGACGTCCCTTCACCTGACCCCTTAGGGGGTGCAACTGTCGAATTGTCATGGTCAGTTTATAAGAAGCGTCAAGGGGGCTCTCGCAAATCACACCCACATCCCGCTGGTCGTCGCACTCCGTCGTAGGAGTCTTCCTCCCCTTTGCCTGGTGAGGATCCTCCTTTCTCTATTCTTCTTTTCTTCGGTAGCGATGCGTCCGCATAGGAGAGCTCTCACTGTCGAATCTTCCTCTTCGGAGGATACGCCTCAAGGCCGGGGCGGTGTGCCGAGCACTTCGGGTGCGGGCACTAGCCAGCCCGATTCCCAGCCTCTAGTGGCCTATAGGGTATTCCATGGCTTGCGGGAGACCTTCAAGATCCCCCCTGAGTACGACATTGTCTTCCCCGCTACAGGAGACGACATAACAAGTCATCCTTCTGGCGGGATCATGATCCTGGTGGCCTCCTTCCAGGCGACTCTTCGTATTCCGATCCACCCTTTCATTGGAGCCGTCCTTCACCATTATGGGCGGAACCCTGGGGGGATAACCCCCAATTCGTACAGTATCCTCTGCGGGTTTGTCTATGCTTGTCGTAGAGCGTCGGTGGCGCCGAGTGTCGATCTGTTCCGGCAGTTCTTTCTCCTCCAGAGTTGCCCGTCCGACACCTTTTTTGCCTACTTCAAGGCCTGTACCCATGACCATTTTATCTTTGTCTCCCGTACCGCGTCCAACCGTAAGGGGTGGGCAGAGCGGTATGTTTACTTGATCAAGTCGAAGGACTGGGAGAGAGCTTCTGATGGCTAGATGTGGGGTGGCTTTCCTCGCCCTTGGCGAGACTCGAAGCCTTCTCTGAACGCCGAGGGTCGCCGGGATCTGAAGGCGGTTTCTCGGTATCCTCTCGTCGATGCAGACCACGTCTTGACCCCGGCGCTGCTTCGAGAGCTGGAGTTGTGTCCTCCGTTGCCGCAGGGTACTGGTCCTGCCCCCCATAGGGATATGGTGGTAGTGGCTGATGCTCGACTAACCTCATCTTTGCTTCTAGGGGCAGTTGAAGCGCAGGGGTGGACCCCTGAAATCGTCCGGCTGCCGCGGCTTGCTCTCGCCCCGTGGATCACGTCACTCCGGGAATCGGGCAGGTGTTGGTCATCACCCCCCCAGCCCAGGTTGCTTTCGCCCCGGGGAGGTTGCAGTATCCAGCCCCTGTCGACATTCCTCTGGTGCGTTCGCCCGAGGCGTCGGTGGCCAGTGGAGGGCCTAGTCTTCGGTGAAGTTCCCCCGAAGCTACTTCGAGTGCTCCCGGTGAGGAGTCTGCCATGGCTGGTGGTGGTCGGGCTTGTCCAACCGAGGATGAGTTGGCGGAGATGGACAGTCACCGCCGGTCGAGGAAGAGGGGGAGAGACTCGACTCCGGGTAGGAGTAGGGCTCCTCCTTCATCCGGGGCGCCTCCCCCCAGTGTTCGGCCCCCGTCGTAGCCTGTGGTGCTGGTGACTGCTACCCCGACGTCTGTCTCCGGCGGACGGGGGCGTGAATGGGGCAAGGCCCCTGCCGTTGTTGAAGTTGACCCTCTCCCTCCGTAGAGGGTTCCTCCGCGCGATCAGTCCTGGTAGCTCGAGGACTTGCCGGCGGGGGTGCCCGGTGTCCTGGGCATCGTCGACCTCATGATGCAAAGTGCTCGCTGGCATGAGCGCATTGGGGAGCTGGGTCCTGGTGTCATGGATGAGTTGACAATCGTTGTCGCGAGGAGCGTGTGCCTAGTTGTTTGCACCTTCGGGCTGTGGAGGCACCGTTTCCTGGATGACGTGCCTGAGCTGGAGATCAGCCGGGCCCTTCAGGCGGGGGCCGAAGGGCATTGGAAGGAGTCCGAGGCTACAAACGCCGGACTTCAGGAGCAGCTGTCTCAGCTTGAGTCCGCGCTTATGGGGATGGAGCGCGACCGGGATGCCTTCCGGGCGCAGGCTGATGCGACCGACGAGCGTGTGGCCAAGCTGGAGGCGGAGGCCCGAGCCATGAAGGCCCGGGGCCAGGAGATCGAGGCGGAGCTCGCCAGGCTTTGCATGTCTCTATCCTCGGCTAGTGAGGAGGCTGTGGAGGCCTTTCGTCTCTCCTCGGCTTACAGGGTCGAGCTGACGGAGGCGGCCCAGGAGTACTATGGGCCAGCACGTGTCTGCAGCTTCTTGGAGGGCTGGAGTGCTGCCGTGAGGGCCACAGCTGAGCACTTCGACCTTGAGGCCCCGGTTCTGCCTCCTCCTTCGAATATGTACGGCTCGGAGGCCGATGACGAGGAAGAGGGGCCTGACCCCATAGAGGCAGGCACCGAGCGACCGGTGTCGAGTGCGGGCGAACGAGCACCCGCGGAGGTTGCCGTGGTGGACTTGAGTGATGAGCCACCTCCTCCTAGCGCTACTGCTGTGCGTGCGCCTGCTGAGTCCAAGGCACGTGATGATGTAACTGGGGCAGGTCCTTGAGAGCATGCCCCTAGCTGTCTTTTCCTTTCTTTTTCCTGCGCTTTCCGAGGCAGTAGCCTCTTTTTTGTAATTTTCTTTTTTTTTTGGAAATGGAAACCTTCCTTTTATCTATAAATCTTGAGATTTCTTCCGTGTATTTCCTTCCTCCTGAACCGTCGCGAGATCCTCTAGGGATACGAAACGGTGCCCTTGATGAGGGCTTCTGAAGGAGCGCGACTTTCGGGATCCGTCGCTTCGACTTCCACGGATTTGATTGAGGCGGTAGTGTAGATGTGCAATTTATGATTAACCCCCAAATTGATAAAAGATGGCGATTTTGTTTTAAAACAAGATGAGGATATAGCACTCAATTAATGATACAAAAAGGGGGAAATCATATGCAGTAATCAAGATCCGTGATCGCCACTGAAGCTAGAAACATGGCAAACAATAAGAGATTAGGACGGGGCATGTTACATACCTCAGAAATCCATAAAGGGGAGCCGGGGGCCTGAAGATTAACGCGCTATATCGTCCCAGCGCCTTCTTCAGGTCGCGCTAACTTAGTATAGCGCGATATCAGACAGGTAGCGGGGTTTATTTGGATTCGTTCCTTCCTTGCTCCAAGGCCGGCCAAGGTGCAAGGGCTCCACGTATCAATCTTCCAGTGCCTGTGGACAATCATAAACAACAAATATAAAGCCCATTAGATCGAGATTTGAGTATAATCTGCCCTTATCCTTAATCAAAAGCATGTAAAAGGGGGCTCGATTACCTGGGGGTTTGGTGGTTTTTAAACCCCTATGAATGGGTAAAAGACAGGTGTGGTGTGTGTGTATGCATGTATTTTGTAAAAGGAGTGTTTTGAAATCAGGATGCAATGCTATGAAAAGATTAAAAATCCGGAGGGGAAAAGAAAGATGAAAGAGGAAAAACACAAGGAAAAGCCCTAAATACTCCCTTGAACGTGCGAGGAGCGAGGATTTATCGATTGTACACGGAGTATTTCCTCCTCCTCGTCAATAACTCGAGTTGCATCCCCCTCAAACGACGGCCAAAGGGATGAATTTATAGGAAGAAGATCGAACACAAACCCTAGGTCGGAGTTTGATTCAATCCGATGACTCGGCGGCTCAAATCGAGGTAATATTGCCGATTAATGAGGGGGAAAGACTCCTGATAGGTTTAGAAACCTTCCTGGATAAGGAACACAGTCAGCAACTTACCCAATAAGGCCTCCGAATCGAAATAAGGGAGTCCGGCCTGGAGAGGGACTCTATCTGATAAGGCGCTATACTTCCATAGCGCGATAATGAAGAACGCGCTATGGAGATATAGCGCAACAAGTAAAGGCCCATTAAATGGTATAAAAACGGAGAAAAACCCATTGGGCAGTCATTTAATCAAATGTTGAAGGAGAGTAACACCCAAAATTGATGTCATAATGATCAAATGTCAAGAAATAACAACTGATCAAAGGATAATTTCAATTAGATCCACAACGTGCTATGAACAAGAAAGCGATAAGAACAAATAGCGCGGGAATGCCAGACTCGAGACGAGATCCAAGGTATGGAATTGAAGCATTGGGCCAAGAAAGGGGAAGAAATCCCAGACAATCAACCAATTAAGGATCAATTGGGGCATCGACTAGGAGAACAAAGAAAATGCTCAATTTATCGGCTAAAATTGGGTGTCTACAGATGCCCCTCCTTGATATCCGCTTTGCAGGGGAGCGAAACGAAGGTGAAACGGAAATAACACGGAGATGACACAGAGTAGTAGTGACGGTGAGATGAAGTGAAAAAGTAGTAGAGCGGACTGATAAGTGGATATCAAGGAGAAAAGACACCCATTACAACCGACAAATGATAGGAATGATCCAGAAAACTCCGAGTTAACCACAAGGTCAAGCCGGCACCAGTGACTCCTACCTAGAATGATAGGCACGGAACAAGAAAAAGGAACTGACCAACCTCTTGTACAAAAAGAGGTATCCGCAGCGCGTAGCAACTACGAATTTCACTCAGTTAGTGGAATAGACGCGAGCCCGGCGGATCCATCGACGCCATCGTGCGGTTCACAGCTAAGGAGTGGATCAAAAGACGGAGATTGGATAAAAAAGGTGATAAGCAAATTCCAGGCAAGGGTCGCATCGACCAGCAAGATCCAGTGCTCAACTTGGAGCAATCCTCAAATTCGGAATGGAATTGAATTCTTAGTTCAAGAACATAAGCAAAATCGATCCTCAAATAGGAAGAAGAATTGGGCATTTATGGATGCAAAAGAAATGGCATGATGCATGCAGGGCTAAAAGGAAAATAAAACAAATGAAAATATAATGTAATCAAGGATAATATTGTTAAACTGCCCAGACTGGGTCAAGAAACTAATTCTGCGAGCTGATACTAAGCCGAAGCTCGTTTATCCACGCACCAACTCGTAAAAAGGGAACCATCGTCCCCAGTCTTGGACGGCTCAACGGCCTATCCGTGTGACTAAGACTCCTCTGGAATCATCATTGTTTTTGATGAAGGGGAACTCAAATCCCAGATTTACCAAAGCCACAAGGTCCTTGATATAATCTAGTAGCGTATGTAACATATAGTAGAATGTATACAGGGAGATGGTGATATCAATAAGCGTGGGAACTGAGAAATGAGCTGCAAGCACCGTGGGACTTGGATGATGATGCCCAGCCGGCGGGACCAAGAGCTTCTTCCTGCGCTCAAAATTTCATTAGCCAAGATATAAAAGATAACAAACAATGAATAAGGCATTTAAGCATAGCAATCATCAAAGCATCAATTATAGCATGTATATGGCATGAATAGCATAAGTCAAATCATAGCATTGTTTGTTGCTTTATCATAAGGAGACAATCTTGGCTAATCAAGATTTGGAATTGAATGATCAAGATCTGATATAATGCCCATCGGCGGAGTGATCAGATGAAATTAGCAGGAGTTGATTAAAAAAAGATTTGGAGATGAATAATCATGAGATATGATAATCAGAATGATATAACCAAAAAAGATATGAGGAGATGATAACCAAAAATGCCCAGGGTGGCATGTCATGAGAATATTGGGAAGAATCAATAGATTGATAGCAATAAGTAGAGAGAGGACCCATCCCGTGCTTTTGGTCTCTGCAAAGCTGTTCCTGCAAAACACCATCAGAAAATACAATGCAATTTTTTTGGATTTTGGAAATATGCAAATTTTTATGGAGTTTTGGAATATGCAAATTTTTATGAGTTTTGAAAAAGATATTCAAATTTTTATGAGTTTTGATCAATATGCAAATTTTTGTGAAGTTTTGAGAAAGGTATTCAAATTTTTATGGATTTTGGACAAGAAATATTCAATTTTTTGTTTGATTTTGGTTAGACATTGCTAAAGCAGCATCAAAGGGTGTTTTAAACCACTGGCTAGGGGTCCTCGTTCCCTCCCCTTTCGCTAAAATTTCCCAAAGCCGGGCGTGCATTGAAGGGTGGCGCCCTATAACCGACCGTCTTTGATCAACGGTGCCCCTACCAAGGCCATACCCGAGAAACATTCGGTCTTAGAGGGAGAAGAGAAGAATAATTGGAGATAAGCTTTACGCAGGATGGGAGACGTCGGGACTTGAATTCCTTCCAAGGTGTTCCCTTCAAAGAGGTAGTCTGTTGCGCCGGGGCTTTGTGCCTTTGATTTTAGACCCTTGACATGCATACGACCAGGGTTTTCCTTGCGGGGACTTTGCCACTCTTGACATGCCATAATTCATAATTTTGAATTTATTGAAATTCTGACTTGATTTTCATAATAGCCCTTTTGGCGAAATGTATATCATGAAAACTCATATAAAAATTCATATTGATTTTGGGTCAAGACTGCCCCTATTTGAGACTCCTCTCGTATTGGGGATTACCGAGGTTGGGTCATCTTATCCGTCAGTCTCTTGCCCCTGCATTCGGCCGAGTGAAGAAGAGAAAAGACTTTCAGATATGCTCATGGCATGGCCAAAGTAGGGACGGTGTTTTAACCAAAGGAGCCGGCTAAGGACGCCGTGAAGTGTGTGAGGTGCCCAGCTAAGGGTTACTCTTAAACAAGCAGGGAGAGAATGTTGAATTCCCAGTGTGGGGTTTTTATAACCAAAGATGCTGCATAGCAAGTCTAAAGACTCTTTTTTTAGAATGATTTAATTAAGCAAAAGCCTAAGATAAAGGTTTAAAACATCACTCTTAATCTTGTTAAGAAGCACTTTCTTTTGAAAATCATGCGTGAAGAAATGGGGAGATGATATTATAAAAATGCTTACTTACGCCAAAATGTTACCTTGCAACCTTTGTAGAAGCAGCTGTCAGAGGCGAGGTTGATCATCATGGGATTTGTCCTCTTTAGCAGTCAAAAGGATTGGAAGCAAAGGATTTTGGGAGTGGCTTAACGAGAATGAGTGGTGCTCAAACCAGACTCAGACGAATAAGGGGAAAAGGAAAAGAGATAAGGGCTAGAACTCCCTTATTAAGGCGCGGAGACCCTGATTACAAGGAACAGTTTACAAAAGAAGCGGAAAATTAGGAGGTGGAGTGAGGACTAAAGCCTCTAAAACAATGGGAGAAAGGGCAAATGCCCAAAGCAGTGGATGTGGAAGAAGTTGGGTCAGACCCAGAATTAGGAGGAATCAGAAGAAGAAATTGGTAGATGGAAAGAGGTGGATCCGAAGGGTCCGGAGGCAGAGGAGGAGAATCATGATAGGAGGAATCCGGAGGCTCCGGAGGAATATTGAAAGAAGGGATGCGATGCCCTGGGAAGAAATAGAGAAAAAGATGATGGAAAAGGAAGAAAAAAATGAAATATGTGATGTCCTGGAAAATCAGAAAGATGAGTCGAAGGAAAGATGGAGGGTCCGGAGGAAATGTAGGGAGAAAATGGAAAGGGCCGCGATGCCCGAGAGATAAGTCCGGAGGTTCCGGAGGAATGAAATCAAGAGGGAGAAGATGGAAGGGGGCGTCGTGCCCGGGGGAAAGATAGAGAGAATCAGATGGAGAATACGGAGGTTCCGGAGGAATAACCGGGAAAGGGGCGCGATGCCCTGAAAGGACAAGGGAAGAATCCGGAGGTTCCGGAGGAAGCATATAGAAAGGGGCGTGATGCCCTAGGAAAAGACGGAGACAATCAGGTGGAGAATCTGGGGGTTCCGGAGGAGGAAGGTGGAAAGGGGCGCGATGCCCGAGGGGAAAGTCCGGAGGTTCCGGAGGAATAGAATCAGAAAGGGCGAGATGCCCAAAGAGGAGGAATAAGACTCCTGGAGGTTCCAGGGAAGTAGCAGGAAAGGGGACGCGATGCCCCAAGGAGAGTGGACAAAAGGATGAAGATGAATAAGATGGGAAATGCGGAATATCCGGAGGTACCGGAAGGCGGGGAAGATACGGGTTTGGAAACCCGGGAAGCAGGAGGTGCAAATGTATGTAAAATGATGGATGTAATGAATGCAGTGAATAGAATGAATGCATGACAGAAGACGGAAAACAAGAAGAAGGTGAAGGGTGAGAAGGAGAGGTCCTCCTCTTTCCCCTGGGAGTGGCCCATGAAGGAAAAGTGATTGAAATGGATATGGATGAAGTTGAATGAACAAGAGTGGAAGATATAGGGGACGGCCCCTTAAGACAATTGCCCCTCCACGACAGTGAACATGTACGACCAATCGGCCCAATAAAGGAAGCTTCAATAAATGACAACCCCCTTGGAAAGCGAAGATCAATAAGGTGAGGGAGTCGTAGAGTTGGAACATGAAGCATCACCATGCCCATTGATGGTGATGAATACGGAATGTTGAATAAAATGGGCATTCGCCCCTTGTAAATGAATTCGGAATTCGAAGGTTTGAACAAAGGGTGCCCTGCCCGGCCTTCAAACGGCGTCAACGCTTGGCATCTATTGAGCAACGGCGATGACTTGGCTTCTTCGACCATGCTTGGCACAATAACCCGGATTGGCATCCGGTAAATGAATTCTTGCATCTTGAATGGCACAGTCGTGGCCAAAGTCTTCTTGCCCGGCTCTTGCTTATCCTTGGCGTAAGTAGCTGCAGAAGCACGCCCCTTCCGAGTAACAAAGGGAGGTGAGGCGAAGGCGGAAGGCTCCGTGGATGGTGGAGTTATAATGGAAGGTGTTGGCAAATGGGTGAATAGGGGCGGAGGTTCAAACACGTCGAGTTTCTCCCCTTGCTCGGAAGCAGTCGGGATTGGCTCGGGTGCGAAAAGTGGTGGATCCTGCTCAGGACTAACCATGGGTAAAGGCGTAAGGCTATATGGTGGAGGAATAGGCAATGTGGGTTGAGGCGGTGGTAATGGTAGGTCAATTGGAGGAGGTTCAGTGGTAGGCTTGGCGTAGGCCGATGTGGAGGTTAATGACTTAATAGGTGGAGGTTTTATAATGGAAGGCTCAGCGGTGGCTAATGGTGTGAAGGTTGATGGTATAGTGGGTGTAGGTGTAGTTGGTGGAGGGTTAATGGAAAAGGGGGACTCAAAATGTGCCGGTGTGGGTGATTGAAGTATCGACCCATCATCGTAACACCAGTTAGTCTCATAAATGGGGGTTGGATCGGGGACGGTGGCTTCGTCCTGAGCAGGGGGTTCATCAAATGATAGTGGGGGGAGCGGGAAATTAAGGAAACTCAAAAGGGGTGCCTGCGGAGCTTCATCATCATATACCGGCTCGTATTCTTCAATTGCCGGTTCTTGCTCGCTTGGAATATCAACGCCGTAGTCGTCCATCCTATCCTTCCATTCTCTCTCCATCTTTGTAATCTCATCCAAAGCGGCATGGAGAGGATTGACTGGAGTAGGAGGAGCCGTGACCCTCTTTATTTGTTCCTCCATCGAAATAATCTTATCGAGGAGAGTTTGCTGGAGGGGTGTGACTTGAACAACCGAGGGTTGGCAGGGCCTTGAAGGAGGAGGGGCCGCATAAAAAGGCCGTGGAGGGGAGTTGACGGGATGACCCGTAAAAGAACCCGAACGGGCCGGGTTGCAAGGAGTAAATGGGCCTTGGGGCCGTGAGGGAGGAGGAATAGAAGGAGGCGGGTGTCGGACCACCCGAGGAGGAGTGTGAATAGGAGGAGATGGGTAATGGGCTACCCGAATAGGAATAGAAGAAGGAGATGGGTGATGGGCCACCCGTGTAGAATTGGAGGGAGATGGGTGATGGGTCACCCGAATAGAATTGGAAGGAGGTGGGTGATGGGCCACCCGTATAGAATTGGAAAGAGGGGGAGATGCATGAGATGTACCCTCAACGGCAGCCTTAAGGGCTTGGATCTGTTGAGGGGTAAGATGATCTAATGCATGGATGATTCGAGAGACCTTCTCGTCATTGGGAGGAGACGGTCCCGAGGGAATAGTGGCCTGAAATTGAGTAGGTGGACCATGAGAATGGACATTGCCCGTGGGTCGGGCATGACCATAAGAATGAGGACGTGGCCCTTTGAAAGAATGGTGAGAATTTTGATGAACATGTTGAAATTGAGGATTATAAGATGTGCTAGATTGTGCATCCTCATGAACATTAATTGAATTGAACATGTTATTTTGTCTATCAAAGTAAGCCATTCAAGCAGTTTAATGTGCAAACAATTTGCAAAGAAACACACAAGTTGTGATGGTTACCTTGATTTTTGATGTTTGAACCTTGGTGAATTAATGATTTTATGCAAATTGATATGATTCACACAAGGGGAGGAACCTAGTTTCAAAATGAGATTTAACTCCAGTGCCAACTAGGAACACTCTCTCACCACGTATAGGCCAACTAATTCGGGACTTCGAAAGGGTACAACCTGCCCGGCGTCCGTGAGGGAATCCACGGGTGCGGGGACTTATGGAGGCTTGGTTTAGGAACTTCCAATCCAAAGAGACGGAATGCTCAATGGAGGGTCCTTCCTTCACCAAGGGGGTGTGTGGAATCCTAATGTAGAGAGAGGAGGTCTCTCAAACCAAATGCAAGGATGAATGCAACGCTATGGAAGAAAAATCTAAACTAGCACAATAAAAGGAAAATAGATGAAAGGAGTGAATATACAACAGGAAGTATACAATGATGCAACCAGAGAAGATGGCAATCAGAACCCCGACAGAGGATGTAGGTGAATATATCCTCTGGTGATTATCGCGCTATATGTCCACAGCGCGATCTACAGAAGGCGCTATGGACACATAGCGCGATACTCGACAGTGGGAAGGGCTCAAAATCCAATAAACACACACACTGATATACTGATAAGCAGGCAACAAGAAGAATGCACGTGGTAGCACAAAGTGTCCCACCGTGATCGCCAATTTGTAGATGTGCAATTTATGATTAACCCCCAAATTGATAAAAGATGGCGATTTTGTTTTAAAACAAGATGAGGATATAGCACTCAATTAATGATACAAAAAGGGGGAAATCATATGCAATAATCAAGATCCGTGATCGCCACTGAAGCTAGAAACATGCCAAACAATAAGAGATTAGGACGGGGCATGTTACATACCTCAGAAATCCATAAAGGGGAGCCGGGGGCCTGAAGATTAACGCGCTATATCGTCCCAGCGCCTTCTTCAGGTCGCGCTAACTTAGTATAGCGCGATATCAGACAGGTAGCGGGGTTTATTTGGATTCGTTCCTTCCTTGCTCCAAGGCCGGCCAAGGTGCAAGGGCTCCACGTATCAATCTTCCAGTGCCTGTGGACAATCATAAACAACAAATATAAAGCCCATTAGATCGAGATTTGAGTATAATCTGCCCTTATCCTTAATCAAAAGCATGTAAAAGGGGGCTCGATTACCTGGGGGTTTGGTGGTTTTTAAACCCCTATGAATGGGCAAAAGACAGGTGTGGTGTGTGTGTATGCATGTATTTTGTAAAAGGAGTGTTTTGAAATCAGGATGCAATGCTATGAAAAGATTAAAAATCCGGAGGGGAAAAGAAAGATGAAAGAGGAAAAACACAAGGAAAAGCCCTAAATACTCCCTTGAACGTGCGAGGAGCGAGGATTTATCGATTGTACACGGAGTATTTCCTCCTCCTCGTCAATAACTCGAGTTGCATCCCCCTCAAACGACGGCCAAAGGGATGAATTTATAGGAAGAAGATCGAACACAAACCCTAGGTCGGAGTTTGATTCAATCCGATGACTCAGCGGCTCAAATCGAGGTAATATTGCCGATTAATGAGGGGGAAAGACTCCTGATAGGTTTAGAAACCTTCCTGGATAAGGAACACAGTCAGCAACTTACCCAATAAGGCCTCCGAATCGAAATAAGGGAGTCCGGCCTGGAGAGGGACTCTATCTGATAAGGCGCTATACTTCCATAGCGCGATAATGAAGAACGCGCTATGGAGATATAGCGCAACAAGTAAAGGCCCATTAAATGGTATAAAAATGGAGAAAAACCCATTGGGCAGTCATTTAATCAAATGTTGAAGGAGAGTAACACCCAAAATTGATGTCATAATGATCAAATGTCAAGAAATAACAACTGATCAAAGGATAATTTCAATTAGATCCACAACGTGCTATGAACAAGAAAGCGATAAGAACAAATAGCGCGGGAATGCCAGACTCGAGACGAGATCCAAGGTATGGAATTGAAGCATTGGGCCAAGAAAGGGGAAGAAATCCCAGACAATCAACCAATTAAGGATCAATTGGGGCATCGACTAGGAGAACAAAGAAAATGCTCAATTTATCGGCTAAAATTGGGTGTCTACAGGTAGGCGTCCTCATGCTTCTGGGGACTCTGCTTCCCCTATAAATGGTGGCTCTCACAGCGTTCCAGCGATCATCTCCGTGCCAACGAACCATCGTAGGTAGCTTCCCTAGAGAATGACCTCAGGAGAGCCTGGTACCTCGTCGGATGATGAATCGCTGCCGGCTCGTCGCCAACCCTTGGTCTTCCGGGGGAATCCAGCGCCGGTGCCGTGGCGGTCGTGGCCTGCGCTTGGAGAGGGTGTCCTGGCTCTTGAGCAGTACAGGCTCGGGTACCTGGATGGCTGGCGGGAGGCCTTGGAGAAGGTTGACCGCTCGTATGCTGGCAGGAGAATCCTGCTTCTTGAGCCTGATAAGTTCTGTCCTTGACGGGATGAGAAGTGTCAGGGTAGCGCTACTTTCCAAACTTCAGCTATTTTCCCTTGCTTGTCTTCACGGTGTATAACCGTTGTTTGCTCCTTGTAGGTGCTCGGTGAGATGCTCCTCGTTGCTGGAACATATTCCTACTTTCTAGTAGGAAGGATCATAAGAAAGGGTGGAATCTATTTTCCATTCTTCCACTTGGTGGGCCTGGCCGTGTGGCTTGGACGACGGCAGTGGGCTCCTCAGTTTGAAGGCATGGCCAGTACGCTGAGGTGGCCTTCCTAATGAGTTGGCCTCGTAGTCCTGCTACCTTCCGCCGGCGTGCGTGGGTCTACTGGTTCCCTGTAACGGGTGGATCTCGCTGGCTTTCCTTCAAGCGGGAGTGGCTGGAGCTACTGGCCTAGTTTTCCTCGTGCAGGCCTTCTACCGATGAAGCCCTTTGTTGGCATGAGGGCTTTGTCCCTCTTCTCTGGCATAGGAGGCTTCTTCCGTAGGTATCCTCCCACAGAACAAAAATGGTTACCTACGCCTACTTGAAGATTAGCATGATTTTCGACAGAGAATGGTATCCGAGAAGCAAGTCGTTGGAGTCATATGTCACCATCGTCGAGCACGTTTTATCTCTCCATGTACTTATATTTGGCCCATGTGAGGGTACTTTGCCAATTTTCTGGCAGCTTGTACTTTGACTAAAGAAATATAAATTCTTTGATTCTGCGCCAATACTGATGTGTACCTTTTACTGGAGTTCTTCTGCATGCTTTCCTGGGCAATCCTCCGTGCTCGTCTTCCACAGTGCTCGTGTCCTTCGCGGAAACCCTTAGGTTACCTTCTCATTTTCAAGGGGAGCGGTTCTCACCTCTAGGGAACCCTTATGTTACATCTTTATTTTCAAGGGGAGCAGTGCTCGCCTCTAGGGAACCCTTAGGTTACCTTCTCATTTCCAAGGGGAGCGGTGCTCGCCTCTAGGGAACCCTTAGGTTACCTTCTTGTTTTAAAGGGGAGTGGTGCTCGCCTCTAGGAAACCCTTAGGCTACATTCTTATTTTCAAGGGGAGCGGTGCTCACCTCTAGGGAACCCTTAGGTTACCTTCTTCGTTTTCAAGGGGAGCGGTGCTCGCCTCTAGGAAACCCTTAGGTTACTGATGGGGACATCACTCAGAGCTCCCTCTGGCTCGACACATCTCTCCCCTCTGGAGATGGATAGGATGACTTGATGGGGCCTCGACGGCACTGGATCTCACTACTATAGACATCTTGATGTATTTTCTCCTTTGTTGAGTCCTTTTGATGTATTTCACTTCTATTTTTGAGTCTTGCCCTAGGTGCTCTTATTAGTGGGTCATCATATTGGACTTGTCTGGTCTTTTGGCCCATTAGGGAGCTAGGCCCACGGGCACCCCCTTCTTGCACCCTTGGTTATCTGTTATTTCCCTTTTTCTCAAGGACTTTTGTACAAAGTTGGGTTCCCTATATATAGAACCCCAACTCCCACTTGAGAAGGTAATGAAGATTTGAAGACTTGAGCATAATTGCAATCCCCCTCTCTCTCTAGTTCTCTCTCCCTCTCTCTCTCCTTGGGGCGGATCCCCCTCTCTCTCCTCCCCCTTCTCTCTCTCTCCCAAGGGCGAACCTGCCCCTTCACCTCCTCTCTCTCTCCTCCACCTCAGCTGCCACCTCCCCCCCCAACCTTTCACCTCCCCTAGGCCACTTAACCCCCATCAATTCCCTCCCCTTCCCAAGTGACTCTTCCTATTCCCCATACACCTTCCCCACCTCCAATACACCCCTCCCTCTTCCCCAAGCAACCTTCCCACTCCCCCACACCTTCATTCACACCCCAAGACCATTCAAACTCCAGCCCCCCCTCCACCTATTGCGCAAACAGCCACCCCCCCCTTACATCCTTGCCATGGCCGAACCCCACCTCCACCTCCACTAGCTTCGACCCCACTTCCTCTCCATCCTCCTACCCCTTCCTCCACTCCCACACAACCCCCCTGCCACCTACGAACACCCCCACCCTCTCCACCTCCACCAAACACTAGCCTCCCTTGCCTCCATCCCACCCCCTCTTCTACATCCTGCCCCACTACAGGTAGCAGAAGAAGACACGTCTTGCAGAGGCTCCCCCGAACTCATATAGTGGCTTCTGAAGGCAAGGCGTACCATTCTGGAAAGGGCTCCCAGTCCTCTTCCCAGGCGAAGTGGAAGCACTCCGTTCCAAGTTCGTGGCCACCCGTAAGAGCCGATCTCCTCCGACAGCGTCTGGAACTAGCTGCAGAGCACCAGAGTCCGACTAGAAGCTCAACCACGGTCGACAGCGACAGATCCAGACTGAAGTTTCTTCTCCAAAGATCTTCCTCTCCCTATCCCCGATCAGGAGCAAGAAACGGAACCCCGTTCGGCCTCCGGGAGCTAGAGTTCCAAATTTTCTCCCACCGTTGTTCGGGTCTGCCTCCTGCTGTCTGCCGTGACCAGATCCCACTCAACGGATCCCTCCTGTCCACCCTGACCTCAGAAGGAGTTTCCGTCAGCTTTTCTGTGCAGAGGACTTGTCAACGGATCCAACAACTCCGGCGGATCAAGATTCTGAGTCCGGAAGCCCCAGGTACAACTTCTGCATCCGGCTGCATCCATTCTGAAGCTGCCAACCCCAGATTCCGACGTCCTGTTCGAGTCTCCACCACGACCACCAGCGACGGCAGAAGAATTTGACATAAATCTGAGGCATCCCTGTACCTGTTACGAAGCCATCCTCACTGATCTCGTCATCGGAAAAATTCCTGAGAGCAAGCTACGACTGCAACAGCGACCTCCTGTCCCCTCCAACAACAAGTGGGCAGAACCACGTCGGCACCCGTTCCGTCATCCTCGGCGGAATTCTCTCTCTCGCCTGGCCGGCTTAGCGCCCCTCCCTGCATGGAGGTAGTGTTTGATGTAATTGTGATTACCCCACCCCTAGTTCAACCCTCCTGCGTGGGGTATAGTTCATGTAACTAGCAGCCCAAGCTTCATCGGCGCAGTGTGCGGGGATCACACTTCCCCGCTCGCCCACGTCTCCAAACGGGGTTGGTTTCTTCAAACCAACCAGGTGAGCTCTAAAACTTTGCTCCATTTATATTAGTGTCTGTTTGTTTAATATCCGTAGACATAGCTCCGTTGCGCAAGAAAGTGAGTGCCCGTTCCCGGAGCCATCATCATTGAGTGGTCACCGTGGTCATCGTGAGAGAGTGGGACCTTGTGCCCCAAGTGGCACCGGCCAGCCCCAAAGTGTGGGCCACGTACCCTCGGGAGGATAACCCTAGCCCTGCTGGCACTCTACCAGTTAGGGTCTTGATCCATCACCTCCTTCTAGCATCATATAGTTACCCGAGGCTTGCGAGTGTGCGACGGCGTTTCGGTCTCAATTTATCATTTTACTTGCTATGTGATTGTGAATGCGGATTAGGTCCGAGGTTTGCGTTTGCTTGCTGCATACCCTATACTTGTGTCACATCAAATTGGTATCAGAGCAAGTTTTAGACTTGTCTCTACAAGCCTAGGTCCAAGGGCTCTTGCACTTCCACCCGCGTGTCAATCTCTTCTCCTTCGTGCATGTCAACCCGTAGAGGCACCGCTTACCAAACCAACCCCCCAACTTCCGATCCCCCCATGAGTTCCCATTCTCAGGGCAATCAAGGCATCCCTAGTGAAGTCCCACCTGCCCCTATGGAGCAAGTTGACCCTATCCTTAGGGCTATCCTAGAGAAACTTGATGGACTTACCACCCGAATGGATAAGCTAGAGGAATTAAGGGCCCCACCTAGGATCCCTGCCCAAAGAACCCCCCCTCCACAAGTTGAACCGGGTAGGGAAGACCTTGAGAATGAGTGGTACCACGAACCGGAGAGGCCTCAACGGCCCCGACATCATGAGAGAATCCCACCTAGGAACTATGCCCAAAGATTTCCCCCTCCGCGGGATTAACATGAGAGGGACGACATAGATGATGGGTGGTATCGTGAACAAGAGAGAGCTCCTCAACCACGACACTATGAGAGGCGACCACGTGAGGATCATGATGAACTCCTATTAAGAATGATCAAAGTGGAAGCCCCTAATTTTGATGGGTCTCACAACCCTAGTGTCTACAAAGATTGGGAGCATGGCATGGATCAATACTTCGAGTGGTACCCCATGACCGAGGAGAGGAAGGTTAGGTTGGCCAAGATGCACCTCCTTAAACTAGCCAAAACCTATTGGCTAAAGGTTGAAAACCAAAGGAGGATCAGGCGTGAGGAACCCATTAACACTTGGATTGACATGAAAGATCAACTTAGGAACAAATACCTTCCCATCTCCTATAGCCAACTTCTTCTTGATGAATGGCAAAGCCTTACCCAAGAGGGAAAGACCGTGGAAGAGTATATTGAGAAATTTGATTCATATCTCCTAAGGTGCGGTGTGGTTGAGGATCCAGCCGTTACCTTATCCCGGTTTAGGAATGGTCTCCTTCCCCACATCAAACGGGAGCTCTTTATGAGGGAAGTGCATAGCTTGGAAATTGCCTATCAAATAGCTCGGGATGTAGAGAGATTCTCCAGAAATCCTAGGTTTGCCCCTCCCAAAGGGTCAGGACCACGTCCCAACCTCCCTCCTTTGTTAAGAACACCACCCCCCAGCGGGGGAACTCCTACAAGACCCTCCCCGCCACCCACCACACCCAATCCTCCCCCTAGAAAGGAAGACAACTCCAAAGGGAAGACCCCAATGAGTAGCACGATCAAGTGTTTCCAATGCCATGGCTATGGCCACATAGCCTCCCACTGTCCCTCTAAGGGGTTATCAAGCCTAGTTATTGAGGGTGGACCTTCTACTACTCAGGAAACACATGAGGGTACTATTGAGGATTATCAGGCCAATTTAGAATGGGAAGAGGAATACCATGAGCAATTCTATGAAGAAGGAGTAGAGGAGGACCCCCACTCCAGCCACCTAGGGGTGATAAGGTGCACCCTCACACAACCACAAGAGGATGATTGGCGGAGGACTTCCATTTTTCACACATTTGTCAAAATCGGGGACCATGTTAGGAAGGTCATCCTAGACAATGGGAGTTGTGTCAACGCCGTGTCTCCGGACACCGTCAAACTCCTAGGACTTACCCCTACATCCCACCCCAAACCTTACCGTGTGTCCTGGATAAACAACCACTCCCTACCCGTCAACACATGTTGCCTTATCCCCATCACCTTTTCATCCTACCAAGGGCAAATATGGTGCGATATCATACCTATGGCTGTAGGAAGCATCCTATTGGGGAGACCTTGGATATATGATGTCAATGCCACTATCCATGGAAAAACAAACACTTGCACCTTTGACCACGAGGGGAAGACTATCCGTCTCAACCCCTCCCCTCCCCAAAAAGAACCACCCACCAAGGGAATCCTTCCCACACCACCAAAACCCAAGGCCTCGATTGCTCCAACCAAATCTCAACACAAAGTCACACACCTGCAACTCCGACAGTCAAAGGCCTCCACCTTATCACCAAGAAAGAGCTCGAAGAAGAGATAACCCGGGGGGCACCCCTTTGTGCCATTGTCATATGCCTTGGGGAGGCAACTCCCTCCAACCCTCACCCCGTGGAAATCCACCCTCTCTTGGAAGAATTTAAGGACGTTTTTCCCAAGGAACTCCCCGACCAACTACCACCCATGAGGGATGTCCAGCACGCTATAGATCTTGTCCCAGGAGCCACCCTCCCAAACATGCCCCACTATCGCCTCAATCCCACCGAACATGCTGAGTTAAGGAGGCAAGTGGAGGAACTGATTAGAAAGGGGTTTCTTAGGCTGAGCAAAAGCCCATGTGCCGTCCCGGCCCTCCTCACACCAAAAAAAGACGGGACATGGCGAATGTGTATTGATAGCAGGGCCATCAACAAGATTACTGTCAAATATAGGTTTCCCATACCTAGACTTGACGACATGCTGGACATGCTCGCCGGAGCCACCATATTTTCCAAAATAGACCTCAAAAGTGGCTATCATCAGGTTAGGATAAGGCCCGGGGATGAATGGAAAACAGCCTTTAAAACCAAGGATGGACTTTATGAATGGCTGGTGATGCCTTTTGGGCTTTCAAATGCCCCAAGTACCTTCATGCGCCTTATGACCGAGGTCCTGAGGCCCTACATTGGAGTCTTCCTGGTAGTTTATTTTGATGACATCCTCATTTACAGCCGAACCAAGGAAGCCCACCTCAGTCATCTAAGGCAAGTTTGCACCACCCTTAGGAAGGAAAGCCTCTTTGCCAATTTAGGGAAGTGTCACTTTATGACCCAATCCATCACCTTCCTGGGGTATGTTGTCTCCACAGGGTATCCATGGACCCTGACAAAGTCCAAGCCATCATCAATTGGCCTGAACCTCGCACCCTCCATGAAGCCCGCAGTTTTCATGGGTTAGCCACCTTTTACCGGAGGTTCATCAGGGGGTTCAGCACCATCACAGCCCCTATCACCGATTGCCTCAAAAAGGGGACCTTTGTGTGGACCAAGACCGCCACTAGAGCCTTCCAAGAGCTCAAAGAGAGAATGACCCAAGCCCCTGTCTTATGCCTCCCTGATTTCTCCAAAGTCTTTGAAGTGACTTGCGATGCCTCAGGGGTAGGAATTGGTGGGATCCTTAGCCAGGAAGGACACCCAGTGGCCTACTTTAGCGAAAAACTGTGTGATGCCAGGATGAGGTACTCCACCTACGACAAGGAATTCTATGCTGTGGTACAATCCCTCCGGCATTGGAGACACTACCTCTTGCCTAATGAGTTTGTCATATTCTCCGACCATGAGGCCCTGAAATACCTCAACTCCCAGCAGAAACTGAATGCTCGGCATGCCCGATGGGTCGAACACATCCAGGCTTACACATTTGTAATCAAACACAAGGCTGGGAGTGAAAACCGAGCAGCCGATGCCCTCAGTAGGAGAATTTCCTTGCTAGCTACCATACAGGTGGAAGTCATAGGATTTGAAAGACTCAAAGAAGAGTACTCTGCTTGCCCGGACTTTGGCCCAATCCATACCACTCTGTCCACCCTCTCACCAAAGGAACACCAAGGATTCATTTTAGAGGACGGGTTCATTTTTAAAAGCCATAGGCTTTGCATACCAAGGACCTCTCTACGGGATTTTCTGATCTGGGAATTACATGCAGGAGGCTTGGCTGGACACTTTGGGATTCACAAAACCATTGCCTTGGTAGAAGGACAATTCCATTGGCCCAGCCTCAAAAGGGATGTGGCCAAAATTGTGAGGCAATGCCGCACATGTGCAACCGCTAAGCAAATCAAACAAAACACAGGCCTGTACACTCCCTTACCAGTCCCAGACCGACCTTGGCAAGATCTTAGCATGGACTTCGTACTAGGGCTACCCCGGACCCAAAGGAAACATGACTCCATTTATGTCGTGGTGGACCGATTCTCTAAAATGGCTCATTTCATCCCCTGTTCCAAAACCTCAGACGCCTCCCATGTGGCCCGTCTATTCTTTGAAGAGGTGGTCCGACTCCATGGTCTACCCAAGACCATTATCTCAGATAGGGACGTCAAATTCACCAGCTACTTTTGGAAGACCCTCTGGCATCTTATGGGGACCCTGCTTAAGTTTTCCACAGCCTACCACCCCCAAACCGATGGACAGACTGAAGTTGTCAATCGGAGCTTGGGGAACCTTCTACGGTGCCTTGTTGAGGATCGCCCGGGAATTGGGATCTCATATTACCCCAGGCAGAGTTTGCATACAACAATTCTGTGAATAGGTCGATAGGGATGAGCCCGTTTGAAGCTGTGCATGGGTACAAGCCTAGAACCCCTACAGATCTCATTCCTTTGCCACCGCATGCTAGAGTGTCTATTAGTGCTGAGTCGTTTGCCCAACACATGAAGGAATTGCATGAGGAAATCCGCAAACACATTAACAAAAGCAATGAGGTGTATAAAAAGTCGGCCGACTCCCACCGCCGCCACCAGGAGTTTCACGTAGGTGATTATGTGATGGTACGAACTGAGAGGCTTTCCCCTGGGAATGTCTCCAAATTGAGGTCGCGTGGATCAGGCCCCTTCCAGGTTCTAAAGAGGATTGGCACAAACGCTTACGTGTTAGACCTCCCCGAGGAATACGCAATAAGTCCCACATTCAATGTGGCTGACCTGGTGCCATACAGGGGTTCCACGGTGACACCTAGTGAAGGAATTGAGCCTGTCCCACTTTTTGAGAGAGCCCCCACCCACAAGAAAGTTCCACCAGCCCAGAGAGGCCAACGGGAGCAGATAGAGCGGATATTGGATGAACAGGTCACTGTCACCCGGAGCAAAGTATACGAGCGATACCTGGTCAGGTGGAAGGGCCGGCCTCCTACAGATGACTCATGGGTGAGCAGGGAGGATCTTCAGCAGCTGGACCCTGATCTCCTGGAGCATTACCGCAGCCGAGAAGACCCTTACTCGACAGAGTCGAGTTCTTCCCAGTCCAGGGGAGTTGATGGGGACATCACTCAGAGCTCCCTCTGGCTCGACACATCTCTCCCCTCTGGAGACGGATAGGATGACTTGATGGGGCCTCGACGGCACTGGATCTCACTACTATAGACATCTTGATGTATTTTCTCCTTTGTTGAGTCCTTTTGATGTATTTCACTTCTATTTTTGAGTCTTGCCCTAGGTGCTCTTATTAGTGGGTCATCATATTGGACTTGTCTGGTCTTTTGGCCCATTAGGGAGCTAGGCCCACGGGCGCCCCCTTCTTGCACCCTTGGTTATCTGTTATTTCCCTTTTTCTCAAGGGCTTTTGTACAAAGTTGGGTTCCCTATATATAGAACCCCAACTCCCACTTGAGAAGGTAATGAAGATTTGAAGACTTGAGCATAATTGCAATCCCCCTCTCTCTCTCTAGTTCTCTCTCCCTCTCTCTCTCCTTGGGGCGGATCCCCCTCTCTCTCCTCCCCCTTCTCTCTCTCTCCCAAGGGCGAACCTGCCCCTTCACCTCCTCTCTCTCTCCTCCACCTCAGCTGCCACCTCCCCCTCCAACCTTTCACCTCCCCTAGGCCACTTAACCCCCATCAATTCCCTCCCCTTCCCAAGTGACTCTTCCTATTCCCCATACACCTTCCCCACCTCCAATACACCCCTCCCTCTTCCCCAAGCAACCTTCCCACTCCCCCACACCTTCATTCACACCCCAAGACCATTCAAACTCCAGCCCCCCCTCCACCTATTGCGCAAACAGCCACCCCCCCCTTACATCCTTGCCATGGCCGAACCCCACCTCCACCTCCACTAGCTTCGCCCCCACTTCCTCTCCATCCTCCTACCCCTTCCTCCACTCCCACACAACCCCCCTGCCACCTACGAACACCCCCACCCTCTCCACCTCCACCAAACACTAGCCTCCCTTGCCTCCATCCCACCCCCTCTCTACATCCTGCCCCACTACAGGTAGCAGAAGAAGACACGTCTTGCAGAGGCTCCCCCGAACTCATACAGTGGCTTCTGAAGGCAAGGCGTACCATTCTGGAAAGGGCTCCCAGTCCTCTTCCCAGGCGAAGTGGAAGCACTCCGTTCCAAGTTCGTGGCCACCCGTAAGAGCCGATCTCCTCCGACAGCGTCTGGAACTAGCTGCAGAGCACCAGAGTCCGACTAGAAGCTCAACCACGGTCGACAGCGACAGATCCAGACTGAAGTTTCTTCTCCAAAGATCTTCCTCTCCCTATCCCCGATCAGGAGCAAGAAACGGAACCCCGTTCGGCCTCCGGGAGCTAGAGTTCCAAATTTTCTCCCACCGTCGTTCGGGTCTGCCTCCTGCTGTCTGCCGTGACCAGATCCCACTCAACGGATCCCTCCTGTCCACCCCGACCTCAGAAGGAGTCTCCGTCAGCTTTTCTGTGCAGAGGACTTGTCCACGGATCCAACAACTCCGACGGATCGAGATTCTGAGTCCGGAAGCCCCAGGTACAACTTCTGCATCCGGCTGCATCCATTCTGAAGCTGCCAACCCCAGATTCCGACGTCCTGTTCGAGTCTCCACCACGACCACCAGCGACGGCAGAAGAATTTGACATAAATCTGAGGCATCCCTGTACCTGTTACGAAGCCATCCTCACTGATCTCGTCATCGGAAAAATTCCTGAGAGCAAGCTACGACTGCAACAGCGACCTCCTGTCCCCTCCAACAACAAGTGGGCAGAACCACGTCGGCACCCGTTCCGTCATCCTCGGCGGAATTCTCTCTCTCGCCTGGCCGGCTTAGTGCCCCTCCCTGCGTGGAGGTAGTGTTTGATGTAATTGTGATTACCCCACCCCTAGTTCAACCCTCCTGCGTGGGGTGTAGTTCATGTAACTAGCAGCCCAAGCTTCATCGGCGCAGTGTGCGGGGATCACACTTCCCCGCTCGCCCACGTCTCCAAACGGGGTTGGTTTCTTCAAACCAACCAGGTGAGCTCTAAAACTTTGCTCCATTTATATTAGTGTCTGTTTGTTTAATATCCGTAGACATAGCTCCGTTGCGCAAGAAAGTGAGTGCCCGTTCCCGGAGCCATCATCATTGAGTGGTCACCGTGGTCATCGTGAGAGAGTGGGACCTTGTGCCCCAAGTGGCACCGGCCAGCCCCAAAGTGTGGGCCACGTACCCTCGGGAGGATAACCCTAGCCCTGCTGGCACTCTACCAGTTAGGGTCTTGATCCATCACCTCCTTCTAGCATCATATAGTTACCCGGGGCTTGCGAGTGTGCGACGGCGTTTCGGTCTCAATTTATCATTTTACTTGCTATGTGATTGTGAATGCGGATTAGGTCCGAGGTTTGCGTTTGCTTGCTGCATACCCTATACTTGTGTCACATCAAATTGGTATCAGAGCAAGTTTTAGACTTGTCTCTACAAGCCTAGGTCCAAGGGCTCTTGCACTTCCACCCGCGTGTCAATCTCTTCTCCTTCGTGCATGTCAACCCGTAGAGGCACCGCTTACCAAACCAACCCCCCAACTTCCGATCCCCCCATGAGTTCCCATTCTCAGGGCAATCAAGGCATCCCTAGTGAAGTCCCACCTGCCCCTATGGAGCAAGTTGACCCTATCCTTAGGGCTATCCTAGAGAAACTTGATGGACTTACCACCCGAATGGATAAGCTAGAGGAATTAAGGGCCCCACCTAGGATCCCTGCCCAAAGAACCCCCCCTCCACAAGTTGAACCGGGTAGGGAAGACCTTGAGAATGAGTGGTACCACGAACCGGAGAGGCCTCAACGGCCCCGACATCATGAGAGAATCCCACCTAGGAACTATGCCCAAAGATTTCCCCCTCCGCGGGATTAACATGAGAGGGACGACATAGATGATGGGTGGTATCGTGAACAAGAGAGAGCTCCTCAACCACGACACTATGAGAGGCGACCACGTGAGGATCATGATGAACTCCTATTAAGAATGATCAAAGTGGAAGCCCCTAATTTTGATGGGTCTCACAACCCTAGTGTCTACAAAGATTGGGAGCATGGCATGGATCAATACTTCGAGTGGTACCCCATGACCGAGGAGAGGAAGGTTAGGTTGGCCAAGATGCACCTCCTTAAACTAGCCAAAACCTATTGGCTAAAGGTTGAAAACCAAAGGAGGATCAGGCGTGAGGAACCCATTAACACTTGGATTGACATGAAAGATCAACTTAGGAACAAATACCTTCCCATCTCCTATAGCCAACTTCTTCTTGATGAATGGCAAAGCCTTACCCAAGAGGGAAAGACCGTGGAAGAGTATATTGAGAAATTTGATTCATATCTCCTAAGGTGCGGTGTGGTTGAGGATCCAGCCGTTACCTTATCCCGGTTTAGGAATGGTCTCCTTCCCCACATCAAACGGGAGCTCTTTATGAGGGAAGTGCATAGCTTGGAAATTGCCTATCAAATAGCTCGGGATGTAGAGAGATTCTCCAGAAATCCTAGGTTTGCCCCTCCCAAAGGGTCAGGACCACGTCCCAACCTCCCTCCTTTGTTAAGAACACCACCCCCCAGCGGGGGAACTCCTACAAGACCCTCCCCGCCACCCACCACACCCAATCCTCCCCCTAGAAAGGAAGACAACTCCAAAGGGAAGACCCCAATGAGTAGCACGATCAAGTGTTTCCAATGCCATGGCTATGGCCACATAGCCTCCCACTGTCCCTCTAAGGGGTTATCAAGCCTAGTTATTGAGGGTGGACCTTCTACTACTCAGGAAACACATGAGGGTACTATTGAGGATTATCAGGCCAATTTAGAATGGGAAGAGGAATACCATGAGCAATTCTATGAAGAAGGAGTAGAGGAGGACCCCCACTCCAGCCACCTAGGGGTGATAAGGTGCACCCTCACACAACCACAAGAGGATGATTGGCGGAGGACTTCCATTTTTCACACATTTGTCAAAATCGGGGACCATGTTAGGAAGGTCATCCTAGACAATGGGAGTTGTGTCAACGCCGTGTCTCCGGACACCGTCAAACTCCTAGGACTTACCCCTACATCCCACCCCAAACCTTACCGTGTGTCCTGGATAAACAACCACTCCCTACCCGTCAACACATGTTGCCTTATCCCCATCACCTTTTCATCCTACCAAGGGCAAATATGGTGCGATATCATACCTATGGCTGTAGGAAGCATCCTATTGGGGAGACCTTGGATATATGATGTCAATGCCACTATCCATGGAAAAACAAACACTTGCACCTTTGACCACGAGGGGAAGACTATCCGTCTCAACCCCTCCCCTCCCCAAAAAGAACCACCCACCAAGGGAATCCTTCCCACACCACCAAAACCCAAGGCCTCGATTGCTCCAACCAAATCTCAACACAAAGTCACACACCTGCAACTCCGACAGTCAAAGGCCTCCACCTTATCACCAAGAAAGAGCTCGAAGAAGAGATAACCCGGGGGGCACCCCTTTGTGCCATTGTCATATGCCTTGGGGAGGCAACTCCCTCCAACCCTCACCCCGTGGAAATCCACCCTCTCTTGGAAGAATTTAAGGACGTTTTTCCCAAGGAACTCCCCGACCAACTACCACCCATGAGGGATGTCCAGCACGCTATAGATCTTGTCCCAGGAGCCACCCTCCCAAACATGCCCCACTATCGCCTCAATCCCACCGAACATGCTGAGTTAAGGAGGCAAGTGGAGGAACTGATTAGAAAGGGGTTTCTTAGGCTGAGCAAAAGCCCATGTGCCGTCCCGGCCCTCCTCACACCAAAAAAAGACGGGACATGGCGAATGTGTATTGATAGCAGGGCCATCAACAAGATTACTGTCAAATATAGGTTTCCCATACCTAGACTTGACGACATGCTGGACATGCTCGCCGGAGCCACCATATTTTCCAAAATAGACCTCAAAAGTGGCTATCATCAGGTTAGGATAAGGCCCGGGGATGAATGGAAAACAGCCTTTAAAACCAAGGATGGACTTTATGAATGGCTGGTGATGCCTTTTGGGCTTTCAAATGCCCCAAGTACCTTCATGCGCCTTATGACCGAGGTCCTGAGGCCCTACATTGGAGTCTTCCTGGTAGTTTATTTTGATGACATCCTCATTTACAGCCGAACCAAGGAAGCCCACCTCAGTCATCTAAGGCAAGTTTGCACCACCCTTAGGAAGGAAAGCCTCTTTGCCAATTTAGGGAAGTGTCACTTTATGACCCAATCCATCACCTTCCTGGGGTATGTTGTCTCCACAGTTATCCATGGACCCTGACAAAGTCCAAGCCATCATCAATTGGCCTGAACCTCGCACCCTCCATGAAGCCCGCAGTTTTCATGGGTTAGCCACCTTTTACCGGAGGTTCATCAGGGGGTTCAGCACCATCACAGCCCCTATCACCGATTGCCTCAAAAAGGGGACCTTTGTGTGGACCAAGACCGCCACTAGAGCCTTCCAAGAGCTCAAAGAGAGAATGACCCAAGCCCCTGTCTTATGCCTCCCTGATTTCTCCAAAGTCTTTGAAGTGACTTGCGATGCCTCAGGGGTAGGAATTGGTGGGATCCTTAGCCAGGAAGGACACCCAGTGGCCTACTTTAGCGAAAAACTGTGTGATGCCAGGATGAGGTACTCCACCTACGACAAGGAATTCTATGCTGTGGTACAATCCCTCCGGCATTGGAGACACTACCTCTTGCCTAATGAGTTTGTCATATTCTCCGACCATGAGGCCCTGAAATACCTCAACTCCCAGCAGAAACTGAATGCTCGGCATGCCCGATGGGTCGAACACATCCAGGCTTACACATTTGTAATCAAACACAAGGCTGGGAGTGAAAACCGAGCAGCCGATGCCCTCAGTAGGAGAATTTCCTTGCTAGCTACCATACAGGTGGAAGTCATAGGATTTGAAAGACTCAAAGAAGAGTACTCTGCTTGCCCGGACTTTGGCCCAATCCATACCACTCTGTCCACCCTCTCACCAAAGGAACACCAAGGATTCATTTTAGAGGACGGGTTCATTTTTAAAAGCCATAGGCTTTGCATACCAAGGACCTCTCTACGGGATTTTCTGATCTGGGAATTACATGCAGGAGGCTTGGCTGGACACTTTGGGATTCACAAAACCATTGCCTTGGTAGAAGGACAATTCCATTGGCCCAGCCTCAAAAGGGATGTGGCCAAAATTGTGAGGCAATGCCGCACATGTGCAACCGCTAAGCAAATCAAACAAAACACAGGCCTGTACACTCCCTTACCAGTCCCAGACCGACCTTGGCAAGATCTTAGCATGGACTTCGTACTAGGGCTACCCCGGACCCAAAGGAAACATGACTCCATTTATGTCGTGGTGGACCGATTCTCTAAAATGGCTCATTTCATCCCCTGTTCCAAAACCTCAGACGCCTCCCATGTGGCCCGTCTATTCTTTGAAGAGGTGGTCCGACTCCATGGTCTACCCAAGACCATTATCTCAGATAGGGACGTCAAATTCACCAGCTACTTTTGGAAGACCCTCTGGCATCTTATGGGGACCCTGCTTAAGTTTTCCACAGCCTACCACCCCCAAACCGATGGACAGACTGAAGTTGTCAATCGGAGCTTGGGGAACCTTCTACGGTGCCTTGTTGAGGATCGCCCTGGGAATTGGGATCTCATATTACCCCAGGCAGAGTTTGCATACAACAATTCTGTGAATAGGTCGATAGGGATGAGCCCGTTTGAAGCTGTGCATGGGTACAAGCCTAGAACCCCTACAGATCTCATTCCTTTGCCACCGCATGCTAGAGTGTCTATTAGTGCTGAGTCGTTTGCCCAACACATGAAGGAATTGCATGAGGAAATCCGCAAACACATTAACAAAAGCAATGAGGTGTATAAAAAGTCGGCCGACTCCCACCGCCGCCACCAGGAGTTTCACGTAGGTGATTATGTGATGGTACGAACTGAGAGGCTTTCCCCTGGGAATGTCTCCAAATTGAGGTCGCGTGGATCAGGCCCCTTCCAGGTTCTAAAGAGGATTGGCACAAACGCTTACGTGTTAGACCTCCCCGAGGAATACGCAATAAGTCCCACATTCAATGTGGCTGACCTGGTGCCATACAGGGGTTCCACGGTGACACCTAGTGAAGGAATTGAGCCTGTCCCACTTTTTGAGAGAGCCCCCACCCACAAGAAAGTTCCACCAGCCCAGAGAGGCCAACGGGAGCAGATAGAGCGGATATTGGATGAACAGGTCACTGTCACTCGGAGCAAAGTATACGAGCGATACCTGGTCAGGTGGAAGGGCCGGCCTCCTACAGATGACTCATGGGTGAGCAGGGAGGATCTTCAGCAGCTGGACCCTGATCTCCTGGAGCATTACCGCAGCCGAGAAGACCCTTACTCGACAGAGTCGAGTTCTTCCCAGTCCAGGGGAGTTGATGGGGACATCACTCAGAGCTCCCTCTGGCTCGACACATCTCTCCCCTCTGGAGACGGATAGGATGACTTGATGGGGCCTCGACGGCACTGGATCTCACTACTATAGACATCTTGATGTATTTTCTCCTTTGTTGAGTCCTTTTGATGTATTTCACTTCTATTTTTGAGTCTTGCCCTAGGTGCTCTTATTAGTGGGTCATCATATTGGACTTGTCTGGTCTTTTGGCCCATTAGGGAGCTAGGCCCACGGGCACCCCCTTCTTGCACCCTTGGTTATCTGTTATTTCCCTTTTTCTCAAGGACTTTTGTACAAAGTTGGGTTCCCTATATATAGAACCCCAACTCCCACTTGAGAAGGTAATGAAGATTTGAAGACTTGAGCATAATTGCAATCCCCCTCTCTCTCTCTAGTTCTCTCTCCCTCTCTCTCTCCTTGGGGCGGATCCCCCTCTCTCTCCTCCCCCTTCTCTCTCTCTCCCAAGGGCGAACCTGCCCCTTCACCTCCTCTCTCTCTCCTCCACCTCAGCTGCCACCTCCCCCCCCAACCTTTCACCTCCCCTAGGCCACTTAACCCCCATCAATTCCCTCCCCTTCCCAAGTGACTCTTCCTATTCCCCATACACCTTCCCCACCTCCAATACACCCCTCCCTCTTCCCCAAGCAACCTTCCCACTCCCCCACACCTTCATTCACACCCCAAGACCATTCAAACTCCAGCCCCCCCTCCACCTATTGCGCAAACAGCCACCCCCCCCTTACATCCTTGCCATGGCCGAACCCCACCTCCACCTCCACTAGCTTCGACCCCACTTCCTCTCCATCCTCCTACCCCTTCCTCCACTCCCACACAACCCCCCTGCCACCTACGAACACCCCCACCCTCTCCACCTCCACCAAACACTAGCCTCCCTTGCCTCCATCCCACCCCCTCTTCTACATCCTGCCCCACTACAGGTAGCAGAAGAAGACACGTCTTGCAGAGGCTCCCCCGAACTCATATAGTGGCTTCTGAAGGCAAGGCGTACCATTCTGGAAAGGGCTCCCAGTCCTCTTCCCAGGCGAAGTGGAAGCACTCCGTTCCAAGTTCGTGGCCACCCGTAAGAGCCGATCTCCTCCGACAGCGTCTGGAACTAGCTGCAGAGCACCAGAGTCCGACTAGAAGCTCAACCACGGTCGACAGCGACAGATCCAGACTGAAGTTTCTTCTCCAAAGATCTTCCTCTCCCTATCCCCGATCAGGAGCAAGAAACGGAACCCCGTTCGGCCTCCGGGAGCTAGAGTTCCAAATTTTCTCCCACCGTCGTTCGGGTCTGCCTCCTGCTGTCTGCCGTGAACAGATCCCACTCAACGGATCCCTCCTGTCCACCCCGACCTCAGAAGGAGTCTCCGTCAGCTTTGCTGTGCAGAGGACTTGTCCACGGATCCAACAACTCTGGTGGATTGAGATTCTGAGTCCGGAAGCCCCAGGTACAACTTCTGCATCCGGCTGCATCCATTCTGAAGCTGCCAACCCCAGATTCCGACGTCCTGTTCGAGTCTCCACCACGACCACCAGCGACGGCAGAAGAATTTGACATAAATCTGAGGCATCCCTGTACCTGTTACGAAGCCATCCTCACTGATCTCGTCATCGGAAAAATTCCTGAGAGCAAGCTACGACTGCAACAGCGACCTCCTGTCCCCTCCAACAACAAGTGGGCAGAACCACGTCGGCACCCGTTCCGTCATCCTCGGCGGAATTCTCTCTCTCGCCTGGCCGGCTTAGCGCCCCTCCCTACGTGGAGGTAGTGTTTGATGTAATTGTGATTACCCCACCCCTAGTTCAACCCTCCTGCGTGGGGTGTAGTTCATGTAACTAGCAGCCCAAGCTTCATCGGCGCAGTGTGCGGGGATCACACTTCCCCGCTCGCCCACGTCTCCAAACGGGGTTGGTTTCTTCAAACCAACCAGGTGAGCTCTAAAACTTTGCTCCATTTATATTAGTGTCTGTTTGTTTAATATCCGTAGACATAGCTCCGTTGCGCAAGAAAGTGAGTGCCCGTTCCCGGAGCCATCATCATTGAGTGGTCACCGTGGTCATCGTGAGAGAGTGGGACCTTGTGCCCCAAGTGGCACCGGCCAGCCCCAAAGTGTGGGCCACGTACCCTCGGGAGGATAACCCTAGCCCTGCTGGCACTCTACCAGTTAGGGTCTTGATCCATCACCTCCTTCTAGCATCATATAGTTACCCGGGGCTTGCGAGTGTGCGACGGCGTTTCGGTCTCAATTTATCATTTTACTTGCTATGTGATTGTGAATGCGGATTAGGTCCGAGGTTTGCGTTTGCTTGCTGCATACCCTATACTTGTGTCACATCAGTTACCTTCTTATTTTCAAGGGGAGCGGTGCTCGCCTCTAGAGAACCCTTAGGTTACCTTCTTCTTTATTTGTGGGCAACTTACCCTAGTGGAGCATGGCTGGTGACGTTTCATTGGAAGAACTTCCTGAGGTTGACGGAGTTCCACGTCCTGGGCACCTCTCTCCCCCCATGCATCACTAGCCTGTACGCTACTTTGCCGGGTGCTTCTGCTACCCGGTATGGGCCTTCCCAATTAGGTGCGAGTTTTCCTGCGGCTCCTCGCGGGTCAGCCACGCTTGCTAGCCGTAGGACCAGATCCCCGGGGAAGAAGTGTCGCTTCTTAACTCAGGCATTGTAATACTGCGCCAGCTTCTGCTGATATCCCACAAGCTTTATCTGGGCGTTGGTTCTTCTTTCTTCGAGCAAGTCCAGGTTTTCTCGCATTGCCTGGTTGTTCCTGGCCTCATCAAAATGTCCCACTCATAACGAGGGGTTGGATATCTCCACCGGGACTACTGCCTCAGCTCCGTAGGCGAGATGAAAGGGCGTCTCCCCGGTGGCAGCTCTAGCGATGGTCTGGTGAGCCCATAGGACGTAGGGGATTGAATCAATCCATGCGTCGCCTGCTTGGTCCATGCGAGTCTTGATGCCGTGGAGTAGAGTCCGGTTGGCATTTTCCACCAACCCGTTGGCTTGGGGATGTCCCACTAAGGTGTAGTGGTTCCAGATCCCCAACTCCGAGCACTTCTCCTGAAAGGTGGTGCTCGCGAACTGTCTGCCATTGTCGGTAGTGAGAACCCTGGGGATCCCAAACCAGCAAATGATGCTCCGTAGCACGAATTTCCAAGCTGTTTCGCTTGTTATTTTTTCCAATGGCTCGGCTTCGATCCATTTGGTGAAGTAGTCGATGGCGACTATGAGGAATTTCTTCCTCCCTTGTGCCTCAGGGAAGGGCCCCAGTATGTCGATCCCCCACCTCGCAAATGGGCGAGGCTTCATCAAGGTGTGGAGCTGCGTCGCCGGCTGGTGGTGTAGGTGGGAGTACTTCTAGCATTGGGGGCATCTTCGGACGTAGTTGAGGTAATCTTGCTGTAAGGTGGGCCTCCAATACCCTTGTCGGATCAGCGTCCTCGCGAGTGCTCGTCCTCCCACATGACTTCCGCAGAGTCCTTCATGGACTTCCTGGATGGCCTGGTTGGCTTCCGTAAGGAAGAGGCACTTGAGTAGAGGAGCTGAGAGAGACCGGCGATATAGCCAGCCATCCACCATAGTGAAGTGTGCCGCTCTCGCCCGCGTGCGCCGTGCTTCGGCGTGATCGTCGGGGAGCTATTGTCGAAGGAGGAAACCGAGTAGACGATCCATCCAGGATGGTTCGTAGTCGATGGCGTTCACCTGGAGTGTCACGCCCTAAGCCTTTATTACAGTGGAAGACTAACTCAGGGAATCGTGAACAGCTAGCATGGAAAGCCTCTTGCAAGCAAGAACGATCAGAGCGTAAGACAATCACACATAAGAATGTAATTGCACAATAATTTACTCAAACTCCAACTTTATTTCATTAATAATCAAAATATTCTAATACAATAACATTTCAACCTTTATTAATCCATCAGACTCAAGGAAAAAGAAAATAACAAAGACTCGATCTAAACAATATTGACTTTCCTAAGTCTTCACTCACATTTTGATAAGACTTTCATTCGCTCTCGGACCCGCTACTTGTATAACTCGAATCCGAATTCGTATCACTTTTATTTCTTGAAAAGATTGGAAAATAGGTAATGAGCACACTTGCCCAGTAGGTATCTTCGCATCAACATGAAGGCACTATTAAAATGATTAACATTTTAGCTCTAGAGAAATAAGGTAAAAATCATGCGAATGCGATCAATCATGTGATTAAACCAAAGTAACAACGATGATCACCTAAGATAGAATGAGCAAGTATGATTTAGCAAGAATGTAACAAGAACATGATATGGCCTTTCATGAACAAGAATATACTAGAAAGTTATGTAACAATCAAGAATGTACTCTTCACTTAGTAGCAAGTACTTCATGAATTTCGGTGGAATATCATGTAACAAGCAAGATAGTCATGTCGTGCCGTGGATCTTCACTTATTTATCGAGAAAGTACTCCCAGCGCAATGCGACGCCAGTAGCATCATACCCCATGGTTTATAATAGTATGTTTCCGACAATCAATCGAGGGGACTAGCATAGAGCACTTGAACACAATCAGTGCTCGATCACATCTTCAAGTATAAATGAAGCTACTTCCACGCATGTAAATAATGTGGCCAAGAAAGTGCAATTTCAACAATAGGTTCATGATAAAGTAATCCATCATAAGAATGCTTCTATTTGAAAAGAATTTCAATAAACTTATTAAAACTAGGTTATGCCATGAAAATAAATCGGCAGCATAACAGTATGTTTCTTAACTTTCATAATTTCAAATTAAGTGCTTTGAACAATATGACAGGTCCTATACCATCAACAATCCATCTTTGGAATATCAACTCTTGGGTCAAACCTCGGGTTAAAGTACTGTGACGGTCAATTAATGGGCCGTTACATGAACGTGACGGTCTATAATTGGGCCGTTAGAACGGGCAGAATCCAGAAAGAATAAATTGGACTCAGTAAATGTGACGGTTGTATACTGGACCGTTATATGTGCCTAACGGTCGAGTAATAGGCCGTTACATAGTCAAAACCAGAAAACATCGATAGTGCTTTCTAAACAATTTGGGCTTTAATGGTACAACCAACTCGGCGTCCTAGTAGGAATCCCAGGCTCGCGGAGAATTACGGAGGCCTTGAAACCAGATTTCCTAGTCCATTGGAAGGAATATCCAATAGAGAGGTCCTCAAGTCCAAGAATATGTTCCTATAGTGCAAAAGCGTAAACTAATGGTCATATACCGGAATATATGCCATGTACTTAAAGAAATTGACTCTATAGACGGAAAGAATGTGTAACGATGTGAAACCATGATAAAACTCCATCAATACATCATTTAAAATCATGGGTTTAATACAAAACTATAGAGTTTTAGCAAATGAAGTTAACATGTACTTAAAATAACTCAAAGTACTTTAGACATGCATGAATCAATTTATAAACTCAAAGTTCATGAAGATAGGTCAAAACTTAGATAACTAGGCTTATTCATAAGCTACTTTGATTGTTCTCAATTCTGTCTCGAATTTACAGAACCCAACACTCTGGCGGTCTAAGACAGGCGCGTCATATAGCTATGACGGTTTATCGTGGATCCGTCAGAAGACTGTGACGCATTACTTTTGGTCTGTCAGAGATTACAGAGAACTCAAGTGTTACAGAGCATGTGACGGCTTATCGTAAGACCGCTATATTCGGTGACGGTCGAACTATGGACCGTTAGAGCCCTATTGACAGTGAATAAAATAAGAAGATTCTAAGGTTTTTAACTCACATCATGTCTGGAAATCATATATAAACTTCTACATAATAGAACGAAGGTTAAGCTAACAATATGCATGGGTTTTCTATGAATTGACAAGAAGGTTCTTTTTTAGCTTAGTTAGGGCTAAGAATATGCATGCATGATATACAAGTGCATAGGTCCTAGTAAAACATGAAATTCTCTACATGAAATCGAGCAAAACAAGAGGGTTTTTACTCCTATCACGAAGTTCCTGCGATTCATGAGATAACTTACCTCTTTACTGGGCTTTCAACTTCCAATTTGTGACTGCAAGACACGCCCTAGTTCTTCCCTTTCTGTGAGTTTTCAGCAACTTCACGTCGCTCTAACTCCTCAATCTCTTGACCTAAGGACGTGAAATTTTGAGGGTAAGAAGGTGAAACTAAGGGGAACAGAAAGTTCTAAAGACACTTAGGCTAATTACCTCGATTTAGTGTTCTAATCTCCTGATCTTCAGTAGACTTTCGCTCAGATTCCTAGGTTGCTATGGTCGACCCAGCAACTTTGGAAGCTTTAAACTCCTTGTGTAGTTGATCTCCTAGCACAAAATTTTGAGAAGATTAGTCATATGTATAAGGAACAAAAAGTTCTAAAGAACTTACCCAAAATACTATCTCCTTACCTTAGTTCCATGCGAGCCAATGTAGGGGTCGCGCAGGTCAAAACTAGGGTCTGTTTATAGGTTCTAGCTAGGGTTTGAGGATTAGATCGATTCTAGAGTCCTTGTTAAATCTTAGATCGACTTTTGAGAGTCCTTGTTAAAGCTTAGATCAACTTTTGAGAGTCCTTAACACGTTTACTAGTCCTCCCATCTCGATCCCTAAGAGATAGACTAGCAAAAATCTAATCTTTTTACTCTTTCTTCCATTCACGGAACTGACAGAGCGTAACGGTCGAGTCTTGGCACATTACATTCCTGTGGCGGTCGCACGATAGACCGCTACAGCCACTGTGCGCAGAATTCAACTTAATTCAAACTCTTTTATTTATTTTATCCACATAATTATCTATAAAATGATATTTATCCTTAAAAAATTCGTGAATAGGCTAAATAACCTTCTAGAATATGGGCCAAACTTAATGGGCTTGGTCCTTAAACCTTTTGGGTTTTATTTATCAAAGCTGGATTAATATTTTTACATAATTGGGCCTTATAATCAATTCCAGAAAATTCTTAAGATAATCCAAAAAATATTTATATAGATTTTAGGGCACTACACCCTCCCCCACTTAGAAGAATTTGGTCCCCAAATTCAATTCATGGATTATATGGAGAGTGTACTTACAGTTGAATAATTCCGGGAATCTTTTCTGCATGGCTTCTTCTGTTTCCCAAGTTGCTTCGAACGGCCATGATTTCTTCCATTGAATTTTGACCATAGGAATAGCTTTATTCCTTAGTTGACACACTTCCCGTTGCAGAATCTTTATTGGTGTTTGCTCGTGCGTCATATCTTTCTGAATCTCCAAATTATCGTAGGTGATAATATGGTAAGGATCATATACACACTTTTTCAGCATAGAGACGTGAAATATGCCATGAACTCTGCTAATTATGGAGGTAAGGCTAATCTATAAGCCACTTCACTGACCCGATCGAGAATTTCAAACGGGCCAATGAACCTCGGAGTTAGCTTGCCTTTGATGCCAAATCTTCGAATACCACGACCCGGAGAAACTTTCAAATACACATGATGTCCTACCTGAAACTCCAAGTCGCGCCTTCGATTATCAGCATAAGATTTTTACCTATCTTGTGCAATCTGCAATCTTTCTCGAATGAGCTTAATTTTTTCTGAAGAATCCCTGATAATGTCGGGGCCTAGAATTTGCATTTCCCCTATTTCGTTCCAACATATCGGTGATCTACAACTTTTTTCATATAAAGCTTCAAAAGGTGCCATCTGTATACTAGCCTGATAATTGTTGTTATATGTAAATTCTACGAGAGGCAAGTGATCATGTGAACTTCCTCCAAAGTCAATAGCACAAGCCCTGAGCATATCTTCCACCACTTGATTTGTTCTTTCAGTTTGACCATCAGTTTGTGGATGGAATGCCGTGCTAAAGTTCAGTCTGGTCCCTAATGAATGTTGTAGACCCTTCCGGAATTGCGATGTGAATCTAGGATCTCTATCAGATACGATAGTGACAGGGACACCATGTAGCTTGACAATTTCCTTTATGTATAAGGCTGCTAGAATGTCCACAGACCATCAACTTTTGATCGGTGGAAAGTGTGCCGATTTAGTCAATCGGTCTATGATTACCCATATACCGTCATGTCCCCCTCTTGTCTTTGGTAAACCCATGATGAAATCCATCTCTATACTCTCCCATTTCCATGCTAGAATATCTAAGGGATGTAATTTACCTGCGGGTCTAAAATGCTCTACCTTTACTTGTTGGCAAATGAGATAGTGAGACACGAAATCAGCTATTTCCCTCTTCATATTGGGCCACCAGAAGTTTCTTTTGAGATCTTGATACATTTTTATACCAGCTGGATGAATGGTGTACTTGGATTTATGTGCTTCTTCTAGGATCAGTTTCTTTGTATCCTCATAATCTAGTACACACACTCGACCCTTAAATAACAATCTTCCGTCATTGGAAATAGAAAAATCCGACCTCTGTTCTATGTTGGTCTTAATCTCCAATAACATGGGATCATCATTTTGCAGCTTGACCAGATCTTCTATTAATGTAGGTTGAGCTTGAATATTAGCTGTGAAATAATCTTCTTCCTTCATGTCAATATCTAAGTTCAATTGAGCAAATTGAGGAATATGATTGGTTTCCCATTGGTTTTCTGTTGAGTGCATCGGCTACAGCATTAGCCTTGTCAGGATGATATTGAATAGCAAAATTAAAGTCCTTGAGATATTCTAACCATCTCCTCTGCCTCATATTTAACTCCTTTTGAGAGAATAAGTATTTCAAGCTCTTGTGGTCTGAGTAGACCGTGAATTTCTCTCCATAGAGATAATGACGCCAAATCTTTAAGGTGAAGATAACAACTGCCAATTCCAAGTCATGCACAGGATTATTTTCCTCGTGACGCTTCAACTGTCTTGAAGAATAACAGATTACCTTTCCATTTTACATGAGGACGCACCCTAAGCCAATGGCAGACGCATCCGTATATACTTCGAATCCACCACCCTCCACCGGTAGTGCTAGAATAGGAGCTGTAGTAAGATGGTTCTTAAGAGTGTAAAAACTCTTTTCACATTCCTCTGACCAGATAAAATGATTTTCTTTTCTTGTGAGTCTAGTTATAGGAATAGTAAGTTTTGAGAAGTCCTTAATGAATCTCCTATAATAACCAGCTAGACCCAAAAAGCTCCTTACTTCTGATACAGTCGTTGGCCGGCTCCAGTTTCTGACAGATTCTACTTTAGAAGGATCCACAATAATATCTTCTTTTAAAATAATGTGGCCTAGGAATGAAACTTCCTTGAGCCAGAACTCACACTTGTTAAGCTTGGCATAAATTTTATGTTCTCTAAGTGTTTGCATAGCTATCCTCAGATGTTCTTCATGATCCTCTTTTGTCTTGGAATATACCAGGATGTCATCAATGAAGACAACGATGAACAGGTCCAGATATGACTAGAAAATATTGTTCATAAGTTGCATAAATGTTGCTGGGGCATTTGTTAACCCGAACGGCATCACCACAAATTCATAGTGGCCATAACGACTTCGAAAAGCCGATTTATAAATATCTTCTTCTTTAATTATAAGCTGATGATATCCTGACCTGAGGTCAATCTTGGAGAAATACTCTGCTTCCGAAAGCTAATCGAAGAGCTCATCAATACGCGACAATGGATACTTATTTTTGATTGTAAGTTGATTCAGTCGCCGGTAGTCTATACACAACCCGAGAGAGCCATCCTTCTTCTTGACAAAAAGAACTGGTGCACCCCAGGGGGATGTGCTAGGTCTTATGAAACCTCTGTCTAGTAGTTCCTGCAACTATCTTTTTAGTTCCTTAAGTTCCGTGGGGGACATCATGTAAGGGGCTATAGAAACAGGTGTTGCTCTGAAATGAGTTTGATGGTGAAGTTTACTTCCCTCTCGGGTGGTAAACTGGGTAACTCGGACGGGAACACATCTGGGAACTCATTTACAATAGGGATGTCTGCTATGATAATTTCCTTGGACTCGGTAACAATTACAGAAGCAAGAAAAGCTTCACATCCTTACGAAATAAGTTTACAAGCGTGAAGAGAGGATATGATAGTGGGATGTTTCCTATACTTGATGCCAAGGAAAGAAAATCTTGGGAGACCGGGTTTTCGAAAGGATATAATCCTATTTCAGCAGTTAATATCAGCATCATGATCTATGAGTCAATCTACCCCTAAAATGGCATCATAACCTTTCATGTCAAGGCATACTAAGTTTGCGGGGAGACTGTGATCTTCCACTATTACCTCACTATCAGGATAATACTCAGTAAGTTTTGTTCCAGAACCTAAGGGTGTAGTAATAGCAAGATCGGAAGGTAAGGAAACTGATGCAATTGGTAATATTTTTGCAAAAGTAGTGGAGATAAAAGAATGAGAGGCATCAGTATCAAATAGCACAAATGCAGGACGGAAACATATTTGGAGGGTACCTTCCATAAGTCCACCATCCTTGGGTGCTTCTTCTTCTTCTAGAACAGCATTGAGGTGAGCTTGCCTCTTACGTCCTCTAGCAGACGATTGATCCTTCATGAGGGGGCAATCTGGCATACGATGCTCCCTGCGTCCGCAATATAGACACGCACCAAGGTGCTTCCAACATTCTTCAACCGAATGGCCAAACTTCTCGTAAAATGTGCAAGCCGCCATGACTTGCTCCTTCTCCTCTTTGGCTTTCTTGTGCTTCTGGGAACTTCCACCGTTCCAGCTCCTGGATCTTTTCGTACTATCACAGCTTTTATGAGGTTCCGTGATGCTGAATTTCTCCTTCTTATAACGTCAATCAAATCGTCGGCTAGACTCTTCTCCCTTTCCTTTCAATTTCTCGACCTTCTCTAAGGCCCTCTCACATAAATATGCCCGCTGAACCATCTCCGTATAGGTACGGATGTTTTGGGTCCCGAGCTGCTGAATGAAACCGGGTCGTAACCCGTCCATAAACTAATTAGCCTTCAATAAATCGGTACTGATTAAATGCGGTGCATAGGGTGCTAGTCTGGAGAATTGAAGTTCATACTCCGCGACTGTCATCATTCCCTGACGAAGAGAGGCGAACTCTACAGCCTTCCTTTCTTTAACATTCTCGGAAAAGTACTTAGCACGGAATAGAGTGAGAAAACCGTCCCATGTATGAGGTGCATCAGCCGGAGGTGTAGGTACTGATTTCCACCATGTGCGTGCATCTTTATTGAGTTGAAAGGTTGCGAGATGCACTTTTTCTTGATCTATCCATTGGATAACATCGAAGATGCGATTCATCTCATCTATCTAGTTTTCTACCTCATCCGGATTAGAAGAACCGTAGAAACGCGAATGGTTTAAGCTCCGAAAATTGCAATGCAAGTCACCAGCCCTTGCCCCTGCGCCTGCCTGGGCCATAGTTTGTAACGCCTGAGTAAGGTCGGCAACCGTTTGTTGCATGACACCCCAATCTACGCAATCAGCCATTGTAATAATGAGGTACCTGAGAGAAATAATAAATTATTAATTCTCATGGATTTAGAAAGAGATAAATCTTAAAACTAATTAACTATCTTATCCCGGGCTCTACCCAGTTCTCGCATAGGTGAGAAAATTTCTTCCTTATTTCATAGGTAAGGGTCCTTAACCCTTGGACTTATCCTATGACTTTCTTCCCTAAGTCTTAAGACTTAGGCTCTGATACCAACTTAACTGTCACGTCCCGAGCCTTTATTACAGCGGAAGACTAACTCGGGGAACCGCGAACAGCCAGCATGGTAAGCCTCTTGCAAGCAAGAACGATCAGAGCGCAAGACAATCAAACATAAGAATGCAATTGCACAATAATTTACTCAAACTCCAACTTTATTTCATTAATAATCAAAATATTCTAATACAATAACTTTTGAACCTTCATTAATCCATCAGACTCAAGGAAAAAGAAAAATTACAAAGACTCGATCTAAACAATATTGACTTTCTTAAGTCTTCACTCTCATTTTGATAAGACTTTCATTCGCCCTCGGACCCGCTACTTGTATAACTCGAATCCGAATTCGTATCACTTTTATCTCCTGAAAAGATTGAAAAATAGGTAATGAGTACACTTGCCCAGTAGGTATCTTCGCATCAACATGAAGGCACTATTAAAATGATTAACATTTTAGCTCTAGAGAAATAAGGTAAAAATCATGCGAATGCGATCAATCATGCGATTAAACCAAAGTAACAACGATGATCATATAAGATAGAATGAGCAAGTATGATTTAGCAAGAATGTAACAAGAACATGATATGGCCTTTCATGAACAAGAATATACTAGAAAGTCATGTAACAATCAAGAATGTACTCTTCACTTAGTAGCAAGTACTTCGTGAATTTTTGTGGAATATCATGTAACAAGCAAGATAGTCATGTCGTGCCGTGGATCTTCACTTATTTATCGAGAAAGTACTCCCAACGTAATGCGACGCCAGTAGCATCATACCCCATGGTTTATAATAATATGTTTCCGACAATCAGTCGAGGGGACTAGCATAGAGCCCTTGAACACAATCAATGCTCGATCGCATCTTCAAGTATAAATGAAGCTACTTCCACGCATGTAAATAATGTGGCCAAGAAAGTGCAATTTCAACAATAGGTTCATGATAAAGTAAGCCATCATAAGAAATTTGAAAATAATTTCAATAAACTTATTAAAACTAGGTTATGCCATGAAAATAAATCGGCAGCATAACAGTATGTTTCTTAACTTTCATAATTTAAAATTAAGTGTTTTGAATAATATGACAAGTCCTAGACTATCAACAATCCATCTAGGAACTTTGGAATATCAACTCTTGGGTCAAACCTCGGGTTAAAGAACTATGACGGTCAATTAATGGGACGTTACATGAACGTGACGGTCTATAATTGGGCCGTTACAGCGGGCTGAATCCAGAAAAAATAAATTGGACTCAGTAAATGTGACGGTTGTATACTGGACCATTATATGTGCCTGGTGGTCGAGTAATAGGCCGTTACATAGTCAAAACCAGAAAACATCGATAGTGCTTTCTAAATAATTTGGGCTTTAATGGTACAACCAACTCGGCGTCCTAGTAGGAATCCCAGGCTCGCGGAGAATTACGGAGGCCTTGAAACCAGATTTCCTAGTCCATTGGAAGGAATATCCAATAGAGAGGTCCTCAAGTCCAAGAATATGTTCCTATAGTGCAAAAGTGTAAACTAATGGTCATATACCGGAATATATGCCATGTACTTAGAGAAATTGACTCTATAGGCGGAAAGAATGTGTAACGATGTGAAACCATGATAAAACTCCGTCAATACATCATTTAAAATCATGGGTTTAATACAAAACTATAGAGTTTTAGCAAATGAAATTAACATGTACTTAAAATAACTTAAAGTACTTTAGACATGCATGAATCAATTTATAAACTCAAAGTTCATGAAGATAGGTCAAAACTTAGATAACTAGGCTTATTCATAAGCTACTTTGATTGTTCTCAATTCTGTCTCGAATTTACAGAACCCAGCACTCTGGCGGTCTAAGACAGGCACATCATATAGCTGTGACGGTTTATCGTGGATCCGTCAGAAGACTGTGGCGCACTGCTTTTGGTCCGTCAGAGATTACAGAGAACTTAAGTGTTACATAGCATGTGACGGCTTATCGTAAGACCGCTATATTCGGTGACGGTCGAACTATAGACCGTTAGGGCCCTATTGATAGTGAATAAAATAAGAAGATTCTAAGGTTTTTAACTCACATCATGTCTAGAAATCATATATAAACTTCTACATGATAGAACGAAGGTTAATCTAACAATATGCATGGATTTTCTGTGAATTGACCAGATGGTTTCTTTTTAACTTAGTTAGGGCTAAGAATATGCATGCATGATATACAAGTGCATAGGTCCTAGTAAAACATGAAATTCTCTACATGAAATCGAGCAAAACAAGATGACTTTTACTCCTATCATGAAGTTATTGCCATTCATGAGATAACCTACCTCTTTACTGGGCTTTCAACTTCCAGTTTGTGACTGCAAGACACGCCCTAGTTCTTCCCTTTCTATGAGTTTTCAGCAACTTCACGTCGCTCTAACTCCTCAATCTCTTGACCTAAGGACGAGAAATTTTGAGGGTAAGAAGGTGAAACTAAAGGGAACAGAAAGTTCTAAAGACACTTAGGCTAATTACCTCGATTTGGTGTTCTAATCTTCTAATCTTCAGTAGAATTTCGCTCAGATTCCTGGGTTGCTATTGTCGACCCAGCAACTTTGGAAGCTTTAAACTCCTTATGTAGTTGATCTCCTGGCACGAAATTTTGAGGAAGATTAGTCCTATGTATAAGGAATAAAAAGTTCTAAAGAACTTACCCGAAATACTATCTCCTTACCTTAGTTCCACACGAGCCAATGTAGGGGTCGTGCATGTCAAAACTAGGGTCTGTTTCTAGGTTCTAGATAGGGTTTGAGGATTAGATCGATTCTATAGTCCTTTTTAAAGCTTAGATCGACTTTTGAGAGTCCTTAACACGTTTACTAGTCCTCCCATCTCGATCCCTAAGAGATAGACTAGTAAAAATCCAATCTTTTTGCTCTTTCTTCCATTCACGAAACTGACAGAGCGTAACGGTCGAGTCTTGGCGCGTCACATTCCTGTGGCGGTCGCACGATAGACCGCTACAGCCACTGTGCACAGAATTCAACTTAATTCAAACTCTTTTATTTGTTTTATCCACATAATTATCTATAAAAGGATATTTATCCTAAAAAAATTTGTGAATAGGCTAAATAACCTTCTAGAATATGGGCCAAACTTAATGGGCTTGGTCCTTAAACCTTTTGTGTTTTATTTATCAAAGCTAGATTAATATTTTAACATAATTGGGCCTTATAATCAATTCCAGATAATTCTTAAGATAATCTAGAAATTATTTATATAAATTTTGGGGCACTACATGGAGTCTTGGATCGTCTATGCTTGGCGTTGATAGTTCCTCTATCAGGACTGACCTTGAGCTGGAGACCGTGGTGGCTGATGCTAGGCGGGAAAGGGCGTCTGCTCGGACGTTCTCCTCGCGTGGGATGTGGACCACTTCAAAATGGGCAAACTCATTCGCCGCGGCCTTGGCCTTCTCTAAATATTTCATCATGGAGGGGTCTCGGGCCTCGAACTCCCCCCTGACTTGTTTGGCGATGAGCATGGAGTCGTTGTATGCTCGCACACTTGAGGCCCCCAGGTGTTTCACCATGCGTAACCCAGAAAGGAGCGCCTCGTACTCGGCCACGTTGTTCGTGGTCGGGAAGTTGAAACGCAGGGCGTACTGTAGCTCCACTCCTTCTGGTGAGAGTAAGACTAGCCCCGTACCGCTGCCCGCGGCGCAGGAGGATCCATCGACGTATAGCTTTCAGGCGGGCCCCGAGGACTGCTCGGGTGAATCCTCGGCAGGTAGGGTGCATTCGGCGACGAAGTCCGCGAGAGCCTGGGCCTTGATCGCTGTCCTCGGTTGGAACTTGATGTCGAATTCTCCCAACTCGATGGCCCACTTGACCAGTCTTCCAGACGCATCAGGGTTCTGAAGGATTTACCGGAGGGGCTGATCGGTGAGGACGACGATCGGGTGGGCCAGGAAGTATGGTCGCAGCTTGCGAGCAACTGTAATCAGTGCGAGGGTGCAATTTTCAGTCTGTGAGTACCAAAATTCTGATCCTTGTAGTGCTCGGCTGACATAGTAGACGGGCTTCATGACTCCTGCTTCCTCCCGTGTGAGCACAGCACTCATGGTGCTGGGTGTCACGGAGAGGTACAAGAGCAGTTGTTCCCCCCCTTGGGGTTTGGCGAGGACAGGAGGCGTCGTCAGGTAATGCTTCAGTTCTTCAAACGCCTGCTTGCACTCCTGGTCCCAATCGATCCATCCCTTCTTCTCTGGCGCCAGGTTGGCCTGCTTGATGAGCCGGAAGAAGGGTAGACATCGTTCGCCAGCTCGGGATAAAAATCAGGCCAGAGCGGCGACGCGCCCGGTGAGGAATTGTATGTCCCTCACCCGCTTGGGTCGCTCCATCTCCAATACTACTTTGATCTGATCGGGGTTGGCTTCGATTCCTCGGTGAGTAACGAGGAAACCTAGGAACTTGCCTGACCGCGCCCCGAACGCACACTTAGCAGGCTTGAGTTTCATGTTGTACCTTCGGAGCGTGGTGAAGGTTTCCGCCAAGTCGCGCAAGTGCTTGGCTGCTCGGAGGCTTTTCACGAGCATGTAGTCGATGTAGACCTCCATGTTGCGGCCGATCTGTGAGTCAAACATGTGATTGACTAGGCGTTGATACGTAGCTCCGACGTTCTTCAGCCCGAATGGCATGCGAGTGTAGCAGTATAAGCCGTGGTCAGTGATGAACGCGGTCTTGTCTTGGTCGGGCTGGTGCATGCTGATCTGATGGTACCCTGAGTAGGCATCAAGGAAGCTCAGCATTTCGTGCCCGGCCGTGGCATCGACCAGCTGGTCGATCCGTGGCATGGGGAAGCTGTCTTTGGGCGTGGTCTTGTTAAGGTCGGTGTAGTCCACGCACATCCGCCACTTCCCGTTGCTCTTGGAAACTAGGACTACGTTGGCCACCCAATCTAGATACTGGGTAGGGCAGAGCATTCCTGATCGTAATTTTTCGCTCACTTGCTGCCTGATGATGGCTTGTCGCTCGGGGTTGCACCATCTTCGGTGTTGCTATACCGGGCGGTAGTTAGGGTCCAACCTTAGTTGATGCGTGATGACCTCCGGGGGAATTCCGGGGAGCTCGTCCTCGGACCAAGCGAACACGTCCTGATTGACTGCGAGGAAGCTTCCGTACGCTTGCTTATCATACTCAGACAAGGTAGCGCCAATCCTCAGTGATCTACTTGTGTCATCCCCAACTTGGATGAGGTATAAGTCCTCGACTGGCGCACTCGTGCTCGGACCTGGATCTTCGGTCCTCGCCTTCTTTTCATGTGGTGCGTCTTCGGGGTGTCGATCACGGGTGGAGATAAGGTAGCACCTCCTGGACTCCCGTTGATCACCCCGGACATCCCCTACCCCATAGGGGGTGGGGAACTTAAGCTTCTGATGGTAGGAGGAAGGGACGCCTCGAAGCGTGCCGAGGATTCCTCGGCCGATGATGGCATTGTATCCTGCCATTGCACGGACCACAGTAAAGTCAGCGAGGAAGGTTACCTCTTTTGGTGCCGTCTCGAACGTGATTAGGAGTGAGATACGCCCTTCTGGGCGAACAGTCGTGCTGGAGAATCCATACAGCGGCGTGTGCAATGGCGCGAGTCGTGACACGTTCACACCCATGAGTACAAAATAGTCATACGCGATAACGTCGGGTCCACTTCCATTATCTACCAGGATGCGGCGCACAGTACATTGATTGATGGTGGCGGAAACCACCAAGGCATCAGAATGGGGCATCGTGACGTCGTTAAGGTCATCCTCGGAAAAGACTATGGGGTCTCCCGGGTGGCCTAAAGGGGAAAATTCCATTGGGGTTCCGTCACCTTAATTCGCCGTGTTGATAGCCATCGCGTACCGACGCCTTCTGCTCGCGTTGTCTCTCCCGGCAGCGGGCCCCCCAGAGATCATCATGATCTCCTTTCCGTCGGGCCGATTGTCAATCGGGGGAGGTGTCTTCTATCGTCTCTCAGTGTTTTTAGCGAGGAACTTATAGAGGAGCCCTCTGCGTACGAGGTCCTCGATGGCATCCGTCATATTGATGCAGTCGGCGGTGTCGTGGCCATGTCCCGGTGGAAGCGGCAATACTTCTTCTTATCCCGTGAGTTGGGATCCGACTTCATCCGCGAGGGCCACTTGAGGAATGGCTCTTTGCGAATCTCCATCAGGATCTGGTCGGGCGGGGTCGTCAAGGGTGTATAGTGGCGGTAGCCACCCCTTTCCTTCTCGGAGCGGTCACGATGGTCGCCATCGCACCGCTCTCACTTGCTCCGGCCCTCGCGCGGTGGGTCGGCTGTTCTTTTACAGTTGGGCTGATCGGTCCCGGTCGCGCGGAGCAGGGCAGCAATGTTCTCCTCGCAATGCCCGTGCTTTTGGGCTAGCGCGAGGAGGTCTGGAATGGTCGTTGGGGCTTCGACTTCGAGCGCGTGTCGGAGGATATGGTCTCGCGTCCCCTGAGTGAGCGTCGTGGTGGCGATGCCAACGTCGAGATGGGGGATCCGAAGTGCCTCCGCACAGAAGCAAGAGACGAAGTCCCATAGCACCTCTTCCTTCCCCTGCCTGAGGGCAAGCAGGGTTACTGCAGATTTGGCTACCTTTCGACAGCCCACGAAGTTCTCCTTGAACAGCTTCTTGAGCTGCTGGAAGGAGGAGATCGTCCCGGCCGGCAGGGACTCGAACCATGCTCGGGCGTTCTCCCGAAGGGTCGTGACGAATGCTAGGCACTTCACGGTGTCTGAGGCCCGGTGAAACACCAGGTGAGACTCGAAGCCGTGCAGGTGGTCGGCCGGGTCGGTGGTGCCGTCGTAGGAGGCGAATGACGGTAGCTGGAGCTATGGCGGGATGGGGGCTTCCATAATTTCCCTGGAAAAGGGAGTGTGGAAGTCCTGGTCGTCGTCGATAAGGCCGCGATTCTTGGCGGCCAGGAGGACGTCATCTAGGTACCGGACCTTGTCCTCTATTTCATCGAACCGTCGGAGCCGGCAGTCCATCTTCGGGTTGGAGTGGAGAGGGCTGCGTCCCCTAGACGCGGGCACGCTGCACGATCTTCGGGTCCTTGCGACGGAGGCATGGGATGCCTCCCGTATCTGTCAGAAGTTCTCTCCGGCCTGGCCTCCCTCGCCCTCTCGTCGCTCGGGTGGGGCGTTTTGGGGCCTCTGGTCCCGGAGCTCTCGGTAGAATTCCGCCAGGGCTCGGATCTCCTGGCAGAGCTCGTCTAGGTCACCTGGGGTGACCTCTTGTCGGTGGTGCACCGAAGAAGCTTCCTGTGATCCCCGGCGAGAGTTGGGTCCCTGATGAGAACTCCGCCCCCGATTGCTGGCGTTACGGAGGCTTCCACGGGGGGCCATAGCTTTTTGCTCATGATTCCCACAGACGGCGCCAAGAAGTGTAGCGGTAGGAAAATGTTTCCAAGGCCACGTACCACCTTCTTTATTTATTTGTTGGGGAAGTCATCTCGCGCCCGTGGATGGCTGCACACACCAAGAAACCAGAAGGGCGTCAGAAGGAGTCCTGGGTGTTACCCCAGGGGACAACCCTCCGATGCTTAAGTCAGCTAGGGATTAATGAGCAAATAGAGAGGAGCAAGATGATAGAGAAGTAGGGGCCGTAGTCGTCGATCCAAGAGGCGTGTAGATCCTCTGCACGTGTGCTCGCCATTCCCAGTGGGCTCTCAGAGAGTGCTCGTTGGGCGGTAAGGCCGCATAGGAGGAAGAAACTCTCTGGATGTAGCGGACGTCCCTCTCGTCATGGTAGCTAGTCGAGTTTCTCTCTTCTTAGTAGGAAGCTCTGGGACAGGAGTATGCTCTTGCATAGTAGCGTAGGGTTTTTTAGTAGAAGAATCTACCGTGCTCTTCTCTTCTATCAATGTCCCTTTTATATGGGTTGTCCTGGAGCGAGAGCCTCATCCCTTGATAGGAAAGGGTCCGTTTAGTAGAGTAACGTTCCTCCGCTATGTTGGCGGGAGTTTTCCATTGGAGGGCGATAGCCCCAGCGTCGGTCGTTCCCTGGGCGAGTCTTACGGCACTCATGGCGCGTGCTCGCCCATTACGGGGTCAAGGCCGGTGTCGTGGGGGGCAACGGTCGGTCGTCGGAGTGTCCTCCGGCGAGAACTGCGCTTGGGCCGGCCTCATCAGCGTCGTGGAATCCGATGCCTTGTTGGGCCGATCATCTTCTTATTGGGCCGAACACGTATGTCCGTTCCTTGCTTGGGCCTAGCGCGTCGAAACCTCAATGGGCCGGGCGTGCATGGGCCGCTTCTAGGTCAAACCAGATTTACCCTCCTCAGAATGGATCAGGGACATACCTTTTGAGCATTGAGACATAAAATACATCATGGACTCCAGCTAGTTGAGGAGGCAAGGCAATCCGATATACGACCTCACCAACCTTTTCCAGAATTTCAAAGAGGCCGATGAATCTCAGAGTGAGCTTGCCTTTAATGTCGAACCTTTGAATACCTCGACCTGGAGAAACCTTAAGGAATTCATGGTCTCCTATTTAGAATTCCAGGTCACGCCTTCGATTATCAGCATAAGACTGTTGTCTATCTTGAGCCATATGGAGTCTTTCTCGAATGAGCTGGACCTTCTCGGTGGTATCTCTTATTATTTTTGGGCCTATGTTGACACTGAAAATATGCCTAACTCTTCTTAACTTTTGCTTCTACAGGTCTCAAGCTCTTACTGAGAGCTCCTATGCCGACAAAGAAGAAAGGAAAGAAGAGAAGAAAAAAAGAACGGCGGGAGCCGAACAAAAGATGAAGAAAGAGAAAGAAAGAAAAGACGCTCGACTGTAAAGGACAACTACTAAAGCAAGACCCGAGCGCTCGGAAGAATATTCGGGATCATCCCTGAAGGAACAAAAAGAACCTCGGATGACAAGTACAAGTCAATCGATTGGCCAACCCTCACAAAAGAAGAAAATAAGCACAAATGGACTTGATCCAACCAAATGGCACAAAATATGTCCTGAAATGGCGCGGCCATACGAACCCGACGCCGGTTAAACCGGCACACTTCTCCTTAATCTGACGTCTCTCATTCCGGCGTGCAAAGAGGGCTTTCCACACCCTATTCCGGCGCGCCCATAACCACGCCGTATTAGCCACACAGAACTGCTCTTCTATAAATGAGTTTGATTCGCCCGAAAAAAGAGGCTTGGAGAAAAAGCCACCAACCCAGAGCGAAGAAATCTCAGAGAGACAGCTCTCCAGTCGACCGCAGGTGAAGATCCTGGGGGGAAGCTTTTCTGATACTCTATTTTTAATCCCAAGGAGAAGAGGTGGGTTTGTGCGAGCTTAGTCGTCTCCCATCCCCTTTCCATCTAAAATCTCTCATAGTTTGTATGTGTAGGGCGATGATATGAGCCCAACCTTCTTCTCTTTGGGGTGATGAGTGTTCTTTTCCATTCCATCTTGCCTTTGCCTTTTGCCATGGCTATGGGGTTGTAATGCTCGACGGCTGGCTTCCAGGCGACAACGCCGGGCCATGTTCATAGAATTATCAAATGGGCCTTCCATTAACAGTTCAATAGTGTGATGTGAATATTCCTGTTGCACTTAGATATTATTCCCCTCACGTTGCAAATTTCTATAGTTCCTATCGGACATTGTTTTGGTTTTCGTGTTCTAGCACAAAAAACGCCCTGGGCTACCCCAAAGGGCCACATTAATATTTCCTCCTCCCCGGGGTCCCCTCCAGCGTGTAGATTGTATCACATACGCCGTGTGTTCATCATTGTTGACACCCGTTTTATACCCAATAAGTCGGGTCGTCTCCTTATTTCATTCTATACGATGCTCCGAGTTGTTCACCCTTCATTGAGTCTCTTGGTTAGTTGAAGCCTATTTCTTGGGTCTTAATTCCTGGATTAAGATGTGGCTCCCGGTGGCATTTCGTTGGATGAATCTTAGCAAACCCTTCACTCTATTTTTGAACCTCAATGCTAATAACGGTCCCAGTCAGGCGCGTTGCTTCCTTCTGACGGATGGGTCCTGGACCGTTATTCTTTGAAGAGTCCCGAAGCTTAAGGCCTCGTGTTCAGAGCTTATCCTTTTGATTCCATGTTGATAATAACGGTCTGTCGTCCAGCCGTTGCTTCACTCTGACGCCCTAGGCCTTGGCCGTCATTTCCTTGAAGAGTCCAGCTTGTTGGGTCTTCTTTCCGTTGATCTTATCCTTTGGGATAAGGTTGAAAGTGACGGATGAAGCTTGGTGCGTTACTTCCAAGTGGCGGTCTATTGTGCAGCCGTTACTTCCTTCCGAGAGTCCTGGCAGTTCAGGCATTTTCTCTGCTACTCCGTGGTCGAGATAAGAATTTGGATTGACGTTATCTCTTTCAAATCTGATCCTCAGGACCCCCCGTTTATTTCTATGGACTCTTGGTGATATTATCTTCGAGGATTTGCTAAGATTTATCCCTCTTTCCTGCTGAATTATCCTCTGCTCGACCTAAGAGTTTGAGGGTCTATAAATAGAACCCTTGTCTTTATGGCCAAAGAGAGAGGAAGATTTGAATTCACGACGAAGTGCTGCCGAACTCAGGAGCCATCTTCATCCAGGAGGAGCTGCTTCCCACGTTTATCCATCTCATAATCAAGGGAGTACTTTGGTTTTGTCTTTCAAGTTCATCATTGCATGCTTGAGTTCTTCCTTGGTTTTCCTCAATCTAAGCATTGTCCCTCCTCTTCCTCCACGTTTTTCACTGTTCTTTAAGCATACAAACATCCTCCCAAACTTTTAAAACACCCAGAGGGGTTAAAAAACCAAAACTCCCCGGTAATCCCCTCTCCTTTTGATGTTCTCAAGCTCTTTAAGAATTGATGCTATGCTTGTGAAAAGGGCTAATTGAGGTTGTCTTGTCTTGTCTTTCTACTCCTTTGGCAGGTTTACAGGTTCATTAGCACGAGGCCCAAGTCTTCTAGCCGGCTGGAAGAGTTGGAGTTAAAAGAATTCAAGCTTTACTACTGCAGGTTATCTGACGGTCTGGAGCAGGCGCGTCACTATCTTCTGGCGGTCTATCGTGCGGCCGTTGCTTCCAAGCGACGCACGGGGTTCTGGCCGTTACTTCCAAGTTGATCTGCAGGCTTTCTTTGGTTTTCTCTCCCGTGGGCGGGTGCTTCATCCACCTATTTCCAAGGTATATTCAGGTCTTTGACTTGTGTTTACTTTGGTGGCGATCACATCTTTTCTTGGTATTGGGCATTAGCTGTCTTCTTCATCATATCTTCTTTATTTTCCTTGCTTGCTCCACCTTCACGGTGTGTTTTTATTTATTCCTTACTCCACGCCCCGGCGTGTGTTTTTCTTTTCCTTAGCGTAATTTGATTGAGGTAGCATGCCCATGCTAGAGCTAGCTATGATTGCCTAGGTTCATGTTCACATGTTCACAGGTTTGAGTAGATCTTTGATTGCTTGTTTGTCATCTTGCCATATTACTTTGCAAACCTCAAAAGTAAGATAAAAGATAGGCAAATAAATATCAACATATAATTTTTTGGCGATCACGGTGGGATAACTTGTGCCTATCGTGCTTCTGATTCTTGTCTAAACCTGCCATCATCTGTTTGTTCAAATTGTCCTTTGTTTCCTTCGTATTCATTGCTCATTCTGGTTTTCTGAGTCCTCTGACGGTCCTGTGTCCCCGCGTCACAGTTGTCTGACGCAGGGGCATTAGGCCGCCGCTTTGGTTCTACTGTGTGAGCTTTCACGGGCTTTCCGGTTGCTTCGGTTAGTTTTTGGTTCCCTGGCTCATCTGACGGTCTCATCCCCCCGCGTTATATATTATCCGGCGGTCTGGCATTCGACCGTTATTGTTCTCTGACGCAGGGGCCTTCGACCGTTACTCTCCTGGCAGGTACGCATCCGAGGTGCATTTATTTCCGCAGTTTTTGCTGTGATTTATTGCTTGGGTGACACTTGACCCTCCTCTTGCTTTGCTCATATCTGCATATCATGGTGTGCACTATTGATTGTTAGATTGTTAGGTTAGACTTTGCATGCACTCCGGTGCACATAGGGTCATTCATCTTGTCATATCTTAGCTTGCATTTTCCTACCTTGTTGTGAGGACCTCTCGTCTCCATATTCCTTGGGGCCGACTAGGAAATCACAACAGGGACCTCCATAAGTCCCCGCGAGCCGTGAATTCCCACACGGACGCCGGGCTGGTTGTACCTTTCCCACCCCGTGTCTAGGGTTGCATAAGTGATTGAGTGGTTACACTTAGAGTCGAACCAAGTCCCATATCCATCTCCTATTAGGAACCCATTGTTGAGAGCACATATCGATCAATTCACTAAAGTTCCGAAGGAGAAATCTGATGCGGGACGGGACCATGGACACGATAAGCTAGCGGTCGTCCCTTAGCGAGGGAAGCGTCGGATGTGCGCGGTTGAACAACCGGCAGTGAGCTAGGGTGGTCGGCTCTCAATTGTGCCCGGATCGGGTCACGGGACGGTCACTCTCTCACTCGCAGCAGTGATATGATAAAGTAAAAGCGAGCTAGGTAACCCTACACATGCTCTCTAGCAGCGGCATAAACAAGCATATATAGAAATAAGCGGAATGCCAAGCAAGGAGCGAATACGATACCTCCACGCGCTCGGCGTGGCGAAGATGGCACCCGGCCGAAACTCGTACTCCCGGGAACTTAATACATTAAGATTACAGCAATACAAGTAAGCCCACTCCACGCAGGGAGGTAACGGGCGACACAAGGGGGCCCGGGAGGACCAATTCCGGGTTGACGGGCGGTTTCCGGGCACGGCTTCGGCTTCGCGCGTACTCGTGCTAGTGGGGCCCACGTGTGGACCGGAGGGGTCGTGTGGGACCTGATGCCTCCTCTGGTGTGGGTACACTTGGGAAGCGCTCCCCTAGGATGGCGAGTTGTTGGAACGACCGCCGGACGCCGGGCGGCCCTCGGACGACGCTCGCGGGAAACCGGCCACAAGTCTGCACTTGCTGTCTTCTCGCGCGCTGTCCGGCGAGATCGGCTGCTGTGATCAACCCCGTCGTCGGAATGCAACGAGCTTGGCGCCGTTGGAAAGAGGACTCCAAATACTTCGACGTAGGGGCCTTCAGAAAAAATAATCAGATACGTCTATCTGACTTATGGAATTTACACCCTTGCTGTAAACAGGCCATAACTGCAGGGGCAGGTTCTGACTTCTCTGAAAATCACCGTTGACCGGTGGGAGGACCTTGGAATATGGAGATCAGTTCTTCAGAAAAGTTGAAGATCTCTGAGATAGAAAACCGGGACTATTTTTGGTTTTTGATTTGGATAGGAAATGGATTTTATGGGATTTTTTGAGTGGACCTGGCTCGGATCTGGGACACTGTGGAAAAATTGCTCATAGGAACTGGTACGAATTTTGAAAAATACCTAGAGACCTTATCAAAAATTAATAAAATTCATGGTGATAGACATATGTGGACAGAAGTCTCAGTAATTTTTATAGCCCCAAAAAAATTCAAAAAATGGGTCGAACAAGGTAGTCTCAGAACTGTTGAACAGTAGACAGAACCTGGACAGAACTGAAATTTGAACTTGGACGAAAATCTAAAAATATCTAAAGGACGAATTTGTGCCTGAAATTTTTTGTGGAGGTAAGGGTTCAAGAGGGGAACCAACCCTGAAAATTGGAGCTTCAGAAGATGAGGGAAGAGAGAGAGACAATTCGGAGAAGAGAGGTCTGTCCAGAGTGGACAGAAAACCAAATTCGTTGGTGAAGACGCGTCGGCGGCGAGACGGCGGCGGCGGCGATCACCGGAGCTGCTTCAGAAGTTGGAGGGGATCAAGAGGGGAGGGATCTCACTCTATAAATGGGCTGGAGGTGGAAGAACACCAGGGAGAGAGGGGAGAGGGGCACAAGCTTCAAGGAGGCAAAATGCTAATTTCTTCTTCATTAATTCTTTCCATAAGAAAATACAAGTATTTATATGAAAGGGTTCTAATCTAATATGAGCCCTTGGATCAAGGGTTGAAGAATGGAGGGTTGAGATGTGGTGTGAACACCACATTAAACCCAAATAAACTAATAGGTCCGCCCCCCCCCCTTAAAGAGGACAATTTGGAATTGTCTTCTTTATTTAATTCATGGTCCAAGTCCAAATTTGGACCATGGACCAGCCACCTTGGACCCAAGAGTCCATGTGGACCAATAAGGAGGAGGGAGGGGGCCCCTGCAGGGCCTACAAGCATATTTGCAAAGAAACCCAATGGCCTCTTGCAAATAAACCCACTAAGACCTACTATTGTGTACGCATATATCACAAGGGCGTACATACAAATACAAAAGGACATAAATGCAAACACAAAGTGAGCTGGTTGTCGCTGATGTCCCCATCACAGGGACACAACAATCTCTCCCTTTTTTATGATGGCAACACTATGAGTCATATGTAACACTAAGTAACACAAGAGAGCTAGGCAACAACAGGATAGCTATGACTCACAAATATATACCACTAGGCAACTATACCACTAGGCAACAACAGGATAGCTATGACTCACAAATATTCTATCCCCTTTGACAACATCAAAAAGAAGGAATCAAATGTAAGAGCAGTGATCAATGGAGTTCCAAAACAAATGAGAGAGGAGTGATATAAAACTCCAGATAAGCAAGAAGTCTGAAATTATTCAAGACAGTGCAAGAGATGAATTCCACAAATTATCCCCCAAAGCTCATTCCAGAAAGGAGGGACCTACAATGCAGACAATGTGAAAACTGAGACAGACAGTAGAGAAATACATACACATGCATGAATTGTTCTCCCCCTGAAGATGTGAGGATAGGGGAATGACAAAAGATAGCCTAGACGAAATGTCAAACTGAGCTAGGGGAAATCAGATTAATCTCCCCCTGAATACCAGAAAGCTGCTGATGGTTCAAGCTTCCCCATTTTGAGAAAATAGAGGAATTGGAGTGGAAAGATGTCATCAGTCATACAGAGTGAAGCCTATCCTGTCAGAACTGAATTATTGTTAAACAATGTGATACCAATTGTTCAGAAATGTGATATCAATAAAACATAGGAGTGCAAACAGTAACACTGAACTCCTGTCAAGAGTAGTGAGTACAATTCATTTTGAATTTAGCAGTGAGTGAAAACTGAGCACACGATTTCGACTGGATTGTCAATGAATAGATAAGAAAAAAGGATTTTCAATATGATACCAATTTCTTAAATCTTGATATAACAGTTTCAGACTCTTCTATTATAAGAGATTATGAATAAGTCTAGTTTGATTAGCATGGTTTAAGCATGATGTATACATAGTTCATAGATAAAATTCAATACTCATATCTGAAATCATGTTTTAATAAAAATGAACCAGTTGCTCACATAACATTCTTGTTTAACCTTCTTCTATCTTACTCATTCAAATTCAAAGACTTCTTTAGGGTGTTATACAGGATAGTATTGAGATTAAACAGTTATGAATGAATCTGAACTTGTCTTTACTTTTTCAGAATTTTTCTTTTGTTCAGCAACCTTATTTTTCCTGAGCAAGTCTTGATTAAATCAACATCTTTTTATGTGAGGCACAACACATCTTAGGTGAAGTGACCCAGTTACTCAGTGTGACAACTAGATTGCCTCTCAATGAGAACAGAGTTAGCAATTTGGAGTGTCTTTTTACATGAGGAGACACCTTGATCAGAGACCAGAATCTCCAATTACTCAACACAACCATGCCATTGATCTGCCAGATTTTCAATCATTTTTATAGCAGAGGTAACTATGGCACCTCATGACATGGGTTTACTTTATTTCTTTGATAGAGAACCTAGTTTCTCTATAACCAAAGTCAGTGCTCTGATTTTAGTTTTCTTTCAAATGTTTTCAGATTTTTCAGACAATGCTTAGTATATTGAAATGTTTAAGAACAATAATTCCTACATGTATTTTATCCAAAGGAAGCCATGTTTCTAAAGTTTCATATTTTAGAGGATTTTGCATGAAATTACATGAGACAATTGGTTAAGATTTATTAAAATAATGATTCATATATTTTCAAGTCTTTTATATCCAAACTGAATGAATACATTAGACTTAAACCAGTGCAAATCAACAGACGTTCTTAAAATTGTATAATAGAAGATTATTTATTAGAGATGATTTCAGATTTAAGAAAGGGTACACAAACTGAAATCTTTCCAATTTCATATAAATCAACAAATCCAGTAGCAGCCAATCAGTAGAAGTACAAAGTAATTTTTGTTAAGAGAGCATGAGACTTAATGTCAAGACTGACCAAGGTGATTCAGCATATGAAGTTTCGGACAGTCCAGTAGCACAAAATACTCTCAAGTGAAGCTCCCTACCAGCAACAATAGGAGCAGTAATCAAAGGATTTTAGTCTCAAGTAGAGCATCAATTCAAGTAACCCAGAACTAGTAGGAAGATCAAAGATGGCAGAATGAGTGAAGATGTGGCTAGACAAGTGAGATACCAGCTGACTGAATGAATAATCCAGGTCTACTGAAATGGATGGTGGGTAAATAAATGAATAGCCAACATTTTAGAATCAAAATAAATGCTCCCCCTAACCAAATGCGTGACCCATGTGAATCTAGATTGCTCATGTGCTCCCCCTGAATGCATGCACTCAAACATTCTTTTTGGTGTTTTCAAAAATTAATTAATTGCAAACAACTCATGAGTGACATGAAGGCCGTGCAGGGAAATTGGCTAGATAAGACATGTCCAAAGACAGAATGTAGAGAGTTTGACAAATTATGCATCATGACATACACAATCATTCATCACAGCAATTGACATATCAAATATCAGTCACATGTAGTTCAGATTATCAGAAAATGACATTCAATTCACTCTCAGCTTAAAGAATGCACAGATAGTTCACAACATGCATTTGAGGACCTATAAAGGACAAGTAAAATCCAGATGTGAGCATGTATGCATGAAATGCAACTGATTGAAAGAAATTATCTAATGTTAGAAGATCGAACCTGTCAAGCACAAAGATGGGGTTTTACCAACGTTAGGTGCCTTAGTTTATTGACCCCCGTTTATTCATCTCCAAGGCACACCTGCAGCAAACACAGTATTTTGATGCAGCAGGTACCCAAGAGACCTTGGGTCCTGATTTACCATTGACATCATCAAGTGGTGTTCTTGACTTTTTGCGAGTAACATAGTCATCAAACTCCATCATTTTACAGTTGGACATGGAATGTCCAGACTGACCACATTAATAACATGCTGCAAACATTTTAGAATTTTTTCTATGCACATAATTATTAGCATGGATTCTGTGAGCATTCACATGAAACTTTCTACCACTAACTTTTTGTTTATGGTAACCTGCCAGCCAACAGTTTGCTGCCCTGTGGCTTGGCTTTTCACATTCAAAATATGAAGGCTTCGTTCTGCTAATGCTCTTATCAAATGCATGTCCTCTTGCATGAATTTTATTTTTAAAAGTGGTTTTATTTTTATTAAAACCATTTTGATCTCTAGGAAGATTGACAGAATTAGACTTAAAGTTCTTCCCCTGAGCATGGCAGTAGTCCTTGACTACATGACCATGCTTCCCACATTTGAAGCACACATTGTGCTTGCCTCTAGAATCAGAATTACATCTTTCAAAAACACTTTTCTTGGCAGGGATATTGACAGAATTGGAATGGAGTTTTCCTCCCTGAACATGCCAACATTGAGCAATAGTGTGCCCTATTTTGCCACAATGTAAATAATGAATTTTCTTTTTCTGATAAGAATCAAAGCTCCTAGCATTTTTTCTATCGTCTTGTTTCAAAATGAAGCATTCATTCATGAAATGGCCGAGCCTACCACAGTAATGGCATGAAATCCCCTTTTTATGTGCATATATGTGTGTGTTCCTATCATGTATAGAATGCACATTCTTGATGTTAGTGTGAGTAGGCTTCTTCTGTAGATTTTTATTTTCCTTTTGAATTTCTCTCTGTTTTTCGTTTTTCTAACTTTTCTTAACAATGGGTTGTTCATTCTTAGAGGTGGTGGCATTATTTGAAGCTTTTACAAAAGATGTCATTAATTTATTTTCAAAAGCTTTCTTGTTGACTGGTTTGTAACCAAGCCCCTCTTTCTCAAGGTTTACCTTCATCCCCAACAGCTTATCCAAATTATCTTGACCTTTAACAAATTTAGATAGAGAATTTTTCAGGTCCTTAATTTCATCTTCGAGGGATGCAATATGTAATTCATAATCAGTAATTTCCTGTTCACTACAATTCACACATTCATTTAGCACTTTGTTTGTAGTTTTGTATTCTTCGATTTCCTTTTTAAGTTCTTCTACCTTTTCAGATTCGTCTGTACAGACGATTTTCCTTTTTTCCAATGTGATAAGCCTTTCAGACATAGCATTGTTTAACAGTTTCAAATTTTCAATTTCCTCCTTAAGCTTATCATTTTACACTAATTCATTTATTAAAACCTAATCTTCTGAATTGACTTCACGCTTTCTTCCATTTTCAAATTCCTTCAAATCTCTTTGTTATTTTTCAACATTTTTCTGCAACTCCATGTTTACAACTTTGATGGCATCAAATTTTTCAGCAAATAAGTTTTTCTCTTGTTCAAGTTTCTCAAATCTTCCTTCATTTTCTTTAATAGATTTTCTAAGGGAATCGTTTTCAGATTTAAGTTTGTTCAGTTCTGAGTTAGCACGTTCAAGATCTTCTAGAGATTTTTTATTCTGAACAGAATCATTAGCACAGAACTGATTATCACTAGCTGAGCTAAGCTTCTCTTCTAGGTCAGAGATCTCATTTGCAAGTTCTTGATTTTTAGTTTTTAACAATTCAATTTTTTTCTTAAGCATTTGAATATCAGACAAGCAAGCATCATGGGATTGTTTCAACTCCAGACATTTGTCACACGAAGAATTTGAACTATCCAATCCAGTCCTCTTTTTCAACTTTTTGTATTATTTTCTTAACTTCTCATGTGACTCTAACAAGTCAGCATATGCATCCTCCCAGTCATTTATAGAAAAGTTATCAAAAGGGTTTGCCTTATCATCGTCTGCTTCTTCGTTTTGGCTGCCACTTTGATTACTGCCGTTAGCCATCATGCAGCTGTCCTCATTTCTCCTGTGAGCTAGCTTCAGCTTATCCAGAATGTCCTTAGCGGACCTGTAATCATGAAAACATGAATGTAGGGAAAATTGTTATGAAGTGTCAACTGTTTAACCTCAATACAAATTCAGGTCACTCTCCTTGATATTCATTGATTCTGAAATCAGTAAGATACAGTCTTGAACTAGTCTATTATGGTTATGTGACTTAGGTTCATTGCTATAAACGGACACTATAACCCTATTTCAGAGAGTCAGTGAGTTCACTCTACATTCTATAACAGTTAAACCTGAATGATATCAAGAATGCACATTGCTTGATTCGTATACCTGAAGAAATGTTTCATAATTTGCTCATATTCTGCACCTTTACATAGATTGTTATTCAGTCTCCTCTATCCTCCTTGGTTTCTGTATCATCCCTTCTTATCCTCCTCTATCTCCTCCATCCTCCTTATTTGCTGATGGCAAAGAGGGAGTTCTTAATGGAAATAGGGAAGAGAAAGAGTTCAGGTTATTTTGATCAAGGAGGAGGAGTCATAAATTCAGGGGGAGCATCTTAATAGAGTCTGCATGTGCATGCATATCATTGGACTATGCTTCATGTCTCATCAAAATACATCATCTTTATGGCATTTATTTTTGGGACTACCATTGGGGTTGCCATCATCAAAAAGGGAGAGAATGTTGGGTCTCCTCTGAGATGGTATGATGGGGGAGAAGGCTGGATCTCCTCTGGATTGATAAGCAGTATGTGTACTGCTTTGGGCTGAATTGTTTTTAAATGATTGAAATCGTAATGAATCATTTGGAGTGTTGGCAACAGTCTAGTTTGACTTGGTTGACTGAAATGTTGACTTTGTCAACTCTATCTGGACATGATGATGTGTGTATTTTGATATATATTTTTATACGTCAGTTGATCATAAATGTTGTTGGCATTTTATACTTAGTCTTTGCATAAGAATAGGGTCGGTGCATATCGACGCAAGGGTCATGCATGTCTTATATATTGTCTATGCACGCTTGCCTTGTGCTATACAAGGTCCGTGCAACATTTAGGTCTGTGCATATATATATATATATATATATATATATATATATATATATATATATATACTCAGTGCATGTTTGTGTTTGTCAAGCATATAGAAGGTCAATGCATTTTGTGTCTCGGTGCATGTCTTGCCTTAGGCAGTACAAGGCCGGTGCAGTCTTTGTTACTGCACGCTTGCACACAGTCAGTGCACTGGTTAAGTCGGTGCAACCTTCGTTTAATGGATGCGACTTAGTCCGTGCATGTTGAGCTCTAGGCACAGCAAGTCGGTGCAACAATTGCTGTCGCATGCCGTCAAGTCGGTGCAACTCTTGCACCGTGCACATAAAGTCTGTGCACACTTCGTTGGCTTGTCTATGCATGAGTAGTCTGTGAAGTCGTGAGTCTGTGCAAGTCAAGGCTTGATGCATAATAAGTCCATGAACGTCACGCCTTCTGTTTAGCTGAGTCTGTGCACATCACTGTCGCATAGCGTAGAAGGTCTGTGCAATACATTTTCTTGCACGCACTAAGTCTGTGCAAGGTTGCTCACGGCACATTTAGTCTTTACAGCGTTTGTGCTTCGCACACACGTAGTATGTGCACTTTGTAGCCCTGCACTGGGATCATGTATGTGCACATGTTTGCTGCGTGAACATTGAGCCCGTGCACTTTTCCTCTCATGCTCTATTATGTCTGTGCAATTCCTATGATTGTCTAACTATCTTATGCTGACTAAGTGTCTAACATTTTGACAAGACATTTGTTCATAAAGTTCAAGGAAGGCACGTGATCCAAGATTGAAAGCTGAGCTATGCTCATGACACGTGGAAAACTGTTAAGCCCAAATACTGCCACGTGGCTCTTGGTTCTCATATCTGGACGAAAAGCTTAGGCGGGAAATGTGGTTTCCACACGCCCCCTTTCTGTCGCTCATATAAATGGGAACCTGTTCGTGCAGAAAAGAAGAAAATGTTGGTGATCGAAAACCAATATAATCCAGGAGAGCTAGTGTCTGTGAGTTCAGAGAGAGAGCTGAGTGAAAGAGATTGGAGAGAAGAAGCAATTGAGAGTCGCAGTCATCGGTCTCTTGGTTCAGAACCAGAGCCGATTTGCTCATTGTCTTGAGCTACATTCTCGTTGTGTTTTTGACTTTCTATTTTTCTTTGTTTTATTTTGAAACACTGTTATTCAAGCTGTGTGTCAGCGGAAAGGTTAAGCCGTAAACCTCAGCGGTGGAGGAGGATTCCTCTGGTAGCAAGCTGTGAAGCTTAGCGACTGTAAGGATATAATCCCCGAAGCTGTGGATCAGCAGTGAGAAGCTGTGAATCAGCAGTAAGCCACACTCGGTTTGAGTGTGGGGTGGATGTAGGCTTGTGCCGAACCACCTAAAATCTCCTGAGTTCTGTGAGATTGTTGTGTGATCTTTACTAAGCAGCCTGCATGTGTTGTGCTTGTGCTTTGGTTCCAACCGAGTGTAGCTGAGTATACTGACCTGACCGCTTTCCTTCGCATACACATTCTTCTTTAAGTTGAATTTAATCCGGCTGTAGTAATTCTTTCATTTTCGTATCTGTTTACTTACTGCTGTTAAAGTTTAGTGGATAGAGTTTTTTTTTTTAAAAAGTCTAGATCTATTCCCCCCCCTTTAGATCTTAGAGTCCATCCATTCCCAACATGTGATATCAGAGCCAGGTTCTCCAGTAGGGCTACACATCTCGGAGAGAAGAGATAGATTCTAAAGGAATGGTTGCTGAGGGGCATTCGACGAGTAAACCACCACTCTTCAATGGTAGCGATTATGCATATTGGAAGAACAGGATGCAAGTATTTCTTCACGCTAAGGAATACGAGATCTAGAAGGTAGTGAGTAAAGTGCCTTTTGATTTACCTCCATATGAGGAGTTCTGGACTAAGGAGCATATCCGTAAGTCCACGTTGAATTGGCGTGCAATTAACGCGATACAATGTGCACTCCATCCCACTGAGTTCTGCAGAGTCTCATCCTGCAAGACTACAAAAGAGATGTGGGATAAGCTTGAAGTAATTTACGAGGGGACTTCTCAAGTCAGAGAGACAAAAGCGAATATGCTCGTCTTCGAATATGAAGCTTTTAAGATAAAGCCTGATGAGACTGTCTCAGATATGTATGCTCGTCTGAATGTTATCACCAACAGTCTAAGAAGTCTAGGAAAGGTCTATAGTGATTATGAATTGGTTAGGAAGATTCTGAGGTCCCTGACGCCCGTTTGGCACACCAAGGCCACCGTTGTTGAATAGTCCAGGGACCTGACCAAAACAACTGTAGATGAACTTATAGGTTCTCTCATGACGTATGAGTTGAACCTCAAGAATACTGATGAAAGCGAGAAGAAAAGAAAACCCCTTGCCCTTAAAGCCAATTCTAGCAAAGGGTCATCCAACGAGTGCAGCAGCATGAGTTCTGAGGAGGATGCTGATGAGTTTGCTATGCTTACCAGGAAGTTTAGGAAATTCTTGAGGAGAGAAGGGAAAGGGCTGAGAAGAAAGTATTTCTCAGGAACGAGACAGCCCAAACATAAATCAGAACCTGCAAAGAAATCTGATTCTATTGTTTGTTATAACTGCAGGAAAGCAGGACACCTCAAGGCGGACTGTCCTGAACTAAAGGAAAAGCAAACCAGGTGGAAAAATAAAAAGGGAAGAGTAATGGTGAGTACCTGGAGTGATGAGGAAGAGGATAGTCAGAGTAGCTCCTCTGACAATGATAAAGATGGGAATATTTGCCTGATGGCAAAAGGCGACGATTAGGTAACTTCCCCTTTTGATAATTTTACTCAAACTGAATGGGAAAATGTTTATGCTGAACTGCTTGAGAAGTATGAAGACATGCGTAGGGAGAACAGACACCTAAAGAAGAAAGTAAATTCCTTAGTCAATGATTCTACCTTGTCTGATAAACTTGCATGTCTAGAAGCTGAGAATTTAAACTTGAAAAACTCTATTTGTGAAATTGAGAATGATAAAACTATTTTGATCGATTTGAGAGCTGAAAATGAGAATCTAGAAAAGACCATTGATGATCTCAAAATGAAGATTCATGAATTTCATAATGAAACAATCATAGCCACTGAGAAATACAATGCTGTTAGTAGTGTAAACAGTGAGTTGAAGAAAACGATAGAAAAACTTGAAAAAGAAAATAAAGATAAAAAAATACCCTTGAAGGCATGGCACAAGGCACTGAGAATCTGAATGCCATCCCGGGGATAAAAAGTAACTTCATAAAGGAAGGATTGGGTTTTAACCCAACAAATAAAAAGAGGTTTGATGTTAGAACTACCTCCTTTGTGATTGAAAAGGGGACATTTCAGTCCCTGATAAAAATGACTTCATCTGGAAGTCATGATGAGAACAAGAATAAAATCACTAAAACAATCAAGCCCAGCGACAAGGACAAAGGCAAAGGAAAGATAGGGGTGGCTAGTGAGTCATGTTCATACACTTCTACATTCAAGAGCAAAAGCCAAGGTAGTGGTCAGACCACCAAAGTTAAGATTCAACCGAAACCCGAGACCAAATCTACCAAACTTCCACAAATGGGTCTGGGTAGAACCACCACTTGTCAAATGCACCACAAGACTGGACCCAATTACTCTGCATTCCACAATACAAATCATCAGATGAATTAGAAAAGTCAGAGTTGCATGAGACCCATGCAGTACTTCCCGACGCATCATAATCAGTGGCAGCAGTCTCACCCTAGGAACTCCTACAGACAGACCACGAACAATAACTTTAGGAGTCAAAATTCCTATGGCTATGCAGATTTCATGACTAGTCAGTCCAAAGCCTACAGGCCACCTATTACTCCCAATATCAATTGGGCCAGGCACCGGCAAAGAAACTCTAAAATTGATTTGAAAAAGAAACAAAATGTCACACGTCAGAAGCAACGTCAAAAGAATGAAAGTAGCAAGAAAAGGTAAACTAATCTTGAAAACAAGAAATCCACAATGCACAGACAGACACCAAAATAAATATGGATACCTAAACATCTTACTTGTTATCTGCATGAAATGAGTTCCTTGTTGGGACCCAAGAAACTCTGGGTTCCAAATCACTCTACTTAATTTCCTCGCAGGTATGCCTGGCAGCCAATCACAACAAATGATATCTGGACAGCGGATGTTCTAGGCACATGACCGAAGACAATGCTAAATTCTACACGTTGGTAAAGAAAGATGCTGGTCATGTTACTTTTGGAGGTAATACCAAGGGTAAAATAATTGGCTCAGGTATGGTTGGTAAGTGCACTTCATCCTGCATTGAGGATGTTTTATTAGTTGAAGGGCTAGCTTACAATCTTTTGAGCATTAGTCAATTATGTGATAAAGGCCATAAAGTTGTTTTTGACTCTCTTACATGCACCATAATTGAACCAAATTCAGAATCTGTAAAATTCATTGGTAGGATAATTAATAACATCTATATGGTAGATTTAGATGATGTAGCTCACACTAATCTTTGTCTTAGTGTCAATAAGGATGACCTAGCCTTTCTGTGGCATCGCAGATTAGGTCATGCCAGCTACAGTGTTCTTCACAAACTGAATAAGCATAAGTTAGTAAAAGGGCTTCCTGAAATTTCATTCAAAAACGACAATAAAATGTGAGGCATGTACTCAATGTAAACAGACTAGAAGTTCCTTCAAATCTCGAACAGAAAACCTGTCATCTAAACCGTATGAGCAAATTCACATGGATCTATTTGGACCTACAAGATCTGTTAGCTTATCTGGTAAAAGATATGATTTTGTGCTTGTTAATGATTTTTCTAGATTTACATGGGTTTTCTACCTGTCTCACAAAAATGAAGCTTTTGAAGAATTTTAGGAGTTCTTTTATAAAATAAAACAGTCTAATGATCATGGCATCTCGAATATCCTTTCTGATCACGGTGGTGAGTTTGTTAACTCACAACTTGATGACTTTTGCAGGATGAATGACATCACTCACAGATTCTCCTCACCAAGGACTCTAGAGCAGAATGGAGTGGTGGAAAGGAAAAATCGAACTCTGGCGGAAATGGCTCGGACCATGCTAGTGGAAGGTAACTTACCAAGGAAGTTTTGGACATAGGCTATCAACATAGCATGTTACATAATTAATAGAGCCCTGGTAAGACCCAAAACTCAATTAACTCCTTATGAGATTCTGAAAGGTAAGAAGCCTTCTCTAGCCCACTTCAAAGTCTTTGGAAGCAAATGCTTTGTTCATATTAATTCAAAAAGAGACCTTGATAAATTTGAACCAAAAAGTGAACCTGAAATCCTTCTAGGTTACTCAGATCAGTCCAGAGCCTATAGAATCTTTAATCTCAAATCAAACAATATTGAAGAATCTCCTCACGTTGTTTTTGATGAGTCTGCAACTCAATCTGACATTGATTTGTGCAGGAACAAAAGTGATGGAGAAATATTAAAGAATGATGAAAACAAAATGAAGAGTCTACTGAGGAAGGTGAAGCAGATGCTCTAATCACTCAGGAGGAGGTAAATGAGAATTCAGGTAATCAAGTCATTAATCTTCAATTTCTTAGAGATCATCCCCCTGAGAACGTTATTGGTGATGTAAATGATCCAATGAGAACTAGAGAACATTTAAGAATTGAAAATGAATTAAATTCAGTTGCCCTAGTATCTCAGACTGAACCCAAAAACATAGATTATGCTCTTAAGGATGAACACTAGATTAATGCCATGCATGATGAGCTTAATCAATTTGATAGAAATAGAGTCTGGCATTTAGTTCCTAAACCCTCACATGGCAACATAATTGGCACAAAATGGATTTTTGGAAATAAATCTGATGAGCAGGGTAACATTATAAGAAACAGGGCTAGACTAGTAGCTCAGGGGTACAACCAAGAATTTGGTATTGATTTTGAAAAATCCTTTGCCCCTGTAGCTCGGTTAGAAGCCATTAGAATTCTTTTAGCTACTGCATGAAGTCTAGGAATTACCTCGAAGCAGATGGATGTCAAATCTGCCTTCTTAAATGGAGAAATAAAAGAAGATGTTTACGTTAAACAACCCCCTGGTTTTGAATGCCTTGACTTTCCTGATCATGTCTATAAACTTGATAAGACATTATATGGGTTGAAACAAGCTCCCCAAGCATGGTATGACAGACTGAGCAATTTCCTCTCAGAAAAGGGTTTCACAAGAGGTAAGGTAGACCAGACACTATTCACAAAGGTATGTGAAGATAAAATTCTGATTATTCAAATCTATGTAGATGATATAGTGTTTGGATCAACTGATTCATTAATGTGTGAGGAATTCTCAGCTCTGATGACTAGTGAATTTGAAATGAGCTCGATGGGAGAACTGAAGTTCTTTCTTGGCTTGCAGGTTAATCAAACCAAAGAGGGAACTTTCATAATTCAAGAAAAGTACTTGAAGGATCTATTAAAGAAATTCAAGATGTAAAACCTCAAAGCAATTACAACACCAATGGGGACATCTACCTGTCTTAATTCTGATCCGTCAGGTAAAATGGTAGATCCCAAACACTACAGAGGTATGATCGGATCCTTACTATATCTTACTGCATCTCGTCTAAACATTCAATTTTCAGTATGTTTGTGCGCTAGAATTCAAGCATGTCCCAAGGATTCAAACCTAATTGCTATAAAACGGATTTTTAGATATATGTCTGGCACCCTTGACCTAGGATTATGGTATCCTGCTAAGTGTGAACTAAACCTTCTAGCATACACTGATGCAGATTATGCTGGGTGTAGAATTGATAGGAAAAGCACCAGTGGATATTGTCAATTCCTTGGCGGATGTCTAGTCTCTTGGGAATCTAAAAAACAACACACTGTAGCCTTGTCCACTACTGAGGTAGAGTATGCGACTGCAGGGAACTGTGCTGCCCAAGTTCTCTGGATCAAACACCAGTTATTTGACTATCATATAAATCTTGGTTGCATCACAATTATGTGTGATAACACTAGTTCTATTTCCTTAACTAAGAATCTAGTTCATCATTCCAGGACAAAATATATTGAAATCAAACATCATTTTTTGATAGATGAAGTCAGTAAGAAGGAAATTGAACTTGAATTTATTGAGTCTGAAAAATAAATTGCTGACATCTTTACAAAGCCTTTGGGCAATGAAAGATTTAAATTCTTAAGAAGAGAATTAGGCTTGTGTAAATTTCTTCATGATGAATGACTCAGAATTCTTGCCTGAATTGCTGTTTGTAATGGTCTGAAAATAAATATGTGTCAGCTTGTTTCTGAATAAATAATCTCTGAATTTTTGAATAATGTCTATGCATAAATGCATCATTAAATGGAACTGCATATAGATAGGGAGAGTCTTTCCTCTAGACCACATATCAGTTGAGTTTGCTGTACGCACTACTAAGGTCGGTGCATGTCTTTGCAATGAGCAATTGTGTTCGATGCATGTTTCTGCACAGAGTATATGTCAGTGCATGTTTTGCACTTAGTCGATGCATGGTGTAAGTATTCTGCATGTAGGGTCTGTGCACGTCCCTGCCTTAGAGCATATTGGTCCGTGCACCTTGTGTATCACACATAACAGGTCGGTGCATTTGCATACCATTTGCATACATAGTCGGTGCATGGTCTACGTCATGCATGTTAAGGTCGGTGCATGGTCTGCTTTTTGCATATCAAAGTCGATGCATCATGATGTCAGGGAGAGTTAAGTAGAGTCTGACCTGAGTATAGCCCCTTCTACTCTCTCCTAATTCTCAGAAGCTATTATCACGTGGCATCATGTACATCTGGTATCAATGGACCTTGCATGGAACTTCTCCCTTAGAAATTCCCTTGAGCTGATTTTGCACTTCATCGTCTACTTCTTTCTCTCAGAATGGATGATAGTCTAGTAATTGGTTCATTGTCATGAGCATGAATTATTTCAAGTCTTCTTTTATAAGAATCTCATTTGCTCCTTGAATGAACTAAAGGTTTGATTTTAATAGACTGTAAAGTCAAAAGACTGTTCTTCAGAAAATAAGGTGATAGAAAACATTTATAGTTCTTAACCTCTCTTTCATGATTTTAATAGGAAAGATCTTTACAGTATCTGAACATTACAGTCTTAGTGATGTCTAGACTGGGAAGACTAGAATGGGTATTGTTTTTAAACACGTCACTCTAAAAGTTATAAGGACATCAACAATAACAACTTTAATGAAAAAGAATTGAACTAAGCGTCAGAGCAATGACTGAATTGCACTAAGAAACTGAACCCCCCATCAAAGAAGTGGAGAAAACCTCACGTCATGAAGTGCTTCATGTTATCTCTAATCACATGGTCAAATCTATAGGGCTGATTTCACTGAGTAACTGGTGGTACTGGCGCATGATAAACGTGTACCCTCAATGTCAAAGGTGCAAATCATCTTGGAAGCTTTTGATCAGAGACAGATATAGTAGTTTATACTTAGTAACTGGGGGTACTTGTATCTAACCCACGTAAATCTCATTGATGTTGTTCTTCCTAGTGACATAAAAAGGGCCTTGTGTTATATCAAATTATTAGCCCTTCCTGATAAGGCCATTTGGTGCCTATCCTCTAGTGGAAATTGCACTGTATCATCCATTTACAATAGCTATTTCAGTATGCAGCAACCAGAAATCCAACCATGTTGGAAATACATATGGTCTAGATGGATTCCCACAAGATTATCTGTATTCACTTGGAAGGTAATACACAATTGTTTGCCATCAGATAGAAATATCAAACGCATGGGTATTCCACTCTGCTCTAAATGCAGATGCTGCAAGCAAGGCCAGGAAGAGGATATCAATCACTTATTTGTCAAGAGTGATTTGGCATCCAATATATGGTCCTTTTTCAGATCCAAAGGACTTCCCATCTCTGGTAACACTGTAAAGAATTTAATAACTCACTCTATTCATACAGTTAAAAGTAACACTGCCTTTGGCTTATTTATAATTGGGACTATAACGTACGGGCTGTTGGAGATTTGCTCTGCCAGGAATGCATGTAACGACCCGAGAATCCGATTACCGGGAAGGCCCGATAACCCGAGACTCGCACCGCCACCCACGAGCCCGAAGACTCGGAAGGGTTAAAAGGATGGTGTGGAAACTACACAAGCATCACAGATAATTACAGAAATTAAACAGTTATAATATTAAGCAGGAAATAAATTAACAATTTACATGGTCCACAATAAAATAACAACAACAGCAACAGTAGTCCACGACTAGTACAGTGACAAGAAAGAAAAGTACAGCTACACGGGGCATACCCCGGCTCTGACCTCTGGCACTACCTCTTGGCACCCGCACCACGCTGCGCTCCTGACGCGCTCCCCGAAGGTGGCGCCTCACCTGAAACACGGTGAAAATACGCAGGGAATGAGTCTCGGAACAAGACTCAGTAGGGATCACTCGAACCCTACCTCGAAAAATGAGAAACCACTACTCTAGCGGTAGGAAAGTACCTCGGAAAGGAAAGCCCTGTACTCTACAGAACTAGACCCTACGGCACGCAAACCGACACACGTGCCACGGTACGAGAAGACCGAAATCAACGGTCGAACCGTAAAACCCGAAGGTCGGAAACACACGACTGACAGTCTGACACTCCGTACTCGACAGGAGTACCACCCACTAGAAGCACAGCCGGTAGCGTCCCCTGACGTCTTACACCGTACCGCAGGTGAGCCGCCTGACGTGGTAGGTCCTACCCGAGGCGCAAACACCGTACAAGTAACCACAAACAAGTGACTAGCTGGGGTCACGCCCGTCGACGTGGGTCCAACCGCCCCCAACCACGTGTGCACACACAGACCACGCGTCCCAGGTCTGGCCCTCTGACCGGTTTTCCCCTCAGCCGGACTCTGGCTGCAAGACGTGGGGCCCAACGGTAACCGGTCCACAAACCGTCTCGAAAGGTCGGCCCGTACACCACTCCCTGGTGCGACTAGCACCCGCGTACTAGTAGGCTACGACTAGTGGAGGGTCACTGAAGGAGTAGACTCTCAAGTCAACGGAAAACGACGTCTGAACCCGACAACAGGTGGGAATCACCCCACACACCAGCCCCGTCGCACGGTGACCACGGTCGGAAAAGAAACAGACGCACGGCCCACGGTCAAACGCCTGACCGAGGCAAACGGGACTTCCGGACACCAAAAACACGGTCACGGAACTCCACGGGGTGCCCGGGACGCACGCACGGCCCAAGGGGAACACCCAACAACGACCTGATCGCGCTAGGGATACCCAGCGCGACAGGGACCATCGCGCTAGGGAACCCTAGCGCAACAGCGAAGATCGCGCTAGGTCTCCCTAGCGCGACAGGGACCATCGCGCTAGGGAACCCTAGCGCGACAACGACCATCGCGCTAGGTCTTCCTAGCGCGACAAGGATGATCGCGCTATGACCCCATAGCGCGATAGGAACCGCCTCCTGTTCATCTTCTCCGATGAACGCGCTCGGTCGGGGCAGCGCGACCTCCAAGAACGCGCTACTGGAGTATAGCGCGTTCTCAGTCTGCGGCCGAAAACGGTAAGAACGCCCAAAAAAACCCAACCACGCCCCCATACCTCCATAGGAGAGGGGAAAAACAAAGGGGAAGACCCCTGGGGACCCCTAGCATGATTCTAGGCCCTCAAAACACGAATCCATGCATTGAATCCATAGATCGGGCGAGCTCTCCCCAAATCATGGAAAAACCCAAAAACGCTCAAACGATCCCCTCTCGGCCTCCCCGCGGCCTATAAATCACGGAAAAGATCGGCATGAAGCTAAGGAACGTCACCCTACCTCAATGGAGTGAATGCTCCGCCGGATCGATCACTAATCACGAAGAATGCTCGAAGCTTCACGAACTCCCCACGCTTCCCACGCTCGCCGCACGCCCACGAGATCGCCTCACCGTCGCCCACGCGTCCGCGCCGTCGCCCCGCCGCCATCCGTAGCCGGAGAGGGGCTCGCCGCGTCCGAATGGGAGAGAGGGAGAGAGAGGGGGCTCACGGTCGCGAGAGAGAGGGAGAGGAAGAAGAAAGAGAAAATGGAAAAAGAAAAGAAAAAGGATTAGGATTTATAGAAAATCCGAATTTTCAGAAAAATACCGAAAAATAAAAAAATACATTTCTGGAATCCTCGGAACGCACCGATCGCAACGGTACCACTCGTGCCCGGGTGAACGGCCCAGTTAACCCGCAGCGAGCGTCCGAAGGAAAAGCCGAAACACACGCCGGGAATCGGAAAACACACGCGGAAAAGCCGCGGAACGCCTCCGGGCCTCCGAAACGACTCCGGATCGCGCCGATCCGAACACGAAAGATGTCCGAAACGGAATTTCGGACACAACAGAGCCGGACGCTCCGAAAACCAGATCCGAGACCCACGAAGAAAGATCCGAAAGGTCCGGGATATTACAGCCCTCCCCCCTTAAGGAATTTCATCCTCGAAATTGAGAACAACCCAAGGGGAAAGAAGAGGAAGACTCACTCAAACAGATACGGGAACTGCTGACGCATCTCGTCCTCACGTTCCCACGAAGCCTCACCACCAGAGTGTCGTTGCCACACGACCTTCACCAAGGGAATGACCTTGTTCCGCAGGCGTTGCTCTCGCCTATCCTCCACGCGGATCGGAAACTCTGGGAGAGAAAGATCTGGAGTCACCTTAGGCCAAACAGAAAACTCGAGCACATGAGAGTCATCGGGCATATACTTCCGCAACATCGAGACGTGGAACACGTCATGCACCGACGCCAACTCAGGAGGTAACTGCAACCGGTAAGCAACCTCACCGATGCGCTCCACAATCGCGAAAGGACCAATGTAGCGGGGACTCAGCTTCCCACGCCGTCCAAAACGCATCACCCCCTTCATCGGAGAAACTCTCAAGAACACATGATCGCCCACGGCGAACTCGAGAGGCTGCCGCCTACGGTCAGCATAGCTCTTCTGCCGACTCTGGGCCGCCAACATGTTCTGACGAACCAGGTGCACAACATCCACACATTGCTGCACCAATTCCGGTCCCGTCAAAACACGCTCACCCACCTCAAACCAATCAAGCGGAGTCCGACAAGGACGCCCATACAATGCCTCATAAGGAGCCATGCCGATGCTCGAATGATAGCTGTTGTTATAGGCAAACTCCACCAACGGTAGGTGATGAATCCAACTCCCCTGCCACTCCAGGCAGCAGGATCTCAGCATGTCCTCCAAAGTCTGAATGGTCCTCTCAGACTGACCATCTGACTGTGGATGATACGTCGAGCTGAATGCCAACTCCGTGCCAAGAGCTCGCTGGAAACCCCTCCAGAATCCAGAAGTGAAGCGCGGATCTCGATCCGACACGATCGAAATGGGAACCCCATGCAATGGCACGATCCGCTCCACATACAGACGAGCCAACCTGGACACGCTCCAGCTGACCTTGACCGGTAACAATCGAGTCACCTTCGTCAGCCGATCCACCAGCAACCAAATACTGTCCTGCCCACTCGGGGTTCTTGGCAACCCCACCACAAAATCCGTGGTCACATGGTCCCACTTCCAAGCAGGAACATCCAAGGGCTGGAGAGTACCTCCTGGTCGCTGATGCTCCGCCTTCACCTGCTGACAGATCAGGCACCTGGCCACAAACTCCGCGACATCTCTCTTCATGCCAGGCCACCAGAACTGCCTCCGCAAGTTCCGATACATCTTCGTTGCACCCGGGTGCACAGTGTACCTGCTCCCATGAGCCTCGCGTAACACCGCACGATGAACCCGTTCCTCCGCTGGGACGTACAACCTGCCACGAAACCTCGCAGCACCGTCCTCGCCAAGCTCTACGTCAGCCATAGCCAGAATCCGGGGTAACTCAGGGTCCGCATGCTGAGCCTCTGTCACCTGACGACGGATAGCAGGAGTGACAGTCAGACTCACAAGCACTGCCAACCCTCGCTCCTGGGGAATCTTGAGCCTGAAAGATACTTCGGGCACCTGTTCCCAGAGCCTCCACCTCCTCAACATCAAGGTACTGACCGCCACCTTCTGACTCAAGGCATCGGCAACGACATTCATCCTGCCCGGCTGATAAGACAGGGTGAAGTCATAGTCCTTCATGAACTCCATCCAACGCCTCTGTCTGAGGTTCAGATCTCGCTGCGAGAACACATACCTCAAACTCTGATGGTCAGTAAACACCTCGAACTTCTCACCATACAGATAATGCCTCCAGATCTTCAGCGCAAAGATCACCGCCGCCAACTCAAGGTCATGGGTAGGGTAGTTCTCCTCATGGGGCTTTAGCTGCCGAGATGCATAAGCCACCACTATACCATGCTGCATCAGAACAGCACCCAATCCGACGCCGGAAGCATCTGTACACACCACAAAACCTCCCGATCCAGAAGGTAAAACCAACACCGGAGCCGAGGTGAGCAACCTCTTCAGTTCACTGAAGCTCTGCTCACACTCCTCGGACCAAACGAAAGGCACATCCTTCCGCGTGAGCCTCGTCATCGGGGTCGCAATGTGGGAAAAATCCTGGATAAACCGGCGATAATAACCCGCAAGCCCCAAGAAACTCCGGATCTCCGTCACCGACCTCGGCCTCGGCCACTGCATCACAGCCTCGACCTTGGCGGGATCCACGGAAATGCCATCACCAGAAATCACATGCCCCAGAAAGTGCACCTCGCTGAGCCAAAACTCGCACTTGCTGAGCTTCGCATACAACTGGTGATCTCGCAACGTCTGCAGCACCACACCCAAATGGTACGCATGCTCCTCAGCAGACCGCGAATAAACAAGGATGTCATCCACAAAGATGACCACGAACTGTTCCAAATACGGATGAAACACCCTCTGCATCAAGTCCATGAAGGCAGCTGGGGCATTGGTGAGCCCAAACGGCATCACCAGAAACTCATAATGCCCGTACCTCGAACTGAATGCAGTCTTCTCCACATCGGGCTCACGAATCCTCAGCTGATAGTAACCAGACCGCAAATCAATCCGCGAGAACACTCGCGCAGACTGAAGCTGGTCGAACAAATCATCAATCCGCGGCAACGGATACTTGTTCTTAATGGTCACTTCATTCAGCTGCCGGTAGTCAATGCATAGCCGCAGACTACCGTCCTTCTTCTTCACAAACAACACGGGCGCACCCCAAGGGGAAAAGCTCGGACGAATATACCCCTTGGCCAGCAGTTCCTGCAACTGCGCCCTCAGCTCCCTCAACTCAGCGGGGGCCATACGGTAGGGAGCCTTCGCCAAAGGTCCCGTACCGGGTACAACCTCAATCACGAAATCAATCTCCCGCTGGGGAGGTAATCCAGGCAACTCCTCAGAAAAAACATCGGGAAACTCGCACACCACCGCAATGTCCTCGACATTCGGCTCCATCCGGTCAGACACAACCACAGACGCGAGAAAACCCTGACAACCTGAATCAAGCAATCGACGGGCTCGAATAGCAGAGATAAGGAATCGAGAAGAGGCGGAACGGATACCTTGGAAATAGAAGGTCCTCTTGCTCGGATGCTGGAAGTAGACCCTCTTCATTCCACAATCCACCACCGCTCCATGAGTCTCGAGCCAATCCATGCCTAGAATCACATCGTAATCCCGAAGCTGCAACGCATACAACCTGCCTGGCATACTCTGCCCATCGATCCACACCGGAACCTGGTCGAAGCAATACGGAGTGATCATAAAATCACCCGAAGGCAACTCCACCGCCAAATCACAGGACAACTGGGTCACCGGCTCCTCGACGCTCGACGCGAAATCCTCCGAAATAAACGAATGAGACGCGCCAGAATCAAATAAAACCCGAGCCGCACAACCCAAAATCTGAACGGTACCTTCCACGAGTTGCGACGCCACTGCCTCTGCCCTGGTCAAGTGCGTGATCTGGCCACGAGCCCTCTGCCTGCCTCCCACACTAGCTGACCTGGGTAGCGGCGGATACTGTCCCTGTTGCTGCTGCTGCTGCTGGGGAACCTGCTGCTGCGGCGGCCTCTGAGGACAGTCACGCGCCATGTGCCCTGGCTGGTCACACCGAAAATAGATGATCGGCGCCGTGCACTGCCTGCCTGGGTGGGTCCCACCACACCGTGGACAAGATCCTCGCGATCCACCCACAGATCCCTGACGCTGCAAAGGAATCGGCTGCTGTACACTGCCCGATGAAGCCTGCCCTTGATCTCTGGACTTCTTCTTGCCGAACCCCTTCTTGAAGAACTTCTTGAACTTCGAGCCGAAGGACGCAGATCCTGTCACCGAAGCTGCATGTGCCAGCACTCCTGAACCACTCATCGCATGCTAGAAGGAACCCTGCTGCTGGGTAGCCGACTGCTGGCTGCGACCTGACAAGGACTGCCCCTGGCTGATCGGTCCTCGAGTCCTCTGCATATCCATCTCCAGGGAAATCGCAACACGAGACGCTGTCTCTAGATCAGTGGCCCCATTCGCGATCAAATGGTGCCTCAGCTCCAGCCTCAAGCCCTGCACAAACTGCGTCGTCCTCACCCTCTCATGCTCCATGATATGAGGTGCATACCGACCCAGCTCGACAAATCGGGCCCTATACTGCAACACGGACATGTCACCCTGCACCAGCTCCAGAAACTCCCGCATCCGCTGCGTAGCAATGACGTCTGGACAGTACGTACGCTCGAAAGCACTGACAAAGTCACCCCACTCGATCTGCTCAAGTGGACGAAGCTGAAAGGACGTCTTCCACTCGGAAGACCACCACCTCCGAGCCGTACCCTGCAACTGGTTGTAGGCCAACACCACTCTGTCCTCTGCGGTACTCTTCGCAGAACTGAACACCCGCTCCATCTCATCGAGCCAATCACAAGCCGCATCAGGGTCTACCTGGCCGCTAAAGTAAGGTGGATGGAACTGCATGAAGTCCCTCACTGCTCGGCCTGGCCCACCCCTGACTGACGAGCCCTCAGCAGTCTCTCTGCCAAACTGCTGAGACATGAGATGGTACATGCCACGGAAGAAATCCTCGGCCCCCGGAGCCCTCGCAGCATCCGCGGCCTCGGTAGCTCCCGGAACTCTGCTATGCTCCTCCTGGTCCCTCTGGACCCCCTGCTGGATCTCCTGACCTCCAGCCGACTGCCCCTGCTGAGAGCGAGAACTCCTCCTCGGCGCCATCCTCGCTCCTCTGGCACAAGACAGAAAACACGGAAACGGCAATGTCAGAATAAAACACGCGGTGCCCAATGCCAGCGTCACATGTACATCATCGTTGTGGACTAGTGGACCAATACAATCACCTATGATTCTCATGTAATTCCACAACCGCGCTCTGATACCAGCTGTAACGACCCGAGAATCCGATTACCGGGAAGGCCCGATAACCCGAGACTCGCACCGCCACCCACGAGCCCGAAGACTCGGAAGGGTTAAAAGGATGGTGTGGAAACTACACAAGTATCACAGATAATTGCAGAAATTAAACAGTTATAATATTAAGCAGGAAATAAATTAACAATTTACATGGTCCACAATAAAATAACAACAACAGCAACAGTAGTCCACGACTAGTACAGTGACAAGAAAGAAAAGTACAGCTACATGGGGCATACCCCGGCTCTGACCTCTGGCACTACCTCTGGGCACCCGCACCACGCTGCGCTCCTGACGCGCTCCCCGAAGGTGGCGCCTCACCTGAAACACGGTGAAAATACGCAGGGAATGAGTCTCGGAACAAGACTCAGTAGGGATCACTCGAACCCTACCTCGAAAAATGAGAAACCACTACTCTAGCGGTAGGAAAGTACCTCGGAAAGGAAAGCCCTGTACTCTACAGAACTAGACCCTACGGCACGCAAACCGACACACGTGCCACGGTACGAGAAGACCGAAATCAACGGTCGAACCGTAAAACCCGAAGGTCGGAAACACACGACTGACAGTCTGACACTCCGTACTCGACAGGAGTACCACCCACTAGAAGCACAGCCGGTAGCGTCCCCTGACGTCTTACACCGTACCGCAGGTGAGCCGCCTGACGTGGTAGGTCCTACCCGAGGCGCAAACACCGTACAAGTAACCACAAACAAGTGACTAGCTGGGGTCACGCCCGTCGACGTGGGTCCAACCGCCCCCAACCACGTGTGCACACACAGACCACGCGTCCCAGGTCTGGCCCTCTGACCGGTTTTCCCCTCAGCCGGACTCTGGCTGCAAGACGTGGGGCCCAACGGTAACCGGTCCACAAACCGTCTCGAAAGGTCGGCCCGTACACCACTCCCTGGTGCGACTAGCACCCGCGTACTAGTAGGCTACGACTAGTGGAGGGTCACTGAAGGAGTAGACTCTCAAGTCAACGGAAAACGACGTCCGAACCCGACAACAGGTGGGAATCACCCCACACACCAGCCCCGTCGCACGGTGACCACGGTCGGAAAAGAAACAGACGCACGGCCCACGGTCAAACGCCTGACCGAGGCAAACGGGACTTCCGGACACCAAAAACACGGTCACGGAACTCCACGGGGTGCCCGGGACGCACGCACGGCCCAAGGGGAACACCCAACAACGACCTGATCGCGCTAGGGATACCCAGCGCGACAGGGACCATCGCGCTAGGGAACCCTAGCGCAACAGCGAAGATCGCGCTAGGTCTCCCTAGCGCGACAGGGACCATCGCGCTAGGGAACCCTAGCGCGACAACGACCATCGCGCTAGGTCTTCCTAGCGCGACAAGGATGATCGCGCTATGACCCCATAGCGCGACAGGAACCGCCTCCTGTTCATCTTCTCCGATGAACGCGCTCGGTCGGGGCAGCGCGACCTCCAAGAACGCGCTACTGGAGTATAGCGCGTTCTCAGTCCGCGGTCGAAAACGGTAAGAACGCCCAAAAAAACCCAACCACGCCCCCATACCTCCATAGGAGAGGGGGAAAACAAAGGGGAAGAGCCCTGGGGACCCCTAGCATGATTCTAGGCCCTCAAAACACGAATCCATGCATTGAATCCATAGATCGGGCGAGCTCTCCCCAAATCATGGAAAAACCTAAAAACGCTCAAACGATCCCCTCTCGGCCTCCCCGCGGCCTATAAATCACGGAAAAGATCGGCATGAGGCTAAGGAACGTCACGCTACCTCAATGGAGCGAATGCTCCGCCGGATCGATCACGAATCACGAAGAATGCTCGAAGCTTCACGAACTCCCCACGCTTCCCACGCTCGCCGCACGCCCACGAGATTGCCTCACCGTCGCCCACGCGTCCGCGCCGTCGCCTCGCCGCCGTCCGTAGCCGGAGAGGGGCTCGCCGCGTCCGAATGGGAGAGAGGGAGAGAGAGGGGGCTCACGGTCGCGAGAGAGAGGGAGAGGAAGAAGAAAGAGAAAAGGAAAAAAGAAAAGAAAAAGGATTAGGATTTATAGAAAATCCGAATTTTTGGAAAAATACCAAAAAATAGAAAAAATACATTTCTGGAATCCTCGGAACGCACCGATCGCAACGGTACCACTCGTGCCCGGGTGAACGGCCCAGTTAACCCGCAGCGAGCGTCCGAAGGAAAAGCCGAAACACACGCCGGGAATCAGAAAACACACGCGGAAAAGCCGCGGAACGCCTCCGGGCCTCCGAAACGACTCCGGATCGCGCCGATCCGAACACGAAAGATGTCCGAAACGGAATTTCGGACACAACAGAGCCGGACGCTCCGAAAACCAGATCCGAGACCCACGAAGAAGGATCCGAAAGGTCCGGAATATTACAATGCATCAGTCCATGAAGATAGGTTTCCTCAGCCGAAAGTTCTGATTCCAACAATTATTACCCAGGTTAAACAAGTGATTAGACTTGCTGACTTACAGGAGCCAGACCTCAGCAGGAAGCAGATTCTGGCAACTTTTGATATCACTATTCAGAATAATAAGAATTTACCCATTGTGCTGGTAAAGTGACAGTGCCCTCCTTGGCCTTACTTCAAGCTTAACACCGATGAAGCCTCAAAACAAGCAGGTATATCGGGAGGTGGTGGCGTTATTAGAGATGCTTATGGGTTTCCTGTCATTGCATTTTCACATTAATATGCACAGAGCAACGGTGTCATAGCCGAAGCCAGAGCTATTATGGACGGGTTAAAATTTCTGAAAGCCATTACATCACAACCAGCAGTCATTGAATGTGACTCCCAGACTCTAGTGCATGTGACCCGGAAGATTTCTTGTCCATGGAAGATTATAGGTTATGTGAGGGAAATCTGGAGCTTATTATCTACAAATGATTCAATCAGCCATATTTTTCGTGAAGCAAATAAAGTGGCGGATTCATTGGCCAACTATGCATGTGACATGAAATGTAATTTTTGTTTCTTCTCGCAACAACAACTCCCTAAGCATATAAAGGGAATTGCTCGAATGGATAAGCTAGGATTGCCTAGCATCCGATTGATGTAACTATTACCCATTTTGATCATTAATAAAAATTACCTCCTAGTGTTGTGATGGTGGAGTGGTTTTCTCTCTATATTTGATAGAGGATGCACTCTCCTATTACACTTAGGTAGGGTTTCATAAAAAATAATAATAATAAAATAAATAATAATAAATAATAATAAAATTAATTCAAAGAAATATAAATAATAATAATAACAATAATAAGCATGATAAAAAATCATAATAAGTAAAAATGTGATAAATAAAAAAATAATAATAATATGTGATAATAAATAATAATAATAACAATAAAGTGATAATAAGATAATAAATGATAAAATAAAATATCGAACAAATAAACTAAAATAATAATAAAACAAATAAAACAACCAGAGAAATAATAAAACAGGAACCACGCCGTTTTAAACAAAACCCCGTCGTTTTCACGTTATATGCGCACACCCGTTATATAAACAAAAAACAACAACGAACACATGTTACACACACACCCACGTTACACATTTGGGCACTAAAAAGAAAGGCAATAAAAAAATAATACTGATAAATAAAATAAAACCCCTCTTACATTCATACACGCGCAGGGCCTCATGTGCAAAAAAAAAGGGGAAAGATAAAAAGAGGTGAAAGTGAAAGATAAAATAATAATAATAAAAAATAAATAATGACTAAGTAAATGATAATAAAAAATAATAAAATAATAAAAATAATAAATAAAATGGGGATAAAAGTGATAAATAAATAACAAAGAAAACGATGATGATCAAATAAATGTCAATAAAGGAAACAAAAGATGTATCCATCTAATAAAATAATAATAAATATAATAAATAAATGAAAATAAATCAATCAATAATAATAAATGAACAATGAAAAAGGAAACGATATAAACAAAACAAAAAGCAAGGAATTTAAGAAAGGTACACTCGCGCATCCAAACAGTAACAATAAAGAAAATGATAATAAATAAGGCATAGTGAATATGAATGTGTCCACTCCGGAGCTCTCACCTCCTCTAGACCCCGGATATGGAAACATTAATGATGTCCCGACAAGTCGTGTCTGAACCTCGGGATTCATCCCCCATTATGGCCATCGCATGACCTAGTCCCGGGCCAATAATCCTCTGAATTTAATTTGTTTCGATCGGGTTTTAACCGCATTCCCTTATTTCTCAAATATCAAATTTGTGGTACTTCGGCATACATTGTCTCGTCATTTCATGAGTCTGCCCGAATACAGTTGCGCTAGGCCCATCTTACGAGTCCATATGTGTGCACCGTAGTGCCATGTACAGTCTCAAAATAAAAAGGTAACGACTAATCGACAACCCTACGAGTGATAGGGATTGCCAAAGTCTTCCCTAAATTTATAAATAAATGACCAAATAAAAAATAAATAATAATACTAAGTATTACTACCTTATTGCATGTCTGTATGGTCTGATCCCATGGTATATTAAATGGTGATTAGCGGAAAGTCAGGTTACGCCCGATCGGAGGCTTTCACTATGTGTGAGTATAAGACTCCGCCCTGTATCGGAAGCCGATTTAATAAATAAATATTATCATATCGTGTGATTGCATGTAATCGCATCTCTCATATGTTCCATCGACCTCATGGCCTCTCTATTTTGGCGATTAATCAAGGGTTTTCCTTCTCTCGTAAGGATGTAATTAACGTCGTAACATTTACGGTACGACGGGTCTTGAGTCCTGACACGATCACTCACTATCGTCTGGCTAGTCAGACGGTGCGCATAATAAACTTGTCACTCAGTGACTGGCACGCCTACGTAAATAAATCGATAGATAATTAAATAAATAAAAAAAATGTTCCACCAAATTGGCACGCCCGGTGGGACTATGTCTCCCTTCATCTTTCGCCAAAATAGAGGGACCATGGGGCCCCCACTCGACTATTTCAAAAGCTAATTATTCATTCGTCTTGTTTCTCTCCTTGAAGGTCAAAGCAATGGCGAGTGGATTGTCTGGACTTATTTTCGGTTCTCAGATCGTGGCTGACCATGCTGCATATTGCTACCTTGCCGTACCTACCACCTTCGGCAACTTTCCCTCGATCGTTGGCTTCCCCAACTTCCTGGGAGTTGCATTCGTGGGTCTCCTAGACGTGGAGAGTTCTGAACCTGCGAAGCTAAAGAGCAACAAAACTGCGGCCCGCCGAAGTGAGGGCCATGTCAAGAAAACTCTGCTAGAAAGCCCGGTGGTCATGAGCTGCCACGTCCACCATACTATTTGCCTGACTACGGCACATAAGAAGAAGCCGGCTAGGGGCAACAAGAAGAGCTCCAGAGGAAGAGTCTCTGCTACTCCCCGAAGTTGACTTTTGCCATCCGAGAAGTCCAATTTGATTGAGGGCATCCGGGTCTACTTCAATGGCCGCGGCGCCGAAGTTCTGCCAGATCGGATCATCCTGACCGTGCCCACTCACAACACCTTCCAAGTGCTAGCAAGCCGGAGGGTGAATTTTAATGACAACAAGCAAGGGAGGCCAACCCCGAATTTGCCAAAGTTTAAGCAAATATGGGTTCCCAAGAGGGTTTGGGGCCCTGCACCAGGCTCACAAGGCTTCAAAAACTCTGCTAATGTTCCCAAGAGAGGGGGCAAAGAGGCTATGTATGCGGAGGAAATCATGCTTGCAACCCCTCCACCCGCCATCAGGGCCTGTGCAAGACAGGCTGACATTGTCAAATATTTAAGAAACTTCGTTCGAGTTGCTAAACTGATACGGCTTCCATGCATGCCATCGGCTCGAGTCCAAGTGTTGGCTCTTGCCATTTCTCCAGAGTGCAGCCAAGAAGATATAACTAAGATGGTCCGGGAATACTTCCATAGCCTCGGGAGTCCTGCCTCGGGTCAGCAAGGGCCACTTCGTGTCGTCAGGGCCGAAGACGAAGAAATGTCACCCGTAGGGGCGGACGAAGAGGAGAAGCAAGCTGGGGCGAGAAGCCTTGAAAGGCCTCCACAAAATGAAAAGACGAAAAGAATTTCAATATATGAAAAGCTGACTGTCTCCCGTCATGCCCAAAGGGAAGTCAGGAAGCATAAAAGAAGGATGCAAACTCTTACTTGTAATATGACAGGGGTGATGAGTACACTTGGTCCCCTGCCAAATGAACAAGAAGAGCCGGCCGACATTGCTGGAATAAAAGACTCGGCAGTAAGATGGGGCAAAATTGAGGCTGAACTACTGTATGCCGCTAAGGGCGAGCAGGCTGCTGAAGAAGACATCACTACTATCACCGCTAGAATAGTGGCGTCTGAGCAAGAAGGAGCAGCTCTGCCTCCTTCAATTGAAGGTTCTTTGGGTGAAACGCTCGAGGGCATTAGTAATGAAACAACTATGGACCCTACCGTCCTGGTGTTGCTGCAAGGATACCAACGGGAGATAAAACTGCTGAAGAGAAAATTAAATGAAAAGGCTGAACACGTTATGGTGCCCCAGGAACCGGGGGCACAAGTTGAGCCGTCACAGGAAGGTTCCAACCCCGAGGGTGCTCCTTCATTGGCCGTTCTACAAACTGTAGCTCAGAACTGGGTTGTTCCCCAGCATTACTCCCACCGGCTCCTGCCAGCACGGCTAATGCCCCTTCAGATGCAGCGGCAGGCTCCCCCATCAGAGCCTTTGCCACCTAATGCTATGACTTCGACCGCATTATTGATGCAGCCCACCCACCTATGCCCTCAACCAGTAGATCCAGTTATGATGGACAAGTTGATGGTGGAGCAGATGATTGAAGCAGGGTTGGCAAAGAGGGGTGGTAATGATTACCCCCCCCCCCTTTGACATATATGAAGTGCCATATCCAGCCTACCATGTCGCCAAAAGACTGTCACCCGGTATCAATAAACCCCCAAAATTTGACAAATACAACGGGCAGGGCTCCCCGAAAGAGCACATTGCACACTATATGACGGCCATGGGCCACTTGGCGACAGACGAGTCGTACCTGCTGAAGTTCTTTGGGTCTTCGCTAACGGGACCCGCCTTTGAATGGTATTCTAACCTGCTAGTTGGGTCTATCAATGATTGGCCAGACATGCAGCAAAAATTCAAAGAAAGATTCAATGTTGCCGAGGCAGAGGTGACCATGGCTGAGCTGCTGGCAACCAAGCAAAAAGATGATGAAACGTCCGCAGAATATATCAAGAGATCGAGGGATCTCAGCATGAGATGTCAGCGTCCTCCACATCCAGATGATGAAATACAAATATGTAAATAAAATCTGAAGAAAGAGATTCTGGAAAAGATGATCGGAATAAAAATCCGATCATTTGACCGATTAAATGATATTGCCACGGAGGTTGAATATTTCTTCACAAGATATCCCTCCATTTCTGCCGACTCAAGTCAACAAGTCAGGCAGGTTAATAAATGGACAATGCTGAAAGCAGTTCATACTGTCAGCCTCACGGTGAAAAGGCACAAATGGATGCACAATTCTCCTCCCAATAAACCTGCTGAATGTCGAGAGAGTCATTCTCCGCAGAACAAAGAAAAGAAGCTCTATGCCTTCTCTAGGGACAGGACTCGAGCATTATTTAAGTGGGCTATGAAGTATAACAAGATCACTCTTCCAAAGCCAAAGAGGCCTGACGATGTCAAGAGAAGAGACGATCCTTACTTCTGCCCTTATCATCAAATCCTTGGACATCCTATTGAAGATTGCCAAACATTCAAGGATATTGTCCAAGGCCTAATCAGAAGAGGGGAGCTACAAATGGGGGAGGATAGAGTCGATCCTCCGCACCCTCATGAAATGCCTAATCCGGGTGCATCAATCAATATGATATCCATATATCAACAGCTGCCCAAAAAAGTGCCAGAAGCTTACAACTGGCACACTAATGAAGACTGTGTCCTAGCGCCTGAAGAAAAACAAGGAAATTGGCAAGCAACGCCAACAAGGAAAAGAATAAGACCAGCATCCCTTCCGACTCTGAAAGTTCAGATTTGTGGAGCCATGGCCCGGCCCACTCCGACCCTATAGCTCCTATCTGCCTTCGAACAGCCCCTCCAACGGCTATCAAAAGGATGACTAACAATGAAAAGAAACAAACCCCAATGCAGATACATGAAGAAATCAGCTTAGCTGTGGAACGGCTACAAACCATTATAAACGGGCTAGACGAGCATGAGCAGCTCAAGAGTCAGCCTATGCAGCTCAAGAAGCATGCCTCTCAAGGATGCAATGAGTCCCACCAGCTAACAAAAAGAACTAAAGAAAAGGCGAGGGTGTTCAATGCACCGAGCAACCCATTGTGGGGGCAGATGCCAGCCGTAAGGGGGAACAAAAAGAAGAATACAAAATCTAAAATAAAATATGTTACTCTCTCCTGCAACATGCTGTCAGCGCCGTCCAGTGTGGCCCAAGTTGCTGATGAAGAAGATGAAGAAATTTACTTTATGCCAAAGGGAGCAAATCAGGCTAAAGCTTCTGCCTCCCACCATATTGTCGAATCCGGGAGAATATCAAGACACCCGCCTGCCAGCAAGGGGGCACAATACCACGCTCCTCCTCTGCTCAAAGGCATAAAACCCAAGGAGTTCATCTCAAAGAAACTGGGCGCGTCCAACAACAATGACGGGATGCCACTCACCCTAATCAAACCGGAGGCGGAAGATAGCACTCCCGGCCCCTCCTGGCAAGACCAGGCCATGGTTGCACTGCTATACCAGAAACAGCAAGAGATTAAAATGCTATAAAGGCAGCTGAATGAAATAAGTCTAAGTCCACCTATGCCGCAATCGGCATGACATCTACTTGAGGCGACACAAGGTAGTGCTAGCTCACCTGAAGCTTCAACACGGCCAACCATGCCCCGAATAGTATATGATCATACGGGGGGCATCCTCTCTCAACCACTCCAACGTACAGTCCCTCAGGCATGTCAGGGGGCAACTAAAGCATCTTCGAAGATGGTGCAAATGAGACCGCGCGTGCAGTCGGACAAGCCATGGGCAGAACAAACAATGACTATGAAGATGGCCGAAGGGAAAGTCACTGAGGCCGAATTACAAGTAGCCAAACAAAAAGATAATGAGTCCGTCATGGACTACATAAGAAGGTGGAGGAATCTCCGTGAAATGTGTCGACATCCGCCGAGCTACGGGGATTCTGTTCAAATATGCAAAGAGAACTTGAGAATGAAAATTCTATGATGGGTCATTGACATTGAAGTCATGACCTCTGAACAACTAGGTGACATCGCAGCCAATGTCGAAGCAGTTCTTACAAGGATTTGCCCGATTTCTATAGCCTTGAGCCAAAAGAATAAGCCAACCAGCAAACACCTAGCACAAGAAGAAGTTTGCGCCTCAAATTTTGAAGCCTTCGAACAATAGAAGAAGAAAATAGAAGAGACATCTTCCGCCGAGCCGGCAAAACAAGGGCCCTCATTAAGGGGCAAAATGATGAAACCGTACTCCTTCCCAAATGACAAGACTAGGGCTCTTTTTGAGTGGACCCGTGAATACGGCAAAGTGGTGCTTCCGGAGCCGAAGAAACCAGGCGATGCCGAAAGAAAAGACGATCCACGCTTCTATCCTTATCACCAAATGTTGGGGCATCCCATTGAGGATTGCTACGTGTTCAAGGATGTTATTGAAGGCCTGATCAAAAAAGGTGAACTACAGATGGGCGAGTACAAGGTGGACCCACCGCGCCCTCATCAAATGCTTGTCTGGAAGAGAGCTGACCCGCGCAGCATCACCACCTTAGCCGCTCCTCACAGATTTGGCTAAAGTCAATTTCTAACGTGTCCGCGTAGCTTGAATGTGGATGCTCGCCAACAAAAAGAAGAATGGCAAACGACGTAGAAAAAAAGAAAAAAGAAAAAAAAGAGAAATGAAAGGGCCTGTTCTGGGGGCAAGCACCAAAATAACAAGAAAAAAGGGGGGGAGAAAAAATGAGCAAAAAGGAGGGCGAACGAAATTTACATATATAAACATAAGGCCCCGCCTACTGAATCTGAGATGCCATCTCTCAGGGGTCGGATCCTTCCAAAAAAAAAAGAAGAGAAAACATAAAATAAAATGAAGGAGTTCTTGATGGCTGTATCTGCCAAGGGAGATATCACTCCCCTCATGTCTTGGTCGATGCCAAATAAGAAACTACCATTGTGGGGTTGGTATGGTAGAGCGAACCACTCATCCCCTCTCTGAGGGGGTGAGCGCTCTCCTATGCTCCCGCCTTGGTCTGTTTTAGAATAAATGGATGAAAGGTAACGGCTCTGCACTGCACTGCACTGTCAGCGCCATTAGAGCTACCCGTTCAAAAAAAAAAGAGAGAGACAAAAAATGAATGCAAAAGTAAAGAAGGAAATAAAAATTATGAGGTCAACAGGGCCTCCCCATCCGCCCTCATAGGCAAAAGGTTCCCCAATAGCATTGTATGGTAAATGTCCAAGGGAAAATAAAATAACTACGCCATTTGCGGAGGTAGGAAGACCCCGCAGCCGTAGGTTCTAAGAAAAAAGGGCCAAGGGGATGACGCTTGGCGTAAGCATTGGAAGCCCAAGCCAAAGTTGTTCGGAGCATCTCCTGAAGAAATTAATGACAAAAGAAGATAGCTGTTAAATCTGATGCATAGTTGTCACTGAATATCCCCAGGGGGACCATGTAATCAATAGTCCCACCGACGCTAAAGAGCCCTCATTGGCCATTAGGCCCTCCATTTCAAATACGGGTCCACGCCCATTGAGGGGAATGAAAAGAACAATCCTTACTGAGTCAGCTACACCCTCGACTCCTTACCAGGCCAGCAAATAAACACCTTTTGGCTTCTAATGGCCTATCTTGGTACCCCTTGGTCCCACCGGGATTTTTGGTGCCTTGCCATCTTCCCATCCTATGGGAGTATTCCCCACTTGTCCCACCGGGACTAACCCTCTACCCTTGATCTGGGACTTATGCTCCCAGCCAATGCATTCTCATTGCCTTTCAGCATTCAACTGCAACAATGCCATATTTGTCCCACGGGACTCTCCCACCACTGCCGATTCAGATTCCTTGCCCAACGTCGGCCCAATAAAATCTCCTTTTCTTGGCATAAGGCACTCCGCCCTTGCCGAGCTCAGAATTTTGCCCATTAGTCTCGTCAGACTAGGCTCTTAAAATTTCCTTTCCTTTGGCACGGGACACTCTGTCCTGGCAGAGTTCAAATTTACCCTTTGTCCCACTGGGTTGGGTTCACAATCTCATTTTCCTTTGCATAAGGCACTCCGCCCTTGCCGAGCTCAAAACTTTGCTCATCAATCCCACCGGACTGGGTTCATAAAACCCTTTTCCTTGGCCTGAGGAACTCCGCCCACGCTGCGTTCAAAAATTACCCTTTGCCCCACCGGGATGGATTCATAAAACTTCTTTCTTTGGCCTGAGGCGCTCCGCTCCCGCCAAGCCCGCCAGGCTCTCGGACATCGATCCATAGCCCCACCAGCACAATAAACAGAACAAAATCAATCACCAAAATAAATCAATGAACCCAATAAGCCAAATAAACTCCAATAAATCCAACCAACCCAATAGATCGAACAAACCAATAAACTCAATAAATCAGTAAACCTAACAAACTTAATAAATCCTAATCAACCCAATCAACTCAATAAATCAAACAAACTAATAAACTCAACAAATCAACAGACCCACCAAACCAAATAAACTCAATGTGTAATATCCCGGACCTTTCGGATCCTTCTTTATGGGTCCCGGATCTAGTTTTCGGAGTGTCCGGCTCCGTTGTGTCCGAAATTTCGTTTCGGACATCTTTCGTGTTCGGATCGGCGCGATCCGGAGTCGTTTCGGAGGCCCGGAGGCGTTCCGCGGCTTTTTCCGCGTGTGTTTTTCGATTCCCGGTGTGTGTTTCGGCTTTTCTCTTCGGACGCTCGTTGCGGGTGAACCGGGCTGTTCACACGGACACGAGTGGTACCGTTGCGATCGGTGCGTTCCGAGGATCGCGGGGGTGTGATTTCCTATTTTTTGGAATTTTATGGATTTTCCGGGTTTTTCTATAAAACCCTTTTTCTTTTCTCTCTCCCCCACCATCTTCTTCTTCCTCTCTTCTTCTTCCTCCTTCCTCCTCCACCGTGTCTCCCTCCCTCTCCCTCTCTTCCTCCCGGTTGGCCACGGCGAGCTCCCCTCCGGCTGCAGACGGCGGCGGGGCGACGGCGCGGCGACGTGGGCGGCGGCGAGGCGGTCGTGGGGGCGTGCGGCAAGCGTGGGAAGCTTAAGGAAGAACGAGGGTTTTCAAGCGTTCTTCGCGATTCGTGGACGATCCGGCGGAGCATTCGCTCCATTGAGGTAGGGTGACGTTCCCTAGCTCTTCGCCGTTCTTTTCCGTGGTTTGTAGGCCGCGGGGAGGCCGAGAGAGGCATGTTTGGGCGTTTTTGGGGTTTTTCCATGTTTTGGGGTGAGCCGCCCGATCTATGGTTTTAGCCCATGATTCTATGTTTTGGTGGCTTAGATGCATGCTAGGGGTCCCCAGGGGTCTTCCCCCTTGTTTTCCCCCTCTCCGGTGGAGGTACGGGGGCGTGGTTGGTGTTTTTGGGGTTCTCCCGCCGTAGCGTGCTCTGGGGCAAGCGACGGTCACTCCAGTGACCGTCACATGCTTGTAACGCCCCTAGAGGGGTGCGTTACTTCCCTGGGTGTTGGCCTTTAGGGTCGAGGGCTGTAGCGGTCCTGCGACTGGCCGCCGTTTGCTAGTGACGCCCCTGGGCTGGGCCGTCACATGCTTTCGACCGTTGGGTTTTGACCGTTGGGGGTCAGGCCATGTAACGCACCGAGATAGGCGCGTTACATGCGTGTAACGCACTGGGGCAGGAGCGTTACTTCCTGTTGTCCCCCATGTGGATGGGCCAAGCGACGCACTGGGCCCAGCGCGTTACTTACAAGCGACGCGCTGGGGCAGGCGCGTCACTTCCCTTTCCATCCCGAGCGTGAGGGCCACGCGACGCGCTGGTCTAGGCGCGTCACATGCGAGTAACGCACTGAGCCCGACGCGTTGCTTGCAAGCGACGCGCCAGGGTAAGCGCGTTACTTTCCCTGTGGTTTTCGTGGGTGTGGGGTGCCATGTGACGCCCTGGCCTAGGTGCGCCGCTTCCAAGCGACGCACTAGGGTAGGCGCGTCGCTTCCCCCTACCCCCTGGCCGTGTGACGGTCCGCCTTAGACCGCTATTTCCAAGTGACGGCCCTAGAGTGGACCGCCATTTGGCAGTGACGGTCTGAGGGTCGGACCGCCACTTCCTGTGTTGCCCCATGAGGGTGGCAACCTCGCTTTTCTCCGACCGTGGTCTCCGTGCGACGGGACTAGTGCGTGGGGTGATTCCCACACGTTGTCGGGCTTGGGCGTTGTTTTCCGTAACTTGAGAGTCTACTCCTTCAGTGACCCTCCACTAGTCGTAGCCTACTAGTACGCGTGTGCTAGTCGCACCAGGGAGTGGTGTACGGGCTGACCTTTAGAGACGGTTTGTGGACCGGTTACCGTTGGGCCCCACGTCTTGCAGCCAGAGTCCGGCTGAGGGGAAAACCGGTCAGAGGGCCAGACCAGGGACGCGCGGTCTGTGTGTGCACACGTGGTTGGGGGCGGTTGGACCCACGTCGACGGGCGTGACCCCAGCTAGTCACTTGTTTGTGGTTACTTGTACGGTGTTCGCGCCTCGGGTAGGACCTACCACGTCAGGCGGTTCACCTGCGGTGCGGTGTAAGACGTCAGGGGACGCTACCGGCTGTGCTTCTAGTGGGTGGTACTCCTGTCGAGTACGGAGTGTCAGACTGTCAGTCGTGTGTTTCCGACCTTCGGGTTTTGACGGTTCGACCGTTGAGTTGCGGTCTTCTCGTACCGTGGCACGTGTGTCGGTTTGCGTGCCGTAGGGTCTAGTTCTGTAGAGTACAGGGCTTTCCTTTCCGAGGTACTTTCCTACCGCTAGAGTAGTGGTTTCTCGTTTTTCGAGGTAGGGTTCGAGTGATCCCTACTGAGTCTTGTTCCGAGACTCATTCCCTGCGTGTTTTCGCCGTGTTTCAGGTGAGGCGCCACCTTCGGGGAGCGCGTCAGGAGCGCAGCGGAAGCGTGGTGCGGGTGTCCTGAGGTAGTGCCAGAGGTCAGAGCCGGGGGATGCCCCATGTAGCTGTACTTTTCTTTCTTGTCACTGTACTAGTCGTGGACTACTGTTGCTGTTGTTGTTATTTTATTGTGGACCATGTAAAATGTTAAATTCATTTCCTGCTTAATATTATAACTGTTTAATTTCTGCAATTATTTGTGATACTTGTGTAGTTTCCACACCATCCTTTTAACCCTTCCGAGTCTTCGGACTCGTGGGTGGCGGTACGAGTCTCGGGTTATCGGGCCTTCCCGGTAATCGGATTCTCGGGTCGTTACAGCTGGTATCAGAGCGCGGTTGTGGAATTACATGAGAATCATAGGTAATTGTCGTGGTCCACTAGTCCACAACGATGATGTACAGATGACGCTGGCATTGGGCACCGTGTGTTTATTTTGACATTGCCGTTTCCGTGTTTTTCTGTCTTGTGCTTCAGGAGCGAGTATGGCGCCGAGGAGAAGTTCTCGCTCTCAGCAGGGGCAGTCGGCTGGAGGTCAGGAGATCCAGCAGGGGGTCCAGAGGGACCAGGAGGAGTGTGAGCAGAGCTTTAGGGAACTGAAGAGGTTGCTCACCTCGGCTCCGGTGTTGGTTTTGCCTTCTGGATCGGGAGGTTTTGTGGTGTGTACAGATGCTTCCGGCGTTGGATTGGGTGCTGTTCTGATGCAGCATGGTAGAGTGGTGGCTTATGCATCTCGGCAGCTAAAGCCCCATGAGGAGAACTACCCTACCCATGACCTTGAGTTGGCGGCAGTGATCTTCGCGCTGAAGATCTGGAGGCATTATCTGTACGGTGAGAAGTTCGAGGTGTTCACTGACCATCAGAGTCTGAGGTATGTGTTCTCGCAGAGAGATCTGAACCTCAGACAAAGGCGTTGGATGGAGTTCATGAAGGACTATGACTTCACCCTGTCTTATCAGCCGGGCAGGATGAATGTCGTCGCCGATGCCTTGAGTAGGAAGGTTGCGGTCAGTACCTTGATGCTGAGGAAGTGGAGGCTCTGGGAACAGGTGCCCGAAGTATCTTTCAGGCTCAAGATTCCCCAGAAGCCAGGGTTGGCAGTGCTTGCGAGTCTGACTGTCACTCCTGCTATCCGTCGTCAGGTGACAGAGGCTCAGCATGCGGACCCTGAGTTGCCCCGGATTTTGGCGATAGCTGATGTGGAGCTTGGCGAGGACGGTGCTGCGAGGTTTCGTGGCAGGCTGTACGTCCCAGGGGAGGAACGGGTTCGTTGTGCGGTGTTACGCGAGGCTCATGGGAGCAGGTACACTGTGCACCCGGGTGCGACGAAGATGTATCGGAACTTGCGGAGGCAGTTCTGGTGGCCTGGCATGAAGAGAGATGTGGCCGAGTTTGTGGCCAGGTGCCTGATCTGTCAGCAAGGGAAGGCGGAGCATCAGCGACCAGGCGGTACTCTCCAGCCCTTGGATGTTCCTGCTTGGAAGTGGGACCATGTGACCACGGATTTTGTGGTGGGGTTGCCCAGAACCCCGACTGGGCAGGACAGTATTTGGTTGCTGGTGGATCGGCTGACGAAGGTGACGCGGTTGCTACCGGTCAAGGTCAGCTGGAGCGTGCCTAAGTTGGCTCGTCTTTATGTGGAGCGGATCGTTCCGTTGCATGGGGTTCCCATTTCGATCGTGTCGGATCGGGATCCGCGCTTCACTTCTGGATTCTGGAGGAGTTTCCAGCGAGCTCTTGGCACGGAGTTGGCATTTAGCTCGGCGTATCATCCACAGTCGGATGGCGAGTCTGAGAGGACCATTCAGACTTTGGAGGACATGCTGAGATCCTGCTGCCTGGAGTGGCAGGGGAGTTGGATTCGTCACCTACCGTTAGTGGAGTTTGCCTATAACAACAGCTTTCATTCGAGCATCGGCATGGCTCCTTATGAGGCATTGTATGGGCGTCCTTGTCGGACTCCACTTGATTGGTTTGAGGTGGGTGAGCGTGTTTTGACGGGACCGGAATTGGTGCAGCAATGTGTGGAGGTTGTGCACCTGGTTCGTCAGAACATGTTGGCGGCCCAGAGTCGGCAGAAGAGCTATGCTGACCGTAGGCGGCAGCCCCTCGAGTTCGCCGTGGGCGATCATGTGTTCTTGAGAGTTTCTCCGATGAAGGGGGTGATGCGGTTTGGACGGCGTGGGAAGCTGAGTCCCCGCTATATTGGTCCTTTCGCGATTGTGGAGCGCATCGGTGAGGTTGCTTACCGGTTGCAGTTACCCTCTGAGTTGGCGTCGGTGCATGACGTGTTCCACGTCTCTATGTTGCGGAAGTATATGCCCGATGACTCTCATGTGCTCGAGTTTTCCGTTTGGCCTGAGGTGACTCCAGATCTTTCTCTCCCAGAGTTTCCGATCCGCGTGGAGGATAGGCGAGAGCAGCGCCTGCGGAACAAGGTCATTCCCTTGGTAAAAGTCGTGTGGCAACGACACTCTGGTGGTGAGGCTTCGTGGGAACGTGAGGACGAGATGCGTCAGCAGTTCCCGTACCTGTTTGAGTGAGTCTTCCTCTTCTTTCCCCTTGGGTTGTTCTCAATTTCGAGGACGAAATTCCTTAAGGGGGGAGGGCTGTAATATCCCGGACCTTTCGGATCCTTCTTTATGGGTCCCGGATCTAGTTTTCGGAGTGTCCGGCTCCGTTGTGTCCGAAATTTCGTTTCGGACATCTTTCGTGTTCGGATCGGCGCGATCCGGAGTCGTTTCGGAGGCCCGGAGGCGTTCCGCGGCTTTTTCCGCGTGTGTTTTCCGATTCCCGGTGTGTGTTTCGGCTTTTCTCTTCGGACGCTCGTTGCGGGTGAACCGGGCTGTTCACACGGACACGAGTGGTACCGTTGCGATCGGTGCGTTCCGAGGATCGCGGGGGTGTGATTTCCTATTTTTTGGAATTTTACGGATTTTCCGGGTTTTTCTATAAAACCCTTTTTCTTTTCTCTCTCCCCCACCATCTTCTTCTTCCTCTCTTCTTCTTCCTCCTTCCTCCTCCACCGTGTCTCCCTCCCTCTCCCTCTCTTCCTCCCGGTTGGCCACGGCGAGCTCCCCTCCGGCTGCAGACGGCGGCGGGGCGACGGCGCGGCGACGTGGGCGGCGGCGAGGCGGTCGTGGGGGCGTGCGGCAAGCGTGGGAAGCTTAAGGAAGAACGAGGGTTTTCAAGCGTTCTTCGCGATTCGTGGACGATCCGGCGGAGCATTCGCTCCATTAAGGTAGGGTGACGTTCCCTAGCTCTTCGCCGTTCTTTTCCGTGGTTTGTAGGCCGCGGGGAGGCCGAGAGAGGCATGTTTGGGCGTTTTTGGGGTTTTTCCATGTTTTGGGGTGAGCCGCCCGATCTATGGTTTTAGCCCATGATTCTATGTTTTGGTGGCTTAGATGCATGCTAGGGGTCCCCAGGGGTCTTCCCCCTTGTTTTCCCCCTCTCCGGTGGAGGTACGGGGGCGTGGTTGGTGTTTTTGGGGTTCTCCCGCCGTAGCGTGCTCTGGGGCAAGCGACGGTCACTCCAGTGACCGTCACATGCTTGTAACGCCCCTAGAGGGGTGCGTTACTTCCCTGGGTGTTGGCCTTTAGGGTCGAGGGCTGTAGCGGTCCTGCGACTGGCCGCCGTTTGCTAGTGACGCCCCTGGGCTGGGCCGTCACATGCTTTCGACCGTTGGGTTTTGACCGTTGGGGGTCAGGCCATGTAACGCACCGAGATAGGCGCGTTACATGCGTGTAACGCACTGGGGCAGGAGCGTTACTTCCTGTTGTCCCCCATGTGGATGGGCCAAGCGACGCACTGGGCCCAGCGCGTTACTTACAAGCGACGCGCTGGGGCAGGCGCGTCACTTCCCTTTCCATCCCGAGCGTGAGGGCCACGCGACGCGCTGGTCTAGGCGCGTCACATGCGAGTAACGCACTGAGCCCGACGCGTTGCTTGCAAGCGACGCGCCAGGGTAAGCGCGTTACTTTCCCTGTGGTTTTCGTGGGTGTGGGGTGCCATGTGACGCCCTGGCCTAGGTGCGCCGCTTCCAAGCGACGCACTAGGGTAGGCGCGTCGCTTCCCCCTACCCCCTGGCCGTGTGACGGTCCGCCTTAGACCGCTATTTCCAAGTGACGGCCCTAGAGTGGACCGCCATTTGGCAGTGACGGTCTGAGGGTCGGACCGCCACTTCCTGTGTTGCCCCATGAGGGTGGCAACCTCGCTTTTCTCCGACCGTGGTCTCCGTGCGACGGGACTAGTGCGTGGGGTGATTCCCACACGTTGTCGGGCTTGGGCGTTGTTTTCCGTAACTTGAGAGTCTACTCCTTCAGTGACCCTCCACTAGTCGTAGCCTACTAGTACGCGTGTGCTAGTCGCACCAGGGAGTGGTGTACGGGCTGACCTTTAGAGACGGTTTGTGGACCGGTTACCGTTGGGCCCCACGTCTTGCAGCCAGAGTCCGGCTGAGGGGAAAATCGGTCAGAGGGCCAGACCAGGGACGCGCGGTCTGTGTGTGCACACGTGGTTGGGGGCGGTTGGACCCACGTCGACGGGCGTGACCCCAGCTAGTCACTTGTTTGTGGTTACTTGTACGGTGTTCGCGCCTCGGGTAGGACCTACCACGTCAGGCGGTTCACCTGCGGTGCGGTGTAAGACGTCAGGGGACGCTACCGGCTGTGCTTCTAGTGGGTGGTACTCCTGTCGAGTACGGAGTGTCAGACTGTCAGTCGTGTGTTTCCGACCTTCGGGTTTTGACGGTTCGACCGTTGAGTTGCGGTCTTCTCGTACCGTGGCACGTGTGTCGGTTTGCGTGCCGTAGGGTCTAGTTCTGTAGAGTATAGGGCTTTCCTTTCCGAGGTACTTTCCTACCGCTAGAGTAGTGGTTTCTCGTTTTTCGAGGTAGGGTTCGAGTGATCCCTACTGAGTCTTGTTCCGAGACTCATTCCCTGCGTGTTTTCGCCGTGTTTCAGGTGAGGCGCCACCTTCGGGGAGCGCGTCAGGAGCGCAGCGGAAGCGTGGTGCGGGTGTCCTGAGGTAGTGCCAGAGGTCAGAGCCGGGGGATGCCCCGTGTAGCTGTACTTTTCTTTCTTGTCACTGTACTAGTCGTGGACTACTGTTGCTGTTGTTGTTATTTTATTGTGGACCATGTAAAATGTTAAATTCATTTCCTGCTTAATATTATAACTGTTTAATTTCTGCAATTATTTGTGATACTTGTGTAGTTTCCACACCATCCTTTTAACCCTTCCGAGTCTTCGGACTCGTGGGTGGCGGTACGAGTCTCGGGTTATCGGGCCTTCCCGGTAATCGGATTCTCGGGTCGTTACACAATGAATCAATAAACCCATCAAAACTAGTGTTGGGTTCTGTGCGTCCCCTCGTTGTCTTTGACAATGGTTTTGATGATAACTATATATTGTGTGTAAGTATTGTGAAAAATACTCACTGATCACTTTGGAGCTTATGTCGCAATATCTTATTTTGCAGGTTTGGATGCTTGGTGGATAACTTATTTATGGTTTGGATGCTTGGTGGATAACTTCTTTAGATGGAAAATGTGCTTTGTGAAGTCAACCTCACTTTTGATGATTGGTTCAAATTCTTAGACCTTGGGTCATATGCATTGACCTTGGTCTCTTGATGTATTTCATACATGATGTTTTTCATTGGTAAAATGATGACTAGGCCTTCATGCATATTATTGACATGCATTGGATTGCATTGGTTTTTTGTTGCATTGGGCTTTATATTTCAAAGTCTGTACATTGGCCTTCATCAGCCAAGTCCATACATTGGCCTTCATCCTCCAAGTCTACACATTGCCTTTTGGAATCAAAGTATGTACATTGGCCTTTGGCCATCAAGTCTATACATTGGCCTTTGGCCACCAAGTCTATACATTGGCCTTCACACACCAAGTCTATACATTGGCCTTCTTCAATCCAAGTCTATACATTGGCCTTCACACTTCAAGTCTATACATTGGCCTTCTTCAATCCAAGTCTATACATTGGCCTTCACACTTCAAGTCTATACATTGGCCTTCTTCAATCCAAGTCTATACATTGGCCTTCACACTATCAAATCTATACATTGGCCTTCATAGTTCAAAGTCTATACATTGGGCTTCTATCTTCCAAGTCTATACGTTGGCCTTCTACCAAGTCTATACATTATTTTGTGCCTTCAAGTTTCCAAGTCTATACATTCAGTTTCATGCATATACAATGTGGATCATATTCATAGTGTTTTGATTGGGGTCAAAATCCCTCTTTCATGCACTTGACTTATATTGACTGCATTTCAAGTGGGAAGTTTGCTCTTATTATGAAAATGATGTGTTTGATGCTAACATCTTGTTTTCAATGCATAGTCATTTGATTTACATGTTGAATGAGGAGGAATGATTTTTGGTTGGACATAAATTGATGCCATTCGGGTTTAGAATGAATTCTCATGCACATCACTTATTATCATGCATATCACTCATATATGATTTAAGGTTGGCATTCATGAATGGGTTCCTTCTAGGATTGAATAATTGAAGGGTTCTTCCATTGGCTCTCATGTTCTAGTGATTTAAGCTTTGGGAAATTGTGTGGGTTGTTTTCTGAACACCTTCTATGAGGTATTATTAGATTAAATGTGTTTCATGAATCATGAAGATGAAGTTTTTGAGTTTTTCAGGTTATGCTCTCAAAATCATGAATGACAAGGTAAGAATTTACTTTTTAATGCAATTCATGTTTTAATTTATTGGGTTGCATGCTTAGAACATTAGGATTGGTTTAGAAACCTTTTTATCATGTTCCTATGTCAGTGGGTCGACCCCCCATGCTTAATGGGTCGTCCCCTGGGCTAAACAGGGTGTTTTCAGCACCCTGTCTGAAAGTGGGTCGACCCCCCTCACAAAGTGGGTCGACCCCCCTGTAAAATATGCTAAAAAATAGCTTCTGGGAGTAGATGGGTCGACCCCCCTCTGAAAGTGGGTCGACCCCCCCTGTTTCGCAGGTCCGCGCGGCTTTTTCGTAAATTACCGAAACCCATCCAAATGACCTCCGATTGGGCTGAAATTTTAAACTAATACCCTAGAGTTACTAATGAACATATTAGGGTGGATTTGTTAGGGTTTTGCAAGGGCAATATGGTCTTTTCATCATTCTATCATGGGGCTATATATAAGTTGCGAATTTGGAAGAAATAAGAGATGATGCTCTAATTTCTCTATCTGTTCTTGCAGGGAAAGAAGGGAAAGGGCGGCCAGAGCTGAGGAGAGGTTGAATAGAGAAAGGATTCAAGATCTACATCCATTCTCAAGCTTCTAATGCTAGATCCGTGATCGGTTCTTCAAGGAGAAAGCACCGGTGGCTCGATTTACCTCGAGTCTCTTCTTCCTCTCGTGTGGAACCAACGAAGCATCTTCTATCGGCCTCCAACCTAAGAGAAGACATTCTTGATCTTGTTTCTCTTGATGATTCATCTCTATTTGTTCATCTCAACATAGATAGATGGTTGAGGGTTTATTGTATATCTTTTCTCTTCATTAAACTAAGAACATTTGTGTGTGGGCGGAGTTGTATCTCCACATGTGTGGGTTTATTGTGGGGAAATGCTCCCCGTGTGTTGTTGTGTTTTGACGGAGCCGTGACTCCGTGTGGATTTAGTGTCCGGGGCGTGTTCCCCGATTTTGTGTGTGGGTGTGTGTGCTGCAGTGGCAGCTTGTTGGGGGATTTTCCCCGTGTGTGGATATTGCTGCGGAAGCAGCGTGTGTGTGTGTGGTTGGGGTTCATCACCGTGTTGCTACTTCGGTAGCGTGTAGTGAAGCCTCACCCGGTTGGGTGAGGGGTGGACGTAGGGAGCCCTTGTGGTCTCGAACCACCTAAAAATCTCCGTGTCCTTTGTGATTGCCTGTGTGTTTGTCCCTTTCTTCTATCTCGCTTCACAGGTTAGTTTAATAGATTTTTACTCACTACACCACTGCACACTGCTACTTCTGTTATTCGTACTAGGCATAATTTTCTCTAACATTTGCATTGTTATTACGAGTGAGATCGGAAAGATTGAGAGAACCTGTTAAATCTCATATGTGTTTAGGCTAATCAAACAGTTGTTTTTAATTCCACCGTGGTCAGTTAAAAGAATTTTTTAATCCGCCATCTAGGTCAAGGGGACAATTCAACCCCCCTTCTTGTCCGCCATCTAGTCTGGGCCAACAATTGGTATCAGAGCCCAGTCTCTGATTTTTATTCAGCGGACCTCACGGTCTAGGAGAAAAGATCTTTTTATGATGGCTAGTCTAAATTCAGTTCCTGTCTTTGATGGTTTTGATTTTACATCATGGCTTGGAAAATTGTGTGTTTAGATTTCTGGGATTGATCCGAAACTCATAAAATTAATCTCTCATGGTCCACATGTCTTACCCAAAAATGAACTAAGGTGGACTGATGAACATAGGAAAATGAACTCTGATAATCTTTTTGTTTTGAATTCTCTTAAAGCTGCAATTGACTCTAACAAATTTCCGTTTGTTCTTGATTGTAGCTCGATCAAAGAAATCATGGATCAACTGATCAAGCTTCATGAAGGAGGGCTAGAAGATGCTTGCATGATGGCAAATAGTGAGGATGATCATTCAGGCCTAGAATCCAAGGAGGTATCTTCTGACTCAAATTCTGATGATGAATTAAGTTTTGAAGAATTAATGGATGCCTATGATGAGTTGCTTGAAAGACATAAAACAGTAAAATCTGAAAATAAAAAGCTCAAGAAGAAACTTGAAAATCCTTTTCATGAAAATGCTTTATGTGAGAAATGCTTAGAACTCAAAAATGTGAATGAATCTCTCTTCGCTGATGTTGAAATGCATAGAGATAAAATTTGTTGTTTGAGAGAGGAAAATGAAAAGTTGAATGAACAAATTAAGGCATTGAGTGATGAGTTCTCTGTCTATCAAAAGGGAAAATGGGTGATTAATGATGAGTCTGAAAAGTTGAAAGAACTGAGAAAGGAAATAGAAAACTTCAAAAATTTGAATGACAAATTTGAATCAAATAGAGCAATGAATGAAATTGTTAATGATAACGTGAGTTTTCAAATGAAAGAACTTGAACACACCTCCATGAATAAAAATTCATTTGACAAACTCCAAAATGAAAATAATGCATTGTTGATTCAAATTTCTTACTTGAAAGTAGATTGAAAAATCTTGAAAAGATTGAAAAAGGAAAAAGTGTGATTGTTGATGATTGTGACAAACTGCATATTCTTGAACAAGAAATTGAAAGTCACAAAACAGTTAATTGCCTGTTGAATGAGAAAATTGTTTCATGTGAACAAGAGATTGCTAACTCTCATTTGCAAATCATGAAACTAGAAAATGAAATTAAGATGATGAATGGATCTTTGTCCTTGTATGATAAAGAAATTGAAAAATAAAAAGATGTTGTTGATTGCTCTCCTGTGCATGCAAAATCCTCTGTTGTTAAACATAATCATGCACCAAGTAGAAGGAGAAATGTTCCATGCTACTATTATGGACAATATGGACATGACATGTATGATTGTTCCTTGATGGAATATGATGATAATGAAGCACTGAAGTCACAATTGAAAATTGTTGATAAGCCTAACAATCTTGATAAACCAATGAAGAAAACCTTCAATGCTCATTGCTATTACTGTGGATTGCATGGACATGTCTTTGAACATTGCTTCATGAAGAAAGATGATGATGAATGGTTTGCCAACAAGAATTTTTCATGTTATTATTGTGGTGAACAAGGACACATGATGGATAATTGTTCCTTAATGAAAAATGATGAGAAATTATCCATGAAAAGAAAATCTTTCTACTATTTTTATTGTGGTGTGAATGGTCATTCCATGGATGACTGTTCTACTATGAGATTGGATGATGATTGGCATGCGAGGCAATATAGAAAATCAATTGTTCATGCTAGGACTAACCCCTCGGGACCCAAGATGGTTTGGGTACCCAAACATCCAACCTGAGAATCTATTTTGCAGGGGTACCTTGAGGTCGAAGAAATTAATAAACATTGGGATCTCAAGGTGAGGAAGAAAATGATTTGTTTTGAAATTTTTGTCTCACATGGTTCTCTTTGAAAAAATCTGAAAAAGGTAAATTTTATGTTTCGAGAAAAAAATGCTTCCAACTTAGTTCACTGGTTATGGTATCTTTTGGAAATCTTGAGAATTTTTGAGTTCCATGTCAGAATGACTTGATCACTTCTGTTTTCACTCCATGTGAATAAATTCTGTCTTCAAATGCTTTACTCTTCTCATAAATTGTTTTCACACTTATAATCAACTCTTGTAAATAAAATTTGGTTTGAATGCTTCTCATTGTGCATAGAGTTTTCAAACTCTTACTTACTTTTTGTAAATAATCACTCACTTGTGCATACATAGATCACATGCTTAAGTTGCATAAAACATGCTGCACATATCATATACATCCTCACTTGCATACATTTGCACTTGCTTGCATATATTTGCATATTCCTCATATTCGTGTGCTTTATTGCTATGATTTTTTGGTATATAAAATAGTGTTTGTGGAAGGTTGGATTATGTCTAGCCGAAAGCTTTCACTATGCGTGATGGTGGTCTTCGGACCTATGTTCCCCGCCGCGTACCGAAAATCACTTTGTTTGAATAGTTTGCTATATCCTTACTTGAATGCATGTATATAATTTTAGAACATAATTCCTTGCAAATCTTCTAAGACCTCACCTCCTTGCTATATAAAATGCAGTGATTTTAATCATTTGTGAATAGTGACATATACAAAGGAGGATGATTCATTTCAACTGTGCATACATTTAGGGGGAGTCATAACTGTGTATATGTAAATTCATCTTCTACATCCAAAGCAATTGCCCATACATTATTCTAAAATGATGCATATGACTTTGATTGATAAGGATTTCAGAAATTCTTTTTAACACTTCATGGGAAACAAATTTCTACATGAAAATTGAGAGAATCGTGAGGAAAAAGCTGCCTACCCCGCATGCTTAAATAAGTGGTATGTCTAACTGAGTAGCCGGGAATCCCCACTGAAATAAATGAGGAAACTCGCGTCGAAAGGTGAAACAAAATCCACATTTTGTGATGAATCCTAGTAAGCCGGGAAACCCCATTGAGACACATGAGGTGACTCGCGCCGAACAGTGAAATCCAATAAAAGAAAAATAAAAAGGGGTTGAGCGAAGCTACCAATAGTCGAGGATCAAAATGGAAGTGTAGGAAGGAAATAACCCTCTAGTGTTTTCTAGAAACTCTGCTAATATCCATATAAACTTGAAGTTCATTGCTCATTTACATAAATTTCAATTGGGTATTTTTGTGATGATTGTATATCTTGAATTTGTTCTTATCATGGCTTATGTAGTACCTTGCATATATGAATGCACTACCTTTTTTGATTATGGTTCATATCTCACATTTTGATTTTGAATGAACTGTTCTTTTGCTATCCCCTTACCCCATTAAGGGGGAGCTATAGTACTGTTTGTGTGCTTAACTCCAATGCATGCTTGCTTGTTTGCTTGCTTGCATACTTCATTTCACATTTAAGTTTGCATACATGCATCCTTAGGCTATACGTGTATATAACAGGTTCAATAACCCATTGTCGGTTGGTTTTTGCTCTTGACAAATGGGGAAGAATAATGTGCTCTTCTAGCACAATACACTCTGTGCATAACTCAATTTTCAGATTTTGCATATAGTTACCTTATGCCACTTGTGCATATTTTGTTAAACATATAGCAAAAATTTACAAAAATTGAGCCTTTGCAATTATTTCACACGTCTCCTGATTGCACATCAAATTCCACACTTTCTCTCATGGTAGGTGTATTCCCTCAGTCCCCCATTTTTTTGCTAATGACAAAGGGGGAGAGAACTTTAACATTGTCACAATATATTATCATCATCAAAAAGGGGGAGATTGTTGGGTTCTGTGCGTCCCCTCGTTGTCTTTGACAATGGTTTTGATGATAACTATATATTGTGTGTAAGTATTGTGAAAAATACTCACTGATCACTTTGGAGCTTATGTCGCAATATCTTATTTTGCAGGTTTGGATGCTTGGTGGATAACTTATTTATGGTTTGGATGCTTGGTGGATAACTTCTTTAGATGGAAAATGTGCTTTGTGAAGTCAACCTCACTTTTGATGATTGGTTCAAATTCTTAGACCTTGGGTCATATGCATTGACCTTGGTCTCTTGATGTATTTCATACATGATGTTTTTCATTGGTAAAATGATGACTAGGCCTTCATGCATATTATTGACATGCATTGGATTGCATTGGTTTTTTGTTGCATTGGGCTTTATATTTCAAAGTCTGTATATTGGCCTTCATCAGCCAAGTCCATACATTGGCCTTCATCCTCCAAGTCTACACATTGCCTTTTGGAATCAAAGTATGTACATTGGCCTTTGGCCATCAAGTCTATACATTGGCCTTTGGCCACCAAGTCTATACATTGGCCTTCACACATCAAGTCTATACATTGGCCTTCTTCAATCCAAGTCTATACATTGGCCTTCACACTTCAAGTCTATACATTGGCCTTCACACTTCAAGTCTATACATTGGCCTTCTTCAATCCAAGTCTATACATTGGCCTTCACACTTCAAGTCTATACATTGGCCTTCTTCAATCCAAGTCTATACATTGGCCTTCACACTATCAAGTCTATACATTGGCCTTCATAGTTCAAAGTCTATACATTGGGCTTCTATCTTCCAAGTCTATACGTTGACCTTCTACCAAGTCTATACATTGTCTTGTGCCTTCAAGTTTCCAAGTCTATACATTCAGTTTCATGCATATACAATGTGGATCATATTCATAGTGTTTTGATTGGGGTCAAAATCCCTCTTTCATGCACTTGACTTATATTGACTGCATTTCAAGTGGGAAGTTTGCTCTTATTGTGAAAATGATGTGTTTGATGCTAACATCTTGTTTTCAATGCATAGTCATTTGATTTACATGTTGAATGAGGAGGAATGATTTTTGGTTGGACATAAATTGATGCCATTCGGGTTTAGAATGAATTCTCATGCACATCACTTATTATCATGCATATCACTCATATATGATTTAAGGTTGGCATTCATGAATGGGTTCCTTCTAGGATTGAATAATTGAAGGGTTCTTCCATTGGCTCTCATGTTCTAGTGATTTAAGCTTTGAGAAATTGTGTGGGTTGTTTTCTGAACACCTTCTATGAGGTATTATTAGATTAAATGTGTTTCATGAATCATGAAGATGAAGTTTTTGAGTTTTTCAGGTTATGCTCTCAAAATCATGAATGACAAGGTAAGAATTTACTTTTTAATGCAATTCATGTTTTAATTTATTGGGTTGCATGCTTAGAACATTAGGATTGGTTTAGAAACCTTTTTATCATGTTCCTAGGTCAGTGGGTCGACCCCCCATGCTCAATGGGTCGTCCCCTGGGCTAAACAGGGTGTTTTCAGCACCCTGTCTGAAAGTGGGTCGACCCCCCTCACAAAGTGGGTCGACCCCCCTGTAAAATATGCTAAAAAATAGCTTCTGGGAGTAGATGGGTCGACCCCCCTCTGAAAGTGGGTCGACCCCCCCTGTTTCGCAGGTCCGCGCGGCTTTTTCGTAAATTGCCGAAACCCATCCAAATGACCTCCGATTGGGCTGAAATTTTAAACTAATACCCTTGAGTTACTAATGAACATATTAGGGTGGATTTGTTAGGGTTTTGCAAGGGCAATATGGTCTTTTCATCATTCTATCATGGGGCTATATATAAGTTGCGAATTTGGAAGAAATAAGAGATGATGCTCTAATTTCTCTATCTGTTCTTGCAGGGAAAGAAGGGAAAGGGCGGCCAGAGCTGAGGAGAGGTTGAATAGAGCAAGGATTCAAGATCTACATCCATTCTCAAGCTTCTAATGCTAGATCCGTGATCGGTTCTTCAAGGAGAAAGCACCGGTGGCTCGATTTACCTCGAGTCTCTTCTTCCTCTCGTGTGGAACCAACGAAGCATCTTCTATCGGCCTCCAACCTAAGAGAAGACATTCTTGATCTTGTTTCTCTTGATGATTCATCTCTATTTGTTCATTTCAACATAGATAGATGGTTGAGGGTTTATTGTATATCTTTTCTCTTCATTAAACTAAGAACATTTGTGTGTGGGCGGAGTTGTATCTCCGCATGTGTGGGTTTATTGTGGGGAAATGCTCCCCGTGTGTTGTTGTGTTTTGACGGAGCGGTGACTCCGTGTGGATTTAGTGTCCGGGGCGTGTTCCCCGATTTTGTGTGTGGGTGTGTGTGCTGCAGTGGCAGCTTGTTGGGGGATTTTCCCCGTGTGTGGATATTGCTGCGGAAGCAGCGTGTGTGTGTGGTTGGGGTTCATCCCCGTGTTGCTACTTCGGTAGCGTGTAGTGAAGCCTCACCCGGTTGGGTGAGGGGTGGACGTAGGGAGCCCTTGTGGTCCTGAACCACCTAAAAATCTCCGTGTCCTTTGTGATTGCCTGTGTGTTTGTCCCTTTCTTCTATCTCGCTTCACAGGTTAGTTTAATAGATTTTTACTCACTACACCACTGCACATTGCTACTTCTGTTATTCGTACTAGGCATAATTTTCTCTAACATTTGCATTGTTATTACGAGTGAGATCGGAAAGATTGAGAGAACCTGTTAAATCTCATATGTGTTTAGGCTAATCAAACATTTGTTTTTAATTCCACCGTGGTCAGTTAAGAGAATTTTTTAAATCCGCCATCTAGGTCAAGGGGACAATTCAACCCCCCTTCTTGTCCGCCATCTAGTCTGGGCCAACAACTAGCCCAATGAATCAATGAACCCAATAAACCAAATAAATCACAACAAACTCGACCAATAAATCCAATGAACTTAACAAACTCAACAAAACCAATAAATCCTATAAATCCAATCAACCCAATAAACTTAACAAATTCATTCAACACAACCAACCCAATAGATCGAACAAACCAATAAACTCAATAAATCAATAAACCTAACAAACTCAATAAATCCTAATCAACCCAATCAACTCAATAAATCAAACAAACCAATAAACTCAACAAATGAAAAGACCCACCAAACCAAATAAACTCAATGAATCAATAAACCCATCAAAACCAGCCCAATGAATCAATGAACCCAATAAACCCATCAAAACCAGCCCAATGAATCAATGAACCCAATAAACCAAATAAATCCCAACAAACTCGACAAATAAATCCAATGAACTTAAGAAACTCAACAAAAGCAATAAATCCTATAAATCCAATAAACCCAATAAACTTAACAAATTCAATAAACCCAACTAGTCCAAACAAATAAACCAATGTTGGCACCGACTTATGTTCTCGAATTAATTGAGGATTAAGCACAGGGAAATACTCCCTAAATAGAGCAAAACGGCACGTCGCCAAAGCAGCTCTACGAGTCGCGTTGAGCTCGAAAATCGAGACACTTCGTCGGATTAAACGGCACAACATAACAACCGGGGATTGGCCCCGAGCAAATGGCACTATGCCAGCCAGTTTCTATACAACCGGGTCGGTTTCGGGATTCGGGACAACCTACCGTACCTTACGGCACTATGTGAAGATTCAGGGATCACCCCCGGACACTCTGCATACGGTGCCACACCGTTGATGCTTCAACAACCGGGTTAACTCGGGACTCAAAACAGCCTGCCGCTTAATACGACTCTTCGCCAAGGAGCAAGGGTCACCCCGACCACCAGACAAACGGCATCATCATACCGACGCCCCAGTCACCGGGCCCAACCAATGGTCCTAACCAGCTAGCCGCGACCCATGGCAACATCAGCAATTCGATCGGGCCCACCCCCGATCACTCAGTTTGCGGGTTCACCCGCATTCAACACAGCTACCCGAGCCGACCCGGGGGCGCCCTGACTACGAGGCACGCCATATGGCACCCAGTAACGAGGCCGGGGTCTACCCTCGAGTCACCTCCCTCCAGCCCTCTGAAGTCAAAGGAAGACCCACCTGGGACCAACCACAAGCTTCAGGAGCTCACAGCACCCGTATACGGCCCACGCACGCGCGTCGGGAATTTCTCCGAGCACTTGGTGGGCGCGTATGCTCCAGGCACTCTACAGCAAGTCCGAGCACAACTCGGGACTCCCAGCAACCCATCGCGTCATGCACCACCATCGTGCGCCCTCGCATGCGGATCGACCTGCGCGGCCAGGTCGTGGCCTGTCAGGTCGCGGGGCTCAAGGGGGCAGCGCCCCTTGCGGGGGTTTCCGGGGGCGGAGCCCCCGAAAGAAAATTTCTATTTATGACGGGTCAAACCCTCAGTCAAACCCACGGTCAAACCCGCAGTAAACCCCAGTCAAACCCGCGGTCAAACCCGCGTAAACCCCTCCGGGGAGGGGTTTAGGCGGACCAGCCCAGCCCCTTGGGCTGGTCCGCCTAAACCCCCCTGTAGGCGGACCAGCCTCACCCCCAAGGCTGGTCCGCCTAAACCCCCATAAAAAACAAGTTTTTTAATTAAAAAAGTGCCTAGCCAGTCCGCCCAAACCCCCCCTGGGGGAGGGTTTAGGCGGACCAACCTGCCCCCTCAGGTTGGTCCGCCTAAACCCCATTAAAACTAAAAAAAGGGGTTTTTTTAACAAAAGAAAAACCCCTCTGTGAGGGGTTTAGGCGGACCAGACCAACCCCTTGGGCTGATCCGCCTAAACCCCACTTGGGGGAGGGGTTTAGGCGGACCAGACCAGCCCCTTGGGTTGGTCCACCTAAACCCTCCCTCCCCCACTCCGTAACACTCTCCCAGGGTTTACCCGAACCAGCTTTGCCTCCAAACCTAGTCCGCCTAAACCCCCCCTGGGGGAGGTGTTTAGGCGGACCAGCTTTGCCCCCTAACCTAGTCCGCCTAAACCCCCCATGACCCTTCATCTTCCCCTATAAAATCTCCCCCTAGGCAGCTCAAGAAAAAGGAATGGAATGAGGGATGCAAAGCAACACCCTCCGACCTAACTGCCGTGCCCTCGGACTCCAGAGGCCTTCGGCAAGGGTCGGAGACGCGAGGAGCTAAGTGCGCGCGTTGTTGGCTTGTTGATCGGCTCGTACACGCCGAGGGTATGTCACACGTACTCCCCTCACGCGGCGTCTAGCCATCGCACACAAGTCCATGCCCGTCGTGTATAAGGCGTTATGACAACGGCGAACACACCCGCATCCCGGGTCCGCCCACGTATGACAACCCACGGTGGCCGCGCATACACCATGATGCCGCACCTACTTTCATCACGGAACCACGTGCCTACCGCTCGCCTCGAGCTAGCCGCTGACCGCTCGGACTGATGACTCGAGTTATCCGGACCCTGGCCCGGGAGCAATATTCCTTGGGCCGGCCTCGACTCCCCGGCATGACGACATTCGCCTTCCGAGGCCCGGACCCGACCGCTCACCTTGAGCCGTGTCCAACCTCCATCAGGCGCCAGCCCACGACCGCCCCTGCCACCTAGGCAATCGGGCTTGTCTCGATCTCCTCATGGAGAGCCTCTGTAAAACACATGGATATCTGCCTTATTACGCATTGACCCGGGGACCGACCTGTGCGTCGGAATTGTCCCGTGGCTTGCGCCAGTTGTACTTTGGCCTCCTTGGCCCAGTTGTAAAGCCCACGTGGCTCTCATATAGCATGAAACCATTTGAACACACGTACCTATACTCGGGCCTCAGCCTCTTCATGGCGCCCGCCTCCTTCAGTCACAACGGTGCCTCCGGCACCCGACTGCCAGCTACTACAGTCACATCGGGGCCCGCGGCACCCGATCACTCAGCTACCCTAGTCACAACGGTGCCCCTGGCACCCGACTGCCAGCTACACTAGTCACAACAGTACCCCCGGCACCCGACTACCCAGCTACTTCAGTCACAACGGTGCCCCCGGCACCCGACTGCCAACAACTCCAGTCACAACGGTGCCCCCGGCACCCGACTGCCAACTACTCCAGTCACATCGAGGCCCGCGGCACCCGACTATTCAACAACTCCAGTCACAACGGTGCCCCCGGCACCTGACTGCCAACTACTCTAGTCACATTGGGGCCCGCGGCACCCGACCACTCAACAACTCATGTCACAACGGTGCCCCCGGCACCCAACTGCCAGCTACCCCAGTCACAACGGTGCCCCCTGCACCCGACTGCCAGCTACCCCAGTCACAATGGTGTCCCGACTACCCAGCTACTTCAGTCACAACGGTGCCCCCAGCACCCGACTGCCAACAACTCCAGTCACAACGGTGCCCCCGGCACCCGACTGCCAGCTACTCCAGTCACATCAGGGCCCGCGGCACCCGACCACTCAACTTCCCCCGCACAATGGTGCCTATGGCACCCCCACTGCCCAGACCTCGACACTCTCTCATGTTAGGAATACATTGTGACGCCCCGCGGGCGCCATCTTGCTGAGTCACTGGTCCTCTGACGGACACTATGTACACATACAGAACTACCCACACAATAATGCAATGACCCAGGGACCGTCATGAATGTCGGAATTGTCCTGTGGCTTGCAAGCAGATGTATTCGGGATCTCGTGCCCCCATATAAATGCCTTTCATGGCATATAAGTCATGTAATCCAGTCAGGGAGCGGATTCCCCTCCTCGCTGGAACCAGTCTCTCTGCCCCCAATTATCCCTGTCATGTTGCTGTTGCCCTGTCGCTGTTGCACGGACTAAGCTGTAATATCCCGGACCTTTCGGATCCTTCTTCATGGGTCCCGGATCTAGTTTTCGGAGTGTCCGGCTCCGTTGTGTCCGAAATTTCGTTTCGGACATCTTTCGTGTTCGGATCGACGCGATCCGGAGTCGTTTCGGAGGCCCGGAGGCGTTCCGCGGCTTTTTCCGCGTGTGTTTTCCGATTCCCGGTGTGTGTTTCGGCTTTTCTCTTCGGACGCTCGTTGCGGGTGAACCGGGCTGTTCACACGGACACGAGTGGTACCGTTGCGATCGGTGCGTTCCGAGGATCGCGGGGGTGTGATTTCCTATTTTTTGGAATTTTACGGATTTTCCGGGTTTTTCTATAAAACCCTTTTTCTTTTCTCTCTCCCCCACCATCTTCTTCTTCCTCTCTTCTTCTTCCTCCTTCCTCCTCTACCGTGTCTCCCTCCCTCTCCCTCTCTTCCTCCCGGTTGGCCACGGCGAGCTCCCCTCCGGCTGCAGACGGCGGCGGGGCGACGGCGCGGCGACGTGGGCGGCGGCGAGGCGGTCGTGGGGGCGTGCGGCAAGCGTGGGAAGCTTAAGGAAGAACGAGGGTTTTCAAGCGTTCTTCGCGATTCGTGGACGATCCGGCGGAGCATTCGCTCCATTGAGGTAGGGTGACGTTCCCTAGCTCTTCGCCGTTCTTTTCCGTGGTTTGTAGGCCGCGGGGAGGCCGAGAGAGGCATGTTTGGGCATTTTTGGGGTTTTTCCATGTTTTGGGGTGAGCCGCCCGATCTATGGTTTTAGCCCATGATTCTATGTTTTGGTGGTTTAGATGCATGCTAGGGGTCCCCAGGGGTCTTCCCCCTTGTTTTCCCCCTCTCGGTGGAGGTACGGGGGCGTGGTTGGTGTTTTTGGGGTTTTCCCGCCGTAGCGTGCTCTGGGGCAAGCGACGGTCACTCCAGTGACCGTCACATGCTTGTAACGCCCCTAGAGGGGTGCGTTACTTCCCTGGGTGTTGGCCTTTAGGGTCGAGGGCTGTAGCGGTCCTGCGACTGGCCGCCGTTTGCTAGTGACGCCCCTGGGCTGGGCCGTCACATGCTTTCGACCGTTGGGTTTTGACCGTTGGGGGTCAGGCCATGTAACGCACCGAGATAGGCGCGTTACATGCGTGTAACGCACTGGGGCAGGAGCGTTACTTCCTGTTGTCCCCCATGTGGATGGGCCAAGCGACGCGCTGGGGCAGGCGCGTCACTTCCCTTTCCATCCCGAGCGTGAGGGCCATGCGACGCGCTGGTCTAGGCGCGTCACATGCGAGTAACGCACTGAGCCCGACGCGTTGCTTGCAAGCGACGCGCCAGGGTAAGCGCGTTACTTTCCCTGTGGTTTTCGTGGGTGTGGGGTGCCATGTGACGCCCTGGCCTAGGTGCGCCGCTTCCAAGCGACGCACTAGGGTGGGCGCGTCGCTTCCCCCTACCCCCTGGCCGTGTGACGGTCCGCCTTAGACCGCTATTTCCAAGTGACGGCCCTAGAGTGGACCGCCATTTGGCAGTGACGGTCTGAGGGTAGACCGCCACTTCCTGTGTTGCCCCATGAGGGTGGCAACCTCGCTTTTCTCCGACCGTGGTCTCCGTGCGACGGGACTAGTGCGTGGGGTGATTCCCACACGTTGTCGGGCTTGGGCGTTGTTTTCCGTAACTTGAGAGTCTACTCCTTCAGTGACCCTCCACTAGTCGTAGCCTACTAGTACGCGTGTGCTAGTTGCACCAGGGAGTGGTGTACGGGCTGACCTTTAGAGACGGTTTGTGGACCGGTTACCGTTGGGCCCCACGTCTTGCAGCCAGAGTCCGGCTGAGGGGAAAACCGGTCAGAGGGCCAGACCAGGGACGCGCGGTCTGTGTGTGCACACGTGGTTGGGGGCGGTTGGACCCACGTCGACGGGCGTGACCCCAGCTAGTCACTTGTTTGTGGTTACTTGTACGGTGTTCGCGCCTCGGGTAGGACCTACCATGTCAGGCGGTTCACCTGCGGTGCGGTGTAAGACGTCAGGGGACGCTACCGGCTGTGCTTCTAGTGGGTGGTACTCCTGTCGAGTACGGAGTGTCAGACTGTCAGTCGTGTGTTTCCGACCTTCGGGTTTTGACGGTTCGACCGTTGAGTTTCGGTCTTCTCGTACCGTGGCACGTGTGTCGGTTTGCGTGCCGTAGGGTCTAGTTCTGTAGAGTACAGGGCTTTCCTTTCCGAGGTACTTTCCTACCGCTAGAGTAGTGGTTTCTCGTTTTTCGAGGTAGGGTTCGAGTGATCCCTACTGAGTCTTGTTCCGAGACTCATTCCCTGCGTGTTTTCGCCGTGTTTCAGGTGAGGCGCCACCTTCGGGGAGCGTGTCAGGAGCGCAGCGGAAGCGTGGTGCGGGTGTCCTGAGGTAGTGCCAGAGGTCAGAGCCGGGGGATGCCCCGTGTAGCTGTACTTTTCTTTCTTGTCACTGTACTAGTCGTGGACTACTGTTGCTGTTGTTGTTATTTTATTGTGGACCATGTAAAATGTTAATTCATTTCCTGCTTAATATTTTAACTGTTTAATTTCTGCAATTATTTGTGATACTTGTGTAGTTTTCACACCATCCTTTTAACCCTTCCGAGTCTTCGGACTCGTGGGTGGCGGTACGAGTCTCGGGTTATCGGGCCTTCCCGGTAATCGGATTCTCGGGTCGTTACAGCTGGTATCAGAGCGCGGTTGTGGAATTACATGAGAATCATAGGTAATTGTAGTGGTCCACTAGTCCACAACGATGATGTACAGATGACGCTGGCATTGGGCACCGTGTGTTTATTTTGACCTTGCCGTTTGTGTGTTTTCTGTCTTGTGCTTCAGGAGCGAGTATGGCGCCGAGGAGAAGTTCTCGCTCTCAGCAGGGGCAGTCGGCTGGAGGTCAGGAGATCCAGCAGGGGGTCCAGAGGGACCAGGAGGAGCATAGCAGAGTTCCGGGAGCTACCGAGGCCGCGGATGCTGCGAGGGCTCCGGGGGCCGAGGGTTTTCTCCGTGGCATGTACCATCTCATGGCTCAGCAGTTCGGCGGAGAGGCCGGTGAGGGCTCGTCAGTCAGGGGTGGGCCAGGCCGAGCAGTGAGGGACTTCATGCAGTTCCATCCACCTTACTTTAGCGGCCAGGCAGACCCTGATGCGGCTCGTGATTGGCTTGATGAGATGGAGCGGGTGTTCAGTTCTGCGAAGAGTGCTGTCGAGGACAGAGTGGTGTTGGCCTACAACCAGTTGCAGGGTACGGCTCGGAGGTGGTGGTCTTCCGAGTGGAAGACGTCCTTTCAGCTTCGTCCACTTGAGCAGGTCGAGTGGGATGACTTTGTCAGTGCTTTCGAGCGTACGTACTGTCCAGATGTTGTTGCTACGCAGCGGATGCGGGAGTTTCTGGAGCTGGTGCAGGGTGACATGTCCGTGTTGCAGTACAGGGCCCGATTTGTCGAGCTGGGTCGGTACGCACCTCATATCATGGAGCATGAGAGGGTGAGGACGACGCAGTTTGTGCAGGGCTTGAGGCTGGAGCTGAGGCACCATCTGATCGCGAATGGGGCCACTGATCTCGAGACGGCGTCTCGTGTTGCGATTTCCTTGGAGATGGATATGCAGAGGACTCGAGGACCGATCAGCCAGGGGCAGTCTGTGTCAGGTCGCAGCCAGCAGTCGGCTACTCAGCAGCAGGGTTTCTTTCAGTCTGCGTCGGGTGGTTCAGGAGTGCCGGCACATGCAGCTTCGGTGACAGGATCTGCGTCCTTCGGCTCGAAGGTCAAGAAGTTCTTCAAGAAGGGGTTCGGCAAGAAGAAGTCCAGAGATCAGGGGCAGGCTTCATCGGGCAGTGTGCAGCAGCCGTTTCCTTTGCAGCGACAGGGATCGGTGGGTGGATCGCGAGGACCTTGTCCACGGTGTAGTGAGACCCACCCAGGCAGGCAGTGCACGGCGCCGATCATCTGTTTTCGGTGTGACCAGCCAGGGCACATGGCGCGTGACTGTCCTCAGAGGCCGCCGCAGCAGCAGGTTTCCCAGCAGCAGCAGCAGCAGGGACAGTATCCGCCGCTACCCAGGTCAGCTAGTGTGGGAGGCAGGCAGAGAGCTCGTGGCCAGATCACGCACTTGACCAGGGCAGAGGCAGTAGCGTCGCAGCTCGTGGAAGGTACCGTTCAGATTTTGGGTTGTGCGGCTCGGGTTTTATTTGATTCTGGCGCGTCTCATTCGTTTATTTCGGAGGATTTCGCGTCGAGCGTCGAGGAGCCGGTGACCCAGTTGTCCTGTGATTTGGCTGTGGAGTTGCCTTCGGGTGACTTTATGGTCACTCCGTATTGCTTCGACCAGGTTCCGGTGTGGATCGATGGACGGAGTATGCCAGGCAGGTTGTATGCGTTGCAGCTTCGGGATTATGATGTGATTCTAGGCATGGATTGGCTCGAGACTCATAGAGCGGTGGTGGATTGTGGAATGAAGAGGGTCTACTTCCAGCATCCGAGCAAGAGGACCTTCTATTTCCAAGGTATCCGTTCCGCCTCTTCTCGATTTCTTATCTCTGCTATTCGAGCCCGTCGATTGCTTGATTCAGGTTGCCAGGGTTTTCTCGCGTCAGTGGTTGTGTCTGACCGGATGGAGCCGAATGTCGAGGACATTGCGGTGGTGTGCGAGTTTCCCGATGTTTTTCCTGAGGAGTTGCCTGGATTACCTCCCCAGCGGGAGATCGATTTCGTGATCGAGGTTGTGCCTGGTACGGGACCTTTGGCGAAGGCTCCCTACCGTATGGCCCCCGCTGAGTTGAGGGAGTTGAGGGCGCAGTTGCAGGAGCTGTTGGCCAAGGGGTATATTCGTCCGAGCTTTTCCCCTTGGGGTGCGCCCGTGCTGTTTGTGAAGAAGAAGGACGGTAGTCTGCGGCTGTGCATTGACTATCGGCAGCTGAATGAAGTGACCGTTAAGAACAAGTATCCGTTGCCGCGGATTGATGATTTGTTCGACCAGCTGCAGTCTGCGCGAGTGTTCTCGCGGGTTGATTTGCGGTCCGGTTACTATCAGCTGAGAATTCGCGAGTCCGATGTGGAGAAGACTGCGTTCAGTACGAGGTACGGGCATTATGAGTTTCTGGTGATGCCGTTTGGGCTCACCAATGCCCCAGCAGCCTTCATGGACTTGATGCAGAGGGTGTTCCACCCGTATTTGGACCAGTTCGTGGTCATCTTCGTGGATGACATCCTTGTTTATTCGCAGTCTGCCGAGGAGCATGCGTACCATTTGGGTGTGGTGCTGCAGACGTTGCGAGATCACCAGTTGTATGCGAAGCTCAGCAAGTGCGAGTTTTGGCTCAGCGAGGTGCACTTTCTGGGGCACGTGATTTCTGGTGATGGCATTTCCGTGGATCCCGCCAAGGTCGAGGCCGTGATGCAGTGGCCGAGGCCGAGGTCGGTGACGGAGATCCGGAGTTTCTTGGGGCTTGCGGGTTATTATCGCCGGTTTATCCAGGATTTTTCCCGCATTGCGACCCCGATGACGAGGCTCACGCGGAAGGATGTGCCTTTCGTCTGGTCCGAGGAGTGTGAGCAGAGCTTTAGGGAACTGAAGAGGTTGCTCACCTCGGCTCCGGTGTTGGTTTTGCCTTCTGGATCGGGAGGTTTTGTGGTGTGTACAGATGCTTCCGGCGTTGGATTGGGTGCTGTTCTGATGCAGCATGGTAGAGTGGTGGCTTATGCATCTCGGCAGCTAAAGCCCCATGAGGAGAACTACCCTACCCATGACCTTGAGTTGGCGGCAGTGATCTTCGCGCTGAAGATCTGGAGGCATTATCTGTACGGTGAGAAGTTCGAGGTGTTCACTGACCATCAGAGTCTGAGGTATGTGTTCTCGCAGAGAGATCTGAACCTCAGACAAAGGCGTTGGATGGAGTTCATGAAGGACTATGACTTCACCCTGTCTTATCAGCCGGGCAGGATGAATGTCGTCGCCGATGCCTTGAGTAGGAAGGTTGCGGTCAGTACCTTGATGCTGAGGAAGTGGAGGCTCTGGGAACAGGTGCCCGAAGTATCTTTCAGGCTCAAGATTCCCCAGAAGCCAGGGTTGGCAGTGCTTGCGAGTCTGACTGTCACTCCTGCTATCCGTCGTCAGGTGACAGAGGCTCAGCATGCGGACCCTGAGTTGCCCCGGATTTTGGCGATAGCTGATGTGGAGCTTGGCGAGGACGGTGCTGCGAGGTTTCGTGGCAGGCTGTACGTCCCAGGGGAGGAGCAGGTTCGTCGTGCGGTGTTACGCGAGGCTCATGGGAGCAGGTACACTGTGCACCCGGGTGCGACGAAGATGTATCGGAACTTGCGGAGGCAGTTCTGGTGGCCTGGCATGAAGAGAGATGTGGCCGAGTTTGTGGCCAGGTGCCTGATCTGTCAGCAAGTGAAGGCGGAGCATCAGCGACCAGGCGGTACTCTCCAGCCCTTGGATGTTCCTGCTTGGAAGTGGGACCATGTGACCACGGATTTTGTGGTGGGGTTGCCCAGAACCCCGACTGGGCAGGACAGTATTTGGTTGCTGGTGGATCGGCTGACGAAGGTGACGCGGTTGCTACCGGTCAAGGTCAGCTGGAGCGTGCCTAAGTTGGCTCGTCTTTATGTGGAGCGGATCGTTCCGTTGCATGGGGTTCCCATTTCGATCGTGTCGGATCGGGATCCGCGCTTCACTTCTGGATTCTGGAGGAGTTTCCAGCGAGCTCTTGGCACGGAGTTGGCATTTAGCTCGGCGTATCATCCACAGTCGGATGGCCAGTCTGAGAGGACCATTCAGACTTTGGAGGACATGCTGAGATCCTGCTGCCTGGAGTGGCAGGGGAGTTGGATTCGTCACCTACCGTTAGTGGAGTTTGCCTATAACAACAGCTTTCATTCGAGCATCGGCATGGCTCCTTATGAGGCATTGTATGGGCGTCCTTGTCGGACTCCACTTGATTGGTTTGAGGTGGGTGAGCGTGTTTTGACGGGACCGGAATTGGTGCAGCAATGTGTGGAGGTTGTGCACCTGGTTCGTCAGAACATGTTGGCGGCCCAGAGTCGGCAGAAGAGCTATGCTGACCGTAGGCGGCAGCCCCTCGAGTTCGCCGTGGGCGATCATGTGTTCTTGAGAGTTTCTCCGATGAAGGGGGTGATGCGGTTTGGACGGCGTGGGAAGCTGAGTCCCCGCTATATTGGTCCTTTCGCGATTGTGGAGCGCATCGGTGAGGTTGCTTACCGGTTGCAGTTACCCTCTGAGTTGGCGTCGGTGCATGACGTGTTCCACGTCTCTATGTTGCGGAAGTATATGCCCGATGACTCTCATGTGCTCGAGTTTTCCGTTTGGCCTGAGGTGACTCCAGATCTTTCTCTCCCAGAGTTTCCGATCCGCGTGGAGGATAGGCGAGAGCAGCGCCTGCGGAACAAGGTCATTCCCTTGGTAAAAGTCGTGTGGCAACGACACTCTGGTGGTGAGGCTTCGTGGGAACGTGAGGACGAGATGCGTCAGCAGTTCCCGTACCTGTTTGAGTGAGTCTTCCTCTTCTTTCCCCTTGGGTTGTTCTCAATTTCGAGGACGAAATTCCTTAAGGGGGGAGGGCTGTAATATCCCGGACCTTTCGGATCCTTCTTCATGGGTCCCGGATCTAGTTTTCGGAGTGTCCGGCTCCGTTGTGTCCGAAATTTCGTTTCGGACATCTTTCGTGTTCGGATCGGCGCGATCCGGAGTCGTTTCGGAGGCCCGGAGGCGTTCCGCGGCTTTTTCCGCGTGTGTTTTCCGATTCCCGGTGTGTGTTTCGGCTTTTCTCTTCGGACGCTCGTTGCGGGTGAACCGGGCTGTTCACACGGACACGAGTGGTACCGTTGCGATCGGTGCGTTCCGAGGATCGCGGGGGTGTGATTTCCTATTTTTTGGAATTTTACGGATTTTCCGGGTTTTTCTATAAAACCCTTTTTCTTTTCTCTCTCCCCCACCATCTTCTTCTTCCTCTCTTCTTCTTCCTCCTTCCTCCTCCACCGTGTCTCCCTCCCTCTCCCTCTCTTCCTCCCGGTTGGCCACGGCGAGCTCCCCTCCGGCTGCAGACGGCGGCGGGGCGACGGCGCGGCGACGTGGGCGGCGGCGAGGCGGTCGTGGGGGCGTGCGGCAAGCGTGGGAAGCTTAAGGAAGAACGAGGGTTTTCAAGCGTTCTTCGCGATTCGTGGACGATCCGGCGGAGCATTCGCTCCATTGAGGTAGGGTGACGTTCCCTAGCTCTTCGCCGTTCTTTTCCGTGGTTTGTAGGCCGCGGGGAGGCCGAGAGAGGCATGTTTGGGCGTTTTTGGGGTTTTTCCATGTTTTGGGGTGAGCCGCCCGATCTATGGTTTTAGCCCATGATTCTATGTTTTGGTGGTTTAGATGCATGCTAGGGGTCCCCAGGGGTCTTCCCCCTTGTTTTCCCCCTCTCCGGTGGAGGTACGGGGGCGTGGTTGGTGTTTTTGGGGTTTTCCCGCCGTAGCGTGCTCTGGGGCAAGCGACGGTCACTCCAGTGACCGTCACATGCTTGTAACGCCCCTAGAGGGGTGCGTTACTTCCCTGGGTGTTGGCCTTTAGGGTCGAGGGCTGTAGCGGTCCTGCGACTGGCCGCCGTTTGCTAGTGACGCCCCTGGGCTGGGCCGTCACATGCTTTCGACCGTTGGGTTTTGACCGTTGGGGGTCAGGCCATGTAACGCACCGAGATAGGCGCGTTACATGCGTGTAACGCACTGGGGCAGGAGCGTTACTTCCTGTTGTCCCCCATGTGGATGGGCCAAGCGACGCGCTGGGGCAGGCGCGTCACTTCCCTTTCCATCCCGAGCGTGAGGGCCATGCGACGCGCTGGTCTAGGCGCGTCACATGCGAGTAACGCACTGAGCCCGACGCGTTGCTTGCAAGCGACGCGCCAGGGTAAGCGCGTTACTTTCCCTGTGGTTTTCGTGGGTGTGGGGTGCCATGTGACGCCCTGGCCTAGGTGCGCCGCTTCCAAGCGACGCACTAGGGTAGGCGCGTCGCTTCCCCCTACCCCCTGGCCGTGTGACGGTCCGCCTTAGACCGCTATTTCCAAGTGACGGCCCTAGAGTGGACCGCCATTTGGCAGTGACGGTCTGAGGGTAGACCGCCACTTCCTGTGTTGCCCCATGAGGGTGGCAACCTCGCTTTTCTCCGACCGTGGTCTCCGTGCGACGGGACTAGTGCGTGGGGTGATTCCCACACGTTGTCGGGCTTGGGCGTTGTTTTCCGTAACTTGAGAGTCTACTCCTTCAGTGACCCTCCACTAGTCGTAGCCTACTAGTACGCGTGTGCTAGTCGCACCAGGGAGTGGTGTACGGGCTGACCTTTAGAGACGGTTTGTGGACCGGTTACCGTTGGGCCCCACGTCTTGCAGCCAGAGTCCGGCTGAGGGGAAAACCGGTCAGAGGGCCAGACCAGGGACGCGCGGTCTGTGTGTGCACACGTGGTTGGGGGCGGTTGGACCCACGTCGACGGGCGTGACCCCAGCTAGTCACTTGTTTGTGGTTACTTGTACGGTGTTCGCGCCTCGGGTAGGACCTACCATGTCAGGCGGTTCACCTGCGGTGCGGTGTAAGACGTCAGGGGACGCTACCGGCTGTGCTTCTAGTGGGTGGTACTCCTGTCGAGTACGGAGTGTCAGACTGTCAGTCGTGTGTTTCCGACCTTCGGGTTTTGACGGTTCGACCGTTGAGTTTCGGTCTTCTCGTACCGTGGCACGTGTGTCGGTTTGCGTGCCGTAGGGTCTAGTTCTGTAGAGTACAGGGCTTTCCTTTCCGAGGTACTTTCCTACCGCTAGAGTAGTGGTTTCTCGTTTTTCGAGGTAGGGTTCGAGTGATCCCTACTGAGTCTTGTTCCGAGACTCATTCCCTGCGTGTTTTCGCCGTGTTTCAGGTGAGGCGCCACCTTCGGGGAGCGTGTCAGGAGCGCAGCGGAAGCGTGGTGCGGGTGTCCTGAGGTAGTGCCAGAGGTCAGAACCGGGGGATGCCCCGTGTAGCTGTACTTTTCTTTCTTGTCACTGTACTAGTCGTGGACTACTGTTGCTGTTGTTGTTATTTTATTGTGGACCATGTAAAATGTTAATTCATTTCCTGCTTAATATTTTAACTGTTTAATTTCTGCAATTATTTGTGATACTTGTGTAGTTTCCACACCATCCTTTTAACCCTTCCGAGTCTTCGGACTCGTGGGTGGCGGTACGAGTCTCGGGTTATCGGGCCTTCCCGGTAATCGGATTCTCGGGTCGTTACATAAGCCCTCCCGACGTCACGGCTCCCAAGGTCCCTGACTCTCTCTTCGGAAGTAGAAACAAAGGTATTCGGATTCAATCCGATGTAAAATAAACATCGGTTGCTTGCGACCGGTGGGGAAAGACGCCTAGTACACGAATCCCCATAATCGCCTACGCACTCGCACCCGTGGAACCCCTTCTATCCATGTGTCACCCGATCCCTCGAGCCACGTGCCGCGTCCTGGCGACGCTTCCCCGGTCAATCCTCGGTTCCATAGGTGATTGTCGAGAAATCGACTAGCACGCCCGCATTCCACCCAGCCATCCCTGTCCCAGCCTCCCAGAATGATGAACCATACGTCGGCCCTTCCAGTGCGTTCATATCGTTCTCTCTGCCTTCTTCTCAATACCCCCGGAATCCCCGCGTGCCCAGTCAACCTATCTCGATCTTCCGTAAAAGGCGAGTCTAAACCCCTGCCGCGAGGATAAAACGACAAGTGACTCCCCATGGTCGCAAACAACCAACAAAAAGATTCCTTCACTGTCTCTGACCGTCTGTCTGAGCAAGGTTTGTTGATCTTGACATCTTCACGGGTCAACGTTCATATTCTATCCTGGCTTAGACCTCGCGTCTTCGCCACGTTGGTCAACTTCGACATGACGTCGAGTTGACATCTTCATCTACACATTCTACCCTTGTTTCACACCTTCCGTCTGAGCGAGGTTGGTTGACTCCGACATTTCGTCGGGTTGACATTGATATCTAGCCCTCGGTCTGGGCCTCTCATACCTTTTCATCCTAGTCAACCCTCGCCCCAGACCTTCTATCGGGGCAAGGTCCGTTGACTTTGACGTTCTGTCGGGTCAACACCTATCCTATGTGCTTCACTTGGCTTGGGCCTCACGCCTCTGCCAAGTTCGTTGGCTTCGACATGACGTCGAGCCAGCACCTATCCTACATTATACCATTGGCTTAGGCCTTACGCCTTTGCCAAGTTCGTTGACTTCGACATGACTCGAGTCAACACCTATTCCACATGATGCTCTTGGCCCATGCCTCATACCTCTAACAAGTTTATTACCTCCTTTATCATTTTTATCATCATCATCAAGATGAGAGATATCCAAATCTGAAGGAGAATCAGTGTCATGGTGATGAGCAGCCTCTGAAGATGAATCAACAATTTGTTGTGTCACAACATCTACATCAACTCTTAGCTCTCGTGCTACATTTGATATTTCTTCACATAGCATGCCATCTTCTTCCAAAGTGTTCGAAGCAATCCACTCTGCATATGGGTTCTCCTGATCATCCATTTCATTCACATCCAACATGGTGAAATAGTCAAGTGGATCATCCTCAAGATCGCCTCCACGTCCATACTCAGCCCCCATTCTCATTGTCTTCAACTTTATGTTATAATAACAATACACGAGCTTCTTCAACTTTGCATATGATAACTTATTTCTAAGCTTCCAATGTATCAACGCAAATGTGCTTTAATTCTTTTCACAAGGTGAGACTGGTTCAATTTGTGATAAAATCCGAACTGCAAGTTGCATAAGTGTGAGAGCATTTGCTCCATACATCTTCCACCACTCACCTGAGCATCAATTAGTCTAGTAAATAATAACTGCAACAAATTCCATCAAATCACACTTTCAAAAAAATAAAATATATCACTACCAACCTAGCCACATACTTTCCCTACTTGCTATAGCAATCTTCGCCCCGAAAGAGACTAGTGCATCTCTAAACTTGACAATCTATCAAGAAAAACACCGTAAGTGTTTTTTAAAAAAATCTAATGTTAATGTTAACAACTTAAATTTACATCATTGCCAAATTGTGCTCTCCTTTTAAATATAAAAAGTAATTTCTCAAATACTTTATGCACAGCCTTGATCAATGCCTGAGCAGCCTCCAATTTTTTGCTTACATTGACACTTGGGGTTAAGAAAATATACTAATCACATAAAATAATCAAGGGAATAAGTCATTATATCTTTTAGAAAATAATAATAAATTAATGGATGAGAACTACTAAAAATTTAAAGTTTGAGTATTTACTAGCCTTGTAGATAGGTGCATCCATAGATTTGAGCCATCTCTCATCAATAATCTTATGTACCCAAGAAAAATTTCTTAGATATGATATCTTGATGCCTTCATTCATAATGATCATAGAATAGTATATTGAACCCATACTTGGGTATCTCTCAATGTCCATAACTCTCAAAACTTGATACATTGACTCCATGAATTTTACTACATCTCTTGCATAATCCCAAAACATAAGGGCGCATATAATTTGTTCCACATTTTTTCCCACTGGGTTGGTGCTATAATCAGAATTGAACCATTCTGATCCAAGGAAAAAACTTTGTAGTCCATCTTTCTCCACCAACAAACTTTAATGAGCAAGATAATTTGTTGTAAACAAAGTAGCTCCAGGTCGAACTAAATCTCAACCACAAGCTTTTCGCACTCGATCTACAACTCAATCATGATTATATATAAATATTGTGACAATTTTATCCATATCTACAGTCTTCTTCACCATGCTATGCTTTGCCACAACTTCATACATCAAATCAATACAACGTGCAATGCATGACGTCCAAAACAGAGGGTACTTATCAGATAACAGTTTACCTGCTTTCTTATAGCTGCTAGTATTATCCATAACAATATGTACAACTCTTCTCTTTCCAATTTCTTTAATCCTATCCTTCATCAACTTCATTATGTATTCATGATTTTTCTCCTTTCCTGTGACATCAATAGAGTCTAGAAAAACAACACAATCTGCACTGAATACCGTGACATTAATGATGCACATTCTTGTAGGTCCGGTCTACTCATCACATAAAAAAGAGCACCCATGTGCATCCCAATGTGGTTCCAACTTCTTAATTTCAGATTCCATTTTAAGAACCAATTCATTGAGATATTTTCCTAAGATATCCTTAGGGGGTGGGTGGAAGTACTCTACAACCAAGTTCTTGAGCTTCAATTATCATATTCTTGAAATGATGGTCCCCCTACAACATTGATTGGAATATGATTAAAAAAATTATACCATCTTTCCATGGGATTCTTTAAATGTTCCCTTACTCAACATTGATTGTATTCTTTGTTACTTGGTATCATCAGATTTGTATTTTCTAGACTATGTCTGTGACTCAACAATCCTCACACTCGAACAACGACGCATAAAATCAGCTATACCTTGTTTGGCTTTCTTACCAGTTCCACTAATACCAGCTCTAGTCTCTAGCACTTCTTCACAATCATCAAACTCGCCATTATCATCATCCCTTCGACGCAACTCTTCCATAATCAATTCTCTATTTGCCGTTTGTTCAATAGCTTTCTTGCCCTTCTGTTGTTTAACTTCTTTGAATTGTTTCCGGACTTCAGGTGAACAACTCGGATACTTGGTTACATCTTGTCCTTTTTCTCCAATCAAATGATTCTTTAATCTTGTAACATACCTACCTTCATTACCTTCCCACAATACATTCTGACCCCTTTCCTATGGCCTTCCCATATTGTCATCCTATGTCTTCAGAAGACATGATTCTGATACAAGAGAAACAAAAAAATAGATAATATTTAAATCAAAAAAATCAAGCAACACAATGTCTCAATCATATCATATACCACAGTAACAACAATATGAACAAAATTAATATTATAAAGTATTAAAAAAATAGTGCAACAGATCTAGAATTATACCTTTTAAATTTTAAATAATTCTTTTTCAAGAATTCGCTATTTTCTCATGACTACCACTTTGATCAGCAATTTGGATAAATTAAACTAAAACAATTGACACAAAAAAAATAACATGAAAAACTCAAACCAAGACAACCCCCCTCTCTCCTCTCTCTCTCTCCCACTCTCTCCGCATGTCTCCCCCCCTCTCTCTACATTTGTCTCCCTCTATCTCTCTCTCTTTGTCTCTCTCTGTCTCCCCCCTCTCTCCGTCTCTATCTCCCCTTTTCTCTATCTCTATCTCCCCCCCTCTCTCCATCTCTGTCTCCTCTCTCTCTCTCTCTCTCTCTCTCTCTCTCTCTCTCTCTCTCTCTCTCTCTCTCTCTCTCTCTCTCTCTCTCTCTCCCCCCCCCCCTCTATCTCCCTCTATCTCAGACAGATAAGGGGGAGACGGCGGCGAGAGAGAAAGGTGTGTGTGTGTAAGTGAGAGAGAGAGAGAGAGATATATATATATAGACAGAGAGTGTGTGTGTGTGTGTGTTAGAGTCCAAGGGAGAGTCCGGGGGCGAAGAAGAGAGAGAGTCCGAGGAAGAGAGCTCAAAGGGGCCGGGCATAGAGAGACGAAAAGAGGAAGGAGGAAGCCGAGGGGGAGAGAAAAAGAGAGACCGAGGGGAGAAAGATAGCGAGAGGGAGACGGAGAGAGAGAGAAACAGAGAGGGGGGGAGACAGAGAGAGGACGGGAGGAGAGAGACTGGGGGGAGAAAGACAGATAAAGAAGGATAGAGAGAGAAAGATGGTGGGAGACAGAGAGAGACCGGAGGGGGAGAAAGAAAGATAGAGAGAAAGAGGATGGGATCTCCCTCACTCCCTCCCTTTCTCTCTCTCTCTCTCACTCACATAATCACACATGCGGAGAGGGAGAAAGACAGACGGGGAAGGGGGGAGGAAGAGAGAGACAACAACGCATACCGAAGATCTGACGTCCACTCGATGCCCGATCCACCCATCCACTCGGAGATCCGACGCCGGCGAACTTGATCGTACACCTCTCCCCAGCGATTAAAGTAGCCGGTCGGTGGGGAGAGCCAATGTTTAACATGTGTAGAATTATTCCGACATCCGATTTCGTCGGATGGATATGCGTATATTTGGGCATATTTGTTAATTTCACGCTTTTGGGTTTATCAGACGATTTAGGATTCATGTACTGGACTTTCCCCCACCGACCGAAGTCGGTGTTAATTTACATCGGACAAGTCCGAACGCCTTTGATTAATTGCCAAAGACTTCGTTTACTCCTACAATGTTGGCCCCGACATTAAGGGTCCACCCTTAGAAAAAGTCCCCATGCCTAAAGGCGAGGTACATCCACGATTTTTCCCTATAATTAGGGTTATTTTTGCAATTTTTTGGACGAGGATATACTCGCGATTTTTTCATAACTGGAGGTATATTTGCAATTTTCCCTTACCCGAGGGCATGTTTACAATTTTCCCTAAATAGAGGGTATATTTGCACTTTGCTGTCCCCTAGAGACATTTCTGTAATTTTCTTTTAACTGGGACATCATTGTGACTTTTTTCTGAATTTTGGTGTATTTTACTATATTTCTCTGGGCTTTTATGAAATTTATCGTAAGTTCGAGGTAAAATTGCAATTTTTGAGTCTTTGGGATAAAACATGGACTTTTGTGATATTTCTGACTTTAAACCCCCTTCTTTGGTGGTTTTGCTTAAATTTGCAATTTTTTGGATATTTACGTAATTTTAACATCTTTCGAAGTCTAATTGTAAAAATTTTACAATCTTTAGGGCTTTCTTCCAATAATGTCTACAGAGAAAAAAAATCTCATAACTATAAGTTTATGGCATTCATTTGACATTTTGACATGAGTGAAATGAACTTCCCTCTCATGAGGTATTTTTACAAATAGCCCTAACATAAGGGCTTTTACAACTTTCTTCTCTCTCTCTCTCTTTTTGAACATAAGTTGAGTGGGGGGAGGGGGGCGCCCCCCTCCTCTCACCTCTTGCAAGGTTGTAGCAGAGCCGAGTTCTTCTCTCAGGTTGTCTTCTCCAAAAATCCTCTTCTTTTCGAAAAAGCTCCTCTCCAAGAGAAGACGGTTTTGCCTTTTATAGGCGGTGGAGGAGGCCAAGGGGGAGATCCCCCGATGGAACCTTGGTGGAGGTAACCCCCTTGTCTCTTCCTCTCCTAGCTCTTCCTCTCCCGGTGGTGCGGCAGCAAGGAGAGGGGGAAGCCTCCCCCATGGAGGTGCGCAGGCGGAGAGGCCCCGAGGGAGCTCCCCCGGTCTGGCAAGACCGGGGGGAGGTCCCCCTGTGGCGGCGGCCCGGGGGGCCTCCCCCGGTTCAGGCAGGGCTGAGGGGGGGAGGTCCCCCCGGTGGAAACGGCCCAGGGGACCTCCCCCGGTACAGGCAAGGCCGGGGAGAGGTCCCCCTGGTGGCAGGTGGCCTGGGGGGGCTCCCCCGGTGCAGGCAAGGTCGGGGGGGCTTCCCCCGATCGTAGGAAGATAAGAGGGAGGAGGCTCCCCCCCCCTTTTTGGTGGACTTCGTCAACGCTATAAAAAGAACCAAGGATCTGAATTTTTTTATCATTTTCTGATCTTTTTGCAGCAAGAAACGCGTGAAGCCTTTTTTGTTTGTTTGTTGAGCTCTTCAATACGTCATCTTGCTGTCCATTGACTTCGGGGTAAAAGGACTTTTGTTTAACACCACGGGAATATCCAATGGCACTTAAAAGAGTGAATTTTGTTATATAAGTTTAAGCCTTGCAGGTGTGTAATTTTTACGACACCAACTAGGTGTTTGATAGAATACTAACTCGTCGTGAAGAGCTAAAAGCTCGGCTTGGCGTGGGCTTTTGTTGAGTAGTTGTATGGGCTTACACCGCCCACCGGGCGTTTGACAAAAATGTCCATGAACCTTCCATGTCGGCGACGACCAAGCATCGCTCTTTTTAATTTCTGAATTTATATATTTTAATTGTAAACTTTTTTGGGTTCAACAAATGTCCCTCACGGGATGTCGTCGGAGCCGAAGGCAGCGACAGGCGGCCCGTGCCCCTTAGCCTTGTTTGACTTTGATTGCCGATTGTCTTGAATCAACTTGCTGCCCTTTATGTAATATTCCATTTTCATGTTTGGCTAATTTTTTTTCTTTGTCTCTTCCTTTTTTTGTTTGGAAGGAATTGAGAATGTCTTGCGTGAGAGAGATGCGCTCCCGGAGAGGTGCTGGCTGAGATGGGGAGAGAGACAAACCTCCTTGTCGAACCACTTGATGCCTCCCTTGGGCCCACCTCGAGTTTCGAGGGATAACATGTTCTTGCTTGATCGAGACTTCACCATTGTGGCTAAAGGTCCACTTTCAGAAGACTTCGTGGAGGCTGGAGAAGTTGACCCCTCACTCATTATTCAGGAGGGGGGTTTTTACAAATACCAATGGACCGGGCACTATCCAAGGCATTTCCCCTTGGACGAGCATTTGTTTCCATTTATCCAGAATTTTGTGCCAGAAAACATGGATGAGGAAGATCCAACGATGCCGGTAGAACGGGTGTTGTTCGAAAAAGATATTTTGGTGGGGAGAGACAGTATGATGGGGACTTTCACTCTCTCCCATCCTAGCTTCCCACTGGGCTATTCTCCTCAAGCTTAGCTTCCAGGGGCCGCTCAGCTCGGCTTTTTCAGGATAGAGGATTTTAGGCATTCTAAATCATGCACAGTGATCCCAACCATATGGGAGTTGTTTGGGCAGCACAAGATAGGGCCTCCTTCTTTCGGGTTATTCTTGATACCGTCGAGCACGCAGTTTGTTGCAGAGGGTTATGACAAGTTATGTTTCCTTGACTGAATTGTGAGTGGTTCTGCGCCCAACTGGTATAGGAAATGGCCGGTAGCTGCTTCACATCGATTTCACTTGGGTGGATCGGAGTGGCTGATGCGTGTCATACACCACTACCGTGACATTTTAGAGCATGTGAGGATTCAGCATGCTATTACCGCTGCCCTCTACTGGTACCCGTGCTACACCGGGCTTCTCTAGGGTCTGGCAGAGCGATTCAACTGGCGCTTTAATACCTTTGCCACTGCTGAAGGAGAGACATCGCTTGACTTGTGGAGCTTCCATCGCATTTCAGGGCTCCCCATATCCGGGAACATGTACGAGGAAGCTTGTTTAGATGATTTGCATAGAGAGTACTCTATTGGCGCAAGCTCTTAAGGCTTGCCTTTTGGCTTCCGATATATGATGAAGGTCTGGAGAGACCTGGCCCGTGTTGGAAAGGGGAAAACCCCATCTACATCTACAAGCACTGTGAGGGTCAGCCTCAATGCCTGGGTCCAATATTTTTATAACGGACCATTCTATTTTCAGGATAACTTTGCAGAGGATGACAAACCTCTGGACCAGTATTACCAACTGCTTCTAAATCCGCCAGAAAATAAGTGGTACTTGTGTGCTCCGAATAATGAGGGGTGGAACCCCCGCAAGCTCCCAGACAAAACTTATTTGGCAGCTTATTTGGTGTATTGGATAGCTACATTTGTGGTGCCATATGTGGAGGAGGGCGTTGTACACCCCAAGTTGATTTACCTAGCCTGCCTGCTTGCTGATGGACGGAAGCTTGCTCTTGTCCCCACTGCCCTGTCCAACATATATCATGGCATGAGCAACTTGACAGCTTGCAGCTCGCCACGAGACCGTAATGTTCAGCTGGCGACACACTATTTGAGTGCATGGGCGGGCTTACTGTTTCTCGGATTATGTTAGAGTGTCGGGGTGGATAATTCTGCATCTCCCTTGATTTTTCAATTTCGAAATCGCCTAGATCAGAGCCCTCTAGAATAATTGACAGGTGCTAGAAAGTTGTTATCTTATTTGCCTACCCAGGGGCAGCCGGGTAGAGATTTTGCTTGTGTGAAACATGATTATCGCCCTTTCGCTACCGAGGGGCCCGACGGCTTGACTTATCAACTTCCACATCATTCCAACCCCAGCAGAACTTTCTATGATGATTGGCTGTGTTGCACGCGCCCGAGTGTTTTTATCTTTCACAAGGGCACTACCACATTCTTGGAGCCTTATTATCCACATTGCTTTGCGCGGAATTTTGGCTATGATAAGGGGGTACCCCGAATGCAGACTTTCCTTTGGAGGTGCGACTATACAGAGGGCATGATAAGCATCTGGTGGCAACCAGTTGATGGCATTATTTCATACGACGAGGGCCAGAGCCAGGTTGTTCTTTTCCTTCCGAGGAGAGGGTTGAGCGTATTGATATATATTATGCTCGTTGGTAGTTTCAACATAGTAATATCTTCAGGCAACCTGCTCATAAATTGAAAGAAGCAAAAGAAGTCCACTTGAAGAAGGGTGATGCACCTCCACTTATTATTGAGCATTCTTTTCTCTATTCCCAGTTTCCTCTTCTTGCCAGATCAGTTCGGGAGCTTCACACTAAATGGGAGGCAACAAATGGGCCTATCCCTGTGGATAGGGATAGTTATGCGGGGGCCATGAAGCCTCTGAGGTGTCTAAAAGACTCATCCTTAGAAAGGGAAAGGCATCGGCAAGCGATAAGGTTTATTCATGGTGGGGGAACTTACTTTCAGATTGTGGTTATCCCCCAGGTGCTCCTTTGTCCAGTCCTCTTTTTCCCGACGGATTTAATAATGAACTCTGGCTCAAGTGGGAGAAGCACTTGATTAGTGCCGTTGCACAAGTAGGTGCCCTTGAATGCATCTTGTGGATTGAAAATGGAGCCACACTTCGCGATATCTGGGATAGTGTCTACTGGGCAGGAAAAACCATAGACCTTCCCCCGGAAGAAGTGGTATTACAACCATATTTCTCTCCTGCACCAACTGGCATGTATTCGTGACTTGTAACCCTTTATATCTGGTTTGCCAAAAAGGGCCTATTATGCGTACTAATCAATTTTCTTGCAGTGAGCTTCGTCCCTACCGAGACTTTCAAGAAAAAGAAAAGTTCTCATCATTCCAAACGGCGGAGGGCAGGGGGCGGCAATGGCCCTATCACAAAAACACACCGTCGTCAGTCCAAGGGAAAAGCTCCATCAGATGAGCAGCATGGTAACTTGTTGTTCCCTCCTTTGACTCTATTTGCGAAAGCTTCTTTGTGTATAATGGAGATTTCCTTGGCCTTTTCAACTGTTCCAGATGCTATTGGCGATATAGCATGGAGTCTCCCTACCATGAACACGAGTGTCCCCTTGGACATTGGGCAAAATGACAGAGAGGATGAAGGGGTAGATGACCTGGGCATGTTAAATTATGATTATAACCCAGTGTCAGACGCTTCTCCTTCCTGTCTTGATGAAGGCTCGCCAGATATGGCTTCTCGCGATGAAGGTAAATTCTTTCGCTGCTTTCTCGTTGCCTCATTTTGCTCTCCTTCCCTTCTTTGAAGCATAAATTGCTAATCCACTTATTGTCTTTTAGCAGAGGGTTTAGAGGATGCAATGGCACCGATAGGAACATATGTTGCGTTGTTGAGTGCCACATTAAATAACGAGCTCCCAGTATATTCTGATACTCCCACAGTTGGGGGGAGCACATTATCAGGTTATGAGGTAGCTTTATTGGCAGAGCTTTGTGCTCAGGGAGGCGGTTCGACTTTGGAGGGGGCCATAGGCAGCCATTTCACTCTTGAAAGCGATCAGATGCCTACCTCTAGCAACTTAGTCACACATCCGACTTCCTATTCTGCTAGTAAGCATAACTGACCTTTCTTGCCTTTTTTTTATATCAATTGAATGTCCTTTGCTGATTTGGCTAATTTTTGTATTCCTTTTATGCAATGACCATCTCTGCTACTATAGGGTCTTCCGCTCCTTAGCAAGGGGTGACTCGCTCAGTAGGAGAAGATTTCAGAGCTAGGGTGCTTGAGATGAGGGCTGATCCGATGCTTAGAATAGAGCCTCAGGAGAGTTCAATAGCGGATCCTCCCAAAAATTTGAATGAGAGTGCTGAAGGTGAACTACTCTCCCTTCCTTTGTTTATTTGCTCATTGAAATTTCATCTTTTAAAAGCTATCAGCCTCAGGGTGCCCGGGCGACGGAGTTGGCGAGGTGCCCCAAATTTCAGAGAGAGAGGCACCAGGTGACAGCCCTATTCATAGACCACTCGCACCCATGGAGGGGGCCCTCATTGAGCTTACATGTGATTGGTCCTTCTCTTCTTTGTCTTTTACCATCTTTTTTTTTCTTTATGTCCTAATCAGCACAACACGTTATCATCTTTCTTCTTTCAGGAGAGAATGGCTCACGAATTGCAACAACTAACGACCCGGTGTCGGGTCTTGAGCAGGAGCCTCCTATCATGATGATGCCTTCTTGTGGTATGTCACCCCTTTGCCAGGGGGCACGATACATTCAATTCCCTATTCTCTTTTTTTCATCAGAATAATCATTTGTTCTTATACACGCTACTCTCTCTCCCCCCCTTCAAGAAGAGGGGGCTCCGATCGCGCACCAACTCCCTTTGCTAAGTTTCCGGAGCATGGTATCAGTTGGCCAGACTCTCCACAGCCTGTGCCTTTTGTGGGGGCCGAGCATATAGTTGACACACTTATCAGTGGTGCCCGAGCCATATTCTAGCAGGAGAATCCTCCCTCCATAGAGGCTATGAAAAATGCCCTTTGGGCCGGGACACGGGGTTACCATGCACTGGGGCTACCCCGGGATCCTTGGATGGCAGCAGTGGACAAGCTTTGGGAGGAGATGCGGCATATTCATGAGTCTTTAGCCTGGGAGACTTATCGCTTAGAGATTCAACAGCTTGAGACTGAGATAAATGCTTTGTCTAGTGAGGACAGGGAACTTCAATCCAAGGTCGAGGAGGTTCGCGGACGTCAAGACTCCTTTGAGGTGGCAGAGACCGAGGATAGAAAACAAGCCGCAGTGCTCCAAGAAACCATTCGGCGCATAGTGCAAAAAGTCGAAGAACTACAAGCCTCGGCAGAGTCAAATGCTAAAGAAGCGCAGCTAGCCCGGGCTGAGGAAAGTTCTCTTGTTGCACGGCGCTTGGAGGTGCAGGATAATACGGCGGCCCGACGGAGTCGGGTTGATGACTTGATGAAGAGAAAGCCCCGCCATCGATGAGGTTGAGTTTACTCTTGTACATTGTCATTCTTTCTTTCATGCTTTCTTTTCAGCATTCATTGTTTTTATGGTTACCCCGAGGGCTTATCTCGGGCTCCGATTTTATAGATGAATAATAATAAATTGATGGTAGAGAAAAGTTTTGTGCTCCTTAAGTGTTATATGTCAACTTTCTTCCTCCCTTTTTTTTATTTTACTAGTCTTAGCGCCCTTTAGGGTTTTCACCAAAACTAGCCCCCTTTAGCATTCCCGGCATGTCCTTTTAGGTTTTTCGCCGAGGGGTTACCTATTTTTACCTGAGACGCCCTTCCGGATTTTCACCTCAGTCGGGTTATGACCTTTTGCCCTCAAGTGACCGGTAGAACCAGACACTCGAGTCCGTCGGGGCACCTCTATTTTAAGCCCCATTTTTTTTAAAGAGATATGGGACATGATCCCTTCAAAAGTCTGAAGCTGAGGGTTGTTTCTTTTTGATGAATGACTTCGGACTCATCCCCTGGCTAACTCTAGATGGTTTATGAGTCAAACTTGGAGTTTATGATTTAAGGCTGGTCATCGGGTGATGCAGAAGCCAAACTTAGGATTTTTTGGATTTGGAATTTGGGCCTGACCACTGGAGTGGTCTAAGGGCCAAACTTAAAGTTTAGGATTTGGGATTTGGGGCTGACCAATTGAGTGGTTTTAAGGAAGATTTGGAGTTTTGAGTTTGAGATTTGTGATCGACCAACTATGTGGTTTAGGAGCCAGGACTTGGGTTTCAAGATTTAGGATTTGGGATTGACCAGCGAAGTAGTTTAAGAGCCAGAACTTGGATTTAGGATTTAGGATTTGGGGCTGACTAGCGAAGTGGTTTAGGAGCCAGAACTTGGGATTTAAGATTTAGAGTTTGAGATTTGAGGCAGTGGGACTAGAATAGAGACGGTTAGAGTCAGTCAAGGCAGGCTCTTTCCTCTCCCTTCGTCCCTCTTCTTCTTTTCCCTTCTTTTCTTTTTTTTTCTTTCCTTTTTTCTTCTCTATTTTTCTCTATTTTTTCTCTTCTTTTTTTTAACCTTCACCAGAAGGGGAGACGTCTGCCACCGAATGTCGTGAGAATTCGTGCTCTAAAGCATAATATAACTTTAAATGTTTATCGTTTAATGGAGGGAAAGAATTTTCTCCCTTATAGTCAATGACCTTATAGGCACCTTCTTCATAAACTTTGGAAACAACATAAGGCCCAAGCCAGTTAAGTTGTAATTTACCACTAGATTTGTCAGCCATGACCTCTCTTTCTTTAATCATAACGAGATCGTCTTCTTTAAATGCCCTTTGTTTCATAAGCTTATCATAGGCTCTCGTCATTCGGGCTTAATAAGCTTGAAGATGTTTATAGGCCTCGAGCCTCTTACCCTCTAGGGTGGATAGTTCTTCCAATCTTCTTTTTATTTCGTCTTGTTCTTGAATTTGCAAACCATTATATACGGCCACCCGATAAGATGACATTTCAATTTCAATCGAGATTACGGTTTTTGCTCCATATACCAGAGAGAAAGGGGAGCACCCGGTGGGAGCCTTATAAAATGTCCAGTATGCCCAAAGAGCTTCGTATATCTTCTCACCCCAGTCTCTTTTGCGACTGCCGACAATTTTGGCGAGGAACTTGCAAAGAGTTTTGTTAAATGCTTCAACCAACCCATTAACTTGGGGATTATAAATTCTTGAAGTTCTCCAATCTATGTGGAATTTGACGGCTAATGCATATATTGTTCTATTTTTGAATGGCGTACCATTGTCCGACATAATTCAGTGAGAGGTTTCGAATCTATAAATAATGTAATATTTGACAAATTGAGCAACTGCCTCGCTTGTGATATCCTGCAGAGGGATGGCTTCGACCCACCTAAAGAAGTAGTCTGTTGCAGCTAGTATGAACTTGTGGCTTTTAGAGGATGGTGGGAAGGGTCCAACAATGTCCATTCCCCATTCTGTAAAGGACCATGTAGGCACCGTAGGATGCAAATAGCTTGGGGTTGGTCATCTCGGCATCGGGGTTGCCCAACTACCGCTCTCGTCGGAGATTTTGATCGTGGGTCGACGTTGGGGGCCTTTGAGCATTCACATTCATCTGCCGCTTCATTTCAAGTATGAGATTGGTCATCTCTATGTGCCAACACTGCATGAAGTTCCTAGTGCGGTCCCCAGCTAGAAGTCCCCGCACGGCCGCTGAATTGGGCTTGAAGATTCCTCTTTGCAGCAGTTCTAGTATTAAGATATATCGCATCCACTGCTAGGTTCGAGTCACTTGACCTAGCAGGTTCACACTTAAATTGGCAGGATTGCCAATGGACTCCATTGGATCCCTGCCAAAGGTATAGCAGGCTTAGACTTTCATGCTATCCCCAATTTCTAAAACTTGAACCACCCTTCGCTTCTTTAGCGGTTCCTAGCTACAGGTTTTGTTCCTAGTGCGATCCCTGGCTAGAAGTCCCCGCACGGCCGCTGAATTGGGCTTGAAGATTCCTCCTTGCAGCAGTTATGGTATTAAGATATATCGCATCCACTGCTGGGTTCGGGTCACTTGACCTAACAAGTTTACACTTAAATTGGCAAGATTGCTAATGGGCTCCACTGGTTCCTTGCCAGAGGTATAGCAAGTATAGACTTTCATGCTATCCCCAGTTTCTGAAACTTAAACCACCCTTCGCTTCTTTAGCGGATGCAATCATGTGTGGGGAGGTGCCCCCAATCTGTCAAAGACTAGCAGCCGCGTCAACAGAGACTTTGTCAGTCTGTCAAAGACTGACACCCGGGTCAGTGACGCATGGGTGCGGATGGCCCGTTTAACCTGGGACAGCCCCGAGCTCCGAGGAGTGAAGTTGGGTTTACGATAAACCCCCTGTCTCTTCTTCCCCTGCAAGGGCAGAGGTTCGACATCCTGAGTCATTTGACCATGAGTCTGGTACAGGTGTTGAGCTTGATCGGGCTCATTTGCCTTGGCCCGCTTCCTCATCTTTCGGGAGCATTGTTCAATTCTGCTACTCCCATTCTTGGATTTAGACTTCTTTTTGAAGTCCGGCTTGTCCTCCCGTACTTGGCGAAGAAGCACAAAGCAGTTGGACGTTGGTATTGTCGAGACGTGATTGTCCCGAGGTAAATTTGGCTCGCGGTCATCGAGCCGGATGTGAAGGCTCCCGACCAGAACAGTCTTGCTAGACCTAGAGATTGTTGCCGTGGGCTTTCTACTTTGGCGGCTTCGGCACTACCCCCATTTTGCGAGGACGACGGAGGATGAGACAGCATTGACCGAGAAGACCTAGCCTTGTGGGGAGCGAGGCTTAACGCCCCCAACAGTTGCAGGTGCGGCTGGTGCCACGGGCATCTCTTGAGTGACAGGGACCACCCCTAAGAAGAAGGGGGATCCGACCACCACTGAAAAGTCCCTGAATACTATCGGGGTGGCCAAATAGCCACATATGGTGTGAGATGCAATGACAAGGGGTCCGTATGTGAGTGTTGCCATAGAATCGGTTGGTGATTTTGGTGAAGAACTCTTGCTTTTGAGATTCAAGTCCCCTCCTCGCTTCCTCCTGAAAGGGCAGAGAAGGGAAATCAGGGCCTTCATTGAGGTAAATAAATCTTTGGCAAATAAATGCAAGCAGGAAAAGTCCCACCGGACGTGCCAGTCTGTTTAACACGTGCAGAATTATTCAGACATCCGATTTCTTCGGATGGATATGCATATATTTGGGCATATTTGTTAATTTCGCGTTTTTGGATTTATCAGACGATTTAGGGTTCGTGTACTGGACTTTCCCCCACCGACCGAAGTCGGTGTTAATTTACATCGGATAAGTCTGAACGCCTTTGATTAATTGCCAAAGACTTCGTTTACTCTTACAATGTCGGCCCCGACGTTAAAGGTCCACCCTTAGAAAAAGCCCCCTTGCCTCAAGGCAGGGTACATCCACGATTTTTCCCTATAATTAGGGTTATTTCGGCAATTTTTTGGGCGAGGATATACTCACATTTTTTTCATAAATGGAGGTATATTTATACTTTTCCCTTACCCGGGGACATGTTTCAATTTTCCCTCAATCAGGGGTACATTCAGGGTTTGCCGACCCGGTCGACCTGGTCTCGGTGCGGGACGGGTCGGGTCGGCCGGGTCGCACAGCGACCCGGTCCGTCCTCTCGGGCTCTCGGCGCGTGATTTTTTATTTTTTTAAAATTTTAATAAAATTTTATTTAAATATTAAATGTTATATATATTTAAAAATATTAGAATGTAGAGTTTTTTTATGATAATAGATCCATACTAAATTACACATGATTAATTATATAAAAATAACATATTACACCGCTTAATTAAACATCTTATTATATATAATACATAAAAAATTTATTTAAATTACTAAATATGTTAAAGTAAACAGTGACATAATAATGACATTCATTCATGAAGTATAAAATATAAAAACTCACTCATCCTCCTCATCTGTGAAGCCCGAATCTCAAAACTCACTAATCATCATCATTAGTGAAGTCTAAATCCCAAAACTCATCATCAGATACATGAGACTGATCACCCGTATAATCTAACTCTATCCTAGTGGGTGGAGGTACATGTGGGTGGGAATGAAAATATGTAACCATCTGCACAAATGATGGGTCGTGTGCTGCGGTGGAGGGTACATGAAAATCTGTAAAAAAAAGTCATCACTACATTTATAGCTTCAATTCTATCATGTGCGACTGGTGCTGGTGCTGGTGCTGCTCAAACTCTGGACGTGGAGGAAGATCCTGCTCCGCCCTGTGCTCGTGGTGGGGGTATCCGGGACGTAGAAGAAGATGTCCTGGGTGTGCTACGAGAACCGTATCTATCTTGTAACTGTGTCCGAAAGGAATGTCGGACATCTCCCGGAACTTAGTCGCATGCACGAACATCGCGTCCCACTCCCGCAAGGTGCTCCGCAAACCTGTGTATGCCGGTGACACGATGTTCGCAGTATCTACAGTGCACATGTCCATCACCCTCAACAGAGTATCCATGCTCCCACGCAGGGTGACGCCGTCCGTCCATGATGACCTGCAAATGATGTAAAAGTTTATATTAGTAATTTCAATGATAAGTACAGAACTCAAGATATGAAGAAATTTATAATTAATTATTAGTTAGTTATAAATATAACCAAATGATACATACTCATTAAGAGTATGGACCCAAATTGGGCCAGTGCCCATCTCCAAACAATCTGACATTAAAAGTGTTCCGTAGATAGGACAGATAGTCTTCATAGCGCATTGAACCTGAATAGTTCTCCCAGTACATAGATACGTAGTATTCATACTGCTGCGAACCTTATGCGTACACGACCTCTACTGGCGCAGCTGCGGCATAAGGATATGCATATGATGAGAAAAATGAACTACTGCTATCTGAGTCGCCATGATACATCGGCTGCTGCGGCCATGACCGTCCATATGAGCTTCCAGATCCCTGGGAGTCATGTGTGATCATCCTCTCAAAATCAGACAACATGCCTTGATAGCTGGTACTGTCTGCAACCGAACTTCCATAGTATGGATCTCAATGATCAGCTGCCCGCCTCATCCCTGCCGGTGGAGCACCGTGGTCCTCATCTCAGCAACTTGTTCATCAAGATAAACGCCGGCCAATTCTCTCGCTGTAGGTGGCTGCACGTGTAACCCAAGGACCTGTGCTTCCTGAAACATTGACTTGTAGTAAGGGCTATTGGCTGCATTGAAAGGCAGACCCGCGTGGTGCCACCATTTTGCAACGGTCTGACCAAGTTTCCATTTAGGCCCCTTCTGGCTATATGCATCATCCATCCTCGTTTGCTTGCCATGCTCTCGGGGTAGTGCACCGAGCTCCACATCTTCAATGTTGATCGATTGTGTCCTTTTTCTTTGTGAACCCGAGTCAGCAGTCAAGAAACTCCTTATGCCTCGTGGTTGTCGAGTCGTAGATGAACCACCACTCCCTGATGGTCCAGTCCTCGCCGCCTCGCGACTTCGGACTCTCGTCTCTTCGGGATGTCTTGACTCTTCCCTGCTCTGACGTACTGCCTCACGAAACTCGGCTTCGTATGGATCATTCACCGTGACATACACATTAGCCTGCTCAGTACGTGCTTGTTGGTCTTCGTCACTGGGTGTCCATGCACATTCCTCCTCGTCGTTGACGCTTGCTCTTCCGCTCACTGCCGCTTGATCTCTTTTCTTCCTTTTTTTCTTTTCTTGCATCTCAGCTCTCTTCTCCCACAGGTGCCTGGCCATTGCAAGTTTTACATCTCTAGGCACATGGGTACACCCAGCAACCTCAGAGTATCCTGCACCGGCTCCTCCTGCCAAATACTTCTTCAACCGAGACACCCCTCCTCCCCGGTGTTCTATTTTACAATAGTTGCAACGCCAACACCTACGGTTGCCATCCAACATAATTCCGTGTGACCATCCAATGTCATTTGGTCGTTCCTTAGGAGCCATATAATGCTTAACTGTATCTCCTAAATTTAAGAAATATAAATTATAAATTTCACTAAATTTAAGAAATATAAAATATACATTAAAAATATCTTAATTTGATACTAAATTAATTTTTACGTAGAGCTAACGAATATAGTTTACAAATAAATCATGTATGATTTTTTTCAAAAATAAAAAATATAATTTTTTATGTCTACAACTAAGAATGAAAATAATATCATTATTTCTACAACATGCAAGACTAAATTCAATATTTAATACATCTCAATATAATTTAGTTCAAAATAATATCATTATTTCTAAAACATGCATATAAGACTATTTTTTTATTTAATACATCTAAATTAACTTTAAAATTATTTATAAAATATTTATCACTAATTATATATTTAAATTATAAACATCTCTAATTAAATTGCATTATACATCTAAATTAACTTTAAAATTATTTGTACAATATTTATCAATAAATTTATATTTAAATTCAAAACATCTCTAATTAATTTAAATTATAAATATTAACTTTATTTTTTGTGTAATATATTTATCACTATAGATATATTTAAACTAAAAAAATGTCTAATTTTTTTCAAAAATAAAGTATTACATTATTTTACGTCTACAATTAATCATAAAAATAATATCATTAATTCTACAACATTCAAGACTAAATTTTAAATTTAATACATCTCAATTAATTCTAATAATTAAACATGAATTAAATAATACATCAAAAAAATTATTTCTACAACATTAATTTAACAATATTTATATTATTTCTACAACATTAATTAAATAATACATCAAAAAAATTATTTATACAACATGAATTAAACATATATTATATTATTTCTACAACATGAATTAAATAATATATCATAAATAATTTTAAACAATCTGATAAATTTTATTCTTACATTTTTTAAAATAAGAAAAATATAAAAATATAAAAAACAAATTATTTTTTATTTTCTCTCCCCACCATCGCCGCCCCTGCCCCACCCCCACCACCGCCGCCCCAGGCCGGCCCCTGCCCCACCCCCACCCCCACCCCCACCGTCCCCCTCCCCCACCCCCACCACCGCCCCTGGCCGCCGCTGCTGCCAGCCCCACCAATTCCCCTGGCCGCCGCCGCTGTGAAGCCCCACCACCGCCCCTGCCCCACCCCCCTCCCCCACCACCGCCCCTGGCCGCCGCTGCTGCCAGCCCCACCACCGCCCCTGCCCCACCCCCCTCCCCCACCACCGCCCCTGCCCCACCCCCACCGTCCCCCACCCCCACCACTGCCCCTGGCCGCCGCTGCTGCCAACGCCACCAACGCCCCAGGCCGCCGCCGCTGTGAAGCACCACCACCGCCCCTGCCCCACCCCCCTCCCCCACCCCCACCACTGCCCCTGGCCGCCGCTGTTGCCAGCCCCACCACCGCCGCTGGCCGCCGTCGCTGCGAAGCCCCACCACCGCCCCTGCCCCACCCCCACCGTCCCCCTCCCCCACACCCACCACCGCCCCTGGCCGCCGCTGATGCCAGCCCCACCACCGCCCCTTGCCGTCGCCGCTGTGAAGCCCCACCACCGCCCCTGGCCCAGCCCCACCACCGCTGTCCCCCACCGCCGACCCTGGCCGCCCCTGCCCTAGCCCCACCACAGCCGATGCCCCCCCTCCGCCACCTCCTCCGCCCTCCCACCGTCCCACGCCCAGCCCCAGCACCGCCCCCTTCCTCCAGCGCCGATGGCCCCCCCCCCCTCCACCACCTCCTACGCCCTCCCACTCGCAGCCCCACCGCCGCCCGGCCCCCCAACCGGCCACCCTTTATTTAATTTGAAAAAAAATTCAAAGGACGAGGACTTACCTCCGATCACCGTCCACCGCCGCTCGTCGGTCGCCGTCGTCCACCGCAGCTCCGGGACCTCCATCGCCGCTCACCGCCCAACTAGCCATGGCCTGGCTGGAACGCCCCCCGCCGGCCCGTTAAATGGCCTGACCGGCACGAGCGGGCCGTCCCGCACGTACCAGACCGATCCGTGTCCACGGACCAGTCTGGTACATGGCAGGACAGACGGGTCGGTGTGGGCCAGTCCGACCCAGCCACGACCCACGCCCCGCCCGACACGCTGGGCACCTGGGTCGGGGCGGGCCGTGCGGGTCGGGCCAACCCGGCCCGATCCGTCAAACCATGGGTACATTTACAATTTTCCCTCAATCAGAGGTATATTTGCAATTTGTATCTCCTGGGGACATTTCTATAATTTTCCTTTGACTGAGACATCATTATGTTTTTTTCTAAATTTTGGTGCATTTTGCTATATTTCTCCAGGCTTTTATGATATTTCTAGTAAATTCAAGGTAAAATCGAAATTTTCGAGTCTTTGGGATAAAACATGGACTTTTGTGATATTTCCGACTTTAAAGTTTAAACCCTCTTCTTTAATGGTTTTGCTTAAATTTGTAATTTTCTAGATATTTACATAATTTTACCATCTTTCGAGGTGTAATTGTAAAAAATTTACAATCTTTAAGGCTTGCTTCCACACAATGCCAAGAGAGAAAAAAAATCTCATAACCAGGGTTTGCCGTCTCGACCGACCCGCCCCGGGCGAGACACCCGACGTCCCGGTCCGCTCGGAAAGACGACATGATTTTTTAAAATTTTAAAAATTTTTAAATGTTATTTTTAAAAAATAAAATTTTATTTAAATTATAAATGATATATACATTTAAAAATATTAGAATGTAGAGTTATTTTTTGTGATCATATATCCATACTAAATTACATATAATTAATTATATAAAAATAACATATTACACCTCTTAATTAAACATCTTATTTTTTTGTGACTATCCAATGTCATTTGGATGTTCCTTAGGAGCCATAGAGTGCTTAAATATATCTCCTAAATTTAAGAAATACAAATTATAAATATCACTAAATTTGATAATGAACTAATATAAATTAAAAATATTTTTTTAGTAAATTAATTTTTACATACAGCTATCGAATATAATTTACAAATAAAAAAATTATCCAAAACATTATATTTAAATTTAGAACATCAACAACTAAAAAGATTAAATAATACTGTCTAAATTAAATTTTACTTACAACCATCGAATCAAATTTACCATATGTGAATTTTTTCTAAAATATGAAATTTCATTATTCTACATCTACAACTAAAAAATTTAAGTAATACTTCTAAATTCAATCTATAAAGTTTATTACAAATATAATTTTAATGAAAATAATATCATTATTTTTACAACATGTAAAACTAAATGCATTATTTAATACATCTAAAATAAATCTACAATTTTTGTAACAAATATAATCGTAATGAAAATAATAAATTTAATTCTACAACATGCAAAACTAAATGTATTATTTAATACATCTAAATTAAATCTATAATTTTAATTACAAATCTAATTTTAATTAAAATAATAAATTTAATTCTACAACATGTAAAATTAAATGCATTATTTAATACATCTAAATTAAATCTACGATTTTTGTTACAAATTTAATTTTAATTAAAATAATAAATTTAATTCTACAACATGTAAAACTAAAATTTTCTAAAACATTAAAATTCATTCTAAAATATTTAACATTAAAAAATTTAGTTTGATTTAATTTATAATTCATAAATTATAAAAAAAATGTAATTTTTTAACCCCGTCTCTCTCTCACCCCTGCCCCACCTCCCCCACTGGCCACCGACGCCCCCTGCCTCACCCCCACCTCCCCCACCCCCTCCCCGTCCCCCACCGACGTCCCCTGCCCCACCCCCACCTCCCCCACCGACGTCAGAGCGCCCCCCACCTCCCCCTCCCCCACCGGCTCCCCCACCGGTGCCAGACCGCCTGCCCCACCTCCCCCACCGCCTCTGTAATGCCCCAAATTTTTCGGATCCTTATTCGTGGGTCCCGAATCTGGGTTCTCGGAGTGTCCGACTCTGAAATTTCGGACATCTTTTGTGTTCGGATCGGCGCAATTCGGAGTTGTTTCGGAGGCCCGAAAGCGTTTCGCAGCTTTTTTCGCGTGTGTTTTCTAATTCCCGGTGTGTGTTTCGGTAATTCCTTCATAACCTCGTTGCGGGTGAACCGTGCCGTTCACCTAGGCGAGTGTGGTACCGTTGCGATCGGTGCGTTCCGAGGATCGCGGAAACGTGATTTTCTATTTTTCGGTATTTTCCGGAATTTCTGAATTTTCCCTATATAAACCCCCTTTCTCTCTCTCTCCCCTCTCATTTCTCACCCTCTCTCCCTCACTCTTCTCTCACGCTCTCCTTCTTCCCTCTATTCTCCGGCGACCGACGGAGCGAGGCGGGGGCGAGGTGGAGGCGACGTGGGCGAGGATGCGGGCGAGGATGGGCGAGGATCGAGGCGGTTGCAGGCGCGATCCCTCGGTGGATTCCGAGATGGCGTCGTTCACGTTCCCGGCGGTTTTCGACGTGGATTAGTCGCTTCGGCGCGCGGTTTCTTCGGTGGAGGTAGGGTGACGAAACACTACTGCGTCCTGCCCGTTTTCTCTACCATTGCACGTCGTTCGGCGCAGAAACGGCTGTGTTTGGGTCCGTTCTAGCGAAACCGTGGTTTTGTAGGTTTCGTAGGGTCAGTCGGGAAATGGCGACGATTTCCAGATCGGTTACTGTCAACGGATTCCTTGGGGCGAGAGCGTTCTTTTCCCCTTGATTTCGTTTTGATTGGTGGTCCCGTTGGACTGGTAGGGCTCCGGGAAGCTCGAAAACCCTTTTTGAGTAACTTCGATAGAATCACCCGTTTCTCGTGATTCGTGCGTCGTTTTGACTCCGGTCGGAGTCCATGTGATTGCCAGGGTGCTTGTGGCTATATCCCCTTCGTTTCGGCACGAACGGGGCATGGAAAGGCCGCGATCGGGCGACCCCCTGGGTTTACCCGCCGTGATGGTTGGGCGGTCGAACCAGGGCCCGTCCATCGTATGGGCGGCTTGCTTTGGACCGTTCTTCTCGTTCTGGTTTTGGGGTTGTGCGGTCGGACGATAGACCGTACATGCGATGTGCGGCCAAGAGAGGTCCGCATGTCCCCCCCATGGGCGGCTGGTCCCCAGCTGTCTGTCTTCCTGTGGGCTTGTGCGGCTAGGTGCTGACCGCATGTCCCCGTTGACCTTTGGTCAACAGTTGGGTGTCGATCGGGTTGTGCGGTTTGGTCAAAACCGTTTTGACGGACACTGGAGTAGGTCGGTTGGGTTGTGCGGACGATCCTTGGCCGCACATCCCATTGAGCGGTCCAGCCCTAACCGTCCATCCTCCGTTTGGGTTAGTCCGATTAGGGCATTGTGCGGCTCCTGCCTGACCGCGTGTCTCTTGAGCGGCTGTGCCCCAGCCGCACGTCCCTTGAGCGGCCCAGGATGAACCGCCCATGTGCCAGTCTAACCCAGTGTTTCCGTTTTGACCGATTCGAGTCCCGGGTGTGTGGTTCTCGATCCACGTGCCATCCCGTGGCCTGACGGATGCTGTGCACCTCGTCAGGGCCAGGTGTCGTGGTACGGTGTGGTCCCGGGGTGTAGTGTTCTCGACTCGTGTCACCGTGTGTTGGCGTGCGTGCGGTGAGAGTCCTCGTGCGTCGCCGATTTCTCCGGAAAGTGATTCCTGAGTGGGTCCTGTGTGAGGCCTTGGGCTACGAGCCCAGTTGTCCAGTCTGGGGCTGGAGGCTTCCCTCTTCTCCTTGAGGTGGGCTGCAGCTTGGCGGTGTGTGAGTTGCCTTGGGAATCGTGCTTCTGTGCTTTCCGAGCGGGCCGTGCATGTGGCCTTAGTCCCTTGGGTTCCCTTCCCGAGGGAATGGTATCGGCGGCTCGTGGGATGTCTCGATACTCGTGTTACCGTGGTTTTAGACCTAGAGATTGGACTAGATTGACGGCCTTATGCTGTTGCGTACGACGGTCTTGACCCCGAGTCTTGTGACTCAAGGACCGTTGGCTGTAGTGCGTCTAGAGGACTGTCCAGAGTCTAGTGGCTTAGCGTCACTTGGGTTTTCTCGACTCTCGCGCAGGGTGTGTGCGTGGCCGTGAACTGTGAGTCTCATTTCTTCTCCGACTGTGGTCACCGAGCGACGGTGCTGGTACGTGGGATGGTCCCCGTACGTCGTCGGGTTAAGACGTTGTTTTCCGTTGACTTGAGAGTCTACTCTGTAGTGACCCTCCACTAGTCGTAGCATGCTTACACGTGTGTGGTCCCACCAGGGAGTGGTGGAGAGGCTACCCTTAGAGACGATTTGTGGACCGGTTTTCGTCGGGCCCCACGTCTTGCAACCAGAGTCCGACTGAGGGGAAAATCGGTCAGAGGGCTAGACCAGGGACGCACGGTCTGTGTGTGCACACGTGGTTGGGGGCGGTTAGACCCACGCTGACGAGCGTGACCCCAGCTAGTCACTCGTTTGTGGTTACTTGTGCGGTGTTCGTGCCTTTGGTAGGAGCTACCATGTCAGGCAGTTCACCTGCAGTGCGGTGAATAACGTCAGGGGACGCTACCGACTGTGCTTCTAGTGGGAGGTACTCCTGTCGAGTCGGGAGTGACAGATTGTCAGTCTCTGTGACTTTGACCTTCGGGTCTTGGTCGTGTTGAGCGTTGAGTTTCGGTTGTCTCGCCGTGGCGCGTGTGTCGGTTCTCGTGCCGTGAGACTAGAGCTAGTAGCTTTACCGAGGTTGTGTCTTGCTGTGCGGTACCCGTGACCAGGTGGTCGGGGTTGCACCTTGGACAGCGTGTCCAGGTTGGCCGTGTCCTGAGAGAAAGGCCTCTACGGCGCGGTTGCCGTGGGTTTTTACTTCGGTAGGTGGTACTAGTGTGGTTCGGTAGCCTCGACTGCGAGATCGGGGTGTGCTTTCGAGTACAGTAGGAGTAGTTGTAATGCCGTGTTTCGACCGGCCACCGGGTTTACTGTTCCTGCTGTTACTGTTGCTCCCGTAGTTACAGCTTTCTGTGCTGCCGTTGATTCTTGGTGGGGTTCCGCGGGATCCCTGCTGAGTCTCTGTTTTGGAGACTCATTCCCTACTTTTCAGGTGTGGCGGTTCTTCCTCGAGGTTCGAGGGTGCTGTTCAGAGGTTCTCTGTTGCCAGCTCGCCGGGCCGAATGTCCACTCGGCATGTGGTACGTTTTTACTGCTTTAGACTGTACTTTCTGTTGGACTGGACTCTGTTGTAGCTGTGGTTGTTCTTTTCTTTCAGCTAGTTGTTGTTGGTTGTCATGTTTTATTTCCTATTTCTTTGTGCCTCCACACTCCTTTTAGCCCTTTCGAACCCTCCCGGCTCGTGGGCGACGGTTCGAGTCTCGGGTTATCGGGCCTTCCCGGTAATCGGATTCTCGGGTCGTTACAGCCTCCCCGTCTCCCACTGCCCCCTGTGGCCCTGCCCCACCTCCCCCACCGACGCCAGAGCACCCCCCACCACCGCCTGCCCCACCCCCACCTCCCCCACTCCCTCCCCGTCCCCTACCGCCCCCCACAGAGAACCACCGCCACCTCCCCGTCCCCCACCGAACCCTCCGCCCTCCCATGGCCCCCCACCGACCACCCTCCCCATTTTAAAACAAAAACTTAAAGCTTTTCACTTACCTCCGATGGACGGTCCCCGCCGCCCAGAGCCGCCGCCCAGAGCCGCCGTCCACCGCCGGTGAGCGCCATCCACCGCTGCAACAAGCTGTCCCGATGCATCGCCTAAGCCCCGGCCCGGCCCGTTATATGGGCGACCCAGCACGAGCGCACCGACCCGCACGTACCAGGCTGGGCCCGTAGCGGACCGGTCAAATACGTGGCGGGACGCAGGGGACCCATGCGGTCCAGTGCGTCCCGGCTGCGACTAGGGCTGTCAATGGGCCGGGCCGGCCCGACAGGCCTGCGGGCTTGGCCCGATTTCGGGCCGGGCCGCAAGGTCTTTTTCAGCCCGCAGGCTTTTAATCGGGCTTAAAAGCCCAGCCCGACTAGACCCACGGGCCGGGCTCGAGTTTTGAGTTCGGCCTACGGGCCGGCCCGACCCGTTCTTTTTTTATTCTAACTTCAAATTTTAAAAATTACTTAGTTAAAATTATGTTATTTTACAAAACTAGAAAGTTTAAAACTCTCTTTTCATACAAATTATGTGATTAATATCAAAATTTTAAGTAATTTAGTAAGATTATAAATTTTATATTATTAAATATATTATTTTTTATTATTTTATTTAAGTTGTCAGGCCGGGCCGAGCCTTAGTCAGGCTTTGTATTTTTTAAATAGTGTCGGGCCCGACATAAGTTGGGCCCGACATAAGTCGGGCCCGCGCCGAGCTCGGGCTTTAATATTAACAAGTCGGGCCCGGCCTAGGTCCATTGACAGCCCGGCCCGGGCCCGGCCCATTGACAGCCCTAGATGCGACCATAGTTTAAAAGGTCTTGAGGCGGTTGTGAGACGCTTTCTGTAAGCCTCATAAGGCGTAAGCCTTAAGGCACAACGAGGCGTAAGCCTTAATAGAGAAGAAAATAATCTTAAAACCATAAAAATGCTAAAAACAATAGTGATTTTCATGTGTTAATGCTATATCAACTCAACGATAAATTCATGTTATTTCAAAAACACTAAATTATGAGCTAGCTGTCTAGTGCAATTGGTTCGTCACCCTTCCCCATATGGGGGAGGGCCCGAGTTCGAACTCGATTATCCCCTCCCTATTAAAAAAAAAGTACCTACAAAGAAAAAAAGTTTTGAATTATGTTTTAAGGACAACAAAAGAAACGTAAATCTTGGGAGTACCCTATAACACCTCATTACATCATCTTCTCAAGTGATGCACACGTCTCAATTAAATATCTTGAGGCGGTGAATGTGGTGAGGCGTAGCACCTCAATCAAAAAAAGGCGTAAGCCTCAAGTAAAAGACACGAGGCGCATGCCTCAAGACATTTTTCTAGTGCCTCACCTTGAGGCTTAAGCCTTAGTGCCTTGAGGCGCCACCTTTTTAAACAATGGCTGCAACCCACACCCCGTGCGTCCCACCGCCCGCCTGGGACGGGTCGTGCAGGTCGCGGCGGGACAGACCAGATTGGCAAACCCTGCTCATAACCATAAGTTTATGGCGTTCATTTGACATTTTGACAGAGTGAAATGAACTTCCCTCTCATGAGGGTATTTTTACAAATAGCCCTAACATAAGGGCTTTTACAACTTTCTTCTCTCTCTCTCTCTTTTTGAACATAAGTTGAGTGGGGGGAGGGCGCCCCCCCTCCTCTCACCTCTTGCAAGGTTGCAGCAGAGCCGAGTTCTTCTCTCAGGTTGTCTTCTCCAAAAATCCTCTCTTTTTTACAAAGCTCCTCTCCAAGAGAAGAAGGTTTTGCCTTTTATAGGCGGTGGAAGAGGCCAAGGAGGAGATCCCCCGGTGGAACCTTGGTGGAGGTAACCCCCTTGTCTCTTCCTCTCCCAGCTCTTCCTCTCTCGGTGGTGCAGCAACAAGAAGAGAGGGAAGCCTCCCCCATGGAGGTGCGCAGGCGGTAAGACCCCAAGGGAGCTCCCCCGGTGCGACAGGACCGAGGAGAGGTCCCCCCGGTGGCGGCGGCCCGGGGGGGCCTCCCCCGGTACAGGCAAGGCCGAGGGGAGGCCCACCCGGTGGTGACGGTGCCGGGAGGAGGTCCTCCTGGTGGCGGCGGCCCTGGGGGCCTTCCCCGGTGCAGGCAGGGTCGGGGGGTCCCCCCGGTGGCGGCGGTGCTGGGGGGAGGTCCCCCCCAATGGCAGGTGGCCCAGGGGGCCTCCCCCGATGCAGGCAAGGCTGGGGGAGGTCCCCCCTGGTGGCAAAGGCCCGAGGGGCCTCCCCCTATGCACGCAAGGCCGGGGGGAGGTCCCCCCAGTGGTGGCGGTGCCGGGGGGAGGACCCCCCGGTGACAGGTGGCTCGGGGGGACTCCCCCGATGCAGGCAGGGCCGGGGGGACCTCCTCCGGTCACAAGAAGAGAAGAGGGCGGAGCCCCTCCCCCCCTTTGGTTGACTTCATCAACGCTATAAAAAGGACCAAGGATCTAAATTGTTTTATCGTTTTTTGGTCTTTTTCGCAGCAAGAGACGCGTGAAGCCTTTTTTGTTTGTTTGTTGAGCTCTTCAAGGCACTGTCTTGCTGTTTGTTGACTTCGGAGTAAAAAGACTTTTTTTAACACCACGAGAATATCTGATGGCACTTAAAAGAGTGAATTTTGTTGTATATGTTTAAGTCTCACAGGTGTGTAATTTTTACGACGCCCAAAAAGTGTTTGATAGAATACCCACTCGTCGTGAAGAGCTAAAAGCTCGACTTAGCATGGGCTTTTGTTGAGTAGTTGTGTGGGCTTACACTGCCCACCAGGTGTTTGACAAAAATGTCCATGAGCCTTCACATGTCGGCGACGACCGAGCATCGCTCTTTTTAATTTTTGATTTTATGTATTTTAATTGTAAACTTTTTGGGATTCAACAGCCACCTATAGAGACTTCGACGAGCTCGTGCAGAGATGCAGTAAGAGTGTGTGCGCGAGTGTCGAGGTGTGAGAGAGGGAGTGTCGGGGGGGCTTAAATCTTGCACTGTTCACCAATTCACGGACTGGTTCGCTGCTTTCACGCTCGCTGAATCCCTCCCACGCCCGACTCGTCGAGACGTCCTCACCTCGGGTGTTTCGTTTCTCGTGGACGCTCCGAGACCGAGATCTCACCAAGATCTCGGCGAGATGACATTCCATGGCTGGGTTTAAAGAACATTAGAGATTTCAACCTGGCTTTGCCTGAGCAAATAGCGATGGAAGGGTGGCACGGAGGAAGAGGGGCTATGGAGAACAATCATTATACTTACTTGGACGGGATCTATGGGTGATAAAAAAGGCCCATGGTCTTGGTTGGCGGCCTTCCACCCCAATTTTGAAATTCATTCTCTCTCCTCCCCATTCACCCCTCATTAAGGCCCCTTCCCCATGCACTCATTCAATTCCCCCTCCAACCCCTAGGTGGAAACCCCTTCTCCTAGGCACCTTTCCACTTCCCTAAGCACCTCTCCACCTTCCCAAGGCTTGAATTAACCTCTCCCAAAGCCCAAATTCGAAATTCCCTCCCCTCTCACATCCCTCCCACACCCTAGGTCGACCCAAACCAGACTCCCCTTGGTCTGGTCGCCCTCCTCCACCTCTTACTCTCTTGGCCATCCCCTTCTCCACATCTTCTTCTTCTCCTCATTCTGCCTCTGTTTCAGGCAGCAGAGTTACAGCAACTTGCAGAAGCAGTCACGACCGTCCCCCAAAGATTCAGGTGGCAAGGCCTACATTTCTGGAATCTTCTGCGAGATAGCTTTCCAATGGTGGTGGTCTCGCCGGCTTCCGAGGTCGGAGCTGTCCGCAGGAGCCGATCTCCTCGACTGCGCAGAAGACCCCAGGCAGAGAACCAGAGCGAGAGTGGAAGCTCGGCCACGACGAACCTGTTGGGATTCAGATCAAGTGTTCTTCAGCAACATTCTTCCCTCTCAAGTCCTCTTTCATCCTCAAGAAGCAGAGCTGCATTTGGACATCGACATCTAAAGTTACGAATTTTCTACTCCAAGTGTGTCAGGTCAGTTTACAGGAGCCAGAACCGACACCCCTCTACTCATCTGATCGCCCCGGTCTTCTCCGACATCTTCCGACCCCGCCGTTGGCGCCGACAGAAAGAAGACTCGACCACGGTTCCAACGGTTCAGGTCTCGTATCAATCAGAGCTTGATAGAGATCGTGGCACCCTCTGCAACCAGCCACATTGTTCTACACCAGACAGAGGCAGAACCAATCAGTCCGGTTCCAGACCCTGCTCCGGCCAGCAACGACTGTACCAAGCTCAGTAAAAATTCAGAGATCATCCTTGGTCCGTTGGCAAGCTTTTGGCGCAAGTCTCATCATGTTCTGAGTTCTGTGGAATTTTTAGCAGCTTCATCACTGACCCCCTGTCCAGCAATTCAGAAGATTGGCAGAACCGGCAAAGCTCCGGAGGTCGGGTTTTCTACATCATTCCCCCACCCCGCTTGGCCGGCTGAAGGCCCCTCCCTGCGTGGAGGTAGTTTTGGCTGTAATCTACATAATTCCCACCCCAAGATCCCCCCCCTTGCATGGGGTGTAGTTCATGTAATTATTAAGTCGCAGGTTTGAAGCTTCAATCGACGCGGCGTGCGGGTACATACCCTCGCCTCCCCGCTCGCCCCCGTCTCCGGCCGGAGTCGGCGTCTTCACGCCGGCTAGGTGAGCTCCTGAACATCTCTCATTGCTGTAATGGACTTGCTTAGCTTAGTATTGCTATAGTTACTCCGTCGGCGGTAAGAGAGTGTCCGATTTTAAATTGCTACCAAAATTGAGTGACCATCGCGGACGAGTTGTGAGAGCATCCACTTAACCCACACCCTTGGTGTGTTGGCCGCCCATGATTTGGGCATCCTAGGCCCATTTGGGGTTCTCCCCAAGCTAGCCAACCATTGGAGCCTCAAGGTCCCGCCTCGGACCCTCTCCAACATCGCCTAGTCGCCATCGGGCACTAGTGTGCGCCATACGGGTGAGCTCGCTAGTGTGAGTCCGCTGCTCAAACTTGAATGCTTGCAAAATAGGTCCATAGGTCGGTTTCACATCAAGTGGTATCAGAGCAAGTTCACAACTTGTCTCTATCAAGTTGGTCCTAGGGCATGTCTATGCATTTAGAGTCATCAAGTGCATCACTCTTGTCCCCTAGTATGGCCACCTCATATCGACCTTACCAATCGGCCCACTCCATAAGTCCAAGCCACCAAGAGATGCCTACCACTAACACCCATAACTTCCCTGGCCATGTCAACTACTTCATGAAAGCCTTGACCTATGCCAATGAGCGGCTTGATAACATATCGGGCCGACTCAACCAACTTGGAGAAAATAGGCCCGCCCCAAGGACAGACGATAGAATGGTCCCTTTCCCACTTCCCACCTTTGATGGAACCTCTCCTAGAGAATATTTAGATTGGGAAGCTACAATGGACCAATACTTCACTTGGTATCATATATCCGAGGATGAAAAGGTATTGGTTGCCAAAATGCAACTTACCAAACGGGCGGAAACTTATTGGATGCAAATTGTCGGGCTAAAGCTACTTAGAAGGGAAACTCCTATCACCACTTGAAAGGACATGAAGGAGCAACTTAGAGTAAAATATATGTCCCCTTCCTACCCGGGTTACCAAAATTCGAGGAGCACTCTCACTCCTCCAAACCCACCCGTCCAAACCCTTACCACTAGAACCCAAGTCTCCAAGGCCTCCACCTCCCCACCTGATCCCATGAGGGCCCCCACACCCCAACCAAAACCCCCTTCACTAACCTACACTAGTCAAGCCTCTTTAGCCCCCACTTCCACCCCAAATGATCCCAAGGGCAAGAGACCCCTAACCGACCCAATTCCCTCCATGGTGACCACCACTCATCCAACCCTCACCATTAAAAACCATGTGGACACCGTGTCCACCCCTCCACCAAGGCCCATAATGGCCACCATCCCCAAACCCAAAACCCCTCACCCAACTCACCTCCCGCTTCCTACACCAATCTTTCCCCAACCTAGGCCTCCTCTACTTCCCCTTCCGATCCAAGTCCACCCTTGCCCACCACCCCAAGTGCACCATGCTCCAGCTATCACCAATTCTCCCGCATTAGACCTACCCAACCCATTAACACTAGGAATTGAAACCTCCACAACCCTCCACATGGGAGTAGATGCTAGTCCGGAACCCATTCCCACCCATAAGGAAGCCCAAGATCACACCAATGGTAAGGAAAAGCCTCAACCCTTTACAACTTCAAATAGCCCGGATCCTCAAGAGTCACCCACCTTCACCATGAATGAGCATATACTCCAATGGCTCAAGAAAGGTCTCACCATTCCTAGTTCACAACCATGCCACCTACCCATGGGATATCAATCCCAACTCATTCCCATTCAGCCACATGTCACTTATCAAACTTCCTATTGTGTGGAAGATTTGGGAAACTTAGTGAACTACCTACAGTGGCAAATTCACTTGACCAATATGCTAGCCATGAGGCCGTCCATGACTAACACCATTAGCCTAGCATATCCAACCATTGGCTCCATCACTTCCATCTACACTAATGGCCAAGTTACTAGTGAGATCATCCTCCTTCTTCCCATGGAGGAAGAACCTATCCTAGTCCACTCCCCAACCATTGAGATCCCAAGTGCTTTGATCGACCAACCCATTAGCAACCTTGGCCCACTTATTGAGGAGAATGACTCACCATTCGAGGATCTTGAGGACATAGAGTACCCCTATCTAGGTGACCATTACCATGATCCCTTCGACCCTTTCCTATGGGAACCTAGATCTCCATGTGACCCACTTACCTTATTCCCCACCCACCTTACCCTACCCTTACCACCCATGTTGAATCAAACCCCTCCCTTCCTAGACTCGGGTTACACCATGGGAACCTTGACCTTCGGCAACATACACCTTGGGATTGATGAGTTGCCCCACTCCATGATTTTCCCCTTCTTAGATCCATTTGATCCATACGAGTGGAAGCTCAAGGGCCACCCCATACCCATGCACATAGAAGTCATCTCTAGGATAGGAGTGCATAAGTCTTGGCACCACACACCACTTGGCATGATTAGAAAGACGGGTCCATTCATTCACATCACCCACATGTCAAGTAGGAAGCATGAGTGGTCCCTATTTGGGTGTAACGGTCCTACCCAATTCACCATTAGTCTTATGTATGCTAGGAGCCTACATGGGTGTCCGGGCCCCCCAACATGCATCACACTCACTTGTAAGAGAGACACCTATGGATGTCCCGGTCCTCCCAAATCCTTCAAAATCTTCATAACATCAATACATGATAGGTCTATATGTGGTTGTCCTGGGCCACCTTTTCATACCATACATTGTCAACTCACATGGCATATGCATTCAAGCAAGTATCAAGTAACAAGCGGTATGATTCACAAGAAGCGAGCACAAACTCCTAAGCACCACTTTGAATTCCAAGTTAATAACTTGGCGATGATGGCTTTAGAGTGGCTCTACTTTAGGGTCACCTCCAAATTGAGGGCACGAGGACTTGGACCTTGCCAAGTTCTGAGTGGCTTTGGCAACACGGCTTATGGGTTGAACTTTCAAAAGGGTTTTGGGATTCTCCCCATTTCTCATGTGGCGGACCCAGCACCCTCTTAGGGCACCGCGGTGGATCCTAGTGAGTGCCTCGAGCTTACGCCTACCCTTGTGAGAGACACCCTCGGAGTGCCACCACAAAAAGCCTGAGAGCCCGACGTGAGCACACATCAGCAATACTAGGCAAGCAAGATCCCATCGCCAGCATGAGGGTATGACCGAGCTACTTTGTCGAGCTGAAGCGCCGTTCCCCGACTATGGTCGCGGGTTGAGTATGGAGATCGTGGATCGCCCAGAGCCGCAGTTCGATATACTACTTCCCTGGTGGACCCATACTCGACGGGGTCGAGTTTTCCCCACCCCGGGGGTTTGATGAGGGCATCCCTTGCCCCTCCACATTTTCTCCGGACTCGGATTGTTCGTCGGCAAGCGTCATTATGTTCCTCAAGTGTTTGTGAGTCGAGTCATGTAATTTTCTTATTTTTATTTGAGTCTTAATCATGTAATTTTCCCTTTATTTGAGTCATGTACCTAGGTTGTTGAGTCATTTTTCTTAAGTCTTGAAGTCATTATGTTGGTATGATTAGTTAATGGGCCCAAACCATTGGGCTAGGCCCAGGGGCGCCCCTCCCTTAGACTGTTTGGTCATTAGTTAGTTTGTCAAGGTCAGTTTGGTCTTAGGAAAAGTGTGGAGTCTATAAATAGCCCCACCCCTCTCTCATTTGTAAGAACTTATGCTTGAATATTGAATCCAGAAAATTTCCATACCTTCTAGTTCTCTCTCAATATCTCCCTCTCTCTCTCTCTCTTACTATCACTCTCTCTAAGTGGGTTGTGCCCCCTCTCTCTCTCCTCCCCACCCCAATTTCGAAATTTATTCTCTCTCCTCCCCATTCACCCCTCATTAAGACCCCTTCCCCTTCCCCATGCACTCATTCAATTCCCCCTCCAACCCCTAGGTGGAAACCCCTTCTCCTAGGCACCTTTCCACTTCCCTAAGCACCTCTCCACCTCCCCAAGGCTTGAATTAACCTCTCCCAAAGCCCAAATTCGAAATTCCCTCCCCTCTCACATCCCTCCCACACCCTAGGTCGACCCAAACCAGACTCCCCTTGGTCTGGTCGCCCTCCTCCACCTCTTACTCTCTTGGCCATCCCCTTCTCCACATCTTCTTCTTCTCCTCATTCTGCCTCTGTTTCAGGCAGCAGAGTTACAGCAACTTGCAGAAGCAGTCACGACCGTCCCCCAAAGATTCAGGTGGCAAGGCCTACATTTCTGAAATCTTCTGCGAGATAGCTTTCCAACGGTGGTGGTCTCGCCGGCTTCCGAGGTCGGAGCTGTCCGCAGGAGCCGATCTCCCTCGACTGCGCAGAAGACCCCAGGCAGAGAACCAGAGCGAGAGTGGAAGCTCGGCCACGACGAACCTGTTGGGATTCAGATCAAGTGTTCTTCAGCAACATTCTTCCCTCTCAAGTCCTCTTTCATCCTCAAGAAGCAGAGCTGCATTTGGACATCGGCATATAAAGTTACGAATTTTCTACTCCAAGTGTGTCAGGTCAGTTTACAGGAGCCAGAACCGACACCCCTCTACTCATCTGATCGCCCCGGTCTTCTCCAACATCTTCCGACCCCGCCGTTGGCGCCGACAGAAAGAAGACTCGACCACGGTTCCAACGGTTCAGGTCTCGTATCAATCAGAGCTTGGTAGAGATCGTGGCACCCTCTGCAACCAGCCACATTGTTCTGCACCAGACAGAGGCAGAACCAATCAGTCCGGTTCCAGACCCTGCTCCGGCCAGCAACGACTGTACCAAGCTCAGTAAAAATTCAGAGATCATCCTTGGTCCGTTGGCAAGCTTTTGGCGCAAGTCTCATCATGTTCTGAGTTCTGTGGAATTTTTAGCAGCTTCATCACTGACCCCCTGTCCAGCAATTCAGAAGATTGGCAGAACCGGCAAAGCTCCGGAGGTCGGGTTTTCTACATCATTCCCCCACCCCGCTTGGCCGGCTGAAGGCCCCTCCCTGCGTGGAGGTAGTTTTGGCTGTAATCTACATAATTCCCACCCCAAGATCCCCCCCCCCCCTTGCATGGGGTGTAGTTCATGTAATTATTAAGTCGCAGGTTTGAAGCTTCAATCGACGCGGCGTGCGGGTACATACCCTCGCCTCCCCGCTCGCCCCCGTCTCCGGCCGGAGTCGGCGTCTTCACGCCGGCTAGGTGAGCTCCTGAACATCTCTCATTGCTGTAATGGACTTGCTTAGCTTAGTATTGCTATAGTTACTCCGTCGGCGGTAAGAGAGTGTCCGATTTTAAATTGCTACCCAAATTGAGTGACCACCGCGGGCGAGTTGTGAGAGCATCCACTTAACCCACACCCTTGGTGTGTTGGCCGCCCATGATTTGGACATCCTAGGCCCATTTGGGGTTCTCCCCAAGCTAGCCAACCATTGGAGCCTCAAGGTCCCGCCTCGGACCCTCTCCAACATCGCCTAGTCGCCATCGGACACTAGTGTGCCCCATACGGGTGAACTCGCTAGTGTGAGTCCGCTGCTCAAACTTGAATGCTTGCAAAATAGGTCCATAGGTCGGTTTTACATCAATTTCTATACGTTAGAGTACACTACCATACCACACATTCTATCTTAATGTTAGCAATCCAAGCAATGATCCATGAGTTTGAGTCATGGGAAACTGCTTTAAATTCTCTGCCTTTGCTAATGCTGCGATAAATACATCTTACATCTCCCCACATAGAAAAGTTCTGATGTCATTACCAATTCATCATGGTCCACAGTGACCATGACTGCAAATGCTGAATCTAATCATTAAATGATCAACTCCGAACTTCCAAATCATACCAAAAGGAAAGTTCTACACCAACGATTGTGATATGATTTCCCCATACAATTTAGATAGCAACCTTGATTGACAACGTGCTTGTAAGACTTTCCCCAAATATAATAATGCACATAGGAACAAAAGCTGATACTATCTGGCTTAAAAAAAGTTAAATATTGGTGCAACCATGGAGTTGGCCATAAATATGATCTATCAAAAATATTAAAACTCTAATATCTATGGCATGGCCAACATTACCATCTTGATTTCTTACAAAATAATTAGTTTCCAAGAAACATAGAAACCGAGTATGTACAGATGCAACTTTCAAGGGTGACACAAAAATGGCCGACAAAATTCTCAACAATGTTTTATTTGGATCAGTTCTATGTAACACACTTACTTTTCTATGGCAGAATATTCTTTAGAGAAAAAAAATGGAAGCAAAAATGTTTCACAAAAATTAAGCAAAAGATTGTAGATGTAATCGTTTTACTCCATCTAACGGTAATAAGGTTTTGTCATGTCAGAGCTCAACAATGAACAGGCACTACCCACAATGTCATACAATAAATCTTGTAAAACCTACTGCATCAGACACATCAAAACATCAATGAATCCAGGGTTGATAATGACTATAACTCATCAAACCAAACAGATGCACATGCATCATAATCAAAGGTTATCACCTCCATCTTACCCTGAGAGAGCTCAAGTATGGACTTTGGTATCAATTTAGAAACACCAAGTGAGATTGATCTCTAATAGTTACCTAAGCAATTCATAAAAAAGTTTCTGCTTCCGGATGATTATAAAAAACACGCAAAAGGGTAAAAAAATCAAGGAGAAGTATATTCCATACAGCAAAAGATAATTAAAGTCCAAGATAAGTAACATATGCAGATTTTATACGATATTTGCTCTGGGAGATATATAATCCAATATCCATCCATTCATTTGTCACAATCACAAACAACATAAGGCATACAACCTCCAACCATATCAATCAAAATCTTCTAGGTTCGGCATTATCATCCATGGAGCAGATTAAATTTTGCAGCAGATTAAACTAGAAGCCCTTCGATTTCTTAATGACTGAAAACGTAAATACCTCCGAAATGTATATTTGTTGTGCTTTCTCCCAGGGAGAAAGAGAACCATGCCAAAGGCACCAATAGTCACTAAACCCCACAGCTAGAATTTCTTACTGAAACAGAATTGATCATTGAGAATCCCCCAGAAACCAGAATGCTTAATGAGCATACAGAGTTTCATTCCGTCTAGGTGGCCTGTCAGGAATAGTTCCTGGCTTGAACTTTGAAGCCTCATGCCTTGCCAGCTCAGGTGGCACTGGGCTGTTGCTCTGTATTAACATTTGCTTAAGATCATAGAACACTTCCGTGTCACGTAGGGTCAAAAATGTAGTTGCCACACCTGTCTTCCCTGCACGGCCCGTTCGCCCAATGCGATGAGTGTACATATCAACGGTATTGGGCATTTCATAGTTAATAACATGTGCTACGTCAGGAATATCAATTCCACGTCCAGCTACATCTGTTGCAACAAGAACATTAAACCTCCTACTCCTGAAACCCTCCAGGCTAATCTCTCGCTGCTCCTGTGACTTGCCTCCATGTAATGTTGTTACTCTGTAACCTAACCTATCCAAATCCTTAGCACAAGTATCTGCAGACTTCTTTGTATTGCAAAACACAATGGCTGTCTTTTCCCCAAGGTCATCAAGCAGCTTCTGAAGCCTTGGCATTTTCTCCGATTGTTTCAGCATTATTACATGTTGGGTGATGAGGTCAGTGGTCTTTCCAGCAGTACCAATTGTCACAACTACAGGGTTCCTTAGGTACTTCCTTGCCAACCGCTCCACGGCTGGAGGCATGGTTGCACTGAACATGTAAGTTGTCCTATAAATCTTCTTTTCATCGAGCTCCTCATCCTCATTTTCTGGCTTCAAATTGCTCGAAGGCATTGCATCCAGGACACCTACAACTTGAGGCTCAAAACCCATATCAATCATACGATCAGCTTCATCCAGGACGACATAGTTGCACTGATTAAGGACAGCATATCGACGCTCCAGGCAATCCAAAAGTCGTCCAGGTGTTGCAATCACAACCTCGCATCCTTGTCTCAGCTTAAATCCCTGCTCCTCTATAGACTGCCCACCAACAATAGAGACCACCTTAATCCCCAGATAGCGTGCAAATTTGACAGTCTCATCTTCAATCTGCTGTGCAAGCTCTCGAGTTGGAGCCATGACAACAGCATAGGGCCCTTCCGCCTCATTCTCCTCATTCATGGGAGGCAGCTTGGTGATATAGGTTAGCATGGGGAGGACAAAAGCAGCAGTCTTTCCAGAACCAGTCTCAGCAATCCCAATAACATCCCGCTGCTGCAGCCCAAGAGGAATGGAAGCCATCTGGATGGGGGAGGGGTTCTTGTACCCAGCCTTCTCCACAGCCTTGAGAAGCTCCGGGCTCAACTTGCTCTCATCCCAGCTCCGCATGGGACGGGGCAAACGAGAACCCTTGTACGAGATGTTGAAATCCTCCCGGAAGATACGCCAGTCACGTTCCGTCATCTCTTCCAGCTTCTTCTCCGACCAGTGGCGGTCCACGCGCATGTCGAAGGCATCATAGAGCTCAGCGGCCGCCTCCTTCTGACGCTGGGCAGCCGCCTCCTCGGGGCGCTCCTCGACACCCTCCTTGCGACGGATCTCCTCACGAGTCTCCTTCTCATTGCGGACAGCAAGCTTCTTCTGCTCACGGCGGTCAATGCCGGCACGAAACCCGCGGCCAAACAGGAGGCGAGCCTCGTGAGGGTTCTGGTAGAGGGCGTTCATGTCGCGGGAGGTGTCCTCGGTGTTCTCCCAGTCGAAGGAGAAGCGGAACTTCTCGCTGGGCTTGATGACCCGCTTCTTAGGTTTCTTCGACCCCAGGTACTGCTCTTTGATGGCATCCAGTTCCTTCTCCCGCTCCCGCCCCGCCTGCTTCTCCTGCCGCGCCCGCTCCCGGCTCCTCGCCTCCTCCTCCCGCTCCCTGTCACGTTCGCGCCCCCTGTCACGGTCCCGCTCCCGCCCCGCCTGCTTCTCCTGCCGCGCCCGCTCCCGGCTCCTCGCCTCCTCCTCCCGCTCCCTGTCACGTTCGCGCCCCCTGTCACGGTCCCGCTCCCGCCCCCTGTCGCGATCCCGGTCGCGCTCCCATTCGCGGTCCCGATCCCGCTCCCGCTCTCGGTCTCGGTCTCGCTCTCGATCGCGATCCCGGTCCCGATCGCGGTCGCGGGAATTGCCGTCGGCGGCGGCGTCAGAGTAAGAGGAAGGAGGCTTCGGGGGCCGGCCGGTGCCGTTGGAGGTGGGGGACTGCTGCTGCTGAAGCAGAAGCTCGGCAGCGCGGCGCTTCTGGCCGGCAACCTCCTCCTGGCGGCGCTGGAGGGCAAGGCGCTCGCGGTCAGCCTTGGAGAGGAAGACGGGCTTCGGGAGGTCCTCGCCGGCCTTGCGGTCGTCCAAGGATCGCTTCATCGCGGGCGTCGCCGGGAGGGAAGATTGGGGATTTCGCTTGGTTACGGGCAGGAGGGGAAGAAGGAACCGAATGATCCAGAAGACCCTGGACTGAACCGCCCCCGTCCTACTCCTGAATTAGGTGCTGACGATTCCGATTCCGATTCCGCGCGGGAGTTTGATTGGTGGATTCGAGAATCACCGTCGTGCGCCGAGGAACTGCGTCTGAACCGTTCGATCGTGATAGCGTGAGCCCCCGAGCTCAGTCTGATGTACACCTCGCGCGGGCAAGTCCCCCCTCCGGCCTCTCCTCTCCAAGGAGGCAAGGGCGCCGTCTTTGGGTGTTAGCCGGATTTTTTTTTTTCAAAAATAGTATATATTAAAAAATATTTTTAAAAATAATATTTATTATTTATCCGAATGTGCTCCTTCCAACTTGTTTACAAAATTATGTCTCATTTCTATCAGTTAGGCAATTTCACTATCTCATCCCACCACGTTAGTCTCTTTTACCCTCTGAGCCTCCCACTTCACTCTCTCTCTCACGCACACCCCCCACACCTTACCCATTGGGTGGGGTGTCAATGTCAAAGAGGAAAAACTCTCTCGCACCTCTCTCATGCACGCGCACACACACACTCACACCCCACACCCTATCTGTTAGATGGGGGTTCCAATGCCAGAGGAGAGGTTTTCCCCCCCTCTGAAACCTCCTCTCTCACCTCTCTCTCTCTAAGCTCTCTCTCTCTCTCTCTCACTGCACCCCATCCACTGGGTGGGAGTGTCGTTTCCCCTTCTTCTTTTTTATCTTCCTCCTCTTCGTCTTCCTCGATTTCTTCTATTGGTTCGCGACAGTAGAGCTTCGAGGGCAACATCGACAGAGGGTGAGACTATTGAGTGTATTTGGACTAGTTCCAAATATTATCTTTATTAGTTTTGGTGATAATAAATTCTGAAATAAGTCTACATACTATCCAACAATATAAACATAAATGTCTAAATTATTCAAAGCTAAATCAAGAAGAAGATGAAAGTCTAAAAACCTATCTAACAACAAATAAGCACTAATTAAGAAGTATCAGATAACATTGGCACTGTAAAATAGAGCTAAATGAACTTAGACGCTAAAAATAAAATAAAATCACTTAGGTGCAGCTTCATTCATGTAGACGCTCCAAGGCATAACTTAAAAGGAACTTAGGCGCTAAAAATACAAGAAAATCACTTAGATGCTACAAAAACAGTTGAAATAAACATTGGCGTAACATAAGACCAATAGGCATTCTTTTTCACTTAGGCGAAATTCTTATCGCCTATCTCATTCACTTAAGATATATATTCGCCTACCTTACCCATTCGCCTATCTAACTATCTTAGGTGCTACGATCTCACTTAGACGATACTAAGTTCACTAAGGCGCTGATTCGCCTATTTGATATATCGCCTATCTCATCCCTTTACTTCACATATCTCAAACCAAACAAACTAAGACATATAGGCGCTAAAATACTTTGCCTATCTCAAACAAAGGCATATAGGCACGCAACACTTCACCTATCTTCACATAGGCTCTCAAACCACTTAGTCACACACATAGTCGCTATATCTGATAAATTATTCACATAGTTGATGCAGTTCACATAGACGCAAGTCACTTACGCGCTGATTCAGATAGTCTCATAATATATCACCTATCTTTCATGTAGCAACCCTGATAAAATATTAATAATAATAAAGATTTTAAAATAAATCAAATAAATAGATAAATAAAACAAAATAAAATAACGCCTCGGATAAAGGCGCTATTCAAATTAGAAACGCCTCTGGATAAGGCGTTATTCAATAAGTGACGCCCTGATCACACGGCGTCAAAATTCTGAACGCCAAAAAAGGTAAGTCAAAGTAACGCCCCTATCTTGGGCGTGTTTTAAAACCAGGAACGCCCTTACACAAGGCGCGTCTTAAGAAACGACCTGCACCAGGTCGTCAATTCAAGAATCGACGCCCTGACCGAAGTCGTTAATTCCATTTGTGAACCGTTCGATCCCAGAGCTTATCCAGGGAAAGATTAACATAATCCAGTAAGTGTCTACTAGGGTAAGGACTCTATTAGGGATATATTACCCTCACACGAACACTAACTCTAATAGGATTTCCATAACCCTATAAATAATCTACTATCTAACCCTAAAACGCTATTTGGACGTTCGAACTGCAGGTGCGTGAAGAACATATGTTCTTCTTCTTCTTCTGATTCCTTTCATTATGAACGTAGTATGTGAAGAACTAATGTTCTTCATCTATCTCTATTCTTACAGGTTAAGAAGCTCCTACGCTCTGAAGAAAAACAGAGTTCTTTCATCCGGGTAAAAGTTATTTACCTTCGTATGATGTTCAGATCACAAAGAAACTGATACAGTTTCTTTATTTTCTTATAGGGAAACTACAGTTCTTCTTCTACAATTTTTCATCCAAGCCAAACAGGCCATCATCCAATAGCCGTTGTTGTCTTCAGGAGCATAACAGAGCATCATCTTCTTCTAGTCAAAACCCCTCACGGTTGTCTTCAAATCAAACTTTAAGGTAGGTTTTCTCAAGTTACTGTAGCCCAAATGAAATTAATGCAAGATATATATATATAAGCATGTCATGCATACGGTTATTATAGTTTCCATGCATTTTTTGAAATATTTTGAAAGAGACGCCCCTGTCAAGGACGCTAATTTACAAGACACGACCCTGCCCAGGTCGTCAATTTAATATTTGACGCCCTGTACACAGGCGTTAATTTCACTTAATCATGAATTAACCATGTTAAGAACTGATTATATATGAAATCCTGATTACATTAATGCATGATCCTCTGTCCTCAACCCTACTGATTTTATTATCAAGATTATATGATTGTTATCCTTGATTATCGTGCAAATCGTGCTTTCTGATATTTATTGAATTCACGACCTGTACAAAGTCATTTTTCAACTGTTAACGCCCCATCATAGGGCGTGAATTAAAAGGAAACGCTTCCTCCTAGGGCGCGTATCTGTTAAATTCCTGAAAAATATATATTCTGCAAAATAGAATTTAATGATAACGCCCCTACCCAGGGCGCGTTTTTGATAATTCCTGAAATTAATTATATCATGTCCAATATTGTGAATAAAAAGGACGCCTTCTGGTATAGTCGTCACATCGTGAAGAAACGCCCCTGCCCAGGGCGCGTTTTAGATAAATTATTGAAATATTGAAATTTTGCAAATATGGAAAATAGATAAACGCCCTTCTGTTAGGCGTTAATTACTTGATAAACGACTCTGCTTAAGTCGTTACTTTACTGTAAAACTGATTTTCCACTGTTTCTGTTAACCGATGGTTTCATATGTTATATAATATATATATCGGCACTATTCTCCATTCCGTGAGTATAGTCCCACGTTTCGCGATTGTTTTATCGATCACACTCAATTCTCATTGACATACAAGCTCTCCATTAGACATTCCGTTCCTTTGGACTAGTGAGTTAGTCATAGAGACCTCCGTAAGACTCCTCGTAGCCTTGGATTCCCTCAAGGCCGACTGAGCTGGTTGTACCCTAAAAACCCATTACACCATTGATGCCATGTCACTCTAAAGAAACATGGTATACCGGCCCTTATGATTATACAAAGAGTATATCATAAGAAATTCTTAATGGATGATGATATCATGCCATATCATGTCATTCTTGTAAACCTCAATTCTATGATAAGAATGAGGGTATCTTACCTTGATATAATGTTCATGTGGACTTCAATTCTATATATAGAATGTCCATATTGATTTGTCATGGTACCCAAGTCAAGGGAACCATATTCTACCTAGTTTTATCGAGATCGTGATTATACCGTTATTATCGCCATTCTATGTCCTTTGTCATATTTTTGGACTCCATTCTGTCAAAGTTGTCATACACGTCTACAAGCTTGATTATTGAAATTCTATATTGGCTATATAAACAAGAGTGGATGTCAAAATACATGATAAATGCATGCGCATATAGGGCCCGATCTGGTCCTGGGAGGAGCACCCGAAAGTACTTGTGCCCATGGGAGTTAAAATGATAAGGTATCTGGCATTATACCGAGTACTTGACTTGCTTGATTGGACATTCCACACAATATCTTGTACTTGAATCGTACTTGACTTGACATGAAATGTGTGGCCCGAAAAAGGGTAAATTACTTGCTTGATATATGATAGCCAAAGTTCTTGACATGACTTGTTAAATGTACTTGCTTGAATATCTCAAATATCTTGTTATCTTGTTGAAAGTTCATGATTTGTTCATCTTATTTCCTTGATATTACATTCTCTCTATCTTGTCGTTTTATGCGAGCATGCATAGCTTTATTGCATTCATGAAAAATGTAATTACTTAAACCCATTGCTAGTACTTAAGATATAATTTCCTACTGAGCGTTCGCTCATTCCGTTTGTCCCTTTTTACTTTTCAGGTAAGTCCGACGACGATGGAAGTCAATCGGATGGGAATGGTCAAGAGTGAAAGTGATAGAGCTGCTCAAGTGTCATCTAGTCTTTTCTTTAGTTTCTTGAGTCAAATATGTATTCTTTTCCTTTTTATTAAACAGAGTATTGGATTTGTAATAGTCTATCCATTATGAAATAAAGGATTGGGTTATCTTGCTATTTTGCGCATCTCTGTCTTTGTGTCGAATACACGACCACTCTGATTGACATGATTGATATAAACTCGTCACGCGTCTCCGGGTATCTTCCGCGCTCGGGGCGTGACAGTTTTTGTGGTATCAGAGCCTAAGGTATTCAATTCCTAGGAAAAACCCAAGTCCAAGGATAGGTTTCAAAACCTTTAACCAAGTGAGAGTGGGTAGAACCAAGGGTTAATGGTCAATGAGTCTTTTATAAGATCATGGTGATATAATACTAATGTAGCCATTGTAATTGTAGGAAAATGGCTGCCGAACGTGCTCAATGGCGCAACATGCAGCGTACCCTCCAAGGGATGACTCAAGTGCTACAACAGGTAACACAAGGTGGTGCTCCACGAGCTGGAAGCTTACACCAAACATTTAAGAACATGAATCCCCCGAAGTTCATAGGATCGACCGATCCGGACGATGCCGAGCATTGGGTTCGGGAGACTGAACGTATATTCCGTGTTATGCAATGCACGGATCAGGACAAAGTCTTACTAGCTACTTTCCAGTTAGAAAAGGATGCTAGATGCTGGTGGGAGTCTATTGAAGCAACCATCGATGCTACTCAAGTAACATGGGAAGAATTTGTGGAATACTTCAATGCTAAATATTTCTCGGACCGAGTCCAAGAAAAGAAGGCTGCAGAATTCGCTGCATTAAAGTAACGATCTTTATCATTAGCAGATTATGAAGCTCAGTTCTCCAGGTTGTCTAGATATGCTAAGCATCTTATTAGCACGGAGAAGATGAAAGCCCGTAGATTTCTTAATGGGCTTAGGCCCCACTATATTACTCAACTGGCGCCTATGGACATCCAAGTTTATTCTGAAATAGTGCGCCGAGCTCAATTACTTGAAGATGCCACGGAACTATCTGATAGGATCCGTGGAAAAGACAAGAAGGAACAAGTCACGGGCTCGGGTTCTTTCAAACCCAACTTTAAGAAGAGGCCTAGTAATAGAGGTCCTTCCTCTCAAGATCAAAAATTCAAGAAGACCAAGCCCTTCTCTATCACCACTACACCTTCAAACGTAGTGTGCAAGCATTGTAACAAGGCTGGTCACAAGACCGAAGAATTTTGGAGGAAATTAGGAGCTTGTCTCCGTTGTGGGAGTCGCGAACATCGGATTCCCGATTGTCCATTAATGAATGACCAAGCCGGTGATGGTAAACGCCCGGTGACGAAGAATGCTCGTCTTCATGCAATCCAGGAGACCGAACAAGAAGAAGAAGGCGGATTAGTGGAAGGTACATTGAAAATTTGTTCCAAAAGTGCCTATGTCTTATTTGATACGGGTGCATCGCATTCCTTTATTTCTAAGAAGTTTGTCGACCCGTTACCATTAGAACCAGAATGGATAAAAATAGTTCTAACTACTCCTCTTGGAAGTGAAAATGATATTACTCATCACTACCAAAACTGTGAGGTAATGGTTCAAGGTAGGAATTTACCTATAGATCTCATATGCCTCGATCTAAAGGAGTATGATGTTATACTGGGAGCGGACTGGTTATCCAAATACCAGGCAACGGTTGATTGCCGCAATAGCCAAATTGCTTTCAAAGATTTTCCAGAATTAGTCTTTACTCGCCCCAAGAGTCGGAGCAAACCCCCTCTTATTTCGGCTCTTCGAGCAAGCAAGCTCGTCAGGAAAGGAGGTGTATCCTTCCTTGCATTTGTCACAGTTAAGGAAACAAAGGACACTAAGATAGAAGACATTCAGGTAGTGCAAGAATTTTCAGACGTATTTCCGGAAGATTTGCCGGGATTACCCCCTCAAAGAGAAGTGGCCTTCACCATTGACTTAGTCCCTGGTGCTGGTCCAGTTTCAAAGGCACCCTATAGAATGTCCCCTGCGGAACTCAAAGAGTTGAAGGAGCAGTTGATGAAACTAATTCGAAAAGGGTTTATTAGATCAAGTACTTCCCCGTGGGGAGCACCAGTCTTATTTGTGAAGAAGAAGGACGGATCCATGAGATTGTGCATCGACTATCGACAGTTGAATCATCTCACTATCAAGAACAAGTATCCACTGCCGAGAATCGATGAGTTATTTGATCAGATTTCAGGATCCAATTATTTTTTCAAAATTGATCTCAGGTCGGGATATCATCAGTTAAGAATCAAGGATGATGACATTCACAAGACCGCATTCAGAAGCAGGTATGGCCATTACGAGTTTGTTGTTATGCCTTTTGGACTAACAAATGCCCCTGTTGCCTTTATGCAGTTAATGAATAGCATATTCAGGCCTTACTTGGATCAATTCATAGTAGTCTTCATTGATGATATATTGATATATTCCAAGACTAAGGAAGAACATGAAAAGCATTTGAGGATTGCATTGCAAGTCTTGAGGACAAATCAATTATATGCAAAACTCAGCAAGTGTGAATTCTGGCTTGAAGAAGTGACTTTTCTAGGACATGTGATTTCAAAAGATGGATTATCAGTAGATCCGTCAAAGGTCGAAGCTGTTAGAAACTGGGAAAAACCAACCAATGCTAGCGAGATCAGAAGTTTCTTAGGCCTTGCAGGATATTATCGGCGATTCATCAAAGACTTCTCCAAGATCGCCGTGCCCCTCACAAGGTTAACTCGCAAGGAGAACCGATATGAATGGAGTGAGGAATGTGAAAGAAGTTTCCAAACTCTCAAGGATCATCTTACTACAGCTCCGGTCTTAGCTCTACCAATAGAAGGAGAGAAATTCGAGGTTTACACAGATGCTTCTGGCATTGGCCTCGGATGTGTCCTAATGCAACAAGGGAAGGTCATAGCATACTCTTCTCGTCAACTGAAGAAGCATGAGGAGAATTACCCCGTCCATGACTTAGAACTAGCCGCGGTGGTAATTGCCCTAAAGATATGGAGACACTACTTATATGGAGTGCAGTTTACTGTATACTCCGATCACAAAAGTCTCAAATATCTATTTTCACAAAAGGAGCTAAACATGAGACAAAGACGCTGGCTAGAATATCTCAAGGACTTCGACTTCAATATACAATACCATCCCGGAAAGGGTAATTATGTTGCTGATGCCCTTAGTCAAAAGCCGAGAGCAATGATAGCCAATTATATGATACAAGAATGGAGGTTGCTAGAACAATTCTCCGAGCTCAATATAAGCTTGGACAAGGAAGCCAAATTTGTCACCTTATCTCATGTAAGCATACAGTCAGATTTATTATCTGAAATACAAGCACTTCAGGATGATGATCCTATATTAGTGGAAATCAAAGGCAGAGTAGAAGGACAATCTGATTTTCAACTAACTTCTGATGGAAGATTACTATTCAAAGGTAGAACTTGTATACCCGACTGTCCGGAATTAAAGAAGAAGATCTTAGATGAAGCACACCGATCAAGGTACACTATTCATCCAGGATCAACCAAAATGTACCAAGATGTAAAGAGGAACTTTTGGTGGCCTAATATGAAAAGAGAAATAGCGGACTATGTATCACGCTGTCTCACATGCCAACAAGTCAAGGCGGAACACCAAAAGCCTACTGGTAAACTTCATCCTCTAGATATTCCTAAGTGGAAGTGGGAGGATATTGGTATGGATTTCATCATGGGTCTATCTAAATCAAAAGGAGGACATGATGGAATCTGGGTTATCATTGACCGATTAACTAAATCGGCACATTTCTTGCCAATAAAAAGCCGATGGTCAATTGATGTGCTAGCTGCACTATACATCAAAGAAATAGTCAGGTTACATGGAATTCCTGTCTCAATCGTGTCTGATAGAGATCCCCGTTTCACTTCTCATTTTTGGAAGGGATTACAACATTCGTTGGGAACAAGGCTCAACTTTAGTACTGCTTTTCACCCACAAACGGATGGTCAGACCGAGAGAGCTAATCAAGTTGTTGAGGATATGCTAAGAGCTTGCATCATTGACTTTGGTGGAAGCTGGCATGAACATTTGCCACTAGTGGAATTTGCATATAATAATAGCTACCAAGCTAGTATCCAAATGGCACCTTTCGAAGCTTTATATGGAAGGAGTTGCCGATCACCCTTATGCTGGAACGAATTTGGAGAGAACAACTGTTAGGTCCAGACATGGTAAGGGATACAACTGAGAAGATACAAGTAATCAGAGAAAGATTGCAAGTTGCTCAGACAAGACAAAAGGCTTATGCTGATACAAGAAGAAGAGATCTTGAATTCCAGGTTGGAGATCATGTATTTCTTAAAATATCGCCTGGACGTGGCATACGAAGATTTGGTGTTAAGGGCAAGCTTACGCCAAGATTCATCGGACCTTTTGAGATACTCGAAAGAGTTGGCGAGGTTGCTTATCGCATCGCATTGCCTCCTCAATTGTCCGAAGTACATAATGTATTTCACATATCTATGTTGAAGAAGTATGTACACGATCCATCTCATATTATTGAACATGGAGATCTGGTGATCCAGAAAGATCTCACATATGAACAGAAGCCTATGAAGATCTTAGATCGTGAAATACGAGCTCTAAGGAATAAGGTTATTCCCATGCTCAAGGTGCAATGGAACAAGAATTCTGAACATGAAGCAACATGGGAGACCGAGGAATCTATGAAGAAACGATTTCCCGAGTTATTCTAAGAGGTATATACTCTACACTCTCCGCGTGTATACATAATATGCAATTGAATTTGGGGACCAAATTCTTTTTAAGTGGGGGAGGGTGTAGCAACCCTGATAAAATATTAATAATAATAAAGATTTTAAAATAAATCAAATAAATAGATAAATAAAACAAAATAAAATAACGCCTCGGATAAAGGCGCTATTCAAATTAGAAACGCCTCTGGATAAGGCGTTATTCAATAAGTGACGCCCTGACCACACGGCGTCAAAATTCTGAACGCCAAAAAAGGTAAGGCAAAGTAACGCCCCTATCTTGGGCGTGTTTTAAAACCAGGAACGCCCTTACACAAGGTGCGTCTTAAGAAACGACCTGCACCAGGTCGTCAATTCAAGAATCGACGCCCTGACCGAAGTCGTTAATTCCATTTGTGAACCGTTCGAACCCAGAGCTTATCCAGGGAAAGATTAACATAATCCAGTAAGTGTCTACTAGGGTAAGGACTCTATTAGGGATATATTACCCTCACACGAACACTAACTCTAATAGGATTTCCATAACCCTATAAATAATCTACTATCTAACCCTAAAACGCTATTTGGACGTTCGAATTGCAGGTGCGTGAAGAACATATGTTCTTCTTCTTCTTCTGATTCCTTTCATTATGAATGTAGTATGTGAAGAACTAATGTTCTTCATCTATCTCTATTCTTACAGGTTAAGAAGCTCCTACGCTCTGAAGAAAAACAGAGTTCTTTCATCCGGGTAAAAGTTATTTACCTTCGTATGATGTTCAGATCACAAAGAAACTGATACAGTTTCTTTATTCTCTTATAGGGAAACTGCAGTTCTTCTTCTACAATTTTTCATCCAAGCCAAACAGGCCATCATCCAGTAGCCGTTGTTGTCTTCAGGAGCATAACAGAGCATCATCTTCTTCTAGTCAAAACCCCTCACGGTTGTCTTCAAATCAAACTTTAAGGTAGGTTTTCTCAAGTTACTGTAGCCCAAATGAAATTAATGCAAGATATATATATATATAAGCATGTCATGCATACGGTTATTATAGTTTCCATGCGTTTTCTGAAATATTTTGAAAGAGACGCCCCTGTCAAGGACGCTAATTTACAAGACACGACCCTGCCCAGGTCGTCAATTTAATATTTGACGCCCTATACACAGGCGTTAATTTCACTTAATCATGAATTAACCATGTTAAGAACTGATTATATATGAAATCCTGATTACATTAATGCATGATCCTCTGTCCTCAACACTACTGATTTTATTATCAAGATTATATGATTGTTATCCTTGATTATCGTGCAAATCGTGCTTTCTGATATTTATTGAATTCACGACCTGTACAAAGTCATTTTTCAACTGTTAACGCCCCATCATAGGGCGTGAATTGAAAGGAAACGCCTCCTCCTAGGGCGCGTATCTGTTAAATTCCTGAAAAATATATATTCTGCAAAATAGAATTTAATGATAACGCCCCTGCCTAGGGCGCGTTTTTGATAATTCCTGAAATTAATTATATCCTGTCCAATATTGTGAATAAAAAGGACGCCTTCTGGTATAGTCGTCACATCGTGAAGAAACGCCCCTGCCCAGGGCGCGTTTTAGATAAATTATTGAAATATTGAAATTTTACAAATATGGAAAATAGATAAACGCCCTTCTGTTAGGCGTTAATTACTTGATAAACGACTCTGCTTAAGTCGTTACTTTACTGTAAAATTAATTTTCCACTGTTTCTGTTAACCGATGGTTTCATATGTTATATAATATATATATCGGCACTATTCTCCATTCCGTGAGTATAGTCCCACGTTTCGCGATTGTTTTATCGATCACACTCAATTATCATTGACATACAAGCTCTCCATTAGACATTCCGTTCCTTTGGACTAGCGAGTTAGTCATAGAGACCTCCGTAAGACTCCTCGTAGCCTTGGATTCCCTCAAGGCCGACTGAGCTGGTTGTACCCTAAAAACCCATTACACCATTGATGCCATGTCACTCTAAAGAAACATGGTATACCGGCCCTTATGATTATACAAAGAGTATATCATAAGAAATTCTTAATGGGATGATGATATCATGCCATATCATGTCATTCTTGTAAACCTCAATTCTATGATAAGAATGAGGGTATCTTACCTTGATATAATGTTCATGTGGACTTCAATTCTATATATAGAATGTCCATATTGATTTGTCATGGTACCCAAGTCAAGGGAACCATATTCTACCTAGTTTTATCGAGATCATGATTATACCGTTATTATCGCCATTCTATGTCCTTTGTCATATTTTTGGACTCCATTCTGTCAAAGTTGTCATACACGTCTACAAGCTTGATTATTGAAATTCTATATTGGCTATATAAACAAGAGTGGATGTCAAAATACATGATAAATGCCTGCGCATATAAGGCCCGATCTGGTCCTGGGAGGAGCACCCGAAAGTACTTGTGCCCATGGGAGTTAAAATGATAAGGTATCTGGCATTATACCGAGTACTTGACTTGCTTGATTGGACATTCCACACAATATCTTGTACTTGAATCGTACTTGACTTGACATGAAATGCGTGGCCCGAAAAAGGGTAAATTACTTGCTTGATACATGATAGCCAAAGTTCTTGACATGACTTGTTAAATGTACTTGCTTGAATATCTCAAATATCTTGTTATCTTGTTGAAAGTTCATGATTTGTTCATCTTATTTCCTTGATATTACATTCTCTCTATCTTGTCGTTTTATGCGAGCATGCATAGCTTTATTGCATTCATGAAAAATGTAATTACTTAAACTCATTGCTAGTACTTGAGATATAATTTCCTACTGAGCGTTCGCTCATTCCGTTTGTCCCTTTTTACTTTTCAGGTAAGTCCGACGACGATGGAAGTCAATCGGATGGGAATGGTCAAGAGTGAAAGTGATAGAGCTGCTCAAGTGTCATCTAGTCTTTTCTTTAGTTTCTTGAGTCAAATATGTATTCTTTTCCTTTTTATTAAACAGAGTATTGGATTTGTAATAGTCTATCCATTATGAAATAAAGGATTGGGTTATCTTGCTATTTTGCGCATCTCTGTCTTTGTGTCGAATACACGACCACTCTGATTGACATGATTGATATAAACTCGTCACGCGTCTCCGGGTATCTTCCGCGCTCGGGGCGTGACATTTCACTTCGACTATCACAATGAACTTCATATAGGCGCTGGAACTTCAAACTTCGCCTATCTCAACAAATAGACTTCGCCTATCGACATAAGACAAACTTCACAGGCGCTGCTAACATAGGTGATATTAAGTTCATTAAGTTCACATAGGTGCTACCACTTCACTTAGGCGATATTAAGTTCACATAGGCGCTGCTCACATCGCGTATCCTATATTATCGCCTATCTCATCTGATTTAATACGCATATCTAAATTAACAGAGCTGCACTATTTATTAAACTATTTGTGCGTTATTTCCTAATGTCTTAGACAGCTACCTTACTAAATTAGACTTAATTGATAAACTCTTTTTAGGCATATTGATTATTCAGCTATCTTATCGCTTACAATTCTTATACTATGTTTTGATAGTTGTTAAACAAATTAAAGAGAATTAATTGTCTAGCTATCTGCCTTATAACTCTGGAATCCTTAAGATAAGTATTTTCTCATCTTAGTCATATGGTTAAAAGGACTATACCTCTCAGACTAAGATTAAAGTATTTAACTCTGGAATTAATTACTTCAGCTATTTGTTTTAAATATTAACCTTAAATCTGTTTCAAATATTAACTTTAAGGTACGTAGCTGCAGCCAATATGTACCTAACGTATATCTGCTATTTGTCTCATACCGCTCTATATTTTTTTTAGATAGCTACAATTTAAACTTTGATAAAAATAATTCAGTCAATGAGTTACATGAAATTTTTTATGCTAAAAAAAAGATAATTAGCCGCTCTTATGAAATTCAAATTCAAGCTTATCTACTACAATAGAACATTTAAAATTCAGTACTCTACTTTTGTGATGTACACTAGAGTAACTGTAATGCCTTGGATTCTTATCGGTGCTTTCAGATCCTTTTTAGAGAGTTTCGGATCGCTTTTGTGGGTATTGAGTTGAATTTTACGATCCATGTGGATTTTTCTCTCGTACAAGTTACGGAACCATGTGAGTTTATTTCTCAGTTCATCGACTCAAAGACGTTACGACATCAATGTACTCTTTGAGAGGATCGTTTCGACTTTTTTTACGGATTTTTCTGAATTAGTGAATTTTCGGCACAAAAATTAAAATTTCAGAAATTAGGAAAATTCCTAATTTCTTTCTATTTAAACCTTTCTCACCCTCTCTCCTCCCTCATTTCTCTCATCTCTTTCTCTCTCTCGTTCTCTCTCCTCTCTGGGTCTCTCGGCGCGGGGTGCACACCGTTGCGGAGCTGGCCGAGGTAGGGACACGATGGAGTGATCGGGACGCATGATGGGGCGACGGATTGAGCGTGGCGCGGCGCGATCTCTCGGTGGATTCAAAGCCGGCGCGGTTCGTGGTTTTGACGTTTTCGGCACGGTTTAGTCGCTTCAGCGCACGGTTTCTTCGGTGGAGGTAGGGAGACGGACGCTATACTCTTCCTCTACATCCCCTCGTAATGTCACGTCGAACGGTGAGTATACGAGTGTGTTTTAGCCTAGTTTGGGGAAATCATGCTTTTGGGGAGTTCGTAGGGTTCGCCGGAAATCGGCGATAGTTTTCAGATCGGTTGATACCGTTCGACTCCCTGGAATGTCAGCGTTCCAGATCTGCTAATTTCGTGTCGATTGGTGGTCATTCGAGACCGGTAGGAGCCCGGGAAGCCCGGAGATCCCATTTGGGTCAATTCCATAGAATTGCCCGTTTCTCGCCGTTTCTCAGCCGATTGGACCCCTGTTGGAGTCTAAATGATCAGTAGTGTGATTATGGTTGTATCCCCTTCGTTTTGGAACGAACGTGGAGTGGAAAGGCCTCGATTCGGCCGATCCCATGGTTCTCCTGTCGTAACGCCTGAACGGTCGTTACAGTAACCGTTCAGTGCCTTACACGGTCCAGTGTTTGACCGTTTAAGAGTAGGTCGATTGAGGTCTACGCGGTCACGCGATAGACCGTCTTTTGGGTTTCACGACCCATCGGGGACCGTTTGTACCCTTTGCATGGCGTTTCCCTGACCGTGTTGTTTCCTCTGTTTCGTTGAACGGCTTATGCCTGGCCATTCTGTTTCCTCGGGCCAGTTGAGCGGTCAGTCGATAGACCGTTCAGCTTGCTCGAGGCGGTTTGTGGAGCGGTTTTCCCTTGACCGTTCCGTCCCCTGAGCGGTCTATCCCAGACCGCTCTTGACCGTTTTGACCGGTTTACTGTAGTAGGTCAGTTGGTTTGGGCGGTCTCCCTTAGACCGTCTAGCCCACTGAGCGGCCCGTTGTCGACCACGTAGTGGGGTTTGTCCGTGTTTGTGTCGGTTAGCCTTGGCGGCTTAACCTTCGTCCGTCTGGTCATCGTAGCGTCTTTTCTTAGGCTTCTACAGTCCGTCAGTCTTAGGTCCATGTCTTAGGGTGGTTAGTTTGGCGGTTCATTCTTGAATCGTTGAGTTCGTGTAGCGGGTCAATCTTAGACCGCTTTGGTGGTTTGGTTGAATAGGTCGGTTAACTGTTGACTGAGTTTAGCGGCCTACTCCTTGACTACTACAGTTCCTGAACGGCCATTCTACGACTGCCAGTATGGTTTACCGGTGTTTCGATTTCTGACTGTCTTGGCTTGATCTTGTGGCCTGCCCACTGTCCCGTGGATGTCTCCTGACGTCCTATGAGGGCTATGACCACGTTATAAGGTAGCCGAGAGTGCTTGGGTATGGTGTCGTGTTCTATGAGTCGTTGTCAGGTCCTGGTCAACCCGGTGAGACCCAGTGTTGACAAGTGACCTTGTGAGTGTCTCGACTATTCTTGATAGTTAGAGACATGGTTTTGGATGCCTTGAGGTATTGTCTTACCTCGGTCTACTTGTCCAGGTGTGTCGAGGGTCTTGGTGATCCCTCAGGTCTCCGTGTGTCGTTTCTATGGATTGTTTCCTCTAGCTTAGGATTAGACCGATTGGCGGCTTGTTTCGCTTTATGCGACGATCTTGCCTCAGAGTCGTGAGACTCAAGGATCGTGCGTTGGTAGGTCTAGTTGTCCTGTCCTGAGTCGGTTGGCAGTATGGTCTGCTGCCTTGGTGCTCCGTAGTACGCACGACAGTGCTTCCTTGCCTGTCTATACTTTAGCACTCGTGTTTCTGAGTCTGTGTCTAGTGAGCCTCAACTAGTCATAGCCTGGCGACCCGTTCCCGTGGTCGACCCACCTGGGAGTGGTGGCGTGGCAGTTCCCGAGATACGGTTTGTAGGCTAGTTTCCGTGGGCTCCCGTGCTTGCAGTAGCGTTTTGCCTAGGGAGATAACTAGCTAGAGGCCTGGCTCTAGGCAGAGAGCTTGTGTGTGTACACGTGGTTAGGACGTTTGGACGAACGCCAACGGGCGTGACCCTTACTAGTCACTCGTTACTGTAGTTCCTGTTCTGGTTCAGCACATACCTCAGTCTCCGTCGTTCTCGGCGTCTGTAGGGAGGCACTTGAGGTGCAGTGTAAGACGTCAGTGGACGTAGCTGGCTGTTCTTCTAGTGAGGAGGTGCTTCCGTCACGTGACACGTGGCTCTCGCATTTCTCGTGCGTCGTGACCTTCCCGGGTTAGCCTTCTCTTAGCCTTGCCCGAGGTCAGTGTTGTATCGTGTACACGATGATCTAGTCGTGTTGCATCTGTGTTTGTGTCCGTCTAGGTCTTTTCTAGGCTTATTGTCTGGTCTCGTAGGCCTTGACAGATCGGTACTCCTGACCTTACGAGATCAAGATTCGTCGTTCTGTTGCTGTTTGGAGTAGCTTAGGGAGCCGAGGTTAGTTCGGCGGCCGTGTTTGTTCGGTACGGCTTCCTTTCCCTTTCCTTTTAGCTGTCCTACTCCTTCCGTTTCCGATTTTCTTTTACAATTTTCTAGTTGTAGTTTAGCTTTTCCTGCTTTACTACTACTGCTGTTTTAGTTGTTCTGTGTTACTGCGTTATTTTTCAGTGGGGATCCGTGTGACCCCTACTGAGCCAGTGACATGATGCTAACCCCTGCTTTTCAGGTGGGTCGTTCTGCTTTCGCGATTCCTGGTGTGACGTGTTCATAGTTGCCAGCGGTACCTGCATCGGGCTTCCCCCGACCTCAGTGTACGTCTTTCTTTTCTGTCGACTGTACTTGTCTTTCCTTTGGACTGGACTCTGATATAATTGTTGATTTAAACTGTTAATTAAAAGGTAATTTTATTTCTGCTACTTTAGCAAACCGATCTAATGAAATTTAATTGCTTACTATTATATCTGCGACTTCAATGTACTACACGTTCAATGTACAATCTTTTTTTCCCTTCGGAGCTTTACAGCTCTTGGGAGGCTTCGCAGGTTCCAAGTGGTATCGGGTCTACTCGGTAGTCCTATCGGGTATATCCGGTATCCGGAGTCCGGGTCGTCACAGGTGGTATCAGAGCGTTGTTGTGTAAAGTACATGAGAATCCGAGATATACAGTTTCTAGAGTCCTGAAAGACCAGTACAGTCTTTCGCTGGCGTTAGATTCGCGATTCTTGTCACTTTGTTTTCCGTGTGTCGTCTTGTGCATGCTGTATTGGCACTGCGCAAGATGGTTTTGCTCTCGTCAGGATGTGGCGGGATGCTCTTTTTCGTCTTAGTGTTCGCCTCGATCATGTGGTACTTGGCAGAGTTCGCCGGAAGGCTTGAATCTGCATTACATTGTTCGAGATTTCTCCGTGGTTGGTTTAGGTGGCTGGTGACTTTTAGCATTGGTGTGATGGACGTACACGTTCTCACGTTGTTTTGGTCGTCCTAGCTTAAGTCTGTCAGCTCCTGATGTGTTTTCACTTCTGCTGAAGTGGTTGTCTTGTCCCCTCGATTGACAAGATGCTCAGGCGACCTAGGATTTTCTTTCCTGGTGAGCTGTTAGTGAGCTTGATTCTTCTCATTTCGGATGATGGAATCTTTTTCGAGGTAAGTCTTGGAATTGCTGTCTTAGTGATGCCTTTGTCTTGTGTCTGCTTAAATGTGGACAATGCTTATTCTGAGCATGATCTGCTCCTTGTTCTACGGTTGCTGGGCTTTGGACCTAATCTTTGTGTTGAGAGCCGTGGTGCACCGTGTTTCGTCGTGCCGTGTCTAGCGGCCGATGTGTTGTGAAGGCTCATTAATTGTTTCAGGACGTAAGGGTAAGCTGAGATTAGCATTTTTCTTTGTGCTTTGTGCTGAAGCTGGTGCTCCCCTTCGTTGCACTTAGGCGACTTGTGATCGGTTGCTCGGAAGATCAGTACTCGTGACATGTTAGGTTACGATTTTCATGAATTGCGATGGCGCCGAGTGTGTGCTGAGATGCGTTTCCCGAGATTGTTGTCGTTCTTGCCGTCGTGGGTCTTTTCTTGGTGAGCTGCTCGATGCATGACTAGTCCCTTGTGTAAGGTTCCACATAGCACCCTCGGGCAACGCAGCGGATAACAAAATTTTATTTGCCCGAACCTGACTTCATGGAATCCCAGATCCATGCTCTGATCGACGTTTTAATCACCCCAACCCCTAACTACGGGTTGCGTATTTATACCTTGCGCGGAACGATGCTGTCCGCAATGCCGGATGCAGAATACCGCGAATACCGAGCCGCACAGATGCACGGCCTCTAGAGCATATCCACATGGATCCTTGCGCAGCGACGGTACCCCCGGCACGACCTTCCCCAACCCTTTCACCTTCTGGAGAGAGAAAGCAAGAGGGAGGAAGGGGGGGGGAAGAGTTAATCTCTTCTTCCTTGCCTTAATGCTTGATTAGGCCAAGAGAGGGGGAGAAGTCTCATAGCATCCATATATATAGGATTTGGCCCATTTCTAAAAAAGCTCCAAAGGACAAAAACTGTATATATGTCCTTCCCATTATTATACATATATATTAAGCCCCTTTTATATGCCTTTCCAAAAGGAATTAAAGGGAATTAATATATGCATTTGTATAATAATAATCCGTCACCCAAGAATCCATTGTGTGTGATCCTCTAGGTCCATAGTCACTCCAGTTTAAGGCCCATTAACTTCTAATTCTCAATTAGAAGTAAATTAAACTTATTCTTCGCTTCTACTAGAACCGAATAATAGTTTAATGTATTCCGAACCTTTGATCACGTTGGGTCAAGTAAATCCGCGTGATCCTAGAGGACGCCGGGTTTAAACCAGCCTGTCTGGTACCTGTAAGTCTACAGTTGTCGCATCGATATAATCCCTCGCTTCTTCAATGAGTCTGGTACGATCTAGGGTATGGTTTCCGTCAAACCCCATGATCGTGCCATTTGACCATGACCTCCTTAAAGTGTATGACGTCCGTTCTAAACGAACTCACACGACCCTGGCCAGAGATTTAATGGAGCGTCAATGTCATGACCCATTAACTGTCTGATATATACTCGATAGTGAGCGATCCCCTCTTGACCATTGATGATCTTCACACGTATCCTGGAGTGGTTAATGACTCGACAACTCATGACTTATGGTTAAAGTCACTTAGACAAGTAATTAAACTATTCTAGTCCTCGTGTAAGATCCGATCAATGTCTTAGGTCAAAAGACCAACGATGCTACTGAGACCGTTGGATCTTCAGTTGACATTAGGTATAATCAACCATCTGAAGATCCAATAGTGGATCAGTTCAGTGCACTTCCTCCCAGGGCGTACACCTACACATATGTGTTGGTACCCCGCACCAATGACCATGAGACTGGTCAGTCACACATCATGTGTACTGGTTTAATAAGTAATCAAAGTCCCCGAGTGATTACCCTCCAACTAGGAACAATTTAAGGTATGTGTCCATGTAAAGTCAGTCTTATGATCGAGATCCCATCTCGAGTTGACTTTACAATCACATATCCTAGGGACATCGTAAAGTAATATACAATCACATATTTACGCTCAAATATCACTTTATTAATAATGAACAAGATCGTACAACTATTGAGCCTATCCGACCCGAAACTGATCTGTAGCACACCAACACTAACGATCTCTCACTTGAAATACAGCCAATTGCCCACAACTTTGAGGCCCATCTTATCCCGATGGCGCTCAAATATAGTCTGTGTCAAAGGCTTAGTCAGTGGATCTGCTATGTTGTCTTCTGACGGTACACGTTCTACCACCACATCTCCACGATCAACAATCTCCCGAATAAGGTGGAAGCGCCTGAGAATATGCTTCGACCTTTGGTGAGATCTTGGTTCCTTCGCTTGGGTGATGGCCCCATTATGATCACAAAATAATGGGATGGGAGCTGATATCTCGGGAACTACGCCAAGTTCCAAGATGAATTTCCTCATCCAGATGGTTTCCTTAGCAGCTTCAGCTGCAGCAATATATTCTGCCTCCGTCGTCGAGTCTGCAGTCGTATCTTGCTTGGAGCTTCTCCAACTGACTGCCCCTCCATTCAACATGAATACAAACCCTGACATGGATTTGCAGTCATCTGGATCTGACTGGAAACTAGAATATGTGTAAGCTCTAAGTTGTATGTCCTCTCCTCCATAAAGAAGAAAAAGATCCTTAGCCCTTTGCAAGTACTTAAGGATGCCCTTTACTGCCTTCCAGTGCTCTTCGCCTGAATTTGCCTGATATCTACTGACAATGCTCAAAGGATTGGCAACATCAGGACGTGTATATAGCATTGCATACATGATTGACCCTATCGCCGAGGCATAGGGTACCTTATTCATGTGTGTCACCTCCTCAGAAGTTTTAGGACTCATCCCGTTCGATAGGCAAATTCCATGTCTCATGGGAATGAGACCTCTCTTGAAATTTTTCATCCTAAATTTTTTGAGGATAGTGTCTATGTACATGGATTGGGATAATCCTAGCATCTTTTTAGATCTATCTCGGTAGATCCTTATGCCCAGCACATAGGATACTTCTCTCAAATCCTTCATGGAGAAGGTCTTGGACAACCAAGACGTAGTTGATGTCAATATCTCTACATCATTCCCAATGAGTAAGATGTCATCAACATATAGGACCAAGAAGGTTACAGAGCTCCCACTGACCTTCTTGTAAACACAGGGTTCATCTTCATTTCAAATGAAGTTGGAAGATTTGATAGCATCATCAAATCTTAAGTTCCAGCTCCGAGATGCCTGCTTCAATCCATAAATGGACCTCTGAAGTTTGCATACCTTATTAGGATGTAGCTTGGAGGTGAATCCTTCAGGCTGTACCATGTACACCTCTTCTGACAGATTTCCATTCAGAAAAGCTGTCTTCACATCCATTTGTTAAATCTTATAATCCAGGTATGCAGCAATGACGAGAAGGATTCTGATTGACTTAACCATGGCTATTGGTGAAAATGTCTCGTCATAGTCAATGCCTTGTCTTTGACGATATCCTTTCGTCACTAGTCTAGTCTTGTATGTGTCAATCTATCCATCTGCACCGATTTTCCTTTTGAAAATTCACTTGCAGCCGATAGGGACTTTCCCTTCGGGTACATCAACTAAGTTCCAAACTTTGTTGGTGTACATGGACTAGATCTCTGAATCCATTACCTCTTGCCATTTCTCGGAGTCCGCACTACGGATTACATCCTGGTACGATTGAGGATCTTCATCCTCATCGATACATATCTTAGAAGACCTCTCTGAGACATGTCCAACATATCTCTCAAGTTCTCTTGGTAGTCTACCAGATCTCCGTAGTATCTGTGTTTCACTCTGAATATGATCAACCGATACAATCTCATCTAATGAGTTTGTGTCTATGGGTTGTGGCTCTTGGACCTCGTCCAATTCTATCTGGCTCCCACTATTTTTCTGGAGAAGATATTTTCTTTCTAGAAATACAGCTCTCTTAGCCACTAAGACCCTTTGCTCAAAAGGGTGATAGAAGTAATATCCAAATGTCTCCTTTGGATATCCCACAAACCTACACTTATCGGTTCTCGACTCAAGCTTATCACTACCATTCTTCTTTACATGAGCAGGACACCTCCAAATTTTAATGTGATTAAAATTTGGTTTCCTGCCCATCCATATCTCATATGGTATAGAAGGAACATATTTACTTGAGATCCTATTCAATAAATAAGCCGCAGTCTCTAATGCATATCCCCATAGAGATAAGGGTAGTCCCGACTTAGACATCATGGATCGAACCATGTCTAATAAGGTCCTATTTCTCCTTTCGGATACACCATTGTGTTGTGGTGTATACGGTGGAGTCCACTGAGAAATAATTCCATTGTCTTTAAGATAAGAAGTGAATTCATGCCTAAGGTATTCACCTCCTCGATCCGATCGAAGAGCTTTAATATTTTTGCCAGTCTATTTTTCTACTTCATTCTTGTATTCTTTAAACTTCTCGAAGGCTTGTGATTTATGTCTCGTTAAATACACATAGCCATATCTCGAGAAGTCATCAATAAAAGAAATGAAATAGAGGTGACCCCCTTTTGCCTCCATGGACATGGGTCCACACACATCCGAGTGTATGAGCTCGAGAAGGTCAACAGCCCTCTCACCATATCCACAAAAGGGAGCATTGGTCATCTTCCCCATGAGACATGACTCACAGGTATCAAATGGCTTGTATTCGAATGTATTCAAATACCCATTTGAGTGTAGGTGAGAGACTCTTTTCTCACCTACATGACCAAGCCTGCAATGCCATAGATATGTAGAATTCACTTCATCAGCATTGGAAACTTTCATAATATTAGAACGTATATCTAATACATAAATATCATTGACTAATGAACCATTGGCTATAACCAAACCATTATTCATTATAGTGCACCCAGTGCTATTAAAAGCCAATGTATATCTAATGTTATACAAACCAGAGATTGAAATAATATTCTTAATAATATTAGAAACATAATAACAGTCATTCAGCTCCAGAATGACTCCTGAAGGTAAACTGAGACGTGCAGTCCCGATAGCTTTGGCAGCAACTAAAGCTCCATTGTCCATCCTCAGTTCAATCTCCATTTTTACCCAGCCGCCTTCTATTTGCCAGCACCTGCACAGAGTTGCAGATATGAGATGCACATCCAGTATCCTATACCCATGATGTGGATTCCATATATGACAAATTAAGGTCTATGTCAAAAATACATTCATTTAGAATTGCCTTGTAATTCCTTTTCCAATGCCCTGTTTCTCCGCATCGAAAACACTTGTCTTCTTTTTCATTCTTCTTGCCCTTCCCTTTGTCAACTTTGACGAGTTGCTTACCCATGGCCTTCTTCTTTCCCTTCCCTTTGTCACCTTTGGTGGATATCTGGGTGGCCTTCCTTTTCTTCTTGGCCCGACCAACAATCATTACAGAAGAAGATGGTTTATCTTTCTACATAGTTCCTACAACACTCTTTAACATGTTGAGCAGCTCCGGGAGAGTTGCATCAATTCTATTCATGTTAAAATTTATGATGAGGTAAGAAAAGGAATCAAGTAATGATTGGAGTATAAGATCAATGCACAATTCAAGATCCAACTTGAACCCCAGTGCATTGAGTCTCTCAATCCACTCCATCATTTTCAGTACATGAGCCTGTACTGAAGCACCCTCTGACATCCGTGTCCTGAAAAGCTTCTTGGAGATGTCATACCTCTCAATCCTACCATGCTCCCCGAAGAGCTGGCGTAGATTAAGAAGTATGCTTCTACAATCAGTCTTTTCGAATTGCCTCTGTAGCTCGGGATCCATAGAGGCCAACATGTAATATTGGGCAAGGGAAGAGTCTTCAAACCATTTGGCATAAGTCATTAACTCGCCCTCGTCGGCATCGGGAGCTGGCTCAGAATGAACCGTGTCCAACACGTAAGTTATTTTTTCGGCGGTGAGGACTATGCGTAGATTACGCAGTCAATCCGAGTAGTTCGGTCCAGTCAGTCTGTTGGCATCCAAGATGCCGCAGAGGGGGTTGGACGACGACATTATAATATGGATAAGAAATAAAAGACAACTTAGCATGTGCTCAAATTCTAACTTAGATGTGGTTTTCTATCTTAGTTAGTCCCACTATTTTTTGATCAAACTATATAACTCTCAGTATATAGAATGGGAGATCAGCGAGATGAACCTAGTGGGTTGGAATCCCAACGAGACTGAGGCACGACCTTGTGGAAAGTACAACAAGCCATACACCATCTCAAGGGCAGTCAACAGGCACTTACATCTAATGCAATATTCGATATTCGGCCCCCTAGAAATCATCCCCTTGTGGAAAGCACAACAAAGGATATTCTCAGTTAGATCTAACCATCATTACTACATAGCAATGAGTTCATGACCCGACCCTTGTGGAAAGCACAACAAGGTCGAGTTCAATTTCTCACCCCATTGAGGCCGAGCCTTGGAGTTGTATCCCGTCCCCAAACTCATGGACCTTGTGGAAAGTACAATAAATCCATGAAATGAAGACGTTCATTCACTCCATAATGATGGAGGGCCACGACAACTCCTAGAGCCACGCTTACCAGATCTAAAATTTTATCGTGAGGGAATTTGATTTTATCTTGATCTCACCCTAGGTGGTAATATAAATATATCCAATACATTTACCGTACCTAGTAGTTTACACAAAGTAAATGCATCCAATGAAAAATTAAATCGCAAGTGATCATGGACTTTATTCCTAATGTAACTAAGACATCCGGCCCGCTTCCGAAGCAACTGGATCGTCCTTGTCGGGTGTGCTCCGCGCTTTCAAACTCCGACGCTGCATTAAATACAACATTTACACGGCACGCAGGCCGGCAAAATTTAAATTACATGAGACTCAAATTCCAGCAGTCCTTAGGGCGAGTACAACTGTAAAGGGAGATAGAAGTACATTGGAATTTTAACAGAGAGAGAAAGGAGGTTCGCAGACCCCAAATAATTACATTAACCAAGTCCATGATCACTTGCCAACCCATTCATGTAAAATCAATCAAGGGTTATTTTCTAAAAATAATCCTTACTTTTAGATTTAAAAATGGGATGTGTAAACAAAAATAGGTTAGCTTTGTTTAATTTTAAAAATCGAAGGAGGATTAACTAAAATTAAACACATAAGCAAGCCAATGCAAGGTAAATTAAGCAAACAACGTAAAGAACCATCATTCATAATAGGGGCATACATATTTGAATCTGATTCAAATAAGTCAGATAATTGAGACAATTATTTAAATTTAAATTTAAATTTAAATTTAAATTTAATTATCTAATAATAAAATTTAAAATAAAAATTTAAACATGACAACCATTTAAATTTAAATTCAAACTAATTATCCAATAATTTTGTTTGAATGTACATTTAAATAATGTAATTATCCTCAATTATCAATATTCTAAAATTTAAAATTTGAATTTAATAATTATCTAATAATTAAAAACTCAAATATTTGAATTATATATATATAATCTTTAATGAAATTTAAATTCTGAATTTACTAATTATCTAATAATTAAAATTTTGAAAATTAAATTTTACTGAAGTAACTTCAATTATTACCCTTTTATCTCAAGGTAAATAGTAATTATCTCACCTTGGTAAATTCAAAAAAGTTAAATAAAATTTAACATTTAAATTTTACAATTGAGATAACATAATTAATCTTTGAGATAAATTAATTTAATATGCATATATATATATATCACATATATATATATATATTCTAGCATATTTAAATTACATAAAAGCAATTTTTTTTATAAATTAAAAAAAATGGGGTCATACCCCATTCGGGCGCGGCCGCCCACGCGGGACGCGTGGGCGGACGCGCCCGCGTCCCGCGCGCAGTCGCCCGCCTGGGGGGCGCCCGCGTGGCGGGCGCCGCCTGCCGCGTGGCGGGCCCACGCGCCCGCCACGCGACGCGGCCTGGCAGCGCCGCACACGGGCGCCCGCGTTGCGGCGCCCGCCAAGCGAGCGCGCCCACTTTGCGACGCCCGCCACGCGGGCGGTCCTGCGTGCCCGCGTGCGCCGCGAGGGCGGCGCATGCGGGCGGGCGGGCGCAGTGCGCCCGAGCGGCGCAGTGCGCCCAACAAATCAATATATATATATATTTTTACAAAAAAATTTGCTGCCCTGATGCCCAGCATCCATGAAGAACAGAGATGCCCAGCATCCCTTTCTTCTGTACAACAATTGAAGATTTTAAATTCCCCTAAAACATGGTTCTATACGGAGCTAATTGCATCGATCAAAACGCCAACCTGGCTCTGATACCACTGTAAGGTTCCACACAGCACCCTCGGGCAACGCAGCGGATAACAAAATTTTATTTGCCCGAACCCGGATTCATGGAATCCCAGATGCATGCTCTGATCGACGTTTTAATCACCATAACCCCTAACTACAGGTTGTGTATTTATAGCTTGCGCGGAACGATGATGTCCGCAATGCCCGATGCAGAATATCGCGAATACCGAGCCGCACAGATGCACGGCCTCTAGAGCAGATCCACACGGATCTTTGCGCAGCAACGGTACCCCCAGCATGACCTTCCCCAACCCTTTCACCTTCTGGAGAGAGAGAGTAAGAGGGAGGAAGGGGGGAAGAGTTAATCTCTTCTTCCCTTGCCTTAATGCTTGATTAGGCCAAGAGAGGGGGAGAAGTCTCGTAGCATCTATATATATAGGATTTGACCCATTTCTAAAAGAGCTCCAAAGGATCAAAACTGTATATATGTCCTTCCCATTATTATACATATATATTAAGCCCCTTTTATATGCCTTTCCAAAAGGAATTAAAGAGAATTAATATATGCATTTGTATAATAATAATCCGTCACCCAAGAATCCATTGTGTGATCCTCTAGGCCCATAATCACTTCAGTTTAAGGCCCATTAACTTCTAATTCTCAATTAGAAGTAAATTAAACTTATTCTTCGCTTCTACTAGAGCCGAATAATAGTTTAATTTATTCTGAACCTTTGATCACGTTGGGTCAAGCAAATTCGCGTGATCCTGGAGGACGCCGGGTTTAAACCAGCATGTCTGGTACCTGTAAGTCTACAGTTGCTGCATCGATATAATCCCTCACTCCTTCAACGAGTCTCGTACGATCTAGGGTATGATTTTCGTCAAACCCCATGATCGTGCCATTTGACTATGACCTCCTTAAAGTGTATGACGTCCGTTCTAAACGAACTCACATGACCCTGGCCAGGGATTTAACGGAGCGTTGATGTCATGACCCATTAACTGTCTGATATATAACCGACAGTGAGCGATCCCCTCTTGACCATAGATGATCTTCACACGTATCCAAGAGTGGTTAATGACTCGAAAACTCATGACTTATAGTTAAAGTCACTTAGCCAAGTAATTAAACCATTCCAGTTCTCGTGTAAGATCCGATCAATGTCTCAGGTCAAAGGACCAACGATGCTACTGAGACCGTTGGATCTTCAGTTGACATTAGGTATAATCAACCATCTGAAGATCCAATAGTGGATCAGTTGATTGCACTTCCTCCCAGGACGTACACCTACACATATGTGTTGGTGCCCCGCACCAATGACCATGAGACTGGTCAGTCACACATCATGTGTACTGGTTTAATAGGTAATCAAAGTCCCCGAGTGATTACCCTCCAACCAGGAACAATTTAAGGTATGTGTCCATGTAAAGTCAGTCTCATGATCGAGATCCCATTTCGAGTTGACTTTACAACCACATATCCTAGGGATATCGTAAAGTAATATACAATCACACATTTACGCTCAAATATCACTTTATTAATAATGAACAAGATCGTACAACTATTGGGCCTATCCGACTTGAAATTGGTCTGTAGCACACCAACACTAACACCTTGTAGTCGTGTGATCAGCTGTTGTTGTGCCTTAATGTGACCCAGCTTGCAGTTGTGTTTCGTGGTCCTGTGTTCAGTACGGAGCCGGGATCTTGCAGATGCAGTCGTTGTCACTTTGTCGTTGGTTTCCTGTGCATCTGTCTTGGCACTGTGTGGACCATGGTCTTGTCAGTTAGCTTTGCTGTACTCTTCTTCCCTGGTAGAGTTGGCTTGCAACTCGATCAGATGTAATGTCTGAGTGAGGACTGACTTGATCGTGCTTGTGGTCCAGTGCTGTCGTCGTTGGCGTCCTGTGTGCCAAGTTTCCCTGTTACCTTTGGCACTAGAGCCGATGTTGTTGAGCTGTCAGCTGAGAGGACTATGCTTCCTTGTTTAAGCTGATGCTTGTCGTGTCTGCCGTTTTGTTTTACCGATGTCTGTTGTCGTGGCATGAGTCGTGTCTCCTTTCCTGTGAGACGTAAGCGACGATGCCCTGTTTCGGAGGTGTCGGACTTGTGTTCACTGGTGTCGTGCTCGATCCAGAGCGTGTACTTGTGATTATAGTCTGATGATGTTCCTCTGAACTGTGTTTTCCAGATTCGTGTCGTTTCATGTTAGTATTGTTCGGGTTGTTCTTCCCTGCTTACCTTTGCTAGTTCCTTAATTTCGAGGATGAAATTTCTTAAAGGAGGGGAGGAAGTAATGCCCTGGATTCTTATCGGTGCTTTCGGATCCTTTTTGGAGAGTTTCGGATCGCTTTTGTGGGTCCTGAGTTGAGTTTTACGATCCGTGTGGATTTTTCTCTCGTACAAATTACGGAACCCTGCGGTGAGTTTATTTATCAGTTCATCGACTCGAGGACGTTACAACAGTGATGTACTCTTTGAGAGAATCGTTTCGACTATTTTTATGGATTTTTCTGAATTAGTGGATTTTCGGCACAAAAATCAAATTTTCAGAAATTAGGAAAATTTCTAATTTCTTTCTATTTAAACCTTTCTCACCCTCTCTCCTCCCTCATTTCTCTCATCTCTTTCTCTCTCTCGTCCTCTCTTCTCTCTGGGTCTCTCGGCGCGGGGTGCACACCGTTGCGGAGCTGGCCGAGGCAGGGACGCGATGGAGTGATCGGGATGCATGATGGGGCGACGGATTGAGCGTGGCGCGGCGCCATCCCTCGGTGGATTCAAAGCCGGCGCGGTTTGTGGTTTTGACGTTTTCGGCGCGGTTTAGTCGCTTCGGCGCACGATTTCTTTGGTGGCGGTAGGGAGACGGACGCTCTACTCTTCCTCTACATCCCCTCGTAGTTTCAGGCCGAACAGTGAGCATACGAGTGGGTTTTGGCTTGGTTTGGGGAAATCATGCTTTTGGGGAGTGTTGATACAAATGTTTCAATCTATCCCACCCCCTAACTAAACAATATAAGCATGCATATAAACATGAAATTGCATGAAATGGAAAGGGGCAACGAAAAAGAGGAACATGACCGTGATCGCCACCAAGGTTCTACGGCACCAAAAGGATGAAGAAAGGATGAAGATGGCATCGCGTACCTTGGAAAATATGGAGGAAGACACGGCCTAAAGGGAAGCCGCTACAACGTGATCGCGCTTGAAAAGGGACGCAGGGAATCGATGTGGGTGACACCTCCTCACCTCCTAGCCGACTAGAAAGTAAGGGCCTCACGTTCTGTCAATAGTCTCCTGTAAAACAAAGTCACAAAAGAGAGAAAACCCATTAGAATGTGAAGTGTAGCATATGTCCCGAAATGATAAAGTAGCATGAAAGAAAGGGGGAGAACGCACCGGGGGAGGGTCTTTAACCCCTATGAATGAGTGCAAACAAAAGGTGGGTGTATTATGCATGCATAGGATTTGAAATCATGAAATTTGGGGGAAAGAAGAGGGAGAAAAATGTTGTGTAAAATGGAGAAAAATGCATGAACGTGCTGAAAATAGTGTAAAAACTAAGTGTAAAAACTGTGGTGATTTGTGAAAAGTAGGAGATGAGAACTAAGGATTGGAGCAATGAAACTGAGTCCAAAGAGATGGAAATTAAAGCTGATACTTCTCTCTTCGTAGTGGGGTCGAAGGTGTTAGTCGACGATCCGGTATGGCTTCGCCCCGAGTCGAAGAAGAGCCCCATGTCGCGTAGGCGAACTGGGCAGGTTTATATAGAAATCTACTGAAACCCAGAAGTTTCCATCGAGATTGTAGGAGATAGAGTCCACCAAATCTTGAGATCTATAGATCAATCTCGAGATAATAGATAGGATAAGAGCTAGGAACAAACGAGACTCTTTTTGGTGGAAGGATCTGGAAGATAGAGTCCTTGGAAGGTGGCACCGGAGCCTAATCTGGAAGAGTTTGTGTAACACGATAATGCATAAAACATGATATTACGGCCAAGATTCCCACGAATATATTCTACTAAATTTCGAGTTATATGACTTAAACTCGAGATAATTGTAGTGGCAAGAGATAAAAATAAATGGGAAGTGATTTGATGGAATATTCGAGAAGATAGAGCCTTAGAAAGGTGACCCCGACGAATAGAAATCAACCTTAGAGTCCAGCGGCGAAGAAAACGGAGTTCAGGAACTTTTGGACTCTTTGTTATATGAACGGTCGCACGATAGACCGTTCAATGACTGGGGCGGTCTAGGGGTCGACCGCCCAACGAACCAGGGGGCGATCGAGAGACTTTTGGCACAAAAATGAATAAACGGTCATCCACAGACTATTTTTTGACGTAAGCGGTCTTAAGAAGACCGTTTATTAACATTTCAAAATTAATAAAATAAAATAAAAAATTAAAAAGTTAAAAAATTACTATTCACACGGTCAACTATTGACCGTTTATTTTGTTAAGCGGTCCACATTGGACCGTATGAACAGTAACAATCAACAGTTGACCGTTTATCAAGGTTTGGCTACCAAGCTCGCGTGACTTTAGAAATCAGGGAATATATTGAAATCAATGCAGAACTAGAAAAAGTGGTAGAAGAAGAAATTGTAGATAACTAAAACATGAACAACTTTTATGAAGAGAGCAAGATGAAAATATGATCAGAAGAGAGATAAAATAGGGTGAGAACATAGAAAAATACTGAGACTTGAAAACGGTGGAAAACTGGATAATGGCGTAGAAGAATAAAACGTAGGGCTTTAAAAATGGAACAACTTTATTGAAGGACACTTAATGAATAGAGGATCAGAAGAGGATGAAAATGACCACTTTTCAAGACTACGCAGCGAAAGGGGCCGCATTTCTGAGGGAAGTCGCCCTAAATGGGCCGTAAGTCGACTTGGAAGGCCGGAAGGTGAAAAATAGGCTCCAGAGCTCTAAGAAATCAAGATCTCCAATATTCAAAGGGAATAGAACAATGAAATGGGCTCGAAATCCATTCCAAGGAACGCTCCAAAATAACGATTAATTTGGAACATTAAAAATGATGAACAAGAGAAATGACGCAACTTGCGGGTTAAAAACGGGTGTCAACAGATGCCCCTCCTTGATGTCCGCTTTGCAAGGGAACAAGCGAAAGCGACGTGGAGGTGAAATGGAAAGGAGATGGAGTGAAAGCGACAGCGACGTGAAATGGAGATGACGCGGAGGTGAAGCGGAGAGAACTGAAAAGCGGGCATCATGGCAAAAGACACTCGTTTTAACCAACAAGCGACAGGAATTCTCTCGAAATCACCGAACTAACCACCCAGAATGGATGACACAGATGAGACATGTCTGGAGAACTAAACTAACAAGAGAAAATGGAAACACTACCAACCTCATCGGGGACACAATCCACAGACGATGAGGGGGTCGAAAAGGAACATAACGTAAAAAGCATGAGAAATATAACAGAGAAAAAATCCAGATAGGAATCACGCTGGCCAACCAGGCCAAGCGGCAAGATCAGAGAAATCGTTCAAATTCAGAGTGGAATGAGAATCTCTTATCCAAGTGAATTGAAGTGCAATTAACCATTACTGAGGAACAACCTTGAACGGATCACGAGATGTGCGTGCTTAAAATGTGACATGATGCATGCTGGGCTAAAATAAAGAAATCATCAAAACGAATGCAAAGAAAGTTAAAATAGAAAGTACTCGAGAATAGTATTACTAGACCGGAACAATCAGGGTCAAGACACTATCCGCAACCACAGTGTGCGAGATAGAACCATCATTCCCTAATGTTCCCAACCTAACGGCCTATCCGATAATTAAACACGCGCACCTAGATCGTCATCATTTTTGTTAGAGGGGAACGTCAGATCCTGGAACACATGAATGACCAGTCGGTTCTCGAGATAATATAATAATATAGATACCATATAGTAATGCAACAATGAGAAGGGATAGAGGGCCATACCTGACTTACCTGCGCAGGCGAAACGGCATTTTTTTAGATTTTTATTTTCTTATTTTTATGAATTTTCATATATAAGATAAATATGATAAAGAATCAAGTATAAACATAGCGTATATAACATAACGATTAACTGAACGACAAACAACATGACATAACATAACGATCAAATGAAATGGGAGACAATGCAGCATAACATAACAAAGACAAACGAGCACATATGCAATGGCATGAACAGACAACATGCATGCATGAACACGGTGTGACAAGACAACAATGCGGTGGGACAACACACGGTTAGGACAAGAACATGACGGATGACCACACGATTGGGACAAGAACATGGGACATAAAGGGGTGACTAACAACGTGTGCAAGACAACTAACAACACTCGGTGAGGGATAAAACAACATGTGTGGGACAACACGGTGGGACATAAACACGTGATAAGGACACGGCGGGATAAAAGACATAAACAAATATGCCCTTCAATCAAAACCCAAGATCAGAATGAAGAAGAACCGCCAGGTTCATAATCGTGAGGCAAAGTTCTCTCATAAAGATATGATCATTGCAAACAAAAGCTGAGAAGGACATGAGCTTCAGAACAGATCGAGAGAGTGGATCGAAGATGGAAAGAACAGATCAAAGATGTGGACAGGAGGCAGAGCACAAAGATATAGTAAGGAATGCCTGAGTACTTGAAACCTGCACACTTAGCAAACAGATTACATATCTGTCCTTAAAACAAATGTAAATGTATGAAAAAGACATATTTTTTTGGATTTTTTTGGTAATTTTTCTTATTTTTTTAGATTTTCAATAGTATTTCATTTTTCTGGATTTTTTGAAGTATTTGATTTTTTAGGTTTTTAAAAAATATTTGATTTTTTTTTAAAATTTTAAAGTATTTGATTTTTTTAAAATTTTGACAATATTTAATTTTTTTAGATTTTTTATACTTTTGGTAATATTTGATTTTTTTTAGATTTTGACATAGCAATCCGCAGCACCTAAAGACGGGCTCAAACTATTGACCAAGGATCGTCGTTCCTACCCCTTTCATTAAAAGCTTCCTTTAAGCAGGGCGTGCATGTGAGGGTGGCTTACCACAACCAACTGCTTCTAAAGAACGGTGCCCATACTAAGGTCATACCCGGGATACAACCCAGCCTAAGAGGGAGAAGCAGAAGAAAAATGGGAGACAAGCTTCGTGCAGGATGTGAGATATCTAGACTTGACTTCCTTCTAGGGCACTACCCCTCAAAGAGATAGCATGTTGCGCCGGGACTTTGTGTCTTTGATTTTTTTTAAACCCATATTTATTAGGCACGCATGCGACTGGGCTCATGACGTCCCGCGGGGAATTGTACTGCCACTCCTGCCATGCCTTTGATTCATAATTTTGTATTGATTTATTTTCTCATTTTGGTAGCCCTTATTGACCAGATATAGCATGAAAGCTCACTTTTGAGGGTCAAGACTGCCCCTATTTGAGACCCCTCTCGTATTAGGGAGCGCCTAGGTTAGTCATCTTATCCATCAATCTTTTGCCCCTTCACTTGGTCGAGCAGAGAAGAGAGAAAGACCTTTGTGCATACCCATAGTATGGCCGAAGCAGCAACGGTGTGTCTTAGAGAGATAGGCTATGGCTCGCCGTGCAGTGTGTGAAAACCCATACTCAAAAGGTCACCCTCAGCAATTGGGGAAAGGAACTAGACTCCCAGCGCGGAGTTATCACCAGCTTAAGGATGCTGCAGAAGTGACATTTTATTTGACACAAAGTTAAGATCTAATTTAAACAAAAGCTTCTAAAGCCACTCAATCATGTTGAGGAAACAACATTATAATCATGTGCCAAAATAATAGAAACAATGGGAATGAAAGCACGTTTCTTACACAAAATAAAGATACCTTTGCAAATCCATGGCGTGGAAACTGGCAACCTGATGTGATCTTGATCAACGAGCTTTAATTAGCACGAGCTTTATATTCTTTGCTTGCCAGGATAAAAGGGTGAAAAAGGATAGCAAAAGATTGGATTCCTCGACACAAAGGAGCGGCAGACATCAAACTGGATGAAGAAGAATAAAAAGGAAGAGAGATGAGGTCTAGAACTCTCTCGTTAAGGCACAGAGGCCCTGATAACAAGGAACCAAATACAGAATAAACATAGATTAACTGAGATCAAGGCGGACTAAAGCCTCGAAAACAGCAAGAAAAAGGGTAAGAACCCTAAAAGGGTGAGGAGGAAAGAACAGAAAGATGATGAAAAGATAGCTGTGAAGATAAGGAATAAGGAGAATGATCATCCGACGTGGTCATAGAAGAAGAGTAGCGATCACCTGCCAGAGGCGGGGAAGAAAATGCATGAACACCCGACAAGGTCGGGGAAAAGAAATGGAAACCACCCGACAAAGTCGGGGAAGGATCAGAAAAACCACCTGACAAGGTCGGGGAACGAGCACAAGGAATCCCCAATAGGGTCGGGGGAAAAGGATGAGAAGCGAAATCCGGGCATACCCGGGGAGAAAAATTACAAGAGTATGCCCCTGGATCAGGGGAAGAGGAGGACATAGGCCGAGGCCTAGAATGGTGAGAATAGGAGAAGATGGTGGAAATATGGTCAGGTGGCGGAAGGTACACCACCCACGGATAAGAACTGAGCAACAGAAAAGACGAATGGACGGAAGAAGGAGAGGAGGAAGTGGACCCCCGAGTACACAACTGACGGCCCTTGAACTTATGTCGTCGCCTCTTCTTAGCAGAAATCTTCTTGAAACAACATCGCCTGGCGCGGACTCGGACCTTTGGACTTCTTAATCTGTAATACTTTCTCAAATAACGGGCCCACCTGGCAGACGGCCTAGCCCGATCATGAACATGCAGGTTCATCGGGATGGTTTCCTCTAGCTGTGCGGTGCTAACCATAGAAGGACATTCCAGAACAGTCAACTCCTTGTGATGAACATTAGGAAGCACTGGAGTTTTGTCGTTCGACACTAGAACATGGAGCTTTGGCATCTTCACTCGGCAGCTGGGCATGAAGCATAACTCCCTTGCTAGAAGCGCAGGACGGAACTGAGGGAGGGCGATGCGCGGTGTTGACGTGGCTGCCTCACCAATAAATCGAGGGAGATTGCATAGGATGTGTAGAATGCCCCTGGTCAATCTCGAGGACACGGCCAATTGCCCCTTGAACACTGAATTCATTAGACTTCTGGCGGCCGTCTGGGTTAGCACCATCCGGGCGGAAAACTCTTCTGGGCCAGTGAATTGAATAGCAATCAAGCGAGAGGTCATAACAACATCAATAGTGAATTCTCTAGCGAGCAAAGAGATTACCACCGGCCTCGCTTTTGAAGAAACTGGCACCAATGTACAGGAACTTTTCTTGAAAACCATCTTCATAGCAAGTGTAGACTCAGTGTCCCTAGAATAGCCAGGGACCAGGTGTAACGACCCGAGAATCCGATTACCGGGAAGGCCCGATAACCCGAGACTCGCACCGCCACCCACGAGCCCGAAGACTCGGAAGGGTTAGAAGGATGGTGTGGGAACTACACAAGTATCATGAGTAATTGCAGAAATTAAACAGTTTATATTAATAAGTAGGAAATAAATTAACATTTCACATGGTCCATAAAATAATAATAAAATAACAACAGTAGTCCACAACTAGTACAAAGACAAGAAAAGAAAGTACAGCTACATGGGGCATACCCCGGCTCTGACCTCTGGCACTACCTCTGGGCACTAGCACCACGCTGCACCCCAGACACGCTCCCCTGGGGCGGCGCCTCACCTGAAACACGGTGAAAACACGCAGAGAATGAGTATCGGAACAAGACTCAGTAGGGATCACTCGCACCCCACCTCGTAAAACGGGAAACCACTACGCTAGCGGTAGGAGAGTACCTCGGAAAGGAAAGCCATGTACTCTACAAAACAAAGGTCCTACGGCACGCAAACCGGCACACGTGCCACGGTGAGACAATCGAAACTCAACGGTCGACCCGGCAAACTCGAAGGCCAAACCCACGAAACTGACAGTCTGACACTCTGCACTAGACAGGAGTACCTCCCACTAGAAGCACAGCCGGTAGCGTCCCCTGACGTCTGCCTGACGTGGTAGCCCCTACCAAAGGCACGAACACCGCAAAAGAACCACAAACAAGTGACTAGCTGGGGTCACGCCCGTCGACATGGATCCAACCGCCCCCAACCACGTGTGCACACACAGACCGCGCGTCCCTGGTCTGGCCCTCTGACCGGTTTTCCCCTCAGCCGGATTCTGGCTACAAGACGTGGGGCCCGACGGCAACCGGTCCACAAACCGCCTCTAAGGGTAAGCCCGTACACCACTCCCTGGTGTGACCAGCACCGCGTACTGGTAGGCTACGACTAGTGGAGGGTCACTGAAGGAGTAGACTCTCAAGTCACGGAAAATGACGCCCGCATCCGACGACGCACGGAGACCACCCCACGCACTGGAACCGTCGCACGGTGGCCACAGTCGGACTAGAAACGGGGTTGCAACCCTCTCGGGGCAACCAGGCGCCTGACGGTCCACCCCTGGACCGTCACAGACACGTGACGGTCTAGGCGGGACCGTCACAGGAATCCTGACGGTCCTACGCAGGCCGTCACACTCTCAGAGCAAAACAGGATGTAACGCGCCTGCCCAGACGCGTTACGGACTGTGACGCGCCCACGCAAGTGCGTCACAGGGTGTGACGGCCCATACAGGGGGCGTCACACCACCTGGGTGTTCAACCGCCCAAAGGCGCCCTGACGCGCCCACCCTTGGCCGTTACAAGGATGTGACGCGCCAGACCTGGTGCCTCACATGCCTTGACCCCCAACGGTCAAAACAACGGTCACAAACCAACGGTCGGATGCCTCTGACGGCCCACCCCAGGCGCATTACACACCTGTAACGGTCTATCGGGGGCCGTCACACACCCAGCCCCCAGCTGGTTATTAGGGGCTGTGACGCACCCTCCCAGGCGCGTCATACGGCTGTGGCGGTCTATCGGGGGACCGTCACAGCCCCTGACCCCCAAGGCTGACAAAGGGCGTGTGACGCACCCTTCCAGGCGCGTCACACCGTGTGACGGTCCCTGGAAGGACCGTTACACACACCCGACGGCGAAACGGCGGGAAGCGCCCAAAAACTCCGACCACGCCCCCATGCCTCCACCGGGGAGGGGGAAATCAAAGGGGAAGACCCCTGGGGACCCCTAGCATGATTCTAGGCCACCAAAACATGAAATCATGCATCAAATCCATAGATCGGGCGAGCTCTCCCCAAATCATGGAAAACCCCAAACCCACTCAATCACGTCCCTCTCGGCCTCCCCTCGGCCTATAAATCACGGAAATGAACGGCGGGGAGCTAGGGAACGTCACCCTACCTCAATGGAGCGAGTGCTCTGCCGGAACGTCCACAAACGCAAGAAATCGCTTTGGAAAACCCTCATTCTTCAAGCTTCCCACGAGCACCGTACGTCCCCACGATCGCCTCGCCGCCGCCCACGTCATCGTGCCGTCGCCCCGCCGCCGTCTGCAGCCGGAAGGGAGCTTGCCGCGGTAGAATGGGAGGAAGAGAGGGAGAGGGAGAGGTCACGGTGGGGAGGAAAGAAAGAAGAAAAAGAAGAAGAAGAAGAGTGAGGGGGAGAGAGAAAATAGGGGGGGTATTTATAGAAAATCCAGAAAATACCGAAAAATAGAAAATTACGTTTTCGGAATCTTCAGAACGCACCGATCGCAACGGTACCACTCGTGCCCAGGTGAACGACGCGGTTCACCCGCAGCGAGGTTTCGAAGGAATTACCGAAACACACACTGGTAATCGGAAAACACGCTCGGAAAAGCCGCGGAACACTCCCCGGCCTCCGAAACAACTCCGGATCGCGCCGATCCGAACACGAAAGATGTCCGAAACGAAATTTTGGACACAACGGAGCTAGACACTCCGAAAAACCAGATCTGGGACCCACGAAGAAGGATCCGAAAGGTCCGGGATATTACTGCCCTCCCCCCTTAAGGAATTTCATCCTCAAAATTGAGAACAACCCAAGGGGAAAGAAGAGGAAGGCTCACTCAAACAGGTACGGGAACTACTGAAGCATCTCGTCCTCACGCTCCCAAGAAGCCTCACCACCAGAGTGCCGTTGCCACACCACCTTAACCAAGGGGATGACCTATGGACGCATAAAATTGCACGTCCATACGTCCCGCCGAGCCCCGCATTAAATGTCAAAGTCAAAGGAAGAAGACCCGGAGAGACTAGCCACCCAGGGCTCTGGGAAGATACTACCGCCCGACAAATCGCCGCATTTGCATGGGCGCATTAAAAGACCGAGAAGTCACAGGATGTCCTCCTGAATTAACACACTGCTAGGGACCCTCCCTCGGGCCCCTAACGGTGAAGAAATATCCCAAAGAATGCACGACTTCAAGCTTCTTAAGCAAGGGCCTGAGGCCCTTCAGCGGCACGGCCATGAGCCCCCAGCGGCACGGCCCTTCAGCCTCCAGCGGCACGGGCCTGAGGCCCTCCAGCGACACGGGCCTGAGGCCCCTCAGCGGCATGGCCATGAGCCCCCAGCGGCACGGCCCTTCAGCCTTTCAGCGGCACGGCCATGTGGCCCTCCAGCGGCACGGCCGTCTGGCCCTTCAGCGGCACGCTTCATGCAGGGTTTCACCAAGTCTACACATTCATGCCTGAAGTCTGTACAGGCTCATGTATGCTCACAGTGCGAAGTCTGTACAGAGTTCTGGCAAACGCGAAGTCTATACATCCAAGCTCCAAGTCTGTACACTGGCTCGCTGCATCAAACGAAGTCTGTACAGCCATCAGCCAAAGTCTATATGTTGGTGAAGTCTGTACATCCACCAGTTTAACTGCCAAAGTCTATACACTGGTGAAGTATGTACATCCACCAGTTCAACTGCCAAAGGCTATACACTGGTGAAGTATGTACATCCACCAGTTCAACTGCCAAAGTCTATACACTGATGAAGTATGTACATCCACCAGTTCAACCGCCAAAGTCCGCACGTTGGCGAAGTCTATACATCCGCCGGTTGAGCTTCCAAGTCTATACACCGGCCCCTGCAAGTCTATACATTGCAGCACAATTGAAGTCTGTATAGCCTTTGCTTTGCCAAAGTCTATACATTGATGAAGTATGTACATCACTTTTGACGCAATCCCCTGCAAGTCTATACATTGCAGCTGAGCTGAAGTCTGTACAGCCTTTGCTCTGCCAAAGTATGGACATTGTGAACTCTCAAGTCTGTACATCGTCCAGTTGCCTGGCCAAAGTCTATACACTCATGAGGCAAGTCTGTACAGAGTTCAGACACAAAGTCTATACACTCGTTACCAAGTTTGATCGCCAGCGGCATAGTCTTGGCTCCTTCAGCGGAAAGGCCTTTGGCCCTTCAGCGGCACGGTCTGGGGAGCCTCCCCCCCCAACGGCGCACTGCAGCAAGCTGCCGGCGGCACAGCGTTGAAGTATGTACAGAGTTCGTACAAACACAAAGTCTGTACACTCACATGGCAAGTCTGTACATCGTCCGTGCCTTGCCAAAGTCTGTACGCTCACTTACCAAGCCTGTCTCCCAGCGGCACGGCCTCAAGCTTCCCAGCGGCACGGGCCTCCTTGCCCTCAACGCCCTGCGCCCTTTCTCCAGCGGTACAGCGCTGAAAGCCTCCCGACGGCACGCATCGGCAGAAGATACAATGGTCAATAGGCTGACCCATTGGCGCGCAGTCCAGCCACTTCGAAGCCAGCTAGCGCCTGTCTCCGTGTCACCTTCTGGCTGGAGGAAGAGAGATCTTCACCTGACGAGGAAGATACCGAAGTCAACCTCGGATGGCAGTGCCATCATGAGGCGACCTCGTCAACCGTCCGCATATAAAAGGCCCCCCACAGACAGAAAAGAGGAGGATGGATTTCTGCTAGAGGAAGAAACACAGAAAGAGAAGAGAGGATCTTCGTGCGAAGAAGCCCGTTCGAGGCAAGGGAGAAGAGAAGAAGAAGGTAGAGGAAATGTAGGAAGAAGAGAGGAGTGTTGCATGTAGTAGAGGGGGGAAGGAATGGAGGAAAGGGAATGGTTACCCTTCCTCGTTCCAGCCCTCTCTCCAACTTTTTTTCTATGCTTTGTTTTCTTCCCTCCGTTTGTTCAGGGATGCATTGTATGATGTGTGGTCTTCGGGCCATGATTCCCTTTTCTTTATCATTATGAATCTCCCATGAATGAAATAGTGTTTGGTTCTGCTCCTTACTGCATTTGTCATCTTCTTCTCGCCGGTCTCTTGTGGTTTTGCTTTCTCTTCCCTCAACCTCCCAACTCCTTGTTCTACTTGATTTCCCGTAGCGCTGGTTTATGCAGTCAATAGGGTTTGCTCCTGGCTTGATAGGGTATGGCCAGCCTCATCCCTCTTCAATGGCTCTCCATTGCACAACAACCCTTGGTATCCCCTTTTATCCCGGGTCTGTGGGAGCCCATTCTCTTTGATACATTGGAGTCACTTGATGCCCAGAGCATCCTCCTTTGCCCTCCCTCGGGACCAGTGGCATGCCCACACACCCTTAAGCTCTCAGTCACTCTACCACTCAGCCCCCCCAGTGGTACGCCTCCCCCATTTGGCTGTTCGACGGTACAGCCTTCCTTGAGTCTGCCTGGCGGCACACTCTCCTTAGGGCCATTCAGCGGTGCACCCTTTCTCTTCTTGTCAGCGGCACGCTTCCCTTCCTTGGCCGCCCAGCGGCACACCCTTGAACTGTCAGCCCGGTACTCCTTGGCCACCACCTTCCCGGTATACTCATAGCTTGCATCAGTCTACTGGTTCCTTGTTTGTTGTTTTCTCCGAGTTTTTCGAGGTTTCCCTAAAGGCGGCTGCTCAGGCACCCTCCTCAGATGTTGGTTCATGCCACCCCCATGGGCTTGTTCTTTGTTATTCCTTTACCTCCCGGGTCAGGGGGAGGTGCTGCCGAATTTTTGCCAGGAATAACAATCAATCTAAAAAGATGAAAAGGAGCGGCAAACATATGGACTGAGCAATAGTGAAAACATTCTAATCAACTAAAAGAACTATGCAAGATTCAAGAAGCTGAACTGAACAAGACTTTAAGCACTGCATTGCTAAAAATATGACTTGGGACTCAACCTCATGACAGGAAAAATGAGAGCTTAACCATCTAAGATGCTTCACCCTGAGCTGAACAAGAATCCCTCCCTTGAGTCCTGACCACCCCTTTAGCGGCACACTCTGCCTGATTTCGTCTGCCACTTTTCCTAGCGGTACACTCCCTTTTACCTTCAGCAGCACGTCTTCTATCCTCCAGCGGTATGCTCCTCTTTGGCCCTCTAGCGGCGCACTCCCCCAGTTCCTTTCCCAGCGGTACGCCCCCCTCTTGCCCTCCGAGCGGTACGCATCCTCCCAGCGGCATTGCATTATTTGAGCTGAAGTCTGTACAGCCTGTGCATGAAGTCTGCACACTGTCTGGTCGCATACACTTATAAGTCTATACATTGGCAGTTCTACCTACGTTGCACTCATAAGTCTGTACGTTATGAACTCTCAAGTCTGTACAGACCTCGCTTTGCTCAAGTCAGTACATCGTCTAGTTACCTTGGCTAAGTCTACACGTTGATTTTCTGCTCACGCATCATTCCTTTGGCAAGTCCATACATTGTGAAAGTCTATACATTCCTCACTAGCTTGCTTCATGCACCAAGTCTGCACATTCCTTTCTAAAAGTCTGTACGTTGCATCGCATGAAGTCTACACATTCCACGCTAGCAAAGTCTGCCTAAGTCTATACATTGCTCCTTCATGCATTGCATTAAGTCTGCACATCATGTGCATCATGCTGCCAAGTCCACACGGCCATTGTACCGCTGGCCAAGTCTATACATTGTCTGTTGCACAGCAGCAAGTCTGTACAATCCTTGTGGCTTGTTCACGCACTCCACCCTTCACCCTTCAGCGGTACGCCCATCTTCAGTCTAGCGGTACGCCCCCACTCTTCCCAGCGGTACACCCTAGCCTCCGTCATCTCCCCTATGAATACACACATGCATGCAATAAAAAGGGAGGGGGGGGGCTACATGATAAAAGGAATGATGAATAGTAATAACAATAGTGAGATAAAAGGGGTGGCCTCAACCAAGACGACAACAAGGGAAAATAATAACAAAGATAGGGTAATGTCAATAAACAAACGAGAATAACAAGTGTCGACGACCATCGTGAATACAACAATATGGCAGCAGTCTCTCCTTCCTGGATTCCGAACCCGGGGATATTACTGATGCCCCCCGTAAGCTGGAAGTCGCTCTCGGGAATTCTCTCTCTTGTCATGGTGACCGCCCGGCCTTATTTCGGGTCTATAATTCATCAGAGTCCCCTCCCTCATCGGGATTTGATTTGCCTCCCTGCATTAAAATTGCCGTCCCTCGGCAAACATTTGTACGGATTCGTCTTCTGGGTTATCATCTCGTTTTCCGTGTGAACTTGTGTCTAAACATGAAAAGGTCTATCAGTGACCGACATGACCCGAGTATTCAGGCCCCCACCTCGGGCTCACCGCATAACCCGACGGGTGGTTTCCTTCCCGCGTTAATCGGTATTTCTTTCGACCGTGGAGCCCTTATTTCTGGCAACTAATCAAGGGTATTCCCCTCTCCGAAGGGATGTAAATGACGTTGTGGCCTTTATGGCACAACGGGTCTCAGTCCCGACCCGAACCACACAATCGCCTGACTGAGTCAGATCGAGCGCACCATGGGCTCTCCGGAGCCCGAACAGATCGTCACTTTGTGACTGGCACGCCCACGCACTTAATAAAACCAACAAACGGATAAACGAAAAGGGCGAAGATCTCTCTTGAAATTAAGTGCGTCCACATGACCTTGTTCCGCAGGCGCTGCTCTCGCCTATCCTCCACGCGGATCGGGAACTCTGGGAGAGAGAGATCTAGAGTCACCTCGGGCCAAACAAAAATCTCGAGCACATGAGAGTCATCGGGCATATACTTCCGCAGCATCGAGACGTGGAACACGTCATGCACCGACGCCAACTCAGGGGGTAACCGCAACCGATAAGCAACTTCACCGATGCGTTCCACAATGGGAAATGGACCAACATAGCGGGGACTCAGCTTCCCACGCCATCCAAAACGCATCACCCCCTTCATCGGAGAAACTCTCAAGAACACACGATCGCCCATGGCGAACTCGAGGGGCTGCCTCCTCCGATCGGCATAACTCTTTTGCCGACTCTGGGCCGCCAACATGTTCTGACGAACCAGGTGCACCACATTCACACATTGCTACACCAACTCTGGTCCCGTCAAAACACGCTCACCAACCTCAAATCAATCAAGTGGAGTCCGACAAGGACACCCATACAATGCCTCATAAGGAGCCATGTCGATGCTCGAATGATAGCTGTTGTTATAGGCAAACTCCACCAACGGCAGGTGATGAATCCCACTCCCCTGCCACTCCTGGCAGTAGGATCTCAGCATGTCCTCCAAAGTTTGGATGGTCCTCTCTGACTGACCATCTGACTGAGGATGATACGCCGAGCTAAATGCCAACTCTGTGCCAAGAGCTCGCTGGAAACTCCTCCAAAATCCAAAAGTGAAGCGCGGATCTCGATCCGACACGATCGAAATGGGAATCCCATGCAACGGCACGATCCGCTCCACATAAAAACGAGCCAACTTGGACACACTCCAGCTGACCTTAACCGGTAACAACCGAGTCACCTTCGTCAGCCTATCCACCAGCAACCAAACACTGTCCTGCCCACTTGGGGTCCTCGGCAACCCCACCATAAAATCCGTGGTCACGTGGTCCCACTTCCACGTAGGAACATCCTAGGGCTGGAGAGTACCTCCTGGTCGCTGATGCTCCGCCTTCACCTGCTGACAGATCAGGCACCTGGCCACAAACTCAGTAACATCTCTCTTCATGTCAGGCCACCAGAACTGCCTCTGCAAGTTCTAATACATTTTTATCGCACTCGGGTGTACGGTGTACCTGCTCCCATGAGCCTCGCGCAACACCGCACGACGAATCTGCTCCTCCGCTGGGACGTACAGCCTGCCATGAAACCTCGCAGCACCGTCCTCGCCGAGCTCCACATCAGCCATCACCAAAATCTGGGGCAACTCAGGGTCCGCATGCTGAGCCTCTGTCACCTGTCAACGGATAGCAGGAGTGACAGTCAGACTCGCAAGCACTGCTAACTCTGGCTCCTGGGGAATCTTGAGCCTGAAAGATACTTCGGGCACTTGAGCCTCCACTTCCTCAACATCAAGGCACTGACCGCGACCTTCCGACTCAAGGCATCGACGACGACATTCATCCTGCCCGGCTGATAAGACAAGGTGAAGTCATAATCCTTCATGAACTCCATCCAACGCCTCTGCCTGAGGTTAAGGTCCCTTTGCGAGAACACATACCTCAAACTCTGATGGTCAGTGAACACCTCGAACTTCTCACCGTACAGATAATGCCTCCAGATCTTCAGCGCGGAGATCACCACCGCCAACTCAAGGTCATGGGTAGGGTAGTTCTCCTCATGGGGCTTTAGCTGCCGAGATGCATAAGCCACCACTCTACCATGCTGCATCAACACAGCACCCAATCCGACCCCGGAAGCATCTCTACACACCACAAAACCTCCCGATCCAGAAGGCAAAACCAATACCGGAGCCGAGGTGAGCAATCTCTTCAGCTCCCTGAAGCTCTGCTCACACTCCTCAGACCAGACGAAAGGCACATCCTTCGCGTGAGTCTAGTCATCAGGGCCGCAATGCGATAAAAATCATGGATAAACCGACGATAATAACCCGTAAGCCCCAAGAAACTCCGGATCTCCGTCACCGACCTTGGCCTCGGTCACTGCATTACTGCCTCAACCTTGGCGGGGTCCACGAAAATACTATCACCAGAAATCACGTGCCCCAGAAAGTACACCTCGCAGAGCCATAACTCGCACTTGCTGAGCTTCGCATACAACTGGTGATCTCACAACGTCTGCAGCACTACATCCAAATGGTACGCGTGCTCCTCGGTAGACCGCGAATAAACAAGGATGTCATCCACGAATATGACCACGAACTGGTCTAAATACGGACGAAACACCCTCTACATCAAGTCCATGAAGGCTGCAGAGGCATTGGTGAGCTCGAACGGCATCACCAAAAACTCATAATGCCCGTACCTCGTACTGAATGTAGTCTTCTCCACATCGGACTCGCGAATTCTCAGCTGATAGTAACCGGACCGCAAATCAATTCGTGAGAACACTCGCGCAGACTGAAGCTGGTCGAACAAATCATCAATCCGCGGCAACGGATACTTGTTCTTAATGGTCACTTCATTCAGCTGCCGATAGTCAATGCATAGCCGCAGACTACCGTCCTTCTTCTTCACAAACAATACGGGCGCACCCCAAGGGGAAAAGCTAGGACGAACGTACCCCTTGGCCAGCAGCTCCTACAACTGTGCCCTCAACTCCCTCAACTCAGCGGGGGCCATACGGTAGGGAGCCTTCGCCAAAGGTCCCGTACCAGGCACAACCTCGATCACAAAATCGATCTCCCGCTGGGGAGGTAACCCAGGCAATTCCTCGGGAAAAACATCAGGAAACTCGCACACCACCGGAATGTCCTCGACATTCGGCTCCATCCGTTCAGTCACAACCACGGACGCGAGAAAACCCTGACAACTAGAATCAAGCAATTGACGAGCTCGAATAGCGGAGATGAGGAATCGAGAAGAGGTGGAACGGATATATTGGAAATAGAAGGTCCGCTTGCTCGGATGCTGGAAGTAGACCCTCTTCATTCCACAATCCACCACCGCTCCATGAGTCTCGAGCCAATCCATGCCTAGAATCACATCGTAATCCCGAAGCTGCAGCGCATACAACCTGCCTGGCATACTCCGCCCATCGATCCAAACCGAAACCTGATCGAAGTAATACGGGGTGACCATGAAATCACCCGAAGGCAGTTCCACTGCCAAATCACAAGGCAACTGGGTCACCGGCTCCTCGATGCTCAGCGCGAAATCCTCCGAAATAAACGAATGAGACGTGCCAGAATCAAACAAAACCCAAGCTGCGCAACCCAAAACCTGAACGGTACCTTCCACGAGCTGCGACGCCACTGCCTCTGCCCTGGTCATGTGCGTGATCTGGCCTCGAGCTCTGTGCCTGCCTCCCACACTAGCTGACCTGCGTAGCGGCGGATACTGTCCCTGCTGTTGCTGTTGCCTCTGCTGCTGGGGAACCTGCTGCTGCGGCAGCTGCCTCTGAGGACAGTCACGCGCCATGTGCCCTGGCTGGTCACACCGAAAATAGATAATCGACGCCGTGCACTGCCTGTCTGGGTGGAACCCACTACACCGTGGACACGGTCCTCTCAACCCACCCACTAATCCCTGACGCTGCAAGGGGATCAGTTGCTGTACACTGCCCGATGAAGCTTGCCCCTGATCCTTGGACTTCTTCTTACCGAACCCTTTCCTGAAAAACTTCTTGACCTTCGTGCCAAAAGACGCAAATCCTGTCACCGACGCTGCCTGTGCCGGCACTCCTGAACCACCCAACGCATGCTGGAAGGAACCCTGATGCTGGGTAGCCGACTGCTGGCTGCGACCTGACAAAGACTGCCCCTGGCTGATCGGTCCTCGGGTCCTCTGCATGTCCATCTCCAAGGAAGCCGCAACACGAGACCCTATCTCCAAATCAGTGGCCCCGTTCGCGATCAGATGGTGCCTCAGCTCCTGCCTCAAGCCCTGAACGAACTGCGCGGTCTTCACCCTCTCATGCTCCATGATGTGAGGTGCATACCGACCCAGCTCGATGAATCGGGCTCTGTACTGCAACACGGACATGTCGCCCTGCACCAACTCCAGAAACTCCCGCATCCGCTGTATAGCAACGTAGTCTGGACAGTACGTACGCTCGAAAGCACTGACGAAGTCATCCCACTTGACCTGCTCAAGTGGACGAAGCTGAAAGGACATCTTCCACTTGGAGGACCACCACTTCCGAGCCGTACCCTACAGCTGGTTGTAGACCAACACCACTCTGTCCTCGGCAGCACTCTTCGCAGAACTGAACACCCGCTCCATCTTGTCAAGCCAATCACGAGCCGCATCGGGGTCTGGCTGGCCACTGAAGTAAGGTGGATGGAACTACATGAAGTCCCTCACTGCTCGGCCTGGCCCACCTCTAGCTGACGAGCCCTCAGCAACCTCTCCGCCGAACTACTGAGACATAAACTGGCACATGCCACGGAAGAAATCCTCGGCCCCCAGAAGCCTCGCAGTATCCACTGCCTCGGTGGCCGCTAGTGGCGCTCGACTATGCTCCTCCTGGTACCTCTGGACCACTTGCTGGATCTCCTGACCTCTAGCCGACTGCCCCTGCTGAGAGCGAGTGCTCCACCTCGGTGCCATGCTCGCTCCTGAAGCAAAAGGTAGAAAATACGAAAATGGCAAGGTCAAGAAAACGCGCGATGCCCAATGCTAGTGTCATCTGTACGTCATCACTGTGGACTAGTGGACCACTACAATTACTTATAATTCTTGTATAATCCCACAACCGCGCTCTGATACCAGGTGTAACGACCCGAGAATCCGATTATCGGGAAGGCCCGATAACCCGAGACTCGCACCGCCACCCACGAGCCCGAAGACTCGGAAGGGTTAGAAGGATGGTGTGGGAACTACACAAGTATCATGAGTAATTGCAGAAATTAAACAGTTTATATTAGTAAGTAGGAAATAAATTAACATTTCACATGGTCCATAAAATAATAATAAAATAACAATAATAGTCCACAACTAGTACAGAGACAAGAAAAGAAAGTACAGCTACACGGGGTATACCCCGGCTCTTACCTCTGGCACTACCTCTGGGCACCCGCACCACGCTGCACCCCAGACGCGCTCCCCTGGGGCGGCGCCTCATCTGAAACACGGTGAAAACACGCAGGGAATGAGTCTCGGAACAAGACTCAGTAGGGATCACTCGCACCCCACCTCGTAAAACGGGAAACCACTACGCTAGCGGTAGGAGAGTACCTCGGAAAGAAAAGCCTTGTACTCTACAAAACAAAGGTCCTACGGCACGCAAACCGGCACATGTGCCACGATGAGACAACCGAAACTCAACGGTCGACCCGGCAAACCCGAAGGCCAAAGCCACGAAACTGACAGTCTGACACTCCGCACTCGACAAGAGTACCTCCCACTAGAAGCACAGCCAGTAGCGTCCCTTGACGTCTTACACCGCGCCGCAGGTGAACTGCCTGACGTGGTAGCGCCTACCAAAGGCACGAACACCGCACAAGATCCACAAATAAGTGACTAGCTGGGGTCACGCCCGTCGACGTGGATCCAACCGCCCCCAACCACGTGTGCACACATAGACCGCGCGTCCCTGGTCTGGCCCTCTGACCGGTTTTCCCTCAACCAGACTCTGGCTGCAAGACATGGGGCCCGACGGCAACCGGTCCACAAACCACCTCAAAGAGTAAGCCCGTACACCACTCCCTGGTGCGACCAGCACCACGTACTGGTAGGCTACGACTAGTGGAGGGTCACTGAAGGAGTAGACTCTCAAGTCACGGAAAATGACGCCCGCATCCGATGACGCACGGGGACCACCCCACGCACCGGCCCCGTCGCACGGTGGCCATAGTCGGACTAGAAACGGGGTTGCAACCCTCTCGGGGCAACCAGGCGCCTGACGGTCCACCCCTAGACCGTCACAGACACGTGACGGTCTAGGCGGGACCGTCACAGGAATCCTGACGGTCCTACGCAGGCCGTCACACTCTCAGAGCAAAACAGGATGTAACGCGCTTGCCCAGGCGCATTACGGACTGTGACGCGCCCACGCAAGTGCGTCACAGGGTGTGACGGCCCACACAGGGGGTGTCACACCGCCCGGGGGTTCAACCGCCCAAAGGCGCCCTGACGCGCCCACCCTGGGCCGTTACAAGGATGTGACGCGCCAGACCTGGTGCCTCACATGCCTTGACCCACAACGGTCACAAACCAATGGTCGGATGCCTCTGATGGCCCACCCCAGGCGCGTTACACGCCTGTAACGGTCTATCGGGGGCCGTCACACCCCCAGCCCCCAGCTGGTTAACAGGGGCTGTGACGCACCCTCCCAGGTGCGTCACACGGCTGTGGCGGTCTATCGGGGGACCGTCACAGCCCCTGACCCCCAAAGGCTGACAAAGGGCGTGTGACGCACCCTTCCAGGCGCGTCACACCGTGTGACGGTCCCTGGAAGGACCGTGAAACGGTGGGAAACGCCCAAAAACTCCGACCACGCCCCCATGCCTCCACCGGAGAGGGGGAAATCAAAGGGGAAGACCCCTGGGGACCCCTAGCATGATTCTAGGCCACCAAAACATGAAATCATGCATCAAATCCATAGATTGTTCGAGCTCTCCCCAAATCATGGAAAACCCCAAACCCGCTCAATCACACCCCTCTCGGCCTCACGTCGGCCTATAAATCGCAGAAATGAACGGCGGGGAGCTAGGGAACGTCACCCTACCTCAACGGAGCGAGTTCTCCGCCGGAACGTCCACAAACGCAAGAAATCGCTTTGGAAAACCCTCGTTCTTCAAGCTTCCCACGAGCACCGCACGTCCCCACGATCGCCTCGCCGCCGCCCACGTCGCCGTGCCGTCGCCCCGCCGCCGTCTGCAGCCGGAAGGGAGCTCGCTGCAGTCGAATGGGAGGAAGAGAGGGAGAGGGAGAGGTCACGGTGGGGAGGAAAGAAAGAAGAAAAAGAAGAAGAAGAAGAGTGAGGGGGAGAGAGAAAATAGGGGGGGTATTTATAGAAAATTCGGAAAATACCGAAAAATAGAAAATTACGTTTCCGGAATCCTCAGAACGCACCGATCGTAACGGTACCACTCGTGCCCAGGTGAACGACCCGGTTCACCCGCAGCGAGGTTCCGAAGGAATTACCGAAACACACACCGGTAATCGGAAAACACACGCGGAAAAGCCGCGGAACACTCCCGGGCCTCCGAAACAACTCCGGATCGCGCCGATCCGAATATGAAAGATGTCCGAAACGAAATTTCAGACACAACGGAGCTGGACACTCCGAAAAACCAGATCTGGGACCCACAAAGAAGGATCCGAAAGGTCAGTGATATTACACCAGGACTCGGACCAGCATGCGGCAAATGAAGTCTTAAAGCTTGTAATGCACAGTCAAAGCCTGACTCGGCTCTTCATCTCCCTGGGGACTAGACCCGAGGGGCACCAAAGGTAGCACACACCCGCTCCGTGGGGTGGAAATGGATGGGGAAGAAATGGAAGTAATAGGTTTGGAAGGTGGAGGTGAAGGTTTAGAAGGCCTAAGTGGGGGTAAGGGCAATGCGAGTGGTGGAGGGATAGCGGCAATGATAGGCTCAAGTGGAGGTAAGGGCAAAGGTGGAGGCGTAGGAGGGGGTAAAGTCGAAGGTGGAGGTGTAGGTATAGCTTGCTCAGGCTCGGGCAACAATGGCGAAGGGGATGGCAAAGGCGGTGGAGATGGTGGAAGTGATGGAATAGGAGTCTTCGGGGGAGGAGGCGATGAAGGCGGTGGTGATGGCAGTAGGGGTAGTGGGGATGGTGACGCGGGCAATGAAGGTAATGGAGGTGGAGATGGAGAGGGTGAGGAAGGAGGTAAAGGGGAAATGAAAGGCTGTGGGACCCAACGTCGACGTATTGACACGACACGCCGAGCGGCATTGGGGGTAGGAGTAGTGGCGGTGGAAGTGGCAGAAGTGGAGGCACTAGCCTGAGCAAGGGACAGGGTAGGCGGAGTTTGTGGAGGTGGGGTAGGAGATGGAGAAGGTGGTATAGATAACAAAACAGGTGACAGAGTAGGTGCATCGCTAGATGAGGGATCGCAGAGGTGCCCCTGGTCTTGTAGTAGAGACGGCTGCTTGGGCGGCGACTGCTGCTGCTGCTTGCTACGGAGATTTAGAATAGCTTCATGCATGGCGGCCCAATCGATCCTCTTATTATCTTCCAGGCCATAAACATACTCTCGGAATTCGGGGCAGTCCTCAACCAAATGCCCCTGCTGGCGATGGTAATCACAAAATTGAAGCATAGCCCCGACCGCGGGTCGACAGGGCACAATTGGAGGGGGCGGCAACGCATGAGTAGCCATCAAAGCCCTTAAAATATCTGAAAAACACTCCGGCAATGGAGGATGATGAGGAGCCTGCTTCGGGCAAGGTGGATGCCGAGGGGTATGGGAAGGTAATGGAAATGGGATTGGAGAAGGAAGCGGGGGTTGTGAAGGCAAAGGCGTATGGCAACTGGTGGAATGACTCGGTGGAGGCATATGTGGAGCGGAAAGGGAGGTGGGAGGTATGTGGACGGCATCTACCTGCTCGGGGTGTGATGTTCCCTTGACCGGAGGAGAAGACATAGGCGGGGACACATATGTGGGGGTGGAGGGCTGACTGTGGATGGCAGCAGGTTGACTCATGGAGGGTTGACACGTGGAGGCATATGGGCATGTGGGAGCGGAAGGCTGACTGGCGGAAGAATATGCGGTGGATGGCTGACTCATGGAGGGCGATGGATAGTAGGCGTATGTAGGTGTAGAAGGTGGAGGGGACTCGGGGTCAAGGGAACTTATGAGTTGTTGGCGGATGAAGCGGGCTCGGCTATAAAGCTGTTGCCAAGAAGTGATATCATTCAAGGATAAGATAAAGCGGTACTCAGGTGTTGCATTAGAAATGATCATTTTGATTTGTTCTCCCTCTGGAATTTGCCCCGGGACTTGTGCAGCCAGGCGACGCCAGCGGTCAGCGAAGGTAAAGAACTCCTCGTCGGGATTCATCTTCTCATGGGCCAGATCAACCATGGAATACTTGGGCCCAACCTGATCTTGATACTGCTGAAGAAATTTCTCTTGAACGGCCTGGAAATTCACCACTTGATCTTGCGACAATGCAAAGAACCAATCCCGAGCCGGGCCTTCCAACGACAGATCGAATAAATAGGACATCAAGAGTTGGTCATGTCGGAATTGGGCCGACTCATAAATGAACTCTTTCAAGTGCACATAAGGGTCACCAACTCCACCATAGCGGCGATAAGCAGGAATTTGTGAACGTGGTGGAAGCTGAAGACCTTGGAATGCGAATGGGACACTCAAAGAAGTTTGGGGATCAATTTGACGCTGAAGTTCATTAAGCCGACGCTGAGTTTGAGCAATCATCTCCTCGATGGGGAGAGACTGAGAAGGATGCAAGCCAGCTTGAGCAAGAGAGTGTGAATTTGGGCCAGGAGTATGGTATTGGGCCGGATAAAGGGATCCGGACTGATAAGAAGGGAAGCACATTCCAAGAGTGGAAGGATACATGGGCCTGAAAAGATCATGAACATGGGAATAAGGACCTATTAGGCCAGCAGCAACATGGGTAGAAGGAGCGGGCCCATTAAGAGAGGTAGGCCCATTAGGAGAATAAGAAGGCCCACTAAAGAATGGGGGTCCATTAAGAGTAGAAGATGGAGGCCCGTTAGAAGGATGAGGCCCATTAAAAGAGCGAGGCCCATGGAAGGAATAAGGCCCACTAGGAGAATGGGACCCATTATGAGAATGAGGCCCATTAAGGTGATTAGCAGTGAGTTTTTGGGCCTGGACCGGGTCCATTTGGTAGGCGATAGATGATAAGTGGGCCACAAGATTTGCTTGTGGGTCAGAAGGGCCATGAGGATATGAGCCCGTGTGGGAAGAGGAGTCCACGCGGGAATAGGAAGACGGGGAAGAAGAAGGGTAATATATAGGAGAAAAATGGCGCTCCATGAGGGCAAATGGAGACTTTATACAGAAAAATTAGGGAAACACAATGAGGAAAGTAAGGGCTCAAGGATCAAGGAGAGGGGACTGACTCAATAATGCAAAGGAAAAAGGAAAGAAAAAGAAACTTAGGATAATGAGACTAGACAAATGGACACACAGAATGGACCAACCTAAATGGGCATAACAACAAAAACCTATATGGATGATAGGGGATGCAACACAAAATAACACAAGTGGGCTGGGACAAGCCCAAACAATACAAATAATATGAAGGATTTCACCCAAATCAAACTAGATAATATGATGGGAAGTATTTTATTGTCAACGTTTTGGGTGGGCCTTTTAATGATTTGAATTGAGATTAATTCCCTCAAGATAGGTGTCCTATAGGGAATAAGGTCCAAACTTTGGTTTGACTATGGTAAATTCTTTCACAATGTATGCAAACGCATGCCTATGAGGTGGAAAGGTACAACCGGCCCGGCGTCCGTGTGGGAATCCACGGCTCGCGGGGACTTACGGAGGTCCCGGATAAGATCACCTAGTCGAGCCCAAGGAATATGGGAGTGAGAGGATCACTTACCGAGGGGGAATGCAACTATAATATGTCAATATGCATGATCCTATGTGCACCGGGGTGCATGCAATTTCTAGCCTAAGTCTAGCAAATCAAGACAATCATGAAATCATTCTAACATCACAAAAATGCATGAAAAATGTAAAAAAATACAAATAACAATGATGCAAGGCCTAAAATAGGGACAACTAGGCACTAAAAGATAAGAAAAATTATCAAAGGACAACGTACCTTTGTGTTTTCCCCCGGACCTACAAGTGAGTTTTATGTATAAAATACAAAAATGAAGGCAATATTTAAGTAGGCAAATGAAGTCCAATACATGCAAATAATATATGGATGTAAAGATAATATAAAAGACTACACAATGGACCAAAAAAATAGGCAGAACAGACCCTGAAAGGCAATATAAAATAGCAAACAAAATGGCCCTGTGAATCTGTCCCGAATCTGCCTACAAATTAGATGCAAAAATACAAAAATGGAGGCAATTTTTAAATATGTAAACAATGTCCAAATGATGCAAACTCTATATGTATGGAAAGATAATACAAAGGACAGCACAACGCAACAAAAATCAGCCCAATCCGACGTCAGGAGACAAAGTTACGCCCGAATAAACAAGGCCCCTGTGAATCTGTCCCGAATCTGCCTACAAACTAGATGCAAAAATACTAAAATGGAGGCAATTTTTAAATATGCAAATGATGTCCAAATGATGCAAACTCTATATGTATGAAAATACAATACAAAGGACATCACAACGCAACAAAAATCAGCTCAATCCGACGTCGGGAGACAAAGTTACGCCCGAATGAACAAGGCCCCTGTGAACGAAAATCCTGCCCGGCCAGAACCACTAAAAGGTCCCTGGATGACCGTTTTTACCCTATGAGCGGTCTACTGGATGACCGCCCAAGTGTTGGACGGTCCTGGGAGGACAGTTTATCACCCCAGAGGGTTTGGGCGGTCCAGGAAAGGCTGTTTAAAGGTTTAGGCGGCCCCACGATAGACCGTGTAACCCTGACAGACCCGAAAATAGACAGAATGATGGAAAAACGTGGAGGAGACTACCCAAACATGCATGAACACCTTCCCAACATGCAAGAGACTAAAGATATAACGTGATGGGCACTAGGTGTCCCACCGTGATCGCCAAAAAATTGTAGATACAAATGTTTCAATCTATCCCGCCCCCTAACTAAACAATATAAGCATGCATATAAACATGAAATTGCATGAAATGGAAAGGGGCGACAAAAAAGAGGAACCTGACCGTGATCGCCACCAAGGTTCTACGGCACCAAAAGGATGAAGACGGCGCCGCGTACCTTGGAAAATATGGAGGAAGACACGGCCTAAAGGGAAGCTGCTACAACGTGATCGCGCTTGAAAAGGGACGCGGGGAATCGATGTGGGTGACACCTCCTCACCTCCTAGCCGGCTAGAAAGTAAGGGCCTCACGTTCTATCAATAGTCTCCTGCAAAATAAAGCCACAAAAGAGAGAAAACCCATTAGAATGTGAAGTGTAGCATATGTCCCGAAATGATAAAGTAGCATGAAAGAAAGGGGGAGAACGCACCGGGGGAGGGTTTTTAACCCCTATGAATGGGTGCAAACAAAAGGTGGGTGTATTGTGCATGCATAGAATTTGCAATCATGAAATTTGGTGGAAAGAAGAGGGATAAAAACGTTGTGTAAAATGGAGAAAAATACATGAACATGCTGAAAACAGTGCAAAATCTAAGTGTAAAAACTGTGGTGATTTGTGAAAAGTAGGAGATGAGAACTAAGGATTGGAGCAATGAAACTAAGTCCAAAGAGATGGAAATTAAAGCTGATACTTCCCTCTTCATAGTGGGGTCGAAGGTGTGAGTCGACGATTCGGCATGGCTTCTCCCCGAGTCGAAGAAGAGCCCCCTGTCGTGCAGGCGAACTGGGCAGGTTTATATAGAAATCTGCAGAAACCCAGAAGTTTCCATCGAGATTGTAGGAGATAGAGTCCACCAAATCTTGAGATCTATGGATCAATGTCGAGATAATAGATAGGATAAGAGCTAGGAATAAACGGGACTCTTTTTGGTGGAAGGATCTGGAAGATAGAGTCCTTGGAAGGTGGCCCCAGAGCCTAATCTGGAAGAGTTTGTGTGACACGATAATGCATAAAACCTGATATTGCGGCCAAGATTCCCGCGAATATATTCCACTAAATTTTGAGTTATATGGCTTAAACTCGAGATAATAGTGGCGGCAAGAGGCAGAAACAAACGGGAAGTGATTTGATGAAATATTCGAGAAGATAGAGCCTTAGAAAGGTGACCCCGGTGAACAGAAATCAACCTTAGAGTCCAGCGACGAAGAAGACGGAGTTCAAGAACTTTTGGACTCTTTGTTATATGAACGGTCGCACGATAGACCGTTCAATGACTGGGGCGGTCTAGGGATAGACCGCCCAACGAACCGGGGGGCGATCGAGAGACTTTTGGCACAAAAATGAATAAACGGTCATCCACAGATCATTTTTTGACATAAGCGGTCTTAAGAAGACCGTTTATTGACATTTTAAAATTAATAAAAATAAAATAAAAAAATTAAAAAAATTACTGTTCACACGGTCAACTGTTGACCGTTTATCTTGTTAAGCGGTCCACATTAGACCGTATGAACAGTAACGGTCAACCGTTGACCGTTTATCAAGGTTTGGCTACCAAACTCGTGTGACTTTAGAAATCAGAGAATATCTTGAAACCGATGCAGAACTAGAAAAAGTGATAGTATAAGAAATTGTAGATAACTGAAAAATGAACAACTTTTATGAAGAGAGCAAGATGAAAATAAGATCAGAAGAGAGAGAAAATAGGGTGAGAACATAGAAAAACATTGAGACTTGAAAACGATGGAGAACTGGATAATGGCGTAGAAGAATAAAACGTAGGGCTTTAAAAATGGAACAACTTTGTTGAAGGACACTTAATGTATAGAGGATCAGAAGAGGATGAAAAATGACCACTTTTCAAGACCGTGCAGCGAAAGGGGCCGCATTCCTGAGGGAAGTCTCCCTAAATGGGCCGTAAGTCGACTTGGAAGGCCGGAAGGTGAAAAATAGGTTCCAGGGCTCTAAGAAATCAAGATCTCCAATGCCCAAAGGGAATGGAACAATGAAATGGGCTCGAAATCCATTCCAAGGAACGCTCCAAAATAACGATTAATTTGGGACATCAAAAATGATGAACAAGAGAAATGACGCAACTTGCGGGCTAAAAACGGGTATCAACAGGGAGTTCGTAGGGTTCTCTGAAAATCGGCGACAGTTTTCAGATCGGTTGGTACCGTTCGACTCCCTGGAATGTCAGCGTTCCAGATCTGCTGATTTCGTGTCCATTGGTGGTCATTCGGGACCAGTAGGAGCCCGGGAAGCCCGGAGATCCCATTTGGGTCAATTCCGTAGAATTGCCCGTTTCTCAGCCAATTTGACCCCTGTTGGAGTCTAAATGATCGGTAGTGTGATTATGGTTGTATCCCCTTCGTTTCGGAACGAACGGGGCGTGGAAAGGCCTCGATCCGGCCGATCCCATGGTTCTCCCGCCGTAACGCCTGAACGGTCGTTACAGTAACCGTTCAGCGCCTTACGCGGTCCAGCGTTTGACCGTTTAAGAGTAGGTCGGTTGAGGTCTACGCGGTCATGCAATAGACTATCTTTTGGGTTTCACGACCCATCGAGGACCGTTTATACCCCTTGCACGGCGTTTCCCAGACCGTGCTGTTTCCTCTGTTTCGTTGAACGGCTCATGCCTGGCCGTTCTGTTTCCTCGGGCCAGTTGAGCGGTCGGTCGATAGACCGTTCAACTTGCTCTAGGCGGTTTGCGGAGCAGTTTTCCCTTGACAGTTCCGTCCCCTGAGCGGTCTGTCCCAAACCGTTCTTGACCGTTTTGACTAGTTTACTGTAGTAGGTCGGTTGGTTTGGGCGGTCTCCCTTAGACCGTCTGGCCCACTAAGCGGCCCATTGTCGACCGCGTAGTGGGGTTTGTCCGTGTTTGTGTCGGTTAGCCTTGGTGGCTTAACCTTTGTCCATCTGGTTGTCGTAGCATCTTTTCTTAGGCTGCTACAGTCTGTCTGTCTTAGGTCCATGTCTTAGGTGGTTAGTTTGGCGGTTCATTCTTGAATCGCTGAGTTCGTGTAGCGGGTCTATCTTAGACCGCTTTGGTGGTTTAGTTAAATAGGTTGGTTAAGGGTTGACTGAGTTTAGCGGCCTACTCCTTGACTGCTACGGTTCCCGAACGCTCATTCTACGACTGCCAGTATGGTTTGCCGGTGTTTCAGTTTCTGACTGTCTTGGCCTGATCTTGTGGCCTGCCCACTATCCCGTGGATGTCTCCTGACGTCCTATGAGGGCTATGACCACGTTATAAGGTAGCCGAGAGTGCATGGGTATGCTGTCATGTTCTATGAGTCGTTTTCAGGTCCTGGTCAACCCGGTGAGACCTAATGGTTGACAAGTGACCTTGTGAGTGTCTCGAGTATTCTTGATAGTTCGAGACATGGTTCTGGATGCCTTGAGGTACTGTCTTACCTCGATCTACGTGTCCAGGTGTGTCGAGGGTCTTGGTGATCCCTCAGGTCTCCGTGTGTCATTTCTGCGGATTGTTTCCTCTGGCTTAGGATTAGACCGATTGGTGGCTTGTTCTGCTTTATGCGACGATCTTGCCTCCGAGTCGTGAGACTCAAGGATCGTGCGTTGGTAGGTCTAGTTGCCATGTCCTGAGTCGGTTGGCAGTCTGGTCTGCTGCCTTGGTGCTCCATAGTACGCGCGACAGTGCTTCCTTGCATGTCTGTACTTAGCACTCGTGTTTCTGAGTTTGTGTCTAGTAAGCCTCCACGAATCGTAGCCTGTCGACCCGTTCCCGTGGTCGACCCACCTGGGAGTGGTGGCGTGGCAGTTCCCGAGATATGGTTTGTAGGCTAGTTTCCGTGGGCTCCCGTGCTTGCAGTAGCGTCCTGCTGAGGGAGAAAACTAGCTAGAGGCCTGGCTCTAGACAGAGAGCTTGTGTGTGCACACGTGGTTAGGACGTTTGAACGAACGCCGATGGGTGTGACCCTGACTAGTCACTTGTTACTGTAGTTCCTGTTCTGGTTCAGCACGTACCTCAGTCTCCGTCGTTCTTGGCGTCCGTAGGGAGGTACTTGAGGCGCAGTGTAAGACGTCAGTGGACGCAGCTGGCTGTTCTTCTAGTGAGGAGGTGCTTCCGTCACATGACACGTGACTCTCGCGTTTCTCGTATGTCGTGACCTTCCCGGGTTAGCCTTCTCTTAGCCTTGCCCAAGGTCAGTGTTGTATCGTGTACACGATGATCTAGTCGTGTTCCGTCTGCGTCTATGTCCGTCTAGGTCTTTTCTAGGCTTATTGTCTGGTCTCGTAGGCCTTCACCTTAGGCCTCGTGCTTGTCAACAGATCGGTACTCCTGACCTTACGAGACCAGGATTCGCCGTTCTGTTGCTGTTTGGAGTAGCTTAGGGAGCCGAGGTTCGTTCGGCGGCCGTGTTTGTTCGGTACGGCTTCCTTTCCCTTTCCTTTTAGCTGTCCTACTTCTTCCGTTTCTGATTTTCTTTTACAGCTTTCTAGTTGTAGTTTAGCTTTTCCTGCTTTACTACTACTTCTGTTTTAGTTGTTCAGTGTTACTGCATTATTTTTTAGTGGGGATCCGCATGACCCCTACTAAGCCAGTGACACGAGGCTCACCCCTACTTTTCAGGTGGGTCGTTCTGCTTCCGCGGTTCCTGGTGTGGCGTGTTCGTAGTTGCCAGCGGTACCTGCGTCGGGCTTCCCCCAACCTCAATGTACGTCTTTCTTTTCTGTCGACTGTACTTGTCTTTCCTTTGGACTGGACTCTAGTATAATTGTTGATTTAAATTGTTAATTAAAAAGTAATTTTATTTCTGCTACTTTAGCAAACCGATCTAATGAAATTTTATTACTTACTGTTATATCTGCGACTTCAATGTACTACACAAAAATCCTTTTTTCCCTTCGGAGCTTTACAGCTCTTGGGAGGTTTCACGGGTTCCAAGTGGTATCGGGTCTACTCGGTAGTCCTATCGGGTATATCCGGTATCTGGAGTCTGGGTCGTCACAGTAACAGCTTACAAAGGTGAAAGCTATTTATTGTGTTTCAAGCTAATTGGCATATGCAGAATGCTCAGGGACACGTTTCGAAAGTAGCAAAGTAGAAGGGAGTATTTTCATATAAGCATCTCTTGACTTTATCATTTTAATAATCAAATGTCCTTCTGATGTATGACAATCCTAAGAAAAAGGAGAACCTACGTAAAGGACATTGCTACTGAGGATTCATTGAAATGGAACATCTTCTCCTCAAGAAATTATTTGAAGTCAAAAAGAGAGATCTTCTATCCCGTCACCTAGAAAGAATGTTGATCTCTACAATGCAGCTACATGTTGCGCTGTAATGGCTACAAGCTCTAGAAAGAAAGCGAAGTTAAATTTAGTCATTGTATCTAACGTAAACTTGGATGTGTCTAATGAGCTTCTAATTGACACCTAGTTCTGCCTAACGTTCACAAGGTCGTTGATAAGTGCTAAATTTTGTGTGATTATTTATCTCACATCTGCTATTTTTGGGCTTTAATGAACATAGTTTTACATTGTTTTATATTTAAATCTGAATTCACATCTAAATTTGAGAATGCATGGAGTTAATCATTTTTTTGTTGAAAATAATCATTATGAAGAAAATTGCATTCTTGTACTACAAGAAAATAGACCTTCGGGGGCATTTCAAAACTGCTCCAAAAAAGGGAGATAAATGCCTTAAAAACCTTTAGGGGCAATTTGATTAGTTTTAGGGGAAATTTAAAATGTGCCCCTATTGTCTCGGTCCCTAAAGGTTTTTGGGGCACTTTTTGGAAAAATGTTCCTAATGTTGTCATTAGAGACACTAAAAAACTGCCCCTAGATATTCTAATAGGGACAATTTTGATGACCAAATGCCTCTAATGAGTATGTTTTAGGGGCAAATTCTCATTCAAACTACCCCAAAAAATATATTTTAAGGATAATCTTGTTAAAATCACCCTAAAATAATCACTTGAAATAATGTGTTTTAGGGGCATTTTATTCTCCAAAGTGCCCCAAACGACTAATGTGTAGGGGCTCCAGTTTCTAAATATTGCACCAAAATAACCATCCAAAATGTAAAAATTAAAGTCAACATTATTAACATACAATCAATACAGAGATCCTATTCTTTTTAATTCATTGGCATACACAAACACCCACCATTATACAACACACATGTATATCAATTGTCTACCTTTTAACAGAAACATAAATAGGACATGATACTCATTGATAAAGGCAATATCTTAACAAAGCTATATTATAAAATAAAATCATGAAAATATCCCAATTACAAGAGACATAACATCCGTGACTTTGAAATACAACTCAGACTGTGGGGGCTCAATTTTTCACTCTGTGACTAAAATATAAAAAATAGTTTCCCCTTAGTGCTCTTTAGGTATAAACATTTTCTTGTTAGTGGACAAATAGTAAGGGAATTCAATTAGCTGGACGGTTTGACATGCAACCATGGCACTTGCATTCTTCTCTACCAATGCATTGCAATCTACATTCTTGTTTGGATGCCACTGCAGAGCAAGTTTCTTGTAAGCACGTTTAATTTTGACTATGGAGGCAGTCCTTGAGATGCCTAGTATCGTGTACCAATCCTTGCGCTTACTTAATTTCAATGCTTTTTCAACCCTCATCAATGTTTCTCAAACACTGATGTCCTACAAATTTAAATATATCAAAATTTTATGAGATTGTCAACCACAGCTGCTAATCTGAAAGTCACACATACAAAGGCATTACATGGATACCTTTAAGTTGTCAAGTTTATGTGTCACCCCAAGATATGTTCCAGGTTACTTGGTGTCACTTGAAACATGCCTTGTGAACTCAAAAACGTGCATTTCATAAATTATAATGTCCCTTAGAGGATAGATAAGGGTAAGTCTCCTTCCCAGTCGACCTGGTACTATCAAAGATAGAAAACAATGTTTTAGCCTCATGTAAAAGGGCTAAAGTTATTATAAAGGGGGGAAAATCTGAATGAGTTTTTGACTATAAAAATAAGTCAAAGGATGCAACTTTAATCTAGATTTCCACATTGCACAAAAGGATTTATAACCACTAATATCATAAAGATATATGAAAATGCTTAATATAGACAGTAGACAATCAAACAACCAAAACCTAGAATATAACAAACAAACAAAATATAATGCAGACCAAGAAATCAGAATACACAAAAGACCATGACACACAACAAGAAACAAGAACATGGTAAAAGCCAATGAACCATAATCAAGAACCTAATGAACATAATAAACCAGAAAGTATCGCAGTAAATCAGAATGAAGCACAATAAGAAACAAGCATATTGACTCTATATTTCCATCAACTAAATCTAAGAAACATAAACTGATTACAATGCTTGAAAAATGGTTGTGGGAGTTACTAACTGATGACAATACTTTGTGGAAGAAATTGATTCTACATAAACATTGCAAGGAAGAAATGATTTCTATACTACTATATAGAGAGTCTCACAAAGGTAATTTTTTTTACATGTCTAAAGTTACCTCAAACCAAGGTAACGAAGTAGCCGAAAGTAAACAAAAAAAAAAATAGAAGGATGCCCATATACATGGAGCATGATTCAAAGATGAAGGGTTTTGTAATTTTCTAAACAAGAAAAATAATGGTGTTGTCAAAAAAAAAAGTAGAAAATAAGTATGTCATAACAACATCAACCCAATGCAGGAATCTCAAAGCTTGATATGCAAATGGCTTTTCCTAAGGTCTGGATTGCTCACTAAAGGAAAATTTGTTTCAAAACAATAAGAAGAAATAAAGTTCTAAGCAAAAACAAAAAAAAGGAAAGCAAACTAGCCTAACCAAACTAACCAAGGTCTACATCTCTGGGAGAATGACTGAGGTTAGAAGGAACACTGGCATTGAGCCTACAAGTGATAACGCTGGCATTGGTCTGGACTTTATTACTGTTGCAAAGGCTGCATGCTTGTGCTTACCATGCCTTCCTCTATAAACCTTGAAATAAGGATCATACTGAAAGCTTTTGGAGCTGAGTTAGTCCTCACTTACTCAACTCTTGACATGAAGGGTGCTGTGTAGAAAGCTGAAGAACTGTCTATGAAGACACCAAACCAAGGACTTATCAGGAATAGAGACTACATGCCATCATTAGGCATAAAAGATGGGTTATTGTCTTGAGCACAAGGCACCAGTGCCATCATCAGGCATTGATGGTAGAATGAGAGGAGCAACAATCACAATGACAACAATGGTGTTTGATGGCAATAATTATGCCAACAATGATAGCAATTAATACTAATAACATCAGCAGAGATGATAGAAGCTAACTATAAAATCATGAGTAGAAATGACAACAACATCAATGCCAGCCGCGTGTGGCAACAGTAGCAGCAACCATGATCCCCATACTGACCAAAGCTATACTAGCCACCGAAAACATCTCCATAATAGAAGTTTACTCCTCCTTGGTTGAGTGAGACCAAGATTAAAATTGAAATTCCACATTTTGGAGATGCTGCAAGAAAACATCAAAATATTCCCTACATAATGTGCAGAAATCTAACAACTTTACGGTGACTAGCTTAAGATCATGTAAGCCTTTTATAAACATTTGAAGGGTATGAATGCAGAACATATTTTATGCCTAAGCAAAATTTGTCTGATTTTCACCTCAACACATTCAGGTATGAATGGACAGAGATACATGGACCACTATTGGGAAGCCTTCGTGCTTGAGTCTAGATTTCAAATTCCATGTCCCATAAGCTTGTGTATGTGAACATTCAGAACATGTGTCCATGCAGCCATATGAATATATGATAGCTATCTACAGAAGGACATGATCTAACAGACAACTTAAAGCACACAACATATCAAAACAAATCACAAGTGGATATCCAATTTTCCATGAATAATCAAGAAACAAACTTCTTTTACAGAATCACGTAGAATTTTAAACTATGCAGACAATGCATTTGGATCATGTGTGCATATTAGCGATGTAGCATAGTACGGAATACATTTCCCATTGCAAACAGTTCTAACAATTGAACTAAACTGGACAATTTATCATCACAGTAACTACAAAACCACATTAAAAACATAACACTTTTTCTCAAAATGAAAAGTTCACTTCCGAGGGCTAAACATTTTTGCTAACACCGAAGCAAACAAAGCACAAGAGAATCACCAGATAGTGATGGTGCCAAATTTGCTTAGCCATCATTCAGATAACTGGGAAAAGGATATTTTAGTCAGATGCTATAACATGCATTTTATAGTGCCTGGTATTTTCTCAAAAAATTATAAAACATTTCTGCTATTTAATTTGATAAAAATATGTGTTTAGTGTATATTTTATTAAATTCACAACTAAATAAATAAATAAAATAGATAACGTATTAAATATAAGTTTTTCGATAATTATAGATTTAGAATTTTGAACAATTAAAATTTTGTAAGTTAATTGTTAATATAAGCCCTTCTTATATTATATCTATTCACTAGGTATGGCTTACAATAATAGCTTACAATAATAGCTTCCACGCAAGTATAGGTATGGCTCCATTTGAAGTCTTGTATGGAAGACCGTGCAGGTCTCCTCTATGTTGGGAAGAGGTTGGTACCAGATAGTTAGTCGGACCTGAAGTAGTACAAGAAACGTCTGAGAAAATTCAGCTGATCCAGCAGAGACTGAAAGCAGCGCAAGATCGGCAAAAGAGTTATGCGGATGTCAGAAGGAAAGATTTGGTTTTCAAGGTTGGCAAACATGTATTCCTCAAGGTGTCACCTACCAAGGGAGTGGCGAGATTTGACAAGCAAGGGAAGCTGCACCCGAGCTTTATCGGACCTTTCGAGATTTTGGATCGAGTGGGTAACATGGCATATCGGTTAGCACTACCTCCATATATGGTAGCTATCCATCCGGTGTTTCACGTATCTATGCTCTGAAAATATGTTCATGATCCGTCACACATCATCAATTATGAAGATTTAAAGTTCCAACCGGATCTATCACTTGAGGAGCAACCAGTCAAGATCTTGGATCGTAAGGAGCAGATTCTCAGATCGAAGACTATCCCAGTGGTGAAGGTTCTATGGAGAAATTTTTCTCAAGAGGAAGCAACATAGGAGCTTGAAGGCGAGATGAAGAAGAAATATCCCCATCTGTTCGGTATGTGCTTTACTGCAAACTTCGAGGATGAAGTTTCTCTTAAGGGAGAGAGGGTGTAGTGCCCGGTATTTTCTCAAAAAATTATAAAATATTTCTGCTATTTAATTTGATAAAAATATGTGTTTAGTGCATGTTTTATTAAATTCACTACTAAATAAATAAATAAAATAGATAATGCATTAAATATAAGTTTTTTGATAATTATAGATTTAGAATTTTGAACAATTAAAATTTTGTAAGTTAATTGTTAACATAAGCCCTTTTTATACTATATCCATTCACTAGTAGAACACATAAGGGCATAAACACAAATTCTTATAGTTTAGGATAGACTATGACCCAACATATTTACTATTCATTTTCACACTTTTTACTATTCACTTATTTTTAAGGTCAAATATTTATTTGATAATTTTTCATGGTAGAGTAAATCGAGGTGGTTAATGGGTAACAATTAGATTTTCCTAATCATTTTTACCTTGTGAGATATTAATTTTTAAAATGGGCCATGAATAGTGTCCTCCGCATACCCTTCACGTGATTGACATTCGAATGGCAAACACTTGCCCGCGGAGGTTTCAGAATAATGTCCTACCATTAGATTTGGGTAGATCTGAAGCAATGGTTAGGATTTAGATCTATGAAATGGTTTTGGCTTTATATAAGAGTGTGCTTGCAGGATTAGGCAAATTATTATATCTTTTTTTATTCTTCTTTTCTTCCCTGCAAACCGTAGCAAGCCACTCCTTGCTTTGAGAAGGGGTTGTGAGTGCCCTTGTTGCTGGGAGTAAGAGGATTAGAAGGGAGATTGTGTGAGGGTCTTTGTAGAGACTTCTAGACGGTCATCGTGCTACCGTGGGCGCGATTCGGCGAGGGGATTCATCGGGAGGTGTCTCTCGATTTATAGTTTTTCATTGATAAGGTAAGTTCTAAGGTTCAAATTGTCCCTTTTACATGTTATAACTGCTTTCAGAGGATCTAGGTTTAAAGTATGCATCATCGTAAATTAGATTTCATGTCATTGCTTTGGTTTTATTCCAAAATTCTATTCTCATTTTAACCGGTACTCCGTGTTGTATGCCAAGATATCCATGCAAGTTTATTTTCAAATTTCTTTATTTTTGTTGTGATTTATATAATTCAATGAGTTTAGGTTGTAAAGAAACCTATAAAGAGCCTAAACCAAGTCTATAGTATTACTCTTTTAACGTTTTTAATCGATTACTGGTTTTTATAGATGTTCGTCGCGTTTTAAGCGGAAACAGGGTCACCGTATATGAGGGTTGGGTCGACGCAGCCCCCCTTGTCTGTGTGTTCCGTCCAGAGTTTCCAACAACCTGAAAAAGTATTGAAGGGCCATTTTAATTCATAAAATTTTAAAAAATTAGAAAACGGTAGATGACTAAGTTGGTAACTTGCTGTAAAATATTCATGGTTAGAAAAATTCTATACTCATAGTTATGACTTGTTTTATACACATATGTAGTTTAAAAATAAACCTATTTTCTAAATTTCAGCAACCAAGAAAAAATAACTTTTAAGAGGCCAATATAACTAATAAAAGTATGAAAAAAATAGAAATTGGTAGATGGCTAAGTTGATAACTTCCTGTAAAAATTTTATGATCAGAAAAATTCTGTACTCGTACTTATGATTTGTTTTACACGTATGTGTAGTTTAAAATAAACTTATTTTCTAAATTTCAAAAACCAAGAAAAAATGGGTTTTAAGAGGCCAATATAATTCAGAAAAATCTAAAAAAAATAGAAAATGATAGATGGCTACGTTGGTAACTTTCTGTAAAACTTTTATAGTCATAAAAATTTTGTATTCTTACTTATGACTTTTTTTACACGTATGTGTAGTTAAAAATAAACACATTTTTTAATTTCCAACAACCATGAAAAAATAAGTTTTGGGAGACTAAACTAATTCATAAAAATCTGAAAAATTAGAAAATGTTAAAGAACCAAGTTATTAACTTGTTGTAAAAAATTTAGGTTCATTAAAATTGTACATATTTTATTTAACCTAGGTTGACTTGGCCTTCTAGACAGATCGACCTAACCTTCTGACAATCTGTATTCTGTCTCAATTTTTCAAAACTCTGAAAATAAGGTATTTTGACATGCAAATTGGATTCAGAAAAATCTAAAAAATTAGAAAATGATAGATGACTAAGTTGGTAACTTGATGTAAAAATTTAATGATTAGAAAAATTCTGTACTTCAAATTATTACTTGATTTATACGCATGTGTAGCATAAAAATAAACATGTTTCATAAATTTCAGAAACTAAGGAAAATGGAGTTTTGAAAGGCTACGGTGATTCTTAAAAATCAAAAAAATTAGAAAATGATAAAGAACCAAGTTGGTAACTTCATGTAAAAATTTTGTGTTCATTAAAATCTGTGCTTATGAGTATGAATTATTTTACTCGCATATGTGGCTTAGATATACGCCTATTTTCTGTTTCCCGAATCTGAAACATATTGTATTCATGAAGTCTTTGAAAAAAAATATTTTTTTGTAATTGTGGAGTTTTACAAAAATGTGATTTAAAAGTTATTTTGTGAAAGGTATGTAATATACTATATGATTTTTCGGCGTACATATGTATATATGTAAAGCTATTATATAGACTATATGGACACTGCTGTCATAGAAGGGCGTGGAGCTAGACTTTAGAAATGCCCCTGTGGGGAGGCTCAATCTGTTCTGACCTCGAGGGCACGAGGTGAAATCCTGGAGGTGGATAAGTTCTACTGGTTAAGGTGGGAAGGACTTTCCCCGGTTCTGCGCAGTTAACTAAGACTCATCTCCATTGCCTAGGGGAGTGAGTATCTGTTCTGTACTGACCTTCTAGTGGTGGTTGGTGCACTGTGTCTAAGCCATATATATCATCTGAAATTCTATCTCTGAATCTGAAAAGACATATGACTTCTGAAAATTCCAAAATTTTGTTCCGAAATCTGTTCAGTCATATGCAAATCTAGAAAATTCTATTTCTGTATCTGAAATTCTACAAAGACATATGACTTTTGAAATTGTGAAATTGTGAAATTCTGTTTAGGAAATATGTGCAGTCATATGCCATTCTGAAAAGTTCTGTTTTCTGAAAATCTGAATGGGTATTTGAGTTTTTGAAAGATTAAAGTATAGTCATGTAAAGAGTTGTTTACTGCTCCAGAAGAAACCTATTTTCTGTGCCCGATAATCTGATTTCAGATTTTAGTATCTTTTGTTATTAATCCTTGAAGTACGTTAGATGCGGATAAAAGAGAATGATTTGATTTTAGTAACTTACTGAGTCTATTCCTAGACTCATACTTGCTAACCATTTTCAGGTGATTCCCTCGGTGAGGACGAGGAGTTAGCGCATAGTGAATCCGATCGAGAAAATTTGGTGTAGTCTTTAGAGATCTTTATTTTCCATTTGAGGTGATTTATTGTTAGAACATTTGAAAATTTGTAATAATGGACTATTATAAGTAACTTTCTGTTTATCAATTTTGGACTATTGTGATTTTGAGAATGTTATTTAACTGATGGGAAAGAGATTAATCTTCCACTGATCTTGTATTCTCTTTATTTATGTAATTCATCAACCAATTCTATTTTTGTTGGGTTTTTCCCACTGTGGCATCCCTCCTAAATCCGATGAGAGTTGGAAACTGGACCGGATGTTAGGGCGGGGCGTTACAGGCAGTGGTATCAGAGCCAAAGGTTGAGAATTTACATAAGTAAACCATCAGCTAGGTCCATATCTCAAAAATATAGGTAGTTCCACAAATTGGTAGAAGAAAATGAGAATAGATGAAGAAATAAATACATAAGGAATATATATATGTAAGCTATCACTTTACTAAATTATTACTTTCTAAGGTTATGGCGTCTCGTGGTCGCCGTGCTGCTACCCCTGCTCGAGAGGAGGAGCCTAGGAGAGATAGGGAAGAAGGTCAACAAGGATTGACTGCGCCGCCACCGCCACCATTGGTTGACTACGGTGCATTTATGCAAGGATTGGTGCGAGTGATGCAAACTCAGGCAAACGCGCATGCAGCATTACAAGCCCAAGTTCAAGCTCGAGCTTAGGTACGGTGTAAACGATGGGAGTTTCACCTTAGACTAAGTGGACTTTGTGACTTATCCATGTTATGAATGGTTCAAAAGGGCATTGACGGACCATCGATCATGCAACGGTTCCGATGAATGAACCCGCCATCTTTTAAGGGGTAGAGTCAACCCCTAGTTGCGGAGCATTGGTTGCGGGCCATGGAGAAAGTGTTTCGGACCATTCAATGTGAGGAGAATGAGAAAGTCAATCTGGCAATATTTATGATGGAGGTAAAATAACTATTTTTCATAATTTGGTGCAAAGTGATTGGTTAGCGTTATGCTCATTCAAAAATTGGATCATATGATTTCAGGAGCATGCTGATGTGTGGTGGTCCTCTATTCTGCGGAACCAATTTGAGGACGGACTGGTAGAAGCAACATGGGAAGAATTCGTTCTTGTATTCAAGGCCAAGTATATTCCCAAGCATGTCCAAGACAAAATAGAGCAGGACTTTCTTACTATGACTCAAGGATCCATGACGGTGCTCGAGTATGAGGCATGTTTCACGGAGCTGGCGAGATATGCACCTCATATTATGACTGATGAGAGGAGGAAGGTGAAGAAGTTCGTGATGGGTCTCTGACCGTCACTGAGGACGAGATTGGTGGCCTTCAATCATCGGACGATAGAAGGGGCTCTTAGTGCGGCATGCCGACAAGAAAGTAAAATGGACCAGTATCAAGAAGAGAAGAAAGCATTGATGAAGAGGTCATCATCGGGTTTTCAACGTCAAGACCGCATGAAGAAGCAGAAGCCTTTCTCTCGACCGTCAAATTATGCACCGACAAAGGTAGTTTCACCACAAGCCAGCGGATCGGGAGGATCGTCAGGTGACAAGACAGAATGCAAGCATTACGGGAAATGGCATGGAGGTAAGGAGTGCTGGATGATTACTGGCAGGTGTCTTAGATGTGGAAGCCCGGATCACAAGATCAAGGATTGTCCGAAGGCTCAGTTAACTACACCAAATAAAGCCCCTGTAGCAGCTACAGCAGCACCAGCAACAACAAAGCCAGCCGAAAGATCCAGAGTGCCAGCACGAGTGTTCACATTAGCTAAGGAAGATGCAGAGCAAGCGGATCACGTGACTGAAGGTACACTTTCAATATCTGGGTTCCATGCTAGAATCTTATTTGACACCGGGGCTACTCATTCATTTATGTCTGAGAGGTTTTCAAAGGTGTTGCATGATGAGTTGGGTTTAGTAGCAATAGACTTGGATGTACCTCTTTTAGTGCACACCCTAGCCGGAGCATTGTCCACTACAAGGAGTTATCCCTCCTTACCCGTTCTTGTTGAAGGGCGGGAATTAGCTGGTCAATTCTATCTTTTGAAGATGAAGGACTATGATGCAATTCTCGATCTTGATTGGCTTGAGAAGCACTATGCTCTCATTGGTTGCCGCAAGAAGCGGGCTGTTTTTCACATTCCTGGCGAGAAGAAGTTTTTTCACCCTCTACCCAAGATCGGGTCGGAAAAATTGTGGTCTCAACCATGAAGGCAGTTAGATCTTTGCAAAACAGTTGTAGTGCATTCTTAGCTTGTGTAGTGTCCTCAGCTGAAGCCAACCAAGCGCCATCCATTGAGAAGATTGAAGTGTTTCGAGACTTCTCCGATATTTTTCCGGAGGATTTATCGGGGTTGCTGCCAGTCCGGGAGATCGAATTCTCTATTGATCTTTTACCCGGTACGACACCGATATCTAAAGCACCTTATCGGATGGGACCAGTAGAGATGGCAGTGTTGAAGTTAGATGGAAGGCTCTATCACCACAGGAAGTGGATCTAGAGGGGGGGGTGAATAGATCAACTGGCTATTTAAAAATTAGGCCTAGAATCAAATGCGGAATTAGAAGAACACTAAAAGAACACAGCCAATGCACCGAATGAAACACACAAGATCTGCTGAACAAGCAATCAAACACACGAGAGGCACAAAGACTTTTAGGTGGTTCGGTCAATCCGACCTACGTCCACCCCACATTCAACTCGAATGTGGATTACTGCTGATACATAGCTTCAATCTGCTGGGCACTACAGCTTGCCAATAACGGCTGGGGCTTACAGCTTATCCCGACCAGAGGAACACCCTCTGCAACAGCTGAGCTTCACAGCTTGCTCTGCTGGGCACTACAGCTTAGCCGACCAGAGGAAACACCTCTGCAACCCGCTGCCTCACAGCTTGAAACCGCTGACTAACAGCTTGATCGAACAAGAGTTTTTCAAAGAGAAAATAGCAAGACTGAAAACAAACAAAACACACAATCGAATGGAAGAAAACCAAAACGACTATAGCTCAAAGTTGAGCAATGTCAGCTCTGGTAACTGGACCAAGAGACTGATTCACAAGCTCTCATATAACTCTCTCAACTCATTTCTTCTCTCTTTTTCTTCTTCTCTGCTTTTCTTCCTCTCACAGTGGATTTCGATGGCTGCTACTTCAGACTGGATGTATAGACTTCGCCAACTTTGATCAGCCTTTACAGAAGATGAAGACTGCTATATATAACAACAGCAGGTGGATAAGGGCGCGTGGCTTCCACAGTTCCCGCCCAAGTGAATTCGCCAGATTCGAGACAATTCCATCCACGTGTCAGCATCTACACACCTCGTCCTCCTGGGATCACGAGCCATGTTAGCAATCTCAGTAGAGAATCCCTGTCAGACAGAGTATCGGATGATCAGATTAAATAACAACTCTGTATAGACTTATCAGAAGAACTGCGTTGTATAGACTTCATATAAGTGAAAGCTATGTACAGACTTGCTGTATGAAGCAACCGCTTTACAGACTTAGGTGATATGAAGACTGTCAATGTATAGACTAAGTGAAGATCAATGCAATGTACAGACTTCGCAAATGAAGATGCAATGTGTAGACTTCATGAATGAAGATGCAATGTGTAGACTTTAGTGAGAAGATGCACTGTGTAGACTTCAGTACTGATGCACGATGTACATACTTCATGAGACTCGAATGAAGACTAGCGATGTATAGACTCCACGACTGATGAATGCAATGTACAGACTTTACAAGATGTGAAGGAGTTGAGTGTATAGACTTCACGATGTGAAGACTTGTCAACAAATGACTGTACAGACTTGAGGTGAAGACCTATGTATAGACTTTCTAAAGGAACGGCTGTATAGACTTGAAGCAATGGAAAACATCGACTGTATAGACTTTGAACTGCAACGTAGGTAAAAGCATCGATGTATAGACTTCGAAGCTGAACGTAGGTAAATAACCCAATGTGCAGACTTTGAATCGCAACGAAGGAACAGATGCCAATGTCCAGACTTTGGCAACATCGATGTACAGACTTGGCCAAACAGTCCAATGTATGGACTTGAGTCATGGAGGCCAAAGTACAGACTTTACCTTGTGCAAGCTACAGTGAATGAATGTATAGACTTCGAACACCTCTTGAGCTCTGCATAGACTTTGCAGTCAACAGGCGATGTATAGACTTTGGAGTCTGAGACCAATGTACAGACTTTGTAAAACAGAAGCCTGTATAGACTTGGAAGATCAAGACGCTAAGGAAGACGGTCATTGTACAGACTTAGTAAAACAGAAGCCTGTATGGACTTGGAAGATCAAGACGCTAAGGAAGACGGTCATTGTACAGACTTAGTAAAATAGAAGCCTGTATGGACTTGGAAGATCAAGACGCTAAGGAAGACGGTCATTGTACAGACTTAGATGCCATTGACAAATGCATGCTACAGTCCAATGTGTGGACTTACATGAGACGCTCATTGAGACGCTCAATGTACAGACTTCGCCTGACACTGTCCAATGTACAGACTTTGCCTTAGACTCTAAATGAGACGGACAGTGTATAGACTTAGCCAATGCAATGAGTTGACGCAGTCCAATGTACAGACTTTCAAGCCTGAAGGCCAATGTGTGGACTTGCATGAGACGCTCATTGAGACGCTCAATGTACAGACTTCGCCTTAGACTCTAAATGAGATGGACAGTGTATAGACTATGCAATGCACTGTGGATGTATGGACTTTGCAGTCGACGGGCAATGTGTAAACTATGCACAACCAGATGAGTCGACTCATGAGAACAGGGGGTCGACCCATGACAATGTATACACTTTGCAATCGACAGGCAATGTACACACTTGCTAGGATGCTGCAATAGACACGAACAGTGTACAGACTTACTTTACTGAAGCAATGTATATACTTTGAGACTTTGAGTGTGTGTTCAGTGTGAAAACAAGATAAAATGCATATAACACACAGACAATCTGATAAAAGTAATTTCATCAAAACATAAACAGTGTTGCCAATCAACCAAAACAATGTGTTGCCATATGAAGTAAAGTTACATGTCAACACCATCAACACAGAGGAGTCACAACAATCTCCCCCTTTTTGATGATGGCAACCCACTATCATATAGAGTAGCAACATCCTGTTATACAGATGTATTTTTGATGAAAGACATGATTTGTTATTCAGATTGTTATGCAGATGCATGTAGATGCTATGAATGACATGCTGCATGCTACAAAATGTAAGCAACTCCCTGCTAACAAAATTTCCCCCCTTTGCCATACCATGATGCAGATGCATACACTCCCCCTAAATACAGAATTCTCAATTCAGAATTCTTCCCCTGAACAGAAGGAATGAATTCAGGCAATATTCTCCCCCTTTGCCATCAACAAATAGGAGGGAAAGTGAGTTCAGCTGACTGGCATGCTTAGCAAGTAGTTCAGAAATTAAGCAACTAAAGCACAGAACCTTCAGTCATATGAACTGAGAAACGGCTTAGAAATTGAAATCCTGGTTTAAAGGTTATAAAAATGAGAGTTCATGCACTACAGTCATTGGATAAGGTAGATGTGTATGATAAAACAATAAACCAGAGTCATATTTACATGAGAGATTCAGTTTTAGAATATCTTACTTTCATAGACTCAGTAAAATGTGTTAAGAGAAACCATGTCATGTATTGAAATTAAACAATTGACATCCATGAAATTTCTTTGAAGGAACAGTATTTTCAATAGTATTTCATTTAGAGCATTCAGGTACCAAAAGTCTTTTTGCGTAAGGGTATACGTTTCTCAGACGCCAATACCCCTAGATACTCAACATGATGGACCATCTTGCCTATGATCAAACTCAATAGAATTGATTGACACCTTTTTGTGTGAGGGTACACGTTTATTAGACGCCAGTTACCCCCAAGTACTCAGTGAAAATAACCTACTGTTTTGATCATTTTATACAGAGATAGTTGATACACCTCATGACATGAGTGGTGTCCAGTTCTTTGATGGATCACTCAGTTTCTCAGTGATTTACCAGTCATTGCTCTGTCAATGTTATTTTTCAAATAATTTTCAATATTTTTTAATATCTTTCTTAGCTGCCCTTTATTTGTTTCAGAATGACTTGTTTAAGGACAATACACCTACTTAGCTTCTCTAACATGATTTCAGATGAGTTTTCAGATTTCAGATATAATTCGCTTTGTCTGACATGAAATAAGATAAGGGTTGAGAGGTTTATCAATTTTCAGCATCCTTATTTACGGATTGTAGTCTTTCAACTCTAAAGATTATAAATTTAAACCATTAAGTCAGTCTTTAAGCAATTAAAGTTCCTATAAGAGAAGAAGTCTGTTTTCTATTGCTTAATATTAGAACTGACTAAAAGATTGCCATACTGTCAGACTTAACTCTGAATTATATGCAATACTCCCCTTGTCTATGTGCATGTGATCTTGCAGATGTGGACTGAACAAATGATTTTGAAAATCATGCTTACTCAGACTATCTTATCGTGCAGTATGACCCATGGTACTAGGCAGAGAACCTGGTCATAAAGACCATCTCACACATAGTAAGAACCTCCAGACAGATTTCCCTGCCCTTTGGTAGCTTACTATTGGATATACCAGGGTAATGCAAGGAGATGCAGTGCAATACAATCATGCAGAAATATAGACATATCATGCATCTAGACTATATATGCAATGATGATCATGAGTGCAATAAAACATATGAGAGTCATGAATTATCATAAGTCTGTTGCACAATGTTTATTCAATCTATCAACAGCAAGTCCAAATCAGAAGTTTATTCAAAGCAGCTCAAAAGTTTTATTCAAGTCAACAAAGAGTTCATTCATTATGCTGAAATTTACACAAGCCAAGTTCTCTTCTAAAAAATTTAAAATTTTCATTTCCAAGTGGCTTAGTAAAGATATCAGCAACTTGTTTGTCTGTTTCAATGAAGTCCAGTTCAATTTCCCTTTTGTTCATAGCATCTCTTAGAAAATGATGTTTTATTTCTATGTGTTTAGTCCTAGAATGATGAACATGATTTTTATCAAGGCATATGGCACTAGTATTATCACATAGAATTGGAATACATTCTAGTTTTATCTGATAATCATCTAGTTGGTGCTTAATCCAAAGTACTTGGGCAGCACAATTACCTGCTGCAACATATTCAGCTTCAGTTGTAGACAATGCTACAGTGTGTTGCTTCTTAGATGCCCAAGATACTAGACAGCCACCAAGGAATTGACAATAGCCACTAGTGCTTTTTCTATCTACTCGACACCCAGCATAATCAGCATCAGTGTAAGCTAGAAGCTCTAACTCACACCTAGCAGCATACCATAATCCTAGCTCTTGGGTGCCTAGCAGATATCTAAAAATCCTTTTCACTGCTTTAAAATGATTTTCTTTAGGACTGGCCTGAAACCTAGCACATAATCCTACAGCGAATTGAATATCAGGCCTAGATGCTGTTAAGTAGAGAAGGGATCCGATCATACCTCTGTATAACTTTTGGTCAAATGGGTTACCTTTAGTGTCTTCATCCAAGCTTGTAGAGGTACCCATTGGAGAAGCTATCTCTTTAAGGTTATCCATCTTGTATTTCTTGAGTAGATCCCTTGTGTACTTGGACTGAGCTATAAACATTCCATCCTTTGTTTGTGTAACCTGCAGTCCAAGAAATAATTTGAGCTCACCCATTGAGCTCATTTCAAACTCATTAGTCATTGTTTTAGAAAATTCCTCACACAATTTGGGGTTAGTTGACCCAAAAATGATATCATCCACATAAATCTGTACAATAAGAATTTCAGAATGACTCACCTTTGTAAACAAAGTCTGATCAACTACTCCTCTAGTGAAATTTTGATCAGTGAGAAACTTGCTCAACCTGTCGTACCAAGCTCTGGGAGCTTGCTTAAGACCATAGAGAGCTTTATTTAATTTGTAAACATGATTAGGGAAATCTAGACATTCAAACCCAGGGGGCTGTCTAACATAGACATCCTCATTAATTTTCCCATTCAAGAATGTAGATTTTACATCCATCTGTTGGAGGATTATACCTAGGGAACATGCATAAGCTAATAAAATTCTAACAGCTTCTAATCTGGCTACAGGGGCAAATGACTCTTCAAAGTCAATACCAAACTCCTGGTTGTACCCCTGAGCAACAAGTCTGGCTTTATTTTTAATAATATTCCCTGATTCATCAGATTTATTCCTGAAAACCCACCTAGTCCCTATGACTGTTCCATGATCAGGAGGTGGGACCAAGTGCCACACCTTGTTCCTGTCGAACTGATTAAGCTCCTCATGCATTGCATTAATCCAATGCATATCCTTGAGGGCACAGTCAATGGACTTGGGTTCAATTTGAGAGACAAGAGCATATGCATTTAATTCATCCTGAATTCTAAAGTGACCTCTAGTTCTAGGGGGATCATTCAGATTGCCAATGACATTATTCACAGGGTGATCTTTAAGATATCTAATATTAACAATATGAGTTTCAGGAATTTCACTTACCTCCCCCTGAACTTCAGGTTCTTCTTCATTTTGCTCTTCTTTATCTTCCTCACCATCAGACTGGTCTGCAGAGTTTTCATCTTTCAAAATGTTCCCATCTTCGTTCCTACAATAACCATGGTTAGTTTCCATCAAGGTTTCATCAAAGATAATGTGTGGAGATTCTTCAACAATTTTTGAGTTTAAATTGAACACTCTATAAGCCCGGGTGTTTTCAGAATAACCGAGGAAGATTCCTGGTTCACCTTTTGGCTCAAATCTATCAAGGTCCCTCTTGTCATTTATATGTATAAAACATTTACAACCAAAAACCTTGAAGTGGGCGATTGAAGGTTTCTTACCTCTCAAAATCTCATAAGGGGTTTTCTGGGTGGAAGATCTTACCATTGCCCTGTTAATTACATAACAGGCTGTGTTGACTGCTTCAGCCCAGAATTTTCTTGGCAGTTGACCTTCAACTAAGAGAGTTCGGCCCATTTCCACTAGAGTTCTGTTCCTCCTCTCGACAACACCATTCTGCTCAGGTGTCCTGGGTGAGGAGAACTTATGATGAATCCCACTTGACCTGCAAAATTCTTCAAAGTGTGAGTTTTCAAACTCACCTCCATGATCAGTCAAAATATTTTTAATTTTCTGATTTATTCTTATACAGAACTCCTGAAATTCTGAGAATGCATCATTCTTATGTGACAGAAAAAATACCCAAGTATACCTAGAAAAATCATCTACTAAGACAAACCCATACCTCTTCCCTGATAAACTGACAGACCTGGTTGGCCCAAATAGGTCCATGTGTATCAGTTCATAAGGTTTAGTGGATAGGTTTTCTGTCCTAGATTTGAATGATTTTCTAGTCAACTTGGACTGAATGCATGCGTTACAAAATTTATCGTCATTTTTAAAAGAGACTTCAGGGAGTCCTCTAACCATGCTATGCTTGTTTAGTTTATGCAAAATAGTATAACTAGCATGGCCTAACCTACGATGCCATAAAAATGCTAAATCTTCTCTATTGGCAGTAAGACATAGGTTAGAATGCTGAATATCATCTAGATCTATCATGTATGTGTTATTTATTCTTTTTCCAGAGAATTTTACAATTTATGAATCAGGTTCAAAAACCTTGCAGCATTGAGAATCAAATAAAACCTTATGACCCTTATCACACAACTGGCTGATACTAAGTAAATTGTAAGCTAACCCTTCAACCAACATAACATCATCAATGCAGCAGGTAGAACACTTACCTACCTTACCTGATCCAATGATCCTACCCTTTGTGTTGCTTCCAAAGGTGACAAGGCCTCCTAGCTTTTCAGTTAGCATGCAAAACTTGGCCTTATCTCCTGTCATATGCCTGGAGCAGCCACTGTCCAAGTACCACAAGTTGCTCTTGGCTGCTAGGCATACCTGCACACACAATTAGGGCAAAGAGTTTGGAACCCAAGTCTGATTGGGCTCCAATGCAGATGAAGTGCAAGTAAAGAAAGAGAGCATGGTTTTGGGAATCCACATTTGTTTGAAGCAGTTCTGTTCAGTGGATTTTCCAGATTTCTTTTTGTTTTACTTTTTCTTGTTGACTTTCTTCTTATTTGCACCAACAAAGTTATTCACAGATTTGTTGTTATTGTGCCAATGCTTCGGCCAGGTTGCATTCATAAAGTTTTGGCCATAGTAGTTCCTGGACTGGCTGTGGAAATGTTGGTAATTCCTAGGCATCCGACTACCATACCAATTTTCCCAATTTCTGACATAGGGTCTGTAAAAGTGTGTAGGTTGATGAACATACCCTGTGTGCATCCCTTGAGTTCTAGTCCACCCACACCCATTAGGATAGATTGGCTGTGTGGGGTAGTAGGACTGAACTCTAGGTGGATTGAATTTGTTGGGCTGACTTCTGAAAATATTTTGTCTTCCCTGCACCCTTGACCCTGCTGACCTACTCATAGGTTTTGGTTGGGTCCTTTTCTGTGATGAAGGTGGTGAAGACTTTTTGGCATTGACATGTGTTTTGTTTACCTGAGCAGGTTGGCCCCTAACCTTGGGTTGAGCACTAGAGCTAGGTTTGGAAGTCCCAATTCTACTAGGCTCACCTACTTTCTGTTTGCCCTTCTCCTCTGCATTTAGCCTTTTCAGATTCAAATTTGTCTTTACAGCATTATTACAATTCATGTTGATCAGAGGTCCTTTCTCCTTTTGTGCAACAAAGGAAATAGTTTTCATTCCAAAGCTTTTAGTTGCACTAGAGTTGAATCCTAGGCCCTCTCTTCTGAAATTTACCTTTGACCCCAATAATGCATCTAAGTTTTCAGATCCTTGGGTCATTTTCTCAATTGTTTTTAGCTTATCCTCATTATCTTTCTGAACTTCATCAATAGATTTTTTCAACTCATTATTCACATTGAGGACAGCTTCATATTTTTCAGAAACAATCTTTATCTCATTTTCATAATTCTGAATTTTCAGTTTCCATGCATCAATTTCATTGTCTAATCTCACATTTTCTTCTTTAGAAATTTTCAGTTCTTTATTGATTTCTTCAAATTCAGAACATGTGAGTTTCAGCTTACTGTTCTCAGTTTCTAAGCAGGCAATTTTATCAGACAATGAAGTATCATTTTGCATGATTTTAATTTTTCTTCGTAGATGCCTGTTTTCTTTTCTGACCTCATCTACTCTATCAGTAAGTTCATCATAAGCAACCATCCAATCAGTAATAGTAAAATTTTCATAGCGAGAGGATACCTCATCAGATTCTTCCTCTCTATCTTCTGAGCTGGTTGCCATGAGACAGATTGGCTTCTCAGCTTCAACTTCACTGTCCGAAGTGACGCTCAAAGATCCCTCGTCCTCATCACTCCAGGTACTCACCATAGCTTTCCCTTTTGTGTTCTTCTTCTTGGACTTGTCCTTGAGGTTCTGATTTGTCGGACATTCAGCTTTAAAGTGACCCGCCTTCCTGCATTGATAGCAAACATTAGTTTCAGCTTTCTTTACAGGGTTTGATTTATACCTTGTGTCTCGGCGGTCACTGTTGTGATTTCTTCGGCTGAATCTTCTTCCTTCCTTCTTGAGAAATCTCCGGAATTCCCTAGTAATCATGACAACATCAGCATTTGCCACTTCTTCTTCAGACAAGCTCTCTTCAGTTGATGATCCGTTGGGGCTGGATCGACTGGATCTGCTAGCACTAGCCTTCAGAGCTATAGGCTTCCTCTTTCTGTCAGCCTCCTCTATCTTCGGCATATTCATCTCATAAGCCATTAGAGATCCGATCAGCTCATCTGCCTTAGTATTGTGCAGATCTCTTGACTCTTCCATAACTGTGGCCTTGGTGTGCCAAATTGGAGTCAAGGATCGCAAGATCTTCCTAACTACATCATACTCAGAATACTTTTTCCCGAAGCATCTGAGACCATTTGTGATAATAGTCAGCCGAGCATACATTTCTTTGATCGTCTCATTAGGCTTCATCTATAAAGCTTCGTATTCTGAAACAAGTAGATTAGTCTTAGTCTCTCTGACTTGTGAAGTCCCCTCATAGATGACTTCAAGTGCATCCCACATTTCCTTCGCTGAGGAGCAGGCAGATATTCGTGAGAACTCGGTGGGATGCAGAGAGCACTGGATTGCATTGATTGCACTCCAGTTGAGCGTGGACCTTCTAATTTCCTCCTTGGTCCATACATCTTCATTTGGGGACAGCTCGAAAGGTCCATTGCTAACCACCTTCCAAATTTCATAATCTTTAGCCCTCAAGAATACCTGCATACAGTGCTTCCAATATGCGTAGTTGGTTCCATCGAAGTACGGGGGATTGGATGTGGAGTGTCCTTCAGCTATCATCCCTCTTCCGTCCATCTGTGCTTATCCTCTTCGGGCGGTAAGTCCCTGTAGAAGAGTCTAGCTCTGATACCAAGTGTTGAAGTTAGATGGAAGGCTCTATCACCACAGGAAGTGGATCTAGAGGGGGGGGTGAATAGATCAACTGGCTATTTAAAAATTAGGCCTAGAATCAAATGCGGAATTAGAAGAACACTAAAAGAACACAGCCAATGCACCGAATGAAACACACAAGATCTGCTGAACAAGCAATCAAACACACGAGAGGCACAAAGACTTTTAGGTGGTTCGGTCAATCCGACCTACGTCCACCCCACATTCAACTCAAACGTGGATTACTGCTGATACACAGCTTCAATCTGCTGGGCACTACAGCTTTCCAACAACGGCTGGGGCTTACAGCTTATCCCGACCAGAGGAACACCCTCTGTAACAGCTGAGCTTCACAGCTTGCTCTGCTGGGCACTACAGCTTATCCGACCAGAGGAAACACCTCTGCAACCCGCTGCCTCACAGCTTGAAACCGCTGACTAACAGCTTGATCGAACAAGAGTTTTTCAAAGAGAAAATAGCAAGACTGAAAATAAACAAAACACACAATGGAATAGAAGAAAACCAAAACGACTGTAGCTCAAAGTTGAGCAATGTCAGCTCTGGTAACTGGACCAAGAGACTGATTCACAAGCTCTCATATAACTCTCTCAACTCATTTCTTCTCTCTTTCTTCTTCTCTCCTTTTCTTCTTCTCTGCTTTTCTTCCTCTCATAGTGGATTTCAGTGGCTGCTGCTTCAGACTGGATGTATAGACTTCACCAACTTCGATCAGCCTTTACAGAAGATGAAGACTGCTATATATAACAGCAGCAGGTGGATAAGGGCGCGTGGCTTCCATAGTTCCCGCCCAAGTGAATTCGCCAGATTCGAGACAATTCCATCCACATGTCAGCATCTGCACACCTCGTCCTCCTGGGATCACGAGCCATGTCAGCAATCTCAGTAGAGAATCCCTGTCAGACAGAGTATCGGATGATCAGATTAAATAACAACTCTGTATAGACTTATCAGAAGAACTACGTTGTATAGACTTCATATAAGTGAAAGCTATGTACAGACTTGCTGTATGAAGCAACCGCTGTACAGACTTAGGTGATATGAAGACTCTCCATATCCCCGGGCTTGAGCCTGACTCGGGGTTCCGTGACCTTACAGCGGCTCATACAGCCTTTGTGGGCACCGCTGGCTTGGACCACTCTCGGCCGCCCTCGAGGTCGGATGGCAAAGCCCCTCGGCGTTCTTTCCGGCGCTCCAACTCCACTTCCTCCTCGCGTGATCGTCAGTGCATGTTTGAGGATGCTGCTCTTCCTCCCCGTCATTCTCTTCGGATCCAGTCTTCTACGATGGCGCCCCCGCCGCCGGCCATCCCTTCCTTCACGGAGGTGCCCGATACCGACGGTTTGGAGGTTGATCCTCTTGATTGGCCTTCAGCTTCGGGTCGTCAGCGCGGTGTCCGTTCTGTGTTCTCCTCCGACTCTGAAGGGGTCTTCGACGAAGACTCCTATTTGTAGGGGCTATGTTTCTTCTGTGGGTCCTTGGGCTTTTGTTTCTGCCCGTGCTTGGGTCCTCTTGGTTTTCCTTTTATGCTTCCTTCGGCCTTTGGCCTTGTTCGCCTCCTGCCCCTCTTCGGGCGTTCCCCCTCCCCTCTTTCTGTACCCCTTTCTTTTACTGCTTTCTTATATATGAAAATCGCTTGCCTGGTGGCCGGGATAGTGTTTTCATCTTCTTCCGCAATGAAGAGATGAACCCCCTCTCCCGTCTCCCCCCTTGCAAGTATCAACTTTAGTTAAAAAAAGACTGTCAATGTATAGACTAAGTGAAGATCAATGCAATGTACATACTTCGCAAATGAAGATGCAATGTGTAGACTTCATGAATGAAGATGAAATGTGTAGACTTCAGTGAGAAGATGCACTGTGTAGACTTCAGTACTGATGCACGATGTACATAGTTCATGAGACTCGAATGAAGACTAGCGATGTATAGACTTCACGACTGATGAATGCAATGTACAGACTTTGCAAGATGTGAAGGAGTTGAGTGTATAGACTTCACGATGTGAAGACTTGTCAACAAATGACTGTACAGACTTGAGGTGAAGACCTATGTATAGACTTTCTAAAGGAACGGTTGTATAGACTTGAAGCAATGGAAAACATCGACTGTATAGACTTTGAACTGCAACGTAGGTAAAAGAATCGATGTATAGACTTCAAAGCTGAACGTAGGTAAATAACCCAATGTGCAGACTTTGAATCGCAACGAAGGAACAGATGCCAATGTCCAGACTTTGGCAACAGCGATGTACAGACTTGGCCAAACAGTCCAATGTATGGACTTGAGTCATGGAGGCCAAAGTACAGACTTTACCTCGTGCAAGCTACAGTGAATGAATGTATAGACTTCAAACACCTCTTGAGCTCTGCATAGACTTTGCAGTCAACAGGCGATGTATAGACTTTGGAGTCTGAGACCAATGTATAGACTTTGTAAAACAGAAGCCTGTATAGACTTGGAAGATCAAGACGCTAAGGAAGACGGACTTGGAAGATCAAGACGCTAAGGAAGACGGTCATTGTACAGACTTAGTAAAACAGAAGCTTGTATGGACTTGGAAGATCAAGACGCTAAGGAAGATGGTCATTGTACAGACTTAGATGCCATTGACAAATGCATGCTACAGTCCAATTTGTGGACTTACATGAGACGCTCATTGAGACGCTCAATGTACAGACTTCGCCTGACACTGTCCAATGTACAGACTTTACCTTAGACTCTAAATGAGACGGACAGTGTATAGACTTAGCCAATGCAATGAGTTGACGCAGTCCAATGTACAGACTTTCAAGCCTGAAGGCCAATGTGTGGACTTGCATGAGACGCTCATTGAGACGCTCAATGTACAGACTTCGCCTTAGACTCTAAATGAGATGGACAGTGTATAGACTATGCAATGCACTGTGGATGTATGGACTTTGCAGTCAACGGGCAATGTGTAAACTATGCACAACCAGATAAGTCGACTCATGAGAACAGGGGGTCGACCCATGACAATGTATACACTTTGCAATTGACAGGCAATGTACACACTTGCTAGGATGCTGCAATAGACACGGACAGTGTACAGACTTACTTTACTGAAGCAATGTATATACTTTGAGACTTTGAGTGTGTGTTCAGTGTGAAAACAAGATAAAATGCATATAACACACAGACAATCTGATAAAAGTAATTTCATCAAAACATAAACAGTGTTGCCAATCAATCAAAACAATGTGTTGCCATATGAAGTAAAGTTACATGTCAACACCATCAACATAGAGGAGTCACAACAGGCAGAGTTGAAGAAGTAATTGCAAGAATTGGTAGACAAGGGTTTCATTCGACCAAGTGTTTCACCATGGGGAGCCCCAGTCCTGTTTGTGAAAAAGAAGGATGGGTCACTTTGACTCTGTATTGACTATCAAAAGCTCAATCAGGTAACTATGAAGAACTGCTATCCTTTGCCACACATGGATGATCTCTTCAATCAGTTGCAAGGTGCTACTGTGTTCTCGAAGATTGATTTGTGTTTAGGATATCATCAGCTGCGGATCAAAGAGGAGGATACTAAAAAGACAGCTTTCCAAACCAGATATGGGCACTATGAAATCCTGATTTTACCCTTTGGTCTAACGAATGCCTCTACAGCATTTATGGACCTAATAAATCTGGTGTTTAAGCCCTATTTGGATAGCTTTGTGGTTATGTTTATTGATGATGTGTTGATCTATTCTCCAGATGAAGTGTCTCACATGGAGCACTTGAGGATTGCTTTGGAGACTCTTCGAGGGCACAAGCTATATGTTAAGTTTAGCAAGTGGGACTTCTGGCTCAAGGAGGTTCAATTTCTTGGCCACGTGATATCTGGTAATGGCGTAGCGGTTGACCCAACAAAAGTCCAAGCTGTGTTAGAATGGGAGGCTCCAAAGACTCCCACTGAAATTCGAAGTTTCTTAGGGTTTGCCGGTTATTACAAGAAGTTCATTAAAGGTTTTACTTTGATTTCTGCACCTTTAACTAAGTTAACAAGGAAGGGAGTGAAGTTCGTCTGGACCGAAGAGTGTGAGCAAGGCTTCCAAGAGTTGAAGAAATGTTTGACATCAGCCCCACTTTTGATCCTACCAAATAGCATCGACATGTTCACCCTCTACACAGATGCTTCAAGGATCGGAATTTGTTGTGTCCTAATGTAGAATGATAGGGTTGTGGCATATGCTTCCAGACAATTGAAGGAGCATGTGAAGAATTACCCTACGCATGACTTGGAATTGGCCGCGGTGATTCATGCACTGAAAATCTGGAGACATTACTTATATGGAGTTAAGTTTGAAGTCTTCACAGACCACCAGAGTCTCAAGTATTTATTTTCTTAGAAGGAGCTGAACTTGCGCCAGAGATGATGGGTCGAATTTCTAAAGGATTATGATTTTGAGCTGCTATATCACCCTGGAAAGGTAAATGTGGTAGCCGATGCCCTTAGTCGGAAGAGGATCTTATTACTGCAAGATTGGAAGATGATCGAGGATGCTGTGTGTTCCATGACATCGATTGAGCCTCAGCTTTGCAAAGTTTTTGTTGCTCAGTTGTCCCTCAGGTCAACAGTTATGGATTGTGTTGTAGAAGCTCAGCGACATGATCCCCAGTTGCAAGGAATGATTGGCAAGCCAGGTATTGCTCATGATGAGGAAGGTGCTATCAGATTTCAGCATAGGGTTTGTGTGCCAGATGTGGCTGAACTAAAAAATGAAGTGTTGGAGGAAGCTCACAAGTCAAAGTTCTCCATTCACCGTGGTAGTAGCAAGATGTACCAAGATTTGAAGCGAACATTTTGGTGGCAAGATATAAAGAAGGATGTGGCTGAGTTTGTGGCCAGATGTTTGATTTGTCAACAAGTGAAAGTTGAGAATCAAAGACCGTCTGGCTTGATGCAAAGGATTGAAATACCTCAATGGAAATGGGAGAATATCACCATGGATTTTGTCATAGGTTTGCCCAAGTCCTTCAGAGGCAACGATTCCATCTGGGTAATTGTGGATCGATTCTCAAAGACCGCATATTTTCTGGCCGTGAAGAAGAAGCAGTCGTGGAAAGTCTGGCACGTTTGTATGTTGAAAACACTGTCAGATTACATGGAGTTCAGAAGTCCATAATTTCAGACCGAGATCCTCACTTCACATCAAGGCTTTGGCAAGAATTACAAAATGCCTTTGGGTCTCAGTTGAGGCTTAGTTCAGCTTATCATCCCCAGACGGATGGCCAGTCTGAGAGGACGATTCAGACATTGGAAGATATGTTGAGAACTTGCATTCTTGACTGGAGAGGAGATTGGGAGCATCACCTACCTTTAGTGGAGTTTGCTTACAATAATAGCTTCCACGCAAGTATAGGTATGGCTCCATTTGAAGTCTTGTATGGAAGACCGTGCAGGTCTCCTCTATGTTGGGAAGAGGTTGGTAACAGATAGTTAGTCGGACCTGAAGTAGTACAAGAAACGTCTGAGAAAATTCAGCTGATCCAGCAGAGACTGAAAGCAGTGCAAGATCGGCAAAAGAGTTATGCGGATGTCAAAAGGAAAGATTTGGTTTTCAAGGTTGGCGAACATGTATTCCTCAAGGTGTCACCTACCAAGGGAGTGGCGAGATTTGACAAGCAAGGGAAGCTGCACCCGAGATTTATCAGACCTTTCGAGATTTTGGATCGAGTGGGTAACATGGCATATCGGTTAGCACTACCTCCATATATGGTAGCTATCCATCCGGTGTTTCACGTATCTATGCTCAGAAAATATGTTCATGATCCGTCACACATCATTAATTATGAAGATTTAAAGTTCCAACCGGATCTATCATTTGAGGAGCAACCAGTCAAGATCTTGGATCGTAAGGAGCAGATTCTCAGATCGAAGACTATCCCAGTGGTGAAGGTTCTATGGAGAAATTTTTCTCAAGAGGAAGCAACATAGGAGCTTGAAGGCGAGATGAAGAAGAAATATCCCCATCTGTTCGGTATGTGCTTTACTGCAAACTTCGAGGATGAAGTTTCTCTTAAGGGAGAGAGGGTGTAGTGCCCGGTATTTTCTCAAAAAATTATAAAATATTTCTGCTATTTAATTTGATAAAAATATGTGTTTAGTGCATGTTTTATTACATTCACTACTAAATAAATAAATAAAATAGATAATGCATTAAGTATAAGTTTTTTGATAATTATAGATTTAGAATTTTGAACAATTAAAATTTTGTAAGTTAATTGTTAACATAAGCCCTTTTTATACTATATCCATTCACTAGTAGAACACATAAGGGCATAGACACAAATTCTTATAGTTTAGGATAGACTATGACCCAACATATTTACTATTCATTTTCACACTTTTTACTATTCACTTATTTTTAAGGTCAAATATTTATTTGATAATTTTTCATGGTAGAGTAAATCGAGGTGGTTAATGGGTAACAAGTAGGTTTTCCTAATCATTTTTACCTTGTGAGATATTAATTTTTAAAATGGGCCATGAATAGTGTCCTCCGTATACCCTTCATGTGATTGACATTCGAATGGCAAACACTTGCCCGCGGAGGTTTCATAATAATGTCCTACCATTAGATTTGGGTACATCTGAAGCAATGGTTAGGATTTAGATCTATGAAATGGTTTTGGCTTTATATAAGAGTGTGCTTGGAGGATTAGGACAATTCTTGTATCTTTTTTTTATTCTTCTTTTCTTCCCTGCAAACCGTAGCAAGCCACTCCTTGTTTTGAGAAGGGGTTGTGAGTGCCCTTATTGCTGGGAGTAAGAGGATTAGAAGGGAGATTGTGTGAGGGTCTTCGTAGAGACTTCTAGACGATCATCGTGCTACCGTGGGCGCGATTCGACGAGGGGATTCATCGGGAGGTGTCTCTCGATTTATGGTTTTTCATTGATAAGGCAAGTTCTAAGGTTCAAATTGTCCCTTTTACATGTTATAACTGCTTTCAGAGGATCTAGGTTTAAAGAAGTATGCATCATCGTAAATTAGATTTCATGTCATTGCTTTGGTTTTATTCCAAAATTCTATTCTCATTTTAACCGGTACTACGTGTTGTATGCCAAGATATCCATGCAAGTTTATTTTCAAATTTCTTTATTTTTGTTGTGATTTATATAATTCAATGAGTTTAGGTTATAAAGAAACCTATAAAGAGCCTAAACCAAGTCTATAGTATTACTCTTTTAACGTTTTTAATCGATTACTGATTTTTATAGATGTTCGTCGCGTTTTAAGCGGAAACAGGGTCACCGTATATGAGGGTTGGGTCGACGCAGCCCCCCTTGTCTGTGTGTTCCGTCCAGAGTTTCCAACAACCTGAAAAAGTATTGAAGGGCCATTTTAATTCATAAAATTTTAAAAAATTAGAAAACGGTAGATGACTAAGTTGGTAACTTGCTGTAAAATATTCATGGTTAGAAAAATTCTATACTCATAGTTATGACTTGTTTTATACACATATGTAGTTTAAAAATAAACCTATTTTCTAAATTTCAGCAACCAAGAAAAAATAACTTTTAAGAGGCCAATATAACTAATAAAAATATGAAAAAATAAGAAATTGGTAGATGGCTAAGTTGATAACTTCCTGTAAAAATTTTATGATCAGAAAAATTCTGTACTCGTACTTATGATTTGTTTTACACGTATGTGTAGTTTAAAATAAACTTATTTTCTAAATTTCAAAAACCAAGAAAAAATGGGTTTTAAGAGGCCAATATAATTCAGAAAAATCTAAAAAAATAGAAAATGATAGATGGCTACGTTGGTAACTTTCTGTAAAACTTTTATAGTCAGAAAAATTTTGTATTCTTACTTATGACTTTTTTTACACGTATGTGTAGTTAAAAATAAACACATTTTTTAATTTCCAACAACCATGAAAAAATAAGTTTTGGGAGACTAAACTAATTCATAAAAATCTGAAAAATTAGAAAATGTTAAAGAACCAAGTTATTAACTTGTTGTAAAAAATTTAGGTTCATTAAAATTGTACATATTTTATTTAACCTAGGTTGACTTGGCCTTCTAGACAGATCGACCTAACCTTCTGACAATCTGTATTCTGTCTCAATTTTCCAAAACTCTGAAAATAAGGTATTTTGACATGCAAATTGGATTCAGAAAAATCTAAAAAATTAGAAAATGATAGATGACTAAGTTGGTAACTTGATGTAAAAATTTAATGATTAGAAAAATTCTGTACTTCAAATTATTACTTGATTTATACGCATGTGTAGCATAAAAATAAACATGTTTCATAAATTTCAGAAACTAAGGAAAATGGAGTTTTGAAAGGCTACGGTGATTCTTAAAAATCAAAAAAATTAGAAAATGATAAAGAACCAAGTTGGTAACTTCATGTAAAAATTTTGTGTTCATTAAAATCTGTGCTTATGAGTATGAATTATTTTACTCGCATATGTGGCTTAGATATACGCCTATTTTCTGTTTCCCGAATCTGAAACATATTGTATTCATGAAGTCTTTGAAAAAAAATATTTTTTTGTAATTGTGGAGTTTTACAAAAATGTGATTTAAAAGTTATTTTGTGAAAGGTATGTAATATACTATATGATTTTTCGGCGTACATATGTATATATGTAAAGCTATTATATAGACTATATGGACACTGCTGTCATAGAAGGGCGTGGAGCTAGACTTTAGAAATGCCCCTGTGGGGAGGCTCAATCTGTTCTGACCTCGAGGGCACGAGGTGAAATCCTGGAGGTGGATAAGTTCTACTGGTTAAGGTGGGAAGGACTTTCCCCGGTTCTGCGCAGTTAACTAAGACTCATCTCCATTGCCTAGGGGAGTGAGTATCTGTTCTGTACTGACCTTCTAGTGGTGGTTGGTGCACTGTGTCTAAGCCATATATATCATCTGAAATTCTATCTCTGAATCTGAAAAGACATATGACTTCTGAAAATTCCAAAATTTTGTTCCGAAATCTGTTCAGTCATATGCAAATCTAGAAAATTCTATTTCTGTATCTGAAATTCTACAAAGACATATGACTTTTGAAATTGTGAAATTGTGAAATTCTGTTTAGGAAATATGTGCAATCATATGCCATTCTGAAAAGTTCTATTTTCTGAAAATCTGAATGGGTATTTGAGTTTTTGAAAGATTAAAGTATAATCATGTAAAGAGTTGTTTACTGCTGCAAAAGAAACTTGTTTTCTGTGCCCGGTAATCTGATTTCAGATTTTAGTATCTTTTGTTATTAATCCTTGAAGTATGTTAGTTGCGGATAAAAGGGAACGATTTGATTTTAGTAACTTACTGAGTCTATTCCTACACTCATACTTGCTAACCATTTTCAGGTGATTCTCTCGGTGAGGACAAGGAGTTAGCGCATAGTGAATCCGATCGAGAAAATTTGGTGTAGTCTTTAGAGATCTTTATTTTACATTTGAGGTGATTTGATATTAGAACATTTGAAAATTTGTAATAATGGATTATTGCAAGTAACTTTCTGCTTATTAGTTTGGACTATTGTGATTTTGAGAATGTGATTTAACTGATGGGAATGAGATTAATCTTTCGCTGATCTTGTATTCTCTTTATTTATGTAATTCATCAACCAATTCTATTTCTGTTGGGTTTTTCCCACTGTGGCATCCCTCCTAAATCTGATGAGAGTTGGAAACTGGACCGGATGTTAGGGCGGGGCGTTACAGGCAATGTTATCAGAGCCAACGGTTGAGAATTTACATAAGTAAACCATCAGTTAGGTCCATATCCCAAAAATCTCGGTAGTTCCACAAATTGGTAGAAAAAAATGAGAATAGATGAAGAAATAAATACACAAGGAATATATATATATGTAAGCTATCACTTTACTAAATTATTACTTTCTGAGGTTATGGCGTCTCGTGGTCGCCGTGCTGCTGCCGCTGCTCGAGAGGAGGAGCCTAGGAGAGATAGGGAAGAAGGTCAACAAGGATTGACTACGCCGCCACTGCCACCATTGGTTGACTATGGCGCATTTATGCAAGGATTGGTGCGAGTGATGCAAACTCTTAGACATTGATCCACACATTGGGTCGAATTCTGGACATCTATTTTGAATTGTGATGACACAAGAAGGAAGCCCTCAAAAGAAGCAGGGAAAGAGGCTAAGCTAGCAATGCCTTTCACCCACTGCTACTATATCCTTAGGGGCAAAGGAGAAGCCCATCAAATCTGGTAATGTAACATTACATTAATGTTTGACCAGATGTAACAACTATAGAGGGTCACTCAAATGCTAGGCTAGCCATTTGACCAAAATGATTATTCTGGCCCTCAAAAAAAGGAGTGCATAGAAGTTATAATTGGCCAAATACCAAGTCTTTTAACCCGTAGATCTGGCTCCTGGTAGATTTCACAGGGAAAGGATAGGAATATGTTCTGATACCTGACATAAAGGTCACGTCATGCTCCCAAGTTTTCTATACCTCACTTTCTACATATATAATCATGGAAGAATTCAGAAAGATGCTTGAGCAGAGTTGATTACTATCAAATAACACCCAATCAGTCCTAAACATGGGCTAATAGAGTGTTGCATTATTGAATAGATGTAGGTAGTGTGGCTATTGCAAGGCTATATGTAGACACTATAATCTTCTTAGACGTAGATGTAGTCCATCGAGAGACATAGCATTGCTGTGAAATAAATGGAAGCATGGCAAACACTAAGATATTTGTCTCTCTTTTAACAGATACCCCAAGTATTATTACTGCTGTAAAAGGAGAAAAGAAGAGAATGCCTCATGATTTTCACTAATAGATGAAAATCATGCAACAATAAAACAATCAACATCAGTTGACATAAACTAGACAGAAACTGACATCAATTTGTGACACAAAATACCCATAGCTAGATCTATTTAATAGCTATGATTTGGTGGATACTTTTACTTGCATGAGATTTTTATGGCAAGGTAGATCTATTTAATTTTTTTTCATGAATGACACCATGTGACATTCCTTACTGAAGTAAACAACTCCAGTAAATGTACACTATTAACCAAATATGAGCATATTTACTTGAAGCACCTGCTAGCTAGCAATATCCTGCATAGTAGAAGGAACCTCTCTTTTGTTTGTTCCCAATGGAGATCCTTCACCATTCTATGAGCCCATTTGTATTGGTAAATCCCCATGTGAGGAATTTGGAGTATCTATACTCTCATAAATATCCTAGACATGAATATAGTTAAGCTGTAATATTTTCTTTTCATCAACCATCCAGTAGGATGTGCCACAAATTTGATAAAGGATAGCATAATATGGTCTATGATCTTTCTCACAAAAATTGTGAGGAGTATCATCTAATAAAGAAAGCTAATTCCGAGTCATATATAAACAGATGGAAAACACAGACACATCTCTGCATCTGATCATGTATTTCCATTAACAAAATACATTAGCTTCTACAAACCTATGCTGCTGAGCATTCTTGAGCATATATTCAGAAAATATTTTTTGAAGATAATGAGCATGCAACCAGGTAGTAAGATGAGAACATCAAAGGTAATATTTTTCAAAAGTGAAAAAATGAAAGTGCAAAAGTAACATCAATAGATAAAAAAGGGAAATGGAAAGTAGAAATTAGGTAGCTCAAAATCACTAATATATAGCAAATCTATGAAATCACAAAGAAAGTAAATTTTGGTTCATGTATAGTCACATAGAAAAGTCAAGGGTCTAATCACATATTTCTATTAACAAAAGCTATTAGAACCTATAAAACATAGATAGATCCACCTGCAGTAAGAGCTGTTAGATCTTTTAGAAAATGAAGCCCCAATAATCCTGATTTACTGAGGCTTTCCCGTAATGGAGATGTCCCAGAAACAAAATCGCTCTCCAATGACCTGTAAAAAGAAGGATTAGTCACATCTATCTGATACATCTATAAAAAAACAAGAACTCCACATGGAGAGGATACTAAGTACACTGTTAGAAGATCTACTATTTTCTCATAGCCGGAGACAAATACCCAGAGCTTTCCCCAAATTTCCTTGCAAGCATGAAGAGTTATTTTCTGACAACAGTACCAACAAATGCACAGCCATATGTCGCATGAATATATAGATTCAATAGTCTATCCTGTAATTGACTAGATTCTGTAGAACAACATAACAATGAATAACATTAACAAAAGTAATGTATAATATATAGCAATGCAAGCACTACATTTTAGCTCATAAAACACTTGCAAATGAGATCCACTAAAGATATCCCAGACTCGCTATTTTCTTTTTGGGAAGCAAGACACACTATTTTTGTAAGAGAAATAGCAATACAACAAAAGTTGCAATTTTTCTATTAGTCAACTTCTGTTATATTCCCAAAACTGTAGGAAATCTTTTTTTAATCTGATAGAAACTATAACATAAATGAAGATTGGGCTTGAAAAATAATTAATTAATTTTAGTCCAGCAAAGAGCAAAGTTGCATGATGAAGGAAGAGTCCACACCGGAGGTGAGGAGGCGGAGGGGTGGAGGAGAAGATAGATGAAGAGTCCGCAGTGGAAGGGGGCCAAGGAGGCCTAAGGAGGCGGAGTGGTGGAGGAGAAGATGGATCGACGGCAGAGCATCCTGTACCTTCACAGTCTCGTAGGTGAGTAGGATTCGGTGGCATCAGGTTAGGAGTCGGTGCTAGTGCAGGGGCGACAATGAGTAATGCGGTGATGTAGCCGTAGATCAAGAGTGACAGGGCGGTGGTCGGGAAGCGTCACCCGACGTCGGTTGTAGCTAGGCTTTTTTTTACTGTAATAAACCATTTACCTTGAGTTGAGAAACCCATTAAGAACTGAGTGTACGTAACAAATACCAGAAAGCAAATGGCACTTTCCAACCAGAGGAATTACATAGAAAAGAAGAAAAGAAATGTAGAGGTCCGGTGCAAAATGACAGCACAATAACATAGGAACATGGTGAGACAGAAAAACCTGGGGAGAACCTACAACGTTGAACAAAACTCAGAGATCAAAAAGATATTCTCTCAAAGAAATTCTAGAAACAGGTAAAAAAGATACCTTAAGGAGGAAAAAAGGACAACATCCAACCGTAGAACGCACCAAACAAAAAAAAACTCAAGACTCCAGAGAGATCATCATCTCACAGAAAGCAGAACCAAATGTCATTACAGAAACACTATGATATCTTCATTAGCCTTTATGAAACTTCAAGATGTCTATACAAGCAACCAAAACCTTTCTAAAATCCTAGCCTTCTTCGCCACAAAATGGGATCCGCCGTTAGTACCACTTCATGCCAACCCAACCATCTTGCAAATTATACCATCACCAGACGATACACAACACCGTCGAGGATCCAAAAAGAACGCTAAAACTCCTGAGACTGGGAAGCGGTCCCGGCGTTGCTCTTCCCCTTCCCCTGCTTCTTCGGCAGCAGCGTCTGGTGGATATTAGGGAGAACCCCACCGCTGGCGATGGTCACTGCGCCGAGCAACCTGCTCAACTCCTCGTCATTCCTGACCGCTAGTTGGATGTGCCACGTCATGATCCTGTTCTTCTTCGCTGCGTTCCCCACTAGATCTAGCACCTCGGCGGTGAGGTACTCGAGGACGGTGGAGAGCTAGATGGGAGAGTCGATGCTGACGCGTTCGGCATAGCGACCGGTCTTGAGGAAGTGGGCGATCCGACCAACGGGGAACTGGAGGCCGGCCTTGTGGGAGCGAGAGACGGCCTTGGAGGCCTTGGGCCTGCCCCTGCCGCCCTTAGTGGAAGCCGCAGAGTGCATCCTTCTACTTTGGGACGACCGACAATGCAAAAACCCTAGAAATCGTCGGACTGCAACATGTGCACAGAGATGGTTACGCTCGAACTTTTCTTCTGCACGGTTGTAGCTAGGCTTTGCGGAGGTGGGCACAACAGATCTAAGGAAGGTCCGGCGGCTCCTGCGGGTGTTGAGGAATAGTGAGGGGGGAGAAGGGGCCAGGGAAGCGATGAGGCGGAGGAGTGGAGGAGAATTTGGAGGAAGATTAGTCCGCATCGGAGGTGAGGAGGTGTGTATGAGGAAGAGTCTGCGGTGGAAAGGGGGCTAGGGAGGGAGAGGAGGTGGCTGGAATGGTGAAGATGGATCGAGGAAGACTCCACGTTCTGCGGGAAAGAATTGGGGCGCGAGTGGTTACGTTACCGTTGGAAGATGCGACGGCAGGCGAAAAGTTTTTGGGACAGTTTGAATGAATTCTTATTTTTCTTCTATAATTATTTTGAGGCAATTTTAAAATGCCCCTATATATGGTTTTACATAAATAAGAAACTTAAAATAGTTTAAGGGCAATATTAAATATAAAATGCCTCTAATTATGATTATATTGAGGTAGTTTTAATAAATGTCTCTAAATAAATTACCCTTATATCTCTATTTTTTTGTAGTGTATTATCAATTCCCCTGCATGAGTAATTTGATTTGTGGTTGTGTTTATGCGTCACAGGAAATGACGACAAGGCATGGGATGCCAATTTAAAATGACGGTTGAGAGGTAGCCGTTAATTACCTAGCAAAGATGAAACAGAGTCCTTCTCTCTAGTCGCCAATTCCTTGAATGACGCCTTAATGGTGGTTGCCAATTCTGAAACAACGCCCCAGAGACGGATGCTATTTGAAGGAAAGCCAGTGCTAGCGCCAGAGTCCACCTAATGGAGGAAAGCTTATGGGAGGGGAAGGCCATCCCGAAAGAATCAGAGTTATCTCCGTTTACGCACTGTACATGCCATGGGAGCCGTGTGCCTATAAAAGCCCACAGAGTCACACGAGAAGGGGGGTTCTTCTGCCTCTTCTCTCCTCCTCCCTCTCTTCTTTTTCATCTCCCTCCTCTGTGTATCTTTCCATGCCCTTATTGTTCTGCACACACAATTTGTTTTAAGTTTTCTTCCTTCCCCCTCTCTCCTCCATAGATTCTCTCTCTCCCTCTCTCCTTTCTGTTTGCAGGTCGCGCCTCCCCTGTTTTGAACAGGGCTTCGCTTCTCCTCTCCGCGGCATCTTCTCCCTCCCTCGTCTCTCTCCGTTACTCTTTCTCTCCTCTCCCTGACCACCTCTGTCGACCGCTCCACCTCTACCTCTATCGCGCTGTGATCCTCTCGCTCCCTCACTCGTTCTCTCATCTCTCTCTCATCCTACCCCACACAAAGTAACCCCTTTGTCTGTTTCTCACCTCCCCTCTCTCTCTCTCTCTCTGTGTTTCTCACTTCACACACACACAAATGTAGTTTACATTTTCTTTATTACATTTATCTTCTTTTAACCCCTCATCCGCCATCTTCACCTTTCTCTATATCTCTCCTTCTCTTTCTTCCTTTCTCTCCCTACTCTTTTCTCTCTTTAAAATCTCCCTCTCATGGCGGCGTCTACATCAAGATGGGCGGTCCTCAAAGGTTCGTCAGTGTGGACTGTTGCGTCCCTCCAAGTGATTTTGATGATAACAAAACCCTGGACTTAGTTTCTATCTCGTGCCGTGTCAAAGTGATCAAGAGCGAGCACTGAACGTGTTTAAGGCCAGTTTGTGTAATGACAAATGCTCAAATGTTTTGAGCCTTCCAAATGCATAAACTAAGCTAAATCAAACCTAAAAATGAATGGATTAAATGATGACATAAAGCTCTTGTCATATGGATATGTTTCATTGGGCTACCAATCCATTTTTGCAGGTTTTCCAGAATTCGATCGACCAATGGGCATGGTTCGGTCGACCAATTTTTCCAGGATCAGAACTCTGTAAAAGTTATAGAGTTCGGTCAACCGATTGAGGATTTCGGTCGACCAAAATTGTCAGGGGTGAAAACTTACAGGTTTCTCAGAGTTCGGTCGACCGACCAGAGAATTTGGTAGACCAAACCCCTCGAGGCAACAATTGTTGACTTTTAAATTTCTCAACGTGGGAAGCCTTTCCTTTTGGATTCTTTAATCCCAAAACCACCAGACATGCCATGAATTGTGGATCTGTGTTTTGGCATGTCCCTTGAACACCCAAGTTGTATAAAAACATCTCTTTGGGCCAAGAAACCCTAATTACTTAAGGGAGATCAAAGGGGGTTGCCAAGGGAGAAAGAGGGTTGCAGGAAGAACTTTGTGAACAGTGTTTCATCCAAAAGTTCTCCATCCAAGATCAAGGCTTTTAAGATCAAACTGAGGCCATTCAAGTGAAAATCAAGTGGAGATTCAAGCTTCGATCAAAATCTGCATCACCTACTCAGGGGGCGCTTAAATCAGAGTTTTTCTTTTGTGTTTCTACTTCTAAATTCTTCAAGCTTCAAGTGTATGTTATTTGTAATCTATAAACATTCGTGTGTGTGTGGATCTACCCAGATCCGTGTGTGTGTGTCTTGTTTCCATCAGATTCATGTGTGCTTCGGTGCATTTGCACTTTCGTGGGAGTTCTTATCTCCTTACGAGTGTGTGTGTGTTTTGATCTTGTAACCATTTACAAGATAGTGTGTGAATCCTCATAGTTTGTGAGGGGTGGACGTAGGTTGCCGTCGTTGCATCCGAACCACCTAAAAGTCTTTGTGTCTTGTGTGGTTTGATCCGTCTCCTCTACCCCCATTCTGTGCCAGCATACATGCATATTACTTCTCTTGATTCTGTAGTTCAGATCGAGCATATTTTATCACGTTCACACTAATTCCTTGGTATATCAAAAAGTGGGTTCGGATTGACAAGGCAACCCTTGTCAAGAAGATAACACCTTGCGTGAGAAGAATCTTCAGATTTAAATCTCCGCCTTAGTACCAAAGATCCGCTGAGTGTGATAGATTTTGTTAGATCTAATAGTTTCTATAATAGATCTGAACTTCCTTGTTGCTATTCATTACATTTGTTTAAATCGGTTAAGATTTTATAAAATTTTGTAATCGTCCAATTCACCCCCCCTCTTGGGTGTCATTGATCACGAGACTTCAATTGTTATCAGAGCTAAGGCTCTACATTTTTCAGATCTAACGATCTAGAGTCAGATCCAGATCAATGGCCAACAAGGGGATGATGCCTGAGGGTCACTCCATCCACCGTCCTCCATACTTTGGCGGCTCGAATTACTCCTATTGGAAAAATAGAATACATATTTTTCTGAGAGCCCAAGAGTACGAGATCTGGAGGGTGGTGGAGAAGGGCCCATATGAGCTTTCCAAAAATGAAGACGAGTGGACCCCTGAGGATAAAAAATCCACAGTAAATTTTAATGCTATGAACATTATGCAATGTGCTATTCATCCTAACGAGCTTTCTCATGTATCCATGTGCAGTTCAGCAAAAGAAATGTGGGACAAGCTGCGGCTTATCTATGAAGGAACCTCCAAGGTCAAGGAGACCAAAGGCAACCTACTCGTCAGAGATTATGAGCTATTCAAAATGAAATCCGAAGAAACCATCTCTGAGATGTTCGCAAGACTGACTGAGATCACTAATGGTCTCAAGAGTCTTGGAAAGGAATAAACCAACTTCAAGCTCGTGAAGAAGGTGTTAAGATCTCTTCCACCCGCCTAGCACACAAAAGCCACAGTCATTGAAGATTCGAAGAATCTGTGCACACTCTCCTTGGCCGAGCTCATAGGGTCACTCATGACCTATGCGATAAACATCAAAAGAACTGCGGAGGAGGAATTTAAGAAGAAGAAAACCGTGGCCTTGAAAGCTAACCAGTCTTATGATGACTCCTAAGAAGAGGAGTCCAGCAAAGGGAGTAATGAAGAAGAAGACTTGGCTATGCTGACCCACCAAGTGAAGAAATTTTTGAGAAGAATGAAGAATTTCCAAGGAAATTTCATAAAGGGGCAAAGGAAGCCCGTTCAAACCAAGGGCGAGCCTAGAAAGCCTAACAATGTTATTTGCTATGAATGCAAGAAGCCCGAGCACATGAGAAGAGAGTGCCCAGATCTGAAAAGAAAATTCAAGAAAGAAAAATTCAGAAAATCAAAAGCCATGGTTGCCACATGGAGCGATGAAGAGGACGAACAGTCCGAAGAGGAGCTGCAAGAGCTCGTAGAAAGCTTGTGTCTTATGGCACATGAAGATGATTCAACTGAGATAAATTTTGACCCTAACTTTATCTCAAATTAACAATGGGAATCTGAGTATGAAAAGTTGTATATGAAATGCAAGAAAATCAGATCAGAAAATAAATCCCTCAAGAAAAAGATCGAAGATCTCACACATGAGGATTCTTCTATTAAGTTTAAAAAACTTGAGCAAGAATGGTTTGAACTAACAGAAGAAAAAGAAGTTTTGTCTCAAACAATTTCAGATATTGAAAAATCCAAAGAGGAATTATCATGCAAGATATCTAAAATAGGAAAAATTTCTGAGAACTTGAAAAGTGAAAAAGAAGTTCTGATATCCACAATTTCAAAACTTGAAAAGAAAAATGGGAGTTTAAATAAGGAAGTGGCTGACTTGCAGTCCACTTTAGCTAGGTTTGTTAAAGACAAACAAAACCTAGACAACATATTAGGAGTTAAGGTTAACTTCCAGAAAGAAGGTTTGGGGTACATTCCCCAAAATAAAAAATCTTTTGAGCACAATATCACTACTTCCTTTGTTCATGAAAAATAAAATAACTCTGCATCATGTTCACACTCCAAGCCAAAATATGCCCAACCTAAACCACGCCAATTCCAAAGGAGGTTCTCAAATGTTAATTGCTTTTACTGTGGTAGATTTGGTCATGTTGTTGCTAATTGTTGGTTCAAACAAAATTCACAAAGAAATCATGCTACTTGGATCAAGAAAAGATATGCACAGAATTGGACTAACACTCTCGGACCCAAATTAGTTTGGGTACCAAAAATAATTGCATGAGAATGTTGTATCTTGCAAATATGTCTTGAAGCCAGGGAGAGTAAATGGTACCTAGATAGCGGTTGCTCAAGGCATATGACAGGGGACAAGAAGGTGTTCTCAACGCCACAAGATAAGGATGGAGGCATAGTTGCCTTTGGAGGAAAAGACAAAGGTAAAATCATTGGGATCGGCAACATAGGTAAGAATTCTGAAACTCTTATCGAGAATGTGCTTTTGGTAAAGGGCTTAAATCACAATCTTTTAAGTATAAGCCAACTGTGTGACAAGGGTTTTAAAATTATTTTTGACGAAACTCATTGCATTGTCATGAATAAAATCACTAATGAAATAAAATTCATTGGAAAAAGGAACAACAATGTATATACCATTGATCTTGATGATGTTTCCGGTGATGATGTGTGCTTGGTAGCAAACAATCATGATAATACTTGGTTATGGCACCGAAGACTAGGTCATGCTAGTTTTAGAGTAATCTCCAAATTGTCTAGACATGACTTGGTGAATGGACTGCCAAAGTTAAAATTTGAAAGTGATAAAATATGTGAGGCTTGCACATAAGGCAAGCAAACATGCATCTCTTTCAAAAATAAGAATATTGTTTCTACCGCTCGGCCTCTAGAACTGCTGCATCTTGATCTATTTGGCCCTACTAGGACATCCAACCTAGGAGGCAAATCTTTTAGATTTGTTATTGTTGATGATTACTCCAGATTTACATGGGTGTTATTTTGAGCCAATAAAAGTGATGCATTTGATGGGGGTCTATGAACGATCTAGAGGGGGGTGAATAGATCAGTCACCCAATAAAATCTACTGCAACAGTTTCTAGTGCGGAAATAAAACAAATTGCTGTTGGACGGCAGAAATGTAAGAGAGAGCAGTCACAGAAATCCAACTATAGTAGATCTGAACTTAAATGGACCTAATCATGCATCTACAGCGTATAATGGAAATGATCATGATGCACAGCAGTTCACACGGCAATCACATAGGAGACAAGAAGTTTTTAAGGTGATTCGATCTCAACCCTGAGATCTACGTCCACCCCACACTCCAACCTGGAATGTGGCTTCAACCGCTGATTCACAGCTTCAACTGTTAGGCTGCACAGCTTGCCTACACCGCTGACTAACAGCTTGACCGCTGGGCATTACAGCTTTGCCAACCGCTGGGGACTACAGCTTAACCCGTCTAGAGGAATCCTCCTCTGCCCGCTGAGCAATACAGCTTAGCTCTGCTGACTAACAGCTTGAAAACAAGGTTTCAGAAAACAAAACAGAAATAAACGAAAAATAAGAAATCTCAAATGGAATGTAGCTCACAATGAGCAATCTTAGTTCTGGTATCTGAACCAAGAAACTGATGAACAATCATTCAGAGAAAGTCTCTCAGACTCCTCTCACTCAACTATCTTTTTCTCTTCTCTCTAGATCCTTTCTTTTCTTCTCTGCTGCACTCTCTCTTTTTCTTCTGTTCTCAATAGCACACACAGATCTTCTTGCACGATCGATTTCTCCAGATGAAGAAGTCTTCTATTTATAGCATCAGAGAGGTGGGCGTGTGTCCTCCACAATTCCCGCCCAGAGCGCCTTGACCACGTGGCAGCATTTCAGCTCACTGCGTTACACGTGTCATGATCCTGGCACATCCTTCATTCTTGGATCACGTGCCCTTCTTAATTTCTTCGAGCAGATATCCTGCAAAGGTTAGAGCACAGAGTTGGTTCGAGATTTGATCTAAGCTTTTACATACTTGATGCACATAATGCAGTATGCATATTAGAAAGTATGTACAATGAAGGTGAATGCACGGACATGCCACCAGAGAATGTATAGACTTTGTGTGCAATGTACAAGACGATATACAGACTTGCTGGCTTGTAATGCGATATGCATATAGGAAAGTATGCACATTAAAGATGAATGCTCAGGAATGCCATCAAGGAGTGTATGGACTTAGTGTGCATGCGACAATGATGTACAGACTTGCTGGTTGTGATGATGCATGAACTTAAACGCTCGTACCAGCAACGATTGTACAAACTTATGAATTAATGCACGAACTTAATTGCTAGTATCAACACAGGTTGTACAGACTTTGTGTACTTGTGTATGCAGGAGGCAACGTGATGCACTGACTTTGCATATGCATGAAGAACACTGGCTGTACTAACTTGGTCGAGTGAAACAACGGAGGCTGTACAGACTAGCCACCAAAGAATGTATAGACTTTTGATAAGAAAGATGCACACATGCACAATGAACACGGATGGACTGACTAAGCCACGAGCTGAGTTAACGGAGGTATAGACTTGCTCAGTCATCAGCTAATGGATGTATAGACTTGCTCAGTCATCAGACCAACCGTGTGCAAACTTAGTGTACGCATGAAACAAACGAGTGCACTGACTATGGCTAATACATGCAAACACGCATCGATCAGTGATATGCAAGAGCTGGTCAATGCACTGACTATGTGGCGTGCAACTATAATTAATGCACCAATGCAAGCTATGCACGAACTAGAATAGACCTGATGTAGAGAACAAACAATGCACCGTATAGCTGCGTCAATGCAATGCCCATACTGTGTCAATGCACACCCCTTTTACTCTTAATGTATGAACTATATATGCTGAAGTATGAAGAACTATGAAGCATGCAGGACATTAATTAATTCTCTCACATGATTCATTAGTGGTTGCTATCATCAAAACTATATAACATCATCAAGGCACAGGGGGCACAACAGCATTGACGGAGTTTCAAGTATTTTGCAGGAAAATCCATAATGATAGAGGTTATCTCATCACCACAATTCAAAGTGATCATGGTGGTGAGTTTGAAAACCATGACTTCAGCAGTTTTTGTAAAGAGCAGGGATACACACATAACTTCTCATCACCAAGGATGCCTCAAGAAAATGGAGTAGTAGAGAGAAAAAATAGGACCTTGATTGACAGGGCACACACCATGTTAAGTGACAACTCCCTACCAAAATATTTTTGGGCTGAGGCAGGTAAGTACTGCATACTACATCATCAACAGGGCAATGGTAAGACCCATTTTGAATAAAACACTATATGAGCTCTATAAGGGTAAGAAACCAAACATTTCCTATCTCAAACCTTTTGGATGCCCTTGCTATATTTTGAACAATGGTAAGTCAAACCTAGGTAAATTTGATGAAAATAGTGATAAAGGAATCTTCCTAAGTTATGCATTGAATTCTAGAGCTTACAGATTATTTAATAAAAGGACTTTGGTTGTTGAAGAAAGTCCTCATGTAATTTTTGATGAATCTGAATCAAAACTGACGAATCAACCTATTCCAATCTTGGATGTAGATGAAGCTCCTAGAAATCCAACTGATGCTGGATCATCTAGAGCTAAGGATGAACCAATGGAAGGAACTTCCGGCAAGGATGAAAAGGATGAAGATCCGTCAATTGAAACACTCCAAGAATAGCAAGTACAACACTCCGACTTACCCAGTTCCTCCACGATCTTGAAAGATCACCCCGCTGAAAATATTATTGGTAATCCTGAAGATGGGGTAAGAACTAGATCGTCACTAAGGCAAGTGGAAGAAGAGGATTTGATGGCCTTAATCTCACAAGAGGAGCCTAAGGATGTACTGGAAGCTCTGCAAAATGAATCCTGGATCCAGGCTATGCATGAAGAGCTACACCAGTTCGAAAGAAATGAGGTGTGGACTCTTGTGCCGCATCCTAAGAATCAACCCATAACAGGAACCCGTTGGGTTTTCAGAAATAAGTTGAATGACACGGGTGTGGTTGTTAGGAACAAGGCCCGGCTTGTAGCCAAATGGTATAGTCAGGAAATGGCTATTGATTTTGATGAGTCATTTGCCCCGGTTGCTAGATTAGAAGCAGTCTGGATTCTCTTGTCCTATGCTTTCTCATCAAACTTCAAATTATTTCAAATGGATGTTAAATCTACTTTTTTAAATGGGTACATCAAAGAGGATATTTTTGTAGAACAACCTCCAGGTTTTGAAGACCCAAAACATCCAAAGCATGTGTACAAGTTGCAGAAGGACTTGTACGGATTGAAGCAAGCTTCAAGGGCATGGTATGAAAGGCTCACCTCATTCCTGATTGAAAATGGGTTCAAAAGAGGTAAGGTTGACCAAACACTCTTCACGAGAAAATCAGGTAAATACATATTAGTAGTTCAAGTCTATGTTGATGATATAATCTTTGGAGCTACTAATAATGCCTTATGTGATGAGTTTGCACAGATAATGCAGGGCGAATTTGAGATGAGTCTAATGGGAGAACTAACCTTTTTTCTTGGACTGCAGGTGAAGCAAACGTCAGAAGGCATCTTCATAAATAAAGCCAAATATACCTTGGAGCTGTTAAAGAAATACGGGATGGCAGAAGTAAAACCCATGTCAACTCCGATGGCCACAACCACGAAGTTAGACAAAGATGAAAATGGTAAAACAGTAGATCCCACACTATTTCGAGGTATGATCGGATCACTACTGTACTTAACAGCATGTCGTCCTGACATTCAATACAGCGTATGTCTATGTGCTCATTTTCAATCATGTCTTAAAGAATCTCATTTGTTGGCTGTTAAACGGATTTTTTGATATCTAATTGGCACAATAGACTTTGGCTTGTGGTTTCTGATCGGTAGCTCATTTGATTTGATTGCATATACTGATGCAGATTATGCTGGATGTATTGTTGCTTGAAAAAGTACTAGTGGGTACTGTCAGTTTCTTGGTGGGTGCTTAATTTCATGGGCCTCCAAGAAACAACATTCAATAGCTCTCTCAACGGCTGAGGCTGAATATGTATCCGCCGAAAGTTGTGGAGCCCAAGTATTTTGGATCAAAAATCAATTGCATGATTTGAATATTGAAGTGAATTCAATTCCAATCTTGTGTGATAATACAAATGCCATCAATTTATCTAAACATCCTGTTCAACACTCCAAGACCAAATACATTGACATTCACCATCATTTTTTGAGAGATCATGTAGGCAAGGGGGATTTTGAGTTAAAATTTATTAACACACATAATCAACTGGCTGACATCTTCATAAAACCCTTAAACTAGGAAAAATTCAATAAAATCAGAAGAGAACTTTGTTAGGTGCGATAGGGTGCAACAAGATCTACAAGGGGGGTTGAATAGATCCTTTCTAAAACAATGCCCAATTAAAAAACTTAACATATTAAGGAACAGTCAAGGGCTATAATGCTTAGACATAGTACACAATGGAATTAGAAGAACAGCTAAAGGGAATGCTACAGAAACTCAGTGATAAGTGGTGAGGTTGCTGCACACTTAAGCACAGGCAGTTCAGCAAGATAGCATGCGTTTAATCAACCTGCGAACCTGTGAATGGGGATAGAAGATAGGGATCAAACACACACGACACAATCCATTGCACAGGTATTTTTAAGGTGGTTCTGATGTGACACCACCTTGGGGTGATGACCACAAGACAATATGACCCTTGGACCTAAGGTTGCAAGCAAGCAAATTGGCGATGATACCACTCGAGCGGCTCACTCGCTTGGTGCACACTTGTGCCCGTGGGCAACTAAACGATAATGGAGAGGGTCCGGGGTGGGACAATGATGCTCCGGTGCTTGGCAAGCTTGGGGAGAACCCCAATTGGGCCAGGGATGCCCACTCACGGGCGGCCGTCACACCATGGGTGTGGGTTGAAATGGCTCGCTCACAACTCGCCCGCGACGGACACTCACGTGTTCGGCAATTTGGGCCGGGCCCTCGCTCTCCGTCCGACGCAGCAAAGCAAGAATACTAAGCTAAGCAAGTGATATTGACCAGCAAGGAAAGGGGGACCGAGGCTCACCTAGCCGGCGTGAAGATGCCAACTCCGGCCGAAGACGGGGGCGAGCGGGGAGGCAAGGGTTTGCGCCCGCAAGCCGCGTCGGTGTCGCTTCAAATCTGTGAAAATATTATTACATGAACTACACCTCTCGCAGGAGGGGGGCTCTTGGGGTGGGGGTTAGACTTATTACAACCAAGATTACCTCCACGCAGGGAGGGGCCTTCAGCAGGCCAAGTGGGGTGGGGAAATTATGAAGAGAACGCCGACTCTCCAAGCTTCGCCGGTTCTGCCACTCTTCAGTTTTGCTGAATAGGTTGTCGATGAAGATGCTGCCACGGACTCAACCGAGCTCCAAATTTGATGAAACTGGTGCCAAAAGTTCCCCAGCAGGCCGAGGATGATGCTTGAATTTTTTTGGGAAGCTCTGGAACTCGGGGATGATCGGACAGGCGACTGGAGCAGGACAGCAACACTCTACCTCTGACTGATGCAGAACTGATACAGTGGATTGCAGAAGGCACTGCGGTCGCTCCCAAGCTCCAAATCGAACGAAACGGGCGGTGACGCGATCATGGTCGGAGTATCTTCGAGCATAAATTGACGGGGCTACAATCCAAGGTCAGAGAGGAGAATGTGGCCGGAGAAGTGAAGACAGGTCGAACCTGGACCTGCAGGGGGCAGACTGCACACTCCGGCGAAGAAATTCAGAACAAATAGCTCGGGCGGGCGATTGGCGTCGTTCCTTCTGCTACTGATGGAGGACTAGACGAAGAAGAATTTTGTAGAAGGAAGCGTGATCGAATTCCTCCAAGGTTGGCCGTTGAACGGCTTCCAAGATCGCTCTAGCCTTTAGTCTAGGACAGATTGCGCAGTCGTTGAAGATGACGTTCCTCCGGACAGCTCCGAACTCGGATGCAGGCAGGAGTACCACCGTTGGAAAGAAGACTTGGAGAAGATTCCAGAAATATAAGATATGCCACCGGGAGCCTCCAGGGGAAGTCGTGGCTGCTACTGTAACTCACTGCTTTTCTGAAACCTGCAACAGGGACAGAATAGGTGGAGGAGAGGGTGTGGGGAAGGGCATGAACAAGGGGTTATTTGGTGGATGGGGAAGGGGGGGTGCGACCTTGGGTGGTTAGGGAGGTGGGGAGATGAAAGGGCACAGCCCAAGGGAGAGGGAAATTTGAAATTTGGCCTAGGGAAGGGCTCTTTCAGTCTTGGGGAGAGGGAGGGTTGCTTGGGAGAGTGGAAAGGTGCCTAGGAGAAGGGGTTTCCACCTAGGGGTTGGAGGGGGAATTGAATGAGTGCATGGGGAAGGGGCCTTAATGAGGGGTGAATGGGGAGGAGAGAGAATGAATTTCGAAATTGGGGTGGGGAGGAGAGAGAGAGGGGGCACAACCCACTTAGAGAGAGTGATAGTAAGAGAGAGAGAGAGGGAGATATTGAGAGGGAATTAGAAGGTGTGGAAATTTTCTGGATTCAATATTCAAGCATAATTGTTACAAATGAGAGAGGGGTGGGGCTATTTATAGACCCCACACTTTTCCTAAGACCAAACTGACCCTGACAAACTAACTAATGACCAAACAGTCCAAGGGAGGGACGCCCCTAGGCCTAGCCCAATGAATTGGGCCCATTAACCTATCAAACCAACATAATGACTTCAAGACTTAGGAAAATGACTTTCTAACCTAGGTACATGACTCAATAAAGGGAAAATTACATGTTTAAGACTCAAATAAAAATAAGAAAATTACATGACTCGACTCACAGACACCTGAGGAACATAATGGCGTACACCGACGATCAATCCGAGCTTCAGAAAATGTGGAGGGGCAAGGGATGTCCCCATCAGGTTCGGTTGCAGACCCACAACCTACGTCCAACCCTCACCAAATCCGGTGAGGCTTCTCCACACGCTGCGAATGCAGCACCACACGGGGATGCCGCCCCAAGCCACAGACTAGAGAGGACCCTCTGTCTGTCTTCTTGCACATAAACCGGCAGGGGCGGTTCACACAGATTGGAGCACCCTCCATCTGTCTTCCTACACACAAATCGGTAGGGATGATTTTCCACAGACCGGAGCACCGTCCGTCTGTCTTCCTATACACAGACCGGTGGGGGCGATACTAGAAGAAATGAGAGAAACGAAAAACACACAAAGGAAAACACTGCAAGTGCAGTAGAAAAACAAGAGCTAGAGAGATGTTAAACACCAACTAAATCTTCAGATACAGATCTGAAAGTTGGTGACTGCAGCTGCAATTTCAGATCCGAAGATATATCTTTTTAAGCAACGGTAGACTGCAGGGCTGCACTCTTTCAAGACTGATCTCACTTCTTTCTCTTGCTCTTATAGCACTGGACTGAGTTGGCCTTAGTTGCTGGGCCGCGCTCTTCCTTTCTTTCTTACAGATGTTCTTCTTGGATGCTCAAGGGCATGGCTCTCTTCCAAGGCAGCAGCGGCTTTTCTTCTTTTTGGCTTCCCCAAGAAGGATATGTAGCATCTTGTCTTCCATTGGTAGGCACCACTAAGGACGTCCTTCTATCCTGTGAGATCTCTGGAATAGAGTATCTGATTGGGTGGAGACAAAAAGCTAGGTACCAGGAAAGGTGACTATTCCTAGATATGGAAACTTACTTTTCCATTGACCAAAAGGACTGATATAGCAAGCCAATGATGACAAGGATGGTTGACTATCCAAGGGGCCTTTTCGTTCACTTGGAGTCTTCTAAACATTATTTGTTTGGTCAAAATAAACAAGTAATCAAAGAGGTTCTTTGACCAATTACCTTTTTCCCATTTGCCCATGAAGACAGACTAGCCTTGTTATAGATCTGAACTTCTGCCAGGTTCTTTCACAGACACCAATTTGATTGGATGTGGATAAAAAGTAGAGTACCATGGAACGCTGACCTTTCCCATAAATGATACATGACAGATCTGCCTTCTCAAAAGATGTTCTATAACCTCATGATGGAGAGGGATAGTGGTCTATCCTAGGAACCTCCTTCAGACCTCAAAAGACGTGTTTTTGGGCATTTGCGGTTCCTATTTTTGGTCTCTGGATCCAATTCAGAAAACACTGTAGGTTTACTAAGAAAGGTCTTGGAAGCCGCTCACTGAGGCATTTCGTCGAACATGTGCTTCTTCTCTATGAGGTCGGTGCATATTTGGAACATAGCATACCCAAGTCTGTGCACATAAGGAAGGTCGGTGCACATTTCATATTCCAACACATGCAGGTCGATGCACATTTCAAAGTCAGTGCATATTTCAAAGTCGGTGCATATTCCTTACTATGAACACACAAGGTTGGTGCACGTTTCAGAACAAGGTCGGTGCACATCTCGCCAGCTTGCTGCTAAGGTCGGTGCATGTTTCAATGTCGGTGCACATTTCATATTTCCTCACATGCAGATCGGTGCACATGAATCAGCAAGGTCGGTGCACATCTCTGTCTGAAGCATATAAGTCGGTGCACATCCAGAACAAGGTCGGTGCACATCTCGCCAGCTTGCTGCTAAGGTCGGTGCATCTTTCAAGGTCGGTGCACATTTCATATTTCCTCACATGCAGGTCAGTGCACATTGAAGAATAAGGTCACTACACATTTTGAACTTCCTCAGTACCTTTTGCCAAGCTTTCTGCCCAGTTCTTTCTTGCAGCTTGGAGCAATGACCCTAGGTGAAATCTGCCTTGATTATTGTGCAACCTCTTGCCTTGATTTATGTGCTCTCAATTGTCTCGATTTCTGTGCATTTACACCTTGGCCTGAAACATATACATGGTGGCATCATCAAGAGCAATTAAGACTCACAGATGAGTCATGGTTATACATCATCAAAACTCATAGTTAGACATCATCAAAACAACATATTTCCAACAAACTTGGCATGTGCAAAGGTGAGAGCATACATACCTAGGTCTGCACTAGGATGAGTGTTGCATTTACATAAAAAGTCAGAAGCATGAAGGGTAGATTGTGTGAAATGCATGCATATGTTGTGTGTATTTTTATTTTTGTTCAGGATATCACCTTGTATGTGTGATTGTATATATATATATATATATATATATATATATATATATATATATGTACATCCTTCCTTGAAAAATTTCTATGACCAAATACTCATTGATAAATAAATGTGGACTAGTGACCTGGGGATTCTAGGCGGTCACTGAGGGGGAGGTTCAAAAAAATTCCTTAAGTCAATTCGTGTCAGAGGTCAATCTCACTCCATTCCCCCCCCCCCCCCAAAAAAAAGAACAAGCAAGAAAATGGAAATGAAACAAAAAAAAAGGGGCATGATGGAGTTCAAAAACCAAAAAAAAGGGAGAGGCAGGATGGAGTTCAAAACAAAAAGGGGGGGGGTCGACCAGTTCGGTAGATCGACCGACCTCTGCCGGTCGACCGAAACCGATGAATCGGGCTGATCGACCCGCGTCTGAACCCTCTTTTAAGAGGGTTCTCACCTTCATTCTCTCATTCTTTCTTCTCACAACTTCCTCCTAACATCTCCTTAAACCCTAGAACACTCCACCTCTCCATTTCACACCCAAAAAATCCCTCATTCTTCCATCCGCACAAGATTCGGCCAGTTCGTCAACATTTCGGTAGAAATATCCGGAGTGGCTTGTGCAGCTCCAACTCTCCTTCTTCGGATTCCAGGTTGTGGGGAAATTCTGTCCACCATTGTTGGTGTGTCCCTCTATGTCTCTCTACTCCCAGGGAAGAGATCGGTCCATTCAAGGGTTTCTACAACGGGTTTCTTGTCTAGATGGCGTCTAGAAGAAGCTCTCGGCGTCTTACCCAGGGGGAGTCTAGCACTAGGAGAAATGAGGGCCAAGCCCCTCCACCACAATGGGCAGCCCCACCTCCACGGGCGCCGTCGATGCGGCCACGGTCCATTCTTGACCCTCGTCTGGTCAACTTCGATGAGATGCATGAGTTCTTTCCGGATTTGAGTGCTATTTTTGAAGTTCAGATTAGTTGGGTAGATTTTATAGCAAGGTACACCAAATACTATCCCAACCTTGTTCAACAGTTCTATGGCAATCTCACTATGAGAAATGAGCTTCTGTCTACTGTGGTGAAAGGAGTTCAGATTCAAATTGATTCAGATTTATTTGCACGGCCTCTAGGAGTTTCGGCTAGGGGTGCCAATATGGTTTTGGTCATGGCCTCATTAAGGACACTTTTATCCTCATGACCTGCAGTGAATACGTGCATGGAGTCAGCAATCTAATCACGCTGAATTCCCACTATTTCCCTCCACTGTAGCGTATTTTGCATTACATGTTTACTACTATTATCTACCCAAAAGTAGGAAGCCGTAATGAGGTACAGAAGTACATAGATTTCTATTTTATTATGTGATAACTGGGGCGACTATCAATATGGGTCGTCTTATGATGGATTTGATTGGCTAATGCCGTACACAAAGGAGAAGATCTCTACCCTATGTATCCCAACTGACAGGAGTATTTATTCATGTTGGAATCCAATTAGTTGATGAGGTATTTATTGAAGTGCGACAGAGTGATGTGTATAACAAACACAAGATGTCCACAGATTTTGGATATTATTGGGGTCCGGATGGAGAGCTGAAAAGAGATGTAAGAATGTATGGAGAAGACTCTAAAAATGAGGAAGCCGAGGAGCAACAACAAAAAGAGGCTCAAGCACGACTCCCACCTCCAGCTCAGCCCGAGGAGCAGCTACCTCTTCCTTCCGATGTAGATCAGGATTTGCGACCTCCTCCATAGTTTCACTATGGGGAGTCCTTTGCTCAGGGTGCTAGACAGCCTTCTTGGGCAGACTATGAGGCTTTTGATAGGCCTCTTTCAGGCTTAGAAACTAGTATGGAAACCTTTGGGGGGTAGATTTCTAGCCTTGGGAGTCGTTTTGACACATCCTTTGGCCAGCTCGACACATCTTTTGACCGGCTTGACACTTTCATAGACACAATGACTGGTCGGATGGATACCTTCTCCCACGCCTTGGACAACCTCTCTACCCACATGGCCACTCTCACCTTCGGCTACGAGAATACCCACTAGGCCTTCCGAAACACCAACCAAATGCTTCTCCACATTGATCATCAATTAGAGCATCAGGATTCTCTACTGCACTATTTTGAGAGCCGTCTTCCTCCACCTCCACCTCCACCTCCTGCTACTGATGATGATGCCTCCGAGGGTGAGGAGGATGCTTTTGATGATGACGATGATGACGGGACTCCGGATAACCCTGTTCAGTAGCTATTCTTACATCGCCTAGTGTCCCTTTTTCATCCCCTACACTTGTATCCCTCTCCCTCTTTTGTTGACGCCAATGGGGGAGAAGTAGCTAGTTAGGTTGGTGCGGACACATGCTGCAATACATGCCGGTGGACGAGGACACGACGGGACCCGGATTGCTTGCGGAGGACGTGGACGCATCGGCCGAGCCTTCACCATCATTTCCCATTTGTTTGGCCTTGTTGGGCCCTATTTGGAACTTGTGGACAATTAATGGGTTGTAATAGTATGTAAAGGGCTAATGGGATCAAGGTATTGTAATGGGCTAGGATGGTGTTGGGCTTGACTATTGGGTTTCTAAATGGGCCAAGCCCATGGGCTAGTGTGAAAGGAACCTAATGGGTTGTGGGCTTCTAGAAGGGGGTGCCCCCCTTCCTTGGTCCAAGGGGAGGCAGCCACCTACTTAATGGTGACTCCCCTCCCTTAATGTCAAAATCTGGTAGCTCCCTTGTCTCCCCTCCCCTTTGATTTTCAAAGGTAGGTGAGTCATTGTCCCCCCTTGGTCTCCCCTCCCCTCTCCTTGTCAAAGGGGCGAACTCCCCTCTCCCTCCCCTTGCTCCCACGTATGTCCCAGCCCCCTCCCCTTGCCTCACCTCTATTTAAACACATGTATAGTGTTCTTAGTGGAATTAATGAAGAATTTGTGAAAAAAAAGTGCATTAAGAGAGTGATTCTCTTCTTTCCATGGGGTGTGATGCCCTTGGCCAAATCCCGTGATAGGATTAATTTGGGCGTGTGACTCACCCCTCTATCCTCCCTATCCCCTTCGCATCTGGTTCCACAAAATTTATCAGTGAAGCTTCTACGAGTCAGAAAAATTTCAGAGGTGGTTTTGCATCGATCGGAGCTCTGGATTGCCGGCAACAATTCGTTTTGTGAAGTCACGCAGATCTGCCCGAGCTTGCTGTCTAGATTTGGAGTTTCCTGATCCCGAATTTCTCCAACTATATTCTCAATCTTTCTGGACCTGATCTTCTGAGTGTTCATAGTATTTTGAGTCCTCTTCGTGTTGCCACCAGTTTTGTGCCGATCCGACGTCTGTGCTGGCCGTGGCAGAGATTCTTGTGGGACTGCGCAGACCTCCCTGTGCAGACCCGATCCAGAAGCTGAGTCGACTTCCAGAAGCTGCCCCACCATCCCCTTTGCTGATCTGACCAAACCCCTTGGTCAGATCCTTCCTCTCGACATCGTCGACGATCGGAAACAAACGGCGCATCGTTCCGACACCGGGAGATATTTTTCCAGTAATTAATTATCTTTTTATGCAGATCTGTGGTCACAAAACCAGAAGCTGAGAACTTTTGCTTCTGCGCCCAGATTGGGATAGATCTGATCGCACCCTTCGGAGTAGGGAGACGTCATCCTGTCACCGACGTTCTCCAATAAACGGAACTCTGATCGGACCCCGGATCTATTCGTACCAGCCTCCGCAAGATTTTTGTGCAGGGTGACCAGCGTGGGCAGAACAGATCGGTGACCGATCTTCGCCTTCCGGTCGGCTCCGACTCGCTTCCCTCACCTCCTGCGAGTGCGGCCCGTCAACTCGGATTCCAGCAACCTCAAAATTGTATTTGTAGCCCTTTACCTCCCTACGTGGAGTGGGCATTAGGTTCTGAAATTGTACGATTATTATTTGTGTGTATTGGGGTTGTCGGATTCGGCCAGAGTTTTCTTCCCCACGCACTAGTCGTGGAGGTACGTGCTCATTCCTATACTCACATTTGCTGATTTAGTATATTTTCTATCATGCTGCGTTTATGAGATTAGGGTCGATAGTTAGCTACAAATCACCGTGATAGTGAGTTGAGAGTGCCCGTTCCTTAGCTCCAGTCGAGCACCGAGCTCGGACTGCACCACCCTAGGTGACAGTGGTTCCTTAACCGCTGCGATCCCACGTTTCCCTCGCAAGGGACGATCATCGGGCTAGCTAGAGTTCTTGTTGAGAGACGTCTCCACCCGGGGAATGCCACGGTGGTCAGCCGCCCGGCTTACCTTAGCGTGCTAGTGCTGACCGCACATCGAGTCCGTCGTACGTCTTAGCCCGTTCGCGTCTCCGTCCGGCATCAAATTGGTATCAGAGCATCGGTTTAAGTCTAGGGTCGTCTAAGTCCAAGGCTGAATTGCATCCCAATATTTGGTATATCAAAAGGTGTTGCCCGAATGATAGATTACGCCTATCGGGAAGGTGATTCACTCGCATGAGAGGATCTTTGGATCCCGGAACTCCGCCAGGTACCGGATATGTGTTGACTCTAGGTTTGTAGTCGAGTCGATATTCAAACTTTGCATTGTTATTTTAGGGTCGTGTCTAGTCCAAGAGAGTCCGGTCTTGTCACCATGTGTCTGCATGTCCACTACCCGCCACCTCCATGGCCATCCCCCAAGACCATGCGTCCGATTGGTCATCCCTGGTGGCCCAATACAATGCTTTCATGGCCCGACACCCAATCCCTAAGCCCACAACCGAGTCGTTCCAGCGACCTATAGTGTCCACTGCCATCCTACCTAATGGGTTGCATACGGAGATCGACTTCATCAGTAGGGTGTCGTCTAACTGTGTCTCACAAGACATAGTTGAGTCGCTCTCTAAGACCGGGGAGATTGTTCTCAACGGTGGCTTAGCATTCATAGAATTCCAATGGAGGTTCGGCCTTGTTCTTTATGACGATGAAGCATGGTGCAAGGTCGACACACTTGCTGGCCCATGCATTATTTTAGGGAAAAATTAGTTGGAAGAGAGGAGAGCGACCTTTGATCGGGATAGGAGGACTTGCACCTTACACCCACCTCACCTACCCGGTGAGTTCGTCTTCCACGATGGCATTCAGCTGACCACCTCCGTATCATCGGCCACCCATTCCCAACGGTCCGATCCACCTCTGGAGTCAAGCTTGCCACCACTCCCAGTGCCCGCCCATGTTAGCCATATCTCATGTCAGTGTCCTTCATGTTCACCTACCTTAGAGTATAACCATTCGGAGGATGCCTCACCCGGGCCTATTCTAGTGAGTTATGAGGCTGACCAAGAGTTGGCCAAGGATTACCTCACTGATGTTTTGGGGCTAGAGAGCAATCCAATAGAGGGCCAGGGTCTATTAGTCACCCCAATCCCATCGGACATCTCGGACCTATCTGTCCTGCCCACTTTGTCCTCGGTGGATATGCCATCTGCCGACGCCACCATCCCACAACTACTCATCTCTCCTACAGTAGAGCAGCCGCTAGTGACTGCCATACCACTATCGGCACCCTATGTTGACGCGATATGGTTTGACTTCTACCATGCATACGAGAGACAATATCCGGACTTATCCCTTTTTGAGCGCGACACCAGGCATCCGGATTACCTTCCCGTCACCCGCCTCCTGATCCTCTTACACTTCCATACCTGAGGATGAGTCTTCTCAAATCGAAGACGGTTGACGAGGGTTGAGACTCACAACATCAAATTGTGGGTGAGTCTGTCTTTACACTTGGAGTATGCAGACGGAGTCCAACCGGTCCTTAGAGCGTCTGGTGTGCTTGTCGTCAGTCCTAGGAAGTCGTTAGGCTTTGTCGCTTCGACTGTCCGTGTCTAGGTTTGTCTAGGGTCATATATGAGTATGTTTGTTTCTACAGTTTGTTTTCTTTCATGCATATGGTTTTCATTAAGTCGTGTCCCAATAAAAGGCCAGCCATGCACGTATAAGGAGTTAGCTAATGCATGCTACATGTCCGTGAGTTTAAAAAGGGAGAGTTCGTCATGATCAGGGTCATACCTGAACGGTTTCCCCTTGGGAACCATAAAGAAACTTCAGGCCCGCGATCCCCACCCTTTCCGAGTCATGAAACAAGTGGGTTCGAATGCGTACGTTATTGAACTACCGGACGACTATGGTGTCAGTTTCGACGTTCCATGTTTCAGATCTGGTAGCATATCGGAACCCGCGGTGATCCCTAGTGAGTTTCAGACTTTCTCCTCCTATTGTGAGTGACACACGACCCAAGAGTCCACCTCTTCTAGCCTCAACGCAAGCATATAGATTGTATACTGGATGAGCAGGTGATCACCAGCAGGAATGGAGCCTACCAATACTTCTTCATGCATTGGAGAGAACGCCCCGTGCCAGACGATGCCTTGATCACACGCGGAAAGCTCAAGCTTCGGGACCCTTACTCGACAGGGTCAAGTTCCACCCACCCGGGGAGAATTGGTGCATACACATGCCGCAATACATGCCGGTGGACGAGGACACGGCAGGACCTAGATAGCTCGCGGAGGACGTGGACGCATCAGCCGAGCCTTCACCTTCATTTCCCATTTGTTTGGCCTTGTTGGGCCCTATTTGGAACTTGTGGACAATTAATGGGTCGTAATAGTATGTAAAGGGCTAATGGGCTCAAGGTATTGTAATGGGCTAGGATAGTGTTGGGCTTGACTATTGGGTTTCTAAATGGGCCAAGCCCATGGGCTAGTGTGAAAGGAACCTAGTGGGTTGTGGGCTTCTAGAAGGGGGTGCCCCCCTTCCTTGGTCCAAGGGGAGGCAGCCACCTACTTAATGGTGACTCCCCTCCCTTAATGTCAAAATCTGGTAGCTCCCTTGTCTCCCCTCCCCTTTGATTTTCAAAGGTAGGTGAGTCATTGTCCCCCCTTGGTCTCCCCTCCCCTCTCCTTGTCAAAGGGGTGAACTCCCCTCTCCCTCCCCTTGCTCCCACGTATGTCCCAGCCCCCTCCCCTTGCCTTACCTCTATTTAAACACATGTATAGTGTTCTTAGTGGAATTAATGAAGAATTTGTGAAAAAAAAGTGCATTAAGAGAGTGATTCTCTTCTTTCCATGGGGTGTGATGCCCTTGGCCAAATCCTGTGACGGGATTAATTTGGGCGTGTGACTCTCCCCTCTATCCTCCCTATCCCCTTCGCATCTGGTTCCACAAAAATTACCAGTGAAGCTTCTACAAGTCAGAACAATTTCAGAGGTGGTTTCGCATCGATCGGAGCTCTGGATCGCCGACAACAATTCGTTCTGTGAAGTCGTGCAGATCTGCCCAAGCTTGATGTCCAGATTTGGAGTTTCCTAATCCCGACTTTCTCTAGATCTACTCTCAAGCTTTCTAGATCTGATCTTCTGAGTGTTTGTAGGATTTTGAGTCCTCTTCGCGTTGCCACCGGTTTCGTGCCGATCCGATGTTTGTGCTGGCCGTGGTGGAGATTCTTGTGGGACTGCACAGACCTCCCTGTGCAGACCCGATCCAGAAGCTGAGTTGACTTCCGGAAGCTGCCCCGCCATCCCCTTTTCTGATCTGACCAAACCCCTTGGTCAGATCCTTCCTCTCGACGTCTTCGACGATCGGCAACAAACAGCGCATCGTTCCGACACCGGGAGATATGTTTCCAGTAATTAATTATCTTTCTGTGCAGATCTGTGGGCACAGAATTAGAAGCTGAGAACTTTTGCTGCTGCGCCCAGATCTAGACAGATCTGATCACACCCTTCGGAGTAGAGAGACGTCATCTTGTCACCGATGTTCTCCAACAAACGGAACTCCGATCGGACCCATGATCTATTCGTACCAGCCTCCGCAAGATTACTACGCAGGGTGACCAGCGTGGGCAGAACAGATCGGCGGCCGATCTTTGCCTTCCGGTTGGCTCCGACTCGCTTCCCTCGCCTCCTGCGAGTGCGGCCCGTCAACCCGGATTCCAGCAATCTCAAAATTACAGTTGTAGCCCTTTACCTTCCTACGTGGAGTGGGCATTAGGTTCTGAAATTGTACGATTATTATTTGTGTGTATTGGGGTTATCGGATTCGGCCGGGGTTTTCTTCCCCACGCACTAGTCGTGGAGGTATGTGCTCGTTCCTATACTCACATTTTCTAATTTAGTATATTTTCTCTCATGCTGCATTTGTGAGATTAGGGTCGATAGTTAGCTACAAATCACCGTGATTGTGAGTTGAGAGTGCCCGTTCCTTAGCTCCAGTCGAGCACCGAGCTCAGATTGCACCACCCTAGGGGACAGTGGTTCTTTAACCGCTGCGATCCCACGTTTCCCTCGCAAGGGACAATCGTCGGGCTAGCTAGAGTTCCTATTGAGAGACGTCTCCACCCGAAGAACGCCACGGTGGTCAGCCGCCTGGCTTACCTTTGCATGCTAGTGCTGGCCGCACATCGAGTCCGTCGTACGTCTTAGCCCATTCGCGTCTCCGTCCCGCATCATAGGCTTATATATGTTATGCATGATGTATGTCTGCATGTGTGTTTGCCATTTGGCATTTGCATTTCATATGTGTGTCTTGCATCCATGAGTCATCTTCACTCTAGTCACTCAGTCTTTCAATGTCCATGTGTCAATGTCAATGTAATATGTAATACGAACTTCAATGAATGAAATGCACTTGGTATTGGCACACATATTGGTCTCATTTTCTTTCAAACGACTTAGGCACATATGGATGAATGAAATGGATTTAATTTGCTTGACAGATTGTTTTGGTTACTGTTCTTAATTCGTTCTAATGGCATGATAATGTATTTTCTTTTTAGAGTTTTGTCATCATCAAAAAGGGGGAGGTTGTTGCATCTCTCCAAGTGATTTTGATGATAACAAAACCCTGGACTTAGTTTCCGTTTGACCCGTGTCAAAGTGATCAAGAGTGAGCACTGAACGTGTTTAAGGCCATTTTGTGTAATGACAAATGCTTAAATATTTTGAGCCTTCCAAATGCATAAACTAAGCTAAATCAAACCCAAAAATGAATGGATTAAATGATGACATAAAGCTCTTGTCATATGGATATGTTTCATTAGGCTAACAATCCGTTTTTGTAGGTTTTCCAGAGTTCAGTCAACCAATGGGCATGGTTCGGTCGACCAATTTTTCTAGGATCAGAACTCTGTAAAAGTTACAGAGTTCAGTCGACCGATTGAGGATTTCGATCGACCGAAATTGCCAGGGATGAAAATTTACAGGTTTCTCATAGTTCGGTCGACCGACCGGAGAATTTGGTCAAACGAACCCCTCGAGGCAGCAATTGTTGACTTTTTAATTTCTCAACGTGGGAAGCCTTTCCTTTTGGATTCTTTAATCCCAAAGCCACCAGACATGCCATCAATTGTGGATCTGTGTTTTGACATGTCCCTTGACCACCCAAGTTGTATAAAAATATCTTTTTGGGCCAAGAAACCATAATTACTTAAGGGAGATCAAAGGGGGCTGCCAAGGGAGAAAGAGGGTTGCAGGAAGAACTCCGTGAACAGTGTTTCGTCCAAAAGTTCTCCATCCAAGATCAAGGCTTTCAAGATCAAGCTGAGGCCATTCAAGTGGAAATCAAGTGGAGATTCAAGCTTCGATCAAAATCTGCATCACCTACTCAAGGGGAGCTTAAATCAAAGTTTTTCTTTTATGTTTCTACTTCTAAATTCTTCAAGCTTCAAGTGTGTGTTATTTGTAATCTCTAAACATTCGTGTGTGTGTGGATCTACCCAGATCTGTGTGTGTGTGTCTTGTTTCCTTCAAATTCGTGTGTGCTTCGGTGCATTTGCACTTTCGTGGGAGTTCCTATCTCCTTACGAGTGTGTATGTGTTTTGATCTTGTAACCATTTACAAGATAGTGTGTGAATCATCACAGTTTGTGAGCGGTGGACGTAGGTTTCCGTCGTTGCATCCGAACTACCTAAAAATCTCTGTGTCTTGTGTGGTTTGATCTGTTTCCTCTACCCCCATTCTGTGCCAGCATACATGCATATTACTTATCTTGATTCCGTCGTTCAGATCGAGCATATTTTATTACGTTCACACTAATTCCTTGGTATATCAAAAGGTGGGTTCGGATTGACAAGGCAATCCTTGTCAGGAAGATAACCCCTTGCGTGAGAAGAATCTTCAGATTTACATCTCCGCCTTAGTACCAAAGATCCGCTGAGTGTGATAGATTTTGTTAGATCTAATAGTTTCTATAATAGATCTGAACTTCCTTGTTGCTATTCATTACATTTGTTTAAATCGGCTAAAATTTTATAAAATTTTGTAATCACCCAATTCACCCCCTCTCTTGGGTGTCATTGATTGCCGGATTTCATGGACGACGACGTTTCTTCTTCTCAGCTACACTTCATTCTCAACTCTTCAGTTCTAATTTTTGTTAGATTTTATTTGAAGTGTAGTTTTCATTTTTCATAGCATTGTAAACATTTATTTTTGAAGCAATAAAATTAGTTGAGCAATTTCTCTCTTGTTCTTCCTACTCTCTTTATGTTTACTTTTTCCCCTCAACCCTCCGCACTTCTTTAGTTAGATTTACTTGGTGCAATTTCAATTTCAACGTAAACATTCATTCAACAATTTCTCTTTATTTTAAGGAACACAAGGTTTTCAATTTTAAAAATTCTAACCTCCTCGTGGGATCGACTCGTATTGACCACTATGCTTAAAATCTTAATTTTATTATGTGTGAGTGCGATATTTTGAAATTATGTGCGCGATATTTTTAACGACGAGCAACATCTCATATCAATTTTTGGCACCGTTGCCGAGGAAGCTTTGGATTTTTGGTTGATAATTTTGTGTTTCCTTTTATATATATTAATACTAACTTTTGTTTATTTTATTTTGTAGAAAAAATGAGAAAAAAAATTGGACCTGAAATTGCATTAAAAAAATCAGTCAGGCAAAGCGTCGCAGAAAGTAGGCATCTATAAGTAAAGAGCCAGAATTCTGAAAATCCAGAGAAATAAAGCGTCGCAAAAAGTCCAAATCTGTAAGTGAAGGTCTTGTTCAGAAAAAAAGAAAAAATCTGAAAAATTATAGAAAACTCCCCAAAATTTTTTTAAAGAAAAAGTAGAATTTGGTTCTTATCTATTAGTTTGCATAGTATTTTTATTTAGTTAGTTCATTTGTTTAGTTGCATTGATTGTTCATTTCATCTAGAATAAAAAAATCATCATCATCATTTCATCTTGTAGTTCATAATTTTTATATTAATCATTTGGCTAGTCTTTGATCCCCTTATTTGTCTTACTTGAAAAAAAATAACAAAAAACACACAAAAAATTAAAAATCATTTTTGGCCTTTCTTTCGTTGAAAAAAAAAAACATCTCTAGGGTAATTTAGGCACACCCTTCTTGGAGTTGGAAGGACCCTCCTATTTAGAATTCCTGTCATCGGATTGGAATCTCCTTTTCTAAGATCTCCATAAGTCTCCGACATCAGAGGACTCCCTCTTCGATCACTGGGCTGGTTGTACCATTGAAGATCCCATGAGGTAGTTTGCCCTTGGAAGGTCAAAAAAAAATATAAAAAATTTGGGACCTAATATTAATTTGGAAAATTAGTGTCTAGGCCAGAGGTTAAGTGGCTCACGCTTAAGAGGACAAGTGGTTCACTAATTAAGACCTTGTGAAAATAAGGGAAACCTCTCACTCTCTCACCTCTTACCTGACCGATGGACTAACTTGGTAGTGGGTGTAGATTCAACATTTGTTAGAATAAGTGATTGATCCTTAAAAAAATATCCTCACTCCTTCTTGGTCCTAGAGCATGCAAGGTAGGAGATCCCTACACCCAACTCTGTTAGGACTAATTGCTGAAATTGAAAGACTTGTGCATTTAAGAAACCAGCAACAAAATCCAATGGCTCACAATAATGAACCTACCAAACAAATGAATGACTACTTCATGCCTAATTAATACCAACCTTCCCTCTATGTTCAAGCTTCTCAATTAAGCAATTCAATATGAAATCAAGTGTAGCACCATCCAAATGTTGCCTTCATTCTATAGAAACACCAATGAGGACCCCTATAAATACCTTAATGAATTCTTGCAAATTTTCTCTACAATCAAGATCCAGAATTTGTCTAATGATGCTATAAGATTAACTCTTTTCCCATTCTCTTTGAAATATAAAGCCAAATATTGGTTAGGAGCTTTGGGGAAACCTATAGAAACATGGGCCGAAATGTAAAAGGAATTTCTTAAGAAGTTCTACCCCACAGGCCGCAACAATACTATGAGGAGGGTCATTACTAGATTCACTCAAAATCTTGGAGAGCAAATTTATGAATCTTGGGATAGGTTGAAAGATTTGCTTAGAAAATGTCATCATCATAGATTATCAAGGTGGCAAATTGATGGGGCATCAAAGGCGATTTCCATACACGGGTGGAGTGTATTTGTGAGTTATGGCTTGTATGAGATTGTAATTGTGTATTTTCTTTCTTTTGGGCTCCTTGTAAGGCTTATATCAAGCCAATGGGTCATTTTTTATGTCAAGTCCAAGGTTAGATTGCCATTAGTAGAGTCCATTAGAAAGCCTAGTTCATATTGGACCAAGTGCCACCCTTATGGACCATATTAGTCATTTAAGGCCCAATTGGGCCACTCCCTCTCATGGGCCACCAAGACTTGGAAGGCCCAAGTCTAGACTTGAGTTAATGGGTTGGGTTGGCTGCCCTTGGACCAGCCTAGGCCCAAGAGAGGCCCATGAAGGGGGCGCCCCCTTTTTTGGCCTTATTAGGCTTGTTAGGTGGTGTTTGAATGGATCTAGTCCAAGGTTGAATAAGTATGGTCAAATTAGATTAAACTAATGTATTAAATGTGTGATTCACATTGTATCCCAGCCCTTCAATCCAAACCCCTAGATCCAAGGGTTGAGGTTGAGTTTGGTTGGCATCCTATATAAGGTTGTATTTTTCATATTGAAGGAATGAATGAAGGAAAAAAAAAGGCATTTGCCCCAAGTGAAGCTTGCGCCCCTCCCCTCTCTCTCCCTGGTTCCTCCACCCCCTCTCCCCTTTCTAGAGTGTAATCCCTTCCCCCTTGATCCCCTCCAGCATCTGAAGCAACTTCGGTGATCGCCGCCGCCATCGTCTCGCTGCCGACGCGTCGTTGCCAACGGTTTCGATGTTCTGTCCACTCAGGATAGATCCTTCTTCTCCGAATTGCTGCTATCACTCCCTTCATCTTCTGAAGCTCAACATTTCAGGGTTGGTTCCCCTCTAGAACCCTTATCCCCACAAAAAAAATCACGTCAAAATTCATCCTTTAGCTATTTTTTTGATTTTTGTCCAAGTCCAAGTTCTAGATCTGTCCTGGTTCTGTTCACTGTTCATCAGCTCTGATTCTACACCATTCGAACCATCTTTTGATTTTTTTTTGGGACGCCCAAATTTACTGGGAATTCTGTCCACATCCCTCTACCATCAGGAATTTTCTTAATTTTTGGTTCACCCTTAAAGTATTTTACAAAATTCGTCCAAGTTCCCAAGAACAGTCTGCCCACAGTTTCACAGATCCGACCCAGGTCTAGTTACAAAATCCCAGAAAATCCATTTCGTCTCCAATCAAAAAACCAAAAATATTCCAGGATTCATATCTCAGAGACCTTCAACTTTGCTGAAGAAATCATTTTCAGATTCGGAGGTCTTCTCCCCGGTCAACGTCGATCTTTAGAGAAGTCAGAACCTGCCCCTGCAGTTCTGGCCAGATTCCAGCAAGCTTGTAAAATACATGATCAGAAATACAGATCTGATTATTTTTTTTGAAGACCCCTACGTCAAAGTATTCTGAGTCAGCTTTCCAACGGCGCTAATCTCGTCGCATTCCGACGACGGGGCTGATCGCAGCAGCAGTTTTCTCCGAGTCGCGCGTCTGCAAACAGAACTTTCAGGTTCGTGGCCGAGTTCCCAGCGAGCGTCGTCCGCGGGCCGCCCGGCGTCCGGCGGTCGTTCCAGCAGCTCGCCATCCCAGGGGAACGCTTTCCAGGTGTCTCCACAACAGAGGAGTCATCAGGCCCCACACGACCCCTCCGGTCAATACGTGGGCCCCCACTAGCACGAGTACGCGTGAAGCCGAAGCATTGCCCGAAACCGCCCGTCAACCCGAACTTGGTCCTCCCGGGCCCACTTGTGTCGCCCTTTACCTCCCTGCGTGGAGTGGGCTTAATTGCATTGCTGTAACCATAATGTATTAAGTTCCCGGGGGTACGAGTTTCGGCCGGGTCCCATCTTCGCCACGCCGAGAGCGTGGAGGTATCGCCTTCACCCTGACACTTGGCATTAGCTTAATTCTTTATATGCTTTATATGCCGCTGCTAGAGAGCATGTGTAGGGATACCTAGCTCGCTTTCAATTTATAATATCACTGCTGTGAGAGAGAGCGAAGCCGTCCCGTGACCCGATCCGGGCACAAGTGAGAGCCGACCACCCTAGCTCACAGCCGGTTTCTCAACCGCGCACATCCGACGCTTCCCTCGTTAAGGGACGATCGCGAGCTTGCCGTGTCCGTGGTCCCGTCCCGCATCAATTTGGTATCAGAGCGAGTTGAGTCTAGGGTGTCTAAAGTCAAAAAAAAAAAAAAGAAGAGTGTCATTTACGTCTAGTCATTAGTCGGTTTAAGTCGAGTCTAGGATCATCATATTTTCAAAACAACAAAAAGAGTCGTTTTTGGGTCGCATACATCCCTTTACTCGGTATATCAAAAGGTGTTGTCCGAACGTTAGGCTACGCCTATCGGGAAGGCCGCACATTTGCGCGAGTGATCTTCGGATCAATTACCTCCGCCACGTACCGTGTCTTGGTTTACGTCTAGGGTCCTTATTGTGCATGCATTCCAACTTTGCATTACTTAGGGTCGTGTCTAGTGTCTTGCCCAAATGGCCTTGCATATCCATTCCTAGGGATCCATTCCCGTATTTAGGCAACTATGGCCAACCCATGTCGACCCGTCCAAGGTGATAGGTCCGTGTCCGAGTACATTCGGGCATATCATAGGTATTGGTTGGAACATGGCTTGGGAGAGGAGAGCAAAACGGCCGCATTTCAGTTCCGGAGAGGTTTGCGCCTTCACTTCCAATTGGAATGTCTTATCCGCAATGCATTCTCTCAAGCGGAATCCTATACAGTCGCTCTAGTGGTCGAACCATTTGAGTCACACTTCTCTCGGTATGGTGGCTTTCGACCAGCATCCACCTCCCAGCCGCCTACACCATGGCCTTCACCACTCGAGAGAGTTCCAATGTCATCCATCTCTTTTTCCGAATTTGATTCGGAATCCTCTCATTTGGAACCACCAAGGCCCGAGCCACCCGTATTTCTAACGGGTACGCTTTTCATAGCCGAGCCGCTTCTTAGTTGGCTCAAGGATGGCTTGGTCCCACCTCCCTTCCCATCAATGGACCCCACATTACCACTAGTGTCAAGCAACTCATTTCATACCACCTTCCGGTCTCGTCACTATGTGAACACATTGGATGACCTGCTTAAAGGGTTAGACCGGCAGTTGACCTTTACACATTTATTGGCCCGAGGCTTCGACCAACCCGCTAGTCTTAGCTTCACCCATCCGGCCTATGGGTCCATTACATCCGAGTGCACCGGGGGTTGTGTCACCACGGAGATCCTCTTACTCCTCCCCTTACCAGACGAGCCCGAATTCATACCCTTTTGTCCGAGGGAGGAATCATACTTCTTGCCTACGATCCCCGTCCCACCCGTTACAATTCAAGAAGGTGACTACCCACATCTTCAAACCGTCTACACGTGGGACTGTGACTTGTGGGAACCCATCACAAGGGGTCATACCTTCTTTGACCCTTTTGACCCCTTCACTTTTAGACTTCCCGAGTTACCACCCGTACACCCCTTCTTCAAGGAAGCCCACTTTTATGCCCCTTCCCCTCGAGATGGTCCATCTACATCCACCAACCCCGATCCACCTACACCCGGCCCTTCTTAACCACCCGAGTCGCCCACATTCCAAAGACCATCCACGCATAACCACACCCGACGTATAGGTGTTCCCCATGCCATCCATTCCCAGTTGCCTAACATGCATGCATGGCACATATTCGGGTGTCCTGGTCTGCCGTCACCCATGTACGGGTCGGACTAACATTAGGTGTGTCTAGGGTCATATATGAGTCGGTGTGTTTTCTTTATGTGGTTTGTTTGTGTGGTGATTTTGAGTCGATTGTTTGCGTGGTTTGCATTCGTGTGTCTGTGCATGGTGAGTCTGCATGTGTCTTGTGCAAGTTCGTTGTCGGTCTCTTACGAGTAAGAGGCGAGTGGACTCACTTGATGAGTATGGGATCGATTTTACTTATATACCCGGATCAGTCACCTATAGGGACTCAGCGGTGATTCCTAGTGAGTCTTCGAGCTGTTTCCTCCCTTTTGAGAGTGCCCCTTCAGAGTGACCACCTTTAGCCATAGTAGTGCGCATATCGAGTATATATGGAATGAGCAGGTGCCGATCATTTGGAGTGGAGCATCCCACGTTACTTGGCACAGTGACAGATCCGCCGGAGTACCAGAGCAGCCATACCCCTACTCGACGGGGTCGAGTTCCTCCCACCCGGGGAGAATTGATGGGGCATCAAAGGCGATTTCATTACACGGGTGGAGTGTATTTGTGAGTTATGGCTTGTATGAGATTGTAATTGTGTATTTTCTTTCTTTTGGGCTCCTTGTAAGGCTTATATCAAGCCAATGGGTCATTTGTTATGTCAAGTCCAAGGTTAGATTGCCATTAGTAGAGTCCATTAGAAAGCCTAGTTCATATTGGACCAAGTGCCACCCTTATGGACCATATCAGTCATTTAAGGCCCAATTGGGCCACTCCCTCTCATGGGCCACCAAGACTTGGAAGGTCCAAGTCTAGACTTGAGTTAATGGGTTGGGTTGGCTGCCCTTGGACCAGCCTAGGCCCAAGAGAGGCCCATGAAGGGGGCGCCCCCTTTTTTGGCCTTATTAGGCTTGTTAGGTGGTGTTTGAATGGATCTAGTCCAAGGTTGAATAAGTATGGTCAAATTAGATTAAACTAATGTATTAAATGTGTGATTCACATTGTATCCCAGCCCTTCAATCCAAACCCCTAGATCCAAGGGTTGAGGTTGAGTTTGGTTGGCATCCTATATAAGGTTGTATTTTTCATATTGAAGGAATGAATGAAAGAAAAAAAAGGCATTTGCCCCAAGTGAAGCTTGCGCCCCTCCCCTCTCTCTCCCTGGTTCCTCCACCCCCTCTCCCCTTTCTAGAGTGTAATCCCTTCCCCCTTGATCCCCTCCAGCATCTGAAGCAACTTCGGTGATCGCCGCCGCCATCGTCTCGCCGCCGACGCGTCGTTGCCAACGGTTTCGGTGTTCTGTCCACTCAGGACAGATCCTTCTTCTCCGAATTGCTGCTATCACTCCCTTCATCTTCTGATGCTCAAAATTTCAGGGTTGGTTCCCCTCTAGAACCCTTATCCCCACAAAAACAATCACGTCAAAATTCATCCTTTAGCTATTTTTTTGATTTTCGTCCAAGTCCAAGTTCCAGATCTGTCCTGGTTCTATTCACTGTTCATCAGCTCTGAGTCTACCCTATTCGAACCATCTTTTGATTTTTTTTGGGACGCCCAAATTTACTGGGAGTTCTGTCCACATCCCTCTACCATCAGGAATTTTCTTAATTTTTGGTTCACCCTCCAAGTATTTTACAAAATTCTTCCAAGTTCCCAAGAACAGTCTGCCCACAGTTTCCCAGATCCGACCCAGGTCTAGTTAACAAATCTCAGAAAATACATTTCTTCTCCAATCAACAAACCAAAAATAGTCCCGGATTCCTCTCTCAGAGACCTTCAACTTTACTGAAGAAATCATTTCCAGATTCGGAGGTCTTCTCCCCGGTCAACGTCGATCTTCAGAGAAGTCAGAACCTGCCCCTGCAGTTCTGGCCAGATTCCAGCAAGCTTGTAAAATACATGATCAGAAATACAGATCTGATTATTTTTTTTGAAGACCCCTACGTCGAAGTATTCTGAGTCAGATTTCCAACGGCGCTAATCTCGTCGCATTCCGAAGATGGGGCTGATCGCAGTAGCAGTTTTCTCCGAGTCGCGCGCCTGCAAACAGAACTTTCAGGTTCGTGGCCGAGTTCCCAGCGAGCGTCGTCCGCGGGCCGCCCGGCGTCCGGCGGTCGTTCCAGCAGCTCGCCATCCCAGGGGAATGCTTTCCAGGTGTCTCCACAACAGAGGAGTCATCAGGCCCCACACGACCCCTCCGGTCAATACGTGGGCCCCCACTAGCACGAGTACGCGTGAAGCCGAAGCATTGCCCGAAACCGCCCGTCAACCCGAACTTGGTCCTCCCGGGCCCACTTGTGTCACCCTTTGCCTCCCTGCGTGGAGTGGGCTTAATTGCATTGCTGTAACCATAATGTATTAAGTTCCCGGGGGTACGAGTTCCGACCGGGTCCCATCTTCGCCACACCGAGAGCGTGGAGGTATCGCCTTCACCCTGACACTTGGCATTAGCTTAATTCTTTATATGCTTTATATGCCGCTGCTAGAGAGCATGTGTAGGGATACCTAGCTCGCTTTCAATTTATAATATCACTGCTGCGAGAGAGAGCGAAGCCATCCCGTGACCCGATCCGGGCACAAGTGAGAGCCGACCACCCTAGCTCACAGCCAGTTTCTCAACCGCGCACATCCGACGCTTCCCTCGTTAAGGGACGATCGCGAGCTTGCCGTGTCCGTGGTCCCGTCCCGCATCACAAATTACCAAAACATTTTATGAGTAAAAGATTGAGAATTATAGACAAATGGTGGATTGTTGGCACTCAAAATATGTTCAATGGCGATCAAGCCTCAAAGACAAATGGTGAGGCCCACTGAAGCACAGGAGCCGAAAGAGATCAATACACTGAAGCCTTCTCAAGCTGCCAGAGCCTCAGGTCACCCAATATGAACGCCGGAGACTTCACCTCTGGAGAATCGAGATCAATTCACTACCAACCGGTAGTGCGAACAAGCCTGCCCAATGAATCGGCATCGACTTAGTCGTGCCGCATAAACAATATTCATCATCTGACCAAGGACGAGAATGCTCCCGGTGATTCGTCACCTGACAAGAGACCCTCCTGAGGTGATAGAATGTCTCTGGCCCTTCAGAACATGGAACTGGAGGCTCCATCGGCAGAAGTCCTGGACAACCCAGCACGGGTACGACTTCTCAGCACCCCGGGTAGTATCCCACTCCACGAGAAAACTACCAATGCAGGTTAAGTCGAGCCAGTAGCACAAACCACTGTGCCGAGGGCCACGTCAGCAAAAAATCCACGTGTCCAAGCCGAAGACGCCCGAGGCTCCGAAAGCAGCCGTTTAGCGGCCTGAAAGCTTTGTCAACACTATCCGCCGTGGTTTTGCAAGACCAGGGCAAGATGAAGGATCATAGTAACTCTAGGAGCCAGTCTGGGGCCCGCTGTTAGGCTTGTGTCGAGTGAATACGACGGAACGAGCTTAACCCAGCGCGCCCTCTAATCCGGCGCACCCCCCTTTCCGGCCCGCCCCCTCCCGACGCGCAAAAACAACTCGGATGCTTTCTACGGCATGCTCACCTTGCGCCAGGGAAGAACCACGCATTGGGTGTTCTAAATATGAGCCAATCGTCAGCCAAAGAAGAGAGGGAAAAAGGCCAATAGAAAAAAAGAATAGAGAATAGAGGACGATCAGACGATCGAGAAGAGAGAGGCAGAGTCTTGGGGGAGAAGCAGGGTTTCCACTGAGCGGGATCTCGCCGCCGCCTTCCCCTGTCTTGCCTAAATAGCTCCGGAGCCGGAGAAGAGTCGCCGAAATCGATACTCTGTTTTGGAGAAGGAGTTAGGTAGGTTCCATTGATCCTCCCGATGATTCACCTTCTCGATTTCTCCTTCTAATATAGTGTAAGTGAGGGAGGATGGGCGATGATATGAGCCCATCTCCTCCCCTCACCATCTCTTCACTCCTTCTTCCTCTGTGATCTCTCCTCTGCGATCAATGAAATGGCTGTCGAGCGACAACGTCGGCACGCCGAATGCTTATAATGTATTATGTCTTTTGCCTCCCGTTGGTGGGATGAATGATATGTTGATGATCTGAATGATATCGTACTATGTATGCTTTCCCATTCCTCTCTCGATTCGCATGATTCAACCATCTTATGCATGAGCGTCGTGTTTCGTTTCGTTATACCGACCATGCCCTAAAATCAATACGGGCTACATTGATGTCACCTCCTCCCCGAGGCTCCTCCCTTCTAACGCAATGGCCATCTCTTGCTGTATATGTGCTATGGGTTTTGTGGTTAGAGACACACTCGTGTGTGCATCTCTGTCCATTCCAGTTTAAGATCGATCCCCTCAATACCCTCTGTGCTTCTCCATAGCCCAGAGGGAACGGGGTCACCTCTATAACCTGCTTATCCATTCTATGCAAATGGTTCGAATGGCTGTTCTCTGCATCTGATCATTTTCGTTCACGGGCTAACCTATTAACCCTTTGTGAACGTTGGTCTGCTAACCCCCTTAATATGCATACTAACTATCTGCCTCCGTGAGTGCTAACCCTTTAGCCCTGTGAGCATTAACAGGCTAACCCTGTGAGTGCCGATTCGCCAACTCATTGACCATTGTGATATGCTGCTGTATCCTTCCTATTCCGCATGTGATTTAGAATCGCCGAGCTTTGTTATTTCTAATAACTTTAGCTTTAATATTCAGGGAGGGAGACATTCCTCATTGATACCTCTGAATCGCCAGCGGATCATAAGATCATGTCTCTTTATGGCATGCATCTTCTTGAGCCATCGGGCGAATATCAACAGGGCTTCGCCCTAACATCAAATCCACTATCCTTAGGAATTTTATGGTGACCATGGGTTGTGTGCCCCTCGTAGGCTAGCCCTCAGGGTTTCCTTCCCTACTGGTCGTCCCTTTTCGGATCCAGATTTGACCACGGATCATGTGCCCCTTGTAGGCTAGCCCTCGGGGTCTTCACTTCCTTCATTGGTCACCTTATCCGATCACGTCTCAACCCACGGAATGATGGTGCCCCTAGTAGGCTAGTCCTAGGGGTTTCCTATCCATTTGGGTCTGCCGGCCGCCGTTGTGCCACCCGGTATTAAGGAGCTTACTTGTAAGACCCCGAGTTTCTGTACAAATATTAAATTTCGTAAATAGTAAATGTTGAATAGTGACTGAGGTAAATAGTAAATAGTAAATGTTTTTGACTATCGTGTAAATATTCTGAAAAATGATAGTTAATTAGTAAACACCATGATAAACACTTTGGTCTCCTGTACCTGACCCTAATAAAATCATTTACATGGCTTAATCAGTGATTTAAGCCTGACTTAAAAACGCGGAAAACACTATTCACCCAAAAATATAACTACCTTGGAAAAATCTGCAAAAATCACATCTGATAGAGAGTATTTTTCTTAGCAACTTTGTCTTCTGGAGTTTCATCGGTAAAAATCAAAAACTCTCTCTATCGACTAAACCGTTGAACATTGGGTTAAATTATTATTTTAATCTTAAGATTGGGAGATTAACATTAAACCTCGTGATAAAATTCCATAAAAATCATAATCTGAAAGATCACGTCTTGATTAGCAATTTTGTCTTCTGGGTCAATTTCATTAAAAATCGTTTAGTGACATTAAATGAAGGTTTTAGTTAACAATGGCTTAATCTATGGGATTAGGCTTAGATTAAGGGTAACCTTACCTTGTGGAACACGTGAAACCGTGTTTGGGTTGGCATAAACACGTCTTCAACACTGCCAAGGGAATTGCGGCTCTGACCAGCCCGCGTGAGAAGTTTAAACACTTCTCTACAAACCTATAAATAGAGGAAGCATTCCTAAGCATTCCTCTTAAGCAACTTAAGGATTTCTTGCTGCTGTCTTGCTGCTGTGAAGCTTTGCAAGACCACTATTCATCTTCTTCCCCAAGCTTTCTCTTATTTTCATCGGTTAAGGTAGGTAACCATGGCACAAACTTGAATTCAATAAAAGGAATGATAGGGCATCATGTTAGCTTGCATATTTCATGATTTTCCATACTTAAACCCATGAATTGAAGCCCTCATTGCCGGATTATACTTCTGTTTTCGCTGTTCCCGTGTTACGAAGAAAGACGGTTCCAACCGGACCGCTTATCTCTTAGACGGCTTAGAACTGACCGCCTTAATTGCTTTAAGCGGCCCAATTTTAACCATTTCACATGAATAACGGTCAACCAGAGACCGCTTTAGAATGAAATTTGTAGTATTATCATTTTATCGTATTTTATATACACGGTTAGAAAACGACCGCTTTACATGATACACGGCCCCACTATAACCGTAGTATCCTTTTACCCTTAAAACGGCCCATAGATAACCGTTTTACAGCCAGTAGGTTTAACAGCCCACTGTCATCCGTTTAACTTCCAGAAAACCTGATTTTTACTATTTTGACCTATTAAAAATGTTAATTAGTAAAAATTGACAATCCATATAAATAACAGATAATGACATGAGTAAATTTCTGTTATTTGCAATATCTATTTTGATAAATTGTTTAAAGTGGAAACTATTGTAATTCACTTGTAACTTTGGATAAATTGGTTAATTACCATAGGTAATTTCTGTAAATTACTGTAAATCAAAATATTACTGGCCGACTTATGGCAAGTCTTTGGCCAATTAACCGGACACTCTATCCGGTAAACTTCACATTTTTTTTACCGTGAGACATTTTTACCGTGGTAAATTACGGTTACATCATAACTATCGTTTTAACTTGATAAATTGACCGATTACCCTTGGATAACCTTCGGTCATATTTGAGCCCGGAATTGACCAATGGACATTAAACTGAAATTAGTTGGTTTAATTGTTATTGGCAACCCGGTAACTACTTTGCATAAATTATCTTATAATTAGATATTATCATTATACTTAATACGGATTCTCTTGAACCGTATTTCTTAAAAATACGACCCGAGTGGTTCGTATATTCGTTCTTCAGAACTTACTTCTCTCTCTCGAACGGCTTACTGTCAACCGTTCATTCTTGACCCCGTGACTCGTTACTCATGAGAGTACGGCCCGGTGTTCGCCGTACGACTACCTTGTTTTGGGTTTTCGTCATGTTTATACTCTTGAATCAGAGGAGACAAGTGTCGTCCTTTACATCTTATACCCGACAGAAATTCATCTGATTATATTGGCCATAATTGACTATGTTTAGACGGGGGATCGATGATCCAATTGAAATGAAATGCCGACGCATCATAAGGGCCCAGTCTGGTCCTGGGGAGAGCGCCCGAAAAGATATTGAGCCCATTGGGATGTTTATGACAAGGGTGAGGCATTGCACCCGAATACTTGACTTGACTTATTACGTCTATGAAAAACTCTTGATACTCGACTCGTGTGTATTTACTTGGTTACATGTGTAACATATTGCTGGCCAAATTCTCTATTGTACTTTACTTGTTCACTACTTGATAAATTGCTATATTTCTTGACCTTGTAAGATATTCTATCGTCATTCTTTATTTACTGCATTTCATATAAATTGGAAATCAATAGTTAATTACTTAAACCTGTTTGTGGTTATCTACTAAGCGTGTTTAGCTCACTCCTACTGTTTCCCCTCTTTCCAGGTGACGAACTTGTCGGGGATGGACTGGAGTGATATCGAGAGATAGTTTTAGTTTATTGAGTCAGTTTGTACCCTTAGCATTAGTGAGAGATTGTTCTAGCATTTTACTTATTATTTGGTTGTAGTCGTTCTACCCAGTGTACTCAACCTTATTCCAATAAAACTCTGATTATTACTTTTCCAACCTTTAGTCCAATGGATTGCAATGGTTCGGAATTATATATAGCTCGCTTGCCTCTAACCGTACGTCCCGAGATTCCACATCGGGGCGTGACAGTTTAGTTGGTATCAGAGCCTAGGTCAATTTGTCCTAGGTATTTCACTTTAAGGTTATAGGTCTATTGGTTATAGGCTTAAGAAAACAACCTTGTGAGAATTTGGGTAGAAATTTTGGTTAAGTTATTTGACCATAATCATGATCTTCTTATCTAGTTCTTCTCTTCTCATCTAAGAAGTTCTTCTCTCATAAATAATCCGAGTAACTATTTTATATAGGCACTTAACTCGAAATGGCAGCCAATCGTGCTGAGATGAGGAATTTACATCGTACAGTTCAAGGACTTACGCAAGCCTTGAACGCACTGGCTCAAGCTGGAGCTGGAGCGGCACCTCATGGCGCAGCTCATGGCACTGGTGATTTATATCGGAATTTTCGAGGAATGAACCCGCCTAGATTCGCTGGTTCAACTGATCCCGATGAAGCCGAGAATTGGCTCGACGAGATGGCAAGAATTTTTGAGGTCATGCAATGCACTGACCAAGAACGTGTTCTTTTATCTGTTTTCCAACTAGAACGGGATGCACGTGCTTGGTGGGAGTCTGTTAAGCCGACTCTCGGAGATCAACAAGTCTCGTGGGAGGAATTCGAGGAATATTTCAATGATAAATATTTTTCTGACCGCGTGCAAGAAAAGAAGGGAGCAGAATTCGCAGCTTTGAAGCAGCGAAGTTTATCGGTATCAGAATATGAGCCTCAGTTTTCACGACTCTCTCGTTATGCAAGACATCTTATTTCGACTGAGAGAATGAAGGCGAAGCGTTTCCTCAATGGTCTTCGACTTCATTATATCAATCAACTTGCACCACTGGAAATTTCTACATATTCTGAGATGGTAAGAAAGGCACAAATATTAGAAGATACTTTGGAAATGACTGAAAGGATTCGTGGTAAAGGTAACAAGAAAGAGCAACCGAAGGCACTCAAGAATGTTAAACCTGGATTTGTCACTGACCCGAGCAAGAAAAGACCATTTATTAGTTCTGGTTCAAGTTCTGGTTCTGGTTCGTGGAGAGGCAAAATGCCGCGACAAGAAGACAAGAAACCTGATTCTATGATTCCATTCAAGGGCGTATGCCGATATTGTGATCGTCCTGGTCACAAGATGGAAGATTGTTGGCGCAAGCTAGGTGCATGTCTGCGGTGTGGAAGCAAAGAGCACCGTATACCCAACTGCCCTTTATTATCGGAACAAGCTATCCCGGCAAAACCCCTGAATTTCAAGAAGCCTCAAGGCAGGCTCCAGGCTCTTCATGCGAAGGAAAAAGATATCGCCGAGGATGGTGGACTCGTCGAAGGTACTCTTGCTATATTCGACTTGCCAGCTTTTGTTCTATTTGATATTGGTGCAACACATTCTTTTCTTTCACGGAGATTTGCTAAATCTTTAGCTATGGAACCTGTTTTATTGAGTTCTCCGTTAGAAATATCAACCCCTATTTGTTCTAAATAAGCAATTCAGCATTACTATCCTTCTAGTAAGGTTATCGTGAATGATCAGAATTTTCCAGCTGATTTGATTTGTATGGACATGAAGGATTACGATGTAATCCTAGGAGCCGATTGGTTGGCTCGATATGAGGCCAATGTCCATTGTAGTTCTTGTTCCGTGTCTTTTTCTAGACACCCCGGATTATCCTTCAAGGGAGTGAAACATCCTAGTTCTATCTCTCTTATCTCGACTCTTCGTGCTGATAAGTTATTGAGGCGTGGATGCGAAGCTTTTCTGGCTTTTGTTCATGCGTCCCCTGAACAGCAGATCGAGATTAAGGATATTGCTATTGTCCGAGAATTTCCGGACGTATTTCCAGAGGAGTTACCAGGACTTCCGCCTCAGCGTGAAGTTACATTTTCTATTGATCTTATTCTTGGATCGTCTCCTATTTCTAGAGCCCCTTATCGAATGTCTCATGCGGAATTGCGGGAATTGAAGCAGCAATTGTTGGAATTACTCGAGAAGGGTTTTATTCGCCCGAGTGTTTCCCCTTGGGGAGCTCCTGTATTGTTTGTTCGGAAGAAAGATGGTTCGATGAGATTATGCATCGATTATCGGCAACTCAACCAGTTGACTGTCAAGAACAAGTATCCTTTGCCAAGGATTGATGAGTTATTTGACCAGATTACTGGAGCTTCTTATTTTTCTAAGATCGATCTTCGATCTGGATATCACCAGTTACGGATTAAAGAAGAGGATATTTATAAATCAGCTTTCCGTAGCCGGTATGGTCATTATGAGTTTGTCGTTATGCCTTTTGGGTTAACGAATGCACCGGCAGCTTTCATGCAGTTAATGAATAGTGTGTTCCGACCCTACCTTGATCAATGGGTTGTGGTATTCATAGATGATATTTTGATATATTCCAAGAGTGAAAAAGAACATGCCGAGCATCTGAGGATGGCTTTGCAATTATTGAGAGATCACCAATTATATGCCAAGTTCAGCAAGTGTGAATTTTGGCTAAGTGAGGTGTCCTTTCTAGGACATATTATTACTAAGGATGGAATTTCTGTGGATCCATCTAAAGTGGAAGCGGTAAAGAATTGGGAACAGCCTACTAATGTTACTGAAGTAAGGAGTTTTCTTGGCCTGGCTGGTTATTATCGAAGGTTCATTCAAGATTTCTCTAAGATTGCGGTACCTCTGACAAAATTAACCCGCAAGGAGATCAAGTTTGAGTGGTCAACTGAATGCCAACGGAGTTTCCAAACTCTGAAGGATTGTTTGACTACTGCTCCTATTTTAACCTTACCTTCTGGTGAGGGCGGTTTTGTGGTTTACACTGATGCTTCTGGTATTGGCTTAGGCTGTGTGCTTATGCAGCACGGCAAGGTGATTGCCTATTCTTCTAGGCAGCTAAGAAAGCATGAAGTTAATTATCCAGTTCATGATTTGGAATTGGCAGCCGTGGTATTTGCTTTGAAGATTTGGAGGCACTACTTATATGGTGAAACATTCACTGTATTTTCGGATCACAAAAGTCTGAAATACTTATTTTCTCAAAAGGAATTGAACATGAGACAAAGAAGATGGTTGGAGTATATAAAGGATTTCGACTTTTCTATTAAGTATCACCCGGGCAAAGGCAATGTGGTTGCTGACGCTTTAAGTCGGAAACCTGTGGCTAAGATATCTAGTCTTATGTTACAAGAATGGAAATTACTGGAGCAAATGGCTAGTCTGGATATCAATATTGATAATGATCGGATATTGATTTCCCAGTTGCAACTTAAGCCCGAATTATTGGTAGAAATCAAGTTATTGCAAGATATTGATCCCGAGCTAGTCGAGATTAAGGAAAGCCTGAGTAGCAGACCTGAATTCTCGATAGCCGATGATGGAAGATTAGTATTTCAAGGTCGAACTTGTGTACCGGATGAGGGTAATATAAAGAATCGGATTCTTGAAGAAGCACATATATCTCGATATACTATCCATCCGGGAGGCACTAAGATGTTCAAAGATTTGAAAAGGACATTTTGGTGGCCGAACATGAAAAGGGAAATTACAGATTTTGTGAGTAGATGTCTGGTTTGTCAACAAGTAAAGGCCGAGCATTTCAGACCGGCAGGTAAATTGAAACCACTTGACATTCCCCAATGGAAGTGGGAGAGTATTGGCATGGATTTTATTATGAGTCTTCCTAAGACTCGAAGTGATCATGATGCAATATGGGTAATCGTGGATCGACTGACTAAGTCAGCCCATTTCCTATCCATTAAGTCCAAGTGGACAGTTGATGTGCTAGCAGCATTATATCTGAAGGAAGTGGTTAGACTTCATGGTATTCCAGTCAGCATTGTGTCTGACCGAGACCCGAGATTTACATCTCATTTCTGGAAGGGATTGCAAGAATCTCTTGGTACCCGTCTGAATTTTAGCACTGCATTTCATCCGTAAACAGATGGACAGACCGAGAGAACTAATCAAATAGTGGAAGATATGTTGAGAGCTTGTATGATCGACTTCGGTGGAAGTTGGAGCGATCATTTAGCATTAATAGAATTCGCCTACAACAATAGTTATCAAGCCAGCATACAGATAACACCTTTCGAGACTTTGTATGGAAGGAGCTGTCGTTCTCCATTATGTTGGGATGAGGTTGGCGAGAAGTAATGGCTTGGACCGGATCTTATCTCGGAGTCATCACAAAATATTCGTATTATCCGAGACCGGTTACTTGTGGCTCAATCAAGGCAAAAGAGTTATGCTGATAATAGGAGAAGAGATTTGGAATTTCAAATTGGCGAGCATGTGTTCTTAAAAGTATCTCCTTCAAGAGGTATTCGTCGATTTGGTATTTATGGCAAGTTAAGCCCAAGGTATATTGGTCCATTTGAGATCCTTGATCGAGTGGGTGAAGTCGCTTATAGATTGGCCTTACCTCCTCAATTATCTGGTGTACATAACGTATTCCATGTATCTATGCTTCGGAAATACGTGTACGACCCTAGTCACATCATTCAACATGTGGACTTTGAATTTAAAAAGGATCTATCCTATGAAGAAAGACCAGTGAAAATTCTGGATCGAAAGGAGCAACAACTTCGAAATCGTTCCATACCGATGGTCAAAATCCAATGGAGTCGGCGTGGAATAGAAGAAGCTACATGGGAATCCGAGGACGCTATACGGAAGCGTTATCCCGACCTATTCTAGGTGAGCTATCTTTCCTTTACTGTATTTTGGTCCAGTGAATTTGGAGGACCAAATTCTTTAAGTGGGGGAGGGTGTAAGACCCCGAGTTTCTGTACAAATATTAAATTTCGTAAATAGTAAATGTTGAATAGTGACTGAGGTAAATAGTAAATAGTAAATATTTTTGACTATCGTGTAAATATTCTGAAAAATGATAGTTAATTAGTAAACACCATGATAAACACTTTGGTCTCCTGTACCTGACCCTAATAAAATCATTTACATGGCTTAATCAGTGATTTAAGCCTGACTTAAAAACGCGGAAAACACTATTCACCCGAAAATATAACTACCTTGGAAAAATCTGTAAAAATCACATCTGATAGAGAGTATTTTTCTTAGCAACTTTGTCTTCTGGAGTTTCATCGGTAAAAATCAAAAACTCTCTCTATCGACTAAACCGTTGAACATTGGGTTAAATTATTATTTTAATCTTAAGATTGGGAGATTAACATTAAACCTCGTGATAAAATTCCATAAAAATCATAATCTGAAAGATCACGTCTTGATTAGTAATTTTGTCTTCTGGGTCAATTTCATTAAAAATCGTTTAGTGACATTAAATGAAGGTTTTAGTTAACAATGGCTTAATCTATGGGATTAGGGTTAGATTAAGGGTAACCTTACCTTGTGGAACACGTGAAACCGTGTTTGGGTTGGCATAAACACGTCTTCAACACTGCCAAGGGAATTGCGGCTCTGACCAGCCCGCGTGAGAAGTTTAAACACTTCTCTACAAACCTATAAATAGAGGAAGCATTCCTAAGCATTCCTCTTAAGCAACTTAAGGATTTCTTGCTGCTGTCTTGCTGCTGTGAAGCTTTGCAAGACCACTATTCATCTTCTTCCCCAAGCTTTCTCTTATTTTCATCGGTTAAGGTAGGTAACCATGGCACAAACTTGAATTCAATAAAAGGAATGATAGGGCATCATGTTAGCTTGCATATTTCATGATTTTCCATGCTTAAACCCATGAATTGAAGCCCTCATTGCCGGATTATACTTCTGTTTTCGCTGTTCCCGTGTTACAAAGAAAGACGGTTCCAACCGGACCGCTTATCTCTTAGACGGCTTAGAACTGACCGCCTTAATTGCTTTAAGCGGCCCAATTTTAACCATTTCACATGAATAACGGTCAACCAGAGACCGTTTTAGAATGAAATTAGTAGTATTATCATTTTATCGTATTTTATATACACGGTTAGAAAACGACCGCTTTACATGATACACGGCCCCACTATAACCGTAGTATCCTTTTACCCTTAAAACGGCCCATAGATAACCGTTTCACAGCCAGTAGGTTTAACAGCCCACTGTCATCCGTTTAACTTCCAGAAAACCTGATTTTTACTATTTTGACCTATTAAAAATGTTAATTAGTAAAATTTGACAATCCATATAAATAACAGATAATGACATGAGTAAATTTCTGTTATTTGCAATATCTATTTTGATAAATTGTTTAAAGTGGAAACTATTGTAATTCACTTGTAACTTTGGATAAATTGGTTAATTACCATAGGTAATTTCTGTAAATTACTGTAAATCAAAATATTACTGGCCGACTTATGGCAAGTCTTTGGCCAATTAACCGGACACTCTATCCGGTAAACTTCACATTTTTTTTACCGTGAGACATTTTTACCGTGGTAAATTACGGTTACATCATAACTATCGTTTTAACTTGATAAATTGACCGATTACCCTTGGATAACCTTCGGTCATATTTGAGCCCGGAATTGACCAATGGACATTAAACTGAAATTAGTTGGTTTAATTGTTATTGGCAACTCGGTAACTACTTTGCATAAATTATCTTATAATTAGATATTATCATTATACTTAATACGGATTCTCTTGAACCGTATTTCTTAAAAATACGACCCGAGTGGTTCGTATATTCGTTCTTCAGAACTTACTTCTCTCTCTCGAACGGCTTACTGTCAACCGTTCATTCTTGACCCTGTGACTCGTTACTCATGAGAGTACGGCCCGGTGTTCGCCGTACGACTACCTTGTTTTGGGTTTTCGTCATGTTTATACTCTTGAATCAGAGGAGACAAGTGTCGTCCTTTACATCTTATACCCGACAGAAATTTATCTGATTATATTGGCCATAATTGACTATGTCTAGACGGGGGATCGGTGATCCAATTGAAATGAAATGCCGACGCATCATAAGGGCCCAGTCTGGTCCTGGGGAGAGCGCCCGAAAAGATATTGAGCCCATTGGGATGTTTATGACAAGGGTGAGGCATTGCACCCGAATACTTGACTTGACTTATTACGTCTATGACAAACTCTTGATACTCGACTCGTGTGTATTTACTTGGTTACATGTGTAACATATTGCTGGCCAAATTCTCTATTGTACTTTACTTGTTCACTACTTGATAAATTGCTATATTTCTTGACCTTGCAAGATATTCTATCGTCATTCTTTATTTACTGCATTTCATATAAATTGGAAATCAATAGTTAATTACTTAAACCTGTTTGTGGTTATCTACTGAGCGTGTTTAGCTCACTCCTACTGTTTCCCCTCTTTCCAGGTGACGAACTTGTCGGGGATGGACTGGAGTGATATCGAGAGATAGTTTTAGTTTATTGAGTCAGTTTGTACCCTTAGCATTAGTGAGAGATTGTTCTAGCATTTTACTTATTATTTGGTTGTAGTCATTCTACCCAGTGTACTCAACCTTATTCCAATAAAACTCTGATTATTACTTTTCCAACCTTTAGTGCAATGGATTGCAATGGTTCGGAATTATATATTGCTCGCTTGCCTCTAACCGTACGTCCCGAGATTCCGCATCGGGGCGTGACATTACTCCATCCGTGAGTATGCCTCCGCTTTCCTCCCGCAATCCCCTGGAGAGGGGGAGGTGCTGCCAAAATTTCTCCATAACTTATTGACCAATTACCCCCACAATTTGGGCTTAATAAGATATGTTTTCATAATAATTAACTTCTTGCTCGAGCATGAACCTCGCACGAGTCTCGACCCTGTCTCAAGGGCATCCTGGACCTCAATTCACTCATCAATCAACTCAATGCATCTTAATAAACTAAATAAACTCAAAAATACTAAAAAATAACCCAAAAATCAACTAACCTTGTGCGGTACTAACCCAGCGCGCCCTAATACGGCGCGGTACCCCCCCATGCCGGATCAACCCTGACTCAATCTAAATAATTTTTAAATGGTCCTATCCCGGCGCGCCCTATTCCGGTGCACCCCAAGGCCATCGCCCCGAGGAAGGGCATTTGCCCATGGCCGTGCCGATTTAGCCTATTCCTACGCTACCCCGCGCCGTATAACCCTTATACCTACGCTACCCCGCGCCGGTTTTGAATAAAAGTGTGTTTGTCGAGCCGTTTTAATTCCTTTATCATTCTCGAATCAAGCCTCGCCTTTCTTGTCTTGTGTCGGTCGACGTAATTAACCATACATCAAATAAAAAGAAACTCTTCAAGCTGAAATCATCTGTCATTATGCATTCCCCCAATTCATGCATTAGACATAAATATGCATTCTTATGTGCCTCATTAATGCATGCTTGCTTGAACGAGACCTCGGTGTATCAAATGGCCTCGATGGAAGGCCGGGTCACGCCCGACAGGAAGCCTTGGCTTTGGGCGATGATGGTCTCTGGGCCTACATCCTCCGCCCTGTATCGAAGGCTCGAACTTAATGAACCATGCCTGCTCTGCATGATTAAGAAAATAACCAATGAATCATTCCATGCGGCCTTAAAGGCTTCATCATCACATGCATTCTCTTGCATTCTATTTCAGCCTCGAATGGCTCGTTATCTCGGCAATTAATCAGAGGATTTCCTTCTTATTGGAGTATGTAATTAACGTTATAGCCTTTGTGGTATGGCGGACTTTCGGTCCCGACCCGAACTTCACTCTCGCCCGACTCGGGTCAGATTGAGCGCATAATAAACTCGTCACCTAGTGATTGGCACGCCCTACGCAAATAACAACGAACGGTCTAGTTCGAACATAATGACACATATTGAAAAAAGGATAGAGAAACATCTCATCCCCCACAAAGCTTGGCACGCCCGGTGGGACCGAGTTCTCCTCTCATCTCTTTGCCGAGATAAACGGGCCCCGAGGCCCCCCCAAAGAATGCTGATCATTTGCTTATTCGATTTTGCAGGGAAACTGATGATGGTTGTTGGACTAACTGCACTGGCCTTCGGCCTAAAGATTGTGGCCAGCCATGCTACTGCTGGCCACCTGGCAGTGCCAACAATCTTCGTTTCCTTCCCACCGGTGGTTGGCTTCCCCAACTTCCTGGGGGTGGCCTCGACTGACTTACTGGAGGTCGAGCCAGCAGAGCCGATCAAGCAAGAAGCTGCCATGAAGACAAGGGCCTGTGACGCCCGAAGCTGCAAGAGTCTGGCGACATAGCAGACTCAGTTGATTCGCTGCATGGTGCATCATGTGGCCCGAGGGGCTCGCCCCACTTACTGCTGCAAACCCCGGAGTCTCCGCCAGGGGAGTTTCCGCCGAAGAGCTGCTGTTCCTATGAACGGACGATTGTCAGTGTCCGGGAAATCTATCCTGATTTGTGGCGTTCAGATCTTCATAGACGGACACAAAGCTCGAGCAATTCCAGACCGGGTGGTCCCTGCTGTGCCAACCCGCAACTCCTTCCAGGATCTTTCCGGGAGGAGGGTTGAGAAAGAAGAAGAAGGTCATCAAGGCCGGGGGGAGCTGGCCGCAAGGTTAAAGAAGTTTAAACAAGTCTGGGTCTCTAAGAGGGTCCAACCTGCTCGCTGTGAGGCACCTATCTACTACCACTCCAAGCCTGTCCAGGTGAAAGAAAAGAATGAGAGGGCGCTAGCCCCCAGGAAAGAAGAGACTGTTGCAGAGCCTCCTCACCGCACAAGTTTTAGGGCGTGTAACCGACAAGCTGATATCCATGCGGCAGGGAGAAGATTTGAACAACATATCGAAAGAGCTCGACTGGCTTATATCCCTCCGATCGGAGGTCGACAGTCATCCCCAGTCCTACATCAGGGACTCGGGCAGGAAGGAATGACCAGTATGGTCAGAAATTACTTCACGGGTATGGGCAACCCCTCACTGGGCCAACAACGGTTGTTAAAAGCAGCCATGGTAAGAGAAGACTACTATCCACCAGTGGCACTCGAAGAAGAAGAAGAAAGAGGAATGACATCGTCAGTTGATGACAATGGGTATGAAGATGGCTTAAAGATCAAAGCCGATAAAGCCACTCCTCATCAGCGGGAGGAAAGAAGAGTCTCCGTCTTCGAGGGACTGACCTTCCCTCAACATCCAAAGAGGAGGGTCTATCGCCGAAAGAAAGGGATGCAAGTCTTCACTAGCAATATGGTTGGAGTGACCGGCCGATATGAAAGACTGCTTGATGAACCTCAGGAGCTGGCTCGATTGGCTGAAAGACCGGGGCCGATCACTCGAAGAACAGAAGCCGCAAGAGAGATGCTGGCTGCTACAAAAGGAAAGCAAGTCCTGACTGACGGATCCACCATTTTAACTGCAAATGTGGTGACCGCGGAAGAAGAGGACGTGCTGATAGATACCCCGCCTGAAGGTGCATCGGGGGAAACAACAGAAGCTATTCCCACCACGGTAGCCATGGATCCGTCGGTGTTAGTGATATTCCAGAGATATCAACAAGAGATAGAGCTTCTGAAGAAGCAACTGATGGAGAGGACGGAGCAAGCCTCGGCCTCTAAGCAGCCTGAGATCCAGGCCGAATCATCACGGGGAGTCTTCAAACCGGGCGACTTCTCGCCACTTTATACCTTGCCTCAGCCGGCAGAACCCAGCTTGGCGACCACTCAGCAGCACCCACCACAGCCTCTGATGCCACCAGTACTGCCACAGGTGCACCAAGCATTTCAACTACTGCATCCTCCTCTGCAGGCAACCACCTTGGTTACTCCCTATCTACAGCCTGCGCACTTCTACCTAGAGTCGGTGGATCCGACCGTCGTAAACAAGCTAATGGTGGAAAGGATGATTGAGCTGAAGCTCGCCGAGCGAAGTGAACGCGACTACGTCGCATTGGATGCCTACCGGGTGCCATACCCACCACATCATGTTGCTAAGCGACTCCCTCCTGGGGTCAACAAGCCACCTAAGTTTGACAAGTTCAACAGGAAAGTATCCCCGAAAGAACATGTCGCCTACTATATGACCGTCATGGGTGATCTGGCCACCGACGAGTCATATCTATTGAAGTTTTTCGGGTCCTCGCTGACAGGGCTTGCTTTTGAATGGTACTCCAGCCTCCCGGCCGGATCGATCAACGACTGGCTGGATATGCAGAAGAAATTCAAAGAAAGATTCCATGTCACTGAGAGGGAGGTCATAGTGGCCGAGCTCTACTCAATAAAATAAAGGGCAGATGAAACAGCCCTTGAATACATTAAGAGGTGAAGGAATCTCGGAATGAGATGCAAGCGGCCCCCGCACCAGGAGGACGCTATACAAATTTGCAAACAAAACCTCAGGAGGGAGGTATTAGAAAAGATGATTGGAATGGAAATCCAGTCATTCGACCGTCTGAATAATGTCGTGGCCGAGGTGGAAGCTTTCCTAGCAAAACCTACCCCTACATCAACTGTTGCCACTGCACAGAAAGCAAAAATGGCGGAGCGATGCTCAACGCCTAAAGAAGCGAACACTCTTGACATCAAGTCATTTGAACAACAAAAAGACAAAGGCAAGAAGGTGGCTACTCCTCAGCCTGCTAAAGCCGGAGATGACCGAGAGGGTCCCTCACTCCGGGATAAAATGAAGAAGGCCTATTCCTTCCCGAAGGAGAAGACCTGGATTCTGTTTGACTGGATGACTCAATATGATAAGGTTACCTTGCCCGAACCAAAAAGGTCGGAAGACCTGAAAAGAAAAGACAGCCCAAGGTTCTGCCCCTATCACCAGATGCTGGGGCATCCAATTGAAGACTGCTACGTCTTCAAAGATATTATTGAAGGCATGGTGAAGAAAGATGAGATTGACTTGGGGGAGTACAGGGTCGACCCTCCACAGCCTCATGAAGCTCCTCTGAGGAGGGCTGCAGTCAATATGGTCTCTATATACCAGGCCTTGCCTGAAGAGATCTCTGAAGCCAGCACTCGGCACACTTATAAAGCCTGTTTCTTGGCACCCATAAAAGAACAACATGGATGGCAGCAAGTCCCTGCAAAGAACAAGAAAAAGAAGGCACCTCACCCGAATGTGGGGGCACATGTTCGTGGCATCACACCATGACCTACTCCTCCGGTGGAAGCACCTGTGTGGATCAGCCCACCTGCAGTCATCAGAATACCTACACACAACCAGAGGAAACAAACTCCGCTGCCAGTAACCAAGGAGGTTAGCCTTGAAGTCCAGAGACTACAAAACTATATAGATGGGCTAGATGAATATGTACAGCCCGAACTGAAGCCTCTGCTAATGCGGGACCACGTCCCATGGCAAGAGCTAGAGCAGCTTTCACTCAGGCAGGAGGAAGAAGCTGATGCAGCATCTGACAAGGATGGCAGCCAGTTCTGGGAGCAGGCGCTAGCTGAAGAAAAGAATAAAAAGAAACAAAAGAAGAAAAGAAAGGCCACCAAGGTCAACAAAGAACAGGTTGTATCCTGCAATACCCTCTTAGCTCTCTTCAAATTGCCTGGTGAAGAAGATGAGGAAGAAATATACTTCACACCTGCTACCAAGGGAAGCAAGGTCGAAGCTGCGACTGCTGCTCACACAACCCGGTCAAGTCAGAAATGGGGGCGCCAGCCGCCTGCTAACCATTATATCATATTCAGGGGAGAGCAACCCTATAAGATACCTCCCCCAGAGGTCAAGGGAGTCCAAATCCCTCCACCGTCAGGCCTTTATAACCAGAATGGGGGCAGCACTACTACCCCATCCTTCTTGGAATTTCTGAATATGTCCAAGGGAAAGCAGCCGTGTCAGGATGCCGACCCTGCAATCGGGAGTACTTACCCGCATCCCCTGTAGTCTTCCGAAGCTCCGGATGCAGATGAAGCTTGCCCGACAGCAGTCGATGAAGGGCAACAAGAACATGGCACCAAGCAAAAGGGTGCAGAATCTGAGCCCGATGAGGCATGTCCATCAAGGACTGCAGTCCAAGACTCTTCTAAGCCTATATGGGCAGATGGAATGAAGCTGTCAAATATCCGAGCTGGAAGCAGGATAATGAAGCTACTCAAGAAGCTCTCGGCAAGGTTTACAATCTGGGAGATCCTTTCTTTGAGTGAAGAGACCCGACAGGTGATCATCACTGCTTTGCAGACGCCTGCCCAATATGAAGCATGTTTGGCTGAAGCACTGCCAGAACCCAATGCGACCTTCACTCAAGAGAACATGCTACTCCCCACTGCCAGCCATAACAGACCGATGTACATGAGAGGACATCTGAATGGTCGGGAGCTAAGCAGAATCCTGATAGATCCCGGAGCAGCTGTCAACATCCTGCCCTACAGAATGTATCAGAGGTATCATTTCAACGTGCGCCTCGACAAAGTCGGAGATATGCATATCGCCAACTTCAACCAAAAATGTGAAGTTCGCTGGGGGTAGTGGAATTTACACTTCACTCTGGCAGATCTTACTACGAGGGTACGATTCCATGTCATTGACTCCCACACCTCGTACAAGGCATTGCTTGGCTGCCCCTGGCTACATGAGAACATGGTGGTGCCCTCCACGCTACACCAGTGCCTCAAATACACCCAGGAAGGGAAGGAGGGGAGAATATTTTCTGACCTCCACCCGTTCGAAGTATTCGAGTGTCACCTGCTGGACGCTCCTCTGTATGTAGAACGGTCACAGAAGACCTCTGAAGCCAAGACCCCTGCTAGGGCAGCAAGAAGCACCTCCGGCGATGAATGGTTCCCTCCGCCACCACCTGGATACATCAATCCCAAGACGGTCTCACATATTGCCATCACTGGGAACGTGTGCAGAACATCACCTCCTGCCACCTATCCTCAAGTCAATGAAACCAAGGTCGACCAGCAGCACGACCGCATCAGGGTCCCGGAAGGCCTCACCAAGCCAATTCCTGGCCTTGATAATGCCACTGTTGAACCTTTCAAAGCTTGGGGGGTAGCGCAGATAGATGGCCCCGACAGCTTGTTTTATACAGCTGAGAAGCACCCTACCCGGGAAGACACTGATTGTCATCTACCCGAAGACATAGAGAGCCCGTCAGTTCCCGTCCAAGGTCTGGCGTTCACAACAAGTCGGATGGCCAGGATGTTCCAGAAGTAGCACATCCCCTCCGACCAGTCGCGCAAGGACACAGAAGCATTCCAGAGGATGTGGTATCCCGCAAGTCTGGACAAAGAACTGAGACGTGTTTCTCTGCATCCAGGGTTGGGCTTCACCCTTGAAGAATATTATTACAGTGGGCGCTATGAGGTGGACACCATCTCCTCTTTCTATCTTGCTGAATAAAACCCGCTGGGGGCAACTTTCAATGAATACCCAGCAGAAGCTGAATATGCTGAACCGGCTCGACCAAGAGACTCGAGAACAGAGACCATGACTCCTTGCCGATGTTGGGAGCAAGTATACCTTGAAGAAGCGCTCTTTAGGCCGAATTCGACATGACTAGCAGTAGCGAAGCTGAGGATACTGAAGAAGCAGGGTTGCCTCCCCTCAGTGACCCTCCTCTGATGATAATGTCCACACCTCTTGAAACAATCGGGGAAGCTTCTGCCGAAACCGATCAAGAGATGTATGCTGCTAAAAAGGAAAAGGTCACCTCCACCGAGGACATGGCGATCCAAGAGGGCGAGACCTTCTCACCTTCTGCTACAAAGCTGCAATGCTGCTCCAGCCCAGCAGTAAACAACTACCAGTCTTCCATGACTGTAAACCTATCTGTAGGGGATGAAGCTGTCAACTCACCCCTCGAAACTACAACGATGGTGTATTTACTGATAGAACAATTCACGTAGCCGCTACTGGCTGGGGCGGAGATCCCTGCTGAACTCCAAATGAAGAGATCGAGGTTCTTGACCTCGAAGATGATATTCCAGAGTTTGTCGACCTTCAGCCAGCGCCCCCGGAAATAGAAGATGGAGACCAAGCTACAGTCGATGAACTGATAGAAGTTAATCTGGGAGACGAGGACGACCCTAGGCTGAGCTTCCTCAGTGCCCAGCTATCTGCTGAAGAACAGAAGCTGTATATTCAGCTACTGCAAGAATACAGGGATTGCTTTGGCTAGACCTACAAGGAAATGCCAGGACTGAGCTCTGTAGTCTCACAACATGAGCTAGCAATAAGCCCTGAAGCCGAGCCGGTCAAGCAGCCACCACGGCGCATGAGGCCAGAGCTCATCACGCTGATATGCAAAGAAGTAGACAAACTCATTGATGTGGGTTTTGTCGAAGAAAACCAATATACCACGTGGCTGGATAATATTATGCCCGTGAAAAAGAAGAATGGGCAGATCCAGATATGTGTTGATTTCCGAGATCTGAATAAAGCATGTCCCAAGGATGACTTTCCGGTGCCAATCACGAAAGTCATGATTGATGCCACAACCGGCCACGAGACACTATCGTTTATGGACGGGTCCTCCGGCTACAACCAGATATGGATCGCGGAACATGACCGGGTCCACACTGCCTTCCGAACTCCCAAGGGTATCTATCCCTACAAAAGGATACCGTTCGGACTGAAGAACGCTGGCGCAACTTACCAGCGGGCAATGACCATAATATTTGATGAACTGCTCTACCACAAGGTCGAGTGCAACATAGATGACCTGGTGATCAAGACCAGAAGAAAAGAAGACCATCTGCAAGACCTCAGAATTGTATTTCAGAGGCTCAGGCAATATGAACTGAAAATGAACCCTATGAAATGTGCGTTAGGAGTGTCGAGCAGGAAATTCCTGGGTTTCATCGTCAGATATCGGGGGATTAAAATAGACCCTGTAAAGATCAAGGCGATCCAAGAGCTACCTCTACCAAGGAACCTCTCTGAGCTGAGATCCTTGTAAGGCCGCCTGACATACATCCGGCGGTTTATATCCAACTTGTCGGGGTGATGTCACCCCTTTCATAAGTTGATGATGAAAGATGTTCCCTTTTATTGGGATGAAGAATGCCAAATAGCCTTTGACAAGCTGAAGGACTACCTGAAGACCCCTCCAGTGCTGGGTGCACCAGTGAAAGGATGGCCGTTGATTCTATATATAGCAGCCACACACTACTCACTGGGGGCAATGCTTGCCCAGAACAACAAAGAAGGGAAGGAACAAGCCCTCTACTACCCCAGCTGAAGACTAGTCAGGACCGAGGAGAAATATACCTTCATCGAAAAAGTTTGCCTAGCACTGGTCTTTGCCGTCAAGAAGCTCCGGCACTATATGCTGTCACACGAGATCAAGCTGATATCCAAAGCTGATCCGCTAAAATATATCTTGTCCCAACCGGCACTCAAAGGCCATTTAGGCAAATGGGCGGTCATTCTCATGGAGTTTTATATCCACTATGTACCACAGAAAGCTGTCAAGGGTCAGGCGATTGTAGACTTCTTCGTTGAGCATCCAGCACTTGAAGACTATCAACTAGAGACAGAACTTCCTGAAGATGAAACCCTAGAAGTCGGCCAGGTGCAGCCCTCCCTATGGCAGCTGTATTTTGATGGTGCTTCCAGAATTGACACCTCAGCTACTGGGTCAGCCAGGGTCAGAGTAGGGCAGGCATAGTCCTGAAGTCTCCGGAAGGAGAAGTCATACATACATCTTGTTCGATAAACAAGCCATGCACAAATAATAAAGCAGAATATGAAGCACTAATCATTGGGTTACAAATTGCCTTATCTATGGAGATTCAGATGCTTGAAGCATTCGGGGATTCCATGCTGGTTATAAAACAACTAGAAGGAGAGTTCGAGGTTCGGAAGCAAGAACTCCTCCCCTATCATCGGCTGACGATCCACTTGATGGCAAGATTCTATTTCATCAGAGTCAAGCACATCAACTGAGGACAAGATGCCCAGGCAGATGCCCTCGCAAAGCTGGCCAGCTCTTTGGCGATCCCGCCAGATACAAGCCTGAATATAACGGTGATTAACCGACGACAGGTCCCCAGTGTGACTAAGGCCTTGGTTGGTGAACAGGAAAATGAAGCGGCAGCTGTGGAAGAAATCCAACAGCCATTTTGACGGGAACACCTCCGGTGTTGGTTTCAGCACCAACAGCTCCCGAAAGAAAAAGAACAGAGAATGAAGCTCCTGAGGGTCAAAGACTCTTACGAGATGAGAAGCGAAACCTTGTTTCGAATAATGGCAGATGCCCGAAGGAAAATTTTGCTCAGTTGCTTGTCTTCAGCAGAAGCTGGGCAGGTGATGCAAGAAGTTCATGCCGGGTCAGCTGGAGCACACCAGGCCGGCCCAAAAATGAAGATTGAAATAAAGAAATTGGGCTATTATTGGCCCTCCATGTTTGATGATTGTTGCAAGTTTGCCAAAGCTTGTGAAAAATGTCAAGAGCACGCCAACGTGCCTAGAAGACCACCGGTGCCGCTACATCCCACCATACCAAGTTGGCCATTCGCTCAATGGGGCACGGACATGGTAGGGCCGCTACCAGCATCTTCGTCAGGGTGCAAATATATCTTAGCAGCTACAGATTACTTCTCCAGATGGGCAGAAGTAATAGCACTAAGAGAAGTTATGGGAGAGTTGGTTGCAAGATTCTTCCGGTAGAATATAATATTCCGGTTCGGGGTTCCTAGCCGAATTATCTCTGATAATGGCAGCCATTTCACGAACCAGAAGGTTTATCGACTGGCTGATAAATACAAGATTGACTGGAGGATGTCATCCCCCTACAACCCTCAAGCCAATGGACTTGCAGAAGCCTTCAATAAAATGCTATCCACATTGCTGGCAAAGACTGTTAAGTCTAATAAAAAGGACTGGGAAGAAAAGATGTACGAAGCGCTTTGGGCCTACCGTATAGTCTATAAAACCCCAACCGGCTGTTCACCATTCTCCCTCATATATGGGTCGGAGGCTGTGGTGCCGATTGAAATGGAGGTTCCCTCGCTGCGAGTTGCCATCCAACATGGGTTGGCTAGCAGCGAACAAACCAACATAGAAAGAAGACTGGAAGAGCTCGTCGAGCTTGAAGGAAAGCGTCTCCGCGCGCAAAAAATATTCAACTCTACCAAGCTCGCATGACCTGTGCTTTCGATAAGCTTGTCAAAGGGTAAGAATTCAAGAAAGGAGACCTGGTAATGGTCAAAAGAGGAGAAGTGATGGCCTCCAACCCCAAAGGGAAGTTTGTTGAAAACTAGGTCAGACCAAATATTGTCCGCCGAGTGTATGAAGGGGGTGCCTACATTCTTGTAGATCACAAGGGAGTAGATCAGTTCTCCCCTCTTAATGGGAATCATATGAAATTGTACCATGCAGTCCCACCGGCATTCCCAGAATGACCGAAACCTACCTTGGTCTAGTGGCACTCCGCCCTGGCCGAGCTCTACCCACCTTGGTCTAGTGGCACTCCGCCATGGCCGACCTCTACCCACCTTGGTCTAGTGGCATTCCGCCCTAGCCGAGCTCTCCCTACCTTGGCCTAGTGCCACTCCACCCTGGCCGAGCTCTTCCTACCTTGGCCTAGTGGCACTCCGCCCTAGCCGAGCTCTAAAAAATACAATGTTGCCATTACGGGCCTTACGCCCGAATCGGCATAAAGTCCGTCCTTTGCATTAGCATTATCTTCTTACTAACGAATAAACCCCTCTTTCGGCGCAAGACTTCATGTCCCGGCCAACTATCCTACAACATTGCCATTACAGGCCTTACGCCCGAATCGGCATGAAGTCTATCCTTTACGTTAGCATTATCTTCTTGCTAACGAATAAACCCCTTTGGCGGCGCAAGACTTCCTGTCCCAGCCGGCTATCTTACGACATTGCAATTACGGGCCTTACCCCCGAATCGGCATGAAGTCTACCTTTTGCGTTAGCATTCCCTCTTGCTAACGAATAAACCCCTTTTTCGGCGAAAGACTTCGTGTCCTAGTCAACCCTCACACCATACCACCATTACGGGCCTTACGTCTGAATTGGCTAAAGCTCCTCCTTTGCGCTGGCATTATCCCTTTGCCAACGAATAAACTGTCCTACTGGCGCAAGGCCCCGTGCCTCAGATAATAGCTATCTACCATTCCCAAAGGTCAAATATCACATTTTGACCTGTCAACATTCTTCTGTCACATGTTTAACAAAAAATTAAAAAAAAAGAAAAGAAAAATGGGGCTTAAAATAGAGGTGCCCCGCCGGCCTTGTTCCTACACTAAGACAAGGGCAAAAATGGCTATAACCCGGCTATGGTGAAAACCCGAAAGGGTGTCACAGGCAAAATCGGGTACCCCGCCATGTGAAAATCCGAAAGGGCGCGTGGGCAAAAGTAAGAGGAGGCTGGCTTCGGCGAAAACCCGAGAGGGCGCTTGAGTAGGTAATGTGGTAATTTGAAGTTCCTCTTCACCCTCCTCCTAATGAAACCCCGAAAAGGACGATCATCATAAGTCCCACCGGAGATCCTATGCCAAACCCGTGTTCGACCCTTGTCATCATCGGCAAGATCGGTCGATGCCTCCCTTAACTTGGACCGTCCGTCCTTGTTAATGAATATACCTTTGCTTCGGCATTTAACCAATGTCGATGAACAAACCCATATTGACCCTTGTCATCATCGACAAGACCGGTCAATTCTCCCTTAGCTTAGACCTTTCGTCCTTATTAATGAACAATACGTATTTTGCTTTGGCATTCAACCAATGTCGATGAACAAACCGTTACTGACCCTTGTCATCATCGACAAGACCGGTCAATTCCCCCTTAACTAGGACCTTCCATCCTTGTTAACGAACATTTTTTGCTTCGGCATTTAACCAATGTCGATGAACAAACCCATGTTTGACCCTTGTCATCATCGGCAAGATCGGTCGACGCCTCCCTTAACTTGGACCTTATGTCCTTGTTAATGAATATATTTTTGCTTCGGAATTTAACCAATGTCGATGAACAAACCATTACTGACCCTTGTCATCATCGGCAAGACCGGTCAACTTTTTCCTTAACTTGGACCTTTCGTCCTCGTTAATGAACAAACTATCTTTGCTTCGGCATTTAACCAATGTCGATGAACAAATCGTTATTGACCCTTGTCATCATCGGCAAGACCGGTCAATCTTCCCCTTAACTCGGACCTTTCATCCTTGTTAATGAACAAACTATCTTTGCTTCGACATTTAACCAATGTCGACGAACAAACTATTATTGACCCTTGACATCATCGACAAGACCAGTCAATCTTCCCCTTAACTCGGACCTTTCATCCTTGTTAATGAACAATACATGTTTTTTCTTTGGCATTTAACCAATATCAATGAACAAACCATTACTGACCCTTGTCATCATCGGCAAGACCGGTCAACTTTTTCCTTAACTTGGACCTTTCGTCCTTGTTAATGAACAAACTATCTGTGCTTCGACATTTAACCAATGTCGACGAACAAACCGTTATTGACCATTGTCATCATCGGCAAGACCGGTCAATCTTCCCCTTAACTCGGACCTTCCGTCCTTGTTAATGAACAAACTATCTTTGCTTCGGCATTTAACCAATGTCGATGAACAAACCCATATTGACCCTTGTCATCATCGACAAGACTGGTCAATCTTCCCCTTAACTCAGACCTTTTGTCCTTATTAATGAACAAATTATCTTTACTTCAACATTTAACCAATGTCAACGAACAAACCGTTATTGTTCATCATCGACAAGACCGGTCAATCTTCCCCTTAACTCGGACCTTTCGTCCTTGTTAATGAACAAACTAGCTTTGCTTCGACATTTAACCAATGTCGATGAACAAACCGTTATTGACCATTGTCATCATCGGCAAGACCGATCAATCTTCCCCTTAACTCGGACCTTTCGTCCTTGTTAATGAATAAACTATCTTTGCTTCGGCATTCAACCAATGTCGATGAACAAACCCGTGTTCGACCCTTGTCATCATCGGCAAGATCGGTCGACGCCTCCCTTAACTCGGACCTTTCGTCCTTGTTAATGAATATACCTTTGCTTCGGCATTCAACCAATGTCGATGAACAAACCGCGTTCGACCCTTGTCATCATCGGCAAGATCGGTCGACGCTCCCTTTAACCGGGACCTTCCGTCCTTGTTAATCAATATATTTTTGCTTCGACATTTAACCAATGTCGATGAACAAACCGTTACTGACCCTTGTCATCATCGGCAAGACCGGTCAACTTTTCCCTTAACTTGGACCTTTCATCCTTGTTAATGAACAATACATGTTTTTGCTTCGGAATTTAACCAATGTTGATGAACAAACCCATATTGACCCTTGTCATCATCGGCAAGACCGATCAATTCTCCCTTAGCTTGGACCTTTCAACCTCGTTAATGAATAAACCTTTTTGCTTCGGCATTTGACCAATGTCGAGGAACAAACTATTATTGACCCTTGTCATCATCGGCAAGACCGGTCAACCTTCCCCTTAACTCAGACCTTTCATCCTTGTTAATGAATAATACATACCTTTGCTTCGGCATTAAACCAGATGTCTATGAATAAGCCACTATTGACCCTTGTCAGCATCATCAAGATCGATCAATCCTCCCTTAACTTGGACCTCCCATCCGTGTTAGCAAATGCTCCTACCTTCGACAGTCTGCACCATTGACGAATAAACCCTCATCCGTCCCGGCCCCGTGCCGCGAGTCAAGTTCAAAAAAAAAGAAGAAAGAAAAGAGGCTAAAAATAGAGATGTCTCGTCGGACATACCCAGCTACCCTGGGTAAGGGCAAAAATGGCTATAGCCCAGCTGCGGTGAAAACCTGAAAGGGCGTCGCAGGCAAAATCGGGTACCCCGCCACGTGAAAACCCGTGAGGGCGCATGGGCAAAACAAGAGGGGGCCGGTTCCAGTGAAAACCCGAAAGGGAACTTGTACCGATAATGTGATATAAAAAAAGAGAAAAGAAAAAGAATGATCAATGATTATGACACACTCTCAAACAAGGTGGAATATCCTTCCAAGTCCCACCTATGAACAAACTATTATTGACCCTTGTCATCATCGGCAAGACCGGTCAACCTTCCATTTAACTCGGACCTTTCATCCTTGCTTATGAACGACACAAACCTTTTGCTTCGACACTTAACCAATGTCGATGAACAAGCCTGTCCTGACCCTTGTCATCATCGGCAAGATCGGTCAGCATTCCCTTGACTTGGACCTTCCGTCCTCGTTAATGAATGAACATACCTTTCGTTTCGACACTTAACCAATGTCGATGAACAAGCCAGTCCTGACCCTTGTCATCGTCGGCAAGATCGGTCAGCATCCCCTTGACTTGGACCTTCCATCTTCGTTAATGAATGAACATACCTTTTGCTTCCACACTTAACCAATGTCGATGAACAACCCAGTGCTGACCCTTGTCATCATCGGCAAGATCGGTCAGCATTCCCTTGACTTGGATCCTCCGTCCTCGTTAGTGAACGAACATACTTTTTGCTTCGGCATGTAACCAATGTCGATGAACAAGCAAACCCTGACCCTTGTCATCATCGGCAAGAGCTGTCGATGTCTTCCTTAACTTGGACCTTTCGTCCCCGTTAATAAATAAATCTCCTTTGCGTCGACATTCAACCCATGTCGATGAATAAACCCTACTTCTATTTTTTGTCACCATCGGCGAAATCAACAAAAAAACCATTGATCCGGATCTTCCATCCGCATCAATAAATAAGCATGTTCTTGACTTTCTTCATTATTCGGGGAAACTAGCAAATCTACCCCTCACTCGGGTTCTCCGCCCTTGTCGAGGGATGAATACACCCTTGGTCTCCTGGCAGCTTCGTCACCATCGGCAAAGCCTACCAATTGACCTCTCGACCTTACCCTTTGATCCGAGTGGCCGCTACGCCTTCACCCTCAAGCATCCGCCCTGTATTAGCCAAGTTAGGCCCAGAAAATAGTTACGCTGCGGTGGAGCGAACCCCTCACCCCTTCACTGAAGGCGTGAGCGCTCTCCTGCCCTAGTAACTCAGATATCCAGGCTAGGACAGCTGGCTAAGAAGAAAAAAGAAAGGAGACGAAGTCGTGACTTAAACGGCAAATGGAGGCATTTCATTTCTATGAAGTGAAAAAATATATGTTTGATGTGACACTGACTTAGAGAATGCAGCAACTAGACCGAGGGTCCTTGGACTTACCAAGCGAGCACAACGCACAAGAGTAGAGAATTACGCAAGTTGCCAAACCACCGTTGCGCACACGATTCCTGGGTGACTCGGCGATGCCGAGTGGAGGTAGTGGAACAAAGCCCTTGCTGGTAGAGGACCAGCAAAGCTATGGTCGCCCTCCCGAGGGTACGGTGCCCACAATCAAAGGGCTGGCTAGGTGCCGAAAGGGCACCGGGTTGCTCTCTCACAATCCCACGATGACCACTCGTAAACTGAGAGCTTCGGGGTCAGGCGCTCTCTCACCGTCAACAGAGCAATTCCATGGATATTATATGAACAAACTACTGATATGAGAGCAAGGGATAGAGCTTACCCGGTTGGTTTGAAGAAACCAACCCCGTTCGGAGACGAGGGCGAGCGGGGAAGTGTGGGTTCCCCGCACACTGCGTCGATGAAGCTTGATCCCTGCTAATTATTTACATGCACTACGCCTCACGCAGGAGGGTGGATCTCAGGGTGGGGAAAAGTGGATTACACACAAACACTACCTCCACACAGGGAGGGGCGGTAAGCCGGCCAGGCGGGGAGGGGCGCGAAGCTAAGAACGGAGCCGGATTGCCCTCCCGGGGTTCTGTCCGCCGGTTCTGCCCGCTGACAGGGACTCCCTGTCGACTCCGCTGTAATCGCTCCCGGACTCGAAAGTGAACGAGACCAGCGCCAAAATATTTGTGACTGACCCGGAATGAAGCATGAATGTTTTTGGCACCGGAAGTTATCGACGCTGGCCGGGACAGACGCTGGACCGGCGCTGCTCTGCTCTGCCTTGGACTGAGTTCAGGTTGTTGCAGCAGGTTGGCGACTTCACCACGATCGCTCCCGTGATCCAATGGAGACGGGATCAGGACGGTTGTAAGCGTGGTCGAATCCTCTTCGATCAGCAACCAAGATGGGCACCAGAAGAGGTCGGAGCAGGGAGGTGGAACCTGAAGAGTGAGAGGGGGTCTGATCAGTCCCTGACAGGGCTGACCTGCGCACCTGGGGAAAATAATTCGGAACGGGGAGCTCCGAACTCCAAACGAGGTCCCGCTTGCTGTGTTGGACAGAGGACTGGTGGATCTTTGCCCCGGTCAAGTGGCGCACCAAGTGGAGCACCGGTGTGGTCGCAGTAGCTTCTGAATGGCAGCTCTGGTTTCTGGCCGGACTGGTTCTGCGTAGTCGGTGAAGAATGGCTCTCCCGGGCAGCTCCGACCTCGGATTGAGGCGGGACCACCTTGCCTGTGAAGACGACCGGAAGATCTTTCCGTCAATGTATGCCACACCTCCAGGGGCTCCAGGATGTGGTCGAGGGCGGCGCTGTAACAAGCTGTTGATCTGCAGGTCTTCGGCTGCACACAGATTAGAAGAAAGAATGGTTGAGGGGGTGGTTTCTTTGGTGGAGGGGAAGGGGATATGGATGTTTTGGTGGTGGGGAAGGGTTGGGAGGTGGGAAGGGAAGGTGGGGGAGGATGGCATGGTGGAGCTAGCAGGGAGAGAGGGGTGGGTGCGCTGGTGGCCTTGGAGGAGGTGGTGGGCGCAAATGGCTTGGGGGAGTGGGAGGATTCCCTTTGATTTGAGTGGTGGGTTAATGGGGGTTAATGGGGGGCCTAGGGGATGGGAAGGGTTGCCTTGGGGTGAGGAAGGGGTGCTTGTGAGAAGGGATTCTCCCTTGGGAGATGGAAGGAGTGGCTTGGGAATGGGGAGAGTTGCCATGGAAGGTGAAAGGTTACTTGGGTTGTGGTGAGGGTAGTGGAGGTATTGAAGGGGCCTAGGGAAGGTGAAAGGGTTGGGCTGATGTGGAGGATGAGGTGACAAGGGAGAGAGGAGAGAGGGGGGCTGCGAATTAAGGAGAGAGAGGGGAGGAGAGAGAGAGGGGGTCGCCCCCTTTAGAGAGAGAGAAAGAGAGAGGGGAATCCACCCCTTAGAGAGAGAGAGAGAGAGAGAGAGAGAGAGAGAGAGTAAGAGACACAATTCTTGTGGCAATTTTCACGTAATACTTCATTAGCCTTCTCCAAGTGGGGTTGGGGTCCTATTTATAGGGATCCCAACATTTACAAAAGTTCCCTGAGATAAGTGCAAATATCAAATAACCAAAATAGATGGGGAAGGGGGATGGCGCCCCTGGGCCAGACCCACCTAATTGGGCCCATAAGACACCCTAACCCATCATGATGAACACAAACTTAGGTAAATAACATAATAACCTAGGGACTTGACTCAAAACAAAGGAAAAATTACATGGTTAAGACTCAAAGAAAGATAAGAAAATTACTTAGCTAGACTCAGAAAATCAAGATGAACACAATGGCGAGCATCGGGACCCTTGGAGAAATGGGAAGTGGTAAGCGATGTCCCCATCATACTCCCGGGGTGCAGAGAACTCGACTCTGTTGAGTAAAGATCCATCGTATGCGGAGGGAGCCACGGTGGGGTTGCCAACAAGTCTACTAAAGGTAGCTGGTCCTTTCACCAAGCGAGGTAGCGCCCTTACCCTTTTGCTCCAGATGACAGTGACCTGTTCATACAATATCCGTTCAACATGCTCATGCTGGTCTCTCTGGGCTGGTAGCTTTCTCTCAAGGGTAGGTGCTCTCTCAAGGGAGGGGATGAGCTCAATTTCCTCACTAGGCGTCACCGTGGGGCCCTTGTATGGCACCAGGTCAGCCACGATGAAAGTGGGGCTTACTCTGTATTCCTCAGGGAGGTCTAACACATAAGCATTAGCGCTGATGTATCTCAGGACCTGGAAGGGACCTGTTCCCCGAGACCTCAGTTTTGAAACATTCTCAGAGGATAGTCTCTCTGTCCTCACTATCACGGAATCACCAAACCAGAATTCTTGGTGGCAGCGGTGAGAGTTGGCTAATTGTTTGTTCATCTCGTTGCTCTTGTTGATGTGCTTGCGAGGGTTGCCATGCAATGTCATAAATGATGATCCTCTAGGGATGAAGGGAGGGCCTGGACAACCAAATTTAACCCTATCAAGTGTTACATTAGTTTTGACGGACTTAGGGGGACCGGGGCAACCATAAATTGACCTATCATGCTTAGATGTGATGAGGACTTTCATGGACTCAGGGGGGCCGGGGCAACCATAGGTGGTTCTATCGTGCATGGTGGCGATAATTACCGGGGGACCCGGACATCCATGTATGCCCCATTCATGCGTAAGAGCTATGACGAATGTGGGAGGACCAGCACATCCAAATGTGAGCCAGTCATGCATTGGGCCTAAAGTGTGTGTGACATGTATGAGATGACTGGGCTTGTGACCCTTGTCGAATGATGTGATATGCCAAGATAGGTGCACTCTTACCCTAGAGGTGACGACCATGTGTGTGGGTATGGGGTGGTCCTTGAGCTCCCATTTATAAGGGTCGAAGGGGTCAAAGAAGGTATGTATCATGGAGTGGGGCACTCCATTGTTTCCTAGGTGTATTTCACCCATGGTCATGGTTCCCTTGGTGTGGACCGGGTCTTGGGAGAGGTGGGCTTGATCTAACATGGTTGGTTGGGGTAGAAAAAGGTTGGTGGTGAGTAAGGTGGGTGGGTATAGGAAGGGATCGAAGGGGTCATGGTAAGGGTCACCTAGGGAGAGGAACTCTAGGTCCTCACATAGTGGTGAGTCATCTTCCTCTGATCGAACAATTGAAGTTCTTGGTGGGATGGTCGGCCATGAATAGAGGGCTTGATGTTCTACCCGAGATAAGCAACTCTAGTCTGTGGATAGCATCGGGCTCATCAGATGTAGGGAGGAATAGAAGAAGGTCGCTAGTGTAGCAACCCACAGTGTAAATCGAGGAGATGGACCCGACACATAGGTGTAGGAGGTCAAGGCTTCTAGGTCGGTCGGCCACTGTGGTCAACCTGCCAGTTAACTCCATTTGCCAAAATAGACCCTTAAGGAGATCCCCTATTGTTTCCACTTGATAGGATGATTGGATTGTGGTGTGATAGGTGGATAAGGGTACTATGGGGAGGTGTTGTTCTACGGAAGGGTAGGCATGGGGCAGGATAGGGTGAGCCCAATTTTCCACTAGCCATCTAACCAAGGGCCCACTTATGATAAGTTCACTCCCAATTGACGGGAGTGGCATGAAAGGTGAAATTTCTTCCTCGTTTTGGGCATGACTTTCCTTCAAGGTGGGGAGTGGTTCTGGGGTGTTCCCTACTAGGGGGTCGGGTGTGGGGATCATGGTTTCCTCTACCAAGGAGGTGAGTAGGTCCTTTGTAGGTGGGGTGATGATGACTGGCATATGGCGCTCTTGGGGTGGTGGGTAATGGGGGACTTGGGATAGGATGGGGAGGGGTAGTAGTGGAGGCCTAGGTTGGGCATCTTGTAACTCACGGGGGAGGGTGCACCCAATTAGGCTCAATGGGTTTTTTTTGGGTAGGGATGAGTTCTCTTGACCCAATTCTTGGCATTGGGCTTCATATTCTTCTTCCCAATCTAGGGGAGCCTCATGGACTTCGGTCACCTCCTCAAATTCCCTTTGGATAGGGGTAACTATTTCTTCAGTTAGTGTGTTGGACATCTCTCGTGAAGGGCATTGATGGATGAAGTGTCCAAAGCCTCTACACTTAGAGCATTGTTGTCTATTTCCCGAAGTGGTCTCACCCACACTTGGCCCATTGGAACTCCCTTCTTGCCGGGGTATGGGTTGACTAGGGATGACCCTTGTTGGATGAGGGGTGGGAGGAGGATTTGTGGGCCGAAATGGGGTACTTCCATTTGGACATGGCATGGGTGTCTTCAGGAGAGGGTCTAGGTTGGGATGGGGTCCCATGTTATTGGCATCATCCGGTCGTGGAGTGATCCTAGGAGACCTAGAGAATCACATCATTTTTGAGGATTGGTTTTCCAGGTTATCCTGGGGACGTCTCTCCTCATGCCCGTAGTGTTGGGACCTCTCATAATAAGGATCATAGTCTAACCCTTTCCTATCAAACTCATTTCGTGGAGACAAGACTCTAAGACCATAGCTCCTAAGTGGGGGTTCATTGGCTTCCCATCCAAATTCATCCCGTGGTGACCAAGCTCTAGGGCCGTGGTTCCTTTTTGCTTCAATCCGATCAAGCCGGGTGGTGAGGGTATCTAGACAGTTATGAAATTTGTTGATGACAACGTCAAATCGGTCCATGGGTACTTGGGACGTTTCCCTAGGGTGGTCATGCAAGGGGCGTTGGAAAACGAGATGCAAGGGAGACCTGAATGCCAATGCCCTAGGACTAGACTCGTAGAGACAAGTCTACAACTTGCTCTGATACCATTTGATGTGACACCGACTTAGAGAATGCAGCAACTAGACCGAGGGTCCTTGGACTTACCAAGCGAGCACAACGCACAAGAGTAGAGAATTACACAAGTTGCCAAACCACCGTTGCGCACATGATTCCCGGGTGACTCGGCGATGCCGAGTGGAGGTAGTGGAACAAAGCCCTTGCTGGTAGAGAACCAGCAAAGCTATGGTCGCCCTCCCTAGGGTACGGTGCCCACAATCAAAGGGCTAGCTAGGTGCCAAAAGGGCACCGGGTCGCTCTCTCACAATCCCACGATGACCACTCGTAAACTGAGAGCTTCGGGGTCGGGCGCTCTCTCACCGTCAACAAGCAATTCCACGGATATTATATGAACAAACTATTGATATGAGAGCAGGGGATAGAGCTTACCCAGTTGGTTTGAAGAAACCAACCCTGTTCGGAGACGAGGGCGAGCGGGGAAGTGTGGGTTCCCCGCACACTGCGTCAGTGAAGCTTGATCCCTGCTAATTATTTACATGCACTACGCCTCACGCAGGAGGGTGGATCTCGGGGTGGGGAAAAGTGGATTACACACAAACACTACCTCCACATAGGGAGGGGCAGTAAGCCGGCCAGGCGGGGAGGGGCGCGAAGCTAAGAACGGAGCCGGATTGCCCTCCCGGGGTTCTGTCTGTCGGTTCTGCCCGCTGACAGGGACTCCCTGTCGACTCCGCTGTAATCGCTCCCGGACTCGAAAGTGAACGAGACCAGCGCCAAAATATTTGTGACTGACCCGGGATGAAGCATGAATGTTTTTGGCACCGGAAGTTATCGACGCTGGCCGGGACAGACGCTGGACCGGCGCTGCTCTGCTCTGCCTTGGACTGAGTTCAGGTTGTTGCAGCAGGTTGGCGACTTCACCACGATCGCTCCCTTGATCCAATAGAGATGGGATCAGGACGGTTGCGAGCGTGGTCGAATCCTCTTCGATCAGCAACCAAGATGGGCACCAGACGAGGTCGGAGCAGGGAGGTGGAACCCGAAGAGTGAGAGGGGGTCTGATCAGTCCCTGACAGGGCTGACCTGCGCACCTGGGGAAAATAATTCGGAACGGGGAGCTCCAAACTCCAAACGAGGTCCCGCTTGCTGTGTTGGACAGAGGACTGGTGGATCTTTGCCCCGGTCAAGTGGCGCACCAAGTGGAGCACCGGTGTGGTCGCAGTGGCTTCTGAATGGCAGCTCTGGTTTCTGGCTGGACTGGTTCTGCGCAGTCGGTGAAGAATGGCTCTCCCGGGCAGCTCCGACCTCGGATTGAGGCGGGACCACCTTTCCTGCGAAGACGACTGGAAGAGCTTTCCTTCAATGTATGCCACACCTCCAGGGGCTCCGGGATGTGGTGGAGGGCGGCGCTGTAACAAGCTGTTGATCTGCAGGTCTTCGGCTGCACACAGATTAGAAGAAAGAATGGTTGAGGGGGTGGTTTCTTTGGTGGAGGGGAAGGGGATATGGATGTTTTGGTGGTGGGGAAGGGTTGGGAGGTGGGAAGGGAAGGTGGGGGAGGATGGCAGGGGCGGAGCTAGCAGGGAGAGAGGGGTGGGTGCACTGGTGGCCTTGGAGGAGGTGGTGGGCGCAAATGGCTTGGGGGAATGGGAGGATTCCCTTTGATTTGAGTGGTGGGTTAATGGGGGTTAATGGGGGGCCTAGGGGATGGGAAGGGTTGCCTTGGGGAGAGGAAGGGGTGCTTGGGAGAGGGATTCTCCCTTGGGAGATGGAAGGAGTGGCTTGGGAATGGGGAGAGTTGCCTTGGAAGGTGAAAGGTTACTTGGGTTGTGGTGAGAGTAATGGAGGTATTGAAGGGGCCTAGGGAAGGTAAAAGGGTTGGGCTGATGTGGAGGATGAGGTGGCAGGGGGGAGAGGAGAGAGGGGGCTGCGAATTAAGGAGAGAGAGGGGAGGAGAGAGGGGGTCGCCCCCTTTAGAGAGAGAGAAGAGAGAGGGGAATCCACTTTCTTAGAGAGAGAGAGAGAGAGAGAGTAAGAGACACAATTCTTGTGGCAATTTTCACTTAATACTTCATTAGCCTTCTCCAAGTGGGGTTGGGGTCCTATTTATAGGGATCCCAACATTTACAAAAAGTCCCTGAGATAAGTGCAAATAGCAAATAACCAAAAGAGATGGGGAAGGGGGATGGCGCGCCTGGGCCAGGCCCCCGTAATTGGGCCCATAAGACACCCTAACCCATCATGATGAACACAAACTTAGGTAAATAACATAATAACCTAGGGACTTGACTCAAAACAAAGGAAAAATTACATGGTTAAGACTCAAAGAAAGATAAGAAAATTACATAGCTAGACTCAGAAAATCAAGATGAACACAATGGCGAGCATCGGGACCCTTGGAGAAATGGGAAGTGGTAAGCGATGTCCCCATCAATGTTACTCGGGGCATCCCCCGAAATACATAGAGGTTCACCAAAAAGAAGAAGAAAACAGAGAAGGGGCTATTGTAGCGGGCGTCGGAAGATGTCTTCGAGCTCCAAAATCCCCAGGGTGGGATAACGGGTCAGTTCTTGCAGGCAAGACTCAGCAGTTCCCAACTGCACTAGCTTCTCTTCAAGTGAGGCGGCCCATCCTTCGGCCAACTCCGCTTCCTCGATGCTCTGCACTTCTTGCTGTTCGGCTTCCCGCAGCTCAGCCTCAGCCCTGGAAAGCTCAGCACGAAGTTCAACTATCCTGGCTACTAAAGAAATCCGACGCTGTGAAGGGATGTTGGCCACATCTCGCATTGACTGTGCTGTCTCTCTCAAGGACGCAAAAGTAGCCCGGCACTCTGTCCGCTCAAGCTTCAGGGCCATCAGCTGGTCAGCTGCTTCTCGGCCAAGGAAGTCCCTCTTGTTCACATACTTGAGCAGCAAGATCACCCGTGGCATCCAATCGTCCATGGGGTAGCCAAAAGCAAGCAGTGTACGGAAAAGGTGCTCTACCAAGCCCCTCAGCTGCACATAAGTTAAATCCTGGCTGGTTGTTACGGTCTATTGCAGGGTTCCCAAGAACTGCCACACCTGGTCGTTCGACGACTGTGGGCCAAGTGGTGATGTGTCGGGAAGCTGAAAATCGACTCCACTGTCAACAGCAGCCCAGATGTCGTCGCTCGGTTCGGAAGATGACGATGGCAAAGCTTGCAAGGTGCCCACACTGAAGTCGACCCCTGCAACTAACATAGTGGAGGAAGTTTCGATAACAACAACCTCCCTGCCAACCTCTTGCGACGCGACGACATCAAGAACCTCAACAGTTGAGGATGCTTGTTCTTCATGCCGAGCCTGACCGGCCTCCACCAGGGCCGATTCTATAACAAGGGCTAAAGCCCTTGGAGCTCCAACTCCCTCTTCAAAAACTTCTCCCGTTTCTATTTCGGGAAGACTCTTCTCTCCCGAGAGCAGTCCTCTGCTGGCAATGGGTGACTGGGATTCCGCAGCCTCAGCCGAGTCAGTAGCACCCATAAGTGCCCCTGAAATCTCCAAGCTTGCTACCGCAACATAATCCTTGGGATATCGCAAAGCGATGGGCCGCAAGACTGGTGGGAATGTCGGTTGACCCACACCCAGAGTCGGGAGAGGTATTTGCACAGTTATAGTTGGGAATACCACATCGGCCTGCACCATGAATACAACATGCATTAGACAACCTGATGCAAAGATAATGAGAAGAGCTGTGAAGTGGAAGTGGCAGAGGATCCCCTACCTCAACCGGCACTAAGCTCAAGCCTGCACCAGTAGAAATCATGGCCTCCATAGGCCCAGCCCCCTCGCTTACAAGTGGACCAGATGGCCCAAGGCCGCTCCATGCTAACCGGGGCGGACTGAAGGTTGTATAATCACCTTCGTAAGCTGAAGACGCCCTGGCATCCTCAGTTTCTGTCTCCACAGGCGGGAACTCCCCGTCACTGGAATTGCTACCATAGTCAACTACTCCGAAGAAGATGAACTCTTTGCTGGTTCCTGACGCTCGTCCGTCGGAAGGAGCGCTTCCCCAGCCTCAAGACCCACTGGGGGAGCATCTCCCTCAATGAAAGCTTGCTCGACCAATTCTGCGGCAAGAGCACTAGTCAAATGAATTTCGGGGGTAGGCTCGTTCCCCGGAACAACTTTCTCCCTAGCCGAAGCCTCCTCGGTAATCCTGGCAGCAGGAAGTAAGGGCAGTTGTATCTAAACTAAAATTCAAATGAAAAATAGTCAAGCAAACTGAAGACATAATGGATCGTAAGAACCTATGAAAAAACTATAAATTACCTTCCGTCTCATGCCTGGGTGTTGGAGAAGGCAGGTCCCCCTCCACGGGATCCATGGGCACATCCCCTTCTACCTCTCCGACTGTAGTAGCGGTCATAGCTCCTTGCACAACCATGGTAGCAGGAGTAGCGGCCACTGCCAAGAAGAGATCAGCCAATGCGGCCAGAATAGAGGATAAAATACAAAGAAGTAAGAGGTATACCACTAGTTCTAGGCCTCTGCACCTGAGAGGCCTCGAATTCTTCAAATGATACTGTCGATGGAGGAGCAACCACTGGTTCCTTCCCCACAGCCTACCTTCGGCGAGCCCGCGTCATCCGCGTGACCGCCACCTTGGCCTTACCAATAGCCTCCCTCACCTGGGACCTTCTTCACTTCCGTGAATCACCAGAGGGTAGTGGCGTCGTGGTCGGGGCCGCTTCGAGAGTTTCGATGTATGTCAGCTTCTGAGCTTTTATTATCAACTCCCTAAAGTGCCGGGTCTCCTCTGAAGTGAGTCAAACTGCACAAGCACAACAGTGAGAATGACACATACTACAACAAAGAAAGGAAACAGGCAGAAAAGCTAAAATGAAAAAATGAAAGATACCTGCCGGTCCCGTATAGAAGGGAGAGAGGGGCCAATAGAACAACGAGGGCACTTTGTCTCTTGAGGCCGCCTCGTGAACAAGCCAACATACATCTCCTATCTTCCCACTTTGCTCGACCAACGATGCCAAGTCCGCATGGCCACGAGAAGACAAGTTATAATACAAGCCCAGGTGGTCCAGCCCCCACTCGTCAGCATACTTGAAGGAAATGAAAAGAGGATGATCTAGAATAGCCTCGCTCGGGCCACCCACTGAAAGCTTATGGGAGCGGAGCAGTGCAAAAAACCAAGGGGTGTTGCTGTACAGTGCGTCCCGCCTGTCTTTCCCTCTAATGAAAATCCGGTCAGGGTGCAAGCTGTCGCGCGCAGGTCGCCAGTCGGCCACGGACGGAATGGGCTCCTCCACTGGTAAAGGGATCTCCTGAAGAACCACCCGCTCACTGCTTACACAGCATAGCCCCTGAAGTGTCTTTACAAAGTCATCCCTGCGGATCTCGAGCAACTTCGGCTCAACCCTAGGCGAGCGGTGTTTCAGGGCCTTCCGAGCTTCCAGATAAGCCATTACTTCTGTATTGGTCCATGACCACAACTTCTTCAAATAAGAAGGATCAATGTCCAAGATCGGCTCTGGCTGGGAGTCCAGAAATCTGTGCTCAGCAACATCCCAGCAGTCTCGACAGGAGCTCCTGTAAAATCCCGTCCGCACGTTCCACCACTTGATATATTCTGAGGTGACGCGGGGGAAGCGAGTAGGGGCCGGGACTTTGAACGAAACCTCTTCTCGATGGTGGAAGTAATCCCACCATATTCGAGCATCATCGTTTGTCACCTGGCCGGCTCTATGTCTATTCGGCAATGCAAACTGGGAAGAAGAAGGAGGGATGTGCTGATCGTAGCCAAAATTCCGACTGAATCGGAATGGGTAATATGGCTCCAGCCACAGAATGCCGCTCTTCCGAAAGATGAGGACGCTTGGTCTGATAGCCAACGCCCAATCAACCAACTCCGGCTCCAAGATTGGCCGTGTACACTTAGCACCGGAGATTGGATGGATGAACTCCTCCGCCTCGAAGAGACTGCACTGCCACGTCGGGTTTACCAGCGGACTAGAATGGGCAGCCAGGCTCCAAAAGTGCTGGACCCCAGGTGCATCCGTGGGGACCTTAGTCAATTTCCCCCGAATGGCGAAGAGTTGTTCCGCTGTCGATGACGGTTCAGCACTAGCAAACTCAATCATCCTCGGAACAAGGCGTGTAAACTATAGCCCCCGAGGAGCAGCTTCTAGAAATAGGGTGCAGACCCATGCATTAAAAAAGTGTATCAGACCAACCGTCCGCAAATTTCTGGGGAGACGATTCCAGTGCAGGTCCCCCAGCATCTTGTGAATGAGGCATAAAGCCACTGGGCACAGGGACAGCTTCATGCCCCAAGCCATCAGACAAGCAGGGTAGATGGCTTCTGCCCTGATCATGCTCTCATCACCTTGCAGGAGAGCGAATGAACAAATCCAATAAGTCAAATATGTAGCACAGTGCGTGACTGCATCAACACCAACGGGGTTTGGGCCTCCTTGCTGCCCTTCTCTCAAGACAGGCGGGAAAGTGGCTTGTCGTTGGACTCTCTTCTTCCGCTTCAAAGTAGTCGGTGCTGTTGTGCATCCCTAGTTTTGATGATGACAATCCACAAATCATTGAGATACTCACTTAAACATGAGTAGAAATGTTCTCCAATTTATGAATCAATAAGAACTTCATTCTTCCATGAATCTAGGTACTGATGACATTGTAGGCAGTGGTAAAGTGATATTCACTCCAAGGGCTTCACTGATCAATAATTTGATGGAAGAGATTGAGCATCTTGATGCATGAAGCTTCAAGTCTGCACATCGGTAGCCAGTGCATGCATTATCTAGCAAGTCTATACACTGGCACTGTTAAGTCTGTACAATCCATCGCCTTCAGATTTACCAAGTCTATACAACCTGCCTTCATGTTCAAAGGCTATACATCGACGTTGGGCATCAAAGTCTATACACTGCTCACCGTCTCATTAAGCGTCTCACACTTGCAACTCTATACATCGATGTTGAACTAAAGTCTATACAGCCGTTTCTTGAGCCAAAGTCTGTACATCGCTTGCATCTTCAAAGTCTACACATCCACAGTTGAACTCAAAGTCTGTACAGCGTCAGCAACACTGCTGCGTCTCATTTTTTCAAGTCTATACATTTGGCAGCTGAACTTTAAAATCTGCACATTGTGCTTTGAAGCTTTTCAAGTCTGTACAGCCATCCGTCTCTTCTACCATCTCAATTAAGCCTTGAAGTCTATACAATGCACCGTCTCTTTTAGCGTCTCATGTTGCGTCTCCTGAAAGTCTATACAACGCTACATGCGTTTCTTCAAAGTCTGTACAGTCTCCACAGAATCTTCAAAGTCTATACACTCGTCTTCAAGTGAGCAAGTCTGTGCATTGGTTCAAGCCATTCAAAGTCTGTACACTGGCGATACTGTACGGGAAGCAAGTCTGTACATCGTGGGCTTCTGGCCTTCATTCGAAGTCTATACACTGGACGTTTGAAGTCTGTACACTGGGCTGCTCAAAGGCTCACAAAGTCTATACATCGTGGCCTTGAACTCTCAAGTCTATACACTGGCCGTTGCCATGCGAAGCTCAAAGTCTGTACACTCAGTTGTAGGCAGCAGTAAAGTCTGTACATTGGCGTGCTTAACAACACACAAGTATATACATCCGTTGCGTGAGGCCTGTCAAAGCCTGGATAGAACCTACAGAAACTAATTCCGATCTGAAGGCCTAAAAATCTGGAAAGAAGTTGAAGATGGCATGTGGATAAAGGCGTGGAAGAATCTTCTGCTCGATCTGTTGCTGCATCTGTGGAAGACTTAGTCAACCCTGCAAATCGGATTGAAGGAGCTAAACAGTTTTCTGTTCTAAAAACCCGCAGAGAATCTGAGCGCTAATTTTTGAATGGCTCAAGCTTTGTTTCGCGTCAACTTTTGAAGGAAAGAAAGAGTGGAGGAAACAGTATCTAAAAGAGAAGAGAGCAGGTCGTGATCAAGCCGAAGTGTGCAGTCTTTGTAGCCACAAGAAGATCTGCTGCTGAAGATAATGGGGATCCAGCTGTGCAAGGGCTCAACCACCTGAAGGCTGCCCAGCTCAGAGATCGTGATCTCAATGCGCCAGCAGCCCTATGCACTTGGATTTGTCAAAACTCTGAAATCTCATATCTTCAGTTTAATGGTTCCTTGTTTTTCTTAAATCAACCATTTCTTCTGATTGCATCAAGCTGTGAGGCAGCAGTGTCAAGCTGTAAGTCAGCGTGTGTGTAAGCTGTGTGTCAGCGTGTGTACAAGCTGTGAGGCAGCAGTGTTGATTGAGACAAGGGTCTCTTGGTAGTGAAGCCTCACTCAAGTTGAGTGAGGGGTGGATGTAAGTCTCGTGTAGAGACTGAACCACCTAAAAAGATCATCTTGCATGTGTGATGATTCTTTGTGTGACTGCTCTTGTTGCATATTAGTCTATAACCTTGATGCTTAAGTAGCTAGATCATATTGAAACTCTAGTGTGCTGCATTAACTCTAGCAATAGTTCAAATAAAGTTGGAATAAATTGAAAAAGGGGGAAAGATCTATTCACCCCCCCTCTAGATCTATTCAATCCTCACACAACACGTGGTATCAGAGCCTGGCTCTCCAATATGTGGTCTAACAACCAGGAGAGAACATGAGGATTGATGTCTAAGGGTCTGACAGCTGAGGGACACTCAGTTAGCAGACCACCATACTTTGATGGAAATGACTACTCATACTGGAAAAATCGTATGCAGGTATTTCTAAGGGCTCAAGATCATGAAATGTGGAAAGTAGTAAGTCGCGGCCCCTATGAGCTCCCTGAAGATGAGGACTTGTGGATGAGAGAACAGATTCAAAAATCAACTATCAACTGGGGCGCAATGAATGTAATGCAGTGTGCACTACATCCCACGGAGTTCTCAAGAGTCTCTCAATGCACAACCGCGAAAGCCATGTGGGATAGGCTGGAAGTCATATACGAAGGTACATCTGAGGTAAGAGAAACTAAAGCCAACATGTTAATCTCAGAGTATGAAATGTTCAAGATGAAAACTGATGAAAGCATCTCTGAAATGTATGCAAGATTGATGCAATTGACTAACAGCTTGAAAAGTCTAGGTAAGACTTACACAGATCAAGAATTGGTAAGAAAAATTCTCAGGTCTCTTACTCCTGTGTGGCATACCAAAGCCACAGTCATTGAAGATTCAAAAGACCTCACCACTATGAAAGTGGACCAGCTAATTGGATCCTTAATGACGTACAAGATCAATCTCAAGAGAAGTGAAAACGAGGACAAAAAGAAAAGGCCAGTAGCCTTGAAAGCCAGCCCAAGCAAATGTGAATCCTCTGAGACAAGTGAGTCCTCAAGCACTGAGGAAGACAACGGTGAGTTTGCTATGCTAACCCAAAAGTTCAGGAAGTTTCTTCGAAGAGAAGGTAAGGGATTCAACAATAAGAAGGGAATGGTAAGAATGTTTTCTCAGCACAAGTTTGATCAACCCAAGAAATCCTCTAACAAAGTAGTTTGCTATAACTGCAGGAAACTAGGTCACATGAAGGCTGAATGCCCTGAGGCCTCCAAAGGCATGACCTCTAAGTGGAGAGGGAAGAAGCCTAACGCTATGGTAAGTACCTGGAGCGAAGAAGAAGAAGACAGTGAGGAAGAGATGTCATCCGATGAAGATGAAGGGAAATTGTGTCTCATGGCAGAAGGAGAAAGTGAAGATCTTGAGGTAACTTCTCCTTTCAAGTATTTCTCTGTTTCAGATTGGGAAGACGCATACACTGAATTATTAGATCAGTATGATTTAATCAGAAAAGTGAATAAAAGCCTGAAAAAGAAAATCAACAGCATAAGTCACGATACTAGCTCAATCAACAAGTGCGCTGACTTAGAACTAGAGATCGCCAATCTGCACAAAAAATTGAGTGAACAGGAATTAGATGAAAACACGTTTAAATCTCAGGAAGAAGAAAATGAATTATTGAGGAAAACAATTGATGAACTGAAGTTAAAAGTGCAAAGCTGTGAACAGGAGACAAAATTGACCAATGAAAAGGCTAACGCGATGAAGGAAGAAAATAACAAACTTCTGGAGGAAATCAAAAGAACTCAGAAAGCATTGGAAGACAAACAAGAGAGTCTAGAGAAAATGGTAAGAGGAGAAGAAAACTTGAATGCCATGCTCGGAACAAAAGTAAATTATCAAAAGGAAGGTTTGGGGTATAATCCTAATGCCAAAAAGGAATTTCAAATGAAAACCATTACCTTTGTGGCCGGAGCAGATCCTAAAGGAAAGAGACCTCTTATAAACATGTATGAAGTTGAAGAGTCAAGTGACACAAATGCAAGAGAAAAAGATTCTAACAAAAATGACTTGGAAGACTCGAGGGTAAAAGGCCAAAACTCTCAAAAGCTCTTCTTGAAACAAGGCCAATCATCTGATAAGGAAACAAACTCAATCAAGTCATTCAAAGCAAGAAATAAAGAGTTTTGGAATCAAGAAAGTCGGCTCAGAAACCCCCCCGAGCCGACCACAGGCAAAGCCAGATGAAATGCTGAATTCTGGCAGAACCGAAGTCGACCACGACCCCCTCAGATGTCGACCACAGCCAATAACAGAAAGTGGGAAAACCACTGGGATGTCAGAGGCCGACACCCAGGGCTCCATAAGCGGACCACGGCTTCTAACAGCAACCATGCTCCAGTAAGCAGAAATCAGAATTGGCTCCGACCCACAAGATCCACCAATCAAATATGGATTCCTAAATCTTTCTTAAAATATTTGAGTGACCTTACTAGACATATTGAACCCAAGAGCAGCTGGGTTCCAAAAATCTTCACATGATGTGTCATGCAGGAATGTTTAGCGGCCGTCCACAACAAATGGTATCTTGATAGTGGCTGCTCGAGACACATGACCGGAGACAAGAAGAAGTTTTATCAGCTGATTAAAAAGGATGGTGGACACGTAACCTTTGGTGGAAACAACAAAGGTAAAATCATCGGCACAGGTAAGATAGGTAAGAAGCCTTCAAATTGCATTGAGAATGTGTTATTGGTAGATGGCTTAGAGCATAATTTACTGAGCATTAGCCAACTATGTGATAAGGGACACAAGGTGATATTTGACTCGGAAAGCTACAAAATAATGGAACCTAATTCAGATCTAGTAAAATTCTTAGGCAAAAGAGTGAACAATGTTTACATGATAGACTTAAATGATCCTGTTCATTCTAACTTGTGTCTGACTGCTAAAAAGGATGATCTGATCTGGTTATGGCACCGCAGGTTAGGACATGTCAGCTTTAGAGTTTTGCATAAATTGGTTAAAAAGAACATGGTCAGAGGGCTGCCTGAAATTACCTTTAGTCAAAACATCAAACTATGTGCTGCATGTGCCCAAGGAAAGCAAACTAGAAAAACCTTCAAAAGCAAAACTGAAAACCAGTCCTCTAAACCACTAGAATTAGTGCATATGGACCTATTTGGGCCAACAAGAACAGCAAGCATCAGTGGGAAGAGATATGGCTATGTGTTAGTAGATGATTTTTCAAGATTTACTTGGGTGTTTTTCTTATCCCAAAAGAATGATGCATTTCATGAATTTCAGGCCTTCTACAAAAGATTGAAATAGGATGGTAAGTTCAAAATATGCTCAATCTTATCTGACCATGGCGGAGAATTCGAGAATTCTGAATTTGATACATTTTGCAGGAGCAAAGGAATAACGCACATATTCTCAGCACCCCGAACGCCAGAACAAAATGGGGTGGTGGAAAGAAGGAATTGAACTCTGGTAGAGATGGCGAGAACAATGTTGGCAGAAGGGAACCTTCCAAGAAAATACTGGGCAGAAGTAGCTAACACCGCATGCTACATTGTGAATCATGCAATGGTAAGACCATCTAGTGCAAAAACTCCATATGAAATGTTCAAAGGTAAGAAACCATCTCTAGCCCACTTCAGAATATTTGGTACAAAGTGTTTCATCCATAACAATGACAAGAAAGACTTGGACAAATTTGAACCCAAGAGTGACCCAGGAATATTCTTGGGATACTCTGACAAATCAAGAGCTTATAGAGTGTTCAATATCAAAGATCAAGTAGTCGAGGAATCTCCTCACATTTCATTTGATGAAACTGATGAATCTATGGATGATGAACAGGTCAACAAGAAAAATGAAGATGGAGAATTTATGGAACCCAAGGATGAGCCAGATGAGCAAAGTAAGGAATCGAGCCATGAAGGAGAACAAGGTAACAACTCTGGCGAACCAAATGCAAATGAGGATGGATCAGGTAACAATCTTGTAAATATAAGAGTGCTTAAGGATCACCCCCTTGATATCATAATTGGTAATGTAAATGAACCAAGGAAAACAAGATCTCAGTGGAGAGCTGTTAATGAATTAGACCAACTTGCACTAGTCTCCCAAATTGAGCCAAAAACTATAGAAGAAGCCTTGAATGATGAATCCTGGATAGATGCAATGCATGAGGAGTTAAATCAATTTGAGAGAAACAAAGTTTGGAATCTTGTTCCCAGACCAACCTCTCACTCTGTCATTGGAACCAGGTGGGTGTTTAGAAATAAATTAAGTGAGAAAGGGGAGGTCATTAGAAATAAGGCTAGACTTGTAGCCAAGGGGTACAACCAGGAATTTGGTATTGATTTCGAAGAATCATATGCCCCTGTGGCCAGATTAGAAGCCATCAGGATTTTACTCACTTTTGCATCTTCTCATGGAATCAAACTACAACAAATGGATGTAAAAAGTGCCTTTCTAAATGGAGTCATCAAGGAAGAGGTCTATGTAGAGCAACCTCCTGGGTTTGAGAATGAGGGTTTCCCTAACCATGTTTTTAAACTCAATAAAGCATTATATGGTTTGAAACAGGCTCCACGTGCATGGTACGAGAGGCTAAGTTCATTTCTTGCCAACAAGGGTTATTCAAGAGGTAAAATAGACCAGACCTTATTTTCAAAGATCCAAGGTAAGGATATTCTCATTGTGCAAATTTATGTTGACGACATTATATTTGGGTCTACAAAACCCCAATTATGTAATGAATTTGCAAACTTGATGACTGCGGAATTTGAAATGAGTTTGATGGGGGACTTACAATTCTTCCTTGGATTGCAGGTCATACAATGCAAGGATGGATACTTCATAAATCAGTCCAAGTACATCAAGGAGATGTTGAAAAGATTTGGCATGGAGAGCTACAAAGCCATTGGAACGCCGATGAGCACAAATGTAACACTAGATGCTGATGAAAGAGGTAATCTGGTAGACACAAAAACATACAGAGGTATGATTGGCTCCTTGCTCTACTTAACTGCCTCTAGACCAGATATACAGTTTAGTGTGTGCATGTGTGCTAGATACCAAGCATGTCCTAAAGAATCACACTTAGGAGCCGTCAAGCGTATTCTCCGATACCTTGCCGGCACCCAAGATTTGGGACTTTGGTATCCCGCTTTCTGTGATTTAGATTTAATTTCATACTCAGATGCGGATTATGCTGGATGCAAAATAGATAGAAAAAGCACGAGTGGCTACTGCCAATTCTTGGGCGGATGTCTGATCACTTGGGCTTCTAAGAAGCAACATTCCGTTGCACTCTCCACTGCTGAGGCAGAATATGTCGCAATAGGGAGTTGTGGGACACAAGTTCTATGGATCAAACATCAGCTCTAGGATTACAACATAGATATTGGATGTGCACCAATATTGTGTGATAACACGAGCGCCATTAATCTATCAAAAAATCCAATCCAGCATTCTAGAACAAAACACATAGAAATCCGCCATCACTTCATAAGAGATGAAGTCAGCAAAGGCAACTTTGTGCTGCATTTTATTGAAACTGAAAAACAACTTGCTGACATTTTCACAAAACCCCTCAATAATGATAGATTCACCACCCTGAGAAGAGAATTGGGGTTATGCAGATCTCCTCATGAAAATCCATAACAGCCTTTCTGCAACAATTTTTTTGTACTGATCACCGATTATTTTCTGGCAAATAAATGTTACTTTAAGGGGGAGTCTAGGTTAGTGATGTTCAGCATGCATGCATATGGCCAGTTCAGTCAGCATGTCTTCTTCAGTTAGCATCTCATGATAGGTACTAGTGTCACTAGTCTTCTAGCTGAAACTGGTGGAAATGGAGCAGACTGAGCCGACTTCTTGGCATGATCCTTCTCCTTGTTGCCTAAATCCTGATCATGTTTTTATACCTCTACAAACCCAATTCAACCAAACTCTTCGTAGCCTACATCAACAAAATCTCACTTCCTCTAACTCTGCAAAGACTCCTGAACTAAGGGGGAGGGTTTGTATACACCTCTTCTATTATGAAATCGTTGGGCTGTCACAAGCCACCACTCATCCACTATATGATGAACATAATTCTGAGAACATAGTAAGAACAAGTTTGGTTGGCTGTAAAATGAGCTTGATTTGTCATGCTTCAATAAACTAAACATATAGGAATATGCCATTTACATGTCCTTGAATCTTATAATTGAGAGTAGTAAAGTTATCTTACTCAAAGTGCTCATGCTGTCAAATGAAAATCAAATTCAACTAATTCATGAATGCCTTGGGAATACGCTATTATCATGTCTGTCAGGTAGAGCAATGGAATGGCCTCTGAGAAACTGCTGTCTCTCCCTACAAAAAGAGTGATGTATAAAAAGGGAGAAACACGTGTGTCATGAAGAGCCAAGCTATCTCTGCCAGTATGAATAAAGGGGTGGGAGTACTGAGTAACTGGGGATACTGGCGTCTAATCAACGTGTATCCTCACGCAAAAAAGGTGCTCACCAATTCCCAAGTGAGACGGTTAGGCATGCAAAGTAGCCGAGGTCTCTGGCGTGTAAAAAGCGTGTTACCTCGTGCAGAAATGTATGTGATAAACCTGACCACTCGTCAATCAATCAAAAAAACAAAATTTTGTGTATGCAGTTCAAAAATTTTTCAGTAAAAAAAAAATGACAGACAAGCTAGATGGTTGACCCTTGGCACCTCATGACAACAAAACTTTCCTGAATTCATATTGCAGCTGGCATTTTGGTCAATTTAACTGGTGCAAAATCAATTATAAGGTTACTAGATCATGTAAAGAACCATATCCCACTTTGTTGAAGTTTATTCCTGTCTTGACAATCAAACACACTGATAAAGCCCCACATTTATTTCACTAAATTCTTCAGAATGAAATTCATTCAGTTAGTGGACAAATTAACTAATACGATTCTTTATGGAAAGGGTTTAAACAAAAGCCCCCCTTTCAATTTAAGGTCTTTGCAGGTTTGTTTACAAAAACTCACATTCTTCCCTTCAAAAACTCTCATTCGCATCAAACTCTCATCTGCCTCTCTTATTCACCAGAACCCTCATATTGCAAATGCTCTGATGGCAGTTCATGCACAGCTTAATGACATAGCCAACAGAGTGAATTGGATTGAGCAGCAGTTAGCTCCACTGCCTCCACCAGCTTAATGACATACCCCCCTTCTTTTGCTGATGACAAAGGGGGAGAAGGATGATAAGGATGATGTCAGTCATTGTTGTAGGATTTCTTTGGGGTCTTTGGAGTCAATGCATTTCCTTCTTGATCAGTCATGTAATTCAGTTCTTTATATAATTCAGTTCTTTATATACTCAATGAGATGTTTGGCTTTGCTACAGTTTTCAACTGCACTGTAATTATGTACTCATACTTGATATATTGATTGCAAGGGCTTCACAATGACTTTTGGTTGTCATCACCAAAAAGGGGGAGAATGTTGTGCATCCCTAGTTTTGATGATGACAATCCAAAAATCATTGAGATACTCACTTAAACATGAGTAGAAATGTTCTCCAATTTATGAATCAATAAGAACTTCATTCTTCCATGAATCTAGGTACTGATGACATTGCAGGCAGTGGTAAAGTGATATTCACTCCAAGGGCTTCACTGATCAACAGTTTGATGGAAGAGATTGAGCGTCTTGATGCATGAAGCTTCAAGTCTACACATCGGTAGCCAGTGCATGCATTATCTAGCAAGTCTATACACTGGCACTGTTAAGTATGTACAATCCATCGCCTTCAGATTTACCAAGTCTATACAACCTGCCTTCATGTTCAAAGGCTATACATCGACGTTGGGCATCAAAGTCTATACACTGCTCACCGTCTCATTAAGCGTCTCACACTTGCAACTCTATACATCGCTGTTGAACTAAAGTCTATACAGCCGTTTCTTGAGCCAAAGTCTGTACATCGCTTGCATCTTCAAAGTCTACACATCCACAGTTGAACTCAAAGTCTGTACAGTGTCAGCAACACTGCTGCGTCTCATTTTTTCAAGTCTATACATTTGGCAACTGAACTTTAAAGTCTGCACATTGTGCTTTGAAGCTTTTCAAGTCTGTACAGCCATCCGTCTCTTCTACCATATCAATTAAGCCTTGAAGTCTATACAGTGCACCGTCTCTTTTAGCGTCTCATGTTGCGTCTCCTAAAAGTCTATACAACGCTACATGCGTTTCTTCAAAGTCTGTACAGTCTCCACAGAATCTTCAAAGTCTATACACTCGTCTTCAAGTGAGCAAGTCTGTGCATTGGTTCAAGCCATTCAAAGTCTGTACACTGGCGATACTGTACGGGAAGCAAGTCTGTACATCGTGGGCTTCTGGCCTTCATTCGAAGTCTATACACTGGACGTTTGAAGTCTGTACACTGGGCTGCTCAAAGGCTCACAAAGTCTATACATCGTGGCCTTGAACTCTCAAGTCTATACACTGGCCGTTGCCATGCGAAGCTCAAAGTCTGTACACTCAGTTGCAGGCAGCAGTAAAGTCTGTACATTGGCGTGCTTAACAACACACAAGTATATACATCCGTTGCGTGAGGCCTGTCAAAGCCTGGATAGAACCTACATAAACTAATTCCGATCTGAAGGCCTAAAAATCTGGAAAGAAGTTGAAGATGGCATGTGGATAAAGGCGTGGAAGAATCTTCTGCTCGATCTGTTGCTGCATCTGTGGAAGACTTAGTCAACCCTGCAAATCGGATTGAAGGAGCTAAACAGTTTTCTGTTCTAAAAACCCGTAGAGAATCTGAGCGCTAATTTTTGAATGGCTCAAGCTTTGTTTCGCGCCAACTTTTGAAGGAAAGAAAGAGTGGAGGAAACAGTATCTAAAAGAGAAGAGAGCAGGTCGTGATCAAGCCGAAGTGTGCAGTCTTTGTAGCCACAAGAAGATCTGCTGCTGAAGATAATGGGGATCCAGCTGTGCAAGGGCTCAACCACCTGAAGGCTGCCCAGCTCAGAGATCATGATCTCAATGCGCCAGCAGCCCTATGCACTTGGATTTGTCAAAACTCTGAAATCTCATATCTTCAGTTTAATGGTTCCTTGTTTTTCTTAAATCAACCATTTCTTCTGATTGCATCAAGCTATGAGGCAGCAGTGTCAAGCTGTAAGTCAGCGTGTGTGCAAGCTGTGTGTCAGCGTGTGTACAAGCTGTGAGGTAGCAGTGTTGATTGAGACAAGGGTCTCTTGGTAGTGAAGCCTCACTCAAGTTGAGTGAGGGGTGGATGTAAGTCTCGTGTAGAGACTGAACCACCTAAAAAGATCATCTTGCATGTGTGATGATTCTTGGTGTGACTGCTCTTGTTGCATATTAGTCTATAACCTTGATGCTTAAGTAGCTAGATCATATTGAAACTCTAGTGTGTTGCATTAACTCTAGCAATAGTTCAAATAAAGTTGGAATAAATTGAAAAAGGGGGAAAGATCTATTCACCCCCCCTCTAGATCTATTCAATCCTCACACAATAGGTGCGACTGTGGGAAAGTCCTTGTATTTGTGCTCCCCGCTGAAGAAATTCTGTAGCCAAGCGCCCATTCGCACGCGCCTTTTCTCCCCGGGCTTGTGTGCCTCCTTGGCATCATATGATGAGTGACAAAGCATGCGGTACGCCTTCATAAGGTACCGATAGGCGAAGCCCACTAGATATCGACCCTCACCATCAGTTTGATCCTTCAGCCAATCTAGCCAGCAGACTTCTTCATATGGCTCACCGTCAATCGGCAAGCCGTTGAGCTGTGAAAGACTCCAAAGGTCCAAAGAGGTCTCTCCCTCCGAAGTGTAGAAGGTGTTATACTCCGGACAGAACACCTCGATCATACCACAGCATAAACCCCTGGAGATAGGGTAGCGATACCTTGAGGTGTATACGCTATGGTATACGTCGGCCTTGGCCAAGATGGGAGCATAATGTTGAAGGACGTAATCCGTAAACTCCACTGCTCCGGGTTTGAATGCATGGGCATCGGTGACCTTCAGCTCAGCGAACCATCCCACAGAAATCTGATGCTTGAAACGGACTGCCAGGCAGTCTAGCAGGAAAGATTCCTCTCTATATCCCCATTTCAGTGGGGCAAGAAACAAACCGAATATGGGCTTCTCTCGGTCAACACGACCCGCACTCTCATTCCAGCGAGCCGATACAAACTCGGGTGCCCTGGTCCACTGGAACCAGGTCCTGCAATCCAAGCACAGCGCCCCATTTTCGGGGCTCACCAGGCAGATAAATAGGCCTTTCCCGCACCATAAAGTCAGTCAGACTATCTCTCTCAACAAGCAACGCCTGCTCGACTTTCCGAACAAGGAACAAGTCCCTCTTTCCTTGAAGGTTAAACCGCCTGAGGAAGGACATCAAGTGCTTATCCTTGGGGTGATCCCTCCTGACGACATCACCACGGTCATAATTGAAGGAATCGCCCCCAATGATGAGAAGGCGGCTAGTATCCATTGTATCGGTCTCTGAGTCCGAGGTCTGCGACCACAGCAAGCTGCTCATGTCCCGGTCCAGGGAGTTCACATTCTCCCATGTCACCACTACACGGGAAGCAGAAGAAGACGAAACAGATGCCATTTTATCTGCAAAAAGCATGACAAGAAGAATAAACAAAGTTAGAAACAGTTGATGAGAAACAAGATTTCTGACGAAATTTTGGCAGAGTCTCCCCAGCCCGGGAGATTGCCAGAAAGAAGCGGAAGACGTCCATCAAGAGACGGTGCCTGAAACAGGCCGTGGGTATCGCACCGAGGATGAAACGGAACACCCAGGGGAATAGTTCGAAGGCAAGCCCTACTAGGAGCCTCTCGGGGTCTGGAAAGAGGGATTTAAATCCCAAAAAAATAGAGCATCAAAGACTCTCACTCACCCGCTCGAAGGACTCGGCCACGCTCTCTCTCAAGCTCACTCGACGCCGTGGAGAAGAGAAGGAGAGAGAAATTTCTTTTGCAAATGAACAGGTTGAAGAGAAAACTGAAGGAAGGAGGGTTCATATAGGGAGTTACCTCCCTTGGTTAATCCGACGTGCTATTTAGTGCGCCGTATTAACCGCCTTTAGCCAAAAGGCACGCCGGGCAAGGGCGCGCCGAATTAACACCTTCAACCAAAAGGCGCTTCGGATTATCTACCTTTGGCCGCGCCGTAATAACCCTCAAGCCCGACCACGCGGGATTAGCATCTGCGCCGATTTAAGGGCCCATTCCAAGCTTCTGTCGTCCAGGCGGAAGATCTACCCAGACGGAGCTCATCCGTTGGTCCTGCTTCGCTCGTGCGTTCCTCGCAGCACCCGTGGCTGGGGGCATTTGTTGGCACTCAAAATATGTTCAATGGCGATCAAGCCTCAAAGATAAATGGTGCGGCCCACTGAAGCACAGGAGCCGAAAGAGATCAATACACTGAAGCCTTCTCAAGCTGCCAGAGCCTGAGGTCACCCAGTATGAACGCCAGGGACTTCACCTCTGGAGAATCGAGATGAATTCACTACCAACCGGTAGTGCGATCAAGCCTGCCCAATGAATCGATATCGACTCAGTCGTGCCGCATAAACAATATTCATCATCCGACCAAGGACGAGAATGCTCCCGGTGATTCGCCACCTGACAAGAGACCCTCCTGAGGTGATAGAATGTCTCTGGCCCTTCAGAACAGGGAACCGGCGGCTCCATCGGCAGAAGTCCCGGACAACCTGGCATGGGTACGGCTTCTCAGCAAATTAGGTCCGTTAGTGACCGAATGACCACCCAGTCGAGGTGAAAGCACCCCGGGTAGTATCCCACTCCCCGAGAAAACTACCAATGTAGGTTAAGTTGAGCCAACAGCACAAACCACTGTGCCGAAGGCCATGTCAGCGGAAAACCCGCGTGTCCAAGCCGAAGACGCCCGAGGATCCGAAAGCATCCGTTCATCAGCCTGAAAGCTTTGTCAACACTATCCGCCGTGGTTTTGCAAGACCAGGGCGAGATGAAGGATCACAGTAACTCTTAGAGCCAGTCCGGAGCCCGCTGTCAGGCTCGTGTCGAGCGAATACGACGGAACGGGCTTAACCCGGCGCGCCCTCTAATCCGACATGCCCCCCTTTCCGGCGCTCCCCCTCCCGGCGCGCAAAAATAACTCAGATGCTTTCTACGGCATGCTCACCTCACGCCGGGGAAGAACCACGCATTGGGCATGCTATATATGAGCCAATCGTCGGCAAAAGAGGAGAGGAAAAAAAGCCAATAGAAAAAAAGACTAGATAATAGAGGACGATCAGACGATCGAGAAGAGAGAGGCATAGTCTTGAGGGAGAAGCAGGCTTTCCACTGAGAGGGATCTCACTGCGGCCTTCCCCTATCTTGCCTAAATAGCTCCGGAGCCGGAGAAGAGTCGCCGGAATCCGATACTCTATTTTGGAGAAGGAGTTAGGTGGGTTCCGTTGATCCTCCCGATGATTAACCTTCTCGTTTTCTCCTTCTGATATAGTGTAAGTGAGAGGGGAGGGGCGATGATATGAGCCCATCTCCCCCCCTCACCATCTCTTCACTCCCTCTTCCTCTGTGATCTCTCCTCTGCGATCAATGAAATGGCTGTCGAGCGACAACGCCGGCACGCCGAATGCTTATAATGTATTATGACTTTTGCCTCTCGTTGGTGGGATGAATGATATGTTGATGATCTGAATGATATCGTACTATGTATGCTTCCCCATTCCTCTCTCGATTCGCATGATTCAACCACCTTATGCGTGAGCGTCGTGTTTCGTTTCATGATACCGACCATGCCCTGAAATCAATACGGGCTACATTGATGTCACCCCCTCCCCCGGGCTCCTCCCTTATAACGCAATGGCCATGCCTTGCTGTATATGTGCTGTGGGTTTTGTGGTTAGAGACACACTCATGTGTGCATCTCTGTCCATTCCGGTTTGAGATCGATCCCCTCAATACCCTTTGTGCTTCTCCATAGCCCAGAGGGAACGGTGTCACCTCTATAACCTGCTTATCCATTCTATGCAAATGGTTCGAATGACTGTTCTCTACATCTGATCATTTTTCGTTCACGGGCTAACCTATTAACCCTTTGTGAACGTTGGTCTACTAACCCCCTTAATCTGCATACTAACTATCTGCCTCCGTGAGTGCTAACCCCTTAGCCCCGTGAGCATTAACATGCTAACCCTGTGAGCGCCGATTCGCCAACTCATTGACCATTGTGATATGCTGTTGTATCCTTCCTATTCCGCATGTGATTTAGGATCACCGAGCTTTGTTATTTCTAATAACTTTAGCTTTAATATTCCGGGGAGGGGGACATTCCCATTGATACCTCTGAATCGCCAGTGGATCATAAGATCATGTCTCTTTATGGCATGCATCTTCTTGAGCCATCGGGCGAATATCAATAGGGCTTCGCCCTAACATCAAATCCACTATCCTTAGGGATATTGTGGTGACCATGGGTTGCGTGCCCCTCATAGGCTAGCCCTCGGGGTTTCCTTCCCTACCGGTCGTCCCATTTCAGATCCAGATTTGACCACGGATCGTGTGCCCCTCGTAGGCCTGCCCTCGGGGTCTTCACTTTCTTCATTGGTCACCTTATCCGATCACGTCTCAACCCACGGAATGATGGTGCCCCTAGTAGGCTAGTCCTCGGAGTTTCCTATCCGTTTGGGTCTACCGGCCGCCGCTGTGCCACCCGGTATTAAGGAGCTTACTCCATCCGTGGGTATGCCTCCGCTTTCTTCCCGCAATCCTCTGGAGAGGGGGAGGTGCTGCCAAAATTTCTCCAGAACTTATTGACCAATTGCCCCCACAGTTTAGGCTTAATAAGATATATTTTCAAAATAATTAACTTTCGTGCTCGAGTATGAACCTCGCATGAGTCTCGACCCTATCTCAAGGGCATCCTGGACCTCAATTCACTCATCAATCAACTCAATGCATCTTAATAAACTAAATAAACTCAAAAATACCCCAAAAATCAACTAACCCGGCGCAGTCCTAATCCGGCGCGCCCTAATACGGCACGGTACCCCCCCCCCCCCGCACCAGATTAACCCTAGACTCAATCTACAAAAATTTTAAATGGTCCTATCCCAGCGCGCCCCAAGGCCATCGCGCCGGGGAAGGGCATTTGCCCATGGCCGTGCCGGTTTAGCCTATTCCTACGCTACCCCGCGCCATATAACCCTTATACCTACGCTACCCCATGCCGGTTTTGAATAAAAGTGCGTTTGTCGCGCCGTTTTAATTCCTTTCTCATTCTCGAATCAACCCTCGCCTTCCACGGCTTGTGTCGGTCGACGTAATTAACCATAAATCAAATAAAAAGAAACTCTTCAAGCTGAAATCATCTATCATTATGCATTCCCCCAATTCATGCATTAGACATAGATATGCATTCTTATGTGCCTTATTAATGCATGCTTGCTTGAACGAGACCTCGGTATATCAAATGGCCTCGATGGAAGGCGAGGTCATGCCCGACCGGAAGCCTTGGCTACGTGCGATGCTGGTCTCCGGACCTACGTCCTCCGCCCTGTATCGAAGGCTCAAACTTAATGAACTATGCCTGCTCTACATGATTAAGAAAATGACCAATGAATCATTCCATGCGGCCTTAAAATCTTCAACATCACATGCATTCTCTTGCATTCTATTTCAGCCTCGAACGGCTCGTTATCTCAAAAATTAATCAGAGGTTTTCCTTCTTATTGGAGGATGTAATTAACGTCATAGCCTTTATGGTATGGCAGACTTTCGGTCCTGACCCGAACTTCACTCCTGCCCGACTGGGGTCAGATTGAGCGCATAATAAACTCGTCACCTAGTGACTGGAACGCCCTACGCAAATAACAACGAACGATCTAGTTCGAACATAATAACACATATTGAAAAAAGGATAGAGAAACATCTCATCCCCCACATGGATGCATCTTGTGGAGGAGCATTTATGAGTGAAAGTGAGGACGAGACATATGAGTTATTTGAAATGCTTAGTGAGAACTCAATCAGCCATGCCTCTTTGTCCTCTTTTGAGAGAGCGAATATTGGGTCCTCTAAACGGGCCGGACTTTATAGGGTGAAGAATCGGGGAGAGCCCGAGAATAGAATGGATATCAATTTCATTATTCAGAAGTTGGATAACATGGATATTTTGGCCCAGAAGATGGAGAAGGTTGATTTGATAGCCAAGAAGTTAGATCAACTCTTGGCTTTGAACAAACATGAACCCATCATCCCATCAACCTCTCACCCATTCTTGGAGCCCACACCCTAAAAAGTTTGTGTTCTTTGTGCTAGCCCAAGTCATCTTATCTTTAATTGTCCTACGGCGGCCAATCTTCCTCCTTTCATCCAAGAACAAGTTCTAGCTGCCGAGGGAGTCTCCAAGCCTGCCTATGATCCATACTCCAACACTTACAGCCCAGGTTTGAGAAACCACCCTAATTTTTCTTGGAAAAATCATCAAGTTTCATCCCAACCATCCAATCCCTCTGTCAATCAAGCCTATAAACAACCTTTTAAAGCCCAGTTCCAATCTCAACCTATTTTTCAAGGAAACCCCTATGGATCTTAAGCTCCATATTCTAGTCTCAAGTCCAGCACCCACAGGCCCAATATCCTCAAGCTCAATATTCTCTGATACCACGTGACAGGTGAATGGATTGAACTACAGATCTAGAAGAGGGGTGAATAGATCTATCCAAATTTTGAAATTCTTCCGCAGTTAGTAACAATGCGAAAATGAAATAAATTGTTGTGAATAGAAATACTAAAAATAGTCTGAATTATCAATAAAAAGGAATCTGATATAGACAAATTGTCAATCACTAATAATTCCAAAGACAGTAGATCAGTAAACTCAGTATAGTACCAGGCAGAGGTTTGATTCAAAAATCTCCTCACGCAAGGGTCAATTTTCCAGATAGATGTAATCTATCCTTCTGACTAAGCCTTTTTATATACCATTGAGTGATTGACCACAATACAGGAATGAAATGAAGAAAGAAAAAATTAGATGAAGACAAATCAGATATCAATCAAATTGAGTAGATGCAGAAATGAATTAGTGTGGACAGTTTGGTTGAAGACTTAAGCAACAGTTGGTTAATTCAGTGAAATCAGATGCTTGCAGTAAATGATCCTAAGCATTCATCTAATTGTAGTAAAGATGATTTAATCAATCACACACACACAAGACAGATCAATTTTTAGGTGGTTCGATCTCAAGCTTGAGATCTACATCCACCCCTTACTCAACTAAGTAAGGCTTCTACTGCCAAACAGCTTGAATCCGCTGATCCACAGCTTCGGGGATGAACTCCCTACAAACAGTTGAGCCTCACAGCTTGCTTTCCCGCTGAGCAACATAGCTTGGTGTCCGAGGATCACACCTCGCCGCTGAGCACCACAACTTGCTCTGCTGATACACATCTTACAGTAATTTCAAAAATGAAAAACAAAAGAAGCAATGAAAAATAATAACAGAAAGAGAGAATTGTAGCTCCACTGGAGCGATCTAAATCTGGATCTGATCCAGAAGTCAGGACAACTCTTTAACTCAATCCCACTTCTCTCTCTCAGATAGAATTACGACACTCTGTTTCTTCTTCTTACTCTCTACAACATACTCTTTTCTCTTAAACTCCTCTCAGACTCTTCTCTCTCAACCTCTTGAACTCTCTTGCTCTTTTCTCCTTTTCTTGATCAGCTCCTCTTGTCTTCTCTCGTTCTCTCTTCACATTCGCACTCTTATTTGGCTGCTCGATCCCCCTTTTTATACAGGAGAGCGCGGGTCTGTGGTCCCATGAGCTTTTCAATTTGAGCATGTAAAAGACACACTCTCGCCCAATAATTTCATCCATAATGCGCACATCGAGGGCCACATGTTTGGAGTAGAGGATGAGATGATCCACGTGGCATAATGTTAGTTCAGCTTCCTGCCTTGGATTATGTGCCCTTAATCCGCTTCTCTTTAAGTTCCACGTGAGAGTAATGTGGTTTGCTTTTATGTAACCCAGGTGTTCGAGCATGGATCTAGGTTGTTTATACTTTTCTCTCCAAAACAGAATCAAATATTTATGAGACTTATGAAGCATGTAAAAATTATTAGCAAATGCAATTTCAGATGCTACACAAGGTCAGACAGTTCATACAAGTATATGCATAAAATTCTTCAACAGCGTCGATGCTTAAACGAGATACATCAGCATGTATAGCTAACACATACAGCATGTTAGAATATAAACATCGACAGGTAGACCTTATATGCCAGACTAACCGACATTGTAATGAAGGTGCATTGACCTGTCTTTAAAGTGAATGCACAAGGTGCATCGACTTTGAGAATGATGACTTACTAGCATCGACCCTTCTATAACATGCATTGACCTATGCTGCAGACGCTAGCTCACTACCATCGGCCTTTCTCTAGAATCCAAATATGCACAGACCTTATGGAGCAATTACTTCTACATGTGCACCGACCTTCAGGTGCAAGACTTCTACAAATGCACCGACCTTCTAGTGCAAGACTTCTACATGTGCATCGACCTTCTGGTGCAAGACTTCTACATGTGCACCGATCTTTAGGACTGGAATGAGTGTATGCACCGACCTGACAGACTATAATGTGAATGTGCACCGACCTTCAGACTTGTATGCGAATATGCACCGACCTTTCAATGCAACAATTCTGCAAATGCGTAGACCTTCAGAACAAAAGTGGATATATGCATCGACCTTACTTTCTCAAATGCATGAATATGCTTCGACCTTATTATACCACACTCCTGCATATGCGCTGACCTTCTAAACCAAAATGCATATATGCATCGACCTTGATATGCAACAGTATGAACATGCATCGACCTAGATTTAAACAAGAGCTTATTCTGACGAAAGTAAAGACTTTAAAATAAGAATGTTGCCAGAGTCAAATTAAGGTCTTGACACATTGTTGACATCATCAAAACTAGACATCTAAGCCAGAGGAGAGGCATCATTCTCTCCCTTTTTGATGATGGCAACGCTGCTATACTTTGATGGTAACACATATTATATTATGAGTAAGAATATGCAAAAATCACAATCAAGTGCAGTAGAAGACAGATATGCATTGACACAACATGCATAAACATAGACAGACAGAAAAGGCAATAGGCAATCTCTCCCCCTTTGCCCGCTATCCATAGGCAACAAACAAGAATCAAGAAACTCTGCCATTAAAATTTCTATCATCAAAAACTCTCCCCCTTTGCCATCAACAAACAAAGAATTGGATCTTATCAATGAAGTGACAAAGAGTGAGATGACAATATCAAAGTAGTGAAAGTGGAGGAGAGATCTGATTGACAAACTGATTTATCTTTCATTAATTAAGCATACAAAGCTCAAATTCTTCAGAGATAAGAGTCTATATAATACAGTCTTGATAGAATTCTGGTTTAAGAGTAATAAAGGTTAGAGTGTATCAATAGTACTCTTTGAATAAGTTTGCATAAACCCTTAATTGCAATGAACCAGAACCATATGAATCATGCCGGATTTTAGTCTTACTTTATCCTACTCATCCAAAAATCAGTGAATTTCTTTAGGAGCGACTAGAAAATGTATTGAGGTTAAACAATTTGACAGTTCTGATTTTTCACCTTAGGGTTACAGCAAGATTTTTCATTTGCTTTTTATTTAAAGAGTTTAGAACAGTTAGGTATCATCCATGCCTTTTGACGTAAGGGTACACGTTGATAAGACGCCAGTACCCCTAGTTACTCAGCAGAATTTACCATTCTGTTTCATGTATCAAAACATTAGGAGTAGTTTACACCTTTTTGCGCAAGGGTACACGTTGATCAGATGTCAGTACCCCTTGTTACTCAGTGAAGCTAACCATTCTGTTTTGACTTTTGAACAGAGATAACTTGAAGCACTTCATGATATGGGTTTTTCTCCATTTCTTTGATGAAGAACCCAGTTTCTCGGTGCATTCAGCCATTTCTCTTCCTACAATCATGTTGACTCATTATTTTGACATTGCTGTCCTTTGATTTTATAGAAAGACTTGTTTAAAAATAATACACACTCCGAGTTTCTCAACCAAGAAGCACTTAATTTAAGAACTTTCAGATTCTGGTAGACTTTATCAGACATGACATGTGAGAAATGGTTGAGAGCTATTAATTGTGATCAACATCTTAGTTCATTGAGTTCAGTCTTTAGACTCTAAACTTTATTAAGCATAAACCATCAGTTCCTTCATGGAGCATTACAGATTCTTATAAGAGAATATTTCTGATTTTAGTAGCTTAGAGTAATGAACGATTATCAGATTGTCAGTATTTCAGAGTCAAGGAAGTGCAAGGACTTTTTCAAGAGTTTGATACCAATAGCTTGAAATAGATGAGGGTGCCAAGAGAACCTGATACCAAGATATAAGAAAAGATAGAGTCAGGTTTGCCTAGATATAGCAACCTAGGCCTGACCTGACTCATAGAAAAAGTATTTTATTCTGAACTCCCCCTATCAACATGTACGAGAGGATAGACTAGAAATGTTTTTGAATACTAACTCCCCTTGTCTATGTGCATTATTATTAGACACAACATTTTGACGTATGAACTAATAATGAAATGCGAGACTCAGATAACATCTTGACTCAGAGTACTTGGCGGAGGGCAAGCCTCTGCACATAGTTTGGGTTTCCAGACAGAAGAGATCTGCTCTTTTCCCAGCAAACCATTTGATATACCCTTAAGATCAAGATAGACAGAATGCAAAGTATGCAGTCACTATTACTGACAGACTAATACCATGTGACAATCTGAGTTATGTGCATAATAACAGTCATGAAACAGACATTTATTTTAAGCAAGAATGAACTTAAGCAATCAGTCATCATGCTGAAATTTACATAACCCTAGTTCTCTTCTTAAGAATTTAAATCTTTCATTTCCCAAAGGTTTAGTAAATATATCAGCAATTTGATTTTTTGATTCTACAAAATTCAGCTTAATTTCATTCTTACTTACTTCATCTCTCAAGAAGTGATATTTTATTTTAATATGCTTAGTCCTAGAATGATGAACATGATTTTTAGTCAAGAAAATAGCACTGGTGTTATCACACAGAATATGAATGCATCCTAATTTTATGTGATAGTCAATAAGCTGGTGTTTTATCCAGAGCACTTGGGCTGCACAATTCCCTACTGCAACATTCTCAGCCTCAGCAGTGGAGAGAGCAACAATGTGTTGCTTCTTAGATGCCCAAGACACTAGACAACCACCTAGATATTGGTAATATCCACTAGTACTTTTTCTATCTATTCTACACCCTGCATAGTCTGCATCATTGTAAGCTAAAAGTTCAAACTCACACCTAGCAGGATACCACAGTCCTAAGCCAAGGGTGGCTGATAGATACCTAAAAATCCTCTTCACAGCACTCATGTGAGATTTCTTAGGACTGGCTTGAAATCTAGCACATAAACACACTGAGAAATGTATATCTGGCCGAGATGCAGTAAGATATAAAAGGGATCCGATCAAACCTCTGTATAGTTTGGTATCAACCAATTTACCTTTTAGGTCAGCATCAAGACTAGTTGATGTGCCCATAGGTGCAGTGATCTCTTTGAGGTTTTCCAGCTTGTATTTCTTTAGCATATCCCTGATGTATTTGGACTGGGTGATGAAGCTTCCCTCTGAAGTTTGATTAATCTGTAATCCAAGGAAAACTTCAGTTCTCCCATTAAGCTCAGTTCAAATTCATCAGTCATTAATTTAAAAAATTCCTCACATATAGAAGGTTTAGTTGATCCAAACATTATATCATCTACATAGATTTGAACAACAATGATATCTTTATTGTTTACCTTGGTAAATAGAGTCAGGTCAACCTCACCTCTTGAATAACCTTTACATGTGAGGAAGGAGCTCAACCTGTCATACCAGGCCTTGGGAGCTTGCTTCAACCCATATAATGCCTTGTCAAGTTTATAAACATAATCAGAAAAGTCAATGCATTCAAATCCAGGAGGTTGTTTAACAAAAACATCCTCTTTTATTAAACCATTTAAGAAAGCAGATTTCACATCCATCTGCTGAAGTTTTATTCCTAGGCTGCAAGTAAAAGCCAGAAGTATCCTAATGGCTTCTAGTCTAGCTACAGGGGCAAATGATCTCTCAAAATCTACCCTAAATTCCTGATTGTACCCCTGTGCTACAAGCCTAGCCTTATTTCTGACTACCTTTCTCTGCTCTCAGTTTTATTTCTAAAAACCCATTTAGTGCCTATAATTGAGCCATGTGAGGGTTTAGTAACTAGGTGCTATACCTTGTTCCTTTCAAATTGATTCAATTCATCATGCATGACATTTATCCAATGCTCGTCCTTTAAGACACACTCAATGTTCTTGGGTTCTACTTGTGAGACAAGTACAAAAGAATTCAATTCATTTTCTATCCTGAAATGTGATCTAGTCCTAGGAGGTTCATTCAGATTACCAATCACATTCTCTAGAGGATGATCTCTAAGAACTCTAATGTTGGTAAGTTGATTACCTGAATTTTCACCTACCTCCCCCTGAACTCCAGATCCTTCAGTCTCACCTTCTTCTACTGGTTCTGCATTCTGCTCTTCTTTATTTTCCAGGATTTCTCCATCAATTTTGTTCCTGCAGAAACCAGTTTCACTTTTATTAGAAGATTCATCAAAAATAATGTGTGGTGATTCCTCAACAGTTTGAGAATTAATGTTGTAGATCCTATAGGCTCTATACTTTTCAGAGTAATCAAGAAAAATTTCAGGTTCACTTTTAGGTTCAAATTTATCAAGGTCTCTTTTAAAGTTAACATGGATAAAGCATTTATAACCAAAAATCTTGAAATGTGCTAGTGAGGGTTTCTTACCTTTAAGTATCTCATAGGGAGTCTTTTGAGTAGAAGGTTTTACCAGGGCTGTGTTGATAATGTAACAAGAGGTATTTACTGTCTCACCCAAAACCTTCTAGGCAAGTTGCCTTCAACTAGCATAGTCTGAGCCATCTCCACCAAAGTTCTATTCCTCCTTTCAACCACTACATTCTGCTCTGGAGTCCTTGGTGAAGAGAACCTATGATTGATCCCATTTTCCATGCAAAATTCATCAAACTATGAGTTTTTAAACTCACCACCATGGTCAGACAAAATATTAGAAATAGACTGCTCACTAGTCTGCTTTATTTTATGGTAAAATTCCTAAAATTTTTCAAATGCATCATTTTTGTGAGTCAGAAAGGATATCCACGTAAATCTAGAAAAGTCATCTACTAAGACATATTCATATCTTCTACCAGATAAGCTAGCTGATCTAGAGGGTTCAAATAAATCCATGTAGATCAACTCAAAAGGTTTGGAAGTCATATTTTCAGTTCTGGATTTAAATGACTTTCTAGTTTGTTTACATTGGGTACATGCCTCACATATTTTATTGTCCTTCTTAAATGATATTTCAGGTAAACCTCTTACCATGCTATATTTATTCAACTTTTGCAGCACATTATAACTAGCATGACCTAACCTACGATGCCAAAGGCAAGCTAAGTTAACCTTATTAACAGTAAGACACAAGTTAGAATGTGATGCATTATCTAAGTCTACGATATAGATGTTATTAACTCTTTTACCAGTAAACTTCAGAGTTTCAGAATTGGGTTCAAAGATAGTACATGCAAGAGAGTCAAAAACAATTTTATGGCCTTTATCACACAACTGATTGATACTAAGCAAATTGTAAGCAAGCCCTTCAACTAGTAAAACTTCTTCTATACAGCAAGAAGAGCACTTACCAACCTTACCTGTTCCTATGATTTTTCCTTTTGTATTACCTCTGAAGGTGACATGACCAGCATCTTTCTCTACCAGCATGCATAACTTCCCTTTATCCCCGGTCATGTGCCTGGAACAGCCACTATCAAGATACCACCTATTGTGATTGGCTGCCAGGCATACCTGCAGATAGAATCAAGTAGAAAATTTTAGAACCCAAGACTATTTGGGCCCCATAAAAGTAGTTAAATCATGCAAACAAGACAACAACTATTTTGGTATCCACATTTATTTTTATGTCTTTACTTGAGTTGTAGATTTCTTGATTTTCTGTTTGTCTTGTCTCCCATTAACATTCTAAGTTTTGGTTGACCTTTTCTGTGGTGTGGCATTCTTATTCTTAAAGGCCTGAGAATTTTTGCGCCAGTGATTGGTCCAATGGGTATTTGGAAGAGTGTGTGCACCATAGATCCTAGTCTGAACAGACATAGGATGGACAGAGCCATATGAGTTCTGGTTTCTGAAATTTCTGAGCCTAGGTTGCACAAAGACATTCCAAGGGTAAGGTCGATGCACCTGACTAGGAAATGAGTTCTGGATGTTATGCTGCCTCGACCTCATGTTGAGGCTGCCTTGACCTTTCCTATTGGAGTGATAATGATAGGAGTTTTGGAATGATGGATAGGTCGGTGTACTAAGATAGTCGCATCGACCTGAGGTGCCCCTGCTCTAACCTTGATTTCTAAAGGACCTAAACCCATAAGGAGTATGTGTCGGTGCAGGTTGGGGGTTACATCGACCTTTCGGTTGAGACTGGGTTACCTTGGTTTTGGGGTTTCCTTGAACTTGGGCTTTAGCTGCTTGACCCCTAACATGTCCCTTAACCTGAGGTGCAGTAGTGTGTATGCAGGATCCACTAGACACCTCTACCTTCTCTTTGCCCTTGTCCTTAGCACTGGGCTTGTTGTGATCATTAGATTTGTTGTTGTTATTTTCTTCAGAGTTCATTTTTATTAAAGGTTTGGATTTAGATGTTCCTTTTTCAGCAACAAAGGAAATAGTCTTTACATCTAACCTTTTCTTATTTGTTGCGTTAAAATCCAATCCTTCCCTTCTGAAGTTTACCTTTGTTCCCAAAATGGCATTCAAAATTTCAGTTCCCTGTGTCATGCCTTCAAGGAAATGTTGTTTATCCTTATTTTATTTTTCTAAGTTCTCAATAGTCTTTTTTAATTCTTTATTCACACCATTAACAACATCATATTTTTCAATTGTAATTTTAGTTTCTTCCTCAAATTTTTACATTCTGATTTTTAATTCATCAATGGTGTTTTTCAAGTGATCATTTTCACACCTCATGTCATTCAAGACATTTTTGAAATTTTCACATTCAACAAGAGAGTTCTTTAAACTAAAGTTTTCTTTTTCAAGGCATGCAACTTTGTCATTTAGGGAAGTATCATTTACTACAGAATTTATCTATCTTTTCATATGCCTATTTTCCCTACGCATGTCATCATATTTTTCTAAAATCTCAGCATAGGCCTCTTCCCAATCACTGTGAGTATAGTTTTCGAAAGGGGAAGTTACCTCATCATCCTCCTCCTTTTCTTCTTCTCTCTTGGCCATCAGACAGAGCTTGTCTTCTTCCTCGCTATCAGATGTGCTGCTTTGACTTACTTCATCTTCATCACTCTAAGTGCTTACCATAGCTTTGCCTTTCTTATTTTTCCACTTGGGCTATTTCTCCTTCTGCAGCTCAGGACAATCTGCCTTTAGATGCCCTACTTTCCTGCAATTATAGCAAACAATACCATCAGATTTCTTGGCAATATCAGATTTGTATTTTAACTGTCTCTTCCTTGATAAATACTTTCTTCTGAACTGCTTTCCTTCCTTCCTCAAGAACTTCTTAAATTTTCTAGTAAGCATTGCAAATTCATCTGGGTCTTCGTCTGAACTAGAAGAACTATGCTCACTTGACGACCCTTTGCTACTAGAAATCACTTTAAGTGCTAGGGACTTTTTCATCTTCTCAGACTCATCGACCCTCTTGAGATTCAGCTCATATGTCATGAGAGAACCGATGAGTTCATCTACTGTGGTAGTTGCTAGGTTCCTAGACTCTTCCATAACCATGGCGTTAGTGTGCCAAATTGGTGTCAAGGATCTAAGAATTTTTCTAACAAGTTCGTACTCATTGTAAATCTTGCCTAGACTTCTCAAGCTATTAGTGAGTACCATTAGTCTAGCATACATCTCAGATATAGACTCATCAGATTTCATTTTAAACGCTTCTGTTGACACCCGTTTTAGCCCACAAGTTGAGTCATTTCTCTTATTCATCATTTTTGATGTCTCGAATTAGCCATTATCTTGGGGCCTTCCTTGGATGGATTTTGAGCCCATGTTTACCATTCCATATCCTTTGAGTCTTGGAGATCATGATTTTCGAGAGCCCTGGAGCTTATTTTATCAACTTCTGGCTTCTAAGTCAACTTACGGCCCATTTAGGCTGGCTTCCCTCAAGTAATCGGCTCTCTCTCTCACTGCGCAGTCCTGAAAGTGGTCCTTTTTCATCTCCTTTTGTTCCTTTTTTCAAAACGTTGTCTTCATCAAAGTTGTTCATCTTTCAAATATCTACAATTTCTTTGTCTACGCCATTGTCCAGTTCTACCCCTATTGTGAGCTATTCACATTTTTCTGGCGTGCTGCGCTATTCACCTATGTCCCAGAATTTTCCTCTCTGTTCTAGCCCCATTTTCTCCGTCTTCCAATGATTTTCTAAACTTTCTTTCTTCATAAAAGTTGTTCCTATATCCGTTATCTACAATTTCTTCTTCTACCACTTTCACTAGTTCTACCCCGTTTGAGAGACACGCTTCAATTTCCAAAGTCACGCGTAGTCTACCCAAGATCTTCCTCCGTCAGTGTGACGGCCCTACCCTAGACCGCCAGGGCAGTGTGACGGTCCTATGATAGACCGTCACACCGAAACTTACCCGAAATCACCCTGTTCGATCCCTAGAGCATGGCGGTCCTACCCTAGACCGTCAGAGTCCATGTGACGGTCTAGTATGGGTGCATTACACCGAAACTTGTCCGAAATCGTCCCGTTTAACCCCCAGAGTGTGACAGACCTATCCTAGTCCATTACATAACTCTGACGATCGTACGATAGACCGTTACACACACCTGAGAGTCCAATTCGTGCTGGACTCTGCTCCGTTTCTGTGCGTCGTGGCCCTCTTGCAGAGTCCATAACTTCTTGAATTCTACTCCGAATTGAGCGCCGTTTGTTCCTATGGTTTCTCCTTGGTATTATCTTGAATTCAGTCCAAAGAACTCTAAATTTCATTGGCTATCTTGCTCAGAATCACACTCAAAATTTGAAGGTTTAGGTGTCCTGGTTCAACTCAAACTCTACATATTAAGCTCCGGGGCTCCCTTCTAGAAGCCATATCTTCCAGATCCTTCATCCAAATAGAGTCTCGTTTTCTCCTATGACTTATCTTGACTATTATCTCGAGATTGATCCATAGATCTCAAGATTTGATGGACTTTATCTCTTAAACTCGTGGAGGAAAGTTGGGGGTTTCACCACTTTTCTATAAAAATTGCCCAGTTCGCAGTCGCGACGGGGGGGGGGGGGGGCTCTTTCTTTGTTCGGGGCGAAGCCATGCTGCTACTCCAACTCACAACTTCGACCCTAGCTTGTAGAGGGAAGTATTAGCTTTCAATTCCATCCTTCTGGACTTGATTTCCTGGTCCATATTCTTAGGTCTCTTCCTCTTAAAATTACAAATCATCACAATTTCATGCACTTTTCTGCTACATGCACTTTTGCACGTTTTGCATCACCATTTTCTCTCTATTCTCTCAACCAAATCTCGTGATTTCAAATCTCATGCATGCACAACACACCCACCTATTATTTCCACCCTTCCACAGGGGTTAAAAACCTCCCCCGGTGAGTTTGCCCTCAATTTCTACTCCTATTTTATCACTGCGAGATTGATACTACACATGCATGTTCTAATGGGTTTTTTTTATCCTTGTTTTGACTTTATTTTGTAGGAGAGCATGAATATAACGTGAGGCCCTCTTCCTCTAGCCGGCTGGAGAGAGAGGAGGTTTGAATCTACAAAGTTCCCCGCACCTCGTTTGTCAAGCGCGATCAAGTTTTCTTTCCAAGGTACACGACGTCGTTCTTTACACTTCTTCATCCTTTGGCGTTGTTAATCCTTGGTGGCGATCACAGTTAGTATTTCTCATCCTTTCATCCCCCTTGTCTTTGATTCACATGTTTATGCATGAATGTATTTAAAGGGGGTGGGATAGGAATCTAATTAAAACAAATCTACAGCTTCATATTCTGAGACTAACATATTAGCCTTGGTCTCTCTAACCTGAGACGTTCTCTCATAGATTACCTCCAGCTTGTCCCACATTTCCTTGGCTGTGGAATAGGAGGAAACTATCAAAAATTCAGTAGGGTGAAGAGCACACTGTATAGCATTTACAACACTCCAGTTCAATGTAGACCTACAGATCTGCTTCCTGGTCCAGACTTCCTCATCCTCTAGGAGCTCAAAAGGGCCTTTACTAACAACCTTCCAAATCTCATAATCCTTCGCTCGAAGGAAGACCTGCATACGATTCTTCCAGTAAGCATAATCATTTCTGTCAAAGAATGGCAGCTTACTGGTCGAATGACCCTCAGTAGTTAGACCTCTAGCATCCATTATAACAAATCTCTCCGGGATGTTAAGCCCTTAGGGAGAGTTAGGCTCTGATACCACGTGACGGGTGAATGGATTGAACTATAAATCTAGAGGGGGGGGTGAATAGATCTATCCAAATTTTGAAATTCTGCAGTAGTTAATAATAATGCGGAAATGAACTAAATTGTTGTGAATAGAAATACTAAAAACAGTATGAATTATCAATAAAAAGGAATCTTATATGGACAAATTATCAATCACTAAGAATTCCAAAGACAGTAGATCAGTTAACTCAGTATAGTACCAGGCAGAGGTTTGATTCGAAAATCTCCTCATGCAAGGGTTAGTTTTCCAGATAGATGTAATCTATCCTTCTGACTGGACCTTTTTATATACCACTAAGTGATTAACCACAATACAGGAATGAAATGAAGAAAGAACAAATTAGATCAAGAGAAATCAGATATCAATCAAATTGAGCAGATGCAGAAATGAATTAGTGCGGACAGTTTGGTTGAAGACTTAAGCAACAGTTGATTAATTTAGTGAAATCAGATGCTTGTAGTAAATGATCCTAAGCATTCATCTAATCGCAGTAAAGATGATTTAATCAATCACCCACACACAAGACAGATCAATTTTTAGGTGGTTCGATATCAAGCTTGAGATCTACATCCACCCCTTACTCAACTGAGTAAGGCTTCTGCTGCCAAACAGCTTGAATCCGCTGATCCACAGCTTGGGGGATGAAATCCCTACAAATGGCTGAGCCTCACAGCTTGCTTTCCCGTTTAGCAACACAGCTTGGTGTCCGAGGATCACACCTTGCCGCTGAGCACCACGGCTTGCTCTGCTGATACACAGCTTACAGTAATTTCAAAAATGAAAAACAAAAGAGGCAATGAAAAATAATAACAGAAAGAGAAAATTGTAGCTCCACTGGAGCGATCTAAATCTAGATCTGATCCAGAAGTCAGGACAACTCTTTAACTCAATCCCACTTCTCTCTCTCAAATAGAATTACGACACTCTGTTTCTTCTTCTTACTCTCTACAACATACTCTTTTCTCTTAAACTCCTCTCAGACTCTTCTCTCTCAACCTCTTGAACTCTCTTGCTCTTTTCTCCTTTTCTTGATCAGCTCCTCTTGTCTTCTCTCGTTCTCTCTTCACATTCGCACTCTTATTTGGCTGCTCGATCCCCCTTTTTATACAGGAGAGCGCGGGTCTGTGGTCCCATGAGCTTTTCAATTTGAGCATGTAAAAGACACACTCCCGCCCAATAATTTCATCCATAATGCGCACATCGAGGGCCACATGTTTGGAGTAGAGGATGAGACGATCCACGTGGCATAATGTTAGTTCAGCTTCCTGCCTTGGATTATGTGCCCTTAATCCGCTTCTCTTTAAGTTCCACGTGAGAGTAATGTGCTTTGCCTTTATGTAACCCAGGTGTTTGAGCATGGATCTGTGTTGTTTATACTTTTCTGTCCAGAACAAAATCAAATATTTATAAGACTTATGAAGCATGTAAAAATTATTAGCAAATGCAATTTCAGATGCTACACAAGGTCAGACAGTTCATATAAGTGTATGCATAAAATTCTTCAATAGCATAAAATTATTAGCAAATGCAATTTCAGATGCTACACAAGGTCAGACAGTGCATATAAGTGTATGCATAAAATTCTTCAACAACGTCGATGCTTAAACGAGATACATCAGTCTATATAGCTAACACATACATCAGGTTAGAATATAAATATTGACCTTAGAGTCATACATGTAGACCTTATATGCCAGACTTACTGACATTGTAATGAAGGTGCATCGACCTATCTTTATAGTGAATGCACACGGTGCATCAACTTTGAGAATGATGACTTACTAGCATCGACCCTTCTATAACATGCATTGACCTATGCTGCAGATGCTAGCTCACTAGCATCAACCTTTCTCTAGAATCCAAATATGCACAGACCTTATGGAGCAATTACTTCTACATGTGCACCGACCTTCAGGTGTAAGACTTCTACAAATGCACCAACCTTCTGGTGCAAGACTTCTACATGTGCACCGACCTTCTGGTGCAAGACTTCTACATGTGCACCGACCTTCAAGACTAGAATGAGTGTATGCACCGATCTGACAGACTATAATGTGAATGTGCACCGAACTTCAGACTTGTATGCGAATATGCACCGACCTTTCAATGCAACAATTCAACATATGCATAGACCTTCAGAACAGAAGTGGATATATGCATTGACCTTACTTTCTCAAATGCATGAATATGCTCGACCTTATTATACCACACTCCTGCATATGCGCTGACCTTCTGTACCAAAATGCATATATGCATCGACCTTGATATGCAACAATATGAACATGCATCGACCTTGATTTAAACAAGAGCTTATTCTGACAAAACTAAAGACTTTAAAATAACAATGTTGCCAGAGTCAAATTAAGGTCTTGACACATTGTTGCCAACATCAAAACTAGACATCAAATCCAGAGGAGACGCAACAATTCTCAGTCTCAAGTCCAACACCTACAGGCCCCATATCCTCAACCTCAATACTCTCAGGGCCAATATCCTCCCTTTCAATTTAATCAGGCCCAGGTTCCCTATCATCAACCTCCTCAGCCCAAGTATGATGGAAAGTTCAAGAAACTCCAACAATTAATCTTAACCCAGCAATAATCTATTTCAAAGTTGGAGAGTCAAATCGGGCAACTCGCTACAGCTAGCATGAGGAGAGAAGTCAGACAACTTCCTAGTCAACCTGTGGCCAACCCTAGGAATTAACTTCCAGGTTTCCTTCAACGAGAAGGCGTCCTTCCTCAACCAAATCCATCACCACCCCGGCCTAACGGTCCTCAATTTGAAAATACTAAAGCTATTTCGACTCTTAGGAGTGGGAAGACCTTAGGAGATCCCTATAAGGCCAAGGATGTGGGGGATACTTCGGCCTAGGCGGCCCAGCAAGATGAGAGTGAAAGTGAAGAGGAGGGGCCCATTGTGAAGGAAGATGTCAAGGGTAAGAAGAAATTGGAGGAGGAGTCTAGCAATTATTTGCCAAAGGTGCCATTTTCTGATGCTTTGAAGCCCAAGCTCAATCAGAAACCGCCAGCCCAACATGAGGAGTTAATGGAGCTGTTTAAGTAGGTGAATATTAATATTCCACTCCTCGACGCAATCAAGCATGTGCCAGCGTACGCTAAATTTCTGAAAGAGCTATGCACTCCAAAAAAGGAAATCTAAGGCGGCTCCTCAAGAGGTCAGATTGTCTGAAGATGTTAATGTTGTAGTTATGAACCATCTCCCTAAAAAGTTGAAGGACCCCGGTGCTCCATTGATTTCATGTGATATAGGTGGGATGACTTTTGATCGTGCACTTTCAGATTTGAGTGCAAGTGTGAATCTTTTGCCCACCTTCATGTATGAGCAATTTGATCTCAGGGAGTTACAACCAACATCTATTATCGTTCAACTGGCTGATTGATCTGTGAAAACTCCACGAAGACTATTAGAGGATGTGATTGTCAATGTGCATGAATGTTATTTTCCCATGGATTTCTTGATTTTGGATATGGCCTCATCTCAAGAGTTGAAGCACACTCCTATTATTCTGGGACGTCCATTCTTAGCTACTACAAAGGCCAACATTAATTGCGCTACGGGGATGATGGAGATTTCATTTAGGGGACAGAAAGTTTCACTTAATGTTTTTAAGGCATCTAAGTACCTGGACCAGGAAGAGGAATGTCATGTTGTTGATATTATTGAGAAATTAATTGAGGAAGGTTCGGATGATGGCCAGAAATCTCTAGAAGAGGGTAGTATGCTGCAAGATTCTCCACTTCGTTCAATGTCCTAGTCTAGGGTCGAGCCATTACCTACCTTGCAATTTGAGCCATCACTTCCTTCTCTTGAAAATCCCCCTTAGCTTGAGCTCAAGCCTCTTCCAGATTCCCTCAAGTATGCTTTCCTCGGCTCTGATCAAACTTTGCCTATCATTATTGCATTTAACCTTACCCCTACCTAGGAGACTCAATTAATAGATGTTCTTAAGGGCCATAGGGGAGCGATAGGTTAGACGGTGGCCGATCTTAAGAGAATTAGTCCTTCTACATGTATGCACGACATTTACTTGGAAGAGAATGCTAAGCCAAGCAGAGATATGCAAAGAAGACTGAATCCGAACATGAAGGAGGTGGTGAATAAGGAAGTAGTAAAGTGGCTGGATGCATGCATTATATACCCGATTTCAGATAGCAAATAGGTGAGCCCCACGCAAGTTGTGCCAAAGAAGTCGGGGCTGAATGTGGTAAAAAATGAGCAAGGAGAAGAGGTGCCAACGAGGCTGACCATGGGATGGAGAGAGTGTATCTATTACCAAAAATTGAACTCCATGACAATGAAAGACCACTTTTTTAGTGACTCAAAATAATAATAATAATAATATTTCAATTGAGTTAAAAGAAATAATGAGATTATATTGAATTTTTCTTGAAGTTAAGTAGCTTAACTTTTAAGAGAACTAATCAAATTCCCTAGAATTTATAATTTGGGCTAAGGAACAAACCTTAATGGACTAAATTGCTTATGAATAGCATTTGGACCTTTGGACAACCCTTATTGGGTTAGGTTGGGAGTAATGGGCCAAATAGAGAAAATAGGTAGCCCATCTTAAACACCCATTCTTTAGAATAAGTTAATACAATTCTAGAAGGATGGCCCAAAAAGTAAAGCACCAAAATGTTGGTTGTACCCTTTTGAAGGTGGGTTAGTGAAATAGTTTAACATGGGCCATGAACATTGAGTTAGGTATTAGATGAGTTTAATTTATGGGGGAGAGGAATCTTACTGTTTTGGCCAGTTTTTCCCTATAAATAGGCCCTTAAATCACCCTTTTTGCCTTACACGTTGTGAAGGATTCAAAGGAAAAGGGGGCTCTAGGTGATCATTTCGTTCTTCCTCTTCTTCTTATTCCATTTCAATCAGGTAGGTTTTCTCTGTCCAAATCAAACATTAAAACCCTAGCATGCACGCGGCATAGATTATCATTCATCACCTTATTCCATGCTTCTGTAAAGTCTTTTTTTTCTCCCTGCGTTCTACATGTTTAAACTGGCCTAACGTTGGCTTTGGCTAATTAAATAAACACACGAATCTTTAAAAATATATAATGAGGAAATTATGCCAATTAAAAATCTCGATATGTATATTTTTGGAATCCCCATAATTTTCTCTTAATTTCCCTATTTTTAGATCTATGAAAAACTTCATATATTAAAAGTGACCATGTTCAATGAACAGTAATGATCTTGTTACACCGTGTGAACATACCCACCTTTAAAATTTTATATCTATTAAACCGGACAAGATAAAAACTGGATATGCATATGGTTAGAATCTTTATATTTTTCTTTTCTTGTTCATATATTTTAATTTATTAAATTCTTGCTAATTAAAAAGTGGCACTATTCACTCTAAATGAACAGTAATGTGTTCAATGAATAGTAATCGTGGCTTTTGATCACACCTCCACCGTAGGATGCACTCTCGCCTTTTCAGAAGTTTCCACCTAACCTTACTATACACCTATTTGTCTTTATGCCTTATATATTCTTTTCCCTTGTTTTCTTTATTCTTTAAAAACCCTCAGCTCTACCATTAATCTCTCATATATATATATATATTAAATGCACGTCCAAACTCGTGACGCCAATTCATGTGATTAATTAATAAACCAAATAATTTAGAAAATACAGAATGAGCGTCTTCTTTAACGAATGCGAATTTAAAATTTAGCGCCCTTGCACACGAACGTCAATTTAAAAATAATTTCATTTAAACTAAAGAAAAATAATAATAGATGGAATTAGTGCCCTTTTACGGTGACGCGAATTAAAGAAATAACATCTTTTAGAACGAATGGTAATTTAAAATATAGATTTTTTCTAAATTAATTTAATCCTAGAATTGGCACCCTTCCTGTTGGACGCGAATTCTAGAATTAGTGGCGACCTGAGTGGACGCTAATTCTTCCAGTTTCTCGCATTTCGTGCTTTCATTGGATTGTTCCCTAGACTTTGGCCTATACCTTGAACACTTTCATACCCTGGATTCTTCTTAAAATGAATTAAGCGTTTTGGGTTTCCGACAAAATCGTGTAGCTAGCAAGATTATCAAGAAGCACTGGTGTCTAAGGAAAGAGGTACACGGGAAAATGCTTTAAGTGGATAAGTGGTTATTTAATTAGCTCATTGCAAACATAAGGGGAGTCTCCCACTGTCCCGCCTCTTACCTGGCCGTGAATTCTTGGTGTTCTCACTAAACACCGACTAAGGAAAAACTCGATCTAAAGATACCTTACACGAATTTTCGGAAGAGTTGATCATGCCTTGATCGACAACTCTTTTCCTCATTACCTTAATGTCGTTAAACATTATGCCCTCGATCATCTTTCAAATTCTCTTATAAACTTCAATTACTCTTCATGTCCTTGGAAATGAAAATAAAAATCTATACTTTAGCCATAAACTTCCATTTGGAAGTGTAGGAGCTAAGTGCCATGCGGGGTAAAGTGCTACGTTATGTGAGTCACCTCTTGAGGCCGGAATGGCGCAAAGTGCTACATGATGGGAGCCACCTCTTGAGTCTGTAGGGATCACCTCTAGAGTCCTCCACAACTAAATGACTAGTTGTGCGCTATACTACGCTTCTTAAGCTTTTCTTGAAAATTCTTTGGCCATGTACCTTACGTGGATGTCTAAATAAATACTTGGGATCAATGATCTATAATAACCAATGTTTGGCATTCATGGGGCCCAGTCTAATCCTGGGGGGAGCGCTCGAAATACTTGTGTCCATGGGAGCTATATTGACCTTGTGTGACATTACACCGAGTACTTATTTGCTAGATTCGTTTATGACATTCCACTCATTCATGAAATACTTGACTTGCTTGATTTACATGAAATACTCGTACATGCTTACGTAAAATGGCCAATTCAATTATTATACATGCTACATAATCGTTCTTGAAATCTTACTCTTGTCAACTTGCTTACTTGTGAACATATATACCAGCATTACTTTACTCTCTCTCATGCTCCTGTTTCATGTTTTAATCGCAATTCTCGTCATAGCACTTTTACCTTGTCTAAAAATGTTTAATTACTTAAAACTGCCTGATATAGAGATATAAGTGAAGAGAAATAACAAACGGGATTTAATTACTCTCTCTCATGCCCTGTGCTCACCCTGCATTTTCGGTTAATATTTCAGGTAGTTCTGATGAGGAACCCCAAACAAACGGGAAAGGGCAAAAGTGAAGAGAGAGACCAAGTTAAATTAGATTTCCTAGATTTGATTATTGCTCTTGCAAGAATTAAATGTATTTGGAAGATGTAATTATGCCTCTTGAGGCTTAGTGGTGTTGTAAAATCATATTTGATGAAATCATAGTATCTTTTATCCATTATGGTTGGACCTCTTATGTGCATGCTCTTGATCGACTTGAATGTTTCGACTCGTCGTGCCTCGATATTCCGCATCGGGAAATGACAATCTTGGTGGTATCAGAGCCTAGGTCTTCTTAAACCCTAGGATTTCCTTGATATAGATTCTAAGTGATGACTTATAACCCTAGATAGTGTCTTGAAATTACCAGTAAGAGTGGGTAGAGCCACAGGTTAAGTTTTAAAGTATAATTAATCAAGGAAATAAACAAACTACTCAAGTCTTGTAACTGTGATTGCAGCCTAACTTTTGTCAATGGCTGCCGAGAGAGCTCAATGGTGCGAGATGCAAAGGACGGTCCAAGAACTGACCTAAGCACTACAACAAGTAATTCAAGGAGGAGCTAATTGAGGAGCGGGAGACTTACATCGGAATTTCAAAAGTATGAACCCGCCTAAGTTCGCTGGGTCCACGGACCCGAATGATGCAGAACACTGGGTAAAGGATATCGAGAAGATTTTTTGAGTCATGCAATGTGCTGATGAGAAGAAGGTCATACTCGCTACCTTTCACCTGGAACGGGATGCCCGTACTTACTGGGAGTCTGTCGAAGCAACTCTACCACACGACCAGGTGCTGTGGGAAGAGTTTGTGGAGTATTTCAACAATAAGTACTTCTCCGATAGGGTGCAAGAAAGGAAGGCTGTCGAATTTGCTTCCTTGAAGCAAACGAGTTTGATAGTGGCGGAATATGAAGCCCAGTTTGCGAGATTGTCTCGGTACGCACCACACCTAGTGGGCACCAAAAAGATGAAGGCGAGGAGATTCTTAAACGGATTAAAGCTCTAGTATATTACTCAACTCGCCCCGATGGATATCCAAGTATATACCAATGGGGTGAGGAGAGCCCAACTCATGGAAGATGCAACGGAGATGTCCGATCGCATTCGGGGAAGAGAGGCTAAGAAGGAGCAAGTTACTGGCTCCGGTAATTTCAAGCCCTCCTTCGGGAAGAAGAGGCCCAATTTCAATGGACGTAATTTCCATAAAGATGGGCGTAACTTTCACACAAGGACAAAAAGCCAAGGTCATACGATAAACAAAATGTCCCGATCGTTACCCCATCAAAGGAACTATGCAAGTATTATGAAAAGCCTGGACACAAGGCGGAAGAATGTTGGAGAAGACTTGGTGCTTGTCTTCACTGTGGGAGTCTAGATGATAGAATCTTGAATTGTCCGCTTCTCAATGAGCAAGCTCCACCGGAGAAACCTCAAGCTATTATCAAAAAGTAAGGAAGACTCCAAGCTCTTATGAATGCAGAATTTACCAAAGATGGAGGTGTTGTGGAAGGTACTATTCCTATTTGCTCAAAGCCCGCCTCTGTTTTATTTGACACTGGAGCTACGCATTCATTTATATCTAAGAGCTTTGCTGATACTTTACCTATGAGGCCTATTCCGTTAGAATCCAAACTTGTTATTACTACTCCTATTGGAGCAGGATCAGAGATTAAATATTTTTACCCTGCTAGCAAAGTTCTAGTCAGCGGTCGTAACCTACCCGCTGACATAGTATGTATGGAGATGGAAGGTTATGATATTATTTTGGGAGCTGACTGGTTATCTACACACTGTGCCAGTGTTAGCTGCAAGATGGGTGCAGTGTCCTTTAGTGGGTATCCCAACCTCATATTTTCTAGTGTCAGGCATCCTTGACACTGATAAGTACTTAATTGTCTATTTTTATCCATATCACACACATCGTTTTTGGGCTTTAATGAAATTAATCATGCAATTTTACATGATAATCTCAGTCTCACATAAAAATGAAGAATTTTCTATAATTAATGGGATGATACATTTCTTTAAGAGAATTGCATAATTAAATTTTAATAAAAGCTCAAGCAAATTTTCTAAATTTAATTTATGCAAAGTTTATTATAAATCAAATGGGAGGACAAATGTTGAAGCATATATATACATTACTTTAAAGCTTTTTGTTTGAGAGGCCTCCATATAATATTTTTTCATTTTTTTCCAATCTTGTGAAAAACTCCTTTTTCTCCTCCCCCATGCACAGATCTTGCACCGGATCTCTTTCTCTCCAGCAGGCAACCGGTTGGCAGCGTGCCATGCATGTAGGCGGTGGCATGCATGCAGGGAGCTCAGCGACAAATGGCAGCAGTAGGACAGTGATCTTGAGCAGGCGGTGGGACAGCGACACTTGCAACGGCAGCAGGCTGGGGGACGATCAACGGCAGGGCAAACGGCTGGGCAGACGGCAAACAACAGCGATGCAGGCACGACAGCGTTCCGACGGCGTGGCATGCATGGGAGCTCAACGTGTAGGTGGGTGGCAGACGATGTGAGCTCAGCGACAGCAGACCGGGCAACGACGTAAGCTCGGTTGTAGCAGCGGCAGACGCGCGCAGGTTGGGCAGCACCTCCATTACCTCCTCCTTATAAATCTAGGAGCTTCCCCTCTTGCAGGGGACCTCTCCCCCTCCCTTTCTTATCCTCTTATCTTCTTCTTCCTCTCCCCTCTGATCTCACCTTTAGCTTCTCTCTATCCCTCTCCCCTCCTCTCACTCCCGTCATCTGCCTCCCTCCCTCTTTCTCTCTATTTTTGGCTATACTCTCTTACTCTCTCCCTTTCTCTTCTCTACACCGGCGGTGCCTTCTTCTCCACTCCCCCCTCCGTCTCTCATCTCTCTCTCTTTCTCTCTATACCACACCTACACCACTGGCGGTAACCTCATCTCTCCCACCATCCTCCTCCTCTTCTCACCTCTTGCTCTCTCCCTCTCTCTTCTTCTTCTCACACACCCTCACACACTCACCTGCACCATCACATGAATCCCTCACCGCTGTCGCCTCCACCTGCACGCCACCGTTTGCGCCTACCTCTCCCTCCCTGCATGCACATACACCGCACTCACCACTGCACTTCACGTAGCCTCTCACTCTCTCACGCACTCCCTTTCTCCCAGCCTTTCTCTCTTCACGCATGCACCCCCCTCATCTCCACTGCACTCTCTACACACACTCACACTCCACCTTCGTGATTGCTGGCCACTCACCTCTCACTCCCTCCCCTTCTCCTGCACATCCACAATGCACACACCAAACACCGTACCACCACGGAGGCTCCCCTCTCCGTCCCTCTTCCTCTCCTTTTATGAACACACAGCGCGGCTCCCTACTCCCTCTCTCTGTGGCCGCTCTTTTCCTCTCTCTTCTGTGAACACCCACGCACACACCCATGGCGGCTCCCTCACCAATGCATTTATCCCCCTCTCCACTACATGCATGGCAAGCATGCACACTCACACACACACGCACACACCCACTGCTCCCTCTCCTACCGGGTAGCCATCATCAGTCAACTTTGCCGTTCACTGTCTGGCGTCCCGCGGCACCTCCTCTCATTATTCCTCGCATCCTCCTCTCCCTCTCTCCACCGCGTGACCACACCGCATGCATAGCCCCCCTTCATTCTCTCTCTTTCTCTCTCTAACCCCTCTATTCTCTCCTCTATTTCTTCTCTCTATCTCTCTTAACTGTCACACACACACACGTATCCCTTTTTTTCTATTTACTAACCTCCCATTCATTTCTATTTCTATCTCTCTATCTACATCTCTCCACATATCTTGTTGGAACGGATGGACACTAAGATATAGAGGGGGGGTGAATAGATCTACCCCAAATTTAAAACTATAACAGTAAAAGATAATGCAAAATTAAGACACACTGCTATAAATCTATCAAAGGCTGTAAAAATAGGATTAATAGAAACTCAGATTATCAATTAATTAGTATGCAGAGGATTTCAATAAGTATTTATTTGAGCGAAGTTAGAATGCCAACGATTAAGTACTAGGCGGAGGTCTGATCTATGATCCCTCACACAAGATAAAGCATTCCAGATTGACGTAGTCAAACTATCTTGTAATACCTTTTGATATACTTGATCATCGAAGGTCTTTCCAATTCGCTTAAACATGCATAAGACTTAAATCAAAGACAAACTAATTGCGATGAGAATTCTACAAGCAATTCGCAGGAGTAGCAGTTATAAAGAAATCAACAAGATCAAAACAATATATGAGCAGATGGATTCAGAGATAGATTAAAAGCAATAGATGAATAGAAAGAGTTGATAGCAATTGTTGATCCTATGCATTCATCTAAGCAATGAGAAGATTGAAATTATAAGCGCACATACAGCCGAAGCTAAAGCAGTCACACACGAAGCACGAGAGATTTTAGGTGGTTCGATTTTCACCTAAATCTACCCCACACTCATAGCAGAGTATGGCTTACTGTTGATTCATAGCTTGAAGCCGCTGATCCACAGCTTTGGGGATTAGATCCCTACAAACCTCTGATCCATAGCTTTGGGGAATAGATCCTAGACCGCTTAGCCTTACAGTTTGCTCTGCTGAGCTTCACAGTTTGCTGTCCGAGGATTCAACCTCGCCCGCTGAGACACAGCTTATAATGGATTTGTTAACGAAAAGACAAAATGAGAAATGATAATAGAAAACAAATGTAGCTCTCAATCGAGCAATTCGACTCTAGATCTAATCCAGTAGTCAAAAGCAACTCACTCAGATTTCAGACAATCCGATACTCTATTTTCTTCAACTCACTGCAATTGGCTACCTCTCGAATTCCTCTCTGACTCCTTTCTTCCTCGTTGGCTCTCCTTCTCTCTGCTTCTCTTTTCTCGTAGCAAATGCTCTTACAGAATTGCGGGCTCTACTCTTCTCTGCTACTTCTTATTTTAAACTCAAGAGATCTGGCTCCTATTTATAGCCTCGTGAGTGCATGGGAAACACGTTCCCGCCCAGGAAAATTTGAAATGTGGTGCTCTGCAGGAAGTCCACGTGTCAGAAGATTAAGGCACGTTGTCCACATGGCTGAATCACCATTTGAGCCTTGCCTTGGATCACGTGCCCAATTATAAGCTTCCTAGGTTCTCGTGCCCATCAATGGAATCTTGGATCACGTGTCTCTCTTAACTTCCACGAGCAAAACATGAGATTTGCCCTTATGTCACCCAGGTGTTCTATCCTAGTTTGCTTAAGCCTTTTCATACTTAAATCCCTGTCAGGAATAATAAAGCACTTTATCAAACACTTTGTAGTCAGTTGGATTTCAAATGTGCACAGACTAATTCAACAGGTTATAACATGTGCATAGACCTAATGTGCTCGGACCTCATAGAGAGCTGATGGAAATGTGCATCGACCCATGTAGGCAATTCAGAAAATGTGCACAAACCTTAGTTACTATAAAGCAAGACTAGCATCGACCTTTGTTGCTGAAGAGCAAAGCTAGCGTCGACCTTAGTTGCTTGAAATCATAACTAGCATCGACCTTAGTATGCGCTACAGTAATGTGCACAGACTTGACCTTACGATATGCAAATGTGCACAGACCTTCTGAGGGATCAATGTAAATGTGCATCGACTTTATATAAGACTTATACAGAATGTGCATCGACCTTAGTCAACATAATGCAAAACATGCATTGACTTTAGGTAGCTATATGCAGAACATGCATCGACCTTGGTTCATGCAAGATGCGATATGCGTCGACCTTAGGTAGCTATATGCAGAACATGCATCGACCTTACTGGGTCACTAGCATCGACCCTTATGCATAGGTTCTATATCTGCACCGACCAGCTAGAATATGCCCAATACATGTGCATCAACCTTAAGTGCACAACAGTGCCATGTGCATCGACCTTATAAGCTAAGCACACACATATGCATTGACCTTATGTACAGACTAATAAAACATGCACCGACCTGAATGAAGGTGTGAACAGAATATGCATCAACCTTTACTTGCTATGAACAGTGATGTGCACAGGCTTGCCTCTGCCTAGAAATGCAACATGCATCGACCTTAGTATGCACTATATGAAGATGTGCACTGACCTATATGAATGAAAGCTTGAATGTCCACTGACCTATATGATCTTGACATTTCAGAATATCCTAGAAAGATTCCAGGTTCACTCTTAGCCTCAAACTTATCAAGATCTCTCTTAGAGTTAACATGAATGAAGCATTTTGATCCAAAAACCTTAAAGTGGGTCAGTGAGGGTTTCTTACCTTTTAATAACTTATAAGGAGTCTTTTTACAGAAGGGTCTTACCAAAGCTCTATTGATGATGTAACAAGAAGTGTTCACAGCTTCAGCCCAAAATCTTCTGGGTAACCCACTCTCAACCAGCATAGTTCTTGCCGTTTCTACCAAGGTTCGATTTTTCCTTTCAACTACTCCATTTTGTTCTGGAGTTCTTGGTGAAGAGAACCTACGTGTTATTCCATTTTCCCTACAGAAAACATCAAACTGTGAGTTTTCAAACTCATCACCATGGTCAGACATGATATTAGATATAGAGAACTTACCATCCTGTTTTATTTTGTTGAAGAATTCCTAAAATCTATAAAATGCTTCATTTTTGTGAGTTATAAAGAAAACCCAAGTAAATCTAGAAAAATCATCTACAATGACAAAGTCATATCTTCTACCAGTCAAGCTAACTGATCTGGTTGGTCCAAATAAATCCATGTGAATAAGTTCGAATGGTTTTGAAGACATGTTTTCAGTTCTGGACTTTAGAGATTTTCTAGTTTGGTTTCCTTGAGTGCAAGCCTCAAAAATTTTATTCTTTTCTTTGAATGATATTTCAAGTAATCCTTTTACCATGCAGAATTTATTCAACTTATGCAAAATTCTATAGCTAGCATGTCCTAGCCTACGATGCCAAAGAAATGCAATATCATCTCTATCTGTAGACAGACTCGTGTTCATATGAGCTTTATCATCCAAGTCAACCATATACATGTTATTGACTCTTTTTCCTGTAAACTTCACAATTTCAGAATTAGGTTCAAGAATAGTGCAAATAAGTGAGTCAAAAACAACTTTATACCCCTTATCACACAGTTGACTAATGCTGAGCAGATTATATGCAAGTCCTTCTACTAATAATACATCATCAATGCAACATGAAGAACATTTACCTATCTTACCTGATCCTTTGATTCTGCCCTTCGAATTTCCACCAAAAGTAACATGATCAACATTCTTTTCAATAAACATACAAAACTTCTCTTTGTCCCCGGTCATGTGCCTAGAGCAGCCACTATCAAGATACTGGGAAAATTTTGGAATCCAAGAATGTTTGGGCCTCATGACAACATTTAACTCATGCAAGCAGGATAGCAGATATTTTGGAATCCATATTTATTTTGTTGACTCAGTTGATTTTATGGATTTTTTAATTTCTATTCATTGTGCTTATTCTGAAGATTGTTTGAATTTTGAGCAGGTTTCTGAGTTTTGAAAGCTTTTGAGTTTTTATGCCAGTAGTTGTTGGTCTGAAAGACCTTAGGATGCATGTATCCTTCATTGAACCTGAATTGAGTATTTCTGTGATTACCATGGAAATTTTAATTTCTAGAAGACCAAGACCTAGGTTGCATTGATCCATTCCAAGAATTGTGTTGATGCACCCAATGACCTGAGGTACCCCATTTCTGACCTCTGTGTTTAAGGGACTGAAACCCATAAGAAATGTGCATTGATGCAGTGTGGTTAATGCCTCGACCTTTTTGTTGGACTTGAGTTCTGGTAGCTAAATTCTGACCCAGACTCTTGGGCTTAGGTGCAGTGGAGTGTGAGCTACTTTCTATGACATCATTCACTTTTTCCCCTTATCCTTTGAACTTATTATGTTTTGTTCAATGTTCATTTTTATTAGAGGATTATATTTTCTTTTTTTCTTTTCAGCAACAAATGAAATTGTTTTGGCTCCAAAACTTTTATTGCTAGTTGAATTAAATCCTAATCCTTCTTTTCTGAAATTTGCTGTTGTTCCAAGGATAGCATTCAGATTCTCAGTACCTTGTGTCATGGCCTCAAGAGATTTTTGTTTATTATTTATTTCCAAGTTTAGATTTTTGATAGTTTTCTTCAATTCTTCATTCACACATTTCACATCTTCATATTTCTCATTAGCTGTCTTTGTTTCCACTTCAAACATTTGCATTTCAACTTTCAATTCATCAATGACATTTTTCAAATTTTCATTTTCACATCTAAGTTCTTTCAAAACATCTTTGCATTCATCATTCTCAGCAAGAGAATTTTGTAATATAGAATTTTCTTTTTCTAAACATGCAATCCTATCATTTGATGAAGTATCATTTACAAGAGAATTAATTTTCGTTTTAAGATGTCTGTTCTCCCTACGCACATCATCATATTTATCTAGGATTTCAGCATATGCGTTTTCCCAATCACAATGAGTGAAATTTTCAAAGGGAGAGCTCACCTCTTCGTCTGTTATCTTTTCCTCCTCTCTTCTAGCAATCAGACATAGTTTGTCTCCATCATTGCTTTCAGAAGAGCTGCTACAACTTTCTTCTTCATCATCGCTCCAAGTACTCACCATAGCCTTTGCCTTCTTATTTTTCAACTTGGGCGGATTCTCTTTTTGCAGCTCTGGGCAATTTGCCTTTAAGTGCCCTGACCTCCTACAATTATAACAAACTATGTTGTCAGACTTTTTGACATTTTCAGATTTAAATTTAGAATATCTTCTACCAGAGGAGTATTTGCGTCTGAAATATTTACCTTCTTTCTTCAAAAATTTCTTAAACTTTCTGGTCAACATAGCAAACTCACCTGCATCTTCTTCAGAACTTGATGAACTGTGTTCGCTAGAAGACTCCCTTCTGCTGGAGTTTGCCTTAAGTGCCAGTGGCTTCTTCTTCTTCTTAACATCATCTACCCTCTTGAGATTTAACTCATACGTCATGAGGGATCCAATTAGCTCGTCAACACCAGTAGTTGCCAGGTTCCTAGATTCTTCCACTACGGTAGCCTTCGTATGCCAGACAGGTGTCAAAGGCCGAAGGATTTTTATCACCAGCTCGTACTCACTATACACTTTTTCCACACTTCTTAAACTATTGGTGAGCACCATCAAACAGGCATACATTTCAGATACGGACTCATTAGGCTTCATTTTAAAAGCCTCATACTCAGAGACTAACATGTTGGCTTTGGTTTCCCTAACCTGAGACGTCCCTTCATAAATGACCTCCAGCTTATCCCACATATCCTTAGCAGTTGTACATGATGAAACTCTGGAGAACTTAGTGGGATGGAGAGCACATTGCATAGCATTAACAACACTCCAATTTAGGGTGGACTTATGGATCTACTCCCTAGTCCAGACTTCCTCATCTGGGGCAACTCAAACGGACCTTTACTAACCACTCTCCATATTTTGTAATCTTTAGCTCTTAAGAAAACTTGCATACGATTCTTCCAGTATGCATAGTCAGATCCATTGAAGTAAGGTGGTTTACTCACAGAATGACCCTCAGCTGTTAAACCTTTTGCATCCATTTAGCTAACCTCTCTGGGATGTGAAGCCCTTTGAGAGAGTTGGGCTCTGATACTAATTGTTGGAATGGATAGACACTAAGATCTAGAGGGGGGTGAATAGATCTACCCCAAATTTAAAACTATAGCAGTAAAAGATGATGCAAAATTAAGACACACTGCTATAAATCTATCAAAGGCTGTAAAAATAGGATTAATAGAAACTCAAATTATCAATTAATTAGTATGCAAAGGATTTCAGTAAGTATTTATTTGAGCGAAGTTAGAATGCAAACGATTAAGTACTAGGCGGAGGTCTGATCTATGATCCCTCACACAAGATAAAGCATTCCAGATTGACGTAGTCAAACTGTCCTGCAATACCTTTTGATATACTTGATCATCGAAGGTCTTTCCAATTCGCTCAAACAAGCATAAGACTGAATCAAAGACAAACTAATTGCGATGAGAATTCTACAAGCAATTCGCAGTAGTAGCAGTTATATAAAAATCAACAAGATCTAAACAATATATAAGCAGATGGATTCAGAGACAGATTAACAGTAATAGATGAATAGAAAGAGTTGATAGCAATTGTCGATCCTATGCATTCATTTAAGCGATGAGAATATTAAAATTATAAGCACACATACAGCTGAAGCTAAAGCAGTCACACACGAAGCACGAGAGATTTTAGGTGGTTCTGTTTTCACCTACATCCACCCCACACTCAGAGCAGAGTATGGCTTACTGCTGATTCACAGCTTGAAACTGTTGATCCACAGCTTTGGGGATTATATCCCTACAGACCGCTGATCCATAGCTTTGGGGAATAGATCCCAGACCGCTGAGCCTCACAGCTTGCTCCGCTGAGCTTCACAGCTTGCTGTCCGAGGATTCAACCTCGCCCGCTGATACACAGCTTACAATGGATTTGTTAACGAAAAGATAAAATGAGAAATGATAATAGAAAACAAATGTAGCTCTCAATCGAGCAATTCGACTCTAGATTTGATCTAGTAGTCGAAAACAACTCACTCAGATTTTAGACAATCCGATACTCTATTTTCTTCAACTCACTGCAATTGGCTACCTCTCGAATTCCTATCTGACTCCTTTCTTCCTCGTTGGCTCTCCTTCTCTCTGCTTCTCTTTTCTCTAAGCAAATGCTCTTACAGAATTACGGGCTCTGCTCTTCTCTACTACTTCTTATTTTAAACTCAAGAGATCTGGCTCCTATTTATAGCCTCGTGAGTGCGTGGGAAACACGTTCCCACCCAGGAAAATTTGAAACGAGGTGCTCTGCAGAAAGTCTACGCGTCAGAAGATTAAGGTGCGATGTCCACGTGGCTGAATCACCATTTGAGCCTTGCCTTGGATCACATGCCCAATTATAAGCTTTTTGGGTTCTCGTGCCCATCAATGGAATCTTGGATCACGTGTCTCTCTTAACTTCCACGAGCAGAACATGAGATTTGCCCTTCTGTCACCCAGGTGTTCGATCCTAGTTTGCTTAAGCCTTTTCATACTTAAATCCCTGTCAGCAAAAATAAAGCACTTTATCAAACACTGTGTAGTCAATCAGATTTCAAATATGCACAGACTAATTCAACAGGTTATAACATGTGCATAGACCTAATGTGCTATATAACATAATGTGCTCGGACCTCATAGAGAGGTGATGGAAATGTGCATCGACCCATGTAGGCAATTCAGAAAATGTGCACAGACCTTAGTTACTGTAAAGCAAGACTAGCATCAACCTTAGATGCTAACTAGCATCGACCTTAGTTGCTGAAGAGCAAAACTAGCGTCGACCTTAGTTGCTTGAAATCACAACTAGCATCGACCTTAGTATGTGCTACAGTAATGTGCACAGACTTGACCTTATGATGTGCAAATGTGCACAGACCTTCTGAGGGATCAATGTAAATGTGCATCGACTTTATATAAGACTTATGCAGAATGTGCATCGACCTTAGTCAACATAATGCAAAACATGCATCGATCTAAGGTAGCTATATGCAGAACATGCATCAACATTGGTTCATGCAAGATGCGATGTGCGTCGACCTTAGGTAGCTATATGCAGAACATGCATCGACCTTGGTTCATACAAGATGCGATGTGCGTTGACCTTAGGTAGCTATATGCAGAACATGCATCGACCTTACTAGGTCACTAGCATTGACCCTCATGCATAGGTTCTATATCTGCACCGACCAGCCAGAATATACCCAATACATGTGCATCAACCTTAAGTGCACAATAGTGCCATGTGCATCGACCTTATAAGCTAAGCACACACATATGCACCGACCTTATGTACAGACTAATAAAACATGCACCAACCTGAATGAAGGTGTGAACAGGATATGCATCGACCTTTACTTGCTATGAACAGTGATGTGCACAGGCTTGGGTCTGCCTAGAAATGCAACATGCATCGACCTTAGTATGCGCTACATGAAGATATGCGCTGACCTATATGAATGAAAGCTTGAATGTGCACCAACCTATATGCATAAGACATGAATGTGCACCGACATATATGAGTGAAGTATTGTGCATGTGCACTGACCGTATGTAGCAAAAGACATGATAACTAATCATCAACATAATGACCATAATGCATTGTTACCAATATCAAAATTTAGCACAGTATATACTGTTGTCAGCATCAAAACACATTAAATTCAGAGGATCATAAATCAGAGAAGACAAAACATTCTTCCCCACAAACTACCCTCAACATTCTCCCCCTTTTTGATGATGGCAATTCCTTATAAATTTTGATGGCAACACTAGATGCAAAATGCATGCAAAAAAATAATGCACTAACTCTCTGCAATAATGCATTAACTCTCTGCACACTATCTGCACACTCCCCCTTTGCCAAACACTCCTTTCTCTACACACTCCCCCTTTGCCAAACACTCCTCACTACTGTAGCATCAAAACATACCTTTTCTCCCGCTTTGCCATTAGCAAAAAGAATGATTAGGAGGCAAAAATTGAAGAAGGAGTTGAAAGTATGATGAAGGTGAAATTCGATTGACAAACTTAATTAACTTTCATTAATAAAGCAGACTTAGCACAGAAACTTCAGGTATAAGATTTCATATAATGCAGCCTTGAAAATATGATGGATTAAAAATAATAAAGGTTAGAGAATAAGTACTGCATCCTTTTAAAAAAAATTGTTGTTTGAACTCTTTTAATAGTAATAAACAAGACTGACATATAGGATATCAGATTTTGCCTTACTTCATCTTATACATTAGAATTTCAAAGAGTTTCTTTAGAGAGACCATACCATGTATTGAGACTAAACAAAGTTCACTGTTCTGAAAGTATGTACTGGGTTATAGCAAAAAAAAAATATTTATGTTCATATTCTCACAAAATTTAGAACAGTCAAGTAGAATCCATACCTTTTTACGTAAGGGTATACGTTTATCAGATGCCAATACCCCTAGTTACTTAGTAGGATTTACTATCATGTTTCAGGTTTAGTTGTCACCTTTTTACATAAGGGTACACATTTATCAGACGCCAGTACCCCTAGTTACTCAGTGAAACTAACCTTTTAATTTTTTAAATAGAGTTAGCCAAGAAGCTTCATGACATAGGTTCACATGATCTTTGATAGAGAACTCAGTTTCTCAGCGCATTTGGCCATTGCTCTGCCATCAGCAAATTTGAGTTTTCATTTTAACACAGCTGCCCATTTAAATTTTAGAGAGAGTTGTTTAAAATAATACACATTTCTGAGGTTCTTAACTAAGTTATTTTGAAATTAGATGCTTTCAGTTTCTGAAAGGCTCCATTAGACATGACATGATCAAAATGGTTAAGATCTATTAAAGAGTCATCATCAGATTCTTTTCATTGAATTTGGTCTTTACTCTCTAAAGGTTATTAAATTTAAACCATCAGCTCCTTCATGAAACACTACAACTTCTTATAAGAGAAGTTTTCTGATTTTAGCAGCTTAGGTTAATGAATGAACTATAAGTTTGTCATTTATTCAGATGATCAAGAGGAATATTAGTGCTTGATGTCAATGGATGGAAATAGATAAGAAAAGGTTAGATAATTATGAGATCAAGCAAGAATTTTTAGGTGGTCAAGAGAACATGTTTAGAATAGACAGAATGTGTTCAACAAAGAGTCGACATTGGATGTCGACATTATTCAGAACCTGAACTGATGATTTGTTCTTTCACCAAACTTATTCTGAATTTCCCTTGTCAAAAAGTATGAAATGATATGAATGAAATCACATGTGTGAACCCTATCTATATGCTCTAAACACAAAGTTAATGAATGTGAATCATCAATGATGATATGAAAATGCACAAACTTCCCCTGATTGTATACATGAGTTTTCAGATATTTATAAAAAATGCCATGTCATATTCTAGATATATGCAATGTTGACCCATGGTACAAGGCGGAGTATAGAGGTCCAAGGGACCACCATCACGCATGATGTGGGTTCCAGACAGACATAATCTGCCCTTCTCCCAGCGTACCATTTAATATACCGATGGGTTCAACTATGAAATGCAGCACATAGAAATGCAATGACAGTCACTGAAGTTATAGCATTTATTGTAGTTCAGAAAACACAGAATACCAAGTGATAATGCAAATCAGAACAAGCATTCAAGCTGAGAATTTACAAAGACCAAGTTCTCTCCTTAAAAATTTAAACCTTTCATTGTCAAGAGGCTTGGTGAATATATCAACAACTTGCTTTTCAGATGCAATGAACTCTAATTCAATTTCCTTTTTACTTACTTCATCTCTAAGAAAATGGTATTTTATTTCAATGTGCTTAGTCCATGAGTGGTGAACATGATTTTTAGTAAGAGAAATAACACCGGTGTTATCACATAGAATGGTAATACAACCAAGGTTGATATGATAATTAATAATCTGGTGTTTAATCCAGAGAACTTGGGCTACACAGTTTCCTGCTGTCACATATTCTATCTCAGCAGTGGATAAGGCAACAATATGATGTTTCTTAGATGCCCAAGACACTAGACAAGCACCTAGATACTGACAATATCCACTAGTACTTTTCCTATCTATTCTGCGCCCAACATAGTCTGCATCAGTGTAAGCTATAAGATCTAACTCACACCTAGTAGGATACCATAAACCTAAGTCTAGGGTGCCAGATAGATACCTAAAGATCCTTTTCACAACTTTGAAATGTGACTCCTTAGGACTAGCTTGAAAATGAGCACACAAACACACTAAAAACTGAATATCCAGACGAGATGCTGTAAGATATAACAAGGATCCGATCATACCTCTGTAATGTTTGGTGTCTACCAATTTACATTCTGGGTCAGCATCAAGACTGGTTGAAGTACCCATCGGTGCAGTGATAGCCTTGAGGTTCTCCAGCTTGAATTTCTTCAATAGATCCTTGATATATTTTTCTTGAGTTATAAACATCCCTTCCTTAGTCTGACAAACCTGCAAACCAAGGAAGAATTTTAGTTCTCCCATTGAACTCATTTCAAATTCATTTGTCATTAAGTCAGAAAACTCCTTACACATGGATGGTTTGGTTGATCCGAACACTATGTCATCTACATAGATCTGAACAATAAGAATATCTTTGTCACATACCTTTGTGAATAATGTTTGATCAACCACACCTCTGGAAAATCCTTTATCTTCAAGGAACTTGCTCAATCTTTTATACCAAGCTCTGGGAGCTTGTTTCAAACCGTAGAGAGCCTTATCAAGTTTATAAACATGGTCAGGAAAATTAAGACACTCAAATCTAGGGGGTTATTTTACAAACACATCCTCTTTTATTTCTTCATTCAAAAGTGCAGGTTTAACATCCATCTGCTGGAGAGTTATTCCTAAGCTACATGCAATAGCCAATAGAATCCTAATGGCTTCTAACCTAGCTACAGGGGCAAAGGATTCTTCAAAATCAATGCCAAACTCCTGGTTGTACCCCTGAGCTACAAGCCTAGCCTTATTTCTGACTATATTACCCTGCTCATTAGTTTTATTTCGATAGACCCATTTAGTCCCTATTACATTTCCATGTGTGGGGTTAGGAACTAAGTGCCAAACCTTGTTCCTATCAAATTGATTAAGTTCTTCATGCATGGAATTTACCCAATGTTCATCCTGTAGGGCACTTTCTATGTTCTTGGGTTCTATCTGAGAAACTAAGGCAAATGAGTTCAATTCATTCTCAATTCTGAAATGAGCTCTAGTTCTAGGGGGTTCATTAATATTACCAATAGTATTTTCTAATAGGTGATCTCTAAGATTTCTGATATTGATAAGTTGATTGCCTGAGACCCCATTTACCTCCCCCTGAACTTCTGGCTCCTCAGTTTCATCTTCAGTTCCTTGTTCTTCTTCTTCTTTGTTCTCTAAAATTTCTCCTTCATTCTTATCCCTGCAAAAATCACCTTCAATTCTATTAGATGTTTCATCAAATATTATATGAGGTGTCTCTTCAACTGTTTCAAATTTATTATTGTAACCTCTATAAGATCTTGACATTTCAGAATATCCTAGAAAGATTCCAGGTTCACTCTTAGCCTCAAACTTATCAAGATCTCTCTTAGAGTTAACATGAATGAAGCATTTTGATCCAAAAACCTTAAAGTGGGTCAGTGAGGGTTTCTTACCTTTTAATAACTTATAAGGAGTCTTTTTACAGAAGGGTCTTACCAAAGCTCTATTGATGATGTAACAAGAAGTGTTCACAGCTTCAGCCCAAAATCTTCTGGGTAACCCACTCTCAACCAGCATAGTTCTTGCCGTTTCTACCAAGGTTCGATTTTTCCTTTCAACTACTCCATTTTGTTCTGGAGTTCTTGGTGAAGAGAACCTACGTGTTATTCCATTTTCCCTACAGAAAACATCAAACTGTGAGTTTTCAAACTCATCACCATGGTCAGACATGATATTAGATATAGAGAACTTACCATCCTGTTTTATTTTGTTGAAGAATTCCTAAAATCTATAAAATGCTTCATTTTTGTGAGTTATAAAGAAAACCCAAGTAAATCTAGAAAAATCATCTACAATGACAAAGTCATATCTTCTACCAGTCAAGCTAACTGATCTGGTTGGTCCAAATAAATCCATGTGAATAAGTTCGAATGGTTTTGAAGACATGTTTTCAGTTCTGGACTTTAGAGATTTTCTAGTTTGGTTTCCTTGAGTGCAAGCCTCAAAAATTTTATTCTTTTCTTTGAATGATATTTCAAGTAATCCTTTTACCATGCAGAATTTATTCAACTTATGCAAAATTCTATAGCTAGCATGTCCTAGCCTACGATGCCAAAGAAATGCAATATCATCTCTATCTGTAGACAGACTCGTGTTCATATGAGCTTTATCATCCAAGTCAACCATATACATGTTATTGACTCTTTTTCCTGTAAACTTCACAATTTCAGAATTAGGTTCAAGAATAGTGCAAATAAGTGAGTCAAAAACAACTTTATACCCCTTATCACACAGTTGACTAATGCTGAGCAGATTATATGCAAGTCCTTCTACTAATAATACATCATCAATGCAACATGAAGAACATTTACCTATCTTACCTGATCCTTTGATTCTGCCCTTCGAATTTCCACCAAAAGTAACATGATCAACATTCTTTTCAATAAACATACAAAACTTCTCTTTGTCCCCGGTCATGTGCCTAGAGCAGCCACTATCAAGATACTGGGAAAATTTTGGAATCCAAGAATGTTTGGGCCTCATGACAACATTTAACTCATGCAAGCAGGATAGCAGATATTTTGGAATCCATATTTATTTTGTTGACTCAGTTGATTTTATGGATTTTTTAATTTCTATTCATTGTGCTTATTCTGAAGATTGTTTGAATTTTGAGCAGGTTTCTGAGTTTTGAAAGCTTTTGAGTTTTTATGCCAGTAGTTGTTGGTCTGAAAGACCTTAGGATGCATGTATCCTTCATTGAACCTGAATTGAGTATTTCTGTGATTACCATGGAAATTTTAATTTCTAGAAGACCAAGACCTAGGTTGCATTGATCCATTCCAAGAATTGTGTTGATGCACCCAATGACCTGAGGTACCCCATTTCTGACCTCTGTGTTTAAGGGACTGAAACCCATAAGAAATGTGCATTGATGCAGTGTGGTTAATGCCTCGACCTTTTTGTTGGACTTGAGTTCTGGTAGCTAAATTCTGACCCAGACTCTTGGGCTTAGGTGCAGTGGAGTGTGAGCTACTTTCTATGACATCATTCACTTTTTCCCCTTATCCTTTGAACTTATTATGTTTTGTTCAATGTTCATTTTTATTAGAGGATTATATTTTCTTTTTTTCTTTTCAGCAACAAATGAAATTGTTTTGGCTCCAAAACTTTTATTGCTAGTTGAATTAAATCCTAATCCTTCTTTTCTGAAATTTGCTGTTGTTCCAAGGATAGCATTCAGATTCTCAGTACCTTGTGTCATGGCCTCAAGAGATTTTTGTTTATTATTTATTTCCAAGTTTAGATTTTTGATAGTTTTCTTCAATTCTTCATTCACACATTTCACATCTTCATATTTCTCATTAGCTGTCTTTGTTTCCACTTCAAACATTTGCATTTCAACTTTCAATTCATCAATGACATTTTTCAAATTTTCATTTTCACATCTAAGTTCTTTCAAAACATCTTTGCATTCATCATTCTCAGCAAGAGAATTTTGTAATATAGAATTTTCTTTTTCTAAACATGCAATCCTATCATTTGATGAAGTATCATTTACAAGAGAATTAATTTTCGTTTTAAGATGTCTGTTCTCCCTACGCACATCATCATATTTATCTAGGATTTCAGCATATGCGTTTTCCCAATCACAATGAGTGAAATTTTCAAAGGGAGAGCTCACCTCTTCGTCTGTTATCTTTTCCTCCTCTCTTCTAGCAATCAGACATAGTTTGTCTCCATCATTGCTTTCAGAAGAGCTGCTACAACTTTCTTCTTCATCATCGCTCCAAGTACTCACCATAGCCTTTGCCTTCTTATTTTTCAACTTGGGCGGATTCTCTTTTTGCAGCTCTGGGCAATTTGCCTTTAAGTGCCCTGACCTCCTACAATTATAACAAACTATGTTGTCAGACTTTTTGACATTTTCAGATTTAAATTTAGAATATCTTCTACCAGAGGAGTATTTGCGTCTGAAATATTTACCTTCTTTCTTCAAAAATTTCTTAAACTTTCTGGTCAACATAGCAAACTCACCTGCATCTTCTTCAGAACTTGATGAACTGTGTTCGCTAGAAGACTCCCTTCTGCTGGAGTTTGCCTTAAGTGCCAGTGGCTTCTTCTTCTTCTTAACATCATCTACCCTCTTGAGATTTAACTCATACGTCATGAGGGATCCAATTAGCTCGTCAACACCAGTAGTTGCCAGGTTCCTAGATTCTTCCACTACGGTAGCCTTCGTATGCCAGACAGGTGTCAAAGGCCGAAGGATTTTTATCACCAGCTCGTACTCACTATACACTTTTTCCACACTTCTTAAACTATTGGTGAGCACCATCAAACAGGCATACATTTCAGATACGGACTCATTAGGCTTCATTTTAAAAGCCTCATACTCAGAGACTAACATGTTGGCTTTGGTTTCCCTAACCTGAGACGTCCCTTCATAAATGACCTCCAGCTTATCCCACATATCCTTAGCAGTTGTACATGATGAAACTCTGGAGAACTTAGTGGGATGGAGAGCACATTGCATAGCATTAACAACACTCCAATTTAGGGTGGACTTATGGATCTACTCCCTAGTCCAAACTTCCTCATCTGGGGCAACTCAAACGGACCTTTACTAACCACTCTCCATATTTTGTAATCTTTAGCTCTTAAGAAAACTTGCATACGATTCTTCCAGTATGCATAGTCAGATCCATTGAAGTAAGGTGGTTTACTCACAGAATGACCCTCAGCTGTTAAACCTTTTGCATCCATTTAGCTAACCTCTCTGGGATGTGAAGCCCTTTGAGAGAGTTGGGCTCTGATACTAATTGTTGGAATGGATAGACACTAAGATCTAGAGGGGGTGAATAGATCTACCCCAAATTTAAAACTATAGCAGTAAAAGATGATGCAAAATTAAGACACACTGCTATAAATCTATCAAAGGCTGTAAAAATAGGATTAATAGAAACTCAAATTATCAATTAATTAGTATGCAAAGGATTTCAGTAAGTATTTATTTGAGCGAAGTTAGAATGCAAACGATTAAGTACTAGGCGGAGGTCTGATCTATGATCCCTCACACAAGATAAAGCATTCCAGATTGACATAGTCAAACTGTCCTGCAATACCTTTTGATATACTTGATCATCGAAGGTCTTTCCAATTCGCTCAAACAAGCATAAGACTGAATCAAAGACAAACTAATTGCGATGAGAATTCTACAAGCAATTCGCAGTAGTAGCAGTTATATAAAAATCAACAAGATCTAAACAATATATAAGCAGATGGATTCAGAGACAGATTAACAGTAATAGATGAATAGAAAGAGTTGATAGCAATTGTCGATCCTATGCATTCATTTAAGCGATGAGAATATTAAAATTATAAGCACACATACAGCTGAAGCTAAAGCAGTCACACACGAAGCACGAGAGATTTTAGGTGGTTCTGTTTTCACCTACATCCACCCCACACTCAGAGCAGAGTATGGCTTACTGCTGATTCACAGCTTGAAACTGTTGATCCACAGCTTTGGGGATTATATCCCTACAGACCGCTGATCCATAGCTTTGGGGAATAGATCCCAGACCGCTGAGCCTCACAGCTTGCTCCGCTGAGCTTCACAGCTTGCTGTCCGAGGATTCAACCTCGCCCGCTGATACACAGCTTACAATGGATTTGTTAACGAAAAGATAAAATGAGAAATGATAATAGAAAACAAATGTAGCTCTCAATCGAGCAATTCGACTCTAGATTTGATCTAGTAGTCGAAAACAACTCACTCAGATTTTAGACAATCCGATACTCTATTTTCTTCAACTCACTGCAATTGGCTACCTCTCGAATTCCTATCTGACTCCTTTCTTCCTCGTTGGCTCTCCTTCTCTCTGCTTCTCTTTTCTCTAAGCAAATGCTCTTACAGAATTACGGGCTCTGCTCTTCTCTACTACTTCTTATTTTAAACTCAAGAGATCTGGCTCCTATTTATAGCCTCGTGAGTGCGTGGGAAACACGTTCCCACCCAGGAAAATTTGAAACGAGGTGCTCTGCAGAAAGTCTACGCGTCAGAAGATTAAGGTGCGATGTCCACGTGGCTGAATCACCATTTGAGCCTTGCCTTGGATCACATGCCCAATTATAAGCTTTTTGGGTTCTCGTGCCCATCAATGGAATCTTGGATCACGTGTCTCTCTTAACTTCCACGAGCAGAACATGAGATTTGCCCTTCTGTCACCCAGGTGTTCGATCCTAGTTTGCTTAAGCCTTTTCATACTTAAATCCCTGTCAGCAAAAATAAAGCACTTTATCAAACACTGTGTAGTCAATCAGATTTCAAATATGCACAGACTAATTCAACAGGTTATAACATGTGCATAGACCTAATGTGCTATATAACATAATGTGCTCGGACCTCATAGAGAGGTGATGGAAATGTGCATCGACCCATGTAGGCAATTCAGAAAATGTGCACAGACCTTAGTTACTGTAAAGCAAGACTAGCATCAACCTTAGATGCTAACTAGCATCGACCTTAGTTGCTGAAGAGCAAAACTAGCGTCGACCTTAGTTGCTTGAAATCACAACTAGCATCGACCTTAGTATGTGCTACAGTAATGTGCACAGACTTGACCTTATGATGTGCAAATGTGCACAGACCTTCTGAGGGATCAATGTAAATGTGCATCGACTTTATATAAGACTTATGCAGAATGTGCATCGACCTTAGTCAACATAATGCAAAACATGCATCGATCTAAGGTAGCTATATGCAGAACATGCATCAACATTGGTTCATGCAAGATGCGATGTGCGTCGACCTTAGGTAGCTATATGCAGAACATGCATCGACCTTGGTTCATACAAGATGCGATGTGCGTTGACCTTAGGTAGCTATATGCAGAACATGCATCGACCTTACTAGGTCACTAGCATTGACCCTCATGCATAGGTTCTATATCTGCACCGACCAGCCAGAATATACCCAATACATGTGCATCAACCTTAAGTGCACAATAGTGCCATGTGCATCGACCTTATAAGCTAAGCACACACATATGCACCGACCTTATGTACAGACTAATAAAACATGCACCAACCTGAATGAAGGTGTGAACAGGATATGCATCGACCTTTACTTGCTATGAACAGTGATGTGCACAGGCTTGGGTCTGCTTAGAAATGCAACATGCATCGACCTTAGTATGCGCTACATGAAGATATGCGCTGACCTATATGAATGAAAGCTTGAATGTGCACCAACCTATATGCATAAGACATGAATGTGCACCGACCTATATGACTGAAGTATTGTGCATGTGCACTGACCTTATGTAGCAAAAGACATGATAACTAATCATCAACATAATGACCATAATGCATTGTTACCAATATCAAAATTTAGCACAGTATATACTGTTGTCAGCATCAAACACATTAAATTCAGAGGATCATAAATCAGAGAAGAAAACATATTCTTCCCCATAAACTCCCCCCAACATATCTCTCTCTCTATCTTTCACTCCCTAAACCTCACTCGCGACGGCGTCTACTCCAAGTTGGGTGGCTCTCCAAGACCCAAAGGCGTGGGCGACGATGACTTCGTCTCACAGGCTATCTCCCCTCCCTAGTTGTTTAATTTTTAGTTTTAGTTAGATTTTATTCCAAGTGTTGTTCTTGTTATTTGTGGACTTCCATGCATTGTAATCTTCTATTTTGGAGTATTAAGGAATGATTAATGTTATTGTCTCTCCCTATGCTAGGCTCTCTCTGTCTCTCCCTATGTCTCTCCTTTATCCCTCCATGCTTCTTTAGGTAGATTTTAATTTTACGTTATTTTAGTTGTTTCACATAAAAAGAAAATCTCAAATAATTTCATTTGCTTTTGTTAGAAATAAAAGATAAATAAATTTTTCAACATCAAAATATTAGCCTCTCCGTGGATTCGACCGGTATTCTTCACTATACTCAAAAATCTTAATTTTAGTGTGAGTACAGAATTTTTGACATTGGGTGGGCGAATTTTTAACGACGAGCTTCGCGCCCCATCAATTTTTGGCGCCGTTGCCGGGAACACTTATGATTTTTGAGTTGGAAATTTTGTTTCTCTTGTGTATATTTTTACTAATATTTCTTATTTTTCTTATTTTTGCAGGAGTTGAAAACAAAAAAAAAGAAAAAATCAAACCAGAAAATAAAAAAAACTGTCAAAAAATTTGTCGCAGAAACCTGAAGCATAGGAACAGAGTGCAGATTTCAGAAATTTTTGGGAAAATAACTGTCACAGAAGGTCTGAAAAGAAAATCAGAAAATAAAAAAAAGAAAGGGGTAAAAAAAATAAAAACATTGAGAGGTTTTTCTTCCTTTCCTTTGTCTTTGAATTGAGTCATTTTTAAAAAAAAAGAATGAGGGATTGCGCATCAAGTAAGTCTTCAAACTTATCTCTCTCATTTTATCTTTTATTACATTTTCTTGGTTAGATAGGTTCACACAAAAAAAACTCATCACTTGAACTCAATAAAACCTTCATTTCAAGATTAGAAACCACACTATCCATGCTTAGGTCATGCATCATTTAGGATAGAATTTTTTCTTGTTATTTAATTGTTTCAATTGTATTTTGGAGATCGCGAGGGGCAAGGTACGTTCTACTTATCTTATCTTGAGCATGCATTATTGCATAAGAACCCCTTGTTTGAAATTGTGGTGAGCATTTTATTTTAAAAATATTCTAAGAGAAACACCCATAAGCAAGATAAGGTGGGGATTTCATCACCCTTCCTTAGCCTACAAACCACATTTTTCTTGCATCTTTGCATGTCCTAAGCGTTAAATAAAATTCAGTAGACATTGGCCGTAGGTTCACACTGTGGTTCTTGTGCTATTTGGGTTTACCCTATTGTGGAAACCGGTGTCTAAGGTAAGATGGTCAGACGGCAAATGCCTTAAGCGGGTAAGTGGTTTTTAATTAGGATTCTACGAAAGTAGGGGGAGTCTCCCACTACCCCACCCCTTACATGGCCAGTGGAAATAATGAGGGTGAACTTAAGTCACATTTTAGCCATTTTGTGAAATCTCATTTGTAGGTTTAGGTCACATCTAAGTCATTAGGTAATTTGTTTGCTAACTTGTTTGTGTTTGTATAAAAAAATAAAATAAAAAATAAAAAAACAAACAAACAAACAAAAAAATTCTCCTCTTCTCTCTCTTTGTCCTAGTTAGTGTCAAAAAAAATAAAAATAAAAACAAAATAAAAATAAACAAAAAATCACAAAAATAATAAAAATAATATCCATAGATCAGGTTTTTGATCAATCTAATTACTTGGCCCAAACTCAATTCATTCCAATGGACCGAAGTTCCTTCACACCACCTAACTTTCAAGATGATCACACATAGGCCCAGCCGGCCCATTATGTAGGTGACTACCCGACCCAATATCCATCTCTCACCCAATCTTACCCGACCTTCAATAAAAGTCCATATTCTTGGTTGACCCAACAAGAAAACCCCACACCTATGACAACCCAATATTCGTATCCTACCCAAAATCAGGACCAATTTGCTCAATCTTATTTAGGGGATCAAATGCCATTCCTCCTCATGAACATGCTTCAACATACCAAAACCTCCCTACACCTTCTTGCACCTTATCTTCGAGTGGGGAGATCAAAGCAATTTCTCTTGGGTAAACCCTCAATATCAAGTTCCATGCCCTCCCGAGCCAAATTTTCAAACCCAAATTGATCAAAATTAATATGGAGGGCATGACACATATTTCCCTTATCAATACGATCCTCAACACATCCATTCCACCCCTCCATACAATGGTCCCAACGATGAAGAAAAACTCAACCAATTGATTCAAATCATTTTGAATAATCAACAAAGCATTGGCTCCTTCCAAACTAAATCGGACCAACTCACAAGAGCCACCTATGAAATGAACCAATTTCCTAACCCCATTGAGGAAACCTTTGAAGATCAAGTCTCCCAATTCACCCAACACATTTATTCTTGTCAACAACCCATGATTCCCCTACCGAATGAAACTCTTGACCTAGGTAATGAGGGAATTGTGGAAGAATCATATCAAAAAGAACTTGGGGTGACTAGCAAGATGGCTTCTTTGATTAAGGAGTCCACACCCATCTATGAGGAAAGCCACAATGAGACGGTTGAAATCAAGTTGGGGGGTGAATCGAATGATGTGCAAGATGATGCCATTCGAAATTGTGAAATTGAGAATACCAATGGCTCAATTGAGGAAGAATATAGAAAAGAGGATTGTCTAGCTGTAAATGATGATGGCTCTCTTCACTTGGAAGAATATCATGAAAGGACCGTATCGGAAGATTTCTCATTTCACCTCACAGTCCCACAATTAGAAAAATTGATTGACATTCTCCATATGTTAGAATAATACGAACACTTTGATATAGAGAGTGTCATCACCAACTCATGTGAGGAAAAGCATCAAGAAGAGGGCAGTGTTGACATTGTAGATAGCTTGCATGATAACCCTCATGAGGAAGAGAATGGTGAAGGACCTTTGAGTTAAAAATTTATCTCTCATTTAGATGCCCCACTTGTGGAGAATATAACTGATAATCGCATTTTGATAGAAGATATTGATAACAGGGCATCACTTGAAGAAATTGAGAACATCACTCCAATCACCAAAGACCCACTTAAGGAAATGCATGAAGAGGAGGATTGCTTTGTGGACAATAATCTTGTTGATTTAATGAAAATGAATTTTGAATATCCTCATCTAGAAGAACATCATGATGAAGGGGTCTTGTTGGAAAAGTTTGGATTTAACCTATCCAACCCATTATTGGATAATTTGAGTGATAATCTTCATTTGACGGATGAGTGTAATGAATGTGTTGAGTTATGGTTTTGATGATTGTTGTGATTGTTAAGTTATGGTTTTGATGATAACTAAACTTAATGTGTGATTAAGTGATGATAACTAAACTTGTGGTTGATTGATCATGCTCCTGTTATCTATGTATGGCTGAGATGGCAAATGGCAACGGTTACATGGTCTTGATCCTTGGTTTGCATATGTTGGTTTTACAAGAGGCAAGAGGTTTCATAACCTCTTTAATGTGAACAAGCATGGTATTAACTGTCATGCCCCGAGCGCGGAAGATACTCAGATATGCGCGATGAGTTTATATCAATCATGTCAATCAGAGTAGTAGTGTATTCGACACCAAAATAGAGATGCGCAAAATAGAAAGATAACCCAATCCTTTATTTCATAATGGATAGACTATTACAAATCCAATACTCTATTCAATTAAAAAGGAAAAGTACATAGTTGACTCAAGAAAATATGAAAAAGACTAGATGACACTTGGAGAAGTTCTATCTCTTTCACTCTTGACCATTCCCATCCGATTGACTTCCCTCGTCGTCGGAATTACCTGAAAAGTAGGGAACACACGGAGTGAGCGAACGCTCAGTAGGAATTTATATCTCAAGCGCTAGCAAGGGGTTTAAATAATTACATCTTTCATGTATGTACTGTAGCTATGCATGCTCGTATAAAATGATAAGGTAGAGAGAGAATTTATCAATAAGACAGCAAGATGAACTAGTCATGAGCTTTCAAGAAAAGATAACAAGATATTCAAGCAAGTACTTTTTTTTTTAGCAAGTCATGTCAAGAACTTTGGCTATCATGTATCAAGCAAGCAAGTAATTACCCTTTCTCGGGTCACGCAATTCATGTCGTGTCAAGTACGAGTTAAGTACAAGATTTGTGTGGAATGTCCAATCAAGCTAGTCATACACTCGGTATAATGCCAGATACCTTATCATTCAACTCCCATGGGCACAAGTACTTTCGGGTGCTCCTCCCAGGACCAGATCGGGCCCTATATGCGTAGGCATTTATCATGTATTTTTGACATCCACTCTTATATATATATATATAGCCAATATGGAATTTCAACAATTTAAGCTTGTAGACACGTAGGATAACTTTGAGAGAATGGAGTCCAAAAATACGACATTGGTCATAGATAGGCGATAACAACGGTACAATCACGATGAACGATGAAACTAGGTGGAATTAGGTTCCCTTAACTCGGGTACCATGACAAACAAGTATGGACATTCTTTATATAGAATTGAGGTCCACATGAACAGTACATCAAAGGCAAGATACCCTCATTCTTATTATAGAATTGAGGTCCACAAGAACATCAACAAATGGCATGATATCATCATCCCATTAAGAATTCTCATGATATACCCTTTGCATATCATAAGGGCCGATATACCATGTTTCTTTAGAGTGACATGGCATTCAATAGTGTAATGGGTTTTTAGGGTACAACCAGCTCAGTCGGCCTTGAGGGAATCCAAGGCTCGAGGAGTCTTACGGAGGTCTCTATGACTAACTCGCTAGTCCAAAGGAACGGAATGTCCAATGGAGAGCTTGTATGTCAATGAGAATTGAGGGTGATCGATAAAACATCATGAAACGTGGGACTATACTCACGGAGTGGAGATATAGTGCCGATATACATATATATAGAGATATACTGAAACCATCGGTTGTCAGAAACAGGTAAAAACATTTTTACAGGAAAATAACGACTTAAGTAAAGTCACTACTCAAGCAAGAAACGCCTTAGATAAGGGCGTATATATATTTTTCCTATTTTGCAAAATTTTAATATTTCAGTATCTTACCAAAAACGCGCCCTAGTAAGGGGCGTTCAATTTCAATTTGACGACATATACAATGGTCGTTCATTCTTTACTTCTATTTTTGCAGAATATATATTTTCAGTAATTTATCAAAAACACGCCCTTGACAGGGGCGTTACTTTTCAATTCACGCCCTGAACATGGGCGTTAGTCAAGTGAGAGATGACCTATATAGGGTCGTGAATTCGAGCATTTTACAATTATTTCAGGAAATAGAATTCCAAGAGACAAGAGACATGATCATGACAGAAAATTAGCAGGGATTCACAGGTCGAGTGATGCAATATATATTAGATTGGATATTTCATATCTATTGAATTTTTAAACGTGGATCAATTATTAATTACATGTGATTTTCATGAGATTAACGCCTACAGGGCAGGGCGTCAAATCTGTAATTGACGACCTGGTGCAGGTCGTGTCTTTAAAGTAGCACCCTGGACACGGGCGTCTCTTGCAAAAATATTGCAGAAACGTGTAGAAACCATCAGGAAACTTATATACATGACATGCATGATGTGTTACTATGAATTTAATTTGTTTGGGCTACGTTGCTTGAGAAAACCTACCTTAGTATGGTCTGGATGAAGGGCACGTGAAAATACTTTTGATGGCAGAACGATGCTCTGCTGCAACAGAGTCTTCCGAAGTTTGACAGCAGTAGAGCAGGGTTGAATTTGAAGAGTTAAAGAGAAGGCTTCGAAGAACCCTTGTTCTTTAGTCGAACGTCTTCTTTCTACAGGCAACCTGTAGAGATGAAGAAGAAAACAAGGAAGAAGATATTATAAGTCTTCTTATACGTAACCGAAAGCAAGGGAAAAGAACTTACTTGTTCTTCGGAAGACAGAAGCTTTCAACCTGTAATCAGAAGTAGATGAAGAATCATCAGTATTCTTCACAAATTCGATAGACAGAGTAAAGAAAAAGAACATGATGTTCTTTACGTACCTTAGAAGAGTCTGAACGCCAAATAGCGTTCTCGGTTCAAGCAATAGGTTATTTATAGGATTTTAGAAATCCTAATAGGGTTAGTGTTTGATTGGAAGTAACACTTCCATGATAGAGTTATTACTACATTCGAACTCTTTCTCATAGTTATCAACTTACCCTGGATAGACTCCTGGGTCGAACGAAACTCAAACTAAATTAGCGTTCTAAGTAAGGGCGTCGAATTTTGAATTGACGCCTTGTCAAGCGTCGTTACTTGTTGAAACGCGTCCACTCAAAGGACGTTACGCTAACTTGCCCCTTTTTATTTATTTTGGTCGTCTGAAATTTGACGCCTTGATGTGTGGGCGTCCTTTCTTCAAAACACGTCTTAGGTGAAGGCGTTTTATTATAAAGTAGCGCCTTTATCTGAGGCGTTATTTTCATCAGGGTTTAATTATTTTTCTTCCAAGCTCTTTCGTTTATTTAATAAATCTTTTAATCTATTTTGATTTATTTATTCCTTTTTATTTTATCAGGGTTGCTACACCCTCCCCCACTTAAAAAGAATTTGGTCCCCAAATTCCATATCATATATTTACATTTGGAGAGTGTAGAGTATGTACCTTCTAAAATAAATCTGGAAATTATTTCCTCATAGATTCCTCGGTCTCCCATGTAGCTTCATGTTCTGAATTCTTATTCCATTGTACTTTTAGCATGGGAATAACCTTATTCCTTAGGGTACGTACTTCTCGATCTAAGATCTTCATAGGCTTCTGCTCATATGTGAGATCCTTCTGGATTACTAGGTCTCCATGTTCGATAATATGTGATGGATCATGCACATACTTCTTCAACATAGATATGTGAAACACATTATGTACTTCGGACAATTGAGGTGGCAATGCGATGCGATAAGCAACCTCGCCAACTCTTTCTAGTATCTCAAAAGGTCCGATAAATCTTGGTGTAAGCTTGCCCTTAACACCAAATCTTCGTATTCCACGTCCAGGCGATATTTTGAGAAATACATGATCTCCAACTTGGAATTCAAGATCTCTTCTTCTTGTGTCAGCATAAGCCTTTTGTCTAGACTGAGCAACTTGCAGTCTTTCTTTGATCAATTGTATCTTCTCGGTAGTGTCCCTTACCATTTCTGGACCTAACAGTTGTTTCTCTCCAACTTCGCTCCACCATATGGGTGATCGGCAACTCCTTCCGTATAAGGCTTCGAAAGGTGCCATTTGGATACTAACTTGGTAGCTATTATTGTATGCAAATTTGACCAGAGGCAAGTGATCATGCCAGTTTCCATCAAAATCAGTAATGCATGCTCTTAGCATATCTTCGACTACTTGATTGGTTCTCTCGGTCTGGCCATCCGTTTGAGGATGAAAGGCTGTACTAAAGTTAAGTCTCGTCCCCAACGAATGTTGTAGTCCTTTCCAAAAATGAGAAGTAAAACGGGGATCTCTGTCAGACACGATTGAAACAGGAATACCATGTAATCTGACTATTTCCTTGATGTATAGTGCAGCTAAGACATCAACTGCTCATCGACTCTTGATTGGCAAGAAATGCGCTGATTTAGTCAATCGGTCAATGATAACCCATATTCCATCATGTCCTCTTTTTGATTTAGATAAACCCATGATGAAATCCATACCAATATCCTCCCACTTCCATTTAGGGATATCTAGAGGATGTAGTTTTCCAGCAGGCTTTTGGTGTTCCGCCTTGACTTGTTGGCATGTGAGACAACGTGATACATAGTCTGCTATTTCCCTTTTCATGTTGGGCCACCAAAAATTTCTTTTCACATCTTGGCACATCTTGGTAGATCCATGATGAATCGTATACCTTGACCTATGAGCTTCATTTAAGACCTTCTTCTTCAATTCTGGGCAGTCCGGTATACAAGTTCTATTCTTGAACATTAATCTTCCATCAGAAGCTAATTGGAAATCCGATTGTCCTTCTAATCTGCCCTTGATTTCTACTAATGTAGGGTCATCATTCTGAAGTGCTTGTATTTCAGACAATAAATCTGACTGTATGCTTATATGAGATAATGTGACACATCTAGGGTCCATGTCCATGCTTATATTGAGTTCAGAGAATTGTTCCAGCAATTTCCATTCTTGAATCAGACAATTGGCTAACAGTGCTCTCAGCTTTCGACTAAGGGCATCTGCTACATGATTACCCTTTCCGGGATGATATTGTATATTGAAGTCGAAGTCCTTGAGATATTCCAGCCATCGTCTTTGCCTCATATTTAACTCCTTCTGTGAGAAAAGATATTTGAGACTCTTGTGATCGGAGTATACAGTAAACTGTACTCCATAAAGATAATGTCTCCATATTCTGAGTGCAAATACTACCGCGGCTAATTCTAAGTCATGGACGGGGTAGTTCTCTTCATGCTTCTTTAATTGACGAGAAGAGTAGGCTATAACCTTCCCTTGTTGCATTAGAACACACCCGAGGCCAATGCCAGAAGCATCAGTGTATACCTCGAACTTTTCTCCTTCAATTGGCAATGCTAAGATAGGAGCTGTAGTAAGATGATCCTTGAGAGTTTGGAAGCTTCTTTCACATTCCTCATCCCATTCATAACGGATCTCCTTGCGAGTTAACCTCGTAAGTGGCACGGCGATTTTAGAGAAATCCTTGATGAATCGCCTGTAATAGCCGGCAAGACCTAAGAAACTTCGGATCTCGCTAGCATTGGTCGGTCTTTCCCAGTTCCTTACAGCTTCAACCTTTGATGGGTCTACAGACAAACCATCCTTTGATATAACATGTCCGAGAAAAGTCACTTCTTCAAGCCAGAATTCACACTTGCTAAGTTTTGCATATAATTGGTTTGTCCTTAATATTTGTAATGTAATCCTCAACAGTTCCTCATGCTCTTCCTTGGTCTTGGAATAAATCAATATATCATCAATAAAGACCACCACGAATTGATCTAAATAAGGCCTGAATATACTATTCATTAACTGCATAAAGGCAGCAGGGGCATTCGTTAGTCCGAAAGGCATAACAACAAATTCATAATGGCCATACCTGCTTCTGAACGCAGTCTTATGAATATCCTCGTCCTTGATTCTTAGTTGGTGATATCCGGACCTAAGATCAATTTTGGAAAAGTACATGGATCCTGAAATTTGATCAAACAATTCATCGATTCTCGGCAGTGGATACTTGTTCTTGATAGTGAGATGATTCAATTGTCGATAGTCGACGCACAACCTCATGGATCCGTCTTTCTTCTTTACAAATAATACAGGCGCTCCCCACGGGGAAGTACTTGGTCTAATGAATCCTTTCTTAATGAGTTCCATAAATTGCTCCTTTAATTCCTTGAGTTCAGCAGGTGACATCCTCTAAGGTGCCTTTGACACTAGACCAGCACCAGGGACTAAATTAATGGTGAAGGCCACTTCCCTTTGCGGGGGTAATCCCGGCAAATCTTCCGGAAACACGTCTGGAAATTCTTGCACTACTGGAATGTCTTCTAGCTTAATCTCCTTAGCTTCTTTAACTGTGACAAATGCGAGGAAAGATGCACATCCTTTCCTGATGAGCTTGCTAGCTCGGAGAGCTGAAATAATAGGGGATTTGCTCCGACTCTTGGGGCTAGTAAATATTAGTTCTGGAAATTCCTTGAATGTAACCTTACTATTGCGGCAATCAACCGTTGCCTGATACTTGGATAGCCAATCTGCCCCTAGTATAACATCATACTCTTTCAGATCTAAACATATGAGATCAATAGGGAGATTTCTACCCTGAACCAATACTTCGCAGTTTTGGTAATGATGTGTAATATCAGTTTCATCATCCAGAGGAGTAGACAAAACTAACTTTATCCATTCCGGTTCTAGGGGTAATGGGTCAGCAAACTTCTTAGAAACAATAGAATGTGATGCACCAGTATCAATTAGACATATGCATTCCTGGAACAAACTTTCAATATACCTTCCACTAAGCCACCTCCTTCTACTTGCTCGGTCTCCTTGATTGCATGAAGACGAGCATTCTTGGTTACTGGGCGCTTTCCGTCAACGGCTTGATCGTTAAGTAATGGGCAATCAAGAATCCGATGCTCACGACTCCCACAACGGAGACATGCTCCTAGTTTCCTCCAGCATTCTTCTGCTCTATGACCCGCTTTATCACAATGTTTGTACACTGTATTTGGAGAGGTAGTGGTGATAGAGAAGGGCTTGGTCTTCTTGAACTTTTGCTCTTGAGAGGGAATACCTCCATTGCTAGGCCTCTTCTTGAAGTTGGGTTTAAAGGAATCCGAACCTGTAACTTGTTCCTTCTTATCATTACCACGAATCCTATCAGACAGTTCCGTGGCATCTTCTAATAGTTGAGCTCGGCGTACTATCTCCGAGTAGACTTGAATGTCCATCGGCGCCAGTTGAGTAATAGCTTGGGGCCTGAGCCCATTAAGAAACCTCCTAGCTTTCATTTTCTCGGTGCTAACTAGATGCTTAGCATACCGAGATAATCTAGAGAATTGGGCCTCATACTCGGTCACTAACAAGGATCGTTGTTTTAATGCGGCAAACTCTGCAGCCTTCTTTTCCTAAACTCGGTCTGAGAAATATTTCGCGTTGAAGTGTTCAACGAATTCCTCCCACGAAACTTGATCTTGATTTATAGTAGCCTCTATTGATTCCCACCAGCATCTAGCATCCCTTTCTAACTGAAAAGTAGCTAATAAAACTTTATCCTGATCCGTGCATTGCATAACACGGAATATACGTTCTATCTCCCTAATCCAGTGTTCATCGTCATCTGGATCAGTAGAACCCGTGAACTTGGGTGGGTTCATGTTCTTGAAAGTCTGGTGGAGACTTCCTGCTCGTTGTCCACCTCCTTGTGCTACTTGTTGCAGCACTTGAGTCATGCCTTGAAGGGTACGCTGCATGTTACGCCATTGAGCACGTTCGGCAGCCATTATCCTACAATTACAATAACTAAATTAATATGTGCTTGTATTTAAAGACTCATATACTATGTTAACTTTAACCCTTGGTTCTACCCAATCTCACTGGTTGAAGGTTAAAACTTATCCTTGGACTTGGGTTTTCCTAGGAATTGAATACCCTAGGCTCTGATAAAACAAAAACTGTCATGCCCCGAGCGCGGAAGATACTCGGATATGCGTGACGAGTTTATATCAATCATGTCAATCAGAGTAGTAGTGTATTCTACACCAAAACAGAGATGCACAAAATAGAAAGATAACCCAATCCTTTATTTCATAATGGATAGACTATTACAAATCCAATACTCTATTCAATTAAAAAGGAAAAGTACATAGTTGACTCAAGAAAATAGGAAAAAGACTAGATGACACTTGGAGAAGTTCTATCTCTTTCACTCTTGACCATTCCCATCCGATTGACTTCCCTCGTCGTCGGAATTACCTGAAAAGTAGGGAACACACGGAGTGAGCGAACGCTCAGTAGGAATTTATATCTCAAGCGCTAGCAAGGGGTTTAAATAATTACATCTTTCATGTATGTACTGTAGCTATGCATGCTCGTATAAAACGACAAGGTAGAGAGAGAATTTATCAATAAGACAGCAAGATGAACTAGTCATGAGTGGAGAGGGGGATTTCCGCAGCCCACCACAAAGGCAGCCCAACAAGACCTACAAGGTCCAACCGGGCGAGCCCACCCAAGTGATAGCCCACAGGGCCCACTTCGGGAGAAAAGCCCAATAAATAAAGACTCGAGGAACCAACTCTCCCCGGCGGCCTTCTAGGCTCGGAGGGCCCGAGACAACGGTCAGGTCGCATGGAAGGTCCGGTCTAAAGCCCACTCTCCGACCGAGAGAAAGAGGCTCCAGCCGACCTATCCGACCCCACCTTCGCCGGGCCATGCCTATCGCTCGGACACGAGCCAGCATCCCCGTAGCTCGATGAGACCACTTGATTATCTGCAGGTGCGGCCGTTCAGAGTCCTCCGCCAGCGGGAGAGTCATGGGAGCTGCCGAACTCCAAGGGGATAACGCCCCCACGATCCGGCCATGAAAGCCCCCGCTGAAGACGTAACTCCCGCCGGGAAGCCCTCAGCTCACCGGACTCTTAAAAGGTGACGCACTATTTAAGCCAGGGATACCCTCCGGAAGATGGTAAGATGAACTAGCCATTCACATACCCTAAGCTCCTGAGCACGATTCGCTTCACCCTTGGTGGAGAGGATTTTTGCGCATCAGCTCTCTCCTCCTCCCGTTATCGCTCCCACCATCGCTCTACTGACTTAGCCATCGGAGGGTTTTCCCCCAGGGAGATCCCCTGGGCCCTCTGATACGTTTCCCTTCTCTTGCAGAAACATCTTCTGGTGATCTACAGCCCGCTCAGGACACAGCGCGAGATTCCGCCTCTTCATCTGGCGCCGTCTGTGGGAAACGCACGAAGAGTCAAGATGGTGAGAAAAAGCTCAGGGAGGAGATCCGCCGGCGGGGCAGGTAAGGCTGCGGCAGCGGCGGGAGGCGTCCCCCCTAGGGTCTCGCAGAGCCCCCCCTCCAACGCCAGCGTCCCCCCTAGGGTCTCGCAGAGCCCCCCCTCCAACGCCAGCGTCCCCACTAACGGACCACCACCCCCCCCGGCGGAGACAGGGGCACCCCTTGACGGTGGCGCCAACGCCTTCCAAGCCCTCAACGAGAAGATGGACGTCCTCGTGGAGCTCATGAGGGCCCAGGCGGCCCGGGACGCGAGGTCCCGCGCCCCGTCAGGAAGTCCCCCTCGAAGGAGTGCAACGCAGCACACCGCCGGAGGCCGCTTCACCCTCCGCGGCCGACAGCTCCTCCGCAACGACGTCGGAGGACCCTCGCAAGCTCTGCCTGCGGAGCAAGAGGCTTCCTCCATGCCGAGGAGAGGGAAGCAGGGGGCGAGGCCGCCACGCCCGGGCACCAGTGCTCCGGGAGATCGCCACGACGCCCCCCCCCAGCCCCACGGCGCGGCCACAGCCGGAACTGTCCCTCCGGCTACGAGATTTTGAAAGACGGTTCGCAGAGCAAGAGCGCGCTCTCCGCGCCCTGCAGAAGACCTCTTTCCCGGAGGACGAGGAGAAATCCCCTTTCTCCGAGTACATCTTGAAGGCAGAGGTCTCTCCTAGAGCCTCCATCCCAAACTTCAAGCTCTACGACGGCCAGGGCGACCCAGCCGACCACTACGACAGTTTCGACGCCCTGGTGACCTTGCATGGAACGCCGGATCCCATCAAATGCCGAGCCTTCGCGGCCACCCTGGTCCAGGGCGCTCAGGCATGGTTCCGGGCCCTCGCCCCGGGGTCCATCCGAGACTTCAGGCAATTCGGGCGAATTTTCAAGGAGAGCTTCGCCGGTAGCGCCCCCCCAAGGTCAGTAGCGGGGCTCCTGGCTCTCAAACAGGCGCAAGGGGAGAGGCTCCGGACTTACGTCCACCGATTTAAATCGGAAGCCCTTAGGATCCCCCGCCTGGATGTGGCCTCAGCCACAACCGCACTGACCGGGGGCACACGGGACGAGAATCTCCGCCGCGAGCTTGTCCTCCACCCTCCCTCGACCCTTGCCGAGCTAGTGACTCTGGCACTGCGCCACGCCGAGTGCGAAGAAGTACTTAGCGCCTGCCGAGACACAACCGGCTCGGGTCGGGAGGGGGACAAAAAGCGGACCTCCGAGCCAAATCCTGGCTTGAGTAAGAAGCGCGATCGAGAAGGAGAGCGCAAGAGAAAGTACGAGCGGTATACCCCCTTGACCGCACCAGTCTACGAGATCTATGAAGACATCAAAGACTCGGGACTTCTCTGCCAGCCCGAGCCGATGAGGTCGAAGAACCGCAAGCGGGACAGGCATTGCCTGTTCCACGGCGACCACGGGCACCACACCGGAGATTGCCATCAGCTCCAAGATGAGATCGAGCGCCTCATCCGTCTGGGGCATCTAGCCCGGTTCACAACCGGGCACAAAGAAGACCGAGACGCCGCAGAGGAGATCGACAACGCCCCCCGAGGGGTCCACATCAACGTCATCTCCAGAGGAGCGGCATCGGGAGGCGACACCAGCCGAGGAAGGAAACGTCATGCCGAGCGGGCCAGCCGAGCCTTAGAGCCCCCCAAAGGCCCGCCAATGGAGCCCCAGGTCATAGTCTTCTCCGACCAAGACCTGGAAGGGCTGAGCACCCCGCATGACGATGCCCTCGTTATCTCGGCCACGATAAATCACTGCAATGTAGATAGGATTTTGGTTGATAATGGGAGCGCCCCCGATGTATTATCTTATGACTGTTTTCTCAAGATGGGGGAAGACCCATCCAAGCTTCGCCCGATCCGAACACCCCTGTGCGGGTTTAATGGCCTGGCCACCTACCCCGAGGGAGCCCTAAGCCTGCCGGTCACTATCGGCACCCCACCCAAAACCGTTACGGTCATAGTGAACTTCATAGTGATTAAAGGTATGATAGCGTACAACGCCATTTTCGACCAAAAAATTCTCAGCCGAATAAAGGCCGTACCATCTACCTATCACCAAAAAATGAAGTTTCCCACCAAAAATGGGTTGGGGGAAGTCCGAGGTAACCAGGCCACGGCTAGAAGGTGCTACAATATCTCGGTGGAAGCCTCAAGGCCGGACGGGAAGGATAAGGGCCCCAGGGGAGTCGAAGGAAAAATCGTGACCACCGAGCCCGGTGGCGAATTATTAACGGTATTCCTGAACGACGACCCGGCCCTTGGAGTGAGGATCGGTTCCAACCTACCACCGAAGGAAAAGCAGTAATACAAGGAGTTTCTTTCTGGGTACGTTCGGGTCTTCGCTTGGTCCGACGATCAACTCCCTGGTATACCAGAGGAAACTGTGATGCACAAGCTTAACCTCGATGCCACCGTGAGGCCCGTACAGCAGCGGAGGAGGAAGCATGCGCCCGAGAAACAGGCGATCATCAAGGCGCAGGTCACCAAGGGACAAGAGACTGGTCTTTTCAGACCGGTCCTGTACCCAACGTGGCTAGCCAACGTCGTCCTGGTGCCGAAAACCACCGGCAAGTGGCGAATGTGCGTAGACTTCACCGATCTGAACAAGGCCACCCCCAAGGACTGCTATCCGCTACCGAGCATCGACCAACTGGTTGACTCAACCTCGGGCAACGAGATACTCAGTTTCCTGGATGCCTATTCGGGTTATCATCAGATCCGAATGAACCCTGAAGATGTCGAGAAGACCGCCTTCATCACCGACTACGGCGTGTACTGCTACACTCGGATGCCCTTCGGATTGAAGAATGCTTGAGCCACATACCAGCGACTGGTCAACCATATGTTCGAGGGACAGTTAGGTCGGAACGTCGAAGCCTACATCGACGACATGCTCGTCAAGACCCCGAGGGCTCACGATCACCTCACCGACCTGACCGAGACTTTCGGCACCCTCATGAAGTACAGCATGAAGCTCAACCCCGCCAAGTGTGCCTTTGGAGTAAGATCCGGGAAGTTCCTGGGTTTCCTGGTCACTCAGCGGGGGATCGAAGCAAACCCTGACAAGGTCCAGGCCATCCTGAACATGCGCCCGCCCACGTGCATTAAAGACGTCCAGCGTCTGACGGGGCGTGTCGCCGCTCTCAGTCGTTTCCTGTCCCGTGCGGCCGAACGATGCTTGCCCTTCTTCAAGCTAATGAGGGGGCCTAAAATAGCGTCTGCTACGTTCGCATGGGACGGGGAATGCCAGACAGCGTTCGCCGAGCTCAAAGAGCTCCTAGCTTCACCCCCGGAGCTTTCCAAGCCCGTTGCGGGCGAGGTTTTGCTGCTCTATCTCTCGGCGACGCCATCAACGGTCAGCTCAGTCCTAGTCAGAAATGACTCGGGAGTCGAGAGGCCGGTCTACTACACCAGCAAGGTGCTCGGCGAGGCCGAGCGGAGGTACCCCGCAACCGAGAAACTCGTGCTAGCGTTGGTTACCTCCGCAAAGCGCCTCCGACCCTACTTCCAGGGGCATCCCATCACCGTGCTAACCGGTGAGCCACTGAAGAAGATTCTGGCCCACCCCGAGGCCTCGGGGCGACTTGTCAAATGGGCCATCATGCTCGGGGCATACGACATCTCGTATCGGCCACGATCAACTATCAAGGGGCAAGCGCTCGCCGACTTCATCGCCGAGAGCACCGTTCCGGTCGAGGACAGGCCTCCGACAGCAACCGGGCCAACCTGGGAGCTGTTCGTCGATGGATCGTCCAACTCGGTCGGCAGCGGCGCAGGGATCCTCCTAAGGTCCCCCGAAGGAATAGAGTTGCAGTACGCCCTAAAGTTCAACTTTTCGGCGTCCAACAATGCTTCCGAGTACGAGGCCCTTATCTCGGGGGCCCGCATGGCCCGACGGTTGGGGGCTGAGCGAGTCAGGATCCACACCGACTCCCAGCTGGTCGCAAGCCAGGTCAGTGACGAGTACGAAGCTCGGGAGGCACCTATGATCAAATACCTCCAGTTGGTCCGGAGCCTGGCCTAGCAGTTCGAGGAGTTCGAGGTAGTCCGAATAGCTCGGGAGCAAAACTCTTGGGCGGACGCCCTCTCCCGACTAGCCTCCTCCCTAGACCCGGAAGGTACACGATCGGTCCTCCTAGAAGAGCTAGAGCGCCCGAGCATAGACTCGGAGCTCCTCGCCATTGACTCGGCCACTCCCGACGATTGGCGCTCCCCCTACCTATCCTGGCTACGAGACTCCCAGGAACCCTCCGACTCTCGAGAAGCCCGCCGGATGAAGTACCAAGCTTGGCGCTTCGTCATCCTCGACAACACCCTCTACCGAAGATCGTTCTCCGGGCCCCTTCTGAAGTGCCTCGGCCCCGACGAAGCGAGCCAAGCTATTGAGGAGATTTATCGAGGCCTGTGCGGAGCACATTCAGGAGGTCGGTCGCTGGCCAGAATCCTGCTAAGGCAAGGATACTGGTGGCCGACCCTCCAGGGCGACTGCACGGCTTACGTACAACATTGCGACCGTTGCCAGCGGTTCGACCATTTGGTCCACCAGCCGGCCACGGAACTTGTCACCCTTACCGAGCCCTACCCTTTCGCTCGGTGGGGGATCGACATCCTTGGGCCATTCCCAACGGCTCAATCCCAGAAGAAGTTCATCATCGTCGCCATCGACTGCTTCACCAAATGGATCGAGGCTGAAGCAACAGCGAGGATCACCGAGACAGTCGTCTGGGGTTTCGTATGGAAATCGATCATTTGTCGCTTCGGCATCCCCCGAGTGATAGTGAGCGATAACGGGCGGCAATTCGACTCTCGATACTTCCGAGATAGATGTGCCGACCTAAATATCCGCAACCACTTCACTTCGGTCGCCCACCCTCAGGCCAACGGGCTGGTTGAAAATGCCAACAAGACCATCTTGAAGGGCATAAAAACCAGACTCGGCAAGGCTAAGGGTAGCTGGCTCGAGGAACTGCCTAGCGTACTATGGTCGCACCGAACGACCCCCAGAACGGCAACCGGTGAGACCCCTTTTCAACTGGTATATGGCACCGAAGCCATCGTTCCATTGGAAATCGCCAATCCGTCTCTCCGAGTGATCAGCTTTTTGCCCGAGGCAAACGAGCAGAAGCTGCTTGAGAACCTCGACCTGGCAGACGAACTCCGAGAGATCGCGAACGTCCGAGCTACGGAGTACCAGCGCCGCCTCACTCGGTACTACAACGCCAGGGTCCGAGGCAGACAATTCCGACCAGGGGACTTCGTCCTCAGGAAGGCGGAAGCCTCTCGACCACTAGAGGCGGCGGGCAAGCTATCCCCCAATTGGGAAGGCCCCTACCGAGTGATCGAGACGCTCGGGAAAGGTGCGTACAGGTTAGCCACAATGGAAGGGGAACCCATTCTCCAGACATGGAACGCAACCACACTACGTAGATTATATTTCTGAATACTGTATCAACAAATTGGGTAAAATAAGCCCCCTTATCTTTCGCATTCATTCAAGATAACTGTTGGTACATCAGAAAGGCAACTGCCAATACATTACATAACAAAAAGTGAAAATCCATCTGGCACCGCAGCAAACGGCCATCGCCCGGTCGACCCGGTCTTGACCTTCTCGCATCCAGCCACTGACTCTGCCTCGCGTAGAAACTGGCTCGGACAAGAGATGGTCGACCCAGTTGGCTCGGGTGGTTCGTGACAAAGGTGACAGAGGGACGGCAAGGAGAAGGCCACCTTTCACGCAAGGAAGGCTACCTTCCAAGTTGGCAACAACCTGGAAAAAGGGCACGCCGCGATGGTCCCCTTTCTTCCAAACTGCCAACTCTTTGGAGGCGAACAGAAAGCAAGCAGCCCCCGAAGAGTGAAAGAAATGAAGAACAAAAGAGAGAGAAAGAGGCTGCGGACAGGGATAAGGAAGGGACTGGAGCCGCCTCCTCCCCTCCCACGGAGGGGAATGGCGGCCGGCATCCCTAACTCCCCCGTCCACCCTCCATCTCGGCGTCCGCCCGAAAGCCTCGCCGGAGCCAAGAGGAGGCAAACGGCGTGCCCCCGCACGTCGAAGCCCTCTCCCGATCCGCGCGGCGACCGTCGGACCCGTCTCATGCACGCGCGGCGACCGTGGGACCCGACCGATATTCCAGGACAGCTGGAACCGGCCGCTCCCCGTCGTCTGCAACATCACCTTCTGAAGGGTCCTCCATGCTCCGATCGCGGCGGTGCAACGCAAAGCGAAGACGAGGGAATAAGAGCAGACCGCCGGCGGAAGTCCTAAGTGTTAAGAGAGAAGGAGCACCCTTCGGTCCTTTTTATAGGCCAAGGGAGGCCACGCGCCTTAAATGGCTCCCCCCTCGAAAACACGCTATAGGACCTCCCTGGGAAGGTCACCTCAAAATCCTTGCCCCCCGCCCTAGCGGGATTCGCGAAGCACCTCGACTTTCAAAGCATGGTAATACGGAAGGACGCCCGCCAGAAGTCTCCCGAATCGACGTGCGAAAACGGCGCAAAAAATATCGGTACTTTCCAACTGCCCCGATACGCCAACCAAATCACAGCAAAGATAGCGATCAAATAAAGTAAGTTATTTATTGCCTCCCATAAAAGCCTCTTACAACAAGGAAGACGACCAAAAAGAGGAAGAGGCAAAATAAAATAAAATACATCAGGCCTCGGGCCCACTTTGAAGCTCGGGAACCGCAGTAGGGGACGCGTCACCCCCGGTACCCTCGGCGACGGCCGGCCCGGACACTGACCTCGCCTGTGCGAGAACTGTCCCGGTCGCGAGCCCTCCCGAGGCCTCCGGAGCTGGTGACCCCGCAGGGGGCGACTCCTCCGGTGCTTCCCCGGCCGAAGATGAGGAGCTGGAATCTGACTCGTCCGAGTCATAACGCTGGCCATAAGGAAAATCACCTCCGGCCAGGTGCTCATTAGCATAGTTCATCGCCCGGCGATAGCCCTGCCTGAACCCCTTTCGAGCATCCCGGCGGAGCGCTACCTCGTAGTAGGGTAGGGCAGCTGCAATCAGGTCGGCCGAGTAAGCTTCCGAGCCTTTATAGCGCTCGATCGCCTCCGCCTCGACCTGCCCGTCCCGAGCCCGCTCCGCCTCGGTCGCACGCTCTTCCGCCCTCGCCAGACGCTCCTCCAGCTCGGTCATCCTCCGCTCGGCCTCGGTCATCCGACCCTCCGCCCGGGCTCGGTCCGCCTCGGCCTCGGTGCGAAGGCGCTCCGCGTCCTCCGCCTGATCCTGCAGCTCGCCGCGCTCAAGCTCCCAGAGGCCATCCAGCTCGATGTGACGTTGACGCTCGTCCTCTAGACGTTTGCTCTTCCTCTCGAGCGATTCTTGGGCCCTTGTCAGCTGCTCGGCCAGTACCTCGGCTTCCCGTCGGCTCGACCGCGCCAACTCCCTGAATGCAAGGAACTCCCGCCGGAGCCCCTCGTGCTCCCCCTCGAGCCGGGCCAGTTTCCCCTCGCATCCACCAAGGGTCCAGGCGAGCTTCGACCGCTCCGCCTTCGTCCGGGCGTGCGCCTCTGCCATCACGGCCGCTGTCCGAGCTACAACCAGGCCGCCCTCCATCAGGATGTCAAGGACCCCGGCAGGAGTGCTGCGCTTTTCTCCTCCCCTCGTCCTATCGGTGATCGACCGGCAGATCCGGTACAGATCACCCAAGACACCAAGCCTGACCAGAGCTTCCGGCAAAGGGGACCGCTCCACCCCGGGCACCCCGCCAGAAGGCCCTGTTGTAGCGACGAAACTAACCGCCCCGCGCACCATGGTCGGTTGGGGTTGCAACGCCTCCCCGGGCGAACCCCCACCCTCGACCGGCGCCGCGGGATTAACGGCACCAGAAACTGCCGGCACTTGGGGTTGCGACGCCCCCGCGGGCACACCCCCATCTGCTCCGACCGAACTCTCGGTCCCAGCGCCGGCCACGCCGGCATCGGCCCCTTCTGTCCCTACAGAGGGGAGAGCCGACCCATCACCTCTTTCTGCGGGGCCCCTGGTCTCCTCGGCCCCCTCTCGCTCGGCAGATGGGAGAGCCAGCCCAGAAGGGTCGGCCCCATCCTGCCCCCGAGAGGGGAGCGCCGCCGAGCCAGAGTCACCCCCGACGGCGGTAGGAAGACCGGCTTTCCTGGCCCTCTTCCTGGCCTTCGCGGCCTCCCGCAATTTCCCCACCAGGGGATCCTTACGCTTCAGGCCGGTCGATCGAGAAGTCCCCTCGGGGGCCGCCCCCTTGCCCTTATCTCGGGCATGAGCGCGACCCGCCGAGACATCAGGTTCGTCGGCTGCCGAGTCTTCTCCCAGATCGATAACCTCGGCCGCCTCCTCCAGAGGCTCCCGCCTCACATCTGCAACAAGAAGAAGCCCCGGTCAGGAGGAGGAAAAAGAGTTACCACCCCAGAAGAAGAGCCTCAAGAGCCGTACCTGACGACGTCAACCGCGAGAGAAGACACCGTTCGATGTCCTCCGGCGTCACCAGCTCCTCGGTCGATTGGCGATTCTCCAGCAGACGGGCAGCCTGCTGCTCCACGTGGGGAGGGAACTCCTCCTAGCGAGGGGGCAGATTCGGGTGAAAATTGGGCGAGGTCCGGCATCTCCAGATCTCGTCCGTTGCCACCGCCTTCACCCAGAAGAATTGAGTCTTCCACCCCTTGTGCGAAGAATCCTTCGCCGCGAGCGAGATGCAGCTCCTGTTCCTTCGCGCCTGGATGAAGTAAAAACCTTTCCCAGCCGATGGATGTGCCTTCAGCTCGAAGAAGAAGTGGAAAAGGTCCAGAGACGGGAAGATGCCGCGTTGATGGCACAAGATCCCAAAGGCAGAAAGAAGAAGATAGGAGTTGGCCACCAACTGGATAGGCGCCAACCGGAAAAAAGTGAGAAGCTGCAGTACGTAAGGATCGAAAGGAAGCCGGAATCCACTCTTCCAGGCCAAAAGGAAGGTGCAAATGTGCCCATCGCGGTCGTCCAGACTCGTCTCATATGGAGTGGCGGCAGCAAAGCTATAGCGGAAAGGCAGACGGAAACGGTGCTCCAGCCTCCGCACCTCCGCTTCTCCCAACTCACTACAGTTGGGGACGGGATCGCGCCTCACAGGCACAAGCTCCGGACTCTGATCCGCCATCGGATCGGGAGAAGATCCCTCGTACGAGCTTGAAGACTCCGGGGGAGAAGGAAGCTGTCGGACCGCCTCCGCGGTTATCCTCGCCAACTCTTCAAACGCCGCCGCAAGGCTCCGCGTCTCCGCTGTGCTCTCACGGCGCATCAAGAAGCAAGGAAAGCCTAAAACCCTGGAAGCCTAGAACGATGAACAGCGCCCCCTATAAACCCCTGAGGGTGGCGGCGCGCCGTTCCGTGCTCCGAGAAAAAGGGGGGCCCCTTCGTTTCAAATCCGTCAGGATCATCATTACGGGCCTCGGCGACCGCTATAAGCGGCTACATAACGCCAACGGAATTCCACCCACCTGAGCCACGCCGGTCCAAAGCCTCGAAAAACTACTCATCCGAGCCTCCTTGGCTCGGGAGTAGGAGGGGGACAAGTGGAGAGGGGGATTTCCGCAGCCCACCACAAAGGCAGCCCAACAAGACCTACAAGGTCCAACCGGGCGAGCCCACCCAAGTGATAGCCCACAGGGCCCACTTCGGGAGAAAAGCCCAATAAATAAAGACTCGAGGAACCAACTCTCCCCGGCGGCCTTCTAGGCTCGGAGGGCCCGAGACAACGGTCAGGTCGCATGGAAGGTCCGGTCTAAAGCCCACTCTCCGACCGAGAGAAAGAGGCTCCAGCCGACCTATCCGACCCCACCTTCGCCGGGCCATGCCTATCGCTCGGACACGAGCCAGCATCCCCGTAGCTCGATGAGACCGCTTGATTATCTGCAGGTGCGGCCGTTCAGAGTCCTCCGCCAACGGGAGAGTCATGGGAGCTGCCGAACTCCAAGGGGATAACGCCCCCACGATCCGGCCATGAAAGCCCCCGCTGAAGACGTAACTCCCGCCGGGAAGCCCTCAGCTCACCGGACTCTTAAAAGGCGACGCACTATTTAAGCCAGGGATACCCTCCGGAAGATGGTAAGATGAACTAGCCATTCACATATCCTAAGCTCCTGAGCACGATTCGCTTCACCCTTGGTGGAGAGGATTCTCGCGCATCAGCTCTCTCCTCCTCCCGTTATCGCTTCCACCATCGCTCTACTGACTTAGCCATCGGAGGGTTTTCCCCCAGGGAGATCCCCTGGGCCCTCTGATACGTTTCCCTTCTCTTGCAGAAACATCTTCTGGTGATCTACAGCCCGCTCAGGACACAGCGCGAGATTCCACCTCTTCAATGAGCTTTCAAGAAAAGATAACAAGATATTCAAGCAAGTACTTTTTTTTTAGCAAGTCATGTCAAGAACTTTGGCTATCATGTATCAAGCAAGCAAGTAATTACCCTTTCTCGGGTCACGCAATTCATGTCGTGTCAAGTACGAGTTAAGTACAAGATTTGTGTGGAATGTCCAATCAAACTAGTCATGCACTCGGTATAATGCCAGATACCTTATCATTCAACTCCCAAGGGCACAAGTACTTTCGGGTGCTCCTCCCAGGACCAGATCGGGCCCTATATGCGCAGACATTTATCATGTATTTTTGACATCCACTCTTATATATATATAGAGCCAATATGGAATTTCAACAATTTAAGCTTGTAGACACGTAGGATAACTTTGAGAGAATGGAGTCCAAAAATACGACATTGGTCATAAATAGGCGATAACAACGGTACAATCACGATGAACGATGAAACTAGATGGAATTAGGTTCCCTTAACTCGGGTACCATGACAAACAAGTATGGACATTCTTTATATAGAATTGAGGTCCACATGAACAGTACATCAAAGGCAAGATACCCTCATTCTTATTATAGAATTGAGGTCCACAAGAACATCAACAAATGGCATGATATCATCATCCCATTAAGAATTCTCATGATATACCCTTTGCATATCATAAGGGCCGGTATACCATGTTTCTTTAGAGTGACATGGCATTCAATAGTGTAATGGGTTTTTAGGGTACAACCAGCTCAGTCGGCCTTGAGGGAATCCAAGGCTCGAGGAGTCTTACGGAGGTCTCTATGACTAACTCGCTAGTCCAAATGAACGGAATGTACAATGGAGAGCTTGTATGTCAATGAGAATTGAAGGTGATCGATAAAACATCATGAAACGTGGGACTATACTCACGGAGTGGAGATATAGTGCCGATATACATATATATATAGATATACTGAAACCATCGGTTGTCAGAAACAGGTAAAAACATTTTTACAGAAAAATAACGACTTAAGTAAAGTCACTACTCAAGTAAGAAACGCCTTAGATAAGGGCGTATATATATTTTTCCTATTTTGCAAAATTTCAATATTTCAGTATCTTACCAAAAACGCGCCCTAGTAAGGGGCGTTCAATTTCAATTTGACGACATATACAATGGTCGTTCATTCTTTACTTCTATTTTTGCAGAATATATATTTTCAGTAATTTATCAAAAACACGCCCTTGACAGGGGCGTTACTTTTCAATTCACGCCCTAAACAGGGGCATTAGTCAAGTGAGAGACGACCTATATAGGGTCGTGAATTCGAGCGTTTTACAATTATTTCAGAAAATAGAATTCCAAGAGACAAGAGACATGATCATGACAGAAAATTAGCAGGGATTCACAGGTCGAGTCATGCAATATATATTAGATTGGATATTTCATATCTATTGAATTTTTAAACGTGGATCAATTATTAATTACATGTGATTTTCATGAGATTAACGCCTACAGGGCAGGGCGTCAAATCTGTAATTGACGACCTGGTGCAGGTCGTGTCTTTAAAGTAGCGCCCTGGACACGGGCGTCTCTTGCAAAAATATTGCAGAAACGTGTAGAAACCATCAGGAAACTTATATACATGACATGCATGATGTGTTACTATGAATTTAATTTGTTTGGGCTACGTTGCTTGAGAAAACCTACCTTAGTATGGTCTGGATGAAGGGCACGTGAAAATACTTTTGATGGCAGAACGATGCTCTGCTGCAACAGAGTCTTCCGAAGTTTGACAGCAGTAGAGCAGGGTTGAATTTGAAGAGTTAAAGAGAAGGCTTCGAAGAACCCTTGTTCTTTAGTCGAACGTCTTCTTTCTACAGGCAACCTGTAGAGAGGAAGAAGAAAACAAGGAAGAAGATATTATAAGTCTTCTTATACGTAACCAAAAGCAAGGGAAAAGAACTTACTTGTTCTTCGGAAGACAGAAGCTTTCAACCTGTAATCAGAAGTAGATGAAGAATCATCAGTATTCTTCACAAATTCGATAGACAGAGTAAAGAAAAAGAACAAGCTGTTCTTTACGTACCTTAGAAGAGTCCGAACGCCAAATAGCGTTCTCGATTCAAGCAGTAGGTTATTTATAGGATTTTGGAAATCCTAATAGGGTTAGTGTTTGATTGGAAGTAACACTTCCGTGATAGAGTTATTACTACATTCGAACTCTTTCTCATAGTTATCAACTTACCCTGGATAGACTCCTGGGTCGAACGAAACTCAAACTAAATTAGCGTCCTAAGTAAGGGCGTCGAATTTTGAATTGACGCCTTGTCAAGCGTCGTTACTTGTTGAAACGCGTCCACTCAAAGGACGTTACGCTAACTTGCCCCTTTTTATTTATTTTGATCGTCTAAAATTTGACGCCTTGATCTGTGGGCGTCCTTTCTTCAAAACACGCCTTAGGTGAAGGCGTTTTATTGTAAAGTAGCGCCTTTATCTGAGGCGTTATTTTCATCAGGGTTTAATTATTTTTCTTCCAAGCTCTTTTGTTTATTTAATAAATCTTTTAATCTATTTTGATTTATTTATTCCTTTTTATTTTATCAGGGTTGCTACATTAACCCTGACTATCTTGCTTGCAGGATTAAACTCATGGCAGTCACCTGGTGAATCAAACGTGTGGATACCCACCCTGCTCCTTTACAATCCAAAACAGGTGGTATATGTCATGTACTATCAAAGAACCATTTGTGAGACTCTTACCTTGTCTTAGCATCGATCTCACCATGTGTATCTCATATACCTCTCCTTAATACACCTCATTCATGCATATCAAATATGAAACCCTTCTGGCCATCGTGCGCCCTCACCCGCGGATCGACCTGCCCGGTCAGGTCGTGGGGGTCAAGGGGGCAGCGCCCCTTGCGGAGGTTTCAGGGGGCGGAGCCCCCGGAACAAAATTTTGATTATAGGAAAGAGTGAGCAATGAACTTGTTTTAGACAATCTCATGTAATGACAAGTACTCATTTGCTTTGAACTTTCCCAATGCATAAACCAAGTTGAATCCAATCCCAAAATGCATGGATTTGATATGGACTTGAAGCTGTTGACTTATGGACATGTTTCTTTGGGCTAACACTTCATTTTTGTAGGTATAGGTCTTTCCGGTCGACCAACACACCTTGGCCGGTCGACCAGATTTTCCAGAGACGAAGAACTTCGAAATTTACAGGTTCCGGTCGACCAGTGGGTAGTGGCCGGTCGACCAGTTCTTCCAGAAACGAAAAACTCCAGTTTTTACAGGTTTCGGTCGACCGCCACTATAGGGCCGGTCGACCGGTTTTTCCAGAGCCTAAAAGTTCTGGCTGCAGTAGGTTCCGGTCGACCGCCCCATGCCTTCCGGTCGACCACCAGTCCCGAGCCCTCTTTTGTTGACTTCGATTTCAAGCTCGTGGAGAGGAATCTTTCACCCATTTGTTTAATCCCAATGACCCCAATTACACTAGAATTTGTGGATCTGGTCTGGAGGTTGTCCATGGACCATTCAAAGGTTATAAGACATCTCATTGGATCCAATAACCCTAACCATCTAAGAGGGCTTCAAGTGAGATCAAGAGGAGGCTATCCAAGGAGGAAGGAGAGGGTACTGTAGCTCCGTGAACAGTACCTCGTGCAGCAAGATCTTCATCCATCTCCAAGGCTTTTGAAGCCAAATCTGAAGCTTGCAACCTCCAAGGGCGTGAAGAAGCAAGCAAGCATTCAAGGAAGATCAAGGGGAGACCGTCCAAGGAGGAAGAAAGGAAGAAGCAAGTAAGCAAGCAAGAGATCAAGGGAAGACTGCCAAGGGGAGAAAGAACAAGGTTTTCACAACCCATCCAAAGCCATTCAAGCAAAGAAGGAATCAGCGCAAGATCTGCATCATACATTCAAAAGGAACCCAAATCAGGAGTTTTCTAAACTAAGCCTCATCGTCTTTATGTTTTGGATGTTGTAATTATGTTCATCATAAACTGCAAGAACTTGTGTGTGTGTGGATCGTTGTTGGATTCGTGGTCGTGTGTGTGTGTGTCGTATTTGATTCGTGTGTATGCGTGGATCTTCCTAGATCTACATTTGTGTGTGTGAGGGTCTTTTAGATCCGTTCTGTCTCGTGTGTGTGGATTGCTGCACTTGTGGCAGCGGGTGTTTGTGTTGGTGATCCGCTTGTTGGATCGTGTTGGAGACCTCGTCTCCGTGTGTGTGTGTGTGTGTTGGGGCGCGTCCCCGTGTGTGTGGGCAGGTGTCATCCTGCGTGTGTGTTTGAAGCGTCCTCTCCGTTTGGGGATTTATCCCAGAGTGAAGTCTCACTGGGTTTGGTGAGGGGTGGACGTAGGATTGTCGTCGTTGCATCCGAACCACCTTAAAAATCGCTGTGCATTGTGTGTTATTTGTGTGGTTTGATTGTTTTCGTTGTATGGTCATGTGGGAACGGAAAGATTGAGAGAATTGGTTAATTAGTTTTCAATTGCTAATTATTATTTATCACATCTTTTGTAAAAAAGTCAAAAGTTTTCTTAAAATTTGTCATCACCCAATTCACCCCCCTCTTGGGTGTCATTGATCGCGGGACTTCAATTGGTATCAGAGCCAAAGCTCTAATTTTATAGATCTAACGGTCTAGAGTGATCCAGATCAATGACTACCATGATGTACACCTTAAACACTCCACCCGTGTTTGATGGTTGCAATTTCGATTTGTGACTAGGAAGAATGTGCAGTCTTGTCAACTCATATGATCATAAGCTATGGAAGCTTATTTCATATGGCCCTTATGAGTTGCCTAAGGACAAAAATGTCTGGACTGAAAATCAAAAACATAAATATGATCAAAATTGCTTATTGCTGTAGTCAATTCTAAGCACTTTCCTTTTGTCTCCCATTGCCGATCCGCGAAGGACATCTTGGATGGATTAACCAAAATCTGGGAAGAGCATGGAGACCAATGTCTTGTAGCAGGCATGAGTGAACAAGGGAGCGATCAGCCAAGTGAATCAAGTTTAAAGGTAAACTCTGACTGTGATAATGAAGATGAATTTGACTATGAGGAGTTATTGAATGCCTATGAAGAATTGGTTGATAAGTACAAGAAAGTTAAGTCTGAAAACATAAAATTGAAAAAGAAATCTGAACTTGCTTTTCTTGAGAATGTTTCTTGTAATAAATGCTCGGAACTTGATAAGGAGAATAGTGCTTTGTTAATTCAGAACTCCTTACTTGAAAGTAACGTGAAAAATATTGAAAATTTTTAAAAAGAAAATTCTTCATGTAATAAACGCCTTGAATTCAAAATTGAAAATGAATCTCTTTTGACTGACATCAAAAACCATGAAGAAATCATTTCATGTATGAGAAAAGAAAATGAAGAACTGAAACAGTTGAACAATGCCATTTTTGAAAGACTGCTTGTTTTTGAAAAAGGAAAATTTGTGATTGTTGATGAATGCGAAAAGGTGCATGTGTTAGAATAAGAAATGGAAAGTCATAAAACCATCAATGCTACTTTACATGATCAAGTTAACTCTTATGAAAATAAGATGGCTTCCTATAAATTGCATATTTCATCACTTGAAAAAGAAATCTCTGACTTGAATGCTTCATTATCTAGATTTGTGGATGCTCAAAACAACTTGGACAAATTGTTGGGGACGAAAGTAAATTTTTAAAGGGAAGGGCTGGGTTTTAATCCTGTGAACAAACAGAAATTTGAAAATAAAGTTTATACATCTTTTGTGCACAGTTCAAACATAGCCAGCATATCAAATGGGTCCCCAAATCAATCTTCTTCACAGATAATAAAAAGATCAAATGAAAATCTGAAAAAGGAAAATCATGCTGCACACACACATGCATCCACAAAGAAAATCAATTTGCATCAAAAATCTAAAAATGCTGCTTGCTCCTCTAGTGCTTCAAATGCTCACCATGTTATGCATGCTAAAAGGAAAATCCAGAAATGTGATGTTAAGCAGAACCTGAACCAAAACTCAAAATTGAAAAATAATTCTGCTAATGCTCATGCTAGGACGCACAATGCTAAACACCATGTTATCAACAGAAAGGTCTCTTGTTTCTATTGTGGTAAACGTGGTCATATGATGCATGATTACTTCAGCATGAAAAATGATGAATTAAGAGCATACAAGAAAATGAATGAATTTAAAAATGTAAAAACGTTTTCAATTGGGAGAAATGGATTTGAGAATTCTTATGTTTATACTAAAAGACCACATGGGAAAATGGCTTCTGTGCGTTGTTTCTATTGTGGTGAATCTGGGCATACTACGCATGATTGTGAGTTGATGCATGGTTGTCTTTTGATGAAAAATGATAATTTGAATATTGTCAAAAAGTGGAAACCATGTACAAATGTTGCTCCTAACCCACAAGGACCCAAAAAGATTTGGGTACCTAAGAATGGCAAATGAGAAATCTATTTTGTAGGTGTGCCTTGGAAATATGAAGCATGAAACATATTTTCAATCAAGGAGGTAAGGCACACGGGTCAAGTGGCATAAGCAAGGTTAAAAGAAAAATCAAATGAAATCTGAACACTCAGGTGATATCTCTCCTACTCTCTCCAATGACTGTGTATGGTTTTGATTCATTTTGAATCATATAATCATGCAGTCTTGCACATGTCCGTACATGAATTTCATTCGTGGTTGTTTGCATATTTGGGCATATATCACTTGTCATATAGCATCTTCGTGTAAAGAAGAGCTTGAAGATTCATCAGCATGATTTCACTACATACACTAAGTATGCATATACCTTCACATGATGTCTTGCAAATATTGAACATTGTGTATTCATGTCATAATGCATTGCATTCCTCCTTCCTTCGTCATTCATGATTACATAGTATATCAAATGGTGACATATGGAAGGGCAGGTTATGCTTGTCTGAAAGCTATCACTACGCGTGAGGTGATCTTCGGATCTAAGTTCTCTACCCGTTACTATGAGTCAATCAGTCACAGGCTGCACATGGCATTGGATTGTTATTGAACATCTTGTATTCATGCACACACTAAGGGGGAGCAACCACATTCGTCATATGGGCTTAATGTTCAGGTTCACACATGAGTCATGCATTGCATCTAGAGCTGTCTAGGGGATGTTGGTTGTTAAAATAATTTGTTATGCATTTAAGTCTAGAAGTGTTTAAGTAGACTTTAGGTGCTAAATAAAAGTCTTGACTTGAATCGAAATTGACAAACCAAATCATTTCATCTTTGGATGCAGATTATACTTTCAGGAATACAAGTGAGATTGGGTTAGCTATGATCAAGAAGGATGAATCAACTGAAGAAATACCTTGCAAGGATAAAAAATGATGGGAATTTCCTTAACTGCCACCAAGTAACAGGAAGTGATTTTGATGAGTACCATGTGCTAATTGCTGAACGGGATAATAACCTGCAAGACTTGAAGACCCAAAACATCCACAACATGTGCACCAGCTGCAGGAAGCTATGTACGAACAGAAGCGAGTACCCAAGGCATGGTATGAAAGACTCGTATCTTCTTGATTGAGAATAGGTTCAATAGGTGGAAGACTTGGAAGATGACGGATGCTCAAGGCACGAGTATTAGGAAATTAACTTCTGAGCTCTGTTTGAAAAACTCATAGTTGTTTTAACCATATTTCCACAGTGAAGATAAAAAAAAATTGGTTTTGTTATTAGAATGCATATCCATTTTCATGCATAAACATTGTTGATGAATCTTGACAATTGCATGCGGGAGATTATGGAATGCACCTCTCAACAGGTCTGCTAAACTCAAGTAAATATTCTGAAAACCTGACATGTTGTTGCCCTAGTATGATGTGATGATTTTGTCAAATTACTTGAACCAAATTAAAAATCTTGAGAAATGTGTATGAGGTGATTGGCTATTGAATATCTCTCAATTTGAATTACATGATGACATCTGAGCTCAATTGAGTATCTGGTATATCAAATAGTGAGTAGTGAAAAGGTGGGTCACATCTACCTGCGAACTCTCACTATGCGTGAGTTGGTCTTTGGATCAACGTTCTCCGCCTCGTACTAGAACTCAAAGAAGTCAAATGGTTAATCTATAAATGAATCTTTGAACTGAGTTATTTCAATTGAAAATATATTTTGCTCATGATTCAAACATTTGGCTTGTGAATGATTTCTAATTTCAAAACTTGTGAAAGATTTCTGAAAATCTGATTTTGAACAATTCTGAAAATTAGGTTGCATTGTTTAATTGTGATCATGTATGCAGCCTCATTCATAAAGATCATGTCATAAAAAGATGCTTGTTTGATCCATTAATTGAATGTAAATAGTCTCATGTGGAAGTTGTCACATTGGATTGGAATCAAAGCTCTCATCTTACTTTTGGATCCTGTTTGCCATTCTCATCTTGCATACATGCATGCATGCATAAGGTGCTTTTAGATCATGTAAATAAAAATCAAAAGTCTGAATCACTTTGCACATTGCATCACATTCTTATATGCTCATACGTTGTATTGCATTGGAACTCATGCATTAGTCGCACTTAGTTCATTCAGTTGGCATCCATACAATTGGTATCATATTATCCATTCAATTGGTATCAAATTGACATCACATTGCTCGCATGCATGTCATAGTGCATTTGCATAAACTCCCAATGTGTGCTTGCTTGCTATTATATGTTATTCACCCCCATCCTTGAAACTTCTATGACCTTATATCTTCTTGATAAATAATGCTGCATTTCAGTCATTATTGGAGTGTTTCATGTCGTACACTCTGGAGGAGTTTATATTTCATAAGTACATCTATTTAGGGGGAGTTACACTGTTGTGTTTTCATGATATTTTTGATATACATGCTGAATCAAATTCGAACACTTCATGCACAAAATGTGAAAATGAGTGTTAATGATAAGGATATATGAATTTCTTTTCAACACTCTCGAGATGTTAAACTTGATGCATCTATATTGAAGAGATAATTGAGGAAAAAGCTGCCTACCTATCCTGTTTAAAAATTTGAGATGAAAATGAAAGATAGAGCAATGCTCGGTCTCACTGAGTAAACTGGGCACATGTCACCTGAGACGTGATGTGGTTCATATCTGAAAAGTGTTGACTAGTATCTCTGTTCAAAATGAGGTGAAATAGTTCTGTATTCTGAGTAACCGGGGATTCTGGCATGAGCTCCATGCGTCTACTCGCGTAAAAAGGAATTATTTGAACCTGATCACTCTTGAAAAATTCTTACTATCTTGTGTTATTGGTTGAATTAAAAAAATGATGGTGAAAATTCATTGTGGTAGAGCGTAGCCTCCAATACGTTGTTCTCAAAATTGAAGTGCAGTCTGTAAAATGTCTTCTTGTGTTAATCTGAAAATCTGAATATCCATATTGCAACTATCACTTTTCATGTTACTCACATACACATCTGGAAATTTGATTTGTTATGTATTCAGAAAATTGATTGACTGCTTTAGCAATTGCATGAATCTCCTATATGATTGCACAATCTCCCATGTGCTACACATGTGCATTCCGATTGTCATGACCCTCATGCACCCTTCCTATACCTATCCTCTCTTCAATAAGTATGGGGGAGCTGAGTTGCATGTACATATACGTATTTGTTTGATTATACATCTCATATGACATCACTTGCATGTGTTGCATTTCATGCATTTCAAACCAAAATATAAAAATTAGAAAATTTAAAAATCAAAGAAAATCCTTTTGATATGCCCTCCTGCTCTTGTTTGTTGTGAAAATCTGACATGTGATCGATATTTTGAATGCTATCATGCTGAACACCTCATCATGTGCACATCTTCCTCTTCTGGTTCATATCCTTGAGGCCAATCATTACATTCAATTGATATCAATACATGCTTGATTGAATTTGCTTTGGATAGTATCATATTGACTTGTGAGACTAATCACCAATTGATCTCATCTGATTGGAATCATGTTGATTTGTTCGTCCATGATTTGACATTGCTTCTTCTGATTTGATAAGATGGGCTATTGCTGTTTTAAAGGGAGATAAGCTTGTTCTTCCTAATTTGGCTTCTTCCAGCTTGTTGATATTGTTGATCATGTCACAGGGGGAGAAAGATCTGCATTATCCCATGTTTTGATTATGTCAAAGGGGGAGAAAAATTGATGATTATGTGTGACAAGGGGAAAAAAATTGATGATTATGTGTGACAAGGGGAGAAGAATATCTGTGCCATTCTGTTGTATCATCATTAAGTTTGTCATCATCACTAAGTTTGTCATCATCAAAAAGGGGAAGATTGTTGAGTTATGGTTTTGATGATTGTTGTGATTGTTAAGTTATGATTTTAATGATAACTAAACTTAATGTGTGATTAAGTGATGATAACTAAACTTGTGGTTGATTGCTCATGCTCCTGTTATCTATGTATGGCTGAGATGGCAAATGGCAACGGTTACATGGTCTTGATCCTTGGTTTGCATATGTTGGTTTTACAAGAGGCAAGAGGTTTCATAACCTCTTTAATGTAAACAAGCATAGTATTAACCCTGACTATCTTACTTGCAGGATTAAACTCATGGCAGTCACATGGTGAATCAAACGTGTGGATACTCACCCTGCTCCTTTACAATCCAAAACAGGTGGTATATGTCATGTACTGTTAAAGAACCATTTGTGAGACTCTTACCTTGTCTTAGCATCGATCTCACCATATGTATCTCATATACCTCTCCTTAATACACCTCATTCATGCATATCAAACATGAAACCCTTCTGGCCATCGTGCGCCCTCGCCCGCGGATCGACCTGCCCGGTCAGGTCGCAGGGGTCAAGGGGGCAGCGCCCCTTGCGGGGGTTTCAAGGGGCGGAGCCCTCGAAACAAAATTTTGATTATAGGGAAGAGTGAGCATTGAACTTGTTTTAGACAATCTCATGTAATGACAAGTACTCATTTGCTTTGAACTTTCCCAATGCATAAACCAAGTTGAATCCAATCCCAAAATGCATGGATTTGATATGCACTTGAAGCTCTTGACTTATGGACATGTTTCTTTGGGCTAACACTTCATTTTTGTAGGTATAGGTCTTTCCGGTCGACCAACACACCTTGGCCGGTCGACCATATTTTCCAGAGACGAAGAACTTCAAAATTTATAGGTTCCGGTCGACCAGTGGGTAGTGGCCGGTCGACCAGTTCTTCCAGAAACGAAAAACTCCAATTTTTATAGGTTTCGGTCGACCGCCACTATAGGGCCGGTCGACCGGTTTTGCCAGAGCCTAAAAGTTCTGGCTGCAGCAGGTTCCGGTCGATCACCCCATGCCTTCCGGTCGACCGCCAGTCCCGAGCCCCCTTTTGTTGACTTCGATTTCAAGCTCGTGGAGAGGAATCTTTCACCCATTTGTTTAATCCCAATGACCCCAATTACACCAGGATTTGTGGATCTGGTCTGGAGGTTGTCCATGGACCATTCAAAGGTTATAAGACATATCATTGGAGCCAATAACCCTAACCATCTAAGAGGGCTTCAAGTGAGATCAAGAGGAGGCTATCCATGGAGGAAGGAGAGGGTACTGTAGCTCCGTGAACAGTACCTCGTGCAGCAAGATCTTCATCCATCTCCAAGGTTTTTGAAGCCAAATCTAAAGCTAGCAACCTCCAAGGGAGTGAAGAAACAAGCAAGCATTCAAGGAAGATCAAGGGGAGACCGTCCAAGGAGGAAGAAGGGAAGAAGCAAGTAAGCAAGCAAGAGATCAAGGGAAGACTGCCAAAGGGAGAAAGAACAAGGTTTCCACAACCCATCCAAAGCCATTCAAGAAAAGAAGGAATCAACGCAAGATCTGCATCATACATTCAAAAGGAACCCAAATCAGGAGTTTTCTAAACTAAGCCTCATCATCTTTATGTTTTGGATGTTGTAATTGTGTTCATCATAAACAGCAAGAACTTGTGTGTGTGTGGATCGTTGTTGGATCCGTGGTCGTGTGTGTGTGTGTCGTATTTGATTCGTGTGTATGCGTGGATCTTCCTAGATCTGCGTTTGTGTGTGAGAGGCTCTTTTAGATCCGTTCTGTCTCATGTGTGTGGATTGCTGCACTTGTGGCAGCGGGTGTTTATGTTGGTGATCCACTTGTTGGATCGTGTTGGAGACCTCATCTTCGTGTGTGTGTGTGTGTGTGTGTTGGGGCGTGTCCCCGTGTGTGTGGGAAGGTGTCGTCCTGCGTGTGTGTTTGGAGCATCCTCTCCGTTTGGGGATTTATCCCCGAGTGAAGCCTCACCGGGTTTGGTGAGGGGTGGACGTAGGATTGCCGTCGTTGCATCCGAACCACCTTAAAAATCATTGTGCATTGTGTGTTATTTGTGTGGTTTGGTTATTTTCGTTGTATGGTCATGTGGGAATGGAAAGATTGAGAGAATTGGTTAATTAGTTTTCAATTGCTAATTATTGTTTATCACATCTTTTGTAAAAAGCCAAAAGTTTTCTTAAAATTTGTTATCACCCAATTCACCCCCCTCTTGGGTGTCATTGATCGCGGGACTTCAGAAGGGACCTTCTTAGGAAATTTCACATTTGATCTAACCCCTGAGTCCTACCCCATAAAGTTTGACTCATTAGATGGGGTAGATTTTGGGCTCACACCTCCTTCCACTTTGATTCCCCTGTAAGCTAAGCCTCTCCAATATGACACTCTCGAACTTGAAGAGGATATGCCAACCATATTCATCTTTGAAGATCAACTGATTAATGCCCTTAATAATCATAAGGCTATGATCAAGGGAAAGGTGGCCAATAATGTCAATCGTCATGAACCACTTGTGCCTGACCAAGTTGCTATGAAGGAAGTTGTCACTAAAGGGGAAGTCAAATGGGTAGATATAGGCCAAGGGAACCAATGGATTAATACTAGGCAAAGGTTCTACCCCGATCTTGATAGATTAATTGCCCTTGATTGTTACATGATCCATAAAGAAGCGAACTGACTCACAAGTATTGCTAATGTTAAAATCAATAATGTTCGAGACCAGCACATTTTTGGGCCACAGGCACACATATATCATCTTGTCTTCAAATGGCATGAATGTTGGAATTTAAAAGAAGATAAGATAACATGGTGGCTAATCATGAAATCAACTTGTTGGTTATTGGGCCTCATTATGTCTGGCTGAAGACGTTAAACTTAGCGCTTGTTAGGAGATAACCCAACATTTCCTCATCTATGTTTCAAAAAGTCATTTTCATTTTTTGTGTTTGTAGGAGTTAGTTGTAGCATCAGGAGGATGTCTAGTGAAAGTCTCGTATGCCCGTCCCAGGTTGTACCTTTCCTTCCCAAGCATTCATGTGCATTGTTCTTTTTGCACATTGTTCATATCATCAGAGATGATGCTATTCAAGTTGGGGGGTAAGGGTAATCTTTGTAAAAATCTCATACAACTTAATACCGCATATTTTTAGAAAAAAAGCCCCAACTGAATCTTTATGATTCATGCTCTCACGAAAGAGACTCTATAATGGAAAAGATTATGGGGATGGATGATGGAATGATTTTTAGTGTATAGTCATGGGAACAAATTTAGAATCTCCTAAAGTCTCATAGCACTTTAAAAAAATCATCATCACTTGCACACTAATGAAACAGGAAGGACAAACATTCTATCATTTGGTATGGTATCTAATACTCTACCCTCCCTAGTGAGGAGTTAGGTCTGAAAAAAAAATAACAAACCATGGAAAATGCCCCTGATCTTAGTAACGAGCCTGCTTCTCCTAAGGTAAGAGTTGAGGTTCGCGTCAAACGGTGAAGGGATGTGCAACACCATGCGTTGAAAAAAAGAGAAAATAAAAGAAAATAAAAAAACCATGGAAAATACCCCTGATCTTAGAAATCGGGCCTACTTCTCCTAAGGTAAGAGTTGAGGTTCGCGTCAAACGGTGAAGGGATGTGCAGCACCATGTGTTGAAAAAAAATGAAGGTTACCGCGAGCTCTGATCTGGGAGGTGTAGAGTTGAAAGACACCTAGCTTAAATGGCAATATGGAGGATGCAATTATTCAAACTGTGGATTTAGATTTCAAGAGCACAAGTGTCATGAGACCTTAGAAAGTTTTCTAAGTAAGTTATGAGCATCATGTTGTAACCCTATGGCTATTATGCTTTATAATTCTAAAGTCCTAATCCATTATCGATTCCATGAAAGAGGATCTTGTCATGAGATATGAATTCATTTAAACTCTTGTTGGTCCCTAATTGTTAACTTTTTTACATTGCTAAGGGACTAGTAATGAGTAACTTGGGGGTGTGATAAGTACTTAATTGTCTATTTTTATCCATATCACGCACATCATTTTTTGACTTTAATGAAATTAATTATGTAATTTTACATGATAATCTCAGTCTCACGTAAAAATGAAGAATTTTCTATGATTAATGGGACATGAGACATTTCTTTAAGAGAATTGCATAATTAAATTTTAATAAAATCTCAAGCAAATTTTCTAAATTTAATTTATGCCAAGTTTATTATAAATCAAATGGGAGGACAAATGTTGAGGCATATATTTACATTACTTTAAAGCTTTTTGTTTGAGAGGCCTCCATATAATTTTTTTCATTTTTTTCCAATCTTGTGAACAGCTCCTTTTTCTCCTCCCCCATGCACAGATCTCGCACCGGATCTCTTTCTCTCTAGTAGGCAACCAGTTGGCAGTGTGCCATGAATGCAGGCGGTGGCATGCATGCAGGGAGCTCAGAGGCAGATGGTAGCAGCTGGATAGCGATCTTGAGTAGGCGGTGGGATAGCGACGCTTGCAACGACAGCAGGCTGGCGAATGATCATTGGCTGGGCAGACCGCAAACAACAGTGATGCAGGCATGCCATCATTCAGGTGGCGTGGCATGCATGGGAGCTCAGCGCGCAGGAGGGTGGCAGACAACGTGAGCTCAGCGGCAGCAGACCGGGCAACGACGTGAGCTCGGTTGTAGCAGCGACAGACGCACGCAGGCTGGGGAACACCTCCATTGCCTCCTCCTTATAAACCCAGGTGTTGACACCCATTTTATACCTTTGAGTTGGGTTATTTTCTTACCTCTATTTATGATGTCCCAAGTTGCCCATTATTTATTGGGCCGTTTTCATTTGATTTTGGGCCCATTTAATGGGTCACTTTCTCCCTAGCTGGGCTTGCTCACATAGTTTCTCAGATTTAGGCTTAATGAGCTCTATTTAACTTGGTCATTGGATGAACGAACATATTTATCTCTTCTATTTTATCTTCCAACGACCACCTTAATAACGATCTCACGATAGGCCGTTTCTGGAATGAGGTGGTCTATTGGATGACCGTTTCTTTGAACCTGCGTCGACCTGGCTCTTCCACGCGTCGATCTGTCCTTTTCTGCGTCGACTTGTTGTTTCTTATAACGGTCTCACGATAGACCGTTCCATAAAAGTGGCGGTCGGTCAAGGACCATTTCTACTTGGCTGGAATTCTTGTTTTGACCTCGTCTTTGGATAAATAAGCATCTTTATCCCATTTTTATTATTTTCTAATGGCCAGATGAATAGCGGTCATTCGATGGACCGCTAAGCTTCTTGGGCAGTCTATCGTTGGATCATTTTTAACAGTCGAAATTCCTGCATCGACGGGCGGTTTCTCTCTTTGTCTGTGGTCAAATTGGTTGCTTCATCCACAGATTTCTCCGCAGATTCTCAGCCAAATCGAGCACCGTTTGATCCTGATAAAAGCTGGGAGTATTATCTCCATTTTATTAAAAATAATCCAAGTCTAATTCCCGCCCAAAAGCCCTCCATTCGAGCTAGGGTTTCAAGGGTCTATAAATAGAACCCTTGGCTCACAATCGCGGGAGAGGGAGATTCTGGAGTTCGCGTCGAGGTGCTGCCACATTCTTGAGCGAAGTCCAGCCAGGGAGAAAGGCTTTCTACGTCCTCTAAGCCTTCGGTCCAGGGAGTAGCTGATTTTCATTGTGTTTTGAGTCATAGCTTAAGCCATTTTTGGTCACGTGTTAGTCATCTCATCATCATTCCTCTTCATTATTCTTCACATTTTTGACTGGCATTCTAGCATCATTCACCATCCTATTGTTTTCCACGCCCCATAAGGGTTAAAAACCCAAAACCGCCAGGCATTCACCCTTCCAATTATGCATTCCATCCGTCGTTCATATTTATAGATATCGCACTTCAATAAACTAATTTGGGTCATTTTCTTTGGTCATTTGTGTTGTCTTGAAGGTCAGTAGGTGTTTCAGCGCGAGGCCCATCCCTCCTGGCCGGCCGTAAGGGGTGGAGGATTGAGTTCCCCGGCTCAAGTCTTGGAAGCCTTTGCGGTCTATCTCCGACCGTCTACCAGAGATAGCGGTCTTCCTCGGACCGTCTCTCCTCTACTTGCGGCCGATTGAAGACCGTCCAAGTTCCACACCCAGGCCTTCTTCCCGCGCTCTGCTTCAGTGCTAGTAGCGGCCTATCGTCCGGCCGTCTTCACCATTCAGCAATCGTCAGAAGACCATCTTCTTCTTACTCCAGCACTGTCTTGGTTTGGTGAGTGTCTTCATCCACTTCCTTTTCCAAGGTACGTAGTGCGCCTCTCTTCGCACTAGTCATCTTGGTGGCGATCACGATCTGATAGTTTGCGTGGGTGACTGATTCCATTGTGTTATTTGTTTCCTTCCATGCTCTATTTAGCGCCACATTAGTTATATCCATTCACTCACGCACCCAGGCATCTTTCTTTAGAATTAGAAAAGATATCTACATCCCTTTTTTTTGGTGATCACGGTGGGACACCTTATGCCCATCGTGCTTCTGACATTGTTGGCCTGCTCTTTTGTACTTGTTTAAGTTAATTTTTAGTCTCCTCAGATTTGCCGTTTCATTTCTTATCATTTTCTATTCTCTGGGTTGATTGCGATCCTCTGTGGGCCGTTACTGGTATCCAGCGGCCGGTCGATAGACCGCTTTGTTCTGCCTCAGGTATGTCCATCCCCCTTAGTTCCTATTATTTGCGTTTATGTGTGTCTGTTACTTGTTGTGGTCCTATAAGGGCCGTTTTATGCAGGTGACGATCATTTATCAGACCGCTTCTTCCACTGAGGTACGCGTTGGTGATTCCTGTCACTGTTCAGTTTAGTTCTGCGTCTTGTCTTTTTTTTTACTACTCCCTGGCACACTGCGGTCTTCCCAGGACCATTTCCCTCCCTGTGCGGTCTCCCATCAGACCGCTATTTTACTACAGTGCACCCCGAGATTCATACTTGTGCTCTATTTTTCATCATCTCACTACTTGTTTTGGGTGCTAATTATCTCCCCCTTGATGTCATTCATGTCTATACTATTATTGCCATATTTGCAGCATTGTTTGATCATTGCTTGTTAGTTTTAGGCTAGAATTTGCATATACTCCGGTGCACATAGGATCACACATTTTTACCATAGTAGTTGCATACCTACCTTGGTAGGAGATCCTCTCGTCTCCATATTCCTTGGATCCGACTAGGTGATCCTATCCAGGACCTCCGTAAGCCCCCGTGAGCCATGGATTCCCACACGGACGTCGGGTAGGTTGTACCTTTTGCCACCCCGTGTCTAGGTTGCATCCGTGAGAGAGAGTTTTTACTTAGAGTCAACCGAGTCCACTAATCCATCCCTAGTAGGAATCCCACTTTTGAGAGAACATTGATCTAATTAAAGTCACTAAGGTTCCAAGAGGGGAAACATATTGAAATTTTTCGCGCATCATTATAAACTTGGTTGATTTCTTTGGTTGCCTCTCATCTCCTCTTGTTTGTGCATCTTTGTTATTCATCCCATTAAGTGTGTATATTTTTTGTGTTGTCATCTTTGTGTTAGATACCACGTTGCATGTGGAGTTGTTTCCCATTCATAGGGTCTTTTCCTAGGGGCAATCCCTCCTTCATTTCTTACTTCAACCCACTGTTAGATTCTACCATGTCGGCTTATGACTTCTGTCAGCCCCGTGAGGATCCCCTTCCCTAGGGCCTCCTAGAGGACCCACCCAGGGTCATTGTTCAGGGGTCCGCCCCTCCATTGTCTGATGTCATTGAGGGTGGTCAACCCTCGATTTAAAATCCTCCTACTCAAGGTTCTGCCAGTCAAATCCTCCAGATGATGGCCTAGCTGGACCCAGCCCAACTTCAGGTCATTTGTCAGACGCTGCAGGGGTCGAGTGCCCCACCGCTTTCTATTTCGCAGGGTCTTGCTGCTACCTCCGCCTCCCAGTCCATGGTTAATGGGCCCGGGGCTTCCTCTGCTGCTCCAATTAATCTAATCCTGGTCCAACACAGGGTTCTTCATTTTCCAAATCTAGAGGCGGGCCAGTCCTCTAAGTCGGCCAATCAGGTTCTTGACAAAGGGAAGGTTGGGTTCCTTCCATCTTCTCAGGTTGACTCTTATGGGTCCATTCCACCAATGCCACAGGCCCTTGTGGGCTCGGTTGATCCTCTGTGCCCTCAAACTGGGGCCGCCCACTCGACTTACATGAGTATGGGTCCTTCTTTGGCCCAATATCCCTCATATGGGCTTCCCCTTACATCTACCTACCCTCCAGCCCCTCACACCGGGTCCACTCCTCTTGCTTTACCCCTTCCATTCCGAGAGCGAAAGCTCCTCGACAAGTGGGCTATCTTGCAGCAACAGATTGACCTCCTTCAGAAGCGGGGCGGCCCACAGTCCTTGGCTGATGTCCCAGTTCCTAGTTTCCACAATATTCATTTCCCTCCTCAGTCAGAGCTCCCCATGTACCGAAAGTATGATGGGAATGGTAATCCTTACATCCATGTGAGGGACTTTTTGTATGAGTCGGCGCAATTTCAATATGATGATTGCCTCATGGCGTATTTGTTCTGCCGCTCACTGGATGGGGTCGCCCTGGAGTGGTTTTATGCCTTGCCCTTGGAGGACGCATAGAGTTTTAAGGTCATGAAGGAAAAGTTCATTCAGAGATTTTAGGACTGAGTCGGCCCAAAATATTCGTTTACTGATTTGGTGGCCGAGAAGATGAAGGCCAATGAAGACTTCGCGACATATGCTGACAGATGGAGGAAGATGGCTGCCCGTATGCCTGGTCATATCCCAGAGGAGGATAAGGTTAAGCTCCTCATTTCCAATGCCACCCCTACCTTCGGAAACATTTTGGCCATGAACGACATTGCTAGCATGCACCAGTTGTACAGTAGGGCCAGGTTCATCCAGACCCAATTTAAGGATTCCCCTATCCATACCCTCTTTAAACCCCAGAAGCCCAAGTACATCAAAAAGCCTCAGGGGCCAGTCACCGAGGAGGTCCAAACAAATGAACATGTGCAAGCCGTTAACTTCCCCAACCAGCCCGCTCCACCTCGCTTCTAGCAGCCTCCACGCAACCCTCAGTTCACCACCCCACCAAATACCCAGCCATCCTTCCCTGCTCCCCTGCAGCCACAACAGCCGCCACAATACCATAACGTCCCTCCACCAAACGGCTATGGACCCCCGCATCCGGGTCCGAAAAGAGCCCAGTACCCTCCCCTGCCAGAAACCTTGCCAGATATTTTCTCCACCCTCATGTCCATTGGGGCTTTACAACTTCCTCTGGAACGGCCGAATTGAAACCTAGCCGTCGACCAGTCCAGATACTGCATTTTTCACCGGTAGCCCGGGCACACGATTGAAAGATGCTTCCAGTTTAGAGATCTTCTCTATGACCTGCATGAAGGGCAGCACATCAACTGGGCTGAGATGCGTCAGGTTATTACCGATATCAAGGAGAGAAGGCAGCAGTCGCGACAGCAATAGTAGCCATCACCACAACTAGCACCGCAACAACATCAGCAGCAGCCTACACAGGAATTGGGGATGCATCAGAATCCGATGCCCAACCCTCTGCCCGCTCCGCAACCTCAGTTGCCGGCACCGGCCCAGATCAATATTGTTCACCGCCCAGCTCCTAACGCTGGGTGGTCTTATGATGATGATTTTTCTGCTCAGCTCATGGCCCTCCACAATACCTATCGCTAGTTCTCTAAACCTTCTACCCCCATTATCCTTCAACCCACCACCACAACCTCTGCCACCTCCATCACACTTACTAAACCCCTCCTCCTACCCCCTGCATTGCCCAACATTTCACCCGTCTTCATGCCAGCACCCACTACGCCCTCTATTGTCACCCTTGCGCCTAACCCTTTGCCTGTCATTCTCCCAACGACGCCCATTAAGCCCGCCTCTCCCGTCATCACCCCCATTTTTCCAGCAACCTCTACTTCTACCCCCCTTGTTCACCCTGTTGGGCCCATCATGAGTCCATCCAACGTCGTGCCGACACAAAACCTTGCTCTCCGAAGCGGGCGCCTATTTCATCAGAACTACCCCACCACTAGTGCACCCGCACCCAATCCCCAGTTCCCACCGTAGGCTGCTGATCAAGAAGAGGTAGACCTATTTCCAGGCACACAATATGACATGTTACATCACATAGACCGGATGCCGGCCAAGATACCAGTGCTTGAGTTGATCAAGAGGTCCAAGTTACATCAGGATGCCCTACGGGATTTTCTGTAGAAGGTCCTAGTGAACGAGGATATGGCGGTAGATAGCCTACCATTGGCTCTGGCCACAATCACTAAGGGGCCGACCATTTCTTTCTCGGAGTCTGAACTGGCACCCCCTGAGGCGCGCCAAATGCCACTCTGCATCTCCATCACCTTAAATAAGGTGGTTATTGATGCGACTTTGGTGGACACAGGAGCCTCCATTAATGTTTGTCCCCTTAGCACCTTGCACACATGTAATATCTCTGAAGATATGTTGAGGCCCACTCTAACCACCATCGTAGCCTACGACAACTCGAGGAGGGCCTGCCATGGGGTAATTACTATTCAAGCAGAACTCGGGCCACTGACGATGCCCGTAGAATTTTATGTGCTGGACATTGACCCAATGGTCAAGGCTATTCTGGGTCGTCCGTGGATTGACAATCTTCATGTTGTGCCGTCTACCGCCCACCAGTGCCTTAAATTCCCATTTTAGGGACGGGTGGTAAAGGTCAAGAGCATATCCACAGTCCAGACAGTCGAGGCCATTTCCAACAAAATACTACCAACACTCTGGCTGAGCAACAAGCCTGTCATTTCTGTAATGGACCTTGATTTTCCGTGGGCCTATGCACGCCGCCAGCCGGCCGTCGAGCCGATCAACGTCAAAATGAAGCCCAAGATGAGAGACCCCAAAGGCTGAAATATGATATTGAAATCAGGCTATAAGCCAGGCATGGGTCTCAGTGCTCAACTGTAGGGGCGGACTAAGCCGATTCCCAAGGGCAGGAAAATGAATAGAAGGGGCCTCGAATACCGAGAGTCCTCACTATCGGTTCTGGGAGACTCAGGGCCACTGACCTAGGACTACTGCCAACATTTCATGAAGGGCCCATTACAGCCTGGTACCTTGAAGACACCGCCCCATCCTGATGAGAAAAAGGACGTTGCCTGCACTGTTTCTGGCCCGCCACCGCCACCGAAGGGGCCGGTTGATGATATGAAGGACTTTTGGGAAGATTTTGCAAAGCTATTTCATGAAGAAAGTTGTTCAATAGAGCCGGAGGTGCGGATTGTGAAATACTTGCCAGGAAAGCCAGCCCAAAGTCTGCGGGAAGAGGGGAGCTCACTTGTCGCCCTTTCTTGGTCTCCTTCCCGTCTTGCTTCCCTTCTTCAAAAGCTGGAGTTTATACCCCGCTCACCTCCAATCATGATTAATCTGTTGTTGGTGGAAATGCCAACTGAATTTTTGGTTGTGACATGTCCATGTGGGTGTTGCCCACCAGTTGATCTTTCGAGCATGTGGTTCTCCTCCTTCGATCCCTTCTTTGATGTCCTTTTTCCATCCCTCTATCCTCTTACACTTCCTCCTCCTCCTTCCCCCTCTGATCCATCTTGTTGCATGGTTTCCAATAGTCTCCAAAAAAAATGCCATTTTTAAAACAGAGATTTCGGTTGAGAACAATGCCATTTTTGATTTGTCCTCCTCCCAGGGGCATGAGGTCCCTGATCCTCTTCCATTAGGTTTGCTCGATTCTATCCCTCCTAGGTTAGATGTAGGGTCCATCGAGTCTAGGGAATTAGAGTATGTCGGGTCTAGTGAAGTAGGATCTTGTTCTAGTGTCTTTAGCCCTTCCACGCTTGCAATGCGCCCGATGACGCGTCATTCTAAATCCATCCCTGATAGGTTCCTTCAGGATCTCGCTCAACGCTGTCACACCCTCCTTAGATGTCCGGAGTTCGTAGAAACAACCATTGTCCTAGAGGATGATGAGGAGCAACAAGGGATGTGGAGCGATGATGGGCTAGGTGTTTATGAGGTTGTGGATGAGAAGGACCTGGTTGATTTTGAGGACAGTGGTGTAGATGACACTGCCAACCTGTACGTGCAAGGTTTAAAAAAGTTTGATGAACCGTCATCAGCAATGAATGAACCTACGAAAGAAATTAATCTAGGGACGGAAGAGGATCCCAGGCTCATTACCATCTCTACTAATCTCCCTCCTTAGGTTGAAGAAGAATTGGTTAAAGTTTTGAGGGAGTATAGCGACTCCTTTGCCTGGTCCTATGAGGACATGTCGGGTCTTTACCCCGCCCTGGTAGAACATAGACTTGTACTCAAACCAGGGGCAACACCCGTAAAACAAAAATCAAGGAGATTCCACCCCCATATGGCCTTGAAGATAAAAGAAGAGATTGACAAATTGTATAAGGCTAGATTTATTTGGGTTATTTTATATCCTCAGTGGGTGGCGAATATAGTCCCTGTTATGAAGAAAGATGGAAAAGTGTGAATTTGCATCGATTCCAGGGATTTGAATAAGGCATGTCCCAAGGACGATTTTCCGCTACCTCACATCGATGTGTTAGTAGACAATACCGCCGGGTATGAAGCCTTCTCATTCATGGATGGTTATTCTGGTTATAACCAAATCCGTCTAGCTCCAGAGGACCAAGAGAAAACCTCGTTCACCACGCCCTGGGACACTTATTGCTATGTGGTCATGCCATTCGGTCTGAAGAATGCTGGTGCCACTTATCAACGGGCGATGATGACAATATTCCACGATATGATGCATGATCTATATGGAAGCTTACGTAGATGATATCTTGATGAAATCGAGGTCGAAAGAAGAACACCCCGCTATTTTGGCTAAGGTGTTGCAAAGGGCGCGAGAGTACAAACTGAAAATGAACCCGAAGAAATGTGTATTTGGAGTGTCCTCAGGGAAGCTGTTAGGATTCATAGTTAGCAAACGGGGGATTCAGATCGATTCTAATAAAGCAAAGGCCGTTATGGATATGCCCCCGCCGAAGAACATCACTGAACTTCGGGGGTTAATTGGACATTTACAGTTCATTCGAAGATTTATATCTCAGCATTCTCAAAGATGCCGTCCGTTCTATGAACTGTTGAAGGCGGGGGTTAAATTTGAATGGAATGAAGAATGTCAGAAAGCTTATGAAGATCTGAAGGCTTATCTGTCTAATCCCCCGGTTCTGCAACCCCCTGTCCCTGGGAAACCCCTAAGCTTATATATTTCCGTCATTGAGGACTCCCTAGGAGCTGTCCTGGCACAAGTGGACGATGAAGGGAGAGAAAGGGCAGCTTATTACATCTCTAGGTTGTTCAACCCCGTAGAGGCCAAATACACTGCCATGGAGAAGACCTGTGCAGCATTAGTTTAGGTACCCCAGAAATTGAAACATTATTTTCTTGCCCATGAGGTTAGGTTGATCTCTAGAATGGACCCGATTCGCTATCTCTTGGAGAAGCTTGTCCTTTCTAGTAGGTTGGCTCACTGGCAGAGCTTCCTCTCCCAATTTGATATCACTTTCACCACCCAAAAGGTAGTCAAGGGCTATGCCATCGCTAAACATCTTGCCCATTTGCCTATTCCTTGTACTGACTCCATCCAGGACGAGTTCCCCGATGAACACCTTACCGTGCTCACTCATCATCCCTTCTGGTCTATGCACTTTGATGGTGCGCTTAATTCTCAGGGCCGAGGGATCGGTGCTGTTCTCCTCACTTCGGAGGGAGTGACTATTCCCTTTGCATATCAGCTCTCTTTCCCTGCTACCAACAACATAGCCGAGTATGAGGCTCTCCTTGCTGGGTTAAAGCATGCATATATCATGGGCGCGCGATATTTGAATATCATAGGAGACTCTCAGTGGGTGCTACGCCAGGTTCTCTCCACCTATCGCACCCGTGACCCCAAGCTCAAACCCTATCAGGACTTGGTCACTCTCTTGGCTAGGCAATTCCACAAATTAATTTACATTCATACCCCTCGATCTCAAAATATTCTTGCTGATACACTCGCATCGCTTGCTTCTTCCTTGCCGTTCCCCCTTAGTCGCCCTGCTGAGACCATTGTGGTCCAGCAGTTGGATGCCCCTTCCCTTCTGGATCCCTGGTTTGATAACATTAGGAAGTCTGTAGAGAAGAAGGCTGAGAAGGAGGATTTGAAAGAAGTATCATTGACAGAATTGGAAGAGATCTTGGAAGAAGAGGAGTTGCCCTGGTATTATGAAATTGAATAGTATTACAGGGATGGGTCGTTCCCGGAGACGGCTAACGTAGAGTAGAGCAAGGCCATCCAAAGAGTCGCCTCGAGATACACAATTATCGTTGGAGAATTGTATAGGCGCGCTCTTAACGGAGTTCTTATGAGATGTCTGGATGATGACGAGGCCTGGAAGGTCATTGAAGCAGCTCATTCAAGTGAATGTGGAGGGCATGTTAATGGTCAGGCCTTAGCAAAGAAAATTCTTAGGCATGGCTATTACTAGCCAACCTTAGAAGAAGATTGTTCCACCTATGTTCGTAGATGTGTTCAATTCCAACTCCATGCTGACAAAATTCATGCCCCCGCTTCATCCCTCCATCCTCTTTCTGATCCTTGGCCATTCTCCATGTGGGCCTTTGACATTGTAGGCCCGCTAAGTGATCCCAACTCTTAAATCAAGCAGAAGTCCTTTATCATTACCGCTACCGAGTACTTCACCAAGTGGGCCGAAGCTGAAGTGTACGCAGAGATCAAAGCTTCCATGGTTTGCCACTTCATCCTGAAGAATATCATCTCGTAATTTGGAGTGCCGAACGACATCGTCACCGACAACGGACCACAGTTCGTGTAGCAAGAACTCTAGGACCTCTGTAAGAAGTTTAATATTTCATTGCATCATTCATCACCATATTACCCTCAAGGTAACGGCCAAGCCGAGGCCACGAATAAAACCCTTCAAAAAATTATCAAGAAAACATGCTAGTCGCACAAATTTTCTGATTGGCCTGAAAGATTAGTAGAAGCTCTATGGGCTTATCGTACCTCTGTCCGTACTCCCACATGGCAAATTCCTTTTTCTCTCACTTATGGGATGGAGGCGATACTTCCATATGAGATCTTGATCCCTTCCCTAAGAGTGCAGCTTGATAAGGAACTTAATCTTGATGAGCGTCGAGAGGCGTTGCTAGTCCAGTAGAACTCTTGGACGAGAAGAGACTTAATGCGGCCAATCATGTCTCTATCTATCAAAAGTGAGTTTCGCGTCACTTTTAAAAGAAGGTCATTGAAAGAAAATTTCAAGTGGATAACATGGTTTTGAAGCACAAATTTATTAGGTCAGGAGGTCCCAGGTCTAAATTGCAACCCAATTGGGAGGGCCCATTCATAGTCAGGGACGTCTATCCAGGCAATGCATATCGCGTAGTTAATACTGAGGGTGAGGAATTAACTCACGCGTGGAATGGACTATATCTTAAATGCTTTTATCCTTAAAGAGTCTGGCTAACGATAGTTGGGCAGCGGTGCCTTTTTCCTTTAAATAATTAGAGGACATTCTTTAGCACAGCACTCCACACACTACACGACGCCCTTGGTCAGGGTCTTCTTTTTTTGAGAGACACCATTTCTCCTTTGGCCATGCTCGGGGGAGGTGAAGGTCCTTACTTTTCTCTCTTCGGCCGAACGTAGGGGCAAGAGATTGATGGATGGAATAACCAACCTAGCCAATCCCCAATACGAGAGCGGTTTCAAATAGGGGCAATCCTAAAAAAAAATACCATGAAAAATGCCCCTGATCCTAGTAACCGGGCCTGCTTCTCCTAAGGCAAGAGTCGAGATTCGCGTAAAATAGTGAAGGGTTGTACAACATCATGTGTGTACCAAAATCAATAAAAGCTCAATGTAAAATTATAAAATCAAAGACACAAAGCCCCGACGCAACAAGCCGACTCTTTGAGGGGTAGTGCCCTGGAAGGAAGTCGAGTCCTGGCATCCCTCATCCCAATGCAAGGCTTATCCCTAACTTTCTTCCACTTTCTCCCCAAAAAGATTGAGTCCTATCCTGGGTATGGCCCTGGGAGAGGCATCGTCACGCGAACTGGATCCCTGGCCAAAGGATTGTCATCTTGAGCGCACGCTGTGCTTTAGAGGATTCCTGATGGTATTGGTTGAGGTTCTCGTTGTCTAGTTTGAGTTAACAAAGAAAAAAACAAAACAAAAAAAACATAAATATTTTCAAAAAAACAACAAAATCAAATATTTTCAAAAGACAAAAAAATCAAACATTTTCTAAAGATAAAAAAATCAAACATCTTCAAAACCCAAAAAAATCAAATATTTTCAAAACCCTAAAAGCCAAATGTTTTTCAAAAAAAAACAAATATTTTTCAAAAACCTAAAAAAATAAAAAACCCAAATATTTTCAAAACCCAAACAAAAATCCAATATTTTCAAAACCCATCACATAGTTCCCTACATTTCATGACATGCATTGCATTTTCTTTTTCTTATGTTATTCTTGCCTGTTTAATAAGGCTTTACCCCTTGACCAAACTTCAAGAATTGGTCTCCTATTGGGCTTGCCCTTGGCAGAGGGTTAAGCCTAGAATAGATCTAACATGTTTTCGTTATTTAGGGTGTGCAGAGACAGGTCCGCGAGGTCCAAGCCACAAAGCCCATGGACTCCTTTTTTTATCTCCTTATGCGCGGTCACCTGAGGACCGTTTCTGTTCCATTAGCGGTCACTCTCAGACCGTCTCACCTTCCAGCGGTCATTAGGTAGGCTACCATTTTATCTGGAGCCCAAATGGATGCATCCTTCTGCTATTAATGCCCTTACGGTCTAACCTAGGCCGCTTCTCTAATCCCGGCGGTCAGACGATGAACGTCTTGTTGAATGACGATCCATCGATAGATCGCTTCTTTCTCCTAAGGATGGTTGATCCCAAGCTGACCAACCCACCCAGGTGTCAATCTATCTGCGGTCTGATTAGGGACTATTTATCTCATTTTAGAGGTCATACTGTGACCGTCTTGTTCTTTTAGCAGTCCTTGGGTAGGCCGTTTCTATTTCCGAGAGATGTCTCAAACCACACATATGGGCAAGAAAAGAAAGGCAAGTCAATAGCTAAAGCAATCAAATTCTTTCATCCATTTATTCAATCTCAAAAACATCAAATTCAAGCTATCAATCCCTATACATCATGACAAATCACTCAATCCTCAGTCGGGCATCCACGCGAGGACGGATCTCGCGTAACTCTCTCAAGTAAAGTTGGTACTCCTCCTGAATCTCTATCACCTCTGTTGGTAGAATGCACGCCTTGCTGATCTCCCACATGATCAGCACGCTCCTGACTGCCTGCTCGTCCTCCTCCAACCCAAGTCTCCTCGCATGTAGTGCAGGTAGATGGGGTAGCGCCGGAACCATGGTGCGCGGGAATCCAACCTGTAGAAAGCACCTGTGGGGGCTGTACATCGCTGAAGAGGCGAAATCTCGTGCTGGTTCCTGAGCTGGCTGGTAATCACCAAGTTAATGAACTACAAGACAGGGAAAAGGGTCAAAGGGCCCAGGGGGATTCCCTGGGGTAAAACCCTCCGACGCTCAAGTCAGTAGAGCAATGGTGGGAGCAGCGATAGGGAGGAGAAGGTGAAGGCGCGAGATCCCTCTCCACCAATGGGGTGAAGTGATCCTTGCTCAGGAGTTGGGGGTGGAACTATGCCCTTTTGGACTTACCTTTCGCAGGAGGGTATCCCAGGTTTAAATAGTGCGCCGCCCTCTGGAGTCCTGCAAGCTGAGAGATCTCTGGGGGAGGTTACGTCCTCGTCGTGGGCTTTTATGGCCTCATCGTGGGGGCGTTATCCTCGCGGGGAAGCCGAAGCTCTTGGACTTCTTAGCGTTTGGCCCGCTGTGGACTCTAACGGCAACAGTGATGAACATTTTATCGGTCGTTACGAGCTTAGGGGGGCCGGCCCTATCGGGCGATAGGCCTAGCTCGGTGAGGAGATGGGTCGGATAGACCGGCTAGCGCTCCCCCCCTTCGTGCGGAGGGATAGCTCGTGCGCGGGTCTTCCTGTGACCTGACCAAGGCTCGGGCTCTCCGAGCCTTGGGGCCACCTAGGAGAGTTGTTTCCTCGAGCATTGTTTTATTGGGCTTTTCCGAGTGGGCCCTGCGGGCTGTCACTTGGGCGAGCTTGCCTCATTGGGCCTTGTTGGGCCTAGTTGGGTCTACTCTTTGAGTGGGCTGCAGGAATCCCCCTCTCCACTTGTCCCCCTCCTACTCCCCAGCCAAGGAGGCTCGGTTGAGTAGTTTATCGAGGCTTTGGACCGGCGTGGCTCGGGTGGGTGGAATCCTGTCGGCGTGATGAAGCCACGTGTAGCGGTCGCCTGGGCCCATAGTAATAATGATCCTGACGGATTTGAAAAGAAGGGGCCCCCTTTTTCTCGGAGGTTGAAACGGCGCGCCGCCTCCCATGAGGGTTTATAAGCGTAGGGCGCTGCTCGTTCCTCCCAGTCTTTTTAGGGTTTTCAGCCTTTCCTCCATTTCTCTGCTTCTGGGGCTCCTTGATGCGCCGTGAAGGTACAGCGGGGGAGCAAGCTCTTGCGGCGGCATTTGAGGAGCTGGCGCGTGTAACCGCGGAGGCGATCCGGTGGCTTCCTTCTCCCCCGGAGTCTTCGGGCTCTAGTGATGGTTCTTCTTCCAGCTCGATGGCGGATCTGCGCTCGGAAGTTGAGTAGGTGAGGTGGGAGCCCGTCCCCAATCGCAGCGAGTTGGGGGAGGCTGATGTGAAGAAATTGGAGCATCGGTTTCGCCTGCCTCTCCGATATAGCTTTGTAGCTGCTGCCCCATACGAGACGAGCTTGGACAGCCGTACGAGCCATATTTGTACTTTTCTCCTGGCGTGGAAGAGCGGATTCTGCCTCCCCTTCGAGCCTTTCGTCTTGAAGCTTCTCAATTTTTTCATGTTGGCACCTGTTCAGCTGGTGGCCAACTCGTATCTTCTGCTTTCTGCCTTTCAGATCCTCTGCCGCCTGCAGGGGGTTCCCCCGTCGCTGGATCTTTTTCATTATTTCTTCGAGCTGAAGGCACATCCGTCGGCGGGGAAAGGCTTCTATTTTATCCAGGCGCGCAGGAATCAGAGTTGTATTCCGCTGGCGGCGAAGGATTCTTCGCACAAAGGGTGGAAGAGGCAGATTTTCTGGGTGAAGGCGGAAGCAGTGGATGAGTCCTGGAGGTGCCAGGTTATGCCCAACTTCCATCCGAATCTTCCCCCACGCCAGGAGGAGTTCCCCGCCGACTTGGAAGAGCACGCCGCTCTCTTGTTGACAAATCGCCGGTCGACTGAGGAGCTGGTGACGCTGGAGAACGTGGAGCGGTATCTGCTTACACAACTCAAGCCATCAGGTGCCATTCTTCGGATTCTTCTGCGGGGTCGGAGGGTCGACTTTTCGTTTCCTAACTGAATCTTCTTCTTCATTGCAGACATCCGGCGGGAGCCCTTGGAAGAAGTCACCGAGGTCGTCGATCTTGGGGATGATTCGGCGGCCGATGAGCCTGTCGCTCCCGCGGGTCGTTCCCAAGCCCAGGATAAGGGCAAGGGGGCGGCCTCCGAGGGATCTTCGCGGTCAAGCGGGGTGAAGCGCAAGGATCCCCTGGAGGGGAGATTGTGGGAAGCCGTGAAGGCCAAGAAACGGGCCAAGAAGGCCGGCCATCCTACCGCTGCCGGGGGTGATTCTGGCTCGGCGGCGCTCCCCTCTCGGGGGCAAGGTGGGGCCGACCCTTCTGGGCCAGCTCCCCCACCTACCACCCCCCACC